>OU342612.1:5266666-6583333 GCA_910589645.1 Tinea semifulvella
CAACCAGACGTATTAGGGAAATAAGCAGTATGTGAGGAAGATATCCATCAATAGTTGGATTATAGCATAATACTATTGATGGATATTTCCATTGCACATCATGAGAGGTTTGCACAATTCAATATTTTTAAAGATATTTCTAGTCTATGAGTAAGTGTACTTTTATTTAAAAAAGTGACCGGGTTAATTGTGTGTGGAAAAGGGAAATGAAAAGAATTGTGTGTCAGGCTTGCAACTGACAATAGGCTGGTTTACAAAGAAGACCTCATTTTTTATTGCGCTACAAGAAGCTCACCATCCACCATTCTGCTCTTCATTCTTTATTTTGTCACCGTACATTCCCACCGGAATTTGGTTAAGTACATAATTTTATTCAGTATGAGTGTTATGTTATATAATTTAATACATATATCTTTCGTGTCTGGAAATTGTTATATTCGAGCAAAGAACAGATCTAATGATGACGACACTTAAAACCTACCCAACCAAATAGTGTATGATTCCGTTAAATGTCCAAAATTCATGTCCAATTCTTTTAGTAAGCGGAGCAAAGATTTTGCTAGAATTACTCTCGCACCAACTACCACAGCGTAATGCTAAGTCTTCAACCCGTTCCTTATCATTCCAAAGTTTCCGTAATTTTATTTCCTTGAAAGTTGATAGAGTACATTTCGCAATAAGTACACTTACACCCGATTTCTTAGACGTTTCCTTAAGGGTTTCTCGAAATCGGTATTTAACACTCTCCAAATCTTACCAATGTTACCATTTAAAATATTTTATTTTTTCTGGCAACATTATAGATTCATTATGTCAGAATTACTACACGGTTTAGCACTTTTGACTTCCATAAGTCTGTCTCTTTTACATTATAAATATTCATGTGTTCAAATTATTATTATTAATATATTATGTTTTGTTTAATGAACTAAAATAAGTTTTAAACTAATAATAATAAAAACCTAAGAAATACAAGTTTAAATAATAGTATAGTATAAGTACAATCCAATAAGATGTTTAAATATCTTATGCTGTTTTCCTTTTGGGTACACCCAAGACAATGGCTGGACTGTAACGATTCTGGACCTATTCATATTAAAAAAAAAAACTAAAATTGGCTGTATGGGCTCGGCCTTTTGCCTTCCCATAACGAGAAAATTGTATTAAAAAAAAATACGTGTGGCACTCGGGGACTGCCGCGGTAAAGCTATTGCATAGCATTTTTTATCAACTTATGCAATTATAATTCTTTAATTTTATTTATGCAGTATTATATTTTTCTTTGATTTTAATTCAAGTTTTTTATATTACTCGTGGACGCGGCCAAAAAGCACGCTGTCTCACCTAGCATTGTGTCTAAAAGAGATAGAATCAGTTATGAGCAGTTAGCAGCTAGTCTACACGCATACGTCTAGTCGCACGCACACAACCACCGCCCGTGCCGAGGGCTGCCGAACTGAAACGACGTTAGACGATGCACGCCTTCCAACGCCGCACTGCTGTGCCGGTCGGAGTGGGGGGTTATAGGTTTATTTTCGTTACGGAATTTCTTGATTCGGTCGCCGCGCTCAAAGCCCGCGATAAAAGCTATGCAATAGCTTAAAAAGTTACTAAAGTTGAACTGACACACGTTCAAAAATCTACCTATGAAAACTGTCATATATCCTTATAATCTGAGCGTTTGACAGCTGGAAGGAATAATTGAGTGGAGGAGCCGTTGGGAAAACGTTCTAAAGTCAAAGTCAAATCATTTATTACAATTTGGCCTTCTCGGGCTCTTTTGTATTGTCACATCACATTGTATAATTATTTAAATAAATTATATTAAATTTATTACAATACAATTGAATTGACCTAAATATAAACATACACCAACAGTAAAAGGTGTCCAAAATATATTAATAATATACATTTGCACATCTACCAGGCATTTTTGTCACTAATAAAATCATTTATCCTATAATAGGATTGCCTATAAGTCGACGTTTGACATGAAGTTTTAGTTTATCTAAACACAAGCTAGTTAGTTCCTAAAATACGGGTGTCAAACGAAAATTAAGTGTCACTAATTGAGACGATTAAAATTTAATAAAACTGTCGCCTCGGATCTATTTTCAACATAAATCGTAACTATTGGAGAAAGTTAATTATCATTTGACAGCTGGAAGGAAATGTTGAGTGGAGGAGGCTTTGAATACCGGTGTTAGACTTGGGAATCTTAAAAAAATATTAAATTGTGCGAGTGAGAGGGTTGCAAAAGCGTTGAACCCAGGCCTAAATGCTTCTTTGATACGCTGTCAAACTATGTTGTGCACAAGCAACAACAGCCTTTTAGCCATATAATAAATTTTGTTTAGTATGAATGGATGATTTCTTTCAGGTTCTCAAAAAGTCGTTTTTAAGGATATGTCTGTCTGATCTTAGGTTTCTGAAGCGATCAATAATAAGTAATTTTTGTTATTTTTTAGGACCTAACGACTTTCGCGCTTTCGTCTTACGTGTCGGTTAGATATATTCGAGTAAAAAGTTACAGAACTCCATACAAAGCTGAGTTTTGTTCCAACAAATCCAGGCGACATGCATATCGAAAGCGCGGGAAAGTGGCCTATTGTAAAGTTGGCTAAATGTTAACCCAAAAGCTTAGCCAGCTATTAAAACGCACAAAATAAGTGATTTAAAAGAATAAATACGTTTATTCTCCAACCGCCATATAGTATACCGCGTGTAATTGTTAAAAGAGTATTTTTTTTAAGGCTTTAGGTGTCATTGAGATAAAAAAAGATTTTTTTTTAAGATAAATAATATCCTAAAAACAAAACACTACTATTATTAGATTTTTATAATTTTAACGGGTCTTTACGCGATTTACCTTAGAGACATATTTCTCCCGACGTTTCAGCCAAGTTGCATTGGCCGTGGTCACGGGTCGACATGTCTAAGGTAAATCGCGTAAAGACCCGTTAAAATTATAAAAATCTATTATAAGTGTGCGCGAAAGTTTAAAAAAAAAAATAAAAAAAAAATAACTACTATTATTATTATTAATAATAATAATATATATCATCATCATCAGCCTGTATCTATCCACTACTGGATATATGCCTCCCCCAAGGCTCGCCACTTAACGCCATCTTTCGCTACCCTCATCCAAACATCTAGTTGTTCCATCTGGCGGGGGGTCGTCCCACTCTGCGTCTTCCCGTACGTGGTCTCCACTCTAGAACCTAATATTTATATATATTATTATTATTAATTGATCTCGTTCACAGCCGAGAGACGAAACAATTACGTATGTCAATTTTCGCGCGATCGTCGATCTTTCGCTACCTACTTGAGTGGCGATATTTTTAGGAAAACTTCGCTGCACCGTAACTTAAAATTTTGTTACTAAATAATAAAAAAAAAAACGTTGTTCTTTATTTTTTATCTAGAGTTTAATATAAAATTATTTGCTCTTTAATCAATTACACGCAGTATAGCATATAGCTCGGCCTGTGAGATTGGGTATGATGTGTTGTATTGTAACATAATATTACCTACTATACTGAGGCCATTCAAATAGGTCGGATTTGACCGCTTCAATAGTGATGTGTCATATTCATTCAAATTGATACCTAATCAATTAAAGACATGTACATGAATTTAATTAGACTATTTTTATATCATTGGAAAGAGAAAATATTCTAGAATCTCATTGATTTAATAATAATAATAATTATATAATTATATTAAGACATAATTCGTTTTTAAACAATTGGAATTGCTGTTATAGAAAAAAAATATTATTTGTAAAATTATATTTGCAAACTAGTTAAATAAAAATAATCTAATAAACAACTATAAACTAAACCTAATAAAAAAAGGATATATCCTTAAGAGACGACCCATCAGAGATAGTCCCAAGAAGACTGACATTTCCCCTCTGTATAGCGAGGCTAATAAGTTGACAGAAATAATTGCCAGCCTTCCTGTCTCCAGATTTCTCCGTCAGATTGCTATTATTAAATTAATAAACGATTATTTGCACCAAATTCCATGGCAGCACATCACTATTGTAATTCTAACTCATAAATTTTAAGCATAGCTTTCTTTGACGTGCTGCATGTATGACAAGTAATATTTCACATCGGTATTATGCCTTTATGTGTTAAATCTGATCTATTAAAATGGCCGTAGTGCAAGTGTAAAGCTACACTGCTCTGTTGCCTAAGCGATGATGCTGCATCATTTTTATAATTACAATAGCATGCTACATTGTCCATTGAATCGTCGTGCACTTGTTATTAATCGATACAAACATGTTGTTGGCACAAATGCCTTAGTGGCGAATGCCATTTCCTTACAAAAAAAAAGTTTAGTCTTTCGCGCTATTTTGTACGGACAAGTCACGTGCAAGTTTTTGTTTTTTTACTAAGAATATTGGTAATCAAAAGTAGTGTTGTTTTGTTTAGTAATGTGCAACAATGTAAATAAATTGGACACCAAGTTGCAATTTTTTTTTTATTTGCGGTTTTCCCGCTTTGTACTCCCATATTATAACCGACTTGTTTGAGCGATAATGCCGTGAATGACTCCCAAGAATAGCATTAAATTCTTCAAAATTTGGAATTTAAAAAAGAAAAGAAATATATATTACGTCAGGCTTGGCTGTTTAGGCTAGACCCTTTGCCTTTCCTATAATCTCATTCATCATTCAAACAAAAGCCCAAAGAGTCGTTCCCGCCATTTTGCGTGGACATGTCAAGTGCAAGTTTTTGTTTTGTAAATTAATTTACTATGTATATTGTTAGTCAAAAGTGGTGTTATTTTGTTTAATAATGTGCTACAATGTGAATAATTATTGAAAACGATAAATTGGACTTTAAATATGGCTCAAAAGTTTCAGTTATTTTTTTGCGGTTTTCCCGCGCTGTGAACTCCCATATTATACTTGGTGTGTTTGGGCTATAATGCCGCGAGTGACTCCCAGAAAAG
Source organism: Tinea semifulvella (assembly GCA_910589645.1). Classification (NCBI taxonomy): domain Eukaryota; kingdom Metazoa; phylum Arthropoda; class Insecta; order Lepidoptera; family Tineidae; genus Tinea; species Tinea semifulvella. Next base: position 5,271,641 of record OU342612.1, read on the forward strand.
CATCACATTCTGCAACATCTGGAATTTGATGATAACCTCAACTGACATTTGATAACCAACCTGATTTGGCTGTATGGGCTAGACCCTTTGCCTTACCTATCACCTCATTCATCATCTATCTATCAATAAACAAAAGCTCAAAAAGTGTCATTTTGGTGTTTTGATCAAAATTTGAAACGTACTATAGAGTGATCGAGATTCTTTACATGATGGCCACTATTTAAATATTAATTACATTTTTTTTTGCGGATGTGGCATGATTATTTTTGTCAGCGAAGGATTTGTTTGACAAAAAAAAAAATGGCGGCGAAGAAGACTATACTATTTAACATAGTAAACATATTTTTGTACTTTACATTTTGATTGGTTGTTTGTAAGCATTAATGTACAAAATTATATTTATTGAACGCACATTCCTAGTACATGGACTGTAGGCGCCTTTATTTGACACTAGTGTAAAAAAAATATTGTAAGTTGTTGCTGCCATAATTTTTGCCAAAAAATATACGTGATTTACCCTAGAGACATATTGCCCCCGACATTTCGGTTAAGTTGCATCTACCGTGGTCACGGCAGCGACTGGGGGAACTTCGAGTTTCTTTTATAACTACCCTCATTTAAATTTTTTTATAAGTCACTACAATATGCCTGTGTGATCTAGTGGTTAAGTCCGTGGATTTAGACGCGGAAGTATCGGGTTCAATTCCGTGTCCGGCATAATAATTAATTTAATTTGTGATATTGTTCAAGTTTGGTACGCTAGAGATATTGAAGAGTTTGCCACTTATGTTGGGCCTATAGTAAAGTAGGTTTGATGACAGCTTTTTTTAAAAAAGAAAAGTGATTTCTGACCACTCCGGAAGTCATACGGTTGTGAAGATATTTCACTTCACTATCCTATATTGTTTTTAAGAAACTATTATAGTTGGAATTAATTTGATTCTACGAGTACAGTCGGGACCAAAACTCAAGTTCTACGGCTAAAATTGGAACTAAAAGTGAGTTTTGTCACTTTGTATTTATTTTCAATAAAACAAGAAGTTAACGGTAGATTTTTTTATTTAATAACTAACTAATCATTAAAGTTACATTACGGGAAAGTAAAATAATATTATGTTGGTTGAATGTGGGAAAAAAATTTTTACATTGGTATCATTTTCAAATACTACACAAGCTCCACGGCTATCAGACTACTTGAGTGGTGGTATATTTTTGACACAAAATGGCAGCAATGACTTTCCGATAAATGGGTTGCGTTTTAATATTAACATTATTCTGTCAGTTAAATACGTAGACAGAGAATGTAGTAGACACAGTGATCACTTCTCATTTACCCGAAAGAGGGAGGCAAATAATATAAAATGTAATGCAAAGGAAAGAGAAAGATTGATTTGGTTGTGTATCCTCCGCATGGAATTAAAAATTTCCTTGCAACATCTCTAAGGTCCCCATACAAACATATTCTATATCCTACTTGTTTTATGGTTAAATAATAGCATTACTCGCTCTAGCACTGATATAGCCATAAGTCTGTCTCCCTCTTGTGAGATAATAATTTTTTTATATTATTAAAACTAACTTAGCAGATTTCATTGTTAATGTTTTATCCCCTAACCTTAGCATTAATGATTGTAAAAATGACAAGCTGTATGCTCAAATTTTGAGATGTAGTCCAGATCTTAGTTGTTTGTATCTGTTTGTAAAGGTTCTTACAACTTCTGAAGTTTGACAGTTGATAACGGCCATCTTGTTGAAGCTACATCTGTCAAATTAGTTTTCATTTATTCAGTTTTGTTTTGCTAAATCACCAATAAAATTGTATTATCAAAATTTTGGGCTGGCGGCCTCATTGGTCCATATTTCTTTGAGAACGTCGTTGGTCGATGATTACCAACTTCTTTTGGCCTGAATTGGATGATCAGTAGCCCTGTCTACTAGTCTCACTAGCCTCAAATCGTTCGTGCAGAATATTCAATGAGGCATGAGCTGTTGCACGTAGCGCCGTCTTGTTGAAACCACATGTCGTTGTCGTGTCCAGCAGCCCGATTCTGTTACTACTATGACTTGAATGCTGTTTATTTGTAAAAAGTCACCCCGAACTTTTTAAAACTCTTGTGTACAATTGCAATTTTAAAACTCGTTATCCTAGTAGAATAATTATTCCAGCGCATAAAAGTACCCAATATAGCAGAAATTGTTATGCAATGGCAACAAAGATATTTAATAAGCTTCCAGTTACCTGCCACTAAAACTGTTCAAATTAAGAGTCAAACAAATGCTGGTTAATAAATGTTTTTATTCGACAAAATAATACCTAGACACTAAGCTCGACAAAGTCATGTGACTAAATAAATGTTTGTATGCTAGAAATAGCGAAGCATGTGATATAATTACATATATTAATTTACATCCCTGTGCCTACCGTGTTTCTGACAAATAAATTATTTCATTACAATAATTTTAATAATAAAATGCAATCCTAAATGTTGTATAGGTTATTTTGCACCGTTCGATTAGATATTATACGAATAGTTTATGTAAGTCGGAAGAATGTGATATTTTTTCTAAAAAAATGTATCTTGATTTGCAAAATTTGTGTACAGCTATGTCCAACTTAAATGTCAAAATTACTTTTAAGAATTCTCACATATTGTTGTCAATTTTTGTAATATGTAACTACTATTTAATACATAATTTTAATTGATTTTTTATCTTTTATTTATTAGGTGCGTTCCAGTTCTAAGTATTTATCCTGTCAGAATTACTCTTTTCAATGATTTTTGAAGTATTTAATAATAATAATAATAAAAACGTTTATTGACTTAAAAACCTAGATACATCAATCAGTAAACACGGGGATCCCTGTACTATGTCCCAGAAGGTGATACAGGTAGCCCCACTCTTGCTTACAATGGCATTCCTGATTAACATGCATTAACAATAATTTTGAAAACAGTATAGAGAAAATATATAAAAAAAAAAAATACACAATAAAATAAAAACTACAGTAGTCTAAACTAATAGTCGTTGCTCCGCCAGTCTTAGCACGAGCCATTGCTCAGAATTGTAAACGGTAGAACATTGTAAAAACGGCCACTTTAAATTCGCAATGGCTCGAGCTAAGAACTGGCAGAGCAACGACTATTAATCCGGACCTGTGAATTAATAAATAAAAAAAGGTTTATGAATATAATAAGTAGATATATTTAACAAAATACTTTACAACTTAAATCAAAACGCAAAACGGGCATAAAGTGACAGCCGTCGTAGTGATGTTCCCAAACATTATGTACGGAAAAACGGTTTTTCAACTTGAAATATTCTTTGTTTTAAAATGACCCTATTTCTTACTGTCATCAAAAGGCTATCTGAAGTTGGAGTACAATCTATTAATTCAATTCAGAATATCCTAAAAAGTTATAGATGTTCTCCTAGAAAAGTTTTCTTTTAACTATAATGGTTAAGAGACGTGCCCTTGCTGACCCGTCCCAAAAATCCTGTATATTGATAAACATTTGTATGGTTATATTTTTAAAGCTAGTTAAAAAATATTTGGTTGCATTATATATATTAACTAATTTATTTTAACATTTGGCTAGTTAACTAAGTAAATCATCAACAATAATATAATATATCTTGCCATAAATATTGTTACAATAATATATAATAAGAAAGAAAGAAATCAGTTTAAAATGCAACTAGATAGTGTGGTGACAAAATTAGCAATAACCTGCAACACTGGGACACAGCAGTGATTTAAAAAAAAAAAAAAAAAATATCACTATTGGCTACACTCCTTCAAACGTTGTGGCCAGTTACTTGCCTGATGTTAGAAGGCAAATTGTGTTCGTTAAAACCACTTGGATTATTTCTGCACAAACGAATTTGGATAACAAGTAAGCCATAAATATTAATACAATTGTTAGCTAGATTACTTCTGTTCTTAACTAGCCAATTAAGAAAATATTAAAGATTAAAGAGTCCTTTTGACCTATTTCGCTAAATGTCCGTAACTTAGGCCTTGGCATAATAAGCATACAAATAATTAAATTAAATTATTTACAATTTCTACTTTATCTAGACTAAAACGTGAACTGTCGTGCTGGTGTAACTTTTTGGTAACCTCTCTCTTCGTTAAATTGCTCCAATCTTGCTGGTAAAAAGTCATTGTTAGTTTTTGATACAATATTCCCTGATTGTTGCTGTGCTTCTAATCTACCCACTGTTGCTTGGGGAGCTGAATATGAAGATGGACCAGTGTATAAAGTTTCAGGATTTCTATATTGAGCATTTTGACCGGTGACGTGGTTAATTGTATAATCAACATCATTGGCAACCACGTTTCTATTTTCAAATGATTCAGATTTTTCTTTAGGAACTCCATATTCGTTGATTTGAAACGCGTTTAATAATCTCTGCTGGTCTTTCTCATCGTCCACTTGAAAACTAACCGATGGTATAAACTGCAAGCTAACAGTATTTCCGTTGTTGTTGTTCTGAATAACTTTACCACTTCTTTGTGCGTTAATTTGATTCTGTATATTTTCATCCAGTTTTGTAAAGAGGTAATAAGACTGGTCCTTCTTGTATGTGACGACTTTTTTATCTTCATATGGATGCGAAATGGATCCTATTATTTTGTCTCTCAATTGGGCTGTTATACCATCGCTGTTGATTAAATTTCTAAATATCTCCTGCGCTGTTTCGTCTTCATGGCTGTTATGTGTTGCTGTGGTAGCAGCTTGAAGTTTGGCAGCAGTTGATGGCAGTGTAATACTATGAGATTTGACTATTTCCACTTCCGCACTAGATTGTTGATTACCATTTTGTACTTCTTGATTTGATTCTAGTAGATCTCTATGTTCACTTTCTTTGTTTAAAGCAATAAAATTGTTTTGTTCGTTATAAATTTGATTGGCTACTTCAGGTACTGGAACTTGGTATAGTTGACCGCTGTATATTTGTTTGTCATTAGTCTGTCTGTTACTGTTTTGTGAATAAGCTGATGAGAATGTATTGGTTGAGATTGGTGCATTAATCTGTGCATTTTGTTGTATTTGTGCATCATTTTGTGCTTGATTTTGTGTAACGCTATTAGAATACTTTATTTGGCCACGGTTATTGTAGTTTTCTGTGTTGGCTATGTTCTGTCCATACTGTGATGATGTCAATTGTGATATTTTATTACTTATTTGTGATATGTCTTCATTATTAAATTGTTGTGAATTCTGTAAATTCTCATTTACAATGTTTTTGTATTCTTTAGCAGCGTTTAATGAATCTGCTAAAAACGAGTAGACCAGCGCCTGTGAATTAGAAATGTTCGTATTTTTATCAACAACTAATTTCCCAATTGGAATAAAATTAGGTTGTGATAATTTGTTTATGTTGTTATTTGTTAGTACAAGATAGTTACTGCTGCCTGTGTTAAGAATTTCTAATTTATCGTATTCGCTATCATTATTATTTTTAAATAAATAAGCAGCTGTTTTTTCTGGTATTGATATTTTTAACGAAACTGTTCTTTCAATAGTGTTAGCAGGTAAGACACTTCCTTCTTTATAGAAGGGTAGCATTGAAATTGGGTTTTGATTATTGTTATTGTAATCAAAGGATTCGTTGGGTGGTTCTAATGCAGTTGAAGGAGCTGCGATTAGTTTTCCTAACCTTCCTATACTAAAGTCATTTTCTTGTTCAGATATATTTTCCACATGATCATCGGGGGAAGATGCAGGAGGTAAATAAGTTTCATCAGGATAGTCTAAATCTTTCGGTTCTTCTCTTAACTGACCCAATTGACTGTTAGGTCCATCCAAAACTTTACTAGTGTCTTTTACTATATCATGAACTGTTATGTCTAGTTTTTCTTTTGTTAATATATCAGTAAAAGTAAGATTGTTATGGTTAGCGTTAATTCTTGATTGTTTTGTGAAAGTAAATGATGGTTTGTGTAACTCATTGCTATTAGGAGGTAAATATACTGGTGTTGGGGATGTGGGTGAGCCTTCCTGGTCAATACTTTGGAATACTGGCTGAACGATACCGTCGGGTGCTTGACGCTGTCGGGCAAAAGGCCTAGAAGTTGTAGGTGCTAGGTATAAACGTCCCGATAAAGTTGGTCTTATTGTTGTTGGAGCCAAATATAGCTTAATTGGAACATTTGGTCTATGAGTTGTTGGAGCGAGATAGGTTCGAGATGGTGTAGTAGCTATTAATTTAGCTCCTGTTGGTCTGTTATACACATAACCTGATTCGGATATTAACTTAGCTGCTTGCGAAGGGTTGTTATAGTAATATGGCGTTGGTTCTGATATTAGTCTTGCTGGTTGGGGAGGGTTTGTTGGCTTATTATAGACGTACGGGGTGGGTTCTAAAATTAGTCTAGCTGTTTGCTGAGGAGGTGGGTTTGTTGGCTTGTTATATACATAAGGTGTTGGTTCAGATACCAATCTGGCAGATTTTGGAGAATTCGTCGGTTTATTGTAAACATACGGTGTTGGTTCTAGAATAAGCCTTGCTGGTTGCGGAGGAGAAGGATTTGTTGGCTTGTTGTAAACGTAAGGAGTTGGTTCAGATAGAAGTCTAGCAGTTTGGGGAGGGTTAGGTTTGTTATATACGTATGGGCCAGGCTCAGATATTAGTTTCGCAGTTTTACCAGGTTTAACAACCCAAGATTTGAAAGTTAGTCGTGATGTAGGATTAGCTTGATTAACAAGTCTATCAAAGGTTAATGTTTTTGTTATTACTGTGGATGGAATGTCTGAACTTACCAAATTTTGTTTAGCTTCTGTTATTTGTCCAGTATTTTCATTAGAATACTGTTGTGTTGCCGTGCCGATTGTGCTTTGTTGTGTTGGGTATGTGAATTGTTCTTTTTTGAAGGAAATTCCGAATTCTGATTGTTTTATGTTGCCCTGATTGTTGACTCTGTTGTATTGCGAGTTTAACTGATTTTGGTTAACATTTTGAGTGCTGTAAGCGTGGCCGTTAGTCAATTTGTTTTGATACTGTTGATAGTTTTGTCCCGAGTTTCGTGTGTGGCTTTGTGTGTTTCCATTGTACGTGCCTTGTGTGATTCTACCAGAATGACCATTGGAAAACGTTTGTTGTGTTTGTACTTCATTTTGTAGACGTCCTGCTTTGGATTGTCGTTGGAATGTTTCTACATCTCTATTTTTGCCGTTATTGAATGCTGCTGGAACGTATAGAGGACTTGGAGTTGAAGCTGATACAACGTTGTTATTAATAAAATTAGTTTGTTTTGGTGGAACATATACATTGCTTAATGCTCTTTCGTATCCAGCTCGCAGAGCTCCGTTAGGGAACAGCTGTCCTGCTGGTGGTTTATACTCTTGCATTACCACATATTTACTCTTAATTGCACTCTTATCATACGGAGTGCTCATGGGATGAGTCAGCATATTTTTTATATCACTCATCATGTGTGGACCTAGTTTTAGTTTTCCATATTTGTCGTTATTCATGACGAAGTATTTTTGAGACTCTTGGCAGTTGACATTCATCCACCAATCACATACGAAGACTTGCTGGTTGAAAAGGGTGCCGTTTGGACACAGGAAAGATTGGAAACCGTAGGTGGAGCCTGCTGTACATATTCTGAACACTTGACAGCTAGCTTCGAGATCAGCGTAGTAACCTGTAATATGAAATTTTAAATTTAAGATTTTTTTCTAATGAACTTTAATGTGGTATCATCATCATCGATCATTTCATAATATATTGTTGCTAGACAAAAAGGTGTCCTTTACACAGGAACTCCTAGACCTCCACTGCTGGAGATGGGCCTTCCAGAACATATATCTGGAGAATTTGGCCTACGCTCAGCCAGAGGATCTGATGACAATTTATTAACGACTTTACAAGTTAGTATTAGTGGAACTGGGACCGATGACTTACGTGGTCTCTGAGGTATGGGAACAGTGGTGTTGTAAATCTATGACAAATGTACGTAAGAAAAGTGTATCTCTCATTGGTACATGCCAGGGTTTGAACCGTCAGGAGTATAAGGTTTTCAGAATTGTTTAAAAATGTTTTCAGAAATGATTCAGTCAGTTTTCAGACCTCATACAGTATATTTTTAGATTCCTCGTAGTTTAGACAATAGCCATCCACTTAAAAAACACTTTGTATAGCTTTGAACATACTCGTATTTCGTTAGGCATCCCATCAACGTCGGTTTTACTTAAAAATATATTAAAATTAAACAGAAAAATAGGATAAACAAAAAAATACTATCTATATATAAGAAAAATAGGGGATAGTGGGGTAATAGGAAACACTGAATGCTCAAAAATAATGAAATAGAATTACAGATGCATCAACAGTCATTGCAAGAGTGACGTTGGTAATCTACCTACATAATACTGTTTTCAATACTATTCAAAATAAACTATAATAAAAAATAGTATAATAAAAATCACTCGTTCCTTTTTACCCGAATGCATGCATAATTGAGTACAGGGGGAAATAGACACGAAATGGGGTAACTAGACTTTGTTATACAGAGCGGCGACCTCTTTGTGGTATCTTAAATGTGTTTTAATTACTTGCTTAAAAGTGTTGTTGATGACATGATGGTGACTAATTGGTGGCAGCTATGCCCTAAATGATACTTTTGCTCTTACATCATTAACTACACGACGATGATTTTTAATATTATATTTAGTTACAGTTTTTCTTTGGCATCTAAAACAATTTATCTAATGTTATAACATTTTTATATGATCAACTAACAACTAATTTGGAACGTACCCTCTTGTCGCTGTTCTCGATTACCCGAAGTAATCAATTTAAATAAAAATGGCCGTGATTCGCAATATAACCAATTAATTATATTATTGACATCATATTTTATTACCATCTTAGATGTACTATATATAGACTTCATATAATTTAAAGCTTAATAAAATTGGACGCAGTAACGCATTTTTTGGTTGTTAGAAAATGCTTAGTCATTAAGCCCGCCTATGCACATTTTTTTAGTGCAATAAATAATTTTGGAATTGAATTGAAAAGGACCCAATCCACAATTAAAAAAAAAAATAGAATTTTAATCAGGTCTTTAGGATGATTTATCTTATATCAAAAAAGGTCCATATAAAAATATCGTTTTTGACATATTCTAAATGACTAATATATTTTCCAACTTTAATGGCCTACAACTTAAAATTAAATTAATGTGTATTGGATTCTTTTTGCGTAACTACGTCCAATTTTTATAAGCTTCAAACTATATGGAGTCTATTAGCAGATAGTAAATCAAATATGGTAATAAAATCAATTAATACCAACATCTTAATACAATATCAATTACTACATACGACGCAAATTATAATGAAAATACAATATAATATCTTGTCGTATTCACCGTAAAAGAACGCGAGCTAGCTCTCACTCATGTGTTTGCTGGTGCTGTAAGTAACGATTGACGCGTCTATTAAAAGTATGTGGGAGGTAGCAAATACCTTGCTGTTCCCAATTACCCGCCGTTCTTAATTACCCCACTCTCCCCTACTTCCTATGTACTTAAAAGTTTCACCTTCAGCAGTAAAGATCTAGGACTTATGTCATAATAACAATAATAAAATTTTAAATTTAAAAATTACCTGGTTGTTTTCCTGCACAAGAAAACGAAGTCTTTGGTATTCCCCCAAGAGTCGGGTAGTCGGATCCTGGCTCTCCAGGAACAGCCAGACGTATGTCCCAGCCGTTACCGTTTCCTTGCTGTTGATTGGCTGATTGCTGTCTGCTGTATGCATACTGGCCATTGCTGTACGAGAACAGGACTGATGCCCATGCTGGAATATAAATAATTTAGCAAATAATTAAAACTACTTAAAAGTATCTTTATTAAAAGGAAATCCGTCGGACAACCAAAGTTACTGATATAGCCTTCAAAATTAGTAAGCTGAAGTGGCAATGGGCTGGACATGTCTGTCGTAAAACCGATGAACGATGGAGTAGACGAGTTCTAGAGTGGAGACCACGTACGGGAGGACGCAGAGTGGGTCGACTCCCCGCTAGATGGACGGATGACCTGAGGAAGGTCGCTGGTGGGGGTTGGATGAGGGTGGCAGGAGATCGTGTGAAGTGGCGAGCCTTGGGGGAGGCCTATATCCAGCAGTGGAGAGACACAGGCTGATGATGATGATGATGACTTAAAAGTAAAAATTAAAATAAATATAAATCAAACCTAATAAAAAACATTTTGTTTCCTAGTAAGTTGATAGACTACATTACTCAATACAACTAGACTTAGACTTGAAAAAACCCTTACAAGACTGTTCTCCATCGATGTATATACATATATGCCTATTTAATACAAAATGCCCTATAAAACGTGCAGCTTGCCACGTGTACCCACCAACTTACAACTACCAAATTCTTAAGCAATGAAAACTCATGTTGGGAAGATTTCAAGCTGTTTCGGTATTTAATGGGTCCTGACTGTTAAAGTCACTATGTAGTAAAATATATACAATTATTTATACGTGTACAGTACAATAATAGCTTCAGGATATTGTTGGGGCTGCCACGCTACTGTAGTGCGTCCGCAATGTTTGCGCAGGCTCATACAGATGACTTTTTTGCTATAAGACGCAAAACCACTGCATCATTGCTTAACAGAGTGAGGACAAGCACTAACAGTATCCTGAAGATGATATCTGAAAGATATAGTTCGCCGTGCATTGGCTGCTTCGTGCGGCTGCTGGTCTGGCGGGAGTGAGGTGCATCCTGTCAGACTGGTGGGGGGCGGAGTGGTTACTGCACGGTCATATTGTTTTAATATTGCCATATTTTATTTTCATTTTTATACTAACATTAGTTGTAAGGATTTTGTAACTAACAAGTGAGCCTAGTTGCTTTAAATAAACGTATATTATTATTATTATTCAATGGTGTAGTTAAGCGGTTATTAAATTTTTGGTGACGGAACCCTTGGAGTTGTTTTTTTTTTTTTTTTTTTTTTTTTTTTCAGTTTTTGTTTTTAGTTTTTTTTTACGTTTTCATCTTCATCAGCCTGTGTCTCTTCACTGCTGGATGTAGACCTTCCCAAGACTCGTCACTTCACACGATCTTCTGCCACCCTCATCCATCCCCCACCAGCGACCTTCTTTAGGTCATCTGTCCATCTGGCGGGGAGTCGTTCCACCCTGCGTCTTCCAGTACGTGGTCTCCACTCCAGAACCAATCTGTCCATCACCACTTCAGCTTGCTAATTTTAAAAGTTATATCGCTAACTTTGGTTCTTTGACTGATGTCAACGTTTCTGACTTTATCTTTTAGAGAAATCCCGAGCATAGCTCTCTCCATAGCTCGCTGAGCGAAAAATGATAAAATAAAAACACAAAAAATAAAAATTAAATCATTTATTTGTACTAGTTAAAAGTTTTACATTTTAGTTATCGTTTTTAAAATTAATTATTTAATTATAGCTAAAATAAATATGCATGTTGCATCACAGTTGCTTTTGTTAGCGTTCGATGAAGGTCGCTGTAAGTTGTACCTTATAGACTATTATTAAATCCTTATTGTCAATGCATAGGCAAATAAACAATAGACAATAAAATGTGTTTCCTACAAAATTTAATTGGTAGGTATCTTCGGTATTTCGCATATTGTTTAATTCTCAAATACGTGGTACTTCACTAGTACTAGCTTTATTATACACGGCTTGGACACACCAAATACGTGTGTACTATTGCTGAATAAGCCTTTCGAAAATCAATTATAGTTTAAATGGCAATGGGGTGTATCAGGCAAAGCTTTTTGTAGATGTCGCTAGCGGCAATGGTACCTTATGTTACACCTAAATCGCATCATTTTTTAAATGTTTTCGTAGTTTATAATAGAAAAATGTATTTTAAATTAACGTTACCTACCTTAAAAGACGAATTAAAAAGTCTTTTAAAAAAAAAAAGGTTTTATTAATAGAACGGCAATTTTAAGGTCGCCATATCTTTGATTCGCTTAGAAATCTCGATTTGTACACTTAAAAGCTGCTCACTTCGGCATAATATCCAGAAAATAATAAATTTCGTAATAAAAATAAGTTTCCAAGTTTTCTATGCAACTGACAGTTATATTAGGTACCATCTCTCATGCGCCATCTATCGTGATAAAAAGTTAGTGATACACCCCATTGGTCCTTATAATTTGCAAACTCTTCAAGATACAAAAAAATAATTATTAAAAAAAAAAAAAAAAATGTGATTTTAAAATTTTATTGACTATTTTTTTAATTAAGTATACCATTTGTATTTATAGATACATTAGATCTCCCTCTCCATTCCGCAACCGAACTACACGCACAGGTCAAAATATGCACCCACATACCGTAGTCACAATCCCTTCGCGTACGTATAAATTTGGGGAAGCATACATCTGTCGCACAATTCCTATTACCTGGAGTCCTTCAAGCGAAGTGTGAAAAAGCATCTAGTCAAGCCGGCATAGTGTTAGGGACTGATGTCAGTCATGAGTATCTGATTCCAGTTGCTAATATAAATAGACCTTGCGCGCCACTTACCAACAGGTGGGAGCAAGGTCACATGTCGAGCTAATATAAAAAAATTAAATAAAAATATCATGCAATACCCTCCACGTTAACCACATATTATATAGGTTCGAGTACATAAACCTCTAAGGATCAGGGAAGTGGAGGGTAGGTAAGTATGGGTTGGTATAGGTATGGTGCTCAAACGTATGGGGAAAAATCCGAATCAAAGAATCTAATGTTGTGGAGGATTCTGGGCGACGAGGTGACCTCATGTGTATTCGTGCTATTGGAGGTCTAAAGTGGACTGACTCTTGTCGTCCTTTATTTAAAAAAATATATGATACTCACCTTACCATGTGTATACATCTTTGAGGCATGTAAATTTGTTAAGTCAAATATTGAGCTGTATCAACAAAGTAATAATAATGGCAAACGTTCCATCACACACACATCCTTAGTAATGCCTATACCTAAATTAGAAATCTTTAGACGAAACGCCTCCTATATGAGCGCTAAAATATATAATTGTTTGCCAAAGGTATGGACAGAGATGCCTTATAAAAGATTCTGTACAGTACTGCATGCGTGGCTAGTTCAGGAATGTTTCTATACTTTGGAGGAATCTATGTGTATTTTAAGCAACACAAAGGTTTTTGTGAAGTAAAGTTACTAAAGAAGCAACGCTGAGTTTTTTAGTAACTTTACTTCTATAACAGTTGTTGTAAATTTTTGCATGCTTATGGCGAAATATGTGACCCATTTAATATTAATAAGACCTAATATTGTTTGTTACCATGTTTCCTGCAAATAAATATTTCATTTCATGTTTTTTAAAAATATTGGTACGAGAAATTGACCCACTTTGATCCCACATTTAATTAAGATTTCGACAGGAATTTGTTATCAAATTTAAGGAGCAAGCATATTATATTTTAAACACTTCAATTTTAGGTTTTTAATAACTTGAATTAGAATGTTTAATACAGATTAAGCTAACGATTTCGATCCGTATTTCAAATCTTTATTTCGATAGGGTTTTTTTTAGTATAAAGCATGGTGCTCCGGTAATCTCACCGACCCACTTGTAGGACAAAACAACTGGTTTAATTATATACTGGTTTAAAAAAAAAATAGCTTTGAACAGATAAACCCATATTTTTTTATTTTTTTGCGTTTTTTATTATGTAAAAAGTAGATTTTATTCGGATGACATATACATATATATATCTAAAGTCAGAAAAGCTGGCAATTATTTCTGCTAACGTATTAGCCTCGCTATACAGAGGGAAAATGTTGCAAATATTCTTGAAACGTCTTGAGAAAACGTCTCTTAATTTATAGTTATTAAATTTTATTAATTTTATAAATAGTTAGTAATTAATATTTTATATTTTGTATGATAACGATAATCTTTGTACGGTTAAGGAATTTAAGGGTAGGCCATTTCGTTGAAATGTCTTTAGACATTCGCAAAATTATGAATGTAAAGACGATATGTCAAAGTAACGTCGTGCTCTAGCTTGCTCTTATACCCCTCATTCCGAATCGCGCTCAGAGCGCTTAGAACGAATATGACACTGGCCGTCGTTCCGAATCAAATATCGTGATTTGGATGCTCAATGCGTGATATCAATTCGGAACGGTCCAAATCACATTTTTATTCATAAAATGTTAGTTTTTTTTTAAATGTATTGAAGATAAATTGCGGATTCCACATCTTTGAGTATGAATACTAACAAATATACATCTCTCAGTTTATTCATCTTTATATGTGTAAAGTTTAATATTATTAACTTATTTTCGTAATTTAAAATAACTTGCCGTGTTACAGACATTTTTTTTTCACTTCCTACTTAAATATTAATCATAGATTTGTTTAAGAAGTAATATAGAAACAGTACAAACGAATTACAATATTAAATAATTTAAAATAAAACCTAATATTAAATTAACTTTAAAATGGCGCGCGACATAATGACAAAAAACTGACAGCGCTCAGAGCGATCTACCTCGATATCGTGAGCAGTCTAAGCGCGAGAAATGATGTCATTTGTGACGTCACATAGCTTTGGCAAAACAGTTTAAGCGTGCTTAGGTTACTGTTATCGCGTATCGGAACGAAGGATAGTGACAGTTTGCTATACGATATTAAACCTTAGGTGTAATACTAATTTGGATAACCGATCAGTGAACGTCGCTCTTAGACTATATAGCTTCAGAATTGGTACCCTGTATTGGATCACCACACGGCGTATTTATTTTAAAAAAAAACTTTATTTTCGCATCCGATGTGGCCAGGCCGTAAATAGTGTTGCAACGTCTAGAACAGGAGATAGTTCACATGCTTTTTGTAGTTGTAGCGGCAATAAAAACAAAAACATTGTTAATCTAGGTAGGTATTACTCTCACGAATACCGACTTTTGAACTAACACAAATCCGTAGTTCATATTTTTGGCTTTATGTTAGAGCCCACGGCAGATAGATGGATGACCTAGTTCATGTAATATACAACATGGAATGTATTAAAGATCAAATATTTTAATATTATATTCCAGAATAAAAATAAAGAACGTATGTATTTTATTTTTTTATTTTTAGTAATAAAATCTTAAGTTACGATCCAGAGAAGTTTTCCTAAAAATATCGCCACTCATACCGAACCTAATCAAGTAGGTAGAGAAAGGTTGACGATCGCGCGAAAATTGACATACGTAATTGTTTCCCTCTCTATTTCGTCTCGGCTGAGAATGAGATAAAAAAGTAAATTATCATCATGACCGTTTCCCTATCGGGGTGGTCAGAAACCACGCTTACAAAGAAGCGGTTCACATTTAGCCAACTTTACTATAGGCCGGCCAATCATGACAAGTGGCAAGCTCGTCGATGTGTAGCGTACCAAACTCGAGAAATATCACAAATAAATTAAATAATAATTAAAATTTATTTTATTTAAATTAACTGTGTCCCGACCAGAAATCGAACCCGGTACCTCCGAGTCTCAATAAATAATAATAATAATAAATATTTCCAGACAGGTCACACAGCGCCATCTAATTTCCGTGGTAAGCTACGAGGCTTGTCTTACGGAAACTAGATGGTTGATAAAATTATAAATTATACTTTTTTTTTGTAAATATATACATATAAACACCCAGACCGAGACAAATTATACAATGTACAACTTGCCCCCGGTGGGAATCGAACCCACGACACGTTTGTTACCACTTACTTAACCGCTAGACCACGGACGCAGTTATCGAAAGAGATCAATCCAGCACTCTTTTTTTCTGCCGACACCTATACGCACGCTAGAGACATCGGCGAGTGCCCACTGCAGTAGAGCGAAATAGCTTGATGTATTATTCTTTCTATTTTACATAGATTTAAATGCAAATGAGCCATCGATGTAGTTTATTAGAAAAAAGTTCAAGAGAATTGGTCTTTATGCCGACTTGATTGATTGCGTCACGAGTCGCAATAAAACACCAACTTTATTGCGTGGGTTTTTTGATTCCGTATAAATTATAATATTATAAATTGAGACCTGTTAACGGTAAGACCTCAACATAATTATTATTATGTTACAGTTCTCCCAAAGTGATAATGCGCATAGAAATCTTCGTCACTGTTCGGCAACGGTCGTATTCCCCGAGCGTCGGAAGACGATATGTATATAGAGTGGTTAAGTGCATTTTCTTCATGCATAATTTAGTAGAATTATGTGTAATAAACTAATAAAAACTAATAAATAAACTAATAAATTAATAAACTATTTAAAGTTGAATAAGATAATTAAAGTTGAAATTAAATTCACCTTTGAAAACAAAACCAAGAACGGTGTGTAATATCAGCTCTATATAATTCCACTCAGAGAGAACACATGCAGTCACCGACCGCCCGAATTGTTTTCGATTGTTACACATGATATTGACTTCTATTTCTTTCGAACAAGGTGCAAAATGCAAGTGCAATGTTTAGGCTCTTACGATTCAATGATTCGGGTGTTTCCGGGAATACGACAATTAGCGAAGATCTGTATGTGCATTATTAATTTGGGAATACTGTACCTGTATTGTTGTGCATGTATATTTTGTTGTAAATTGTATTTGTGTAAGGAATTATTTAATTGATATTATTGAATTGTAATTATGATTGAATTCAATTTGTGTAATTTATTTTCTAATTTTAATAATAATTATTATAATTTGATGTTGTGTGTGCTGCTTGGATTCCAGTCTAGTCCATGTATAAATTAAACGAACTCAAATTTGCAAATTATGGAAAACGTTAAATTGGACTTTAAATATGGGGCACAAGTTGCAGTTTATTTTTTGCGGTTTTCCCGCGCTGTCAACTCCCATATTTTACTCGACGTGTTTGAGCAGTGGATGGTTCCGCGAGTGACTCCAAGAAAAGCATCAAATTCTGCAGCATCTGGAATTTGATGATGACCTCATTAACTCATGAATAAGAAAGATATATTACGTCAGACTTGGCTGTATGGGCTAGACCCTTTGCCTTCCCTATCATCTCATTCATCATCCATCGCGAGAAGAGAACCAAAAAAAAAAAAAATATCAAATTTGCAACTGACTGGAATTTGTTTGCACACCTAATAATAAATAAATAAATAAAGACCTTAGACCTATTTCCATGCCATGCTAATATTATAAAATACAAAATAACCTTTGTCTCTATGTATGTTTGTCTCTCCTTCACGCTTTAAGCTTTAACGCTGTTTCATCCCTCTCAGTCGCACATTCTAATATTTTTCAGTTCTGAGGGCACTTTTAAAATATGTAGTCTATTATTAATATTATTAAATACTTTACTTAAAAGTATGTACAAAGGCGAACTTAAGGCCATTTTCGCTTTTTCTACCAGCTAACCTTTGGGAGAGTGCAATTCTAACCAATATACTACATATATGAAGATAATATATTATTAAGGAGTAGAAATTTGTGGAGTTAAAATATATTGTTCTGCTTGTTTAAAAAGAAAGTATTCAGATGTGAATGGAAGGAGCTTGTCTGATGGTCAGTGGAAGCTTGTTCCATACTGTTTACGCCATTCACATTGTTTATTTTAATTATTATGGTATGAGCAATTTATTTTCCCTCCTCCTCCTTTCCAAGTATGCCACTAGATGGCGCCACACGTTTTAAAAATGGACAATTATTTTTATAATATTCATGACGTTTTGATACCTTCAAAGTGAACATTAAATTTGTTTTCTTGTAAGCTTGTTTACTTTGGGGAATCAGTTGCGAGTTGCACGCCAGCGAAAGGACATAATAATCGCGCGCGGTTGTCTGTGCTGGAATTCTGCGGTACTTTGTGACTCGGTTGTGTGAGCATCGTATAGCACTTGTCTAAATTGGTGACGTCGAGTTTGCTGATTATCCTGGCCAGGATAGGTGTTCCGGAAGCTGTGAAAAGGTATGTGGCATACTTTCCTTAAATAAGTGACCTCTCCGATTTACCGTCTTCTTATAAACTTTACCTTTGTGTCCGGATTGCTCATAACCATTTATTTTAGAATTTAAAATACAGTCCACTTCTGCCTTTGTGCGCGTTTGGTCTGAGCCTGCGGCATAAGCATAGTTAGCTGAAAGGTTCCAGATCAGGCGCGGACACATACTATGTCAGAAACCTTCGCCGATGTTCACACAACATATTCCCAAAGTTTCGTCTCGATCGGTCAAGTAGTTTTGAAATGCATAAGGAATATACATACACACAGACAATTATTTTTATATATAGATGATGTCAATTTTCCATGTTCCGCATCGTGATACGATCCCATTTGATTCATCGTAAATTTATAGTACCAGAGCCAGACATCACAACAAATTATCCTACAGAGGAATTTGTCAAAAGATATTAACATGCCTAGTCATGAAAGTGTGAATATGATTTAACACGCAGAATTAAAGTGGCAGGTGTTATACGTAGAATTAAATTACTAACACATCATTAGTTTGTCATTATCATAGCTTATAAGCTAAAAATTACCATAATAAAAAAACTGCCTCTGTGGTCTAGCGGTTAAGTCCGTAGATTCCTGGTCGGGACACAATAATTTATTTAAATTATTTGTGATATTTCTCGAGTCGAGAAATATAGTCAAGATAATAATAAGGCGGGTGTAAGACTATAAGACCAACCAATATTGGGCAATACTCCGTGTTACACAACAGAAGAATTTTCGTAGCCGGAAAAAGATGTTAAGTTAGGGCTATATTTTATTCGAACCCAGTAACGTTTGACCTCGGAATTCCTAAACTAGTCCAATACAAACATAATTATTACCTAATACATTGTCAACTTTCTATAAAATTAGCTTAAATCCACGCTTTCCCTAGGTCCGTAACGGTAGGTCATTGCTGTCATATTTTTGGTGTATCATCACGACCCGGGTGATTTAATACAAAAATATTTGTACACTACGAAAAAAATATTCTACTTTTTAATTGCTTATTTATTTATAAAATTTTTTTTTGTTTTGTTTGTAATCTTTTTTTTTTCTCTTCTCCCGATGGATGATGAATGAGGTGATAGGGAAGGCAAAGGGTCTAGCCCATACAGCCAAGTCTGACGTAATATACTCGTATCTTTCTTTTTTATGAGTTAATGAGGTCATCATCAAATTCCAGATGCTGCAGAATGCTTTTCTTGGAGTCACTCGCGGAACCATCCACTGCTCAAACACGTCGGGTAAAATATGGGAGTTGACAGTGCGGGAAAACCGCAAAAAATAAACTGCAACTTGTGCCCCATATTTAAAGTCCAATTTATCGTTTTCCATAATTATTCACATTGTAGCACATTATTAAACCAAGCAACACCACTTTTGACCAATAATATCTACAGTAAATTAATTTACAAAACAAAAACTAATACGTATATATAAATCAAAGACTATGTTTTTTAAATATACTATTACGACATGTAACCTTGCGCCCACCTGATGGTAAGTGGCAATCAAGGTCTATAAATGTTAGCAACTGGAATTAGACACTCATGACTGACATCAGTCCCTAACACTATGCCGGCTTGACTGGGCATGACGGCAATTCGAGCCTGATTCCGATACGTGTGGATACGCTTTACTGGGTTTATTAGAACGAACGGTTGATACTTCCCCGCCCCAGCAAACTGGGAAAATTACCACCATCAGTCTGCCAAATTAATATACCACGAAATAATAATAAATAAATAAAATAAACGTTTATTTTTCATAGTACTTTTTTACATTTTGCGAAGGCCCCTAAACTTAGCGTGATGCCTGTGTCTCTTTTTATACGAATTGTGTCAGTGTTGTGTGGAATAATAAATAGATAGATAAATATAATATATTTAGATATATACATATATCATTTATATAAATAATTAAATATTATATTATAGATATATAAACATTAATAAATATAATACATGTAAAAAAATAAAATAGATACGGAAAAATATTATCCAAGTACTTAATGAATGTTTTATGTTTTATTATTATTCTATTGAATTATTTATTTATTATATAAAGTTTGTATTACAAGTGTTTATTAGGTTTTCTGTTTGATCATAGTTGTAGGTGAAAAACAGGTTCGTTATTTATATTTTTAATAATTTACAGCTAAGTTTATCTATTTTGTGTAATTTATTAATATTATTGTACATAAAGTAAGATTTAAATTTAAAATGTCTTTTTGCGAACTCGGTGTTAGTTTTGGATGGTTTGTAAACTATGTTCTTTCTTCTCTTTGTTCGTGTGTCGGTCCGTAATGAAGTGTCCCGATGTTTCTTTAAGAGTATGTTTAAGTTGTAAAGCTGTCTAACTGTAAGGATACGGTAGGTACTATAGTGTATAGTTATTATAAGAGGTCATTGTACTTCTTTTTTTTAAATTCTTTAAATATTTAAAGCACGTGATCCTGCTGGGCTACAGAATAGTGGTGGGGAATGTCATTGCCCAATGCAAAAGGGGCTATTTTTAAACCTATAGCATATAATGTCGGTCGAAAGCCCCATACACTGTTCTTCTTCCATTATTTTTTGAACCAATGTGCATGATCAAATGTCATGCTTTTAGATCTTCAGCTCACTGCATTTTTTTTCTTATTGCTTACTCATATAAGCATATACAAAACTCACTCATATGTTAGAGGATTTAAAGACGAGTATTGCTTAATAATCGAATACACTGCAGATACTGTAAATCATAAGTCCACTGAGTGTAAGATAGAAATAGGGCTATTCTGGACTAAATCTATTACAAATTTGATAATACACAGTTTGTTTTAATTATTAATAAATAAATGGAATTTATTCGAAGTAAGATACACAAATACAAACAATAAATATAAATTAAAGCTACCTAAACAATAAAGTTAAAAATAAACTAAACAAAACCTTAAATTAATTAAACTAAAAGATAAACCTAATTAATATAAAAACTAAATACTTACAAATGTCTTGATTATAATCTACATGTCATCGAATCCAGGAGAAGATGAACCCAATGTTCCGAGGTCTCCGGCGACGTTGCCTCGTTGGATGGCAACACTGATCCTTTGAATAAGATATTCCCTACTCAAAGGATCACCTGTTGACGCTCGGATGGCAACGCTTATGTCGCGTATTAACGATTTAGCGTCCTCAGACCAAGGGCCCATCGTCTCTACGGCAAACGGCACAAAATAGTAACGATTTGCCAACTCTATGTACTTATTACGTTTGCCGTTTGCAGCCAATTCAGCCGCTGCACCTGCTCGTTTTCGTGTCGCGCCAACACGACTAGCACAAAGGGTGTCAATACACGTCGCATCCCAAACCAAAGACTTACAAAGAAAGTTTATTTTTAACTTTATTTAATTTATATTTATTATTACAAATAGATTTATTAAGAAGGTTGCATTTATCTCTTATTGTACCTGACAAGTACCTGCTGATTATTTTTTTCCCTTTACACCATGGAAATTAAAAGAATACCTTAGGAGATATAGCAGAATCAAAATAATGTTTTTTTTTATTTTTATTTTTTTATACTAGCACGACATGTGACCTTGCACCCATCTGATGGTAAGTGGCGTGCGAGGTCCATGAATGTTAGCAACTAGAATTAGAGACTCATGACTGACACCAGTCCCTAACACTATGTCGGCTTGACTGGACGTGACAGCAATTCGAGCCTGATCCCGAAACGTGTGGATACACTTTACTGGGTTTATCGGCAAGAACGGTGGATATTTCCCCGCCCCGGCAGATGGGCAAATTGCCACCATCAGTCTGCCTACCACCTATTAATGTGCAAGGAAATTATTAATATTAAGCCAGGTAAACCGGCTAGTTTAAATATAAATCTTGTCCGCGAGGTATGGTGGTAAGGGCGCTGGCCGCATTTCCTTGTTGAATCGCTATGCAGATTATATAAGCGAGGAAAGTACCAACTGCAATCACTAGTTACAGGAATGAAGGAGGGATGTGCAGAAAAAGGACTCCGTTTGAATGCGAGAAAAACCAAGGTACTAGTGTTTGAAAGAAGTAGGATGACAACCGTAACGATAAAGATTGATGATGAAACTCTAGAACAAGTAAATGAAATTGTATATCTGGGCAGTGTTTTCACTGCGGATGGAAAGTACGATAGGGATGTCGAAAGAAGAGTGAACGCGGGAAATAGTGTTAATGGTGCCCTGGGGTCACTGATCGGCAGTTGAAATGTCAGTGACAAAGCTCGGCTCGCCATACACAATGCCATGTTGGTACCCACACTAATGTATGGAAGCGAGTCGTGGATACGTCAGAATACGCATGACAGTCCCTAATGCAGTAGAAATGAGGTCGCTGCGCCGGATATGCGGCGTCACATTGGCGGACCGCATACGTAACGTCGAAATACGGAAAAGGGTTGGTATAAAAGAAAGCATAGGGACAAAAATAAGGAAAGGCATGCTACGATGGTTCGGGCATGTCTAAAGGATGAGTGAAGAGAAATTGACGAGCCAGATATATAATGCGAAAGTTGTGGGTGAAAGAGGCCCTGGCATGGTGCCCTGGCAAAGGTGAAAGAGGCACTGACTGAAGGTGCATCAAAAAGCCTTCGTAACAAAAGGGCGTGTATGAAGAGGTTGATGAATGTCGAAGAAGCGAAAGAGGTATGTCGTGATCGTGTCAAGTGGCGCTCAATTGTCTCTGCCTACCCCGCAAGGGATCTGCCATGAAAATGTGTATGTATGAAAGTACCAACCCTCTAGTTTCTGGACTTTCAGCCTATGTATATATTATTTTGGGGCACATTAGAGATTAAACGCGTGGCCCGTTTTTGATTATTCTCACTTATTCGATTCGTCTTGATTATGCGAGTGTCAATGAATATTCTGTGGTGTCAAGGAAAAAGGGGATAAGTACAAAACTTGAACTTTTCACTAGAGGCAAATTAAGAAAACAATTCATTTTTATAATTAGAAAATTGTAATTTACGTAATGTTCAATTTCATTAGTCGCATACTTTAGGTACGAGTCGACTCATCTCACTATGCATAACTGAATTATTGGCGGTAAAAGCGCGATACTGAAAAAACTCGATTGAACTGTTTTACTTATTTATACATTTTAATGTTACGACTAGACCCTTTATATACGAAGGGGTGTTAAATAAACTGTACAGTTTATAGACTCATCTCCTTATTGCATTGACGCATATGAATGTTTTGAACCAATAGGTGCAAAAATCTAATTTTGATTTTTTTCGACTCGTCTCCTTTTTCCTTGACACCACAGAATAACCTAATCAAATTTCAGTAAGCGACAACCAGACGCCATATAGTAGAAAATGTCATGCACCTTAAGCGCCACTTACCATCAGGTGGGGGCAAGGTCACATGTCGTGCTAGTATAAAAAAAGATTTATAGTTTGATTTATAGATACGTATTTGCGCCGCTTGCCAGACGCGCTATCGGCTGCAGCTCCCGCTTGCGCTGTTTCCCTGACAAAGCCAGTGTCGACATAAGTGGCATCCCAATAAGTACTATATGTATGTACAGTTCTCCCAAAGTGATAATGCGCATAGAAATCTTCGTCACTGTTCGGCAACGGTCGTATTCCCCGAGCGTCGGAAGACGATATGTTTATAGAGTGGTTAAGTGCATTTTCTTCATGCATAATTTAGTAGAATTATGTGTAATAAACTAATAAAAACTAATAAATAAACTAATAAATTAATAAACTATTTAAAGTTGAATAAGATAATTAAAGTTGAAATTAAATTCACCTTTGAAAACAAAACCAAGAACGGTGTGTAATATCAGCTCTATATAATTCCACTCAGAGAGAACACATGCAGTCACCGACCGCCCGAATTGTTTTCGATTGTTTACACATGATATTGACTTCTATTTCTTTCGAACAAGGTGCAAAATGCAAGTGCAATGTTTAGGCTCTTACGATTCAATGATTCGGGTGTTTCCGGGAATACGACAATTAGCGAAGATCTGTATGTGCATTATTAATTTGGGAATACTGTAATTAATCTGTGTTTTATGTAGTAATAAAGAATTTCAACTATATATTATCTTCGTATCCTTCTGCACCCGCTTATTACAGATCTCAGTTACAAAGGTTAGTTGGTAGAAAATGCATTTACGGCATTATGCTCGCCTATGTACACGCACTTGTTTTGGTTTTGTACAATAAATAATTTATTATTATTATCCCACACTAATGCCCGTCTAATAAGTAATCAATTTAAATACAATATCAATGGAAACAAGAATAGGTAAAAAAGCTTTATGGAATAAGTTTTGCCAGTATATTTCTCGCCAGCCCTGGTGTTTATGCAAGTGGTACTTCGTATATACTATATGTCGACTGCTAACTGTGTTATTAGTGGCTTTATTACCACCGGGTTCGATTCCTGGTCGGGACACAATAATATTTATTTATTTAAATTATAAATATTTAATTTATTGTGATATTTCTCGAATTTGGTACGCTAGAGACATCGACGAGCTTGCCACTTGTCGTAATTGGCCTATAGTAAAGTTGGCTAAATGTGAATCCGCTTCTATATATAGAAGTTTTCTGACCACCCCGGAAGGGAGATTTCAGGTGAAAATAGAGAAATAAGAAGACAAGCTTAGAAAATAACTGTTTTTGTAGAACAATTCTCCAAATTACGGAAAAAGTATTTCAATTCGTGGTATTTTAAATCATCTAAATGGTGTAGTGGTTAAGTGGATTTAGACGCGGTGGTACCGGGTCTGATTCCTGGTCGGGACACACATAATTTATTTGTGATATATCTCCAGATTGGTACGCTGGAGACATCAAGGAGCTTGCTATTTGTCGTGATTGGCCTATAGTAAATTTGGCTAAATGTAAATCCGCTTCTTTAAAAGCGTGGTTTCTGACCACACCGAAAAGGATACAGTCGTGATGATACTTTACTTTTTTCTACTTTATTACATATTCCATATTTTGTTGATGATGCAAAATCTATTTTTCATAAAAAATATAGTAGATATATTTTTATATAATAGACAACATTAACCAAAGGGGGTATGAGGGAAATAGTTAATCAAAAGTGGTGTTGTTTTGTTTAATAATGTGCTGCAATGTGAATAATTATGGAAAACGATAAATTAGATACTAAATCCCCATAAGTTGCAGTTTATTTTTTGCGGTTTTTCCACACTGTAGGAAATAATATATTACGAAAGATATGGCTGTGTGGACTCGATCCATTTGCCTTCCCTATCATCTCATTCGTCATCTATTGCAAGAATAGAAACAAAAAAAGAGTCCTTCGCGCCATTTTACGCGGAAATGTAAAGTGCAAGTTTTTGTTTTGTGAATTAATTTACTGCTAAAATTTTTGGTCAAAAGTGTTGTTGTTTTGTTTAATTATGTGCTACAATGTAATTAGTTATAGAAAACAATAAATTGGACGTTGAATATGGGGCACAAGTTGCAATTTATTCTTGTGGTTTTCCCGCGCTGTGGACTCCCATATTTTACCTGTCGTGTTTGGGCTATAATGATTCCAAGTAAAGCATCAAATTCTGCAGCATCTGGAATTTGATGATGGCCTCATTAACTCATAAAAAATGAAGATATATTACGTCAGACTTGGCTGTATGGGCTAGACCCTTTGCCTTGCCTATGCTTTGTAGACTATGAAGAAACCCAAAGACTTTTGCTGGCCGTGGTTTACAGTGTAGCCCTCAATCCCTTAGTAATCCTTATTTTATTTATACTCGTTTTTAATATTTACACGATTTTATTTATTATAGTATAGTATCATCACGACCGTTTCCCTTTCGGGGTGGTCAGAAACCACGCTTATAAATAAGCGGATTCACATTCAGCCAACTTTACTATAGGCCAATCATGACAAGTGGCAAGCTCGTCGATGTCTCCAGCGTACCAAACTCGAGAAATATATAAATTAAATATTAATTAAATGTTTTTGTATACATTAATAAATATTTTTGTGTCCTAACCAGGAATCGAACCCTGTACCTCCTAATCTAAATTCACGAACTTAACCGCTAGACCTCAGAGGCAGTTATAAAACTGCCTCTGTGGTAACTGTTATATTATTAATAATAATATTTAATTTATTTTATTTATTTATTTATAATTACCTATCCTATATATACTTCTTATTTATTTACGCTTACGTTGTATTATCATTTACTACACATTATATATATTAGTTTAAGTTTTTAAGGTAACCTGGCCTAATTTGTAACGCTTAACTGTCATGGGTCCCATATGCCGAGTCTATAAGGCCTAGTGTAACCAACATTACCTGTAACGCTAATTTCTATGATTCGATAAACTTTTTATTATTATTTTGTAAGTTCACATATGTGGCGATTGATAGTCAAAAGTGCTAGTGTTTTGTTTAATAATCGGCTACAATGTGAATAAACATGTTTTTTTTTTTTTTTTTTATAGACGGTGAATCAATAAATCATCAATAATACGCCCCCTGCCTGAAGGGCCAACGCGGGTGGGGGTCGCATGCCCGACTCATCCGTGAAGCTTCCTAGTGAAGCCCCAGGGCGCCTACGGACTAAAATCCTGTAAACCGTCTCTATCTCACTGTTGGCCCTGTGTGCCTTTACAGCTAAGTCTGAGTCGTGGCTACGGAGTGAAGGCACTCGTTCGCAAAATAAACATGGTAAACGATTGGACTTTATATATGCGGCACAAGTTGCGGTTTATTTTTATAATACGACAGAGATGGCTGTATGGGATTGTCTCCTATCATCCTATCATCTCATTCTTCATCCATCAAGGAAAATACAAACAAAAAAAATAGTTATGCCATCTATTTTACACAGTATGAATTACAAAAAAGTAGATAAAAGAAAACCTAATGATGAATCTGTTTTACTGCTTCTTATTTATATGTATTTAGGTATATATAAAAAACTATTTAATTCAATAATTAATTAATAAAATTAACTTACTTAAAAACGCCAAACTCCACATCGCGTACAACACAAAGACAATTCACAATCGATCCAAAGAATACACTCACTACAAACAACTAATTTAACCTTAGATTATAATAAATTTAACATTTCATGGTGGTCGCGAATGCTGAATGGCGTTCAAAACGACACAGACAATCGAGATATGTGACGACTTGTGTGGGTTCTAGGCCCCTCTCTTATCTTGCGTAGTGGATAGAGGCAGGGGCAACCTTAGGGCGGCCGGTGCGAGAGGTGCAATCAAAGAGTCATATAGTAACTAATTGGGAAAAGGGTGGCAATCTTCGCGAAAAGTGGCATTACCCTAGTTTTTTTATTTTTTATTTTTATTTGAGATCCATGAATGTTAGCAACTGGCATCAGGCACTCATGACTGACATCAGTCCCTAACACTATGCCGACTTGACTGGACATGACGGCAATTCGAGCCTGATCCCGAAATATGTGGATACACTTTACTGGGTTTATCAACACAACGGTGGATACTTCCCCGCCACAGCAGACTGGACAAATTACCACTATCAGTCTGCCTACCACCTATTGTGTATACCTAAATGTGTCATCCAAACACTGATTCCGAAGGTAGATGGTAGGTTCCCAAAGGGAGTTAACCAACTAGAGGAATCACGTCGCATTATGACGGTTAAACTGGACGTCACCCTCCACAAAAAATATTCCAGTTCAATGCAAGACCCAGACATGAAATGTTTTTAGACATTAAGCTCGCCTATGTACTGTAAAATGTATTATTTTCTGTGCAATAAAGAATTTATCTATCTAAATCTATGACGGCCAAGAAGTCCCCCTTCTCTCTTCAGGGCACCACGCTGGATCTACAGCCCAGTTTCAACATTCTCGGGGTAGAACTACGCTCAGACCTTAGCCACTGGAACTACATTGAGAGCGTCACCAAAACACCGTCAAAACAGCTCGGAATACTATTTTTTGTACTAGCACGACATGTGACCTTTCGCGTACCTGTTGGTGAGTATCGCGCAATGTCCATGAATATTATTAACTGGAATTAGACACTCATGATAGACATCAGTCCCTAACACTATGCCAGTTTTTGAAACTTCGCTTAAAGAACTCCAGGTTATAATAAAGTGGAATCACAGAGGCTGGAAGAGCATTCCATATCTTTATTGTTCCACAGATGTTTGAGTGCCCAAATTTATATATACACGAAGCAATGGTGACTACGGTATGGGAGTGCATATTCTGGCCTGTGCGTGTGGTTTGGTTGCGGAATGGAGAGGAAGGAATTAGGTTATAGAGCTCTTCCAAACACTCACCATAGTATAGCCGGTAGATCACGCTCAGAGAAGCTACATCTCAGCGAAGCTGCAGGGATTCGAGATTATCAGATAGTCATATAGTTGCATCGTCCATAATTCGAAGTCACCAACCCGTCGCTCGGGCCACCGTGGCGAGTGTAGGCCAAATTCGCCAGAAATTTCTGTAAGGCCCATCTTCAAACAGTGGAGGTCTAGGACTCGTGATCTTTGAGCTGTGATGATGTGTATGTACCTAATGTGTAGTGGATATCTTTTCCCGCGCAAACTGCACTAAGATACATGCCGGGGTACGAAAAACAGAAGTGTCATCATGTCTGACAAATCGTACCAACTATTAGGTACTAGTTAAAAATTCAAGGACCGGTTAAGAAAACAGAATTTTTTACGCCAATTTATCTTCATTCAATCTTGTAGCACACTAATATGGTCATAGATCAATCCCAGACATTGAATCGGTTTTTGCGCCGACATCTCAATCAATGAACGCAACGCATTGTTGCACCATCGTCTGTTATTCTAGCATTGCTTACTGCGTCATCGTAGCGACTACAAATTTGTATATTCTAAATTAAACTTTAATAAGTAACAAAATAAGCAACTTAACAAATCTTCTAAATAAATGATTTAGAAAATTATATAATGATAAATTATAAATTACTTTTTAAGTATAAATGACATTCAGATCCAGCTTGGCTTGTTGGGACTAAAATAAAATCTGTAAGTACAAATGTAATTGTAACAATTAATGTTAAAAATAGCGTCGATTGTAGCAGCTGAGATTTAAAAAAAAAACTCTTGGGGATAATTGCAATAGTAGAATAATTATTCCAGGACATAAAAAACCCAATATACCCGAAATTGTTATGCAACAAACAGATTCCAGTTACTATGGGAGCTGCCACTAAAACTGTTCAAATTAGGAGTCAAACAAATGCTGGTTAATAAATGTCTTTTTTTTTATTCGACAAAAGAATACCTAGACATTAAGCTCGACAAAATCATGCGACAAAATAAATACTTGTATGCAAGAAATAACAAATCTTGTGATATAATTAATATAACGATTTACATACACACTTTGTTAAAACTTAATCTATCTAGCATTATGTTTTGTAGTAAAAAGTCAATGTTCTGTCAGAGATGTCTAATATGTCAATATATAACAAAGCTAGAAAAGTATTACCGATATTCTTTATTATTTAATGCAGTGAATAATCTACAATGGCTATGCAGTTTCTAATAGGTTATGGGCCATTCTGAGTTGTGGATTCTGTAAATATAAAATTTAAAGATGTCGATCGAGAATAGTGGTGGATACACATCGGCCGGAGCTATGGCCGGGGACTCGAGTCGAATATTGGTACAGTCGTCCTCTCTACCGAATATAGAGAAGTTGCAAGGACGTGAAAATTATTCTAGTTGGAAATTTGCTATGATGATGTGTCTCAGGTTGGATGGTTTGTGGCATTTAGTTGAAAATGGACTGCAACCGGGATCTAACGAGATAAGTATTGAAAATGATAGCAAGGCATTAGCGAAAATATGTTTAATGGTTAAACCTATTTGTTATGTGCATGTAAATAAAGCTAAATCTGCTAGCGAGGCTTGGAAAAATTTACAATCAGCGTTTGAGGCCAGAGGAATGTTACGGAAATTTGAGCTGCAAAGGCATCTTTTTGGCAGCAAGCTTTCAAATTTCAATTCCATGGAAGAATATCTTAATGATATTTTGACAACTGTAAATACTTTAGCTGATATTGGTGTAAATATTGATGATGACTTTATTGCCTTTGTAATGTTAAATGGATTACCCTCTAATTATGATCCACTGATTTTAACAGTTACTTACTCTAACCAAACTTTATGTCCAGAAACAATTAAGTCGAGATTAATTGAGGAGGCTGCTCGTCGACAAAGCAACGAGGGTTTGAGTAATATTATGACGGAAGATACTGCTCTTAAAACCAAGAAGTTCGTGAAAAGGAAGGTGAAATGTTATTCCTGCGGACAAGAAGGGCATGTTAAATATAACTGTCTAAATAAAGGTAAACGAAATCATAATAATAAAGTACAGAAACAGGAGAATAATAAGGCTGGCACTATGATGGCATGTAATGATATGAGTAATTTAAAATCTAAATGGATTATTGACTCAGGAGCTACGTCTCATATGGCGTGTGATGGCAATTTACTGTCAAATATTGTAAAGTTAGATGGGCAGATATCAGTTGCGAATGATTTGAAACTTCCTTCGATTGGAATTGGCAATTCGCATGTAAATATTTCTGTAAATGGTATATCTAAACCTTTAGATATTACCAATGTTGTTTGTATTCCTGATTTGACAACTAATTTATTGTCAGTGAGTAAAGCGACACAACGTGGACATATATTTGTTTTCGATGACACAAAATGTACAATGTATAATACCAATGGATTCTCAGTTAGAGGAGAAATTACAGCACAAGGTACAATGAATAAAGGTCTGTACACATTAGATTTAAGTAGAGACAGTGCGTACGCTACTGATGCTAATGATGTCAGTGCATACACATTATGGCACAGAAGACTAGGGCATTTAGGTAGAGCACAGATGAATAAATTGAAAGACCTTGTCAATGGTATGAAATATACAAATGTAAATAATGAAGTTTGTGTGACATGTTTGAATGGAAAACAAAGTGTACAGAAATTTCCCACAAAAAGCCGAAATAGGGCTAATGACTTATTGGAGTTAGTTCACACTGATATAACTGGTCCAATTGAAATGTCATGGGGAGGATCAAGATATTGTTTGATTTTTGTAGATGATTATTCTCGGAAAATATTTGGTTTTACAATAAAGGAAAAAACTGAAGTACTGCAAAAGTTCCAGCTGTTTAAAAGTTTTGTAGAGAACCAAACTGGGAAAAAGATAAAATGTTTGAGAAGCGACAATGGTACGGAATATACAAATAAAGCTTTTCAGGATTTCCTTAAGAAAAATGGCGTGCGTCATCAGACCACGGTACCATATACTCCGCAACAAAATGGAGTGGCGGAAAGAAGTATTAGGACTTTGGTTAATATGTGCAGATGTATGTTGTCAGAAGCAAATTTATGTAAAAAGTTTTGGGCTGAGGCAATGCATACGGCTATTTATTTAAAAAACCGTTCTCCTACTATGGCGGTTAGTACTGTTCCTGAAGAGATCTGGACAGGTAAGAAGATTGATTTATCCCATTTAAAATCATTCGGATGTATAGCACAGGCACATATTCCAAAACAACTAAGGA
Source organism: Tinea semifulvella (assembly GCA_910589645.1). Classification (NCBI taxonomy): domain Eukaryota; kingdom Metazoa; phylum Arthropoda; class Insecta; order Lepidoptera; family Tineidae; genus Tinea; species Tinea semifulvella. The sequence goes on from OU342612.1 coordinate 5,303,234, forward strand.
AAAAGTTAGATAACAAATCCGAAACACTGGTCATGGTCGGATATTGTGAGAATACCAAAGGTTATCGTTTAATTAATATGAAGAAACCTAGATCGATAATAAAGGCAAGAAATGTGGTCTTTATTGAATCGAAGAAGTATTCTGGTAGTAATGATGTACAGTTTAACAATGAAATAACGGATGGTTTAAGTGAAGATATACTTGACGTACGTATTGTAAATATCAATTCTAATAATATGAATGATGGGTTAAATGTAAACAGAAACTGTACAGGTTCTGGAGAGGTACAACCTAGTAATGTAAATAATTCTAATGATGATATTATTGAAGTAGATAATACTATATCTACTGAAGATGTACAGGTTGAACGGCGTTATCCTCTTAGAATTAGAAAACCAGTAGAAAGGTATATGGATTGTAATTATCACGTAAATAAGATAGATAGATCCTGCGTCAATCAAGGATGCCATGTACAGGACAGATAAAGATCTGGATGAAGCTAAGGAATGTTTGAGTATGATGATTAGAAGGCGAGATGATATGATATTTATCGATCAGGAGAGGTATGTAAATAACTTGCTCAATAAATATGGATTGTAAGATTGCATTCCTGTAGCTACGCCGCTGATACCAAACATCGAATTAAGTAGAGGTCCAAATATTGTAGACTATACTTATCAAGAAATTATAGGCAGTGTATCTGTCTATATGTACACGTCCGGATATCTCTTTTGCTATCAGTTTTCTAAGTCAATTTAACTCATGTTGGACTAATGAGCATATGGCTGCAGTAAAAAGGTTATTGAGGTATTTAAAAGGGAATTGTAATTATTCTTTGTGTTTCAAGAGGACTTGTCAGTCTGTTATGCAGATGGGTTGACTAAATCTGTTGCAAAACCTAAGCATGTATTTTGTATCAATGGTTTAGGAATGCGGTTAGATTAAGGGAGGGTGTTAAAACTTAATCTATCTAGCATTATGTTTTGTAGTAAAAAGTCAATGTTCTGTCAGAGATGTCTAATATGTCAATATATAACAAGACTAGAAAAGTATTACCGATATTCTTTATTATTTAATGCAGTGAATAATCTACAATGGCTATGCAGTTTTTAATACACTTGTTAGTTACATATGTATGTAAACCATGTTTCTGACAAATAAATTATTTAATTTAATTTCGTTTATCACATACAAAGTACAAGCGTTAAATCTTGGGATCCGATTCTCATGCAATAGTGATGATGCCGCAGCCCGCAAGCGCTATATCAAGGTAAACCATTAGTTTGTTCTTTATGACTTTATCTATTGCTTGAGAATCAGGACCCTGCAGAATAGGGATTCTGTTACTTAAGCGCAAACGTTATATAATGGAATTCGTTAACTATATATATATATATACCGTGGTCTAGTGGTAACAAACGTTGCCGTGAACTCGGGAGGTCGTGGGTTCGATTCCCACCGGGGGCAAGTTGTACATTGTATAATTTGTCTCGGTCTGTTGTAGTTTATCAACCATCTAGTTTCCGTAACACAAGCCTTGTAGCTTACCACGGAAACTAGATGGCGCTGTGTGACCTGTCTGGAAATATTTATTTATTATATATCACGCTATTAACACTGTTGACACTGACGCTGTCAAGGTCGAGCCCTTATAGAGTTGAGAATTGAATAATATTTTGTGAGTATTATGAGGCAAGCTTTGACGAAAATAACGAAATCCACTAATAACGTATTAATAACTATTAAGTATCATAATAGGGCTGCTGGTTACCAAGTTAGTAAGTTTAGACACACGCATTTTGATATTGATAAAACACAGCGGAAAGATAGGCAGTATTTGTAAGAATACTATAATAAAGAAATAATAACTAGGCATAACAAAAATATAGGTTTGAGTTCATTGACTTTTTTGTTTGACACTGACTCACTAGACAATAGTCTTCTAGAGAACCTGATATTGATAAAACACAGCGGAAAGATAGGCAGTATTTGTAAGAATACTATAATAAAGAAATATTAACAAGGCATAACAAAAATATAGGTTTGAGTTCATTGACTTTTTTGTTTGACACTGACTCACTAGACAATAGTCTTCTAGAGAACCTGATATTGATAAAACACAGCGGAAAGATAGGCAGTATTTGTAAGAATACTATAATAAAGAAATATTAACAAGGCATAACAAAAATATAGGTTTGAGTTCATTGACTTTTTTGTTTGACACTGACTCACTAGACAATAGTCTTCTAGAGAACCTGATATTGATAAAACACAGCGGAAAGATAGGCAGTATTTGTAAGAATACTATAATAAAGAAATATTAACAAGGCATAAAAAAAATATAGGTTTGAGTTCATTGACTGTTTTGTTTGACACTAACTCACTAGACAATAGTCTTCTAGAGAACCTAACAATGTCCAGCGGTCGTTACACATTTGAACAGCCATCAAAAAGTTTCCGACATGAAGTCGCTACATTAACGCGTTAAACCTTGTTAATCTCTGTTGTTCTTATTATGTCTGATAACACACTCTCTGAGCAATACTTACCTATGAGTATGTCTTAATGTGCATTTTCTTTAACACCTATTCTCATGACAATCATCCTATGTTTTCTGCTATTATTAGCATATCATTTCCATATTGCAATTTTAATCTAACACGCGTTAATCATAGTATGCCTGTGTTTTTTATTTATTAACAAACTTTATTGCACGTCTTGCAGTGTCTCATTCCAGTTGTTAACATTCATGCACCGCTAGCGCCACTTACCATCAGGTGGGCGCAAGGTACTGTTACCTGCACCTTGCAGTTACATGATTATCCAACGCCTGCGGTTGGATTTAGTTGCTTTTAATTGTTACGGAGAGGATTCTACGAAACTCCTTTTTTATTAAAAATGCATAAAACTTTTTTTATACTTTATATTTTAGAAATAAATACATATGTAGAAAAACTAAACACTTATCTACGTGGGACACTATTACGCGGTAGACTTTACCTAATTATTATTTTAATCCTAATATTTATACAAATACTCGCTTTCTCGACCTCTCGGTCCTATCTCCCCGATCTTCCTTCTTTTCTTTTTTTTTTTGGTTCCATTCTCCCGATGGATGATGAATGAGATGATAGGGAAGGCAAAGGGTCTAGCCCATACAGCCAAGTGTGACGTAATATATCTTTCTTTTTCATGAGTTAATGAGGTCATCATCAAATTCCAGATGCTGCAGAATTTGATGCTTTTCTTGGAGTCACTCGCGGAACCATCCACTGCTCAAACACTGCTCTTCCTTTAATTTCAACTTTGTCTCTTCACTCTTTACTCCACATAGAATAACATAAGAATTGCGATTTAATTTGGTTGAACCATAGGGTTCGTTCGCCAGAAAATCGTAACTTACATCGTAAGTTTGTTAAATTCTGATGGCGAAGTAGATGTCGATTCTTCCATATTTAATATTTCTTCGCGTGCTCAGACGGGTCACCAATTATTCTTCTTCTTAGTCGCTACACTCTTGGCAGAGTGGTCGTGGTCGCCATTGGAGTGCTAGTGGCACGCTTAACAAGCCGTCGCCACTCCTCTCGGACCCCGGCTTTCCTAGTGCACTCATGTAGGGGATGATCCATTGCAACCTTCACCTGATCGGTCCATCTCATCGGAGACCTACCACGCATCCTCTTGCCATCGACTTTCCCTTGGACTACCAAGCGCTCGATTGATGTTTCTCCACGCCGTGACACGTGTCCGAAGAAAGTGAGAATGCGTAATTGTACAGTCGAGGAAAGACGCTGTCCGATCCCCAGTTCCTCCAGTATGGATTTGTTTGTTCGGAACTCCGTCCATGATATTCCCAGCATTCTCCGCCAACACCACATCTCTAAAGCATTAATTCGTTTTTTTTCTGTTTCGCGTAGGGTCCACGTCTCCGCAGCATACAGAAAAATAGGGAACACAAGAGCTCTAACCAGCCGGATTTTAGTGGCTTTGGTAACGTTTCACCAATTATAGAAGATCCAAAACTAGTAAATAAAATACGCGTATTTTATTACGATAGTTGTTTGTATAATTGTCAACATTGTCAAAGTCTAAAATACATTTTCATATAAAAAATCATGATATAAAAAATCAGCGTAGATGGGACGCTACAATACTATTGTCCTAGCTTTGATTCTCATACCGTTTGGCTTCTCGACCCATCTTCTTATATATTTAATCTCTTTGTATCCGACACTTCACGCACAATAGATTGTCTCATGCTCCACATAGAGAAGTGGCCGTTGATCAATATTACTGAAATCGATTTATTGCGTACTGCAGCTATTAATAGTTTACATTACTTTTTTAAGAACCGTTTTTTGTTCTGCAATTTATTAACTTCACAAGTTGGTTATAGAAGAACCGGGACCGACGGCTTAACGTGCTCTCCGAGGCACGGGAACGATGGTGAGAGAAGGGAAGTCAAATTTCTAAGCATTCCATGGATTCACCGTGCAGGTGCCGGGTCCATCGTGTGTTGGTAGGAGATGAGAAGAATGGTGTCTCGGGCTTGCGACCGACAATAGGCTGGTTTAAAAAAAGGAGGCCTCCTTTATTTTTTTTTTATTGCGCGATAATACGCTCACCATCCACCATTCTACTCCTCTCCCTACCCAACCAAATACTGTATGATTCCGTTAATGCCGTCTTGGAAGCTCGTTCCATAAATGTATCTCCTGCAGACCTGCTTAGGCCCAATTCTTTCAGTAAATAGTGCAAAGATTTTGCTGGAACTCCTCTCCCACCAACTTCCACTGCGTAAAGCTGAGTCTTGAACCCGTTCCTGATCATTTCTTCTGTGAGATCATAATATTTATTCGACTTCATGTTGTGGTCTTTTGAAATATTTGATTCCCACGCAACGGTAAGTTCAATATTATAAATATTAATATAGTAAATTTATGGCAAATGTACGTAAGAAAAGTGTATTCCTCATTGGTACATGCCGGGGTTCGAACCGACCTTTTTAGGATTTTAACCATATTTAACTATATACAAATAAATATTGTAAATAAATATCTATTGACATAAGCATATTGTATGCCCATAATATGAGCAGATTGTATCATCATGACATGTACATACAACTGTAAGAATAAGTAATCTATACAATAAACAAATTTGAATATGGAAGGAAATGTTGAATGGAGGAGGCGTTGAGAAAATGTCTTAGAATACAGGTGCTAGTAACCTAACCATCCATCTGGCGACGCTAGTGTTCGATTGAACGAAACTTTTTTGCGAGAGTCCTAAAGCCCTTCTTTTCTAAATAAGGCATTATAATCTTTGGTTTCTCCTATCCGTCGTACAGTAGGTTATATCCATTAGTGCGGCATTGTAATGAGCTAATTTAATTTAAAAAAGTAAAGTATCACGACGACCGTTTTCTTTCACACCACGCTTATAAAGAATCGGATTCACATTTAACCAACTTTACTATAGGCCAATCACGACAAGTGGCAAGCTCGTCGATGTCTCCAGCGTACCTAACTCGAGAAATATCACAAAAAATAATATTAATTATGGTGGCTCGGTTGAAAGGACGCTTTTCTTAACATCCTAAATACTCTTTTCTTACGTACATTTGTCATAGATTTACAATAGTTTTTATAATTTTAACGGGTCTTTACGCGATTTACCTTAAAGACATATTTCTCCCGACGTTTCAGCCAAGTTGCATTGGCCGTGGTCACGGGTCGACTGGAGCTATGCTGTGTAGTCTCGTACATACTGGGCGGTAGATGTAAACCTACCCACTTATCACTTTAAAAGTCTTTAGAAATCACGACACACGACACTTACAATATCCTTGGCGACACCGGGCGATTTTTCCCGGCGTCGAAACCTATTGATTACTGGATTCCACGATGAAGATAGCTTATAACCCCCTCTCGATTGAAATTTTCGTGTTTCTTTATTTCGATCGCTTCACGTACTATTCTAGGGTAATAGTGACGATCGGTGGAAAGTATCTTTGGGTCATGCAGCTCAATCCAATGGTTTGTGCCACAATCCACTATCTATTATGAATATGCGCGAAAGTTTAAAAAGTTTAATAGATTTACAACACCACCATTTCCGTGCCTCGGAGAGCACGTTAAGTCATCAATCCCGGTTCCACTAATACCGACTTGTGGAATCGTTCATAAATTGTCATTAAAAATTGACGCCAAACCTGTCTGTCCAGCGTGGGGAGTGTAGGCCAAAATCTGTAAAAATAGTGGAGCTCTTTGTGTTCCAGGGACTGTAATGAAAAATAATTTGTGTCCCGATCGGGAATCGGGCCCGCATCTAAATATCCACGGACTAAATGAACAGCTTACAGCAACAAATAATGCATTATTTAAGTGCATGCATTAATTATTGCATACTTAAGTTTTTGCCTATTATATAAAGTAACTTATTTCATGTGAATCGGTCTCACTAATGCCAAATGAATAATGTTGTCGTGGGAATTTATTGGGCAAAACCTATTCAATTTTTATATTTTATTGCTAATTCAATATTGACTTTGTGAAGGGCGATTGGATACTTTTATAGAATTTATTAGGTAACTACGTGAATTTCATTACAGCCTTAGAACAGAGCGTTCTAGACCTCTACTGTTGAAGATGGGCTTTACAGAGAATATATCTGGAGAATTTGGCCTAAGTTCGCCACGCTGGCCCGACGGGTTGGCGAGGATCTAATGTCTTTTTTAATGACAATTTATTTCCGATTCCACATGTTGGTATTAGTGGAACCGGGACCGACGGTTTAACGTGATCTCTGAGTAAGTTAATAATCATTACCTTATTGGTTTTCACTTATTTCTTATTGATATTTTTCTTTTGCTAGTCACAGTTCAATTGCACTATTAATTTAAATCTAATTACTATATTTTACTCTTATTTGTCAACGGAGAATACATCTCACACCTCCGTTTTGCGGATGACAAAGTCATAATAGCTAGCTCGCTGGAGGATCTTAGCGGAATGCTAAACGGCTTAAACGTAGCGTCCCAGCAGGTTGGCCTCGGTATGAACTTGGACAAGACAAAAGTCATGTATAACGACCATGTCGTACCGAGATCAATCTGGGTTGGTAATGCCACTCTAGAAGTTGTGCAAAAATACATCTACCTTGGACAGACTATACAATTAGGCATAGCCAACTTCAGCAAAGAAGCCGACAGACGCATTCAGCTAGGATGGGCGGCATTCGGGAAGCTGCGCCACATCTTCCTATTAAACATACCCCAGTCTTTGAAGACGAGAGTTTTCAACCAGTGCGTTATTCCAGTGCTGTCGTACGGAGCAGAAACGTGGACACTAACACTGGGTCTGGTCCACAAATTTAAGGTCGCTCAGCGGGCTATGGAGAGAGCTATGCTCGGTATTTCTCTGATGGATAAAGTCCGTAACGAGGAAATCCGTCGGAGAACCAAAGTTACTGATATAGCCTTCAAAATTAGTAAGCTGAAGTGGCAATGGGCTGGACATGTCTGTCGTAGAACCGATGAACGATGGAGTAGACGAGTTCTAGAGTAGAGACCACGTACGGGAGGACGCAGAGTGGGTCGACCCCCCGCTAGATGGACGGATGACCTGAGGAAGGTCGCTGGTGGGGGTTGGATGAGGGTGGCAGGAGATTGTGTGAAGTGGCGAGCCTTGGGGGAGGCCTATATCCAGCAGTGGAGAGATACAGGCTGATGATGATGATGACTCTTATTTCTGTTTTACTTGTATTGTCTAAATAAAATCTCTTTTGCTCGTGTTCCACTATTGCTACTTTGTTTATCTGTGATTTAAAAAAATAAAATCTATACATATACCTATGTGACTATTATTTAAAAAAAACTACGTATAATTAAATTTGGTTACTTTTTAAACAAAGATTATAATTTTCAAAGCAGTCAGCTACTTAATAAACAGCGAAGAGCTGTCCAAATAAGGCGTTTTGGCTTAATAAGAGTAATGGTTAAAAATGGTGCGCAAATAAGGAAAAAATCTTCACAGGCAAATCCACGTTGACTTATATTTCATACATACTGGGTGTGGCTTTATATATTGTATCTAATCTCATATCGTAAAATGCGAATTACAAACTTTAAAACGAATTTATATTGACATACTTTATAAACATACTGCTCAAATTTAAAAATAGAATTACATTATAACACTTTTTCTCTAAGAAAATAATGTTATATTTCATTTTAAAAATATAATCATACATATTATACAACACTATTTTTTTTAAGGCAAAGGTTCCATTACAAAAAAGTTTTAATTCCAATTTTTACTTGTCTATGGCAGCGCCCGCCATAGCGCGTGCGCGGTCTTAAAAGCTAGGTTTTGGCGCCATTTCATTGGCGTATTGGCATAAATTTATTTAATCTTACATACCATAGATATTAAAATAAATACACATACAAATATGTACACAATAATACATATACTACACACTATATAATATTGTATTGTATATATATACACATATATATATAATATTGTTCTTGTAAATTTATTGAAATGCAATGTTAATGTCAAAATTGTGAGGGATCAGCTGAAAATCAGCGCTGTGACCGAGTGTTGCAGCTTATTGCTGAGCTGATTTCCTATTTGTCACCATACTATCTTGTTTGTTGTATTATTATTATAATTTTTTACTGCTTGTGTTTTTTTAACAAATAAACTTTTTTTCTTTCTTCTTTCTTTTCTATATTGGCTACTCTATATACTACATACAATACATACTTATATACGTTGTGAGGAGCTCTTTAGGTAATGGAAGTAGCTTTTTAAACAGCGGTTTGCTGGGGCGAATTTTAACAGGTAAACTGTTCCAGAGATTTGCGGCCACTACTGCGAATGAGTTAGACTGAAAGCTAGAGTGATGAGAAAAGATAGATAGAACAGAATTGTGTGACGAACGAAGAGATCTGTCATGAATTGAGGAGAGATAGGTAAATTTGTCCTTGAGGTATTTCGGTGTGGCAGGCTCATATACAATACAGACATACAGCCAAAGATTCACATTTATAATTTGAATATTGATATTGAAAAAGAAAGTATCATTACGACCGTATCCCTTGCGGGGTGGTCAGAACCCACGCTTTTGTAAGTCTTGGAGCAAATACACATTTAGCCAACTATAGGCTCATAGTGACAACTGGCAAGCTCGTCGATGTCTAGCGTACCAGACTCGATAAATGTGACAAATGTTTTTGTGTTCTCGACCAGCAATCGAACCCATCACTTCCGCGTCTAAACCTACAGCCTTAACCGCTAGACGACAGAAGTAGCAGGCATGGATAAATAATATACGCTTTATATGCCTCCGTGGAATAATGGTTATTTACACATTTTATTTATATTATATCTGTTAAAAAGATTTAATCTATTTTATTTATTTAAAAACTTTATTGCACAAAGTACAAAGGCGGACTTAATGCCCGTAGACATTCTCTGACAGCCAAACCTTAGGGACAAATTTGAACAAATATAGGTGCAATGAAAGTGAAAGTAACAATAATATAATTATAGGATAATTTAAATATATTATATAACATACTTATATACCTTTATGTATATTATAATATCAATACACAATAATAAATGCAAATTACATAAACATACATATATAAAACTTACTACCGTGGTTTGGAGCTATCTATAAAATGCGACTATACTAGTTTTTTAAAAGACGACCTGAAGTTACTTGCCTTATGTTGGTCGGGAGATTATTGCAAAGGTTTGTTGCAGCGACTACGAAGGAACTGGAAACAAATCCAGTATGCTGTGAGGGGACAGAAAGAAGCGAGTTGTGAGAGGAGGGAAGAGATTTGTCGTGGAAGGAAGAGAGATAGGCAAAGTTGTCCTTGAGGTATTTCGGTGTCGCAGGCTCATTCAGCACAGAAAATGGAAGACAAAGGGCTCTGAGCGACAACGACTAGGCAGCCTTCAACTTAGCACGATAGTCAGAGACGTGGTCGTATTTGCGCAGACAAAATATGAACCGGATACATGTATTGACCGCCTCCGTGGTCTAGTGGTAACAAACGTTGCCGTGAACTCGGGAGGTCGTGGGTTCGATTCCCACCGGGGGCAAGTTGTACATTGTATAATTTGTCTCGGTCTGGGTGTTTATATGTATAATATGTATATATTTACAAAAAAAAAAAAGTATAATATGTAGTTTATCAACCATCTAGTTTCCGTAACACAAGCTACGCTTACCACGGAAACTAGATGGCGCTGTGTGACCTGTCTCGAAATATTTATTTATTTATTTAAAAATATTTATATTTAAAAATATTTATTTAGTAAACGGTCCATTTTATTGGTACGCTAATGCCAAACACCGCGTATGGAACCAATATTTTTTTTATAGTCCCGGTAATTTTATATGTCAACGCAGGTCCTCTTCGCTCCAGCTTGTTTGATTAGAGTTGTCCTTGTGGCGGCCTTCAGTCATACTCCAGAGAGTCGACCTCCTATACATCATACATCCTACACATGTAAATCACCTTTACTAGCCATAACATAAGGTTGAATATCTCATGAAATAGTTAAGCTGTTCTGATGTTGACTGTACCCAAATATTGACGATGAAAATAATGTTATTACTGTATGAAAAATCTTACAATATGGGATATATGGGATGGCTCTAGTTTAACTACACAGAGAAAAATGAATATTTTATGTAATCAAATTCGCTGTGGCAACGATTTTTTAAAAAGTATATTTCATTTTCTTTAAACTGGTTTACTGGTTACAATTAAGGGCTAACTAAGCTTGAGGACGTGAGTACTCTGACGACCAATGTGCGTCCCTGAGTTACAAGAAACATCTTTGAATTAAAAAAAAAACTGTATCAAAATTGGGTCGGTACAAAATTATCGTAAAAATCTAAAACTATCAAGCACCACCGCGTCTCTCATATAACGATCAAATAAATAAAACACTGGCCGAAGGTGCATTAAGAAGCCTTCGTAACAAAAGGGCATGTATGAAGAGGTTAATGAATTTCGACGAAGCGGAATGTCAAAGTCAAAGTCAAAATATCTTTATTCACGTAAACCTATTACAGGTATTAATGACACGTCATAATAAAAGAGGCCAATCTGTGTGGGAAATGCTACTCTCGAAGTTGTGCAGGAATACGTCTACCTTGGACAGACTATTCAGCTAGGCGCTGCAAACTTCAGCAAAGAAGCCGACAGACGCATTCAGCTAGGATGGGCGGCATTCGGGAAACTTCGACATATCTTCTCATCGTCCATACCACAGTGTTTGAAGATAAAAGTCTTCAACCAGTGCGTCCTCCACGTAATGTCGTACGGAGCAGAGACGTGGACACTGACAGTGGGTCTGGTTCACAAATTCAAGGTCGCTCAGCGAGCTATGGAGAGAGCTATGATTGGTATTTCTCTGATGGATAGAATTCGAAACGTTGAAATTCGTCAGAGAACCAAAGTTACTGACATAGCATTCAAAATTAGCAAGCTAAAGTGGCAGTGGGCCGGACACATATGCCGCAGAACCGACGACCGATGGGGCAAACGGGTTCTGGAGTGGAGACCACGTACGGGACGACGCAGAGTGGGATGATCCCCCGCCAGATGGACGGATGACCTAAGGAGGGTCGCTGGTGGGGGTTGGATGAGGGTTGCAAAAGACCGCGTGCAGTGGCGAGCCTTGGGGGAGGCCTAAATCCAGCAGTGGAGAGACACAGGCTGACGATGATGATGATAATATAAATTATTTTGAATGATTCTACTCCTGTTAGCAGAAGACTAGCAGCTAGCAAAATCCAGTGACTAGTGTTGCCCAAAGCAAGACCAGGACCAAGACTTAGCCATTCTTTTTCTTAGGAATAAAAATAATAAAATTTACGCACATGACGCAATTAAATTTTATTGAAAACAAAAACCTAACCTCAAAAAAAGTAAACATTTTTAGCAAAATTAGGATTTTTTTCTGTGCAACAGTCTTGCAAGACTCTTTATTTATTTATTTATAAGTTCTCCAACAAAATAAACAATATTTCAATTTCTGAGTACATGCATACATAATTAACAGAGTAAATGTGATTTTAATTAAAGGAGAAGACGGCCTGCTCATAATTACCATTGAGTATAAATTTAAAACTAGGCATGCAATAGATATTATACATTACATAATCAAATTATACCTACCTAACAGTTAAAGCTATTAAATTAAATTATAATTAATAAAACTAATACCTACCTAATTACCTAAATAAATGTTACAAATATTATAATACTGAAAAAAAAAATCATTATTAAGAAAAAATTACAAATAAAATTACAATCAAAAAGCTTATTAACAAAAACTACCGATTTTGTTTATTTTTACCCAGAATAAGACCAAGATTGGGCAACACTACCAGTGACCTGTTAATGTTTAATCTGACTGAGAATGAAATCTGCAAGGAAAACTCAGCTATAGCAGATTTACAAATGAAGCAAATAAAGAATTACACAACAACAATAATAAATATCTCTTAAATTCACCTGAGTACCTATGAGATTACAGTGGTACTCCACCAGGTATGTCAGAATTAAGACTTGCCGTGTGCTAAAACCTCTGCTAAAATAAGAACAATAAATTGAATATGTTCAACAGAGGCCCCAGGCCCCACAGAAGCATCCGATGACGGACATGACGCATGTGGCAGCCATCCCCTCGCTCAACCAGGCCCTTAGGGTGTTGTCTTGTAGGTTGTTGTAGGGTTGTCTCTGCCTTCTCTGGAGTGAAGATATATATTTATTTATTTAAAAACTTTATTGCACAATAATACAACAGGCAAAGCTTAATGCCTAAGGCATTCTCTGACAGTCGACCTTTGGGACAAGAGAGAGATCAAAAATAAATCTAGGAGTAGGTGCAAAAATAATTACATAAAGAGAATAAGTTAACTTGACGTAACCTAATATATAATGCATATATATATATATATATATATACTGATAAACATACAGATTATTACATATATAATATGATAAATATATAAATAACTACTACACAGTTGTATGTACGTATGTTTTTTTATCTGTCGGTAACTATATGGATGTAGTGCCAAAAATAACTAATTTCGTTCGACACTGATAGGTTTAATATAAACCCACGCAACATCTTCTAACAATTGAAATCCTAATTTCTTGTACAAATTCGACGCTTCAGCATTTCCTTCTAAACAATAGACTAGAGTATCCATTCCTTGCTTTGATAAATCATTACATACTAATTTCATTAACATCTCAGCATATCCTTTATGTCTTAATTTGTCCACAGTGAACAAATTACAAATGTTTCCAAGTTCATTAATTGTCACCCATGAAGCTAATTCTGTGTTTTCATAAAGTCCATACGTTGCTCCAGATTTGATTATTTGATCAAAGTACCAAGGTGATGTGCAGTATTTATATCTCCAGGAAGAATCTATAAGGTCCACCTGATCTTCTCGCAATCTATCTATTTGGACTTCTTGTGGTAATCTGTAAAAATAATAATTATGTCTTTAATAGTACCGTGGAAGAGAAACCTTCACCGATCATATCCGAATAAAATCTACTTTTTATATAATAAAATACGCTAACAATATCCGTGGTTTCCCTAACAAAATACGAAGGATCTTTTATATGATATTGGCTGAAATACACATATATTTTATATATATAATATTTTTTGATACAGTATAATTAAAAATCTACTTAAATAGTAACAATAAATTTTATTATAAAACTAACCTAATAAAAAATACTACATATATTAATAAAAAATGTCCTTCCTCTATATTCCTATTGATAAAACATACAAACAGCCAAAACATTTATTATTACTTTAAGACCTCCCAACAATTTGGGTATATTTAAAATCTATGTCAACTACAAAGTACTGAGTACACAAGTACTGAGTTTTTGTATGGTTTGTGTATATTCCAGAACATGTTTCTAGAGAATTTATGTCACCCTTGATTTATCTGAACAGACCCGTTGTCAAGGGACTGATATTTTTAAAATAAATTGTCTTTTGTCTATTGAATCTAGAAGTTGTTATTTTTGAAATCCGTACCGACCTGAACATGCTCTCCGGGGCACAGGAATCTGTAAATCTATGAGAAGTGTTTTTTCATTGGTACATGAAAACCGTTCTAATAACTGGACTACCTACGCTCTATAGGGGTAATAATTATGCCCACTTACTTAAGATCTTCATAAAGATTTCTCTCTTTATTAAAAACCAACGTGCTTCCAGGATATATAAATTCTATTTCAGTGCCAATTTTAGGAATAGCTCTGTGCAGTGCTTCGATGACATGTGTTGGTGTATATGCCACTATTATTTTTCTTGTCCAGTCTATGACATCAGTATGGATTAGTGCTTCTTCTAATGCTTTCGTAGCGTTCACGTCACATTGTATTATTATTTCGTAGAAACCTTTCTGTTTTAAGAAAAGGTAAAATATATTACGGTTTTAATCATTATTTATTTATTTAAAATGATTATTGCACTATTTACAGTCGACCAAAAAAGTATCTAACAATAACGTTTATTTTTCCATTAAACTTTAACTAAACTAATCTCTTACTTGACCTTAGCAATATTCCAATTTAAAAGAAAAGTTTGTCAAAACTGATTGACCACCTTCTTGGTCCATTGTATATAAGGCGGGCTTATTGCCGATCATTCTCTAGCACAAACCGTTGGGACAATGATACCATTTGTGTTGTGAGGTATAGGTGTAATCATTAAATACATTGAGGTAATTCAAATTAAATCTAAATATTATATAGACAAATACATACTAATATGTACACAATACTACATACTATAAATATATAATATACACTACATATTATACCCACTTACACTGTAAGGAACTATTTAAATAATGTGAGTATACGTTGAGTGAGCGTCTGTTCCAGACAACCGGTTATTCAATGTGTTTATTGTAAAGTTGATATGCTATTGGGCTATTCTATTGGTGAAGGTGATTTTATATATATGATTTTAAGTAAATTTTTGCTACTGTACAGATATTTTTTATTTATGGTTGCTGATGGACACACTTATACATAGCAATAAATCTAATAGTTTAATAACTTACCTTTACATTGATTGCAACCATTCCATTCTCAATCTTCCCAAACGGACAATAGACTTTGAATCCATAATCCAATCCTTTCTTAATCCACTTTTCTTGTGTTACTAACGCGTAGTAACCCAAAATATTTTTGGGCCAATCGTTTAAAAACAATAATTTTAATTCATTCCATCTATCCGGATGTAAAAATGTTAGGAAATCACTCGAATTCATTGTTTATTTTATCAAGAGATAAGCGAAACATTCGACAGTACTGTGATCCAAACTTATCACCAAGTTATGATAGAAAAGCAAAAATATTTTCAAAATATTTAGATAAGAATTGGATAAAAATAAAATTAATTTTTGTCTGTTTAGCAAATTTAGATAAAGTGTTAAACGTTTCTAATAGACAGAGGAGTCGTTTCATTCATTGTTTCCTACATCTTGACGGTGATTGTATAACCCTTTGGCGCTAGGCGCTGTTCCCAGTATAGGATCGCGTATAGCTCACAAACTTAGGAGATTAGATTTTCCCTAGATTTTCTCCAAAAGTTGTAATAGTTTAAATTTAGCAGCTAAGATAAATGAAATGTCTATGAAAGCCAAATTTCACTTCGACACTGAAAAATATACCCAAGTTTTAATATGAATTTAGCTAATAAATGACGATTATTAATTGCATTAAATATCCATTTTGAAATGTTCAATAGGCACTCCCGTCTTCACCATTGAAGATCTAGTACTCTATATAACGTATTTCAAAATATTATTATTCTTAGCATCACCGATAGCCAATATCTATCGCATAAATAATACCACAATAGACAATAGAAATATTACTTTATTCTATAGGCTTAACAAAGCCAAAAGCAACATCATCGAATTCTTCAAACCCAAGCTTCCTGTAAAGTTTGCAGGCTTCTTCATTGCCGTATACGGAGAAAGCAAACGTGTCTTTCCCTTTAGCCAACAGATCATTGCACACTTTTTTCATTAGCACCTCAGCATATCCTTTTCTTCTATAGTTTTCTAGAGTAAACAGATTGCAAAGGCTACCTCCTTCGTTAACCAAAACCCAAGCTGCAAGTTTGGAGTCTTCGTAAATGCCATAGCCAACTCCAGCTTTAATGAGTTTATTAAAATACCAAGCAGATGTAGAATGTTTATAAGGCCATGAATCGTTTACAATTTTAACATCTTCTTCTTTAAGTTTGTCGAACTTAATATTGATTGGTAAACTGAAAAAAGTTAAACTGTTTAGAAATCCAACGAAGATAGTTAGGTACCTAATTATTTCGTTTTTGTTAGTACTTATTGGTAATAATAATTTTTTTCTTTAATTTTTATAGAAGATTTCTTATTACTTTATATACCTATATTTTTTATAAGATCTTAGTTTGTTCGGCCAGGCTGACAAAAGTAGGCCAATTTCTCAAGAAATATGTTCTTGAAGGCTTATAGCAGTGGACTTCTAGGACTCGGTTTTCTAAAGATTATAATGATGGTGATAATGCAGCACTAAGCAACTGCTTGGTTTATGGCCTTCTGTTATGACCCTCAGCAGTGGAATATTATGGGTTGACGGTGCTATATAAAAATATGCTATCAGACATTATTATTATATCTTGAAGCAATAAAAGATTGTGATAGCCACTTTAATCATACCTTGTATTGGCAAACGGTGTACTATCTTTCTTTATAATAAAACTATTGCAAAAATGAATATAGCGAAATGCGGTGCCAATTTTTGATAGAACTCGTTCCAGACATCTTACTACGTGTAGTGGTGCATATGGAACTGTTATTTTTCTTCCCCAGTCTATTAGTTTAGTATTTATTAACGCTTCTTCTAGCATTGATGTGTCTTCATTGCCACACTGTATTACAATTTCATAGAATCCACCCTGAAAGTATAGGCATCATTGGATTCCACCTTATTTTGTCCCTCTCGATACTATTAGAATAAAAAGTAGAATTGCTGTCCATGTAAAACCATGCTAATCGTCAAACGGCTATTCTCAAAAAAGACTATCCAATATCAAAATGTAGTTCAAAGACTACGTGTTTATTTCGTTTGCTGTAATTTGCTCAAGGCCCGTGGAGTTCAAGCGCTGAAACATATTTAAAAAACATCACCCTGGCTGGTTTTTTCCTCGCTCAGAGAATCAGTATAGCAATTTAGTAAGGAAATGCGGCCAGCGTTCTTGCCATCTTACCGCGCGGACACGATTTATATTTAAAATAGGTTTGGTAGGAATTTTGGTTTTAATTTATTTTTAATTTAACAGTGCCTATAATTTATCAATAAATATTTTAAAAGTAGTAGAGATAAAAGTGATATAATTATATTATATTATGTCTGATCTAATTTAGTAGATAAATTACACACAATTCTATTATAGAATATTTAACAAATAATTTTAAGCAGTAATGTAAATAATTTTGGATTACTTAAGGAAAGAACTAAAACGTTATGTTATAAAACTACCATAAGTATGTGTTGTAGTAAAACAGTATCTTTAGAGAAAACTGGTTAACGTTACTATGCCATAATTATAAGTGGCACAAGTAATGCTATTCGATTTCACATTAGTACGATACTCTAAAAAGCCACACAGAATATAAAACTGATAACAAATTACATCATTGTGAAAAATTTATTAATCAGATTCATAAGTGTTTTGTTGCCAGATCAACATATGAAGTAATTTACGAAATTGATTATAATCTGGGTGAGTTTACGTTATAATTTGACTTACTTTTTCATTCACTGCAACCATTCCATTTTCAACTTCACCATAAGGACAAAACACTTTGAAGCCATAATCTAAACCAAGATCTATCCAACTTTTTTGTATTTCCAAAATATAATAACCAGGTATATTTTTAGGCCAATTTAGTTCGAAAGTTTTCTGTAGCTCTTCCCATTTGTCTGGATTTAAATACTTTAAAGGTTCATTTGAATCCATCTCTTTATTTATTTCAGTTTCAAATATTATCAATAATGTATAATAACGTGTTATCTCGAAACTGGACGATTTCTAAATAAAATATCAAAGGTTAAAAGACTTGAGGAATTGACGTAAGATATGACAAATCTAAGAACGCCTGCATATTTTGTGTAAAGTTATTAATAGTACATCCTTCTAAGAGATTATTATTTGTGTTGAGTTCTTCTGAAGGCACTGTCGTTTGCTTTAGTGTTTTTCATTATTGTATCTATGTATTTTAATTTCTTAGTTCTTTCAACACAGTCAGTTCAATATTCCAACTACCTTTTAATAAAATAGTCAACATTATCCCTATGATTATGATTACGCTACGTAGCGTGCCTAGATGTATTATAAGACTGCTTTTGTCTTTGTGTAATAAAAAGTAGTTTCATTACGACTGCATCCGTCATTTGATAGTTCACGCTTTTTAAGGTAGCAGATTTTCATTTAGGCAAATTTACTATAGGCCCATCATGACAAGTGGCAAGCTCGCAGTCTTTAGCGACGAAACTAGACAAATACCACAATTAACCCAGTACCTCTGCCTCTAAATTCACGGACTTAACCGCTAGACCAAGGAGTCAGGTTAAGTAATAATAATAGCCGTGTAATAAAGATCTAAATAAAACAATTTTCTATTTACAAATATGTGTAATAAATGATAGTCTTATAAACAATAACAATGCTATTCCTAGACGCCTCTCTAAAGTTTTGTCTTTTGACTTTGAATTTAGTCCTGATATAGGAAAATTGTATACAGAATAGCAATTTACATGGGTTTCGGAAATTAATTCGTATATCTTACTAGTAATACATCTACTATAGTTTTTTAAATTAAATTAAGTAATAATACTGGGCCTAATAATACTTAAATTAATGGAAAAGGAAATTAATGTAATATTCCTATATGACGTTTACTTTGTAAATTTTAAGTATCTATGCTTCCCTTTTCAGGTGTTACCATAGTCCAAACGCCTCTACCAACAACTTCGTAGCCTAACTTTCTAAATAATTGCATAGATTTAATATTAGCTTCAACAATATAGCAAAACACATCGTTTCCTTTCTTAATCTGGTCATTTGAAGCATATTTAGTGACGAACTCTGCGTATCCTTTTTTTCTGTGATTTTCTTCACAATACAAATGTGTTAGGAATCCTGCTTCACAAATTGTGATCCACGATAGTAGACTATTGTCTTCAGTAGAAAAGAGCCCATATGTAAGCTCGTTGTCGATAAGTAATTTGAAGAATAAAGGAGATGAGGCGTATCTATGAGGCCAGGCTCGGTCTACTTGATCGATGTGTTCATACTTTAGTGGACCCATGAATGTTCCAGGAGGTGTTCTGAAATCAAATTATAGTTTTACATGAATATTATAATTAAATGAGGACTCAGCTTTTTTTGTATCTAATATTACAATTTAAGTCGATTATAATAAATTGCACCCTATGATTATTATCTCTTTACATTCCCAAATGTTGATTGTTAGAAAATGCTTGGTCAAAATCCTACTATTTGAGAGTATTTTTACTTATTTTCTTATTTAATGAGGTAATTTTTTTGACACAATTCTGTGATTCGATTTTTTTATGCTACTCGCATAGGCGCCAGCAATGTCGTATGTGACTTTACTGTCGAGTTATAGCTTCCAGCAATTTACTTTAAAACCCATTATTGTCGATTTTGTTTTAAAGATAGTCAGGTACGAAAGTAAATTAATACTATACTAAGCTGGTTTTATATATAAATCCTTTACACGAGTTTAGTTTTAGTTTTGTTTTATTACTTAATAATAATAATAAAGCACTGTATAAGTTTTGGTTCGCAATAACTTCACTGCTGGCCACGCTATGATGGTCTCAACCTTATCGTAGTGGTCTTCAAGATTAGTTGTCATAGCAACCCTTGCTGTCCGGGCTTCCAGTTCGCCATCAGGGGCTGCAATTCTATCTACGCTTTGATGTCATTGTCATGCGACATTACAGACCGCGGCAGTGATGTACTAATGAATTTGACCCTATAAACATGAGACTTTATGAATTAGTTTATCTTTTAGACATAACGATCTCGTCAATATTCGTACGTCAATAACTAATATTATCAGTTGCTTCTATTTCTGGAGTAAGGGACTTGGATGATGCGAGGGCCTGCTTGCCTATTCTAATTCTTAAGCTCTTCTGACTTGACACCATGGCTTTAAAGCTTGCAACATATATTGGACGTCTAATGACGCTTCGTTACGTTGAATCGATCATCGGCAGCAATTCATTATGAGTAATTTGTTTTTCATTACCAACTTACTCATGGTATTGATTTTTATTCTCGTTTTATGTATGTCCAAAAGACAAGATGACAACTGTTACAACTTCTAACCTGTATTAAATTTATTGTAGCATTGTTCTGTGCGTCATCATGTAAGCACTTGTTATATCTTTATATTCTCTATACTTTTTTCACATTAATGGTAATGCAGTGACGTTTTCTTCTCTTGCTCTTTATTGCTTAACTTTAAATTTATATGTGAAAACCTTTAATACTATTAGTGAATTTACTGTATAATATTTATTAAAATATTGCCAACTATTGGTTTTACAAAATGAAAAAAAAATAAACTGTGATGCAGATGCTTTGCATATAACGGTATTAAGGCTAAGTGCAAAATTTTGATCATCATAATTAGCCTGCCTCACCAATGCTTGGTATTGCAGACGATCTTTTGCGACCCCTTCATACAACCTTCACTGGAGACTTTCTGTATATAGTTTCTATTGCAATTCATACTTACTGCAGATCATATAGTGTGCTTGATTTTGGTAGGTAGTGTTTTATAGTCGCCACTTGTTCATTTATTTTAATTCCCACACGAGGAAAGACCTTCGAGAATATTCTCAAGACTACATTATCAGCGAACGGTGAGCAGAAATCTCGGTTCCAATCTATGAGTTTGGATGTCGCTATTGCTTCTATCAATGGATCAGTGTTAGTCGACGTTGGTAGGATGATCACTTCATGAGATCCACCCTGAAACGTTTTAAAAAAGCTATATTTATATTTCATAAAAAAACAACTCACACAGGCCAAAATATGCATCCACATACCGTAGCCACTATCTCTACGCGTACTTACAAATTTGGAGACTCTTACATCTGTCGCACGCTGAACATGTGGAATGCTCTCCCAGCCAGTGTGTTTCCCCATTCCTATAACCTGGAATCCTTCAAACGAAGTGTGAAAAAGCATTTTTATAGGCCGGCATAGTGGTTGGGACTGATGTCGGTCGTCTGAAGCTGGCGTCAGTTGCTCCCATTCTTGGACCTCGCGTACCGCTTACCATCAGGTGGGCCCGGTGTCACGTGTCGTGCTCACAACAGTGGGTCATCCAAGCCGGAAAGGTTCTTAAGAGCCTGGGTTGGATTTTAGCTTCTGTTAGTCCATAAGTCAAACGCCTCTACCAAAAACTTCATAGCCAATCTTTCTAATTAATTGCATAGATTTCATATTGGCTTCAATAGCTTTCTTAAGCTGGTCATAATGAGAACGCGTAGAGATAACATTATGTGTACAGTGCTTCGGCTCCAAAATTTCAGTACAATAGTAAACAAGACATACTTTGACATTAAAAGCAACCAGTCCGTGGGCAACATCACCGTAAGCGCAGTACGCTTTGAAATTGCAGGACTCAGCTAGGTTAGGATGTGCTAATTGTGTATTCAGCAAGTAGTAACCAGGCAGTCCTAGAGGCCAGTTCTTCTTAAATTCATTCTGTAGTTCAGGCCATCTCTCCTGGGGCAGTTCCACTAAGGAATCCATTCTGGAATTGAAAAGTTTTGATTTACTTATAGTCTTGTTTCAAGCGGTGTAATTTTTATATACGAGTACATAACAGCATGGTAAGCTTACAATATTAGTTATAATTGAAAGTAAATATTGGCATTTGACACTTTGCTAATGGCACATACTTTCAACGAGAATAACAAAAAGGTGGTAGGTGGCCCAGTCTGCCGGGGCTGGGAAGTAATAAACCCAGTAAAGTACTGTACCGGGATCAGGCTCGAATGTCATGCCCAGTGAAGCCGGCATAGTGTTAGATACTGATGTTAGTCTTGAGTACCTGATTCCAGATGCTAACATTCATTGACCTTGCTCGCCACTTACCATCAAGTATGCGCAAGTCACATGTAGTGCTAGTATAAAAAATATATATATATAAAATGTTTTAATTGTATGTAGTGGAATCGGTGCAGAAGGAAACCTAGCAAAATCTTTGTACCGCTACAAAAATGGCAATAGTAGAGTATTTGGAGAATGAAACAGAATAGTGGAATGGGCGGGTGTCCCTTAATTCTTCATCGAGCCTATATAAGAAATTTGTCTTTTCACAGACAAGCCACATAGATCCCAATCAGCTGCCGTAGCAACTAGATTACTATAATGTTATTACAGTTGACAACTGTAAAATGAATTATGTTTTTGACGCAAGCTCTGACGTATCGGAATCCACTAATAACGTTTAAGCTATTGGAATACGACTGCTGATGTCTTTAGTAATATACAAGATTCCAGCTCCAAAGCCCAGTAGGTACTCAATTAATTTCAAAGACATTAAATATATAACACGACCGGGCAAGAAGTCGAAGGGTATGAGAATCAATGCTAGGCCAATTGTCAAAGAATGGATTAGTCATTGGCAGTGCATTGTCGGTTATGGTCGCGTTTGTCGTGCACTTTCACACTGATTATTTTGTTATTCGAAGTAGGATTATATATGTAGGATTATATATGTAGGATTATATATGCATCGTATGGCCTCATTTAGAAAATGCATAATGGACACTAAAAATATAATTTGAAAGAATATCTATGAGCATTGCTTTATGCTTCAAAAATTATGGACAAATAAATTAGTATGTACATTTTAGATTAATTACTAACATAGTTTTCTTTAAGTTATTATTGTTACTAACACGATATGGTTTTTGTACCGAAATAAAGAATTATTATTATTATTATTATATATTTACATTAAAAATAATTGTATAAGATATTAATCTCTCACTATACCTTCATGGTATTATCCTCGCCTATGTACAACACTTTATATTGTATATTTTGTGTGCAATAAAGAATTGTATTATTATTATATAAAGTATCATCACGACCGTTTACCTTTCGGGGTGGTCAGAAACCACGCTTATGAATAAGCGGATTCACATTAAGCCAACTTTACTATAAGACAATCATGACAAATGGCAAGCTCGTCGATGTCTCCAGCGTACCAAACTCGAGAAATATCACAAAGAAATTATATATAAATTAAATTTATATACATTAATACATATTTTTGTGTCCCGACCAGGAATCGTACCCGGTACCTCCGAGTCTAAATCCACGGACTTAACCGCTAGACCATGGTGGCTGTAATTATTAATATATATTTTTTATATTAATATAAAAGTAAACTAAAACATAAACAAAACAAAATAACCTAATAACAAAACATAATTTAAATAATTAGAAACCAAATAGACTGACTACTGACCAGTCAACTATTAAAATTATTTATAATAATAATAAATAAATATTTCCAGACAGGTCACACAGCGCCATCTAGTTTCCGTGGTAAGCTACGAGGCTTGTGTTACGGAAACTAAATGGTTAATAAACTACCTACATATTATACTTTTTTTTTTTTTAGTTTTTTTTAAGTTTAAATCATTATTTTATTTTATGTTTTTTTACTCGTCATTTGTTTCATATTTTCATTCATTACGCTTTTTGTATGTTAAAACTTAGAATTTAATTTGATTTTATTTTAATTTTATTGACCTATAATTATCTACCACTTGTATTTTGTGCATATTGTGGCACCGAAAGGTGGTACATTTATAGTTGATTTATTGTCCTAGTTTTTAAGGAAGTAATACTGTAACTGACCACTGGTTGTCCTTAAATAAATAAATATAAATCGTATCCGCGCGGCATGGTGGCAAGAACGCTGGCCGCATTTTCTCGCTGAATCGCTATGCTGATTCTCTGTGCGAGGAAAGAACCAGCCCTCTGTAAAATCGTCAGTCCCTATACTGTGCTGCTAACCACGTAGGGATACTGCTGCGGGTCTTCGATGGCTCAATTAAAGATTGTTTAGCGGACTGTATATGGTTTATTGTAGAAGTAGAAATTCCAGTTAATTACTTTAAGGCTATGAAAATTGTGAGAGAAAAACGTGTGACCGCTCGGTGCGCGGATTGATTGCACTCTCGTGGGCGCCGCTCGGAGCGCTGGCCAATGATCCAACGGTGGTATTGGCCGAGCGTCAATAATGTCGCTGTGATCGCGACTACCCGCTTTGTTTAATATGAAACTGAATGTAACAATCTTTTGTATGAAAATGACAACCAAAGCCTTATCTTATAATTGACCTCTTTGTTTAATTCAATGAATTATCCTCAACTACCTTCAAGTATCTTTGACCAAGTTTCATTATAATTTAATTATCTGATACTATCTAATAGCGAATTCAGGATAAACTGGAGCACGTAGCTATATTATTGCACGCGCCATTCATTACACCTATGCAGTGTTTCCCAAACCTTTCCTTACTATATATCTATTATTATTTTTGTATTAAAGTGCGGCGAAAAATGCGGAGTCCAGCAAGCAGCGCAAGTATGTAAGTATATTAAAAAATTACATATTTGTGCCGTTTGCTGTAGAAACTCTAGGCCCATGGAGTCCAACCGCAAAAAAGTTTTTAAAAGACATAATACGTCTTCTTGTGTTCTCCAGTGACAAGAGAGCTGGCTCTTTCTTCGTCAAAAGAAATAAAAAATTAAATAAAAAAATAAAAAATCATTTATTGTCACATAAAAACATTACACAGTCTTATTATCTTAAACAAATGTGACAAAAGGAATCAGGTGTCAGCTGTTGTCGTGCATTTGTACAAGTACACCTGCACGACGCTGTTTTTCAACCTGTTCCTGTACTCACGTAGTGATTATAATTTTAAAATGACATGGTTTATATATACAAATGAAAAACTAAATAAAAAACTAACAAAATTATACAAAACAAAAGCTAGGTAAACATTGCAGTGCATGGCATAGTAGATGAATGATCGCTTCGTTAAAAATATTATAATTGTTACAGACCCTTTAATTATGTATTTTCTTCTAGGGCTAATAATTAAACTAAATAATATAAAATCCAAAAAAAAAAAAAACAAACAAATAAAAACTAATAAATGTTTAAATTAACATTAATAATAAACATATTAATAAATAAATAAAACAACATTATATTAAAGTAAAATAATAGAAAATAGAAAAAAAAAAAAAAACTATTTTCACTTCTCTTTCTGCTCTTCTAAAAGTATTTTCCTTAGTAAGCTTTTAACTGTTTGGGTAGATTTATTTTTATCAGGTGGTGGTATATTGTTCCACACTTTAGCTGCCTTATATTTGAAAGCTCCTCTGAAGCCCGCCGACTTATGTTGTGGGACTATTAGGTCGTGGTGCGCCTGAGATCTAGTGTCGCGATAGGGCTTATCGTTCCAACAAAAAAGCTTCCTATATATCCTATAAGAATCAGTATTGCAATTCAGCGGGGAAATGCAGCCAGCGTTCTTGCCACCATTCCACGCGGACGGGACTTATATCCCTATCCTTAGTATTAATATTAATTTTATTTTATATGTTGTACATACTCGTATTTTTTGTATATATAACCTGGAATTAACTAGTGTTCTTAAATAATACGAGTATGTAGACAATAGAGTAGAATCGGTTGTGATTAGAAGTCTTAGGTTACTGACATTTTTTTTTATAACCTGTGGAATGAACTACCAGTGGAAATCTGACAAGCATCCAACCGATTTTTCTTTTTTTAAATGGTGTCATCGCAATATTTAAATGGTTCATAAGTTTAGTTTGCTAACATTCATGGACCTCACGTGCCACTTAACATCAGGCAAGTTCACATATTGACCGCCTCCGTGGTCTAGTGGTAACAAACGTTGCCGTGGACTCGGGAGGTCGTGGGTTCGATTCCCACCGGGGGCAAGTTGTACATTGTATAATTTGTCTCGGTCTGGGTGTTTATATGTATAATATGTACGAGTATATATTTACAAAAAAATAAAGTATAATATGTAGTTTATCAACCATCTAGTTTCCGTAACACAAGCCTCGTAGCTTACCACGGAAATTAGATGGCGCTGTGTGACCTGTCTGGAAATATTTATTTATTTAGTATATAAAAAAAAGTGTTTGAGTACCACTGCATTGGACAAACTCGGCTCAGACTTGCGGTGCGACCAACGGCCACCGCAATCCGCACTTTATAGTACTATTTTAAGAGAAAAACACAAATGTGTACTTAGATTTAGTAAAAGTTGCCGTGCTGACAAAATTGTAAATTTACGGTTCACATTATTTGCGGTGCAATAAAATTTTTAGTTGAGTTATCAACGCATGATAGATGGTACCTAATAGAACTGTCAGTTGCATAGAAAACTTGTATTTTCATTACGAAATTGATTATTTTCTGGATATTATGCCAAAATGAGCAGCTTTTAAGTGTACAAATCGAGATTTCTAAGCGAAATCAAAGATATGGTGATCTCAAAATTGCCGTTCTATTAATAGAACCTTTTTTCTTTTTAAATACGGTGTGCGCTTTCTTAATTCGTCTTTTAAGGTAGGTAACGTTAATTTAAAATACATTTTTCTGTTATAAAAATATAAAACTACAAAAACATTTGAAAAATGATGCGATATAGGTGTAAAACAATTGCCGCTAGCGACATCTACAAAAAGCTTTGCCTAATACACCCCATTATCTGCTGCATGCGCTCCCCATGTTTTTTGTTCCCGTTAAAATAATAGCTATCAAAAGTAACTGTCTCCGTAGTATAGCGGTTAAGTCCGTGGATTTAGACTCGGAGGTACCAGGCTAGTATTAGTAGTGGCCGCTAATTTGTGGAACAATTTGCCAGTAGATATTCGCAAAGCACCCAATAGATCACTCTTTAAGAAAATGTTATATTCACATTACTTAAACAGCACCCAACAGCGTATGTAAGATATATTGTAAAAACTAAAGTATCATCACGAGCGTTTCCCTTTCGGGGTGGTCAGAAACCACACCTATAAATAAGCGGATTCACATTTAGCCAACTTTACTATAGGCCTACCATGACAAGTGGCAAGCTCGTCGATGTCTCCAGCGTACCAAACTCGAGAAATATCACAAATAAATTATTATTATGTAAATAAATACATTAATAAATATTTTTGTGTCCCGACCAGGAATCGAACCCGGTACCTCCGAGTCTAAATCCACGGACTTAACCGCTAGACCACGGAAGCAGTATATATTGTATGTAGTATATTTCTGTTTAAATATGTATAGTGTGTAGTATATGTATTATTGTGTACATTTTTTGTATGTATATGTATTATGATATCATAGAATAAGTTAATTTTATTTTTCTTTAAAATTAAGTTTCATATTCGAGCCCTTTGCACCTACCTCTTAATCAAAATTCTCTGTATTGTCCCAAAAGTTGGCTGCTAGAGAATGCCTAGCGGCATTAAGCCCGCCCTTTGTACATGTGCATTAATATTTTTAAATAAATAAATACCGGGTTCGATTCCTGGTCGAGTCACAAAAATATTAATTAATTTCCAATTTAGGATATAATACTATTCCTATATAGAAGATATTACTATAATAGTTATGTATGGAACTTTAAATGTCCTACCATCCACCTGGCTACGCTAGTGTGCGGGTGAGCGAAATACTTTACCGATGTGAAGTTAGCGGCCAAAAGTTTTCTGCCAACATAACTCGACCAAATTGAAAAGTCACTATTTATTTAAAATTAAATTTCATACTATTAAGCACTATAAAGCGCGCTGGCATAGCTTACTATTTTTTTACTTACTTACTATCATTATGCATCATTATTACGAGTTTTACAATTATAAAATCTGTAATTAAAATTTAATATTTTTTAAAAGTATTTTAAGTTTAATACGCCATTTGACCCCTTAATCCCCTGTGTAAGGGATGATGACGTACTACATTATAAAGAAGGCTTTAATACTCATCGCTGATAAAAGGCCCTGGGTGATCCTGCGTCTAGTTATTGAGATATTTTTTTTTGAAACTACACAATTTTTTTTTTTAGTAAAAATCAGATATTTGAAGTTTTTTAAAAATTTGACCTCTCAATCCCTTGTGTAAGGGATGACGACGTACTACATTATCAAGAAGGCTTCAATAATTTGGTCGAGTTATTTTGGCAGAAAACTTTTGGCCGCTAACTTCATACCGGTAATACTTTTGCGTGAGTGCCACTCTTTTCCAACTTAGTTACTATACTCTTTGGTTTCCGCAACTAGTTTTCTTTTTCTAAAAAACGATTGCGTTTCGTTTTGAATAAGTTCGACAACGACCCACCACTACTACAACCTGTGGTACCTTGGAAATACCTATATATCTTATCACTTCGTCGAGCCTTATCTTTCAGTCACATCACGCTCTGTCAATCCACTCGAATGTGTCGTTATGTATGCTAATCTCGATAAATAATGCAAATAATAATGTCTCTAATTGCTCACTAAAATCTCTGATAATTTATTTAATTGTGTTTACTGACATGAAGTGAAAGTTAAGTTAGATTTACGTAAAATATTGTTACACACCTAGAATTAGGGTTGCCAACTTTTATCTAATGCCATAGTTTTGTTTCAAGTGGTGTTATTTTTATATAAATATCACAATGGCAATCTTACAATATTAGATATTAGGGGGGAGAGTGGTTCGCGCCCGCGCATCTTTTTTGTGTACCTACTATAAATATTTATTATTAAGCTTCAAGAGTAATTGTCTCCGCCAACAAACTGTGGTTATAGTTTGGCGGGCTATTTAATAAGTTGTATTGGAAAGTAAATAAATGTTTTTTTTTTTTTTAAGTTCTCCCTGAAAGTAAAAATTATTTGACATCATTGCAAATGGCACATACTTTCAACGAGAACAACAGATAGATGGTAGGCGGACTGATGGTGGTAGTTTGCCCAGTCTGGAGAAGTATCCACCGTTCGTGCTGATAAACCCAGTAAAGTGTATCTACACGTATCGGGATCAGGCTCGATTCCAGTTGCTAACATTTATGGACCTCGCACGCCACTTACTTTCAGGTGGGCGCAAGGTCACATATTGTTCTAGTATATGTAAAAAAAAATAGTCCGCGGTAACAGTTGTAGGTATGTAGGTATAATAAATACTTCACACACTAGCTATAACAGATTGTTGCTAGGCAGCTGAGTTAGGCTGGCGACCTTGACCGTGTGTAAGTTTGGAGCCACGTGTTTTTATCTTTTGCCGTCAATGGTTTAATCAAAAAGAAGGAAATAATTACATTACGTCATAAAAGTATGACCTTTTTAAATATCTATTTTTGCATCCTTCTCGTTCCCGCACAATCCTGATTTTCAAAGATTTTTCATGGCGTAGGTACTTTGCCAAAATGTAGTCTATTAACTTACTAGGGAATCTAATTTCATTTTATAACGAGATATATTAATAATAAAATAGTATAATAATAAAAAATCCTACAAAGGTCGGTTTAACCCCCCCCGGCATGTACCAATGGCAAATGCACTTTTCTTACGTACATTGTCATAGATTTACAACACCACCGTTCCCGTGCCTCGGAGAGCACGTTAAGTCGTCGGTCCCGGTTTCACTAATACCAACTTGTGGAATCGTTAAATAATGTTAAAAAAATATTTATATCCTCGCCAACCCGTCTGTCTGGCTAGCGTGGCGAGTGTAGGCCAAATTCTCCAGATATATTTTTTGGAAGGCTCATCTCTAACAATGGAGCACTAGGACGCTGTGTTATAGGGGCTGTAATGATCGAAAAAAAAATGTAAACGCATTAAATAAGTAATATAAAAAATAAAAAATAAATTGACAATAAAAATAGCAAAAAAATATATAGGTAATGAGTTTCCTATATTTTGCTAAAACAAATCTTTGAGGAAGACAAATTTCTAACCATTCCATGGATTCACCGTGCAGGTGCCGGGTCCATCGTGTGTGGGTAAGAGATGAGAAGAATGATGTCTCGGGCTTGCGACCGACAATAGGCTGGTTGAAGAAAAGGAGGCCTCCTTTTTTTTCTATTGCGCGATAATACGCTCACCATCCACCATTCTACTTCTCTCCCTACCCAACCAAATACTGTATGATTCCGTTAATGCCGTCTTGGAAGCTCGTTCCATAAATGTATTGACGGCAGACCTGCTTAGGCCCAATTCTTTCAGTAAGTGATGCAAAGATTTTGCTGGAACTCCTCTTGCACCAACTTCCACTGCGTAAAGCTGAGTCTTGAACCCGTTCCTGATCATTTCTTCTGTGAGATCATAATATTTATTCAACTTCATGTTGTGGTCTTTTGGAATATTTGATTCCCACGGAACGGTAAGTTCAATAAGGATAACTTTTTTCAAGTTCCGAGAAAACACTAAGATGTCTGGCCTATAGGCTGATACAGCTAGTTCATCTGGGATCCTATATTGGTGTTCAAATGTATCCATGAGAATTTTCCAGTCTGATGCGGCGCCAAGGATCGAGGTGGGCTTGCATTTAGTTTTCGTGCTTTACAAATTCCTTTACAAATGTGGTCAAAGTTTTATTTGTAGTCAGTCCCTTTCTGGCTCTTGCAATAGAAAGACTTACTGCTTCACGGATAACACCTAGGACTTTGTCATGTCGGCGTGAGTAATAGCCCTTTTCTAGAAGAGTAACGCATATATATCTCTAAATTGTCCGTAATTATAATAATATAACATATATATTATATATATATATATATAGTTGAAGGTGCATTAAAAAGCCATCGTAACAAAAGGGCATGTATTAAGAAGTTGATGAATGTTGAAGAAGCGAAAGAGGTATGTCGTGATCGTGACAAGTGGCGCTCAATTGTCTCTTACTGAGTAAGTTGATAGACTATATTCCATAAGAGTACACTCATTAAATATTGGATTGTGCGAGTGAGAGGGATGCGAAAGCGTTAAATCTTCATAAATCGATTAATACAAACATTATTTTAAAAATTAGATTTTCTTAAACTTATTTTATCATCGATTGGATTTTTTTTAAGTCCTAATCTACAAGGAATAGCGAAATATGCTCAAAGAAGGCCGATTTTAATAAAAATAAAAACTGCATTATTGGATTTTAAAATGTTTCTATCTGGAAGATAAGATTAATCAATGAATCGGTTAGAACCGTCAAATCCGATCGTCATTTACATAATTGTTAAAATTACAACACTACTTACACGAAAGCGATGGGCGGCGGTATTTAAAAATACACTTTCTATAAATAATATATTTGGATCTTATAGGCGTATTCTCTATTCGCGTTTAGTTGTTTTTCCGCACACGTCTGACTGGTTCTAGGTCGGTTATGTCACTGATTCAATTCAATGACCTGATTCAACTCTGTTCAATTGACTTAGATGTGAGTACTGCGCATTTTTTATTTTTATACTCAGCTGGAGTTAACGCGCGAATGTAGGTCTGTCATGTACCTAAGGTTCAAAATTATTATTTTTTATTTATTTAAAAACTTTATTGCACAAAGCACAAAGGCGGACTTAATGCCCGTAGACATTCTCTGAGAGCCAAACCTTAGGGACAAATTTGAACAAATATAGGTGCAATGAAAGTAACAGTACTATACAATTATAGGATAATTCAACAAATATTATATACCTACTTATAAAATCTTCTAATCCTATCTAATATAGTAATAAACTGTCACCATAAAAGCTACCGTGCTCTAGCACGACGTAACTTTGACATATCGCTTGCATTGACATCTCTTTCAGTAATAGTACTATTAACATTGTACCTGTGGCATTAAAGTCAACGGAGAATACATCTCGCACCTCCGATTCGCAGATGACATAGTCATAATGGCTAGCTCGCTGGAGGATCTTAGCAGAATGCTGAACGGTTTAAATGTGGCATCCCAGCAGGTTGGTCTCGGTATGAACTTGGACAAGACGAAAGTCATGTTCAACGAGCATGTTATAGCGAGACCAATCTGCGTGGGAAACGCTACCTCGAGGTTGTGCAAAAATACGTCTACCTTGGACAAACCATCCAATTAGGAGTAGCCAACTTCAGCAAAGAAGCCGATAGACGCATTCAGCTAGGATGGGCAGCATTCGGGAAGCTACGTCACATCTTCCTATCGAACATACCACAGTGTTTGAAGACAAAAGTTTTCAACCAGTGCGTTCTTGCAGTAATGTCGTATGGTGCAGAAACGTGGACACTGACGGTAGGTCTGGTCCACAAGTTCAAGGTCGCTCAGCGAGCTATGGAGAGAGCTATGCTCGGGATTTCACTAAAAGATAAAGTCAGAAACGTTGACATCCGTCAAGGAACCAAAGTTACCGATATAGCTTTTAAAATTAGCAAGCTGAAGTGGCAATGGGCTGGACACATATGCCGCAGAACCGATGAACGATGGAGTAGACGGGTTCTGGAGTGGAGACCACGTACTGGAAGACGCAGAGTGGGACGACCCCCCGCCAGATGGATAGATGACCTGAGGAAGGTCGCTGGTGGGGGATGGATGAGGGTGGCAGAAGATCGTGTGAAGTCACGAGCCTTGGGGGAGGCCTACATCCAGCAGTGGAGAGACACAGGCTGATGATGATGATGACTATTGACATTTCGATACTATTAATGAAATATAATTTTCGACCTTAATGCATTGCGAATGTCTAACGATATTTTAACGAAATGGGTAGGGAATTAAATTCTTTGATCGTACCTAGTCTTGCCATGAATATATGTTACATAATCGTTTTTTCTATTACATAAAACATTTATTACCGCTTTCCTTAACAACCTAAAGAGGTAAGTTCGAACTTCGGCTATACCAATGAGAAATACACTTTTCTTAAGTATATTTGTCATAGATTTACAACACCACCGTTCCCGTACCTCGGAGAGCACGTTAAGCCGTCGGTCCCGGTTCTACTAATATCAACTAGTAGAATTATAAATAAATTGTCATTAAAAAACAAAGGACAGACCCTCGCCAACCCGTCTGGACAGCGCGTGGTGAACACTCACCCGAATTCTCCAGATAGTGGACGCTGTGTTTGAATGATAAATAAAAAATGTACAATATAACAAAACTACCAAAACATATGATATAACTAGAATTTGCATGCGTTAATAGATTGTACTAGCGCCTATAAAATCTATTCAATGCCCAATCCATTACATATGAGTCAATATCGTGTCTCCATTTTGCACGTTAGATAAAGTATCTATTGCCAGTGTATAGCGTTTTATTGTTGGCACTCAAAGTATTAAGGTATTTAAATCTTTATTGTTATTTAATTTATATTAGGTACTACTTATTTAACTTAGGCACCCTCAAATATTTTTCAATTTCGAATGTATTTTTAAGTGTATTTCTACTGTCTAGTGGTTTTTTTTTAATACTAGCACGATTTGTGACCTTGCGCCTTACCTGATGGAAGTGGCACGCAAGGCTCATAAATGTTAGCAACTGTAATCAGACAATCATGACTGACATCAGTCCCTAACACTATGTCGGCTTGACTGGACGTGACAGCAATTCGAGCCTGATCCCGAAACGTGTGGATACACTTTACTGGGTTTATCGGCACGAACGGTGGATACTTTTTGACCGCCTCCGTGGTCTAGTGGTAACAAACGTTGCCGTGAACTCGGAAGGTCGTGGGTTCGATTCCCACCGGGGGCAAGTTGTACATTGTATAATTTGTCTCGGTCTGGGTGTTTATATGTATAATATGTATATATTTAAAAAAAAAAGTATAATATGTAGTTTATCAACCATCTAGTTTCCGTAACACAAGCCTCGTAGCTTACCACGGAAACTAGATGGCGCTGTGTGACCTGTCTGGAAATATTTATTTATTATTAATATTATTTTATTATAAATATATTAATTTCAGATTTGTTTTAGTAAAATAGAGAGATAAAAGTCGTTATAAATATTTTTGCTATAATTCTGTGTCTACAATTTGGTAAATATAAGTGAAAATATGTCCAAATGTCCAACTGCCATAGGCAACTGTTCGATTACTGGTCGGGACACAAAAATATTGATTAATGTAAATAAATACATTTAATTAATATTTAATTTATTTGTGATATTGCTCGAGTTTGGTATGCTGGGGACATGTGAATCCGCTTCTTTATAAACGTGGTTTCTGACCACCCCAAAAGGGAAAGGGTCGTGATGATACTTTACTTTACTTTACATAATATTTTTATATATTGTATAAAATCTAATAATATTGTATTTTTTTGGAGTTTCAAATAAAAAATAAAATAATATTTATTTTTTATTACAGACATAATGGCAAGTGATCCCCTCGTAGAAGTACCTCTAGAAGAGTGGCCAGAGTTACGTGATGGTTTTAAGAAAAATTGGACAACCAGTGTACCTCACTACTACGCTCTGCATTTAAACATCAAATACCCAGAAATACGAGAAGGTTTTCAGTTCAGAGTCTTCTGTCCTTATGGAGATCCTAATAATGGATTGGTTGTTACAACTGTTAAGGTATTTCTTATATTTTTTTTTATTTTTTTTTATTGTCTTTAAAGGACATTGTACAGAATACATCAGTCCTAAACACGTAATTTATTTGCATAATATATGTTCATAACCGAGTTGGGGATCATCAAATTCCAGATGCAAATTTGATGCTTTTTTGGAGTCACTCGCGGCATTATAGCCCAAACACGTCGGGTAAAATATGGGAGTTGACAGCGCGGGAAAACCGCAAAAAATAAACTGCAACTTTTGCCCCATATTTAAAGTCCAATTTATCGTTTTCCATAATTATTCACATTGTAGCACATTATTAAACAAAACAACACCACTTATGACCAATAATATCCACAGTAAATTAATTTACAAAACAATAACTTGCACTTGACATCTCCGCGCAAAATGGCGCGAAAGACCCCCTATTTCTTATAACTATTAAATTCTTTTTTTTTTTCATTTAAGAAAGAAAGAAAAATATTTTATTTGTCACATTAACAAACAAAAAAAAAAGGAAACTTATAATTAAAAGTGTTTGGTGACAAAAGGGAATCAGCTTAGCATTGAGCTGCGACGCTTTGAGAGTCACAGCGCTGATTTTCAGCTAATCCCTTAATATACAAGCATAAATGTGTCGAGGCTCTAGTACAGAACTACAATAGTAAATAATATATAATTTATTATATATATTACACAAATAAATAATAAACTAATCATAATAAATTGCATATTTATGAATGACACAATAACGTAGCATAGCATAATATATATCATATATTATATACATATACACACATA
Organism: Tinea semifulvella; assembly: GCA_910589645.1. NCBI lineage: Eukaryota > Metazoa > Arthropoda > Insecta > Lepidoptera > Tineidae > Tinea > Tinea semifulvella. The sequence goes on from OU342612.1 coordinate 5,338,807, forward strand.
CATACAAACGAATAGAACAAGTCACATAAAAAATAATTAACCATAAAATTTTGAGTAGACATGCTGCTACAGTAGCAGTTGAGATGCCAACAAATAAAAAACGTTTGTTAAATAAACAAAAGGCGGATATAATGCCTATAGGCACTCTCTTCCAATCAACCTTCGGGACATTGAAACTTTGATCTTATATCAAATCATCGATGATACGAACCACAGGGCTAACCCGGGTTGTAGTTCGCATGCTCGACTCACAGTAGGGGTTTATAAGGTGACGAATATTTCCCTAGTTTGGTTCGCTAGAGACATCGACGATTTTTATTTTTTTTATTTTTTATATACTAGCACGACATGTGACCCTGCGCCCACCTGATGGTAAGTGGCGCGCAGGGTCCATGAATGTTAGCAACTGGAATCAGACCCTTATATCCGACATCAGTCCCTAACACTATGCCGGCTTGACTAGATGCCTTTTCACACTTCGCTTGAAGGACTCCAGGTTATAGGAAAGTGGAAACACAGAGGCTGGAAGAGCATTCCACAACTTTATTGTGCGACAGATGTATGAGTCACCAAATTTATAGGTACGCGAAGGGATAGTGACTACGGTATGTGGGTGCATATTCTGACCTGTGCGTGTGGTTCGGTTGCGGAATGGAGAGTAAGGAATTAGGTTATATAGCTCTTCAGAGCACTCACTATAGTATAGCCGGTAGAACACGCTCAGAGAAGCTACATCTCGGCGAAGCTGCAGGGATTCGAGAGTTCCAGATATAGTGGCATCGTCCACAATTCGAACAGCTCGCCTTTGTAGGACATTGAGAGCATCTGTGAGGTATTGGCTGAACCATCCCAAAGGTGTGAACAGTATTCCACGCATGCTAGCCACTTGTCATGATTGGCATATAGTAAAGTTGGCTAAATATGGATCCGCTTCTTTATAAGTGTAGTTTCTGACCACCTCGAAAGGGATAAGGGGTCGTCATGATACAACAAAAACAAACTTATCTTTATAAAATTATTTTAATTTATATTTTAATTCTAAAATTATATTAATCCCGCAGGATTAAAAGAGCTGAGGGATTGCAATCCCTAGTTGCCAACAAAGAACGTGCAACGTAGAACGTGCCGAGGTAAATGTCGCGAAACATTGTGTAGGCCACACTAGTCAGTGTTTATAGAAATGTCGCCCAAAGAGATTGTGGCACGGTATCATTTCCCCACACTGCAGACATATAAAGAGACACGTTGCGTACGCGACAACACTCGGTGACAAATGGCGCGACACTGACGCGGGACACGTGCGCTCGCTCTCGAGACGTCACGTACAACGTTGCGGGGCATGTTGCTGGACACTATGCAACGTTACAGCGACACGTATATTGAGTGTTACGCATCATGTTCCCTAGTGTATCTGGCGCTTAATTATATAAACATTAAAATGCTGTTTTGTGTGAAGGGGCATACTAACTGTTGCTCTTTCTTATGTTTCGGAAAGATAGTCTGCTACGCTGTAGTACAGGGTGCGCCAAAGAAACTTACTTATTTTAAAAAACTCCCGGGCGGTGAGTTGGGTGGGTAGAGGGGTGAGGGGGGGCGCTATTGGAGGGGGAAGTCCCCAAGTTTGTTTCTTCCTCTAGTCAGTTGCCATCATGCTCTGGCCTAGAGAACAGCGGGCATACGCCGTCGAGAGCTTCTTTTCTAACGGTCGCTCACTTGTTGCTACGCAACGTGCCTTCCGCGCTCGCTTTAAAATTCTTCTTTTTTTCTTCCAAGCCTCGAAGAAATAAACGCTAAGGATGTGTGGTTTCAGCAAGATGGAGCCACAGCACGAGGCTCAATGAATTTGTTGCGACAACATTTCCCCGACCGGCTTATCTCTCTCAGAGGCGATCTCACATGGCCGGCTCGCTCTCCAGATTTGGCTCCATGCGATTTCTTTTAATGGGGTTATTTGAAATCCCTGGTTTATGTCGATCGGCCACGGACAATAGCTCAACTCAAAAACAACATTCGCGACGTCATTGCCAACATAGCGATTGATATGCTGCAAAGAGTGGACACTAACTTTAGAAATCGACTTAATTAGTGTATGCGCAATGGGGGTCGCCATTTAACTGATGTCATATACAAGTCTGTTTAAAAAAAAAAATTGGGATATTATATTCTAAAATGAAATTAAAATTAAAACAATAACTGAAATACTTTTGTTTTTAATGACCTTTCAAATAAGTAAGTTTCTCTGGCGCACCCTGTAGCATCTTTCAAAGCCATACGCTTTGACTTAAAACACTCATATTTTCTACTTCACAGACGGATTTGGGAACTCCTATAAGTACGTATCGACGATAACGATATTGACATTGATTTTCGATTTCAGGGAGAAATGGATGTTGTGATAATGCCAATAAGTACGAATGTTGACAAACTTGAAGAGGCAATAGTGAACTCTAAACGCATTAATTGGACTAATAAAATTTGCGTAGACCTTATGTGTCCAAGAGCCGTGGATATTCTAAAAAGACTTAAAACTAAATTGAGCTTAAGTTGTTGCAAAATTATGCCCACTACCACTTTCTTCTATGATAGAAATATGACGCCTTTTACGGATTTAGAGTAAGTAAAAAAATTAAATAAATTATTTTTAATTGTGTTGAAAGTATAAGCGGTGTGCTTCAAGTTGTTAGAAAGCAATCCTTCAACCCCGGCATATTACAATGAAAAAGAGAGAGTCCCATCACGTATAAACCTAACGGGTGCCCCAACAAGAGCGCCGGATTGTAGTTTGCCGCCATTTTGTTAATACGAGTTACGTGATTGTTTTTTGACAGTTGTCACGATCAGGACACGCGATTTAAGAATATGCAGAACTATTCAAATCAACAACGATCGATTATTGTAAAAACACATTACGAAATGATTGCGAAAACAGTTCGCCAATTATGTCAAGTTTTCGGTCGCATTAATGCGCCAATTTTATTTTTATATACCTTGCGCCCACCTGATGGTAAGTGGCGCGCGAGGTCCATGGATGCTAGTATCATCATCATCACGACCGTTTCCCTTTCGGGGTGGTCAGAAAATACGCTTATAAATAAGCGGATTCACATTTAACCAACTTTACTATAGGCCAATCATGACAAGTGGCAAGCTCGTCGATGTCTCCAGCGTACCAAACTCGAGAAATATCACAAATAAAATAAATATTAATTAAATGTATTTATTTACATTAATAAATATTTTTGTGTCCCGACCAGGAATCGAACCTGTACCATACTGTAACCTTGCCATATTTATATAAAAATAACACCGCTTAACAAGACTTACTGATAAAACAAGACTTACTGAATCGACAGTAAGGCGTTTGATTACAAAATTTGATACTAAATTTACGCTGATGGATCAGAAGATAATTGTTAGTCGTCGTCCTTGTCGGTCACTTGATATAGCCACAGTAAGGGAATCTATGGCCGAGAATCCAGGAACTTTACATTTGGCAGAAGCACTCTGCAACGAATTTTGGTAAAAGATCTGCATTTACACGCGTACAAGGTTCAATTGGTGCAAGAAATCAAGCCAAAGGCTTTAAAATCAAGTATTGCGTTCTTGTTGGAACACACTATATGATTCCATTCTTGAATGTTATTTAGCTTTATTGTTACTAATATCCTATTGTTCTATAGCCTTCCAGAAAACACTTATCTACAAGCTGTGAAATTGGAGGACGTAACTCAAGTCGACAATGCCTGGCCATACAAGCATTCCGCATCAAAGTTTTATTTTTCAACTTTGATAAACAACGGACTATCTTCCGCTCTTTATTATAGCAAAGACCAGAGTCTTCTAGCGTGGGTCTTTCTTAATGAATACAGCTTTATATGCAACCTATACTGCGAAGAACCTTACAGAAGATTTGGATACGCAAAGTACCTGATAAAGTCTTTGGTCAATGATCAGCTTAAGAAGAACGAAGGTGCTTATTGCTTTGTGGTGGAAGGCAATGAGAAGTCGTATGGGTTAATGGAGAAGTTGGGTTTTAAGATTATTGAAGAGTTTTGCTGGGCTTATGCACACAAATAATTATTAATTCCTTTTAAATTTAAAACATAATATGATATGCGACTAAAATCGGAATACTCTGTAAACGGTTAATTAAATAAATAAATATTTCCAGACAGGTCACACAGCGCCATCTAATTTCCGTGGTAAGCTACGAGGCTTGTGTTACGGAAACTAGATGGTTGATAAACTACATATTATTCTTTTTTTTTTTTTGTAAATATATACATATTATACATATAAACACCCAGACCGAGACAAATTATACAATGTACAACTTGCCCCCGATGGGAATCGAACCCACGACCTCCCGAGTTCACGGCAACGTTAGTTACCACTAGACCACGGAGGCGGTCATTATCCAATGTAATTGTTTCTTTTGTCTTGTTTTGTCAAAGTTTTAATTTTTATATCAAATTTATATTTAGTATTACTTTTTTTTCTATTACTACGAGTACCTATTGGTTGGCGACAAATAGTTATTTATTTCTGAGTCTTACGTATATGTAACCACACATAAAACCTATATATGACAAATGCTAACACCATTTTTCTTTATTTAATGGGGTATAGGCAAAGCTTTTTGTAGATGTCGCTAGCGGCAACGGTACCTTGTTTTACACCTATATCGCATCATTTTAAAATGTTTTTGTAGTTTTTTTATTTTTATAACAGAAACATGTATTTCAAATTAACGTTACCTACTTTAAAAGACGAATTAGGAAAGCGCACACTGTCTTTAAAACGAAAAAGGTTTTATTATTAGAACGGCAATTTTGAGATCACCATATCTTTGATTTCGCTTAGAAATCTCGATTTGTACACTTTAAAGCTGCTCAGTTCGGCATAATATCTAGATAATAATAATAATAATAATATACGTTTATTTAAAGCAACTAGGCTCACTTGTTAGTTACAAAATCCTTACAACTAATGTTAATATAAAAATGAAAAAAAAAAATAATAAAAAAAAAAATACTAAAGTAAATAATAAATAATAATAAAGTTTGTAATAAAAATACAAGTTTTCTATGCAACTGACAGTTATATTAGGTACCATCTATCATGCGCCATCTTATAAATAAGATAACTGTTTATTTATTAACAATGCTTAAAATAAACATACTTGCTGGTACAATGGGTGTTAACTGGTGACCATACATACAGGTATCTTCTAGGTACCCCGTTCAGGCACCAGCTCAAATGCTCGGTAAGTGAATTTGTTTTAAATACCTATGTTGTTTTTGGGTACAATATCTAATAGGTATGTATGTACCATATTGTAACTGTTTATATTTTTAATGTACCTACAAATGTATTGGAGAAATAAACATTTTATTATTACTATTATTATTATCTATCATGATAAAAAGTTAGTTATACACCCCATTATGTGAGGTGGGTTGGCTGGAGTAACTGCTGCACTTGTGTTACTATGATAGATTTATTTAATAAATATTTTGTAAAGAATAAAAGCTTTTGTACTACTAGTATTTGACTTAATCATTTTCCCCTTAATTTTCTACATGATATACTTACCTAATAAAGTCTTTATACCGTTGACTTATATAAGAAACCAGGCATTTAATATGAAATATTTACGGCCCAAGGCGCGGAGAGTGTAACAAATATTACGATCTTACAGGGAAAATCCGCTCGCCAATGGAACAGGAACTGAAGTGGGAACTGACGATCAGACAGGCTCCTTCTGTTCATATTTTTTAAACGTTTACTTACCACATACTTTTAAACAAGCAAAACAGTGTTTTTTAAATCAATATTACATTTTATTTTGTGTTAATTTTTATTTTTAAGATTTGTCATTTACTGTTTATTAGTGTGTAGGCTTATTTTTAGTATTTTATAGTTATATGTATGTATTTATTTATTCTTATATGTATTATTAGTGTGTAGTTTATCATAATAGATTTGCACCTATACATAGTTTTTCCACACTCCCAAAGGTTGGTTAGTTGTTAGAAAATGCCTGGCCATTAAGCCAGCGTATGTACAATTTTAGTGCAATAAAGTATTTTATAATAAATAAAATAAAATTAACAGAAACGGATTCAAGACTCAGCTTTAATTCAATAAGTCGGTGCGACAGCAATTCTATTAAAATCTTTTCATGACTGAAAGAATTGAGGCTTAAGCAACATTCAGGAAAGAGCTTCCAAGACGACATTAACAGAACCATACAGTATTTGGTTGTGTAGGAAGAGGAGTAGAATGGTGGATGGTCAGCGTATTATCGCGCAATCAAATAAAAAGGGAGGCTTCCTTTTCAAACCAGCTTATTGTCGGTCGCCAGCCCGAGACACCATTTTATTTTATTGTATTAGGTAAACCATACAGCACTTAACATTATTATTGGCAGAATGGTAACAATTTGCCTTTAGAGGTTCACACAAGTAGCATGCATTTAGTTTTTGTACAAATATGTAGCGAAAATAAAGAGAAACGCACTGCCGACAGACAACCCAAACCCATAAATATATACACTTAAACCCATATAAGCCCGGGCCATCCGCCAGCAACACGCCCCTCCCCACCACACCACACAACTATATGTATATATTTGTATCCTAAATTTAGTTGCCAATAGATAGTAGGATACATGAGACATATCTTGTAATACTCTTAATACATTCATTGATGAAACTGATGTTGATATCTTTTATGACAAGGTGATAGTGGTGAGAAATGCATTTTAACTTAAGGTTCTTTAAACGATAATAGTTTTTGTTATTGTACAGTTATTAGTTTATTGCATGAAGTGATAGTTTGTAGATGCTTTCATCGTTCATAATATATATTATTCTAACACTACTAGTGAAAACTTGTAACTGACTTTCTGTTTCTATTCTTGTATCTATACTTCTGAATTAATAATAATAATATAATTCTTTATTGCACACAAAATATCATATAATAAAATAATGTACATAGGCGAGCATAATACCGTGTGGTATTCTCTATCAGCTAACCTTTGGGAGAGTGAGAAATTATTATAATGGGTGCAGAGTACAAAATAAGAATAATAATAATAGTTAAAATCATAAATATACCATAGTAAGTATAAATAACATACCAATATATAAATATGTCATATTATGAATTATATGAATTAAATGTCAATAGTTTTCCTTAATAAATAATAAAAAAAATAAAAAAAATAATAATAAATAAATAAATAAATATTTCCAGACAGGTCACACAGCGCCATCTAATTTTCGTGGTAAGCTACGAGGCTTGTGTTACGGAAACTAGATGGTTGATAAACTACATATTATACTTTTTTTTTGTAAATATATACATATAAACACCCAGACCGAGACAAATTATACAATGTAGAACTTACCCCCGGTGGGAATCCACGACCTCCCGAGTTCACGGCAACGTTTGTTACCACTAGACCACGGAGACTATATATATTTACAATATTAACCCACTATTTGCCTAATCACAAGTTATCTTTTTTAGCAAGTTTGTTGCAAAGATGTTGCTGGAACTCCTCTCGCCTCTCGCACCAACTTCCACTTCGTAAATATATATAAAAGTCTGTAATATAACTTGCTAAAAAGTTGATAGACTACATTCTTTAAAAGTACAACCAGACTTAATAAATCTTTGAAAATATTGGATTGTGCGAGCAAAATCTTTAAACCGTCTTATGTCGATATTTATATAGATATTTATTTATTTATTAGGGTCGCCAACAGTGTCAGCAACAATACATACATGGATTTTTACTTACAACTAAGACAGAAACCAGATGCTGCACCAATTACAGGCAACGACTTATTACATGGGTGTTTTTTTTTTTAACCCGGTCATAATTATGTAGGTCAATGTTAGATCCTGAATAAGTAAAAACTTTACCTGCTGCTTTAAAGGCCTTTGACGATAATCGAGAAGTTTCTTGGAAATTTTATACACTTAGTTTTATTTTTTCTGTAGTTTAGTTCTAGACATGGAATTCAATGTTTACAGGAATCTTTATACGTCTTACAGGCTCTCCGAGGCACGGGAACAGTGACGTTGTAAATCTATGACAAATGTACGTAAAAAAAAGTGTATTTCACATTGGTACATGCCGGGGGGGTGTTCTTACAACCGAGCTAGTAAAGTAAAGTATCATCACGACCGTTTCCTTTATAAATAAGCGGATTCACATTTCGCCAACTTTACTATAGGCCAATCATGACAAGTGGCAAGCTCGTCGATGTCTCCAGCGTACCAAACTCGAGAAATATCACAAATAAATTTAATATTAATTAAATGTATTTATATACATGAATTAATATTTTTGTGTCCCGACCAGGAATCGAACCCGGTACCTCCGAGTCTAAATCCACGGACTTAACCGCTAGACCACGGAGGCAGTTGCCTCCACCGCATAATTACTTTACAGTCGATAAAAACAGCAAATGTATGCGTTAAAAAGTAACCCATATAATTCTTTAAAATTTATTTTTGTTGGTGAAAAAAAAAAACACAGAGTTGTAGCATTTAATGAGGTCGTTATGTACTAATTCATGTAATTTGTATGGAGCTACGTACGTTCAACAGACGAACCTTTACAGTCCCTTTGCATTTAAATATAGCATTACATTAAATAATTGTAAAGAGAACCCGCTGGAATACTAAATGTACCATGGAAGAACATTTATTACTATCTGAAGTTATCAGCGCAAAATATGTTTTGGCACGTTACATTAGATCTTATTAAATCTTACAGGTCATTTAAATGATCTTTATTTCAACTTATATTAATATACATTTATAATTAGCTTTTTTATTCGAAATAAAAAGTAATGATACTTTACATCACGACCGTTTCCCTTTCGGGGTGGTGGTGGCTAATTTATAAGCGGATTCACATTTAGCCAACTTTACTATAGGCCAATCATGACAAGTGGCAAGCTCGTCGATGTCTCCAGCGTACCAAACAGGTCACTGGAATTTGCTAAGCTGCTGGTCTTCTGCTAACAGCTTACTTATTGGACCACTTTGCAAGCAGCAACTAGCAGGAGTAGAATCTCAAAATAATTAAATTAATGACGTTTCATAAATGCCTGTAATAGGTTTACGTGAATAAAGATATTTTGACTTTGACTTTGACTTTGAGAAATATCACGAATAAATTAAATATTAATTAATGTATTTATTTACATTAATAATAAATAAATAAGTTACTTAACTAATTATAAAATACTACACATTATACATACATACAAGTACATCATATACATTATAACTTAAATAAATACACAGTTATTTAAATAGTGTTTTATTCTGTTTCTCCAGGAACGATGTGGTTATCAAACGTTTAAAGACGCTGATGGACGGTGCACTTCCAATGGCCAAGGGTAGATTATTCCACTGGCGTGCCGCAAATACAGTTAAGGAATCAGTGTATCTGGTTAAGGAATGAGAAGGAATCTTAAGTTGGTTGTTGTAAGAGGAGCGAAGGGCACAGTTGTGCGTATTACAAAGGAATAAGATATCATCAATAAGATATCATATCAAGCTAGGCGGAATGCCCAAGATTTTGGCATTTCTGACAGATTGAATCGATTTTAGACGATACGTTTTCGGACGATTGTGCAGTCCGCCTCACCCCGCAGAATAATTCTTGAGATAGTAGTTTCTGGACATAAACTAAAATCACAGCAAGGGTCTTGAGATCAATAATGGTTACGCCGATATATATTTATCTATCTTACTATTAATTTTTCCTTCCGCTCCTACCTCTAACTCCTTTGCCCAACGCCAGTTGGCATTGCAGTCGCTCAACTTACCAGGCTCCGCCTCAAAAAAAAACGCAATTCTCCAAGTGCAGTGCTCAAATAATTACTACGCAATAAACAATATTCACTCTGAAATCAGTGGAGAAATCAAATAGTGAACCAGCCGAAGGACGTCAGGGGGAAGCCTCGATCGCCGCATCTACTGGTTAGTGGGTTTCTAATCTTACTAATCTCCATCAAATACTATGATTCCAAATTTCAAGAAAGTGTATGTTCTTGATATAGTTTGCAGACATACACTAAAGTGCTTGTGTTAATCTTGGTCTTAATTCAAAATTATTATGTATGTCTATGTAAATGTAGGTCGGAATTATAGATTAGATTATGTTCTAGAATTTATGAGTGGTGTGAGGGTACATAGAGTAAGCAATTTGTGTTAGTATATTAATCTTTAGGAGGGATGGCTTAGCCTAAGGACTTGTGCTTACTTGCGCGTACAGTAGACGATTCCGTGGACTTTACATTCACTTTTATATATAACTAGCTGACCCAGCGAACTTCGTACTGCGTAACAGTCATTGAATGGTCAAGCTTGATATAAATTTCTGAACGCACCCATATATATTTGACAGGTACAAAACCCACAAACTTTTTGTATGGGAAAATGTTTTTTCTTTTATTTTATTTTTTTCCTTTAATTTTCCAACTTTATTTATAGTTATTCTGCTATTCGGGACGGAGACAAATCCAACAAATCAAAAATCATGAGAATCTGTCCAGCCGTTCTCGAGTTATAAGTGTTCTAACAAACTCGACTTTGTTTTATATATTAAGTAGAGTATCATCACGACCGTTTCCCTTTCGAGGTGGTCAGAAACCACGCTTATAAATAAGCGGATTCACATTTAGCCAACTTTACTATAGGCCAATCATGACAAGTGGCAAGCTCGTCGATGTCTCCAGCGTACCAAACTCGAGAAACATCACAAATAAATTAAATATTAATTAAATGTATTTATTTACATTAATAAATATTTTTTGTGTCCCGACCAAGAATCGAACCCGGTACCTCCGAGTCTAAACCCGCGGACTTAACCGCTAGACCACGGAGGTAGTCTATATTAAGATTTACTTATTATGCAATCTAATATGTCAGAAACCTTCCCCGATGTTCACACAACATATTCCCAAAGTTTCATCCCGATGGGTCAAGTAGTTTCGCAATGCATTGGGAACACAGACACAGACCTTTATATATATAGATTATCCGAGGTACAGGAGCGGTGGTGAAGACAAATTTCTAAGGATTCCATGGAGTCACCGTGCGTGTGCTGGGTGTGTGTGGAAAAGAGAGAGGAGAAGTATTGTGTCTCGGGCTTGCGACCGACTATAGGCTGGTTTACAAATGCCTCCTATTTATTATTGCCGTCTTGGAAGCTCGTTTCATAAATGTATTGACGGCAGATCTGCTTAGCCCCAATTCTTACAGTTAGTGGTGCAAAGATTTTGCTGGAATTTCTCTTGCACCAACTACTACTGCGTAAAGCCGTTTTTTAATTTTAATATATATTTTTTTAATTTTGCTTGTAATTGGGCTAAATTTTATTCACAGTTATTTATGGATTTTTTTAGATAAATTATTTGAACAAGATTACAATTTAAGAAGAAAAAATCCTTTATTTAATATAGTTAGTTAAAAATATCATTACCTACAGTTTTAAACAAAGGGCACACAAATTTACTATCAGTGCCAAAAACTTTGATTAATTGCAATGAAAAATTGAAGGCCTTGATTTTTGATGATGAGTGGCACCAAGGAAATTAAATTTCTCTTTTAAATATTCCGGTGTATTAGGCTCATATAATACTGAGTACAACATGCAGAGAATGATACTTTACTCTGGGGAGCGAGAATCCTATTTAGGATTTTAAGGAAAGCGGAACTTTTAGCTACGGAACCACCACTGCCTCTTATACTTCTTAAACGTTAAAACTCTGAGGATATTAACACAGAAAGCAGATCGCTTCAATTTGAATTTTTAAATTATTCAGTTATGGTGATGGTACTAAAGCTTGGTATACTCTTCGCGACTAAACATTACCACGCCCATAGAAGTATGTTTAGGATACGGACCGACCTGGTTTGCGTCACAATTTATTTAAAATTAGAAATATAATACAGTATGTCCCGCGCTGGTGCTGGTGGTGGTTCGGTTGTAAAAACGCGTATCTTAAATCCTACAAAGGTCGGTTCAAACCCCTCCGGCATTTAGCAATGGGAAATACTTTACAACCTCGTGCCTCGGAAAGCACGTTAAGCCGTGTCGGTCCCGGTTCCACTAATGTCAACTTGTGTCATCAATAATAAATTGTCATAATAAAATTGACATCATATCTTCGCCAAGCCGTCTTGCCAGCGTGGCGAGTGTAGGCCAAATTCTCCAGTTCTGGAAGGCCCATCTCCAGCAGTGGAGAATTTCTAGGGGCTGTAATGAATGAATGAATGTCCCGCGCTTTTGTACAGATAAGTCAAGTGCAAGTTTTCTAAATTACTTAACTGTGGTTATTTTTATTTTGAAGTAGAATCAAATACATATATAAATATATTCACCTATGATTTGTTTATAAGGCAGTATAAACTGCCAGTATTTATTTAAATAGTCATACATATCTTCAGGGTCCTAGTTATGGCGCATTTTGACTTGAAATATTCGAATGAAAAGCGACAGATCTCCATAGAAAACTGACAGTTTCATTCGTATTTATTTGATCGTCCAAGAAGTTTAATTTATATATTCAAAGTAATATACAAACAATATAAAAAAAATACAATATTAAATAATATATATTACAACAAAATCTAAATTTAAAAAATAATAATAATAATACATAGAAAATAAAAATGAAATACTTACAAAAAAATAGCTCCTCCAAATCGCTGTCTTGTGGCATGGTGCCCAATACACTAGCAGCATTTCCCCTTTGAATTAGAATACTTATATTTCGGAAGAAAAAACTGCCAGTCCTATTGTCACCAGAGCCTTGGAACAATTTCTTTATAAAAGGCTTTAAGTTCCGATCCCCAGCGGGCCCATCGTTTCTACCGCAAACGTCGAAAACGTTTTATTTATTATTTAAAATATATTTATATATGTCTATGACCAAAGTCCAGGCAAGAGAAAATAAAACTTCGTATAATAAGTGCTGGTTTAATAAAATAATATAATCTAAGGATAGGGAAATGCGAGAGTAAGGTCGACGTCTTGAGTCAGAAATTAACATATCTATAGATTCTTGGACATATTTTTAACATCGTGTAAAGCAGATATAATAAATAGATTACTAGACAGCACAAGAAGCCAAACTTTATGAGAATCAAAGCTTGGCGAATCAGTGTACACTTTTAAATTTATTATTTTTACAATGGACAATGACAAATTGACCAAGTGAAACAAGCTCTTCTTCGACAAGAGAACCTCGTGCGTATTCTTACATATCCACGTCTCATTTCCATACATAAGTGTTAGTACAAGCATGGCATTGTGTATGGCCAATCGAGCTTTGTCACTGACAATTGGACTGGCGATTAGTGACCCCAGGGCACCGTTAATACTATTTCCCGCGATCACTCTTCTTTCAATATCTTTATCAAACTTCTCATCCGCAGTGAAAACACTACCCAGATATATCGTGTTTTGTTTTATTAATAAACAATTCGAAAAATAATATTTACCAAATATAAAAAAAACTATAAATTAAAATTGTCCCCAAGAGACGTCCCATCAGAGATAATCCCAAAAAGACTGGCAACATTTCCCCTCTGTATAGCGAGGCTAATACGTTGGCAGAAATAATTACCAGCCTTCCCGTCTCTAAATTTCTCCGTCAACCGTTCGGACAACTCCTTGGCTAGAGAGCTCGCTTGGCTGAGGGTCCCCATGGTCCCATCATCTCGACTCCAATCGACGCAATGGCGTTTTTGCGCAGTCTTGAGTCTTGTCACCAGAGCATACAATTAGACGAGGGGTGATGATTTTAAAAACAATTTAGCGTTTGAACCCCACGATTCTAAAGTCTCTACAGCAAACGGCACAGACACGTAGTATTTAATTATATATACGTATGAGTATTTGCGCCGCTTGCCAGATTTTGCGCTTTCAGCTGCGGCTCCCGCTTTTAGCGCTGTTCCCCTAAGGTGTGACAAAGCCAAAGTGGCGACACAAGTGGCATTTCACACTAAGGCCCGTCCCCGCTCCCAGAGGATTAGCGTCATACCATCAGATCTCATCGCGGACTAATCCAGTAGGTTCCAGAATAGCTGGAACTGTCAAGAGCCCGTTTTATGGATTCATTTAACGTGACGATGAAGATTAATGATAAAACTCTAGAACAAATAAATGAAATTATATATCTGGGTAGTGTTTTCACTGCGGATGAGAAGTTTGATAAAGATATTGAAAAAAGAGTGAACGCGGGAAATAGTATTAACGGTGCCCTGGGGTCACTAATCGCCAGTCCAATTGTCAGTAACAAAGCTCGATTGGCCATACACAATGCCATGCTTGTGTATGGAAGTGAGACGTGGATATGTCAGAATACGCATGAGAGTAGAGTTAATGCAGTAGAAATGAGGTAGTTGCGTCGGATATGCGGCGTCACCTTGACGGATCGAATACGTAATAACGAAATACGCAAAAGCGTAGGTATTAAAGAAAGCATAGGGTCAAAAATAAGGAAAGGCATGCTCTGATGGTTCGGGCATATGCCCGATATCGTAAGGATGAGTGAAGAGAGAATGACGAACAAGATATATAATGCGAAACTAGTGGGTAAAAGATGGCAGACCAAGACTCACCTACCATTAGCAAATAAATAAAACAATAGCCGAAGGTGCAATAAAAAGCAAACGAAACAAAAGGGCATGTATGAAGAAGTTAATGAGTGCCGAAGAAACAACATAAGTATGTAGAGATCGTGACAATGGGGCTCGATTGTCTTTGCCTACCCCGAAGGGATTTGGCATGGAGATATGTAACAATTCTACTCATAAGCACCCATGCTTCTTTCATATTTACAATTAATGGATATAGTATGGATTGGATAAATAGCTACTTATTAATGTAGGCATAAAAAGAGGGCTCAATAATTTTAAAATATAAATCTTGAAACAATTTAAAAGATTCTACATTGCCTTTAACTACAAGAGCATAGGCACCTTCACCAGCATCGATTTGATTATTAACAAGATGTTTAACCAAATGCTTAGCATATCCTCTTCTCCTATAAGCTTCTTCACAGTACAAATTGCATATAAATCCGTATTCGTTGATAAAAACCCATGCTCTCAAAGTGTGGTCTGCGCGGGAATATATGCCGTATGACAGATCGTTTGAAGCTAAAACTGAAAAGTAGAAATGTGATGCAGAATGTTTGTACGGCCAGGAATTGTCAACTTGTAATATATCTTCCAACTTCACTGGTCTTAAATAGACGTCATCGGGTAAACTGTGAAAAGAAAAATATATGTCACTGCGTTTGTAGTGTAGGTACAAATTTCGTTAATTTGGCAGTCACTCCAAAATATCTAATAAAATAATATGCACCCCATACTGTAGCCTCATCCCTACGCGAACGTATAAATTTGGTGATCTTACATCTGTCGTACGATGAAGATGTGCAATGCTCTCCCAGCATAGTGTTTTTCCCAATTCCTATAACTGGAGTCCTTTTATCGAAGCGTGAAAAACCAACTTGTTAGACCGGCATTGTGGTAGAGTAGTAGTAGAGTTTCGGACCTCACGTACCGCTTACCATCAGGTGGACGCGATGTCACATCACAAAAAATTACTACCTCTGTGGTATAAAGGTTAGAAGGCCGTAGATTTAGAGGTGCTGTGATCAATATCACAAAAACAAAGGGTTATATTTCTCGAGTCTGATTCGCTAGAGAAATCGACGAGCTTGCCACTTGTCATGTAGTGTGTCGTGTAGTTTACTTTGGCTAAATGTAAATTGCTACTCACAAAAGGGTGGTTTCTGAAAAGAACAATCCGCGAGGACTACAATTGTTCTAATTTTTTTTTTTTATAAAAGTATTTATCGTCCTATACTTCTACTGTTGGAGATTTATTTAGTTTAGTTCAAGTATGAAAATGCCCATCTACAGCTGCAAAATAATTATTGTTATCATTTATGACATTATATATGTATATATTCAGAAAGCATATAAAATTGTTTGGTGGATTGATGTGTCTGTTTTGTCTTTATTTCTATTGTAAAAATAAATGATTGTTAATATTACATATATTTAAAGTGTAAAATTGCCTAATGTAAGCCTACTTACTGAATAAATAAATTTGAATTAGAATTTAATGGGGCTACATTATATTTGAATAATTCTTCCATATTAGAGTTCTAGGGGCTGTAATTATCAACTTACCATTTCGCAGAAAAGCGTTGCATATCTTTTCTATAGTAAAACGTGGTTGTGGGTAAAATGTCACAATTGTTCAGTCCTAGCTTTGGTCGCAGTTTCTTTAGTACAGTCACTGCTCTTGGACACAGAAGGTTTACAGTGATCTTCCTAGACCAATCAATACGATTTGTACGCACTATTGCATCAAATAGTTTATTATTTTCATCAGACAACGGCATTATTACTACTTCTGTATGACCCTGCAATAAATTTACTTTTGTAAGTACTTGTAAGCAACTGGAATCAGACACTCATGATTGACGTCAGTCTCTAACACTATGTCGACTTGACTGGGCATGGCGGCAATTTGAGCCTGATCCCGAAACGTGTGGATACACTAGGTTTATCTCCACGAACGGTGAATACTTTACCTGGGCAAATTACAACCATCAGTCCGCCTACCACCTATTTAAATTATAATTATTTGTAACTATTTGGCAATTATATTGGTCTATGATCATATTTCTGGTAATTTTCTCGAAAAAGCCACCGCTGACTTACTGAAAAAACTTACTAGCTGTTTAATCTTCGCTTCGCTCATATATAAATGATGATCGAAAAAAATGCTATAAATATATCAGCCCCCCTAGCACGGGCTCTGATATACTGATAGTACGTCTAACAAGTCGGTTAAAATCTTAAAAATGACTAATTTGGTAAACAAAATAGCGAGCATTGGATAGCAATATACGCTAAATTAGTCACAAATGATTTGTTTTGGGAACATGGCAACTTTATATATTACTTATTAATCTTGGACTTATCCGATATATCTGATAAGTATCATGATATAAAAAGTGACTTTGTACAGTCTTATGTTACTACGAGTATGTATTTATTTGAATGAACATTACAAACAATATAAATTACTATAACTAAAAACTACTTAAAAAAACACAATTATAATTTTAAAATATATACTACAAATAAATTATAAAACTGCTTAATAATAAAAAAATATATACGGGGTGACTTTATATGATCATACTTTAGATTAGACGAATATGTTATTCTATTGATAGAAACAAGCAACTTTTCGTAAGAAACCGTGATATGTTTGTTATAATTACAAAAAGTGAACGCTTGAAATAGTGTTAACGGTGCCTTGGGGTTACTGATCGGCAGTCGAAATGTCAGTGACAAAACTCGGCTCGCCATACACAATGCCATGTTGGTACAAACACTGATGTATGGAAGCGAGACGTGGATATGTCAGAATACGCATGACAGTAGTGTTAATGCAGTAGAAATGAGGTCGTTGCGTCGGATATGCGGCGTCACTTTGGAGGACCGCATACGTAACATCGAAATACGGAAAAGTGTAGGTATAAAAGAAAGCATAGGGACAAAAATAAGGAAAGCCATGCTACGATGGTTCGGGCATGTGAAAAGGATGAGCAAAGAAAGATTGACGAACCAGGTATATAAATAAATAAATATTTACAGACAGGTCACACAGCGCCATCTAATTTCCGTGGTAAGCTACGAGGCTTGTGTTACGGAAACTAGATGGTTGATAAACTACATATTAAACTTTTTTTTTTGTAAATATATACATATTATACATATAAACACCCAGACCGAGACAAATTATACAATGTACAACTTGCACCCGGTGGTAATCGAACCCACGACCTCCCGAGTTCACGGCAACGTTTGTTACCACTAGACCACGAAGGCAGTCATATAATGCGACAGTTGTGGGTAAAAGGTGCCCTGGCAGACCAAGACTTACATATCACGATCAAATAAATAAAACACTGGCTGAAAGAGCATTAAATACTGCCACACCGAAATACCTCAAGGACAAATTTACCTATCTCTCCTCAATTCATGATAGATCTCTTCGTTCGTCACACAATTCTGTTCTATCTATCCCTTCTCATCACTCTAGCTTTCAGTCTAACTCATTCGCAGTAGTGGCCGCAAATCTCTGGAACAGTTTACCTGTTGAAATTCGCAAAGCACCCAGCAAACCGCTGTTTAAAAAGCTGGTTTACTTTCATTACCTAAAGCGCTCCTCACAACGTATATAAGTATGTATTGTATGTAGTATATAGTAGCCAATATAGTGTGTAGTATATGTATTATTATGTACATATTTGTATGTATGTGTATTTATTTTAATATCCAGTGTATGTAAGATTAAATGAATTTATTTGGCAACGTTTCCTACAATCGTTTGCACCTAGCCTCATGACTGTAATGTTCTGTATTGTCCCAAAGGTTGGCTGCTAGAGAATGCCTAGCGGCATTAAGCCCGCCCTTTGTACATAGTGCAATAAAGTTTTAAATAAATAAATAAAAAACTTTCGCAATAAAAGGGCATGTATGAAGAGGTGATGAATGTCGACGAAGCGGAAGAGGTATGTCGTGATCGTGTTAAGTGGCGCTCAATTGTTTCTGCCCGCAAGGCATCTGGCGTGAAGATATGTATGTATGTAGAAATTTAATAAATAATTATGTCCCTATGAATCTAACCTGGTAGTCAATTAAATCAAATCAAAATAATTTACTTCCGTATGGTTAGCACGTAACACTTGGAAATTTGTCAATACATACAAGCCAATAAATAAAAAAATAATAATAAAAACAAATAAAAAATATTACCATTGACCATGGCTGGACCGAACCTAACATCAATACAATAATTATAACTAAAACATTGTTGCCATAAACGAGTAATTTGTTTTTACTTACAGCTAGATACTTATATTAAATTCGTGGCTGTAAAAAGGCCATGTCAGCTTATAATCTAAAAATAATGATATTTATGTCCATAAATATTAATTCGTGGCTGTAAAAGCCGTGTCAGCTTACAACTACACAAGTATAATATTAATGTCAAGTAAATTGATAAATTACATGTCCGCTTACAATCTAAAAAAATATTGCTATGTCCAAATTAAACATATTATATTCGTGTCATAAGCAAGGTAATTATAATAAATAAGGTAACTTAATAACTACTTAATATAAATTCGTGGCTGTAAAAGGGCCGAGTCACCTTACAATCTAACAATAATAATAAATATTAAATCTGAATACTAGTTCGTGGCTGTATACGGGTCGTGTCACCTTACAATGTAAATAATAATAATATGTCAATTAAACATATATTCGTAGCTGTAAAAGTGCCGTGTATTAAGGAAGTACCCGGGAGAAAGTTTAAAGGAGTTAAATAAATTTCATACCTTTTCAGAAATCAAAACTAGTCCTTGATCTGTGTTTCCAAAAGGCGAATATAATTTCAATTTTAAATTTGAAGCATCTTTTAATTTAGAGTATTTGATATTTAATTTGATGGTAAAGTAGTAGGGTACACTGATGGTACCATTCGTACCATAAACATCCATGAGCTCCGACCACTTTTCAAATGGTATTTCTACTAATGAATCTATGGCGGCCATTTGTGTTGTAATTTCTTCAGTTGGCGAAAATTATTACCTAAAACATAGAGTATAGAGAGATGAGAAGAATGGTGTCTCGGTCTTGCGACCGATAATTGCCTGTTTACTTATTTAATTGCGAAACAAGACGCTCACTATCCACCATTCTGCTCCTCTCCCTACCCAACCAAATATGTATATGTAACCTGTATGTTCAAAATTTTATATATGTAGGAACTCGTAAATATGTCCAAAAGTATTATAATTTATTCAAAAAAAATACTTAGCATGAGGGATATAAGTCCCGTACCCGTGGAATGGTGGCAAGATCGCTGGCTGCATTTCCCCGCTGAATTGCAATACTGATTCTTCGGGCGAAGAAAGAGCTAGCCCTCTTGTCACCGGAGGAGACGGCAAGATGTCTTTTAAAAACTTTTTTGCGCTTGGACTCCATGGGAGTTTCTACATCAAACGGCACAAATATGTAATCTTTTAATAGACTTACATACTTGCGCCGCTTGCTGGATTCCGCATTTTCTGCCGCGGCTCCCGCTTTATGCGCTGTCCCCGTGAGATGTGACACAGCGAGGGTGTCGACGCACGTGGCGTCCCATACCAGAGCATGTCCTCGTTCCAAGGGGACCAACGTCATACCATCGGGTCTCTTGACATCATCTGTCCAAAATGTCCTTATTTATATTTCCAAGATAGTTAATAGACTACATTTCTCTGACACCCTCGCTGTGTCACAAACTCTGGGCTCATGGAGTCCAAGCGCAAAAAAGTTTTAAAAAGACAACACCGCGTCTTGTCGTATCCTCCGGTGACAATAGTGCTGGCTTTTTCTTTGCACAAAGAATTAGTATTGCAATTCACACGCAGCCAGCGTTCTTGCCACCATATTCGTAGTATTAATATTAATTTTGTTAATATATTTTTCGAATAAATTAATAACTTACATTTGTAGACGAACAAATATAAATCTGTTGATGTCGAACTATACACAATGAAATGAAACAAAAACATTGAATTTTACAATATTACTGCAATATAGATAAAACATCGAGATAAATTATGTATCACGATATAAAACAAAATATTCCACGCTAGTTGATTATAATTGACACAGTGAAGTCACTGCTAATAATAAACAACGAATTTTGACCAACACATTTTAATAATAAAGACGCTGGCATGTACAGGTGTTCCAACAAGAGCGTAGGATTTGAGATTAAAGCAAAAAAATGGCTTGATCTTGCACCAATTGAACCTATTACCAAAATTCGTTGCATAGTGCTTCTGGGAATGTTTAATTCTTGACCACGATGCCGAATGGAAGTTTCTGGATTCTCGGCCACAGATTGCCTTACTGTGGCTATACCGAGTGACCAACAAGGACGACTACGAACATTGAATGATCTTCCGATCCATCAGCGTAAATTTGGTCTCAATTTTTGTAATTAAAAGCCTCACTCTCACTCATACAGTTCTATTATCCATCACAGACCATAAATCTAGTACGATGAGATGCAATGGAGAAAATAGAGTTGTAAGAAGAACGGAGAGACTTAATGGAATGAAGAGAGATAATACGCTCTTGAGGTATTTGGGTGTTAACAGGCTCGTTGCGTATAGAAAACAGTATGCAGAGAATTTGAATATGTGGTCGTATTTGCGAAGGCCGAAGATGAACATGATACTCCGACCAATTAATTTTCATTATCGCATAAATCCATAATTACATGAATTTGCAAATGCCGTATTGACGGTAGTCCGCCCTTGGTTGCTGCGACTCTCTACGCCAACACGCAATACCAGATATCCTGATCTGATCGTTCTGTATTTCTAACTCAAGCACAAATTATTCGTGTAACTATCTGACGAATAGGATTACCTAAGAAATACAACAAGTTGTTTTCACATGTTGATTTATTTAATCTTTCAAAAATACAACTTCAATCTAAAACATTGCAGTCTATACAATAGTGCACATATACATAAACATACTTTCACACACATCATTCCAACATAATAATTATTAATAATTCTATGTTCTTAGTACCTTAGTACCTTTTATTTATAATGTTTTTTATATGTTTAGTTAACAAAATATAATTTCGTAATTGGCTATGTGTTTAAATATAAGTTTTGTTGTTTATATAAGAAAATAAGTTAACTCCTCCTCCTCCTGAGTCGGTACCCCACTGTTGGGGATCGTGACTCCGTCGCAGTTAATCCACTAGCAGTGACTGCGGTCCTCGGCGCAGTGGATGGCTTGGTGTACTGTTTAGGTGGTCAGTCACCTGACTAGACCATCGTTTGGGGCTTCTTCCTCTTGCTCTTTTACCGTCTACTTTTCCCGTTACTAAGAGTTTTTCCAGATTGTCGGCGCCTCTTCTAGCAATGTGGCCAAAATATTGCAGAATGCGGGTGAAGCAGACGGCAGAAAATCTCTGAAATAAGTTAACAATCCAGTGAAATTGTGTTAATAAATAAACCAAATTATTTCAGTAGGTAAGTGATACGAACATTTTGTAATATTCCTTTCGCAGCTTAAAGCTGAGTTTTCGATCTATTCCTGACGATATCCTCTGTAAGACAGGATATTGTTTTTGGCCGTAAATTGCCTTGATGGTTTTTGAGATATCAAAAACTAAGAATTCGGCAAACGAGGCGCGACCTGATCAAAGCGACGACCTTCCCTTTTGTCCCACTTTACAGTTATTTGCGTCTCCAATTTAAACTTTTCATTTAGATATAAAATTATTAGTATCTCAACCATTGACGTAGATCTACATAGATAGCGTTTCATACAGCTTTTGTTCCTAAAATATGATTTTGAAATTTTATTCATCATTGTCTCAACCTATTCAATTGATTTTACATTTTACATGGGTATACAATCAATTAATTTAATTCGTTTATTTTTGCAAGTTGCCATTCGACAAAAAGAGATGTATTCTGCACTTTTACACGACAATTTTTTACAATATTGATATGCAGTACATGATAACCATCATTTGGAAAGAGAAAAAATCAAATGATAAATAACAATATAATTTACTTTCTGGTCAAGAAACAAGAATTTATTTGGGATATTTATCGAGCTGCTTGTCATGATGGGCTTATGGTAGAGTTAGCTAAATGGGAATCTGCTACTTTAAAAAACGTGGTTTCAGACACACACTGGAAGGGATACGGTCGTGATGATGCTAAATACATTGAACTGCCAGCCGTCTTGTGATATACAGTATTAATTTTGTTGGTTCTTATTTTTATTATTTTTCATTATAGCTAACAGTAAAAATTTGTAAGGCTTTAAGATTAGATATTTTTTGTATACATAATATTGTAAAGGCTGTAAATTTTCCCACGAATAAATAAAAGACTAGTATTTCCGACATTTTGCCTTTTTGCCGAGTCCGTTGCAGCCCGAGCCCTGACAGATGTGACAGAGGCCACAGTTCTTTTTTCATTATTACATTGCAGTTTTTTACATGTGTCGATACTAGGTAAAAGAAAAACTTGAGCAAACTGTAGTCGCACCTAATCTTATTTTATTTTTTGAATTGTAGAATACTCAATTGAAAATCAGCAGATTGAATGCAGCATATATGCTGACCTGAGTGACTGTTTGTCGCAGCTCCCTTATTCATTTTATACATTTATCTTGTCTATTTTTTTCGTTTTTTTTTTTGTTGCCTCTTTTAAGTATTGTATTAACTGTTTGTGTGCAAATAAATATTTTATTTTTTTCTCTTAATTTTATTTTAAAAAAATATTGATTTTTTCCATTATTAACTTCTTGTTTTATTAAAAATATTTAAATACATATTATCATTTTAGCTTACACACAATTGCATATACAAGAAAATTATTTCAAGTTAACATTACGGGGAAGTAGAAGAATATTTTGTAGGTTGAATATGGGGAAAAAAATCATTCCTTACGGGCGGCTGTCGGACTTGAGTGGTGGTCCCGACTCTCTTTCAATATTTGGGATTATGATAACAGGGAATTATCTTGGTTCGTTTTTTCAATCCTAGTTTATGTCCTGTGATATATAACTCTATAGTCCCAACATTGAGTTGGCTTCAGTTGCCATCTGATCACTCTAGATTGTCAAACTTTATACACTTTAAAAGCTGATTTTACGTTAAATTAATTTTCACAGTTAATTCTGAAATTGGTTGTTTAATATTTGATCCTATAGTTTCAAAAAAATGTGTAATGACTTATATATGACTGATACTATATATAAAATATATGATATAACTTTTAACACAAATTGATATTAATAATATATTTATTACATACATACACAAGCTGTGGTGGCCCGATTGTAATAACGTTTTCGTTACCACCCTAAAGAGGCAGGTTTGAACCCGGGGTTGTACCAATAGGAAGACAACCCTTTACTGACGTACATTCGTCATAGATATTTATTTGTGATATTTCTCGAGTTTGGTACGCTGGAGACATCGACGAGCTTGCCACTTGTCATGATTGGCCTATAGTAAAGTTGGCTAAACGTGAATCCGCAATGTGAATAAGCGTTAAGGTTTCTGACCACCCCGAAAGTGAAACGGTCGTGATGATACTTTACTTTTTGTTTTTACAAGTATTTACATTAATAAATATTTTTGCCCGACCAGAAATCAAACCCGGTACCTCCGAGTCTAAATCCACAAACTTTACCGCTAGACTACGAAGGCAGTTTGTACATAGTGCAAATTGTTTAAATAAATAATTTTAACATCTTTGTTAGAAATTGTCAACTGCTCCTTAAAATCCTCCCACACCGCTCATTTTTCAAGGCCATTACAGCCTTGTTTATACTGCTTTTTTCTGTGAAATCAATGACGAATTTATGGTTTGGTTAATACTGCTGTTATTCGCAATAAAGACCAGTTTACTGCTGCAACGTTAAAATGAGTAATAAACTTGGCCAAAAATCGTATAAAACTGAAATTGTATCCCATATTGGATAGACAATAAAATTCTACTTTCTCAGTAACAACTCTGCAACTACTGTAAATTTAGATAGGTAGATAAATTCTTATTTATTCTGTTTGAATGCGAGAAAATCCAAGGTACTAGTGTTTGAAAGAAGAAGGGTGTTAATCGTGACGATAAAGATTGATGATGAAACTCTAGAACAAGTAAATGAAATTATACATCTGGGCAGTGTTTTCACTGCGGATGGGAAGTACGATAGGGATGTTGAAAGAAGAGTGAATGCGGAAAATAGTGTTAACGGTGCCCTGGGGTCACTGATCGGTAGTCGAAATGTCAGTGACAAAGCTCGGTTCGCCATACACAATGCCATGTTGGTACCAACACTGAAAAAGCATGAGAGTAGGGTTAATGCAGTAGAAATGAGATCGTTACGTCGGATATGCGGCGTCACTTTGTCGGACCGCATACGTAACTTCGAAATACGGAAAAGGATAGGTATAAAAGAGAATATAAGGACAAAAATAAGTAAAGGCATGGTACGATGGTTCGGGCATGTTGAAAGAATGAGCGAAGAAAGATTGACGAACCAGATATATAATGCGAAAGTTGTGGGTGAAAGAGGCCCTGGCAGACTGAGACTCACATATCACAATCAAATAAATAAAACACTGGCTGAAGGTGCACTAAAAAGCTTTCGTAACAAAAATTAGATGGCGCTGTGTATATATATTATTATTATTATTAATTAACTATTTTAATGGATTTTTCGTCATCCCCTAACGCAGGTACGTTTTTATTCTATTCTTAGAAGCTGACCCGGCGAACTTCGTACCTCCTGACTGTCATTGAATGTCATTATTAATAATAATACTACTAACACTCACAGGGAGAGATCGATTAACCGTTGAGCGGTAAATGGTTTAACTTGGCTTTATTTCTGTATTCGACGTCAGTCAAGCGCAGGAGTTTCAAGAGCAACGACTGAATAACTATTTATTTATTTTATTTATTTCAAAACTTTAATGCACAAAGTACAAAAGGCGGACTTAATGCCCGTAGACATTCTCTGACAGCCAAACCTTTGGGACTAATTAGAACAACTGTGTAATAAACATACATATAAAACTTACAAATTTTGTTAGGAGCTATTTAGAAAATGTGAGTAGACCAGCTTTTTAAATGATGATCTGGTAGATGCCTGCCAGATATCCTGATCTATATGATGTAATAGGTAGATTGTTCCACATATTTGTAGCAACAACCGCAAAGGAATTCGAAACAAACCCGGAATGATGAGATGGAACGGAAAGAAGTGAGTTGTGAGAAGATCGGAGAGATTTATCATGAAAAGAAGAGAGATATGCGAATTTGTCCTGAACTATATCTATAATAAAAGCGCTAAGGAGTTTCAGGCTCCCTCCCACTCGGTACCCTCGGTCAGTATGTCCCACAAATCAGCGCTGATGCGCGCCACCTATTAGACAACAGTAGTACTATGTCAGAAACCTTTGCCGACGTTCACATAACATATTCCCAAAGTTTCATCCCGATCGGTCAAGTAGTTTTGAAATGCATAGGGAACATACATACATTAATTTATATATATATATATATATACATTAAAAAAGTATAAATAATTAAAACTACTTAAAAGTAAAAAATAAAATAAATATAAACTTAACCTAATAAAAAATAAACTATAAGTAAAAAAAGTTGTCTAGAGACGACCGTTCAGTGATTACAGTTGATTTATTGTCAACAAATGATAACGAAGTAAGAATGCTTAACAAAATGGTGACTAACACGTCCAAGCCATCAAAGCTTGGCACATAAAATGAAAATTTCAATGGCAATCCCATCGGCAGCGCTTATTCGTTAAGAGTCGGTATCGGGACTAAATTTATTTTTTTATAAACCATTAACAAGTATGGATGAATGGAGAAAGGATGATTTCAATAATATATGACCAGCTCACTATGGTTATTTCAGCCAATGACGTGACTCATAAGCATATGTTAAATATGTCAACCGGCTTGAGCAACCGGCCGTAGTTATATCAAATTTCAAAGGAAAATATTTTCAATTTCCCAATTACAGTAAACAAATTTAATTCGATTTTTTTCTATATATTTATATTTTCTATATATTAAATGACATACAACTTAATAATTGGAATACAATTTTAAAATTTCAAATTACTACCAAAGGACATAGTCGCAATAGCCCATCCTTGGGCCCAAATATTCTCTAGCCCCCTTATCTCGTATTATTCTGTTTCATATACATATCTTCACGCCAAATCCCTTGCGGGGTAGGCAGATACAATTGAGCGCCACTTGTCACGGTCACGACATACCTCTTTCGCTTCTTCGACATTAATCAACCTCTTCATACATGCCCTTTTGTTTCGGTGGCTTTTCAACGCCCCTTCAGCTATTGTTTTATTAATTTGGTCTGCCAGGGCCTCTTTTACGCACAACTTTCGCATTATATATCTGGTTCGTCAATCTCTCTTCATTCATCCTTTCGACATGCCCGAACCATCGAAGCATGCCTTTCCATATTTTTGTCCCTTTCTTGTTTTCTTTCATACCTACCCTTTTTCGTATTTCGTCCTTACGTATGCGGTCCGTCAAAGTGACGCCGCATATCCGACATAACGATCTCATTTCTACTGCATTAACTCTACTCTCATGCGTATTCTGACATATCCACGTCTCGCTTCCATACATAAGTGTTGGTACCAGCATGGCATTGTGTATGGCGAGTCGAGCTTCTGTTTCTTATAATGATCAAAACACTCTATGAGACCAACTAACAAGAACAAAGTGCACTTAAAATGCCATAAAGCATTCTTTATTCTTCTTTGCATTTTATTTATGACACATACTCATAGTAAAAAAATAGTTTTATTTAGATGAGTTCTAAATAATAAAATAGTATATTCCGCGCCCTGTTGCGGTTCTTACTACTTCAATTTTGGCACGCACGACAAATCTAAATTTGCCATTGATTTACAACACTACGGTTCTCGTACCTCGGAAACCATATTAAGCCTTCGCCGGTGGCATCGTTAATAAATTGTAATCAAAATTGACATTGAAACCTCGCTAAGCCGTCTCGTTGGGGAGTGTAGGTCTTATTCTCCAGAAATATGTTCTGGTAGGCCAATCTCCAGCAGTGGAGGTCAAGTCGGTGTTCTGGAAGCTGTGATGATAATGATGATTATATTTGATTTTTTTAATTTTTTTTTTTTTTTATTCAGAAAACATATAGATCTTAAAACGTAATTACAACAATTCTAAAAGTTACACAATCCAGCAAAGTTTCCACTTCAGTAATAACAATTTTATAATTACAAAAACAACAGTGTGTTTTTTTATATAAATATCCTTACCAATTATTATTATATTAAATAACTTTGTTATTAATAGGTAAGTTATAATGTAAATAAAGTTTTAGTAAAATGTTTAATCGGAGTAAATATAAAAAAAAAAAAAAAAAATACCTAGTAATTAAAACCTATTCTATGATATATGAATAATAAACCGACTTAATAAAAATTTAAAAAATTTATTATCGTGTCCAATACTGGCTCTTAAATAAATTTTATTCGAGAGATAAGGCGCGGGGCGGGCGGCGTTGGGCGCCACTATGTCGCGGGCGGGCAATAGCGGCAGTTCGCCTCGGATGCTGCGAGGGTGCGCGTCTCGCCTCAACACGCGGTCTAAATTTACCCGATATAGATAGCTCGTGATTGACCCATTATCAGTGTGCAGTGTGAGTGTTAGTGTATTTCACCAGACTTCAAACACACCGGTAAGCGCAAATATTCATTATTCATACCAAATGTCCAAATGAGCTGATACGACACTCTAAGTATGTAACCTTGGAATGTGTGTGCCGGAGGTGATTACAGCTTCTTAATTAGCACTGTCTGTATTTAACAAGAACGCTGAATTCTTTATTCTCTTAATATTACTGTTTTTATAATACAACTATATTTAAATTGCATTCAATTACGTCTTTAACTTCACTAACGCCAAACACACCGGCAAGCGCAAAGATTTATTATTCGTACCAATGTGTACCAATGATCTAGTAGGGCTGTTGAGGAATGTTACCTTGGAATGTATGTGCCGGAGGTGATTACAGCTTCTTCTCGTAGTAGTCTGTTTTAAAGAAGAACACGGAATGCTTTTATTTATTATTTATTATCTTTAAGTTGATGTTTTTGTATAAATCTCTTTTTAATTTGTTTTCGAAGGTAATTATATACATTAATTATAAAATAAAAATAAACTAAACTATAAATTAAAATGTCCTCTAGAGACGTCCCATAGCAGATAGTCCCAAGGAGACTGGCAACATTTCCCCTCTGTATAGCGAGGCTACTACTTTGGCAGAAATAATTGCCAGCCTTCTTGTCTCCAGACCTATCCGTCATCCGCTTTGACAACTCTTTGGCCAAGCGCCTCGCTGAAGGTCGCAATGGGCCCATCTCGTCTCGACCCCAAAGGGCGCAATTTGAGGTTCTCCGCAGAAAACGCCGCTCTCCCCGCGCTCGACGAGGTCGCCAGGATGTGAGATGGTGCTAATGTGTCTACACATGTCGCATCCCACACCAGAGACCTGCCAAGTTTTTACGGCCCAACAGTCATTCTGCTGGGTCTCTTGCCATCGCTCCGCATAATCCCAAATGGTTCTAAGATTGCGGGTACACCAGGAGGGACATGATTTGGATGATGTCTTTGAGAGTCGCGTGACGAGGAATGCGGCCAGCACTTCTAGCACAAGAAAGCCCGTGGTGTCCGAGATGATGGACTGGTTCTCCGCATCGACACTGGTGCGGGTGGACAGTCCGGGCTCCGAGACGAAGGTGCACCGCCATGGTCAGTGTATTTCAATCAAGGAGTGTGCCAACCGATGCTGAGGGAAAAGCCTGCAACCAAAGACCCGACTCTCTAGTGGAAACGGCCATGAGGCGTGCCCGCTCTTTGATATTACTGGCAGATAAAATATCTTTCTGTACCATATTGCAGAGCGGCTCGTCCCATAGTCGTTGGATTTTTGGTAAATTTGGAACCGAAACATTTGCACATTCTACTGACCAGACATCTCTGGCATCTGACAAGTACGACGGCTCTATTTGTTTTTGCGTCTTTAGTAAATGTATGTAAAATTATTATTTTATAGTACTAAAAAGTAAAACATGCGCCACAATTTTTCACAGCTATCGGTTCTCTTCATTCTTTCATTTTAAAATCTCAAAAATATTTAACAATGATTTTCATGATGATTTTTCATCAATGATATTCATTAAAGACTGGCAGGTTACAAATTCAAATAAAATAACCTACTTTATTTAAACCATTTCCCATTTTTATTATTTATATTAAAAATAAACAAAATAAAAAAAAACTACTTACAAAACCTAATTTAAATATAAATCGTATCCGCGCGACATGGTGGCAAGAACGTTGGCCGCATTTGCTCGCTGAATCGCTATGCTGATTCTCTGTGCGAGGAAAGAACCAGCCCTCTTATCACCAGAGCAGAGAATTAGACGAGGGGTGATGTTTTTTAAAAATGTTTTAGCGCTTGGACCCCACGGGTCTAAAGTCTCTACAGAAAACGGCACAAACACATAGTCTTTGATTATAGATCCGTATTTGCGCCGCTTGCCAGACTGTGTCGACACAAGTGGCATCCCACACTTAGGCCCGTCCCCGCTCCCAGGGGATCAACGTCATACCATAAGGTCTCTTGCCATCATCGCGGACTAATCCAGTGGGTTCCAGAATAGCTGGAACCTCAATAGGGTCAAGAGCCCGTATTATGATTTCATTTAGGGAGCCATGACGTGAGAATCTGACAGCGCTTCTTATACAAGAAAGCCCGTCTACTTCAACCCAACCAACAATAATTACCCATCAGCATTGCGGAAAGTCTCATTGTCCAGCAGCGTCCCAAGATTAGCAGAGGGTGGAATTCAAATATATATAAATATTTAATGTAACAGTATTTATGGCCAGACTATGTATAGCCGTGAAGGAGAAACAAACATACAGACACACAGGCAAAGTTTCGTTAACATTTATAATATTAGTAAGGATTTCTTTCTGTTGTACTACTCGTAAGATGTGATTCGAATTTTCTTTTTTTCTTGAAGAGCATGAGGTAACAAGCTTTGAGAAACATGTCAAGGTTTCGGGCATCATTCTTTTAAGTCCCACTCACAACTGTTCTTATAAAAAAGAATGAATAATACTCAATGAAAATCTCTTGTACTTTTTTAAACACATTTCTCTATGTTACAACAGAGGCTTAGATAAATAAAACCTCCAATACCTCATATAGACTTAATTCATATTTTAATAGAGCATGTAGCTCATTCAATGAGCTGTTACTCAAGTGCGATATCGACATATTTTATACAAACGTAAGGACGGTGAGACATGTGCTTAAAAACTTATTGTTTAATTTATAATATATTATTCTTATATATAAAAATATTTACAACATATAAAATAAAATTAATATTAAGGATAGGGATATAAGTCCCGTCCGCGTGGAATGGTGGCAAGAACGCTGGCTGCATTTCCCCGCTGAATTGCAATACTGATTCTCTGGGCGAAGAAAGAGCCAACCCTCTTGTCACCGGAGGAGACAACAAGACGCGGTGTTATGTCTTTTAAAAACTTTTTGCGCTTGGACTCCATGGGCCCAGAGTTTCTACAGCAAACGGCACAAATATGTAATATTTTAATATACCTACATACTTGCGCCGCTTGCTGGACTCCGCATTTTCCGCCGCGGCTCCCGCTTTATGCGCTGTCCCCCTGAGATGCGACGCGGCGAGGGTGTCGACGCACGTGGCGTCCCACACCAGAGCACGTCCCCGTTCCCAGGGGACCAACGTCATACCATCGGGTCTCTTGCCATCATCTCGGATAACTCCAACAGGCTCTAGAAGAGCTGGAACCTCGATGGTGGCTAGAGCCCTTTTAATAGTATCGTTAAGGGAGCCGTGGCGGGAAAATCTGCCCGCACTTTTGGAACAGGAGAGCCCATGAACTCCAAGACAGTCGACCTCCTTTCCACACGGACGTCTATGTAGGATACATAATGGTGCCCCTAACCGAAGACCAACGGCGATACGGAAACTTTCGTTGTCAAGCAGTGTGCCGAGGTTCGCAGAAGGCAGTGCGTGTAACCAGTGGCCGGATTCCTTTTCTACTGAAGCCAGAAGCCGGGCGCGATGTTCATCACTGATTGGATTTTGAGCCAAATGTTTATAGGTGTTTTGTACCAATGGTGTACCCCAAAGTTTTCGAAGTTCGTATCTTCAGTCTATTCTATCATGTATGTATTGTTTATGCTTTTATAATGTATTTTAAGTGCTTTTTATCTATATATAAGTGTATTTTAAGGCTATTTCATTCATTCATTCATTACAGCCCCTAGAACTCAGCGTGACCTCCACTGCTGGAGATGGGCCTTGCAGAACATATATCTGGAGAATTTAGCCTACACTCACCACGCTGGCCAGACGGCTTGGCGAGGAAGGCTATTATCTTAGTTTAAAATATTACTTATTGTTTTTACATATTATTACTATTAGTGAGAAAAATCTTTGCATCACTTACTGAAAGAATTGGGCCTAAGCAGGTCTGCCGTCAATACA
Source organism: Tinea semifulvella (assembly GCA_910589645.1). Classification (NCBI taxonomy): domain Eukaryota; kingdom Metazoa; phylum Arthropoda; class Insecta; order Lepidoptera; family Tineidae; genus Tinea; species Tinea semifulvella. The sequence goes on from OU342612.1 coordinate 5,371,126, forward strand.
TTTATGGAACGAGCTTCCAAGACGGCACTAACAGAATCATACAGTATTTGGTTGGGTAGGGAGAGAAGTAGAATGGTGGATGGTGAGCGTATTATCGCGAAATAGAAAAAAAAGGAGGCCTCCTTTTTTAAACCAGCCAATTGTCGGTCGCAAGCCCGAGACACCATTCTTCTCATCTCTTACCCACACACGATGGACCCGGCACCCGCACGGTGAATCCATGGAATGCTTAGAAATTTGTCTTCTCTTCTATTAAATGCCACTTTATTTGTAATTTTTTTTTTTTTTTTTTATTTTATTGTTTTGTCAATAGTTCTCCATAGAACTAATTAAAAAAAAAAAAAAAAAAATTGGCATTAAATATTAATATGCTGTATAGTTTCGAGTTAATTTACTAATTGTCTAAAGTCGTAAAGCTGGTATAGAGAAAGTTGTGTGAAAGACAAGCGATATGCGAAGGTATCGTAGGTCAGGGGGTGAAAACTTAGGACAAGCAATTGACTTAGCTTTACGCATTGATAGTTTGGGCTGTTTCTGCTCTTTGTCGTGTTGTTTCGTATTAAGCTGTCTGGCCATGATTGTGTTATCTCGTTTACTGTAGGTAACTAATATTAGTTACAGAGTATTATAAATTGACTTAACCAAGTGTTCCAGACGGTCCCTACGGTGATAAATAGATAAAATGAAAAAAAAAAAAAAAAATGAAAAAAGTGGAAGTTGGTGCGAGAGGAGTGCCATCAAAACCTTTGCACCACTTACTGAAAGAATTGGGCCTTAGCAGGTCTGCCGTCAATACATTTATGAATCATTTAGTATTTGGTTGGGTAGGGAGAGGAGTACTCGTAGAATGGTGGATGGTAAGCGTCTTGTTGCACAATAAAATACAAAAAGGAGGCCTCCTTTGTAACTCAAGCCCGAGATACTATTCTTCTCATCACCCGGCATCCGCACGATGAATCCATGGAATGCTTGGAAATGAGAATGCCCATTTTTATTAGTGAAATGGGCCCAATAAAATGTTCTCCTGTCATTATGATTTCTTTTTTATTTTATAGTTAATATATTGTTATTTAATAATCTGTAATAAATCCAACGACTATGGGACGAGCCGCTCTGCAAACTGGTACAGGAAGATATTTTATCTGCTAGTAATATGAAAGAGCGGGCTCGCCTCATGGCCGTTTCCACTAGGGAGTCAGGTCTTTGGTTGCAGGCTTTTCCCTCAGCATCGGTTGGCACACTCCTTGACCGACATACACTGACCATGGCGGTGTGCCTTCGTCTCGGAGCCCGGACTGTCCACCCACACCAGTGTCGATGCGGAGAACCAGTCGATCATCTCGGACACCACGGGCTTTCTTGTGCTAGAAGTGCTGGCCGCATTCCTCGTCACGCGGCTCTCAACGACATCATCCGAAGGGCTCTTGTCACTGCTGGTGTACCCGCAATCTTAGAACCATCTGGGATTGTGCGGAGCGATGGCAAGGGACCCGACGGAATGACTGTTGGGCTGTGGAAACTTGGCAGGTCTCTGGTGTGGGATGCGACGTGTGTAGACACATTAGCTCCATCTCACATCCAGGTGACCTCGTCAGGCGCGGGGAGAGCGGCGTTTTCTACGGAGAACCTCAAATTGCGCAAATATGCCAACCTTGGTGCCGGTTACGAATTTGCGCCGTTTGGGGTCGAGACGATGGGCCCATGGGGACCGTCGGCGAGGCGGTTGGCCAAGGAGTTGTCAAAGCGGCTGACAGAAAGGTCTGGAGACAGAAATAAATAAATAAATAAAAAATAAATAAAAATACTTTATTGCGAAAAACATTTTACACAACTTATTTTAAAATAAAAGGCTGGCAATTATTTCTGCCAACGTATTAGCCTCGCTATACAGAGGGGAAATGTTGCCAGTCTCCTTCTCGGATGGGACATCTCTAGAGGACATTTTTTATTTATAGTTTAGTTTATTTTTAATTTTATTATTTAGGTAGCTTATAATTTATATTTAATTTATATTAATTAACTTCGAATAAATATATACACTACTTTATTGGAAGAATAACTAAAATTAAAAAAAAAAAAAGTAAATAAATAAATAATAATCTGTATTTATTTATTTTTATTTATTTATTTATTTTCAGAAAAATCACAGCTTATAACTAGGACATAAAATTTACAATATTATAAATTATTAGATCTTAAGCCAGGAAGATTTTATATTATTTGTACATTTCATTTCTCAAAAACAGTGGGTTAAATACTAAAAAAAAATATTTACAAATTAAAAATAATAAACATCAGTAAAATAAAAATTAAAATATTTACAAATAGCTATATACAAGTAGCATAGGATTATTATGAAATTAGTTAGTGAAAATCAGTTAATCATTATATTATATAGAAATAATAGGAAACTAAGGGAAGATATGCATAGCTTTAGATCGATAGATAATTAGGTATACTGTTAGGTTAAATATTAAATTATCATTTATTTTCATTTATCATTTAATATGTAATTAATTTTATTTACGAAATTAATTTCGTTGCGCATTATTTTGATTTTGCTCTTAAGGGATTCATTAAATTTCCATAGTGTAAAGGGAAAAAATATCTTCATAAAATGCTTAAGCCAACTAACGTATTAAAAATGTTAAGGATTAATACCGTAATTCTGTAAATGGCTTTTCAATTACCGCTTTATAATTTTAACTATTAAAATGGACTATTAGAATGGATGTATGTTATTCTTAAGAGATAGACATATGCCATCGCGGAATTTTCTGTATACAAAATTCCACAATACATTATTTTGTTATATCTCAAAGGGTTTTGCCAGCGTTTTCTGTAAACAAATATCGTAAATGTATACGCACCAGATATTCAGTTTCACTAACTGTTTCTGCAGCCCGTCAATGGAACAGGCTGCCTTTATTTATCCGACAGGCACCGTCTCTAAATATATTTAAAAAACTCTTAATTTCTCACCTTCTTAAAAAACAAAATGCATATTAATCTCCTTTCTTTAACATATAGGTATTATTATTTATTTATTTAGGTAATTCAATCAATTTATTCGGAGTAAAGTACAAAGATTAAAAAATAAAATAAATTAAGAACTACATACATACATATCTTCACGCCAAATCCCTTGCGGGGTAGGCAGAGACAATTGAGCGCCACTTGTCACGATCACGACATACCTCTTTCGCTTCTTCGACATTCATCAACCTCTTCATACACGCCCTCTTGTTTCGATGGCTTTTTAATTCACCTTCAGCTAATGTTTTATTTATTTGATCATGATAGGCAAGTCTTGGTCTGCCAGGGCCTCTTTTACCCACAACTTTCGCATTATATATCTGGTTCGTCAATCTCTCTTCGCTCATCCTTTCGACATGCCCGAACCATCGGAGCATGCCTTTCAAATTATAATTAAATTACATTACATTAAATTAAGAACTAAATTATAAAAACTAAAAATTAATAAATAAAATTACGACTATTCGATGGGCGTAGTGTGCCGAGGACACTCGCTGCGTTCCCCCGCTGAACAGCGAGGCTGACCCTTTGAACAAGATATTCTCTACTCAAAGGGTCACCCGTCGCCAAGTGGAGTTTCTTACCAAGCTCGCGGGAGAACACAAGAGCCTCCTCGGACCACGGGCCCATCGTTTCAACTGCAAATGGAATGAAATGGTGATTGATGATGATCTCCTTTATTTATTTATTTTAAATATGCACGTATTTTATTTATTATTTATACACAGTATATATTTATTATCATTTTAGATGTTTAAACCATATACTTACCTACGTACCCATATATATATTTATTGATTTTACTTACTATAATATTTTGATCTTTTTGCTTAATTTTTCTTACTCTGCACCCATAATATTCTTCTCTCAGTCTCCCAAAGGTTAGCTGGTAGAGAATACCTTTATGGTATTAAGCTCGCCTATGTATATGTTTTTATATTTTATATTTTGTGTGCAATAAAGAATTTTATTATTATTATTATGTAATGTGTATTCTTTAAAAATCTCGGTATTTAACCGGTTTACCTAATGACGTTCACGGGCCTCGGCCAAGTGAGCATCATGCTTCTTCAACTCCAAACTTTCTGACTATACGGCAAGTATTAAGGATTGTAGCTTTTTGCAATTGTCTGTATGTGTGCTGGTCTACGTTAATAGTCTTGAGGCTGTCATGTAATGTTTTGGGTATTACTCCGGTCGTAGATACTAATATGGGTACAGTTGTTACTTTTTCTAATTTGAGTTGGGATTTAAGCTCTATACTATACCTTGCAGGTATTTAGTATTTTTTTCTGTATGTGTAGTTATTAGGTGTCTCACCTATGCTGCGCCAGCCTGGCACCACCTTCTGGCCAAGACCAACAGGGACAAGATCTAAAGTCAGCAGAACATATCGCTCAGAGTGGTTTCCCGAGCGCCATGGTTCGTGCGTAATTCCGTCTTAGCTCGAGATTTGGAGATGCCTACCATTGAGGAGTTTGTCGTTGGCCTGACTCTGTCTCTCGGGCCGACAACGGACACTTCAAGCATCTCCAGAACATCGCTCCGTCTTGTGCACGGCCCCCCAATGGGAGACCACTTCCTAGAGAAGTACTCCTGGAGGAGAGCTAAAGCAGTCGAACTTAGCCCCCTGGGTTCGTGAGCCACACGGGCGCTGTTATTCTAGTAACGGCGCCCAGCACTAAACGTGCATGAATTACTGGCGGGTGGTTACCCGCTGAGATCCTGCCGGGGAAAACAGGGGACTGTCCCTATCCCCAACCCACGCCCATTAGGCATCCGGGCCTGGACGACCCCACTGTCTCTGTGTGAGTTATTAGGTTATGAGTGTTAGGTTATTATTATTATTATTATTATACAAAAATTTAACAAATTATATATTAAAACCCTTCTCGAGAACCACTCTATCCATGGATGAAAACAGCATGAAAATTGGTGTCTACTTTTTGAGTTTATCGCGAACAGACAGTTAGAGGCGGCAGCGGAGAACTTTATTTTATAAGATGTAGTGAAGTGATAACGTTCGCGCTTAAGTAACAGACTAGATCTGCGGGTCAGTGACCAGCTTAATAGATCAAATTGCAAAGCAGAGGACAGTGTATAGGTAGGTTAGTAGGTATACCAGAATGTCACCGCAAAACCACATTTCGTCACATAGCGTGCAGGCTTGTTGTCCTTAAGCTCTCAAAGCCATTATTAGGCAATCGATTTTACGTTATTAGTTGTAGAGTACCTAGCTTGGTCTATCTATAAAATAAATGTACAAGCTTTTCCAATTACACACATTACTATATTCTTAGGTGCATAATGTAAGGTATCATGACGACCGTATCCCTTCCGGGGTGGTCAGAAACCATGTCTATGTTGGTCTGTCTTTTTTAACGTCAAAGTCAAATCATTTATTACAATTTGGCCTTCTCGGGCTCTTTTGTATTGTCACATCACATTGTTATAATTATTTAAATAAATTATATTAAATTTATTACAATACAATAGAATTGACCTAAATATAAACACATACACCAACAGTAAAAGGTGTCCAAAATATATTAATAATATACACATCTACCAGGCATTTTTGTCACTAATAAAATCATTTATCTTATAATAGGCCTTGCCTATAAGTCGACGTTTGACATGAATTTTTAGTTTATCTAAACACAAGCTAGTTAGTTCCTTTGGGAGTGTGTTATAAAAACGAACACCAAGTCCCAAAAAAGACTTACTAGTTTTACTGAGGCGTAGGTGAGGCAAAGCTAATTTGTGATTATTGCGTGTGTTGCGAGAATGCAAGTCACAATTCCTTTTAAATTGTTTTATATTCTTGTGGACATACATAATATTCTCTAGAATATACTGAGATGCCACTGTAAGAATATCATACTCCTTAAACTTATCTCTTAGCGAAGTGCGAGCGGTCAAATTATAAATATTTGTATAATATATAACGTTTGCGATTAATTACACCCTACGTGTTAAGTCTGATTAGGCGGGATGATATTGCGAATTAGAGGTCGTATATGAAAGGAAAAGCAACTTACCCAGATCTCCACAATCCACATTCCACTAACACTCATATGTGTGTCAGTGTAGAATGACGTAGTGTTTATTGTCTGTTTTGTGTGTATTCTGAGTAATCGTTAATATTTTGGGGGAGCACTGTGGTAATTTTAAACTTAAGAAAATTAATAGTGGCAAAGCGGTTGGGATAGAAAAAAATAAATCATCTACGGTGACGAGGTCACAAGTAAGAAATAAATTGTGTCCACTAGGACGAAAAATAATTGTGCGCGCTGCTGCGTGAGGCCGCACGGTATTTATAACAATAGACGTTCCGCCACTCCGCGGTGAGTAGCGAAACTAGAGCTTCAACTAGCGGCGTGTCTAGTAACAGAACAGGGCTATAGATTATAATGGCGTTTAGAGCATGTCATCTAAAGGAGACCATAATTCATAATTTATTTATATATTTTATTAGGATCACCAACAGAGTACACATTGAATCCAATTCTATCAATAGAAGCAAACAGTAAAAAAACATTAGTAAATGGTACCCCAGTAACAGGTGACTACAACATGTCAAACTACATACAATTATGATACATTATATGTTTAAGAAATTTAATTAATAATAGTAACAATATTTAAAAATTAAAAATAATGAGAATTATGACTAAAAGTAATACTTACAGTTACAGAGTTAAATGATAAAAGTATCTTATATACAAACTTCATTGAAATGCAAAATAAATAATCAAGTGAATAAATATCGGGACTAGATGAAGGCCAGTCTTTAGCTCTGATGAAGTCAGAAGCGATCCTTTCAAGCCACGCTTATTTATTATTATTAAGCTGATGCTGAGTCACTATTCAAAAATGGGTGGTCAAGAATAAATTAATGAATTGCCTGGTTATAACATAGGTCAATAGCGCTTCTAACCTATTTCCGATATTCCCATCAATAACCCGCTACACTAGCTTAGTTGATGAAAGCTTTTAAGCTATTATCTTGTAGAATTATAGTTCAGCTCAAGTCGAATTACCTCTGTGGCTTAATCTTGTTGATCACCGAAAGTTCGATTTCCGTTCCGGGGATAAAACAAGAAAAAATCAAATTATTTATTTCCTTTGGTTAACTAGTAACAACTTCTATATTAATTAATTTAAAACTTTATTGCACTATGTACAAAGGGCGGGGTTAATGCCGCTAGGCATTGTCTAGCAGCTAACCTTTGGCAGAACATTACAGTCATAAGGTAGGTGCAAAAGGTTGTAAGAAACGATGAAAAATAAATTTATCTAATCTTACATACAATACTCTTACAACTGTCTCCGTGGTCTAGCGGTTAAGTCCGTGGATTTAGACTCGGAGGTACCGGGTTCGAATCCTGGTCGGGACACAAAAATATTTATTAATGTAAATAAATACATTCAATTAATATATAATTTATTTGTGATATTTCTCGAGTTTGGTAAGCTGGAGACATCGACGAGCTTGCCACTTGTCATGATTGGCCTATAGTAAAGTTGGCTAAATGTAAATCCGCTTATTTATAAGCGTGTTTTCTGACCACCCCGAAAGGGAAACGGTCGTTAAGATACTTTACTTTACTTTACATACAATACATAATAATATAAATACACATAAATAACATATCTACACATACATACACTACATACAATATCTTTTTAAATGCGCTGTTAGGAGCTCTTTAAGTAATAGCTTTTTCAACAGTGGTTTGCTGGGTGCTTGGTAAATTTCTATAGGTAAACTGTTATAGAGATTTGCGGCCACTACTGTGAATAAGTGGACCATAAGCTAAAGTGATAAAAAGGGATAGATAAGGCAGAACTGTGTGAAGAGCGAAGAGATCTGTCATGAAGTGTGAAGAAATAGGTAAATTTGTCCCTGAGGTATTTAGGTGTGGCGGGCTCCTTTAGTATAAAATAGTAATGACAGAGGATTTTACGATTCCTGCGGCAACGAATTGGTAGCAACCTTAACTTGGAGCGATATTGCCAGGACTAGTAAAATAAAAAATAAAAAACAAACACAAAAATGCGTAACAGGCATACATAAACATAAAAGCAAGATGTATAGTAAATAAAATTAAATAACTATGAACTAAACCTAACAAAAAAATAAACTATAAATAAAAATTGGCCAAAAAAAACTATTGGTCAGTGATTATTTTAATAATCCTTTCTGCAACTGGCCGTATGTATTTGTTTTTATTTCTAAGGCATCCACAATCGTCTACCACACTCTCTTTATTTCTAATGCACCCGCAATCGTCTACCACATGCACAAAAGAATGTAATGCACCCAGAAATTAAAACAAAATACTTACATCCAGTTTTTTTTTTCTTTCCAGACAGGTCACACAGCGCCTACTAGTTTCTCTCACTACATATTATACTTTTTTTTTTGTAAATATATACATAATATACATATAAACACCCAGGCCGAGAAAAATTATACAATGTACAACTTGCCCCCGGTGGGAATCGAACCCACGACCTTCCGAGTTCACAGCAACGTTTGTTACCACTAGACCACGGAGGCGGAGTTGCAGAAAGGGTGATTAAAATAATCTCTACTCGTAGAATAAAATGCCGAGGGCATTAATTTTGTCCTTGTATTAAACTGTTAAGTTATCAAGTACAATAAAGGATTTATAAATACTTCATATTTGACAGCGACTATTGTGCAACTCACGCCTGTCGCGTTGCTGTTACAAAATAATTTATTTATTTAAATCTTTATTGCACAAAGTACAAAGGCGGTCTTAATGCAGGTGCAATTACAGGCTTAATTAGACAATATAATGACATATATAAATTAATACGTACTTACATAAACATACAAATAAAAACAATAATAATATACATACATATAAAATAAAATGTAATACTATCTATAACCATATCAAATACAAGTATAATATATAAGTATATTAAGTTTATTATGACTTCATGTAGTGTGCATATACAAGTTTTTTAAAGATAGCCCTGCTCGGGGCCTGCCGGATTTTTATAGATAACTGATTCCAGAGGTTTACGGCTACAACTGCAAAGGACTTTGAGATAAAAGAAGAATGGTGAGCGGGAATGGACAGAGTAGAATTAGAGGAAGAACGGAGACCGTTGTCATGGGTAGCGCCAAGATAAGTGAAGCACTCTTTTAAGTAATAATAACTAAGGTAAGATATTAAACATGGCTGCCGGCTTAAAGTTAAGTCTTTGGGCACATGTCGCGTATAAGACGATTCGCTTACGTGAATATAATAGTATTATAAAGTTTTCAATATGATTTCTCACGGCTCCCAGCTTGTACGAAACTTGTATGCTAAATTATATTATACATACTTGTATAACGAATTTAATTTTGGAAGTGGGGGGGGGGAGGGGGGGGCAAGTGCTAAGAACTGTCTAAGCGGCTGGTTAACGCTATATGTGACAAGAGGGATGACAGTTTTTTCGCGCAGCAAATCAGCATCGCTGTGCAGCGGAGGAATGTTGCAAGTCTTCTTTGCAGTGAATATTTTTTTTTATTTTTATTATGGTAACAAACAGTCATAATACAATTTATATAACAAACAATATACATATAATTAGACCTGGAGTACCAAAACTGTAAAAGAGAACTATACTTATTACATTTTCAAAATACAATTAAACCATAAAAGAAAGTAAAAATCGCATTTAAGTCTATTCTATCGAATACTTAACTCTAATTATCTCACGGACTCTGCTCCTATACACTGACTTAGCAAGCAAATATGTCCACGTCAACCAAGCAATCATTATATAGTTTTACTGCACGTCTTAAAAAGGTGTTTTTTGCATAATTTGTTCTGCTAAAGGAGGAATGAACAAGTCTTTAGAACGTGAGGTAAGTCGAGGCACTCTAAACGTGACATTGTCTAAAAAGTAGGAGAGTCTATGTGATTATTCACTATTTTGTACAGAAACATGGAATCGTTTAAAAAAAACGGCTATAAAATATTATTGTATATAGTTTAGAATTTAGTTTTATTTCTAATTTAGTTTATATATTTTTATTAGCTTAATTTTTATTTAAATCATTGTAATGTTTGTTAAACCTCTCTTCATTAATTCTTTCAACATGCCCGAACCATCGGAGCATGACTTTCCTTATTTTTTCTTGCTTTCTTTTATATTTTTGCGTATTTCGTCATTACGTATGCGGTCCATCAAAGTGACGACGCATATCCGACGCTACGACTTCATTTCTACTGCATTAACTATACTCATATCTTCATGAAAAGTCGATGGCAAGAGGATGCGTGACCTACGTCTCCGATGAGATGGACTGACCAGGTTAAAGCAGCAATGGATCACTCCCTACATGTTAAGCGTGCTACTGACACTCAAGTGACGACCACGACCACTCTGCCAAGAGTGTAGCGACTAAGAATCAGAACTCTATTCATGTGTATTCTGACATATCCAGGTCTAGCTTCCATACATAAGTGGTACCAGCATGGCATAGTGTACAGCTTTGTCACTGACATTTCGACTGGCGATCAGTAAGCCCAGTAGCGTGTTAATTAGTCGCAAACGTTATTAGTGGATTTCGTTATTTATCACAGAGATTGCGTCATAAATATAAAGCATTACTCAATTCTCAACTCTATAAGCGCTCGAATTTGACAGCGTCCATGCAAATATCAACTTTAATAGCGTGACACCGTTAATACTATTTCCCACGTTCACTCTTCTTTCAACATCCCTATCATACTTTCCATTAGCAGTTAAATCACTGACCACATAATACAATATCATATATTTATATACTACTTACTGTTACTAGGAGCTATTTAGGTTACGTATAAACACTATTTATGTAGTTTATTCAAATTTAAAATAAGGTTAAAATTGCACCTCACATATTATACTGTCTCACTCTCCCAAAGGCTAGCTGGTAGAAAAAGCCGAAATGGCTTTAAGTTCGTCTTTGTACATACATTTAAGTTAAAATGCAATAAAGTATTTTATTAATAATTATTATTATTGGAATGCGAATGGACTTTAGTCATAAATACCAATTATTATTTTATTATTGAACTTTAAATGGCAATTCCGAGTAAAAGTTTCTCGGAGATACTGGCAGTTAATAACAGTCTTTCTTTATTAAGTTTTTAATAAAATCTCGAAGCCATTTGCGATGAAGACTCATCCGGTCCGAAGTTCTCATTCTTGCGATATTTAATTTTGGATTAAGTAGTTATTATACAGATGATGTAATTCATCTTGTCTTGATTCACAGTACGGGTGACTTTCTATAAACTTACGTTAGACTAATATGTTATTCTATTGATAGAAACAAACAACTTCTGCTAAAAAACCATATTTTATGTGGATTTTTTATTTTTTTGGCTTCTCCATACTAATTGCATATTTTAAAATTAACAGTTTGTATGAAGAAGCCAAAATAAATTGTCATGATTTCTTAAAAAAAGGTTGTTGTTTCTATCAATAGAATGGTCTTACGTATAATATGTCTATATGACTGAAATGACGAAAATGTCATTTTTTTTTGGCTTCTCCATACACATTCTGTGGCAACTGCTATTTAAGGAGCACAGTTTTAAATGGTTATTATTTATATATAAATCTCATACACACCCTCTCACACACACTTACACATATATCAGGAACACATACATCATTTATTGTTGTAACATTATAACATGGAAGAGCACCGATATCCCGCACTACAGGGCAACCTCGTGTAGGTATCACAAACACATCACCCTATATTGTTCACCTATTTTACATCTGTATACTTTTGTGACAATAAATGATTTTATTATTATTAATAAAAATAGGTGGTAGGCGGACTGATGGTGGTAACTTTCCCAGTCTGTTGAACGGGGAGGTATCCACCGTTCGAGTTGAAAAGCGTCGTCAAGTGGCTGTTTACAGTTTTTACACTTTTCGGGATCAGGCTTGAATTGCTGGCATGCAGGGGGTGTCGACGCAGTGGTGTTGGGGCGAACATTCGGATACTAAGCCTTTGTTTGAGAGAAAAGGGGAGACCCGTCGGGGTGACCAGGAGAAACGGTTGTCCCGTTGGCCGGGACATTTTAAAATTAACAGCTTGTATGAAGAAGCCAAAATATATTGTCATAGTTTCTTAAAAAAAGTTGTTTGTTTCTATCAATAGAATCACATATTCGTCTAACTAAGACCATACAAAGTATATGGATTAGTAGATAATTATTCTAACAAGATTACAATTTAAGTAGAAGAAACCCTTAAACCGACTTTAAAAAAGGTTCTCAATCTTACTTCAGAGGTGGTCCCATATAAATTTTATCAAAATCGATTAAGTGCTTTGAAATAATAATAATTATATATGGCCATAAATAAACACATAATGTTATGGTTTGTGGTTCCCTTCAGTAAAAGTTTTTGATGATAGCTTTCAATATCTGTATATTTTATCTGTCATCACAGATATATTATCCAAGAAGTAATAAGGAGACGTCATGATAATTATTATACAATAATAATACATATTCATAAACGAAAATCTTCGAAAAAAAATATCTTAAAAAAAACGACTTAAAAACTATACATACTTACAAACTTAAACTAAAAAGTAAAAAAAAATATTTTAATTACTTCCAAGCAAGAGCCTTAAAGGGCAGTCAACAAAATTATTGATATTTGTGTATAAAACTGTTGTTTTTGTCGGTGCCAGTCAAAGAAAAATAACAATAGTACAAAAAATTACTATCAGTGTCAAATACATGTATCAGTCAAGGTTCTGCTGACACTCTTTATTTTTACTGAACCTAAGTAAGTAGTAGTAATAGTACGTAGTACGCTATATCTATTGGGTACTGCTACTACAGCCACAGTAGATGGTTAACAGTTGAATGAGCAAGCAATTCAGTTCACTGAATAGTATAGTTTTTAGAATCTGTTATCTGATTTTCATTTTACAATTTAATATTTTTTATCAGATTTTATGACCTAAAATTGTAATTAAAATAATCTATTTTAATAAGGAGGTTGTCAAAAAGTCTATGAAAGTTGGGTTGAACTTGTGTCTCAACTAAATTGTTGGCAAAAGTAAAGAAGTGTAGCAGGCCAGAGGAGCATCGTTTAATGTACAATTAAAGATAATAGGATTACGTCGACGTGTGTACGTTATAACATAATACTTCTAGTTATTAAGAAATAGTTCGCTTTGGGTGCAATACTGGGAAACAGAGTCAATACGAATACCAATTTGCATGCTTATGGCGAAATATGTGACCCATTTAATATTAATAAGACCTAATATTGTTTGTTACCATGTTTCCTGCAAATAAATATTTCATTTCATTTCATTTCATTTCATTTCATTTCATTTCATTTCATTTCATTTCATTTCATACCTTCCTGTAATATACGACTATCAGTCTCATTAGCGACGACCCGGTAAAGTTTAGCATAGAAAAGAAACTAACAATTTATCACAAGGTTTTTTATGTTATTTATGTAGATTGTAAATAAAAGAGGGACCAAATGAGACCCTTGTGGGATTCCCAGATGGGACACTAAATCAGTCCGAGATAAAACCCTTAATACATACTGACCTATTTTTTATATAAGAGGAAACACATCTAAACAAGTCATCGTGTACTCCAAAACCCCAAAGCCTTTGCAATAGTATATTATGGTTAACCTTATCAAAGGCCTTATAAAAATCCGAATAAAAAACATCAATCTGCATATTACAATTGAGAGCACGCAATAGATCTTGGGTGAAGGTAATCATGGTTGTGTCTACAGAACGACCCTTGATTTTAATATAATTATGAACGGCAAAGAAAAGTTGCTTACCTTTTCCAATTATTTCTCAAATATAAACACCTTGGAAATAGGCCTATACAGGGTGATATCGATATTGTTGCACCCTGCCCATAATCTCTCAAATCCCAAAGGTTAGTTGTCAGAGAAGAGTCCTAACACTCGCCTATGAACCTAATTTTAAGTTTTGGTAAGAATTAAAAATAAAAAAAAATAAAGAAATCAATCTCATTATAAAGAAATCAATCATATTTTTATCAGTGTTGAAGAATAAAAAGTGACAATGAAAATCTACTCGTGTTCGGTACAATTGTTCAGTTATTCTGCGCAGTTATTCTCGTTTTACAGTCGCATTAAAAAATAAGTGCCAGTATCTTTTTATAACTTTTGTGAAACTGTGTCGCTGTAAAAGACCTTCCGAAGTCAGAATAGCTCGTAGCCACAATTTTAATTATAACTCTGTATTGGTTTAAAGTTTTTTTTATAAGATATATTTGATTTGTATTTTACGGTTAGGTTAGGTTCGGTTAGTAAGTTTCATTTAAGTTTTGTGTTTTGTTAATATTGGTATTTTAATGTTTAATTTCGCTGGTATATTTGCTTGTGGTATTTTATTTAGATTTAAATTTAATTTATTTATTAGTTAGTACTCGTAGTAATTTTATTGTGAGAATTATTTATTTTAATCAAACATTTTGGATAATAGTTTATTTATTTTTCCATTAGCAACACGATTCATAAGTCGTAACGTTACAAAGTACATGCCAGAGGATACACTTATAATCAAAGGGTTTAACCCTTGGGATGCCACCTGTGTGGATACCTTTGCCGCTTGCCACATTTCCTCTACATCTAAAAAGGCCCGTTCGGCAGCTCATACAGCCGAATTTACAAGGCACATCATATGAGCATATTTTCTTGATACCCACAAATTCATAAAAGAGGGGTAAACGAATTTTTCAAGAGTGTGGCGATCCCAAATGCCATAACTACCTAAAACAGAATATTTCCATTATAATTCAACGAGGAAATGCGGTGAGTGTTTTAGCTACCATCCCTGGTTGTAAGCCCTTAGTTTATTTTGTAGAATAGTTTTAATTTCATAAGTATTTTTAGTTTAGTTTTATTTATAATTAGTTTTCTAAAATAATTTTATTTAATATTTTTGTATCTACTTCGAATAAATATATTTTTATATTTAAACTATAGATAGAATAAAACATTTAGCCCATAAACATCCATAGCAACGATTTTTGTTTACAAAACAGGTTGTTATATAATTGTTTAACTTAGACCACGTGACCAGCTTGCTAAGATATTTCTTCGCTTATATTGCAGACGGGCCTATCTACGATAATGTATTTAATGAAATAAAAAAGGGGAAAGCTCAAGGCCTATAGAGATATTCTTACTCGTACATGTTGCTGAAATGCTTATTTAGGGCCTTATTCCAGTTAGCGGATGTTCATGCAGTAACGTTAGCAGGCCTATATTTAATTGTTTATTTATTTTAAAACTTTATTGCACTATGTACAAAGGCGGACTTAATGCCGCTAGGCATTCTCTGACAGCCAAACCTTTAGGAAATTTAGACAGGATAGGTGGTAGGTGCAATTAAAAATTAGGTGAAATTTAAATAAAACAGAATTTTTTTTTTTTTTAGTTTCCTTTCAAAATAATTATTTTATTATATATTTATTTACACTTTATTAAATTTTATGAAGAATTTATTCGAAGTAGGTATTTAGATACAAAAATATTAAAATAAAATTGACTAAAAAACTAATTATAAAGAAAACTAAAACTAAAAATACCTATGAAACTAAAGCTATTCTACAAAATAAACCAAGTGCTTACCACCAGGGAGAGTACCTAAAACGCTCGCCGCATTTCCTCGTTGAATTATTATGGACATATTCTGTTTTAGGTAGTTATGGCATTTGAGATAATATAATTATTTACATACTAATATCTACATACTAATACATAAATAAGTCATACTATAGATATACTAATATAACATAAATAAAACTACATACATGATGAGGAGAGTGTGACAAAATTAACAATGTTACAATGCCTATAGTGGTAGACCACGAAACTACTCGCGATCCATAGACAATTCTACCAGTAGCCCTATTCTGTTACTTAAGCGCCAACGTTATTAGTGGAATCAATTAAATAACGGAACTGTCAATGTAAAACGCTATTAAATTTGGTATTCTCGTATAAAGGTTTCCCCACTACAGATGATATCAAATAATGTTACGATGCGTTTATTAAAAAAAAAAAAAATATTATTTATTTATTTTAGTATTTGCCATATTTTTGCCATATAATGTGTGTTTAATGTAAATATATAATCTTAGTTTAATTAATATAAATGTTCTAATTTTAATATAAATTCGCGGCGGACAATTTAAGTATTTATTTCACGTTCCCTATGATTTTGAAGTTGCAACCCCATGAGTGACCTTTGAAATAGTGGAAAACGCCATTTTGTCGTAAGGTCGGCTATGATTGAAGAAACTCGGGCTAAAAGTGGTAGTAAATAACAGAATTCACTATTTTGACAATCTAACATTTGCGACTTAGTAACAGAATAGGGAATATTTACAGGGCTGGAAGTCTCGAACGCTATCTTAACGATTTCGGTCGGCAAGTCATTAAATGAAATTATATATCTGGGTAGTGTTTTCACTGCGGATGGGAAGTATGATAGGGATGTTGAAAGAAGAGTGAACGCGGGAAATAGTGTCAACGGTGCCCTGGGGTCACTGATCGCCAGTCGAAATGTCAGTGACAAAGCTCGACTCGCCATACACAATGCCATGCTGGTACCAACACTTATGTATGGAAGCGAGACGTGGATATGTCAGAATACGCATGAGAGTAGAGTTAATGCAGTAGAAATGAGATCGTTGCGTCGGATATGCGGCGTCACTTTGACGGACCGTATACGTAATGACGAAATACGAAAAAGGGTAGGTATGAAAGAAAGCATAGGGACAAAAATAAGGAAAGGCATGCTACGATGGTTCGGGCATGTTGAAAGGATGAATGAAGAGAGATTGACGAACCAGATATATAATGCGAAAGTTGTGGGTAAAAGAGGCCCTGGCAGACCTAGACTCACATATTACGACCAAATTAATAAAACAATAGCTGAAGGTGCGTTGAAAAGCCATCGAAACAAAAGGGCATGTATGAAGAGGTTGATGAATGTCGAAGAAGCGAAAGAGGTATGTCGTGACCGTGACAAGTGGCGCTCAATTATCTCTGCCTACCCCGCAAGGGATTTGGCGTGAAGATATGTATGTATGTATGTATATATGTATAATTGTATGTATGGTTTATGTATGTTTATGTATTTAGGTATAATGTGTAGTATATTAGAATTAGTTAAGAAACTTATTAACTGTATCATTAAAATTTCTTATTTTTTTCATACTGCCTATCACCTTACTCGATCCCCAAGGTTAGCTGGTAAAGAATGCCTACTGGCATTATAGCTCGCCTCTGTACTATTTTTAAGTGCATTAAAGAATTTAAATAAATAAATAAATAAATAAGTCATTAAAAAATGTTGCCACTTACAAAATCAAAAGCTGATGATATCATTAGTTTCAAAGAACGGTACTATTTAAATTAGAGAATTTATATCATTAAAATCTCAGGCAGCTCCAAATTAATTTATTTTATGCCCTAAAATTTATTTATTTATTTATTATGTTTGGAAAACTTACAGCTATTTTAGACTAGTAGGCTCAAGATTGGATACAATAAAGCCAATTAACAGTTTCCACTTATAGTTACACCTTGAACAAAAAATAATAATAAAACATGAGAATTTACATACAAAAAAAAACATATAGTACAATTCAATACTGCCATACTACCTAAACAACCTGTATTCGCCTGAAGTGCTCGTCGGTCATCGCGCGTCTTATAGACGTGGTAGTAGAATTAAAAATATCAATATCGATATTAAGATCTATACCTCTTCATTCTTCCAGCAGATATTCAGATTCTCTTACCGTGTCTGCAGCTCGTCAATGGAACAGACTACCTCTATTTATCAGACAGGCTCCGTCTTTAAATATATTTAAAAAACTATTATTTTCACACTTCCTTAAAAAACAAAATGAACCCTAATCTCGACATCTTGACATATTAGTATTAATTATATTTATGTATATAAGTATTATATAGATTGTATATAGGTATATAAGTATTTGTGTAGGTCGAATTTATGTAATATGTATTAAATAAAGTATTTATATTTTTACGTACTTAATTATTTAATTCTAATATATTTACATTTACCTAAAAATCTCATACAACCATCATATAAATCTATCACTCTCCCAAAGGTTAGCTGGTAGAGAATACCTTCATGGTATTATGCTCGCCTATGTACATATTTTTATTTTGTATATTTTGTGTGCCATAAAGAATTTTATTATTATTATTATTATTATTAAGATTATTGAACAACTCACCTGCCCTAATAAAGAACGCGTTACGCCTGTAATTTGTGCTGAAGCAGGGAATAAGCCGTAGTGGACTTTGCCTGGTGTTTCTAGGGGGTATACGTAATAGAATTTTGCTTAGTAACTCAGGAGAGTTACTAAATGTGTATTATATTAATGGACAATAATATTTATTCCTTTGCAAAACTAGAAGCAAATGCCAAATTGTCAGTAGTCACTCGGTAAAACTGTATCAATAATACTTGATAAATTTGCGGACTGTCAAATTTCGTTGCTAAATAGTTTGCAAAAATTACTAATTTTACGGATACTATATGGATAATAGGATTGCGACAATTTTATGACTAAAGGTACATTGAGACGGATGCCGTTTTAATTAAGTTATTGGAATAGACTTGCGTAGAATTATTTAGACTGTAGATCGATTATCTCATTCAGCGTTCGCGATGCCATTTTACCAATATGAACTGAATGGACGAAGACGTAATCCAAGGCTGTGACGTCGTCATTAAAAAACAACATTCTCGTACATTTTGAACAATCGTGAATAAATTTTGTAAAGTGACTACACGATTTGGTCTGTTGGTAGGCTCGTCAACCAACCTTAAATCGCTAAGTCAGCGATCATTATGAAATGTCGAGATTGCTGGCCCAGGCTTGGTTGTAGGAATTTTGGATTAAATGTGAATGAGATAAATTGATGTAGGATCTTGTTGCATTTCATTCATTCATTCATTACAGCCCCTAGACCTCCACTGCTAGAGATGGGCCTTCCAGAACTGGAGAATTTGGCCTACACTCGCCACGCTGGCCACACGGCTTGTTGCATGTGTTAACATTATTATTAGTAAATAATTATTTAGTGGGTTTTGTCCAACGATAGGTCAGTCTGCATGGCCAGCGATTTATCTAACTTGTCGACCGCATTGCTGTCACGTGCCGCGGCGACCTTCGCCCTCCCAGGATAAACAACCCCTAAGATATATTCTCACAGCATTTTCCCTGTCTTCAAGGGCTCGGTTTAGAACCAATTCGAACTAATGCAATTCGCAACTTTATCCTATAGTCTGTTATTAACTTACCAAAACCTGTTATAGACGACCACCACATTACTATAATAGCCTATTGTTAGCCATATTTATGGCCTATACAACATAACGATATTAAAAAATAAAAAAAAATGTGTACAATAACTAAACGAAAATCAAAAGTTATTTAAAAATCATTACTGTTGGAGAAAAATAAAATAACAAAAAATAAAGTATAAAAAAAATATATAAAAAAAAAGAATTTGGCCTACACTCGCCACCTGGTCAGAGGGGTTGACGAGGGTCTGATGTAAATTATTAATGATAATCTTCTTAACGATTCCACAAGTTGGCATAAGTTTTTATTTATTTTATTTTTTATTCTGAATACGACATGTAACATCGCGCCATCCTGATGAAGAATGGGAGCAACTGATGCGCCAATCACTAACGACAGACATCAGTCCCTACCACTATGCCGGCCTAACAAGATGATTTTTCACACTTTGCTTGAAGGACTCTAGGTTTATAGGAGTGGGCAAACATACTGGTTGGGAGAGCATTCCACATCCTCAGCGTGCGACAGATGTAAGTCTCCAAATTTATGAGTACACGTAGGGATAGTTGAACCGGGACCGACGCGACGGATTGACGGATGACAAATGTAAGAAAAGACTCATTTTCATTTACGAAGTGATATTTATAGGATTTTAAGAAAAGCGGAGGCACCGCCTTTATTAAAAAGCAATTAGATTAGTAAAATACTTTTTAAAAAAAAACTATGTTATAATGTATCCCATTTCATTTTATGATATAAACAGTAACACGTGATTATGCTACACGTATAAGTTTATTTTTATCTAAATTTTAATGTTTTTTAATTGCACGTATAATAGTATAAATTCAACCCCAATATTTAGTACCTGAAAGATCGTTTCCAATTTTTGTGTGACACACAAAAGTTCTCTTCGATCCTCCATATAATCAAATAATCAACTTAAAATTCCGCCACATTAGAATTAGAGCGGGCACAAAGAGCAGTCCTCAAAGTTTCCATGTTCCTTCAATACCGATACCCAACAACCTTTCTTTACCAAGTAGCAGACGTACTAACAGTCAGGAAGCTTTTTATCTTTCAATGCGTCAAAAGATATCACAAAACAGCTCAAATTATACCACTATCTAAAACTAAAAGAATACAGGACTTTCATGTTCCCTTCACCCGCAGTACATATGCGCAGAAACAGTACGAGTACCTATCCCCTAAGCTGTACAACCGTTTCAACTCAATAAATAAAATTACTCACCTAAATCTAAACGAACTAAAAATATCACTTAAAAGTTACCTATCTAACCTCGATTATGACAGTACCGAAGAGATGATGACATGACCAAAATGTAAACTAGTGAACATAAGGAAAATACAAATATACGGGTATAATCAACAATCTTACACTCCTTCTTGCTTCTCCACCCTTTCCCACCTTTTTAAACACACACACACACACACACACACAAACACGCACACACACACACACATACAATTCTTTACTTGCTATTTGTGTAACCTCTTTTTCCATTATTTTTTTTTGTATGATCATTATTGGAAGACACTGTCTCCTGTTATACAGCACAGCTCGTGCAGGAGACAGGGTTCACCATAACGAAACAACATTATTTTGTGTTAATAAACGATTTGTATTTGTATATTCTTCCAGCAGATGTTCAGATTCTTATACAGTATCAGCAGCTCGCCAGTGGAACCAACTACCTCTTTACATTCGTAAAGCACCATCAATCATTAGTTTGCAATCAAAATTTGCTTACCAAACACTTTCACAAAAAGGAAGACGAATCTACATAAACTTTACAGAGTCCGTATATTATTGTATGTATTATTTGTATATATAATTTGTATATATAAATGTACAAATAATACATACAATAATATTTTAATTTATAATAAATAATATTAAATTTTAGTTATAAGTTGTTTTCTCAATAAAACTCATTGTCAAACATTAGTGGTCATGTACCCACAATCCCTGCTCACTTCTCCTAAAGTTTCTGTTTCGATAATGTTTTTAGACATTAAGTTCGCCTATGTACTGTAAAATGTTTAATTTTCTGTGCAATAAAGAATTTATCTATCTATCTAATATTTGGCTAATGGCTACCTAAGCCACGCCACTTTGGCTCCAACGGGTTGGCGATGTTGATGACATTTTTTTGTTAATATTTTCGAAACAATACCGGGCGAGTTGTTCTCAGTGAAAGCAGATTTCATCTAGTTTCGTGATAATAAAAGCTTGGGGAGAGAGAAAAACAAATCCGATGCGATATCTACGGATGCAGAAAGCGCGAGTTTCCGTTAAGTTGTTTTATCTCCTGCGACAAATTAATGGCTTGTTGTTAAGCTTAATCTTTTTGTTTGCATTTTTTTTTTTTATCCCCACAATTGTTATCGGGACTGACGGCTTAACGTGCTTTCCGTGGATCGGTTGTGTTGTAAATCTATGATAAATGTTATGATAATGTAAACTTGCCAATAATCATTACTAGTGCCGGTTAAACAACATTTACGAGACCGTAAAAATCCGTAATAAAATTCAACAAAGACTGTTCCAGATTTAATTTCCTAATCAAAGAGACAATTTAGCGACATAAAACCTTCAAGATGGTGAAGAATGCATTGAGGTACTGAAGAAGATATTGCGATTTACTTTTGTAGTCGTGCGAGTTATGGCCCGGTCACTAATCTTTACTGGAGAGCGGGTTATACTCGTATCTAGTGTTGGCGTTAAAGTTATAGTTATATGGAACAATGTCTATATACACTCAAATTAACGGTTACCTGACTATGTACTGAAGCATTTTATCAATATAAACATTTATATGGTTTATATTTATGTAATTAAAACTAATTAAAAGTTTAAATTCAAATAAATATAAATTATACCTAATAAAAAATAAACTATAAGAAAAAATGTCCTCTAGAGACGACCCTTTAGGGATAGTCCCAAGAAGAATGGCAACATTTCCCCTCTTTATAGCGAGGCTAATACGTTGGCAGAAATAATTGCCAGCTTTCCTGTCTCGTTAAAATAATTATTTTTATCAATTTGGAATTTAACTTTGTATGTACTACATTTCTTTAGCAACAAATGACAGATTAAATTAATGCTAACATTGAAATGTATTTTATTTTAATTTTGTGAATATGATTTGTACATAATTTAAGTGTTTCTGGATGGTGTATTGAAGTACCTACTATAATGCGATATACAGTAGCCTAATTCTACAAATTTTGTGTCGATTTAACTTAAGTTACGATGTTTTTCGATCCCACATTAGTTATTGTCCTCCTACTGTATTCTAATCACCTACAAAGTGGAACTAAAGCTGCATAGCAAAACAAATTAAATAATCAAGGAAAAAATATTTTACGACGACAGACAATCTCCCATATGTTACATTTTAAAACCTGAACCATTTTAAAGACAGCAAATATACTCGTACTGATAATAATAATAAATCTAATACAAGTATGTAATTAAAACGTACAAAAAAAAAACAATAAGATTTGCCTGAAATGTGGTTCTAAAAGTGATTTTAAAAACTAAGTACGAGTATTGTGGTACTAACTAAATTGCAAATAGTAGAATACCGATTTGTCAAAAGTTCTATTTTATGTCCACTTATGGAAATTGAATCAATAGGTGAATACCAAAACACGTTTTGACAGCATTTAACGTTAAAATAAAATATAATGGAAATAAAACTATTAGTAGAAGTAGGCTGAAGGATAAATAAACAAATAAATATTTTATAGAAAATAACTATTTTGAAAACGAAACGGGAAATAGTTGCGACAAGTACAACTGAATAGGTGGTTTGTGAAAAGAGGACTGTTCTTAAAAACAGTCTTTGCACTACACCCAAACAACACACAAATTGTAGAGCAGTAATCAATTACAGGATTTGTTATTCACAAAGTAGGTACTCAGTGGATTAGCTATTGTCTTCTCCAGTAAGTCAATGATCAAAAACCTTTAGTCAAGCTCATAAAATGTGCAAATGCGGTGGGGTCCGCAATCTGCCTGGAATATCTAGTTTATCTGCAGATTACTGACCCTCTGGTGGCTTATTTAAATACTTCACATTTAACGTAAACGTACTCAATTTTAAACTGCAAAAAATCTGGTAAATCTTGAATTCAGATTTTTATCTGAAATCTAATTTAATTATCACTTTATCTTCTCCTCCTCACCTTGTATCTTCATCTTTTTGTGGTCATTGAAGTACCAATCAGGTACTGTGACCACCTTCTGCTTAAGTACACCATTGAGGTAATTTTATATATTTTGTTGGGAATATTTGAATATGTCTCAGTTTTTAATGGGTCCCAACTGTTTAAGTCACTATGTAATAAAATATATAAAATTAATTCAATGGTGTAGTTAAGCGGTTATTAAACTTTTTGGCGACGGATCCCTTAGGCTTTTTTTTTATCTATTTCTTTTCAAGTTTTAATTAAAAATCATTTTTTTACGATGGCGTGTTTTTTATTTTTATATCCATATTAAATGTCTATCAAAAACGAAGCTACGTCTGATAAAGTTATAAGGATAGCGATCAGTTGAGGAGTGGAAATGTTCATACATAATTCAGCGGTGATTGTTGGAGACTTGGGAAATGGTGGGGAAAGAGAAGACTCGGTAATTGTGAGTAAACGTCGCCTTGTCAAGTGGAATTTGTTATTGTGCTACATTATGGACGTGGATTTTGCATTTAAGACTTCGCATTACAGTCAACGTCAAAACCCGGTAGCAACATAATTTAACTTTTTAAACATTCGCGCACATTGATAATAGTTTTTTTATAATTTTAACGGGTCTTTACGCGATTTACCTTAGAGACATATTTCTCCCGACGTTTCAGCCAAGTTGCATAGGCCGGAAAAAGATATTGTAAGTGTCGTGTGTCGTGATTTTTAAAAACTTTTAAAAATGATAAGTGGGTAGATTTGCATACATACAGTATGTACGAGACTACACCGCATAGCTCAAGTCGCCCGTGACTTGCAGCCAATGCAACTTGGCTGAAACGTTGGGAGAAATATGTCGTGTAAATCGCGTAAAGACCCGTTAAAATTAAAAAAATACATAATTAAATTTTACCATTTATCACGGGGGAGATATGCCAATATCTACTTATACATGCTGTTGGCAGCTGTTTAAGTAATGTGATTATACCAATCAATATTTATTTACTTAATACTTTATTGCACAAAGACAAAGGCGGGCTTTAATGCCGCAAGACATTTTATCATAGCCAACCATTGGGATAACTTTAAACACTTTACTGAAAAGTAGGTGCAAAAATAAAGGATAATAAAAAAAAATATTTAATAACTAACTAGATGTATAACTATATAATATACTACATACTTATATACCCATATAAACCTACATACATACATAATAATATACTAGCTTTATTGCGATAGGAAATGCGAATAGACCATTTTTTTAAATAGTGATCTGGTGGTTACCTGCCTGATGCTAAGAGGCAAATTGTTCCACAAATTAGTGGTGACAACGACAAATGAGTTTGAAATGAAACTAGAATTATGCGAAGGAATAGAAAGAAGAGAGTTATGAGAGGAGCGTAAAGATCTATCGTGGAACGAAGAAAGATCATCCTTGAGGTATTTCGGCGTCGCAGGTTCATTAAGAACAGAAAAAAGTAAGCAGAGTACTCTAAGATTCCTGCGACACCGAATCGGTAGCCACTTTAACTTAGCTCAATACTCAGAGATATGATCATTTTACGTAAACAATAGATGAACCGGATACATGCGTTAAGTAACCGGTCCATCTTGTTAAGCAATACCTCTGAGATATCAACGCTGCACACGTCACCATAGTCAAGGAGAGGAAGGAGAAGGCTTTGGACCAGGGTTATTTTAGCTTTTATCGGCAGACAGTTTTTGAGTTTATTGAGAAAGTGCAGTGAAGCAAAAATTTTACGGCTCGTGTTTGTCACCTGGGATGTCCAACTTAGGTTGGAATCTAGGTAAATGCCTAGATAGATATTTCTGGTAAGATAAGATTTTTTTCTGACAACATTGAACATTGCATTACCAACCGTATTTTAAATATCTCTGCTCTAACTTTTAACATCCATAAGACTGACTTATTTATGTGCCACATAAAATAACTTATAATTTTAAAACGTTTCAATTAGTTTGACAATTTGTTTTGTTTAAAATGTTAACAAAGTGTTATTTAACTAAAATAATAATAATAATAGTTTATTGACACAAAATAAAATATACTTATTATGAGTATACAAGTATTATAAGAGATCTGTCATTCATTGATTGCGAGGCAAAAAACAAGTTTTCATTTTAAAATAGATAGGTAAGTATTTAAATAAATGCAGGTAGCAATGAGTCCCTCTTCACGGTGCACTGTTTGGCCTTGCAATGAATAGTCGCGAGCTAAAAAAAAATTGTGGCAAAGATTAAGTGATAGATATATAGATATATTTTATTGTTGATATGCAGATTTATAGTAAAAATAGTAAATATTTTATAGTAAAAAAATAAACAATAAACGAAATATATCAATATATACATACATACACATCTTCACGCCAGATCCCTTGCGGGGTAGGCAGAGACAATTGAGCGCCACTTGAGACGATCACGACATACCTCTTTCGCTTCATCGACGTTCATCAACCTCTTCATACATGCCCTTTTGTTACGAAGGCTTTTTAATGCACCTTCAGTCAGTGTTTTATTTATTTGATCATGATATGTGAGTCTCGGTCTGCCAGGGCCTCTTTCACCCACAACTTTCGCATTATATATCTGGTTCGTCAATATTTCTTTGCTCATTCTTTCAACATGCCCGAACCATCGTAGCATGCCTTTCCTTATTTTTGTCCCTATGCTTTCTTTTATAAAAAACCCTTTTCCGTATTTCCGCATATCCGGCAATAACATTATCACGCTTAAAGGAGTTAGACAGTCTATTCCTTCAGTGTAGTGCCGAGGCGTCCCTCCGTTTGACAGCTGGAAAGAATAATTAAGTGGAAGGAAACGGAGGCTCAAAACTTCTCAGCCACTCGTAGTTTAATTTATTATTAATCCTCTAATGTCTTTCACCCTATAACTAGACGAACAAAGCCAAGTCACACAGCTTGTCATTTAATAAAGCTCTATCGTATTTTCAATGTACAAAATTTTCCTTGACGTGCATTTTCTAAGAGTCTCGTGAGGTAGCGATGTGTGTGTTTTGTGAAATATTTATATAACTGGAGAGACAGTTGTGAAGTTCTGAAGCACATTATACGACTCTGATTACTTTTGTAACAGCTTTATTTTTAAAGCGAAAAAAACAAAACTATAAATAGTGCACTCTATACAATAGTGCACATACACACAAACCTACATTCATTTTCATACACTAACATACTTCTATATTTTTTTTTTTTTTTATTTAAATTCTTTAATGCACTTAAAAATAGTACAGAGGCAAGCTATAATGCCAGTAGGCATTCTTTACCAGCTAACCTTGGGGATCGAGTAAGGTAAAAGAGTATGAAAAAAAAAAGAAATTTTAATGATACAGTTATTAAGTTACTTAACTAATTCTAATATACTACACATTATACCTAAACACATAAACATACATAAACCATACATACAATTATACATACAAGTACATCATATACATTATAACTTAAATAAATACACGGTTATTTAAATAGTGTTTTATTCTGTTTCTCCAGGAACGATGTGGTTATTAAACGTTTAAAGACGCTGACAGACGGTGCACGTCTAATAGCCAAGGGCAGCTTATTCCACTGGCGAGCCGCAGATACTGTAAAGGAATCAGTGTATCTGGTTGAGGAATGAGAAGGAATCTTAAGTTGGTTGTTGTAAGAGGAACGAAGGGCACAGTTGTGCGTATTACAAAGAAATTCGAAGCGGGATTTAAGATATGCGGGAGTATTGGGATTATTAAGAATATTATAAAGTAAGGTGAGAACATGGACAGACCTACGAAAGCGGATATTGAGCCACTTTAACTGAACGCGAAATTGAGAGACATGATCATACTTACGCAAGCCAAACACATACATTCTACACACATCATTCCAACTCAGTACATTTTATTTTATTTTATATTTAGAGTGAGCCTTTTGTTTTTAATAATGTTTTTATAAGTTTAGTAAGGAAAATGTAATTTGAAAGAAAGAAAGAAATAAAAATATTTTATTAGTCACATTAACAAACGAAAAAAAAAACGGAAACTTAAAATTAAAAGTGTGTGGTGACAAATAGGGAATCAGCTCAGCATTGAGCTGCGACGCTTTGAGAGTCACAGCGCTGATTTTCAGCTAATCCCTTAATATACAAGCATAAATGTGTCGAGGCTCTAGTACAGAACTACAATGAAATGAAATGAAATGAAATGAAATGAAATGAAATGAAATATTTATTCGTGTAAAGAATTTAGGTAGACAAATTTGCAGTTGTGATTGCTATTGATTAGTACTACCAAACCCTACCTGCAAAGGTGAACACACATCACATTATTAGATAAAATACAATACTACAGTAGTTACAATTAGAATATAGACACAAGAATAAATAAAAATGACCAGAAACGTAAAACAATAATAACATTTATCAGTCAATCAATAAGATTAATAATAATAATGTCAAAGCATGCAATATAATTTAGTCAATAATCACAATTTAGTCAAGAAAATCACGCACACTGTAAAAAGACCTTTTCAACAACCATGCTTTTGTTAATCTTTTGAATTTATTGAATGGCTCATCCTTAAAATAGTCAGGCAATTTATTGAATATTATTACAATAGTAAATAATATATAATTTATTATATATATTACACAAATAAATAATAAACAATCATAATAAATGCATATTTATGAATGACACAAAAAAATAAATAATTTCATAAATGGCTATGTGTTTAGATATAAGTTTAAGTGTTTATATAAGAAAGTCAATAATGCTGTGAAATTAAATAAATAAATATACTTTTACTATTGCAGAAAGGATGATCAGAATAAATAATGAACATCATTCGCTATATTTTATCAGGCAATGACGGGCCTAAAAAAGCTATATTTTTATAAGTACATGAGTAGCCATTCTGTTATTTAGGCGCAAACGTTATTGGTGGATTTCGTCATTTACGACAAAGATTGCGTCATAATTACAAAATATTATTCAATTCTCAACTCTTTAAGCGCTTGTAGCGGCGCGCCCGACCTCTTTTGACAGACTATAACCTTCTTTTTGACTGACAATATTGGAGAACTATTTTATATGACAGATTGTTAGAATATGACATTGACAGACGACTTTTTACTCAGACTTGACCAAGACGAAACAATTATAAGTATTTTTATTTAATTTACCCTTTTATTTACACTGGAGACGACACTAATATGACGACAAATATATTATGTACCAGACAGACGGTATATAAAGCGCTTGACCTTGAAAGCGGCCGTGCGAATATCAACCATAATGCGTGATGTATATTATAGTTACCGGATTCCATTATATAACGTTTGCGTTTAAGTAACAGAATAGGGCTGCAGATATAGGTACATTTATTTGTATATTTACTATTTCTCTTTGTCGTTTTACTCTCTCTGCTACTTCTATATGGTTTGTTTTATATTTTTTCTACTCTATCATTCTTTTAACTGAAGTATCAACTGAATTAACTGCCTCCGTGGTCTAGCGGTTAACTCCGTGGATTTAGACTCGGAGGTACCGGGTTCGATTCCTGGTCGGGACACAAAAATATTTATTAATGCAAATAAATACTTTTTAAATTAATATTTAATTTATTTGTGATATCTCTCGAGTTTGGTGCGCTGGAGACATCGACGAGCTTGCCACTTGATGATTGGCCTATAGTAAAGTTGGCTAAATGTGAATCCGCTTATTTATAAGCGTGGTTTCTGACCACCCCTAAAGGGAAACGGTCGTGATGATACTTTACTTTTACCAAGAAAAAAAAAACCCTTTTCTGAAACCTCTTACTTCCATATTTTTCCCTATACCTATTATATTGTATCTAATTGTAACTACGGTAGTATTGTATTATATTTAATAATGTGATGTGTGTTCACCTTTGCAGGTAGGGTTTGGTAGTACTAATCAATAGCAATCACAACTGCAAATTTGTCTACCCAAATTCTTTACACGAATAAATATTTCATTTCATTCATTTCATTTCATTTCATTATTATTATTATTTGTCTCTACCTCTTTCTCGTAATAATTTATTTCATTAATACCAAACTATATCATAACCACCTCCGTATTACGTATAAAGTACACGAATACGCAATGGTTTTTTTTTTTTAAACTGCTTTTCATCTCCCGTTTTCTTATCTCGTCTCCCTTTATCTTCCTTTGCCTCTTATTTATTTATTAAATACTTTATTGCACAAAGACAAAAGCGGGCTTTAATGCCGCAAGACATTCTATCTGGAGGGGATTTCCAACTCCCTCATGGAATGGTAGATGAGTGGACTATATACTAGATTGGGGAATTTGATGACGAGCCAGCTCCGTGAAGTCCAAAGAAAGAGGCAGAAGCAATTACCACTTCCAGCAGCAGCTAACCACGTCTCAGTGGAATCGACCCCATGGTTCCAGAACAAGACCAGCTCTTCTGGTGCTGAAACTCTTTTCACACAAAACTAATAATCCAAGTAATCTCTTCTAACTCTGTTATTTCCATTCCCTCTCACCACACCACTTTCGTCTCTAAATCGTTTGCCGTCGTCGCTGCAAATTTGTGGAATGAATTACCCCAAGATATTAGACAAGCTCCTAATCGTGCAATATTCAAGAGTAAGGTGTACAAATACTATCTTTTAACTTAAAATTTATCTTTACATTTTTTTTTTTCTTTTATTTACCTCTTCCGTTTATTCCACACCTTTGCAGCTGCGGTGTCTTCTTCCTTTGTAACCTTTTTCTTTAGCCACTTCTTCACATGACTGGTTTTATTTTGTGTACTGTTATTATATATATATTATATATATATATATATATAATCCATAATGAATAATTTATATATGTACTTGTTTATTTATTAGAATGTAATTATTAAGTATTATTAGTATGTATTTGTTGTTATGTCTACATATATCTTACAAATTGTCATTTAATAATATTGCACCTACTTACCATTGATACTGTCTAAATGTCCTAAAGGTTTGGCTGTCAGAGAATGTCTAACTGCATTAAATCCGCCTTTGTACATAGTGCAATTAAGTGTTAAATATATAAAAAAAAAAAATACGTCACGAGTCCTTAAATTGTATTAGCAATTTCCCAAAGTAGGTTAGTAGAGATGAACGATCTCTCGCTTCGTAAAAATTCACTAACGAAAATCGGGTTATGATTTCTTTATATTTTTCCCACACAGTTGCATGATATATTGTCATAGACAAATGGTTTAGAACCAGACAATTTTGAGTCGTGCTAAAAAACTTTGTCCGATAATATTTGGAGTCATACTATTTTGTTCGTCCCAAACAATCATCATCATTACCTAATTTTTTATTTTTATTTTAAAACTTTATTGCACTATACATACAAATATGTACGCAATCATACATATACTACACACTTTACATATATACATATAAATATACTACATACAATATATCTTACATATGCTGTTGGGAGCCGTTTAAGTAATGTGAATTCTTTCTTAAAGAGTGATCGATTGGGTGATTGATAAATTTCTACCGGCAAATTGTTCCACAAATCAGGCAAAGCTTTTTGTAGATGTCGCTAGCGGCAATGGTACCTTATTTTGCACCTATATCGCAACATTTTTTAATGTTTTTGTAGTTTTAATTTTTATAACAGAATAATGTATTTTAAATTAATTTTACCTACCTTTAAAAACGAATTAAGAAAGCGCAAACCGTCTTTAAAAAGAAAAAAAGGTTTTATTAGTAGAACGGCAATTTTGAGATCACCATATCTTTGATTTCGCTTAGAAATCTCGATTTGTACACTTAAAAGCTGCTCACTTCGGCATAATATCCAGAAAATAATAAATTTCGTAAAAAAATACAAGTTTTCTATGCAACTGACAGTTATATTAGGTACAATCTATCATACGCCATCTACCGTGATCAAAACAATCAAAGTTAGTGATACACCCCATTAGCGGCCACTACTGCGTAGGAGTTTGACTGAAAGCTAGATGATGAGATGTGATAGATAAAACAGAGTTGTAGGCCAAGCAAAGGGACCTGTTATGAAGTGACGAGAGATAGGCAAAACTTGACATCATGCTGACCTGAGTATGTCCTGAATGACCTTAATCAGGCCATAATATTATTACCCAGATATTTTACGAAATTTTGTTTCGCACAAATAGTGCATTATTGTTCACAGTACGAAATATTCTGGTGACAGGTAAGTATAATTTTAATTGCTTCTATTGTACTCATGTTGCCTGTCTCTTTGAATAAATAAAGAAATACAGCACACCGAAGTCCTATTCTGTTACTTAGTCGCAATTGTTATTTAGATTTTGTTATTTACGTCAGAGGTTGCGTCATAATTGCAAAATATTATTTAATCCTCAACTCTATAAGCGCTCGACCTTGACAGCGGCCGTGCAAATATCAACTTTAATAGCGTAATATATATAACGGATTTTATTATATAACGTTTGCGCCTAAGTAACAGAATAGGGCTGCAGTTAAAATAAAAATTATTATGGATTATTAATATTTTTTTATGGTTAAAAAACGCATTATAAATGCGTTTTCGTATAGGCATCCGAGCTATTATATTAAAATTTTATTTATTTTTGCATATTATAAAACCTTTAATTAAATAAACTATATTACAACAAAATCTAAATTAAAACTAAAAATGATAATAATACATAGAAAATAAAAATTAAATAGTTACAAAAAAATTGCTCCTTCAAATCGCTGTCTTGTGGCATGGTGCCCAATAGACTAGCAGCATTTCCCCTTTGAATTAAGGTACTTAATTTTTGGGAAAAAAAACTGCCAGCCCTATTGTCACCAGATACGTCAATGAGCCTTGGAACAATTTCTTTATATATATATATATATGTATTTTTTGCATAAGAATTTATTATTTGTAGGTACTTTATCGGTTCTCAAAACTTTTTTTAGCTACGGAACCCTTGGACTTGTTTCTTTCGTATCAGTCTTTATTTAAAGTTTTTGTAGATGTCGCTAGCGGCACTGGTACCTTGTTTACACCTATGACTGGTCATTTTTTAAATTTATTTGTAGTTTTACATTTTTATAATAGAAAAATGTATTTTAACTTAACGTAACCTACCTTAAAAGACGAATTAAGTAAGCGAACACTGTCTGTAGTTGCCAGAGGGTTATGTCCGAAGCCGATCTAATAAAATATAAGATACCTGGGAAAATGCAGGATAAAGGGACTCACCAATATTAGGTCGTCCAATCGACTGGACTGCCGATGTCTTCGATAGTTCTGGAGCAGGCCTGATCCAGATACAATTCACTTCTTTATTATTTCTCTTGCTCGTATGGCTGCGCAATTTCAACTGAACGAACTTTATGTGGTTTTGACACTAGTTGTTTCGTCGAACCGGTCGAGGCGAAGATTTTGCGTCCGTGCATCCTTAATAAGACTTCCAAATATGGCGAGGAAAATGATTAGGGATAAGGACGCAGGAATTTTACCTAATCGGCTCGAACATCCTCCCCGGCAATTGAGAATACATAGGATATTCTCAATAGAAAGAAACCATATGGGTATGAATGTAGTGTCAGGTTATAGTATAATGTATATAGTATAGTGTATATAGTGAAGATAATTAAAGTATAGTATGATAAATTATTTTAGTATTTAAGTACATATAAATAGATAAGTATAAATTACAACTAGTTGGTACTTGATATGTTATTGGGTTGGCAAAGGACTCAGCTTAACCACTGGCCTTTTAAATTTAGTCGTGGCTGTTCTAACTAGAGCAACACGAATAATCCCATCTCTACCAGGAAAAACTTCCTCTACTATGCCTAAAGGCCAACGTAATGGAGGAGTATCCTCTTGATTAATGAGTACAACAGTTCCAATCTTAATAGAGGAGTCATTAGTGACCCATTTTTGTCGGGCTTGTAAAGTGTGTAGATACTCTACATGCCATTTTTTCCAGTAAGATTGGACCATCTGATCTAACAATTTCTTACGATCAAGAATACTGATCCTTTCTTGAGATAGATCAAGAACAGGCAATGACTGGAGGGGAGAAGACATAAGAAAATGCGCTGGAGTTAGCACATCTGGGTATGGCTCCTCAGAAAGTAAACATAAAGGACGGGAGTTCAAAATCATTTCAATTTGAGCCAAGACTGTTAGAAGCTCCTCATATGTGAGAAGTTGTTTGCCAATTACTCTATATAAATGAGATTTTACGCTTTTAATATTACTCTCCCAAAGCCCACCAAAGTGGGGTGCTCTGGGTGGAATCATTTTCCATTCTATTCGTCTCAAACTACATTCATCTGAAACCTTGTCCCTATACTCCTTGGTATTAATGAAATTGTAAAGATCATTTAAGTAAGACTTAGCACCTTGAAAGTTTGTGCCATTGTCAGAATACATACAAGACACAGGTCCTCGACGAGAAATAAATCTTTTAAACGCACCTAAAAAAGTGTCTGTAGAGAGATCCGTGACTAATTCGATATGGATTGCTTTGGTAGTAAGACATATAAACAATACAATATACCCCTTTTGACTTTTCTGGCCACGGCGGCGAGCTAAAGTCAGACTTATGGGCCCAGCATAATCCACTCCGGTATGAGTGAATGCCTTTGAAGTCTGTGAAACCCTATATTCAGGCAGATTTGCCATTAAAGGCTGATAATTATAGTTAGGAGAAGTTTTGAAACAAATATTACATATGCGAACTCTATGTCTAATAAGACCTCTAGAATTCAATATCCAGTACCTTTGCCTTAATAAAGATGACAGTAAATTAGCACCAGTATGACAATAAAGGCGATGATAATAATCTATTAAAATATTAACTAATTTATGATTCTTTGGAAGTAGCATAGGGTGTTTATTTTGGAATGGTAGTGCAGAATAAGTCAGTCTACCACCTATCCTAATAATTCCAGAATCATCTAAGAAAAGGTCAAGCTTGCGGAAAGATTTTGTAGGCATAAGACCTTTCTTAAGGTTTACTATTTCCTCAGAAAAGGATTGATTTTGAACAAATAATATAATATATTGTTCTGCTGCATTTAGACAGCTAGTAGCAGCCATAGAGCGAGGTATTTTTTTTACAAATTTTAGGATGTAAACTACTATACGCAGTAATTTATGCCAAGATGAGTTATTATTAATAATATTAGTTAAAGGAGATGCTAAGGAAACATCTGTAACCGTTGTAAGCGATTTAGTATTAAATTCCGGTGTCTCATTAATAGAAATCGGAATAAAGTTTGTGATTGGCCATGAAGGTATAGGACCTTGGAGCCATGAAGGACCATGCCACCACAAGGGATGACAAAGAAGCTGCGATGGATAAAGACCCCGGGATAAGCAATCACTGGGGTTTGATATTCCAGCAACATGAAAGAACCTGCTTGGATTAATGTTTTCATGACACTTCGACACGCGATTACTCACAAAAACATTCCATCTATGGGGAGATGAGTGTATCCAAGACAGGGCAATCAGACTATCAGAGAAAGCATATACGTTTTCAATAGGAAACCTAGAGTTATAGGTATCGAAAACCCTTTTGGTTAATTTCGCCATTAGAACTGCAGCGCACAGTTCTAGACGAGGTAAAGATACAGTCCTAACAGGAGCAACCTTGGACTTAGAGCAAACTATATTTATAAGTATAGTCTGAGCTTCGGTTACTACATGTAAATAGACCACACAGCCGTACGCCTTCTGACTTGCGTCAGCGAAGGCCACAATATTTACAGTGCAATTTTTTGTTACACCTAAGTGACGAGGTATATTTAATTGCTTAAGAAGGTGTAATTCAGAAATGATTTGATTAAAAGTAGAAATGATATCCGAGGGAGGCTGTTCATCCCAATCTAATTTAAGTAGCCACAGGTCTTTAATTAGCAACTTGGCTAAAAGTATGACGGGGGAAACCAAACCTAGGACATCCCACAGACGAGCTATTGTGGAAAGGATATTTCGTTTTGTGCATTTAATCTCATTATAATGCGTTTCTATAAGAAGTATATCCTTTATAGGGTCCCACTTAGTACCTAAGATTTTTAATGTATCAGACTTGTCAAAGTCTATAGTCTTTGGTAAATGAAATTGTTTCGGAATAGAAGATAATACAAGGAAAGAGTTGGTAGTCCATTTAGTAAGGTCGAATGTTCCTGCCGCCAACAGCTTAATAAGTTGATTAACAGACTGAATGGCTTCAGTTTCATCCAAGACGGATAAAACTAAATCATCCATATAAAAATTACCTTGTGCCAGTGAAGCAGCAATAGGGTAGCGCTCACCTTCATCTGCACATAGCTGTTGGATGGTCCGCATAGCCAAATATGGACTGCATTTTAGTCCAAAGGCCACTCGGTTAAATTGATAAGTCCGAACCGGTTCAGAATTATCAAACCTGTACAATATCTTCTGATATTTTCTATGTTCATCCTTTACTTCGATTTGCATATACATTTGTGTAATGTCTGCGGTCAGTGCAGTTGGAAATAAACGAAAATTCAGTAAAATCGCAAATAGGTCTGATTGAAGGTTTGGGCCGGAGTAAAGTAGGTCATTAAGTGACTTTCCGTTGTGTGTTTTGGCACTAGCGTCCAAAACCACCCTTAACTTTGTAGACTTATCAGGTTTTATAACGGCGTGATGTGGTATGTAATACCCCTCATTAATCCTACTGGTTGTCTCAGACAAGTAACCCTTAGATAGGTAATCTAAGATAGTTTTATTATAATCATCTCTCAAAGTTATATTTAACCTATTTTCAAGGCTTAATAAACGTCGATAAGCGACAGTGTGAGAATGGCCTAAAAGTTTAGGATCATTCTCAAATGGCAGTGAGACAGAGTATCTGCCATTTTCATTACGGGTTACCGATGAACTAAATAATTTTTCACAAGCCAAGTCGCTTTGTGATTGAAACCTATTAAAAGAAAATTCCTCCAATTCCCAGAATTTATTTAAATTAAAATTAACCTCATTGTTACTTAAGGCGAGGAATGAGACAGTTTCCACATGTTTCTCTCTAGATACAGGAACTTCACCCATAAGTATATAGCCGAAAACAGTCTCAATAGCTGGTGGGAACGGGGATGTATTTAATTTATGATTATGTAATAGAATAAAGGGAAACAATTGTGCACCCAATACTAGTTCAATCTCGCCAGGCAAGTACCACAGAGGGTCAGCTAAAGGTAATGTTGACATTTTGTTAACAATAGAAATGTCTACTAACTCGCATGGCAGATTGTCGGTAATGTGCTCAACGACTAAGCAAGAAATATTATATTTATTTTCATTTAATTTAGATTTAATTTCAATTAAAACATATCCTAGAATAGGACGTGACAAAGAGCCTATGCTCTTAACAAAAGAGTTACTTAAGGGGATGACATTCAAGTTTAATTTTTTACAACAATTTTTTGAGATTATATTATTTTGTGATGCATTATCTATTAAGCATCTAATAGAAAAATATTTATCTTTATTTACAATATAAACCTGAGCAGTTGCTAACAGAATAGTACTTGGTTGAGAAAGATTGGTGTAACACTTATCACCATTATCCATAAGTGTTTTCTTAGAAGAAATTAAAGAACGAGCACAAAGTGTGACTGCATTAGCTTCACTGCTGGTCGTTGCAATTGGTTCTGCAGTCACAATAGGACTTGTGCTAGCCGGTGTTTGTTTTTTAAAGTGAAGTAAAGTATGATGATTACTATTACAAGTTTTGCAAGTATTGCTAGAAGTACATTTAGAGACAGTATGATCAAGGTTCAGACAGTTTACACAACCTCGTTTGGTTTTGATAAATTCAAATTTATTTTTTGTTGCCAGCGCCTTAAATGCTGAGCATAAGTACAAACATGTATGGTCACTTTTATTGCAAAAGGAACAAACAGAATTTACTTCCTTATTGCTTACTAAAAAAGTTTTAGAAGTGTTGGAACGAGCACTTAGTTTTGAAGTAGTAGGAATCGAACTAGAGTTAGTGCGTTCAATTATTTTTACTTGACTTTTCATGAAATCTACAAAGTTTTGGTATGTAGGTATTGCGTTATCCCTAACGGACATTTCAAACAGCTGACCCGTAGAACTGTCGACCTTCCTGACCGCTATGTGCAGGAAAATAAAGTCTAATAAATCCTTAATATCTAGTTGTCTCAACGCACATATACTAGCATCATATTTTTCTATAAATTCATTAATAGAATTGGAATTGCAGGAAACAGTATTTTTTATATCTAGTAGGTTGTTTAAGTAGTAAGACCCTAAAACGCGATTATCCTGATACTTTTGTACTAGTGTATCCCATAGTGCAGTATAGTTTTCACCACTCGGAATAACACCTGATGTCAGTTTTAAGGCATTTTGGGTTAGTTTACCCACTAAATATTGCACCCGTTGAGCATTATTAAGGTGGGGATTCAGATGAATGTTTGTTCGAAACGATTCATAAAAAACTGCCCAGTTATCTAATTTGCCATCAAATGAGGGTATGTCAATAGGCGGCAATTTTATATAAGTTTTATCATTTTGCTGGGTTATATTCTCAGGACGAATTGTTTTTAGGCATTCAGACCGCTTACGCCGGAGCCGGGAATAAATATCCTCAAAGGCAAGCAATGTTTTAAACTCCGGATCCTCGGACGGAGTTTGTTTTAATAAAAATATGTTTATTTTATCCAAATTCATTTTAAACTCCTTATACATATCATCCAGTATCTCAGTATCATTTAAAAACTCATCCGTGCCCCTTGAATCCCGAGAAAGGTTCAGCGATTTCATAGAATTATAAATTTTAGTAATCCTTTCAAAAAGAGAATTATTTTTTGCAGTGAATAATTTATTTTCTAAAGCCATTGTAGAACAATATTAAGTTAAAAAGAAAAGTTAAAACAATTAAAAAAAACGAACATGTAAAAAAAAACGTGTTTTAAATTTTAAAGATTTTTACAGAGTAAACTATACCAATATACACAAAACTGTTATAATTTATAGGAAATTATAATAAATAATGTGTTAAACTACTTAAATATATAATAGTTGTATAGTAATTGGGTTTTTATTAAAAATGAAGTATGTAGGTAGTAAGTGTAAGATTATGTTTGAATGCGAACTAAATATCTTATAGTTATTGCACCAAACTGAATTATCACTTATTATATTATGTGAGTTGAAATAAAGTAAGTTATGTTAAGAAATAAGTATGTGAATTGTAAATCCGTGAGAAGGAACCATAAAAACTGTAGTTGCCAGAGGGTTATGTCCGAAGCCGATCTAATAAAATATAAGATACCTGGGAAAATGCAGGATAAAGGGACTCACCAATATTAGGTCGTCCAATCGACTGGACTGCCGATGTCTTCGATAGTTCTGGAGCAGGCCTGATCCAGATACAATTCACTTCTTTATTATTTCTCTTGCTCGTATGGCTGCGCAATTTCAACTGAACGAACTTTATGTGGTTTTGACACTAGTTGTTTCGTCGAACCGGTCGAGGCGAAGATTTTGCGTCCGTGCATCCTTAATAAGACTTCCAAATATGGCGAGGAAAATGATTAGGGATAAGGACGCAGGAATTTTACCTAATCGGCTCGAACACTGTCTTTAAAATAAAAAAAAGGTTGAATTAATAGAACGGCAATTTTGAGATCACCATATTTTTGCTTTCGATTGGAAATCTCGATTTGTACACTTAAAAGCTGCTCACTTCTGCATAATATCCAGAAAATAATAAATTTCGTAATAAAAATACGAGTTTTCTATGCAACTGACAGTTATATTAGGTACCATCTATCATGCGCCATCTAACTAAAAAGTTAGTGACACACCCCATTCAAATCAAATCAAATCAAATAACTTATTCAGTAAATAGGCAACATTTTTAGCACTTTTACACGTCATAACAGTTATTACATTTTATATTTATCATTCTATATAATTTACATAATGTATACATTAAAATATCTACTAGTGATTAAAACAGAAACATAATATCAGCTGAACAACTCAATAATAGGTAATGATTTTTTAAATTACTGGTCAGGAACATGGATACCGCCTCGTCAAATTATATATATAATTTTGTATATAGTCAAGTTTTTTTTTTGTTGGCACGTGCTTACACATGTATGCACGTCTATGTACATAAATATGAATGGTAGAGTTAGGACGGCGGCGGTCACTTAAACGAGTTTGCTACGAGGGAGATTTTCTTTTTTGTACAATTGTTCAAAAGAGGATAGGATAAATTGGCTTTTCCGAGTAGCGGCTATTTCGATTTCTGGACTAATTTAATTGGAAAAACTACGAGTAACATGACTTCCACTTTCATAATAAACATTTTTAAATCAGTCGATCTTTAACAGAGCTCAGTGGTGGCTCGGTTGTAAGATCACTTTCCTTAAAATCCTACGAAATAATCCCCACGGCATGTACCAATAAGAAATACGCTTTTCGTATTTTTTTATTTATTTATAATAGGATAGCCAACAGTTCTAACATCACACACTTATTTGTACTTACCACTAAATCAGAAGTTAGATGTTGCACCTATTATAGGCGACCACCACATCACCACAGTGGCCTTTATTGCCTATAAAAAATAACAATATTATAAAATTTTCAATAAGTATACAAAAACTAAATATAAATATATAAATTCTAAAAACTAAAGCTGAAACAATTATTAAAAATATATATATATATATAATAAACAATAAATTCCTTTTAGAAATAAAAAAAATGTAACAAAAATAACTAATATTACCTACTTCAAGTAATAAAGTAAAATAAATAAAATTTAAATTATATATATAAAAAAAAAACACCTAAATTTAACTTTTAAGTCAATTTTAGGTGTTTTTTTTTGAAGATGTCAATATCTAGAAATTTTGCAGCATGAGCATTGTATTTGACATAGATTAACAACACCACCGTTCCCGTGCCTCGGAGAGCACGTTAAGCCGTCGGTCCCGGTTTCACTAATACCAACTTATGTAATCGGTAATAAAACGATATTATAAAATTAACACCAGACCCTCGCCAACCCCGGCCAGCGTGGCGAGTGTAGGCCAAATTCTCCAGAAAATTCTGGAAGACAGATCTCCAATAGTGGTGGTCTAGGACTCTGTTTTCTAGGGGCAGTGATAAAAAAAATCTTTAACACGGTGGTCACAGAAATAAGCTATTAGAAAATGTCACTAGATGGGATGGTTCCGCCAAGTGCCTCACAGATGGTCT
The DNA here is from genome assembly GCA_910589645.1 of Tinea semifulvella. Lineage (NCBI taxonomy): Eukaryota > Metazoa > Arthropoda > Insecta > Lepidoptera > Tineidae > Tinea > Tinea semifulvella. The sequence goes on from OU342612.1 coordinate 5,412,079, forward strand.
CAATGTCCTACAGAGGCGAGCTGTTCGAATTGTGAACGATGCCACTATATCTGGAACTCTCGAATCCCTGCAGCTTTGCCGAGGTGTGGCTTCTCTGAGCATGTTCTACCGGCTATAATATGGTTAGTGCTCCGAAGAACTCTATAACCTAATCCCTCCCTCTCCATTCCGCAACCGAACCACACGCACAGGTCAGAATATGCACCCACATACCGTAGTCACCATCCCTTCGCGTACGTATAAATTTGACGACTCATACATCTGTCGTACGATAAAGATGTGGAATGCTCTTCCAGCCTCTGTGTTTCCACTTTCCTATAACTTGAAGTACTTCAAGCGAAGTGTGAAAAAGCATCTAGTCAAGCCGGCATAGTGTTAGGTGTTAGGGACTGATGGCAGTTAAGAGTGTCTGATTTCAGTTGCTAACATTCATGGACCTTGCGCGCCATATACCATCAGGTGGGCCCAAGGTCACATGTCGTGCTATGTAAATTTTAATGTGTTTTTGCTTATTTGTGCAATAAAGATTTTATCTATCTATCTATCTATCTAGGTGTGAAAACACCTACTAGCATTACGTTTATAGAAATGATGTTATCACAGGCGAGATATTGTCATTCCTACATTTACTTTGCATTAATCTACAACGTATATTCCGCTCAAATAGAGCTGGAGTCTGTCACCCTTCCACCCACAGGGAGTCCGGAGTGGGGGTGCTCAAAGGTCGGTCCACGACCACTCTAATGGGATCCACGCTTGACCTAATATACGGACCACGTACATAATAATATAACAAATAATTTACTTTAGCAGTACGACCTTTACATTCTGCCAATTTTCTACCACGTAATATTTATCTGCCTCCGTGGTCTAGCGGTTAAGTCCGTGGATTTAGACTCGGAGGTACCGGGTTCGATTTTGTATATAGTAAAGTTGGCTAAATGTGAATCCGCTTACTTATAAGCGTGGTTTCTGACCACCCCGAAAGGGAAAACGGTCGTGATGATGATACCAATATTTATGTAATGTCCTACTGTGCAGAAACGTGGACACTGAGTTCTGATCCACAAGTTCAAGGTCGCTCTGCAAGCTATGGAAAGAGCTATGCTCGGAATTTCTCTAAAAGGTAAAGTCAGAAACATAACTGGCTTTAAACATGATATCGGCCAAATCGCGGCCTTCATAAGGGATACACTTATCTACCCTACTTTTTAGGTTGCGCACCACTCTTTCGAGCATATCGACAGAAATGTTGGCGATGGATTCGCGGATGTTGTCCTTCAGGTGTTCCAGGGTAAAACACTGAAAAAACATGAGAGCGTCGTGTGGCAAGTTACTGAGCGCTTCACATGCAGTTTTAGTATACTATTTTCATTTTTTTTGTTATGTACTCGTACACAAGTAGTATTATGACGATAAAAGAGTGACGGTAAAAGACCCGATGGATTGACCTTGGTGCCTTGGTCGATGGGACGAGCATTGGTGTGGGACGCTACTTGCGTCGACACCCTTGCTAGGTCTCATCTCCAGGGCACCTCTGCCAGGGCCGGGGCTGCAGCGGACTTGGCTGAAAAGGCCAATAGTCGCAAATACGAGTCGATTAGAATCGACTACGTGTTTGTGCCTTTTGGTCTTGAGACAATGGGTCCGTGGGGGCCAAGTGCAAAGAAGTTCTTTAAAGAGTTGTCTAAGCGCCTGGTTAATGCTGTATGTGTCAAGAGGGCTGGCAGTTTTCTCGCGCAGCAAATCAGCATTGCTGTGCAGCGGGGGAACGCTGCAAGTGTTCTTGGCACACTGCCATAGGAACAAATCATGGGTGAGTATTTTTATTTATAATTAGTTTTCTAATTTAGTTTTAATTTTTATTTCATAATTTAATTCTTTTATATTGTTTGTATATTACTTCGAATAAAAAAAAAGTAGTATTATTATTAAATTCTTTGTTGCACGAAAAAAAAATGTACAGAAGAATAATGCCTACAAGGCATTTTCTAACATCTAACCTTGGGGAGACACAAACAATACTACATACTAAGAAATACATACACTACATACTAAGTCATACATACATACACTACATACTAAGACATACATACACTAAATCCTAATAAATACATATTATAAAAGTATATATTTGCCAAATATTTATTGTCATCCCGATGCTTGTTTGTCTAAAAATAATGCAGTAACCAAGCTTTTGAAGACGTGGACTGACGGTGCGTGTCTAATAGCCAGTCGCAGTTTGTTCCATTGGTAGGCCGCAGACACAGTAAACGAATCTGAATATCTGCTAGTGCAAGAATACCCCAAAGCTAAAGCTTCGATTTATCGATCTTAGCCGGTTGAAGGCGGAAATAAATTTAAAAATGACCCGTTATTAAATATAAAGGTCACTTCATCCCACTTATTGCTTGTGTTTTTCATCCCATCACTGTTCAGTGGTGAACGAGTCTAACCTACAGCTCTAGTAAATTAAAATTTATAGCGAGCTTTTGTATGTTTACTAGGTTTTTTTTATTTTTATAAAAAAATAATTCATTACGCGAATGTTCTTTTTAATTAACATTGGCACGAAATGTTATCTTACGCGAGGTACATGAATGTTAGACACTGGAATTAGTAGACACTCATGAACATCTTGACTGGACATGACGGCACTTCGAGCCTGATCTTTATTCTTCGGCTCAAAGGAAGTTTTTAAGTCAAGCGTGTGCTCCATACTTCAACAACTCTGATAGTTTTTCGAGCATTGCAGTAAAACTTATATTTTTTTATTGTTGTTTGTCATTTAGACCAGGCCACTGTGACCATATGTTAACTTGAAGCTTTTAGTTTTAGTTTAGTTTTATTTAATTTAATCTTTTTTTTAGGTTTAAATTTTGCTAACTCACCCCAATCAATGTACAAATTTATATGTTCTTGGTGAGTACTTTTTATGGAATCTGGCTCACAATTGTTAATATGCTTACTTTAGCCATGATCTCCGTTTGTATTCCAAATGTTAAATAAATAAATAAATCTCGAAACGCGTGGATTCTTTCCCTCCACGACAGACTGGGCAAATAACTATCACCAGTCCGCCTACCATCTAGTACACCTAGTATTTATTATTTCGCAGCAATGTTTACTACTCGTATGTATTTCATGACGACTTCGTTATGTGCATTTATTTCAAACTTAACTAATTTAAATTATTTTAAAAGTCAAAGTCATCGCCAAAGTCGTTAATAATTCTACTCTTGCTAATAGAAGACTAAGCAGCAAAGTGGTCCTATAAGTAAGCTGAGAAGACCAGCAGCTTAGTAAATTCCAGTGACCTGTTAATGTTTAATCTGACTGAGAAAGGAATCTGCAAGGAAAACTCAGCTATATCAGATTTACAAAATAAAACATATACAGAACTGCACCACAACGATCAATTAATAACCTTTTAAATTTAGTTATGAGTACCTATAAGATTACAATACCTGGTACAGCAGTAACCCACCAGGCAAGTCAGAATTAAGATAGACTACATGCCCATGTGCAACCCGAAAGTCGACAAAACGCAAAATCCTCTGCTAATTTAAGAACAATAAGTTGAACGTCTTCGGCAGAGGTCCCAGGCCCCCACAGCAGCACCCGACACGCCACAACATGAGAACCTGGCAATGACTTTCGAGACACACACAACCATCTACATAACAATTACTTCCTACACAAATGTTGCCGTGCAAAAATTAGTTTAGCAAAATTTGTGACAACGTAATAATTTAAAAAAAAAAAAGCATATTAGAACGACACTTACTCATACCGACTCAATCTACCACTGTGCTGGCTTGACAAGATGTATATTAATATAATACATTTTAATGATCTCTTTCATTTGATACACGCAGGGTGTACTCTGAAATTACGAAGCTTTGCCTATCTGTCTTCGTTCCATGATAAATTTCTTCGTTGCTCTCTTCTTTCGATAATTCTAGTTTCATTTCAAACTCGTTTGTCGTCATAGCGACAAATTTGTGAAACAATTTGCCTCCTAACATCAAGCAAGTAACCACCAGATCGCTATTAAAATGAAAGGCTATTCGCATTATTTTATTATATTTTGCAAAAATATTTATTAATATAAAGAAATACATTTAATTAATATTTAATTTATTTGTGATATTTCTCGAGTTTGGTACGCTGAAGACATCGACGAGCTTGCCACTTGTCATGATTGGCCTATAGTAAAGTTGGCTAAATGTGAATCCGCTTCTTTCGAAAGGGAAACGGTCGTTACTTCGAACGTCGAATACTTTACTTTTTGTATTCTAAAAATATCCCTAAATTGATTATGTCATTTAAAGTATAGAATGTAGTCTATTTAGTGTATACCTACTGATTAATATATAGTTTTGTATATAGTATATTAGATTTAGTATTTAAGTTTGATTTATTTTGTTTTTTTTTTCACAAATCTTAATGCTATTATATTTTGCACCTGCCTCACATAACAAATGCTCTAAATTGTCCCCAAGGTTGACTATTAAGAATGCCTGGCATTTAGTCCGCCTGTGTACCTAGTGCATAAAGTTTTGAAATAAAATAAATAAAAGCATATTTTTTAAATAGCGGAAATAATTATATCTGCAAATAAATAACTACTGTTTTAAGTTAAATTAGTGAAAAATTAAAAAGTTTATATTTCGTGCATTCAGAGCAGGCTTCCAGCTCTGTCGGGTAAGACAATGGAATATTAACAACGTCGGATTATCATTTGGTAAAGGTAATTTATTACTAACTCTACCTGCCCTATAATGATTTAATTAAACCTAATTTAGTAACGTTTATAATAAAAAGGTATTAATGCTTTTCTACACGGGCGCTGTTACACCATTAACGGCGCCCAGCACTAAAAGTGCATGAATTATCCTGAGATCAATAAATAATACTCTCTCAGCCAGAGTGTTTCCCCACTCCTATAACCTGGAGTCTTTCAAGCGAAGTGTAAAAAAGCATCAAAGGCCGGCATAGTGGTAGATACTGGCGTCAGTTGCTCCCATTCTTGGACCTCGTGTACCATCAGGTAGGGGCGATGTCACATAACGTGTTTAGTATTAAAAATAAAACTGTGAAATGGTACTGAAGCTAATTGAGAGAGAACGATAAATACGCACCTTTCCAATAAAATACTGTTCATTCATAATAGGGAATAATAATTCCCTGCTGGAATTGAACGGAACGAAATAAAGAGCATACTGGCCTTAAGAATGCCTATCGATCCCAGCGTAATAAATACTGGATTCTTCATATAGTCCAATAAACATGCAGAATACATAGCAATACAAGCAGCCATGGCATTTTATTCACAAGGTCATAGAAACACGATAGTAATAAAGACTGAAATTGCATGACGTAACTCCGTCTGCAATACGCGTAGTAATGCGTATAAATAAATATTTTTACCCACATCTAATCTTATTCTTCAAACATCAGGTCAAACACATACTACAAATCTAAGAGAATAAATAATTAGTAAAGGAATTAACACCCGTAATCTAAGACGTTTGCTCATCGCCTCCTCCACTCAACATTTCCTTCCAGCTGTGAAACATAAAATAAGTTTCTGTAATAGTTACGTTAAAGATAGAGCCGATCCGACAGTTTTATTTTGAAGGTCAGTCGTAAGCGGGTACAATAGACACCATTTTTAATTTTAATCGTCTCAATCACGGAGACTTAATTTTTGTTTGAAGGAATAACCATTTTCGAACTCAGTTGAAATGGCTCAATATCCGCTTTCGCAGATCTGCCCATCTACTTGTCCATTTGTATGGTATCCTAAACAATCCTCGTGCACCTCCTTACCTCAAAACTCGATTTGAGTTCTTGTGCGATACGCACAACCTCCCTCTTCGTTCTGCTTTCAACAATCAACTCAAAATCCCATCCCACTCCTCTAGCAGATATTCAGATTCCTTTACTGTGTCTGCAGCCCGCCAGTGGAACAAACTACCACTGGCCATTAGACGGGCACCATCTGTCAATGTTTTTAAACAACTAGTCACTAACTTGTTTCTTGATAAGCAGGAGCACACTGCATCTAGTACACATTGAGTATTCGGCACGCAATATGTTTATGTATGTATATTTGTATATATATATATATATATGTATTATATGTTCATAATACTTGCATGTAGTTTATGTAATTGCTTGGTATGTAGTGTATTTATAAATTAGACTAATATTATTAGATTGTTGCACCCTGCCCATAATCTCTCACCATCCCAAAGGTTAGTTGTCAGAGAATGCCTAACATGCATTAAACTCGCCTATGTACCTAATTTTAAGTTTTGGTGCAATAAAGAATTTAAAATAAATAAATAAATAAATAACTGAGTTGTGCAGCCGTTGGGAAACCTTTCCAGTCCGGTTTACGTACTGGTCATAGCACCACTTCAGATTTACTCAAAGTAACTGAAGACATCAGAAGAGGCATGGATAATACTAAAATCATAGTTCTGGTACTTATTGATTTCACGAATGCCTTTAACACAGTAGATCCTGATTTGCTAATCTCTACGTTGTCTCGTCTGAGTATATAGCCGGAGGCACTGGCCTGGTTCACTCAATATCTCTACGGACGCCAGCAGCAGGTTCGAGTGGATCAGTTGACATCGGAGTGCTGCGACTTGTATACGGGCATCCCACAGGGAGGCATCCTTTTTTTTTTTTTTTTTTTTTTCTTTGTTTTTTTTTTTGTTTTTGTAATATTTTTAAATCATTAAATCTCACCAAACCATTAAGGTTTGTTGGCGAGAAAGGTCGCTCGTTAGTAACAATTTATGTTTTTAGTGTTTCAGAGTTTACTATTACAATTTTATTTTATTTATGTATTGAATTACAGATCAATAAAAAACCTTCTTAGGTATTTTTTAACAACTGGCTTAGTCAACTCAGGTTTCTCTGCCAACCAGTGCAGCTCATTCCAGAGTTTAGGAATCATGTATTGTGATGTTCTCTCTCCATAGTAGTTAACAGCTGTGGGTTGCAACAATCTACCCTGAGCTACAGATCTAGTGTTATGATTACTTCGGGCTTTATGCTTATAATTTTCAGAGTAATAACTGTCAAGTGCTATCATATAATTAACTTTTTTGTGTACTTCCATAATGTTACATATACCATACAATTTATCATATTCTCTGTTACAATCATTTTTTGTTTTTTTGTTTACCAAATACTTAATAAGTCTAATTTGAAGGTGTTTCACATTATCTAGATAGGTCTTAAAAGTGCGTCCATATACACCCAACCCATAGCTCAGAATAGAATCCGCCAATGCATGATAGATTACAGTTAGTGTATGTTTGTCAACTGCAAAATTTAGTAAATAAAATTTTCCCAAAACAGATCTTAATTTTGAACATACCTCTTCAACATGTCTTTTAAAATTAAAATGTTTATCTACATATAAACCTAAATATTTATAACTATTTACCAACTGTAATCTATCGCAACAACAAGTGACCCTGTTCCTATGCAAGCACTCATAGGTGTGTCCCTGAATACACAATTCCTCAGCGGTAATCTTTTTTGCAGCTTTATTATATGGTGAGTGTATATGTATGCATTTAGTTTTGGCTATGTTAATTATTATACCATTATCGTGAGCCCATTTCGTGATATTATTAAAATCAGATTGTATATTTTGTGTTATTTCTTTTATATTTTTTGATGCATACATCATACACATGTCGTCTGCATACATATATACCATACACTTTTTCACCACATTAGCTACACTATTTACATGCATTATGTACCCAATAGGCCCATAGACTGAACCGGTTGGAACTCCTAATTTGACGTCTGCTTCAGCACCAGCTATCCCATTAATTACAGTACACAGCCTTCTACCTGACAAGTAATTTTGAAGCCACTTGTTAGTGGGACCCCTTATTCCACAATCCTCCATGGCCTGGAGCAGCACATCATGGTCGAGGGTGTCAAATGCTTTTTTATAATCAATAAACAGTGATATAATCTGATTACCTTTGTTTAAGTTTTCATTAACATAATCAGAGAAAGCTTTCAGAGCTGTACTTGTGCTACGTCCCTTTCTGAACCCATGCTGTGAATCTGACAATATATGATGCTTTTCCAAAAAGTCATTCATTTGATCAACTATAACTTTTTCGGTAATTTTGTTTACAACTGACAGTATAGCAATGGGCCTGTAATTTGTGTATTCATAATGGCTACCCTGCTTATAAATAGGTCGTACTATTGCTTTTTTGAGTTCATCCGGATAGTTACCACTTATAATCGACCTATTAATAAAACTGGCCAACAATGGACTCAATTGTTTTTTCATGTATTTAATATCCTGTACTCTTAATTCATCTGCGCCTGGCGCCTTTCCATAGCTTAATGTATCTATAATTTTTTCAATATCAGTAGAATTAACTCTTGTGTACCTAAAAGATATATCACTTTGCTTTACATATGTATTTCTATCCAAAAACTTTACATTACAATAATGTTTTATGTCCTGTATTTCTTTAGTAAAAGTATTTGCAAATTTACAACAGACATTATAAATACTTTCTTTCCTGCCCAAATAATTACATACAACACTGTCTAAACTGGACTTATTTCTCCCTAACCACATATTAATATGTGCCCAGATTTTTCTATAATCACCATTACAATTCCTAATTTGGTTCTGTCTGTATTCGTTTTTAGCAGCATTTATTAGTTTGTTTACTTTGTTTCGATACCTTGTATATTCTAATCTTTTATTCATATTTTTTGGTGATGTTTTCCAAGCTCTAAATAACTGTTCTCGTTGTTTAATCATTAAATACAGATTTTTGTTTACCCAAGGTTGTGTAATTCGTTTAGTACTCACTGGTATCCAGGTTTTACACTCACCATAAATGCCACTAAAAACCCTTGTTATCGCACTATACAAATCAACAGGAGAGGCAATCTCTAACAACTGTGTCCAATCGTATGTATCCAATTTTTGTCTTACCAGCTTATCGTTAATCACTTCACGTTTATTTTGGTTCCTACATACTTTATTCTTTGTTTTTGACAATATCGAAATACCGACCACATGATGATCGCTAATCCCGCATTTTAGCAAAAACGAGGTACTGTCACTGTTGTTGTTCCGTCTCACTCGCACCCATATGTGGTCTATACACGATCCCTCTCGTTGTTCGTTGACGACCGCTTCACGTGTTATCACAAATGCCGGCAACGCGCACTCGAGTCCATGTTCACATAGGATGTTTTTGTATTTTGTAGCTGTAGAATTTAACTTATTTTGTATAATGTTGATGTTCGTGTCTCCGATTAATATCAAATCTTCAGAATAGGGAATAGTTTTTAGTATGAAGCTCAGTTCTTCCAAGAATAGTAATTTATTTTTGCACGGTGGCCTATAAAGGGCTAGTAAATGTAAATTTTGATTGTTGTATCTTAATGTGACATGCACAGCTTCTACTGATGTGGTTTTTAAATTCTTTGTTTGTATATTTATTCTTTCCTTAGCATAAATTAATATTCCTCCCCCTCGTCCAGTCTCTCTTGCATGCACATATGTTTTATATCCTTGTATGTAGTAGTTTGATACCTCTTCCTTCTTAATATTTATTTCCGACAAAACTATAATATCAAACTGGTACTTAGCTTGGTTTAGTTGCACAATTAGTTCATTAAAATGCTTTCTAATTGACCTATCTCCTTTCTATTATTTTCAATATCATAAATGCCTTCACATCTTTAACTCACTGTCACTACCATTTGTACGCGGATGATTTGCAGCTTTATGTGCAGTCAGATATCAGCTCAGTCAATAGTGTTATAGCTTGGCTTAACTCGGATCTTTGTAGTATACTTCTCTTGGTCCAAACGCTTTGGGGGCATTGTCAATCCTAGCAAGTTGCAATCAATTATAATAGGAAGTTCTCGATTGTTGAGTATAGTAGATTACAACAGTATTGACCCTGTTTGGTTTGACGGCGTCCCAATTGTGTATAGCAGCGAGGTGAAGAATCTAGGTATTTACCTAGATTGTAATCTAAGCTGGACAACCCAGGTTACCAAAACTAGTAGTAAAATTTTTGCTTCAGTGCACTCTTTTAATAAACTTAAAAAAATCTGCTGTTAAAAGCTAAAATTACCCTTGCTCAAAGTCTTCTACTTCCTCTCCTCGACTATAGTGACGTATGTACCATTGATATGTCAGAGATGCTGCTCAATAAGATGAACCAGTTCCTCAACGCATGTATCCGGTTTATATATTATTTACGCAAATACGATCACTTCTCTAAATATCGTGCTAAGTTAAAGTGGCTGCCAATTCGTTGTCGTAGAAATCTTAGAGTCCTTTGTCTCCTTTTCTCTGTTATATAAATACCTCAAGGATAATTTTGCTTATCTCTCTTCCTTCCACGATAAATCTTTACGTTCTTCTCATAACTCTCATCTTTCTGTCCCTTCACATAATTTTGGTTTTGTCTCCAACACCTTTGTAGTCGCTGCCTCAAATTTATGGAATGATCTTCCGGTGAACATAAGGCAGGCAACTAACAGATTGTAATTTAAAAAAATGGTCTATTCACACCTTATAAATAGGTCTAAACCACGTTAGTAAGTTGTATTTATGTATGTCTATGTATAATATTGTGTATATATTAGTGTTTAGTGTATTGATAATATATTACATATATAAAGGTATATAAGTACGTATAAAATATATGTTAAGTCATTCTATAATTGCATATTTTTACCATTGCTTTAATTGCACCTATATTTGTTCAAATTTAACCCTAAGGTTTGGCTGTCAGAGAATGTCTACGGGCATTACGTCCGCCCTTGTACTTTGTGCAATAAAGTTTTTAAATAAATAAATAAATATTTCCATTCAGGTCACCGCCATCTAGTTTCCGTGGTAAGCTACGAGGCTTGTGTTACGGAAACTAGATGGTTGATAATATATATATTATACATATAAACACCCAGACCGAGACAAATTATACAATGTACAACTTGCCCCCGGTGGGAATCGAACCCACGACCTCCCGAGTTCACGGCAACGTTTGTTACCACTAGACCACGGACTAGGCGGTCAAATAAATAAAAATAATACGGGTCAGTCTTACGTAGTGGAAGTTGGTCCAAAAGGAATCCCAGTGTGTTCCCGGAAAAGAAAAAGTCTGATTGCTAATTTAATATATTTTTATATTTTCAGGTAAAAAGGAGCATCGTAAAAGAAATCAACATCCAGCATCGAGTTTAAAAAAAACTGGTTTGTTATATGTTTATATGACTAAATTACGTTTAATGTACGTAAGAAGCGATCTTTTTAGATTTTAAGGAAAGCTTACTTACAACCGGCCAACCATCGCTCTTACATAAGGTTCCCACATTTTTTTCAGGTGTAATAATACATTTTTTATCGTAATAAATAAGTATACTATCACGTGGGGACCAAGTGCACATTAAACTTTCAAGGCGTTGTCAAAACAGCTCGTCAACACCTTGGGAGAAAAAAGGGCTGGGCAATATTTGGGCCAAAGGATCAGCATTGCCATTCATCGTGGCAGCGATTTGGAGCATTTTTTTTATTTATATTTATTTTTATTTTGTTTTTTTTCATTTTAGTTTTTAGTTGTATTTTTATTTATTAATTAGGTTTATTTTTATTAATAGTCATTTATGTTTTAAACTGTAAGCTTTTAGTTTTTTTTTTTTAATCATTGTACCTTATTTCCTTCTGAAAGATTCTACTTTCACCTATTTCTCTACATAGTCGCCAGATTTTTCTACGCATTTTTCCTGACGAGTTATCCACTTCTGAAAACCCGCTTCGTAGTAAGAAAACCTTGTGAGTGTCACATATCTGTCTGCAAAAGATGACGTTTTTTTTTTTTTTTTTTTATTATTATATATATATTTTATGTTCTATACATTTATAAATTATCTGACATATGTATATAATTTCTATACATCATAATTATTAATTATTTAGAATGTAAACTGACACGGCCTCTTTACAGCCACGATCTTATTTAAGTAGTTTCTAAGTTAGTTAGTTTTACTTGCTTATAGCAATAATGTTGTGCATAGCATACATAAATATGAATTATTGCCTGTTTACGGTCCAACCATTATTACCACTTTGATTAGTACATATGTTGTCAAAAATGTATTGATTTTATTAGTTTTGACTGTATCCAAGTTGTTTCGAGAAAACCAATGGAAATAAATTATTTTGATTTTGATTGATTTTGAAATTATTATCTTGAAGTTCTCAATGGTCAGATTTACTTGAACCTAAATTTTGTTAACCAACATGTATCTGAAAATGTATACTCGTGCATAGGGGTTATTTTTTTTTCTCCGAAACCCTAAAAAAGACTGATACGTTACAGTTATGATTGAAAGAAAAAAACAGTCTTTTTTTGTTGTTAATTTAGAAATTAAGAAAAAATTGTTGAGCAAGAGTCTTACCGTATCGAAGGATTGGTGTTTCAAGACCTTACAATCTAAAGCTCTGATTATAATCCAATTATTTAGAACCTAAGCGGGGGTCTTCTTGAAGATATCTACCTACTATCGCGCGTGAAGGGGCACTTTCCCAAGTAAAGTCTTCAAGTGGCTACTAGACTCTTTCTCTTTGCTAAAAGCGTTTTTAAAATGCGCATTTATCATCGAGATAACAGTCTTCAGTAGGTACCTACAATATTTTAGGAAAAGGAATAATTAATCCAATTTGGGCAATTTTTGTACTACATGTGTAAAAAAAAAATTGTAGAACGCTTAAAACTCGTTGCGCGTCTGTACTTTTTATAAAGCGTATACGTATACGACATTTTAAAGTATGCATTGTACTCGTACTTTATCGGAACTTGTTGAATGTAAAAGGCGCGCAGGCGTCGCGGCAAAGATCACGCGAGAATGCATCACGGTCAAGCGGGGACTGAAGGATCCTTGAGGTTCAGCGACCTTGTCACACTCACAATAAGTATTGAGATATTGGGATTTGCCATCGATGTATATAGATAAGCCTATTCAATACAAAACGCACTCTTAAAAACGTGCCGCTTGCTTTGTACCTACCAACTTTGGGGGGCAATTCTCAAGCAAGGATAATGCCACATGCCTTATTCATCGGAAATTATATGACAATGCATACAAAAAGACTAATTTTACTCGATATAAATATTAATATTAGGCGCTCTCGACGCTTGCTATCTCGCGACTGTTGGTGCAGCTACATGACTTCGATTGGTTTTACGGGAACGTTTTTATATCAGTGAGGGCCTATCTATATACATCGATGCGATTTGCAGACGCGGCCTTATTTACCATACAGTAGTGTTTTGTTTTTCAGATAATGATTTTTATCTATAAAAAGTTTTAAAAAAATTACAAATATTGGTACTACCAATGAACATATAAGTAATTTGGAAAATAATGTAGATTTCGTATTTAGTACTAGAGCAGTCATGATGATATTTTAAACCTAAACTGTATATAATAATGTTTTTTTTTCTACTTAAATTGTAATATAGTTAAAATAATTTATCTCAAAATGCATATATACTTAACAGTGAAAATAATTTAGCCCAAACCCCTATACAAGATGAATTATGTCTATTGCGCAATAGACATAATTCATATTATTACACATTTCATAAATAACTCCGATATGGATGTGTTTGTGATGGCCGTAGCTTCTCCGTACTGACTTTAAAATAAAACTGTTACATTTAACGCCATTTTTAACTTTAATAGTTACAATTACAGAGAATTCATTTTGGGTCAACTCAGCCTTGGTGTCTATGAGACCACTGGTGTAAACATTAAGATAATCTTGTGACATAAATAAATATTAAGGAAATCTTGTGGGTATCTGTCGGCAAACTACTATCTCGAAAACTACTGATCTGATTTACTTGAAATTTGAAATAGTTATTTAGTTATTACCCGTGCCTCCGTGGTCCAGCGGTTAAGTCCGTAGATTCGACATCGACAAGCTTGCCACTTGTCATGATGGGCCTATAGACCTGTACCACACTCCTATAGCTGTTATAAATTGGAAAGGCATTAAGTTCGTACATTACTTTATTAAGTTTTTTGTGCAATAAAGACTATATAAATAAAAAATAAATAACAATTATCGATGGACTCTTTTATTCAATACTCAGTGTATTTGCCATATCCTATCCTATCTTGCGGGTATCGGACGTGACAAAACTATCCAACGGAAGGTTTACATTGAAAATTTATGTGTGCGATTGGAAAACAATAAACCGCAAACGTTATAAAGTAATCATTTAACCAACGAAATGCTATTAGAAATTATATTCGTATAATTATTGGTGTTTTATTCGAATAGTGGATATAATCGATAGAAAAACTATAATATTGCAGGCGACAGTTATTGGTCTCGACAATATTACCATTTTGTTGGAAACTAGGACAAACAATGACTTATAACCAAGTACCAGGCATTAAATACGAGTAATTGTTTTTTAATCGTGGCAAAACTGACTTTAGTATGTCTTTTTTCAATCGGTGTGATTTTTATATAAATATCACCATGGCAAGCTTACAATGTTAGTTTTACTTGAAAGTAAAAATTGGCATTTGACATCATTGCAAATGGCACATACTTTCAACGAGAACAACAAATAGGTTTTAGGCGGACTGATGGTGGTAATTTTCCCAGTATTCACACATTTCTGGATCAGGCTCGAATTGCCGTAATGCCCAGTCAAGATGGCATAGTGTGAGGGACTGATGTCAGTCGTGAGTCCGATTCCAGTTGATAACATTCATGGCCCTCGCGTGCCACTTACCATGATGTGGTCGCAAGGTCACATGCCGTGATAGTATAAGAAAAAACTAAGTTAATAGTTTTTATTTAACGCAAAATCAGTGTCTAAAATAATAATAATTTAAATAGGTATTTACTAAATATGTCTTTAGTGAAGATATTATTTCAAGAGACAATTTTGACAGTGAGCAAAAGCTCGTAAATTGTTTGTGAATGTCGGTGTCAAGTAACTACATTGATGACATCAGAACCACAAAAACTACCGACTAAGGAGAAGCTTTGTCATGATGTGAGTAAAAATCACCATCTACCCGATCACCTGAGGCGATGTACAGAACATATTTCAAAACGTCGCATGTTTCAAAAGATAAATATGAATAAGTTGTTGTAATTGACCGATCCTTATCCAACTCAATGACGTGTCAAAGGCAATATGTTTTTGAATCTGCTAATAGCAGCTTGTGTTCAAAATCGATTATGTTGTTTTTGTACGACAACTGTTGTAAAAATGTCTCGTTATATGCCAAGAGATTGAATATAAGACAGAACGGATTGTAATTTTCACACATAATTATTGTTATATTTCAATACGCCATCTAATTTGTCTTTCATCTCATGTGACGGGGAAAGTGTTTTACATTTCCGTAGCATGCTCAGCTCCATGAAAAAACAAAATCAAATCTAAAATGCAGGCCGATCACGACCATAATCTGCAATGCAAAGTGTATAGACTTCGAGAGTAATTGTCTCCGCCAACAAACTATGGTTGCAGTTTGGCGGGCTATTTAATAAGTTATAATTGGAATATAATCCATTTTTTTTAAAGACAGACGGTGCTTGTCTGATCACCAATAGAAGTTTGTTTCACTGGCCTAGCAGCCGTAACAGTAAGTGAATCTGAATCATCATCATCATCACGACCGTTTCCCTTTCGGGGTGGTCAGAAACCACGCTTAGAAATAAGCGGATTCACATTTAGCCAACTTTACTATAGGCCAATCATGACAAGTGGCAAGCTCGTCGATGTCTCCAGCGTACCAAACTCGAGAAATATCACAAATAAATTAAATAATAATTAAATGTATTTATTTACATTAATTAATATTTTAGGGTCCCGACCAGGAATCGAACCCGGTACCTCAGAGTCTAAATCCACGGACTTAACCGCTAGACCACGAAGACGGAATCTGAATATCTGTTGAATAACGTTATAAATGTTTCTGATATTTTACTCTGTCTAAAATGGAGTAGAAAATAAATGTTCCAGCCTCTGTGTATCCACTTTCCTATAAGCTGGAGTCCTTTAAGCTAAGTGTGAAAAATCATCTAGTCAAGCCGGCGTAGTGTTAGGGAGTCATACGAGTATATGTCTGATATATGTGCGTGGTTGTAAGAACGCGTACCTTAAATCCCACAAAGGTCGGTTCAAACCCACCCGGCATGTACCAATGAGAAATACACTTTTCTTACGTACCTTAGTCATAGATTTACAACACCACCGTTCCCGTGCCTCGAAGAGCACGTTAACCTGTCGGTCCCGGTTCCACTAATGCCAACTTGTGGAATCGTTAATAAATTGTCATAAAAAATTGTCATCGTATCCTCGCCAAGCTGTCTGATCAGCGTGGCGAGTCTAGGCCAAATTCTCCAGTTCTCGAAGGCCCATCTCCAGCAGTGGAGGTCTAGGACGCTGTGTTCTGTCGTAGGTGTCAAAGAAAAGGAGAAAAAACCAGAGGAAATACAACCAAAAGATATAGAAATTCAATTTAACAAAAAAACAATAACACAAATAAAATTAGAGATATCCAATATTGAATAAAATTAAATTAAAAAAGAAAAAAAAACTAAAGATCAAATTAATAATTAAATTAAAAAGAGTTCTAAATTAAAATGTAGTATAAAAAAATATGGGTGACAGCACAAATAGATTAAAAAGTGAAAAATAGAAACCTCAATAAAATGGATAAAGTTAATAAATAAATTGCCAACTGGAGCAGAAATACCCCCGTCGGTATTGCGTGTCCCTCATCACCGACAGACAACCGATGAGCTGGACATTTTTATAACACGTGATCATTGACTTATATGATACCTATGTAAAACGTCCGGTCACGGTTATTTATTTATTTTAGTGAATTACAGTAAAAAAAGTAAAAAAAAAGGAAAGTATCATCACGACCGTTTCCCTTTCGGGATTGTCAGAAACCACGCTTATAAATAAGCGGATTCACATTTAGCCAACTTTACTATAGGCCAATCATGACAAGTGGCAAGCTCGTTGATGTCTCCAGCGTACCAAATTCGAGAAATATCACAAATAAATTAAATATTAATTAAATGAATTTATTTACATTATTAAATATTTTTGTGTCCTGACCAGGAATCGAACCCGGAGGCAGTAAATTAATAATAAGCGAATTACAGTGTAAACTCTATATCTGACACTGAAGGGACTGTGCATTTTATTACGTTATAGAGAGTTGTCGTTAAATTGAGAGAAGAAAAATTTAAATTGGAAGACAAGCTAAACCAACCAAAGCCAATTGATTTCGACGCTTTAAGGAGTTTGTCGTTAAATCGAGTGACGTTCATGGAGTTTACACTGAATTTTATAAAAAAAGTTCATATATAAAATAAAATAAAAAAAACCGCCTGCGTAAAAAAAATATCTTGAATTGAAACTGAGAAGAAATAAATAAAAACAAAAAAGAAAATAATAAGCATAAGTGATTCGTCGCCAAAAAGTTTGATAACCGCTTAACTACACCATTGAAATAATTTTATTACATAGCGACTTTAACTTTAAACATTGGCTTTTTATTTCTTTTTATATTTTATTTATTTCTTATCATTTTCTAATTATTATTTTTTTACGCATGCGGGTTTTTTTTTAATTTTATTTTATTTAAATCTTTTTAGTTATCGCTGTCTGTCATAATAATATAATGTTTTTAACCACCTCGAAATACCGTGATACTTTTTATATCGACTTTATTATAGTGAAGATTGCAGTCACATGTTTTGCTAGAATAAATTTATCTGGAGTATTTGGCCAGACGATGACAATTTATTAACGATTCCACAAGTTGGTATTAGCGGAACGGGAACCGATAACTTAACGTGCTCTCCGAGGCAGGGGAACAGTCGTTTTGTAAATCGAAAAGTGTATTTCTCATTTGTACGTGAGAAGTAAGTTCGAACCCGAGAAGCGTTCCTATAACAGAGCCACCCACCACCGCTGTTTTGGGGTTATACCAGTAGGTAATATAGTTTTAGGATCAAAGCAATTGAATTTTTTGCCCAATTCACAGTTTTCGATATATTAGGTCAACATGACTATTAATTACACATTAACCCTACTATATTTACACGTCTGAATGCGTCCATCAAGTTTCTTTTTAATTGAACTTCAGTCCCTTTAGTAATAAATAGTAAGGATACGCTGCATGGCATAGGCTTACTTGTCAAACTGTCAAATTCTGTTTATTATCAAATGTCTGAAGATGAAGGCTAAAGACAGATGCATTTTTTTTTTTTCAATACTTTATGCACTAAAATTGTACGAAGACGGACTAAATGCCACTAGGCATTCTTTGACAGCCAAACCTTTAGAGCATTTAGACAGTATAGATGGTAATTATTAATTAAATTATTCCTACATACATACATATCTTCTCGCCAGATCCCTTGCGGGGTAGGCAGAGACAATTGAGCGCCATTTGACACGATCACGACATACTTCTTTCGCTTCGTCGACATTCATTAACCTCTTCATACATGCCCTTTCGTTACGAAGACTTTTTAATGCACCTTCAGTCAGTGTATGGAAGCGAGACGTGGATACGTCAGAATACGCATGAGAGTAGGGTTAATGCAGTAGAAATGAGGTCGTTGCGGCGGATATGTAGCGTCACTTTGGCGGACCGCATACGTAATGTCGTAATACGGAAAAAGGTTGGTATGAAGGAAAGCATAGGGACAAAAATAAGGAAAGGCATGCTACGATGGTTCGGGCATGTTGAAAGGATGAGCGATGAAAGATTGACGAACCAGATATATAATGCGAAAGTTGTGGGTGAAAGAGGCCCTGGCAGACCGACGTCACATATCACGATGAAATAAATTATTCCTAACAGTATTAATACATATACAATACTACACGAGTAAAGCCGGATTAATCAGCTTGTATTGAAATAAAAATAGCTTTTGCAGGAAATAGAATATGGTATAAATAAAATTGGTAAGCTGCTTTCCGTGTAGATACATTATATTTTTATACCATCGAGGCGGGATTTAAAATAGATTTAATATTGGAGTGGGAATCGATTGTTTTTTTCCATTATTCCGAAGTAAAGATTGATTGTTTTCGACTTTAGGTACTAAAGAGTATCGCTTTTTCATGAATAAGACCCTATTATTTAAGCTTTGGAAGTGGAGTGAACGTAAAGGATTTTTTATATTTTTTTATTCAACAACTATTGCATGAAGTACAAATGCTGACTTAACTTTTCTTGTACACTATAACACAGCATATGAGAACAATGCAGGATTTACATCTATTTGACTTATAGATTTAGTTGCCTACTTATATTTATTTTCTAAATTATTGTGATTTATTATTTTTTATTTATATGTTTCTGTTAAGTATTTTTTTTGTGGAAACTTTTAATTGGCATCTAGTTTTTTATGTAAGTAATCATTTGTTAGAATCTGTAAGTTTTCCTTGAAGATAAATAAATAAATTAATGCCCATAGTCATTTTCTGACTGCCAAACCTTAGGTACAAATTTCAACAAATATAGTTAAGTATTATTCACGACCGTATTCCTTTTGCTTTTTTTGTTGTTTGACAAGAGATCATCTTCTCCTGATGGATGATGAATGAGGTGATAGGGAAGGCAAAGGGTTATCTTTTTATTTTTTTATACTAGCATGACATGTGACCTTGCGGTCACCTGATGGTAAGTGGCGCGCGAGGTCCACGAATGTTAGCAACTGGAATCAGACACTCATGACTGACATCACTCCCTAACACTATGCCGGCTTGACTGGGCATGACGGCAATTCGAGCCTAATCCCGAAACGTATGGATACACTCTACAGGGTTCATCGGCACGAATGGTGGATACTTCCCTGCCCTGGCAGACTGGGCAAATGACCGCCTTTCCACCCTTACTAGGTAGATTGTTTCACAGCCTTTTACCATCACTACGTGATAGACCTGATGGTTCAAGGACAGGCGGGATTTTAGCGGACCATAAACTTCTTTTTATAAAATAATTTAGGGCTTGGTGTCTAGAGAATATTGGATTGTGCGAGTGAGAGGAATGCAAAAGCTATAACTAGTTTGAAATAGATCTTCAAAATAACTTTAAGTAGTCCGTGGATTGAGACTCGGAGGTACCGGGTACGATTCTTGGTCGGGACACACAAATATTTATTAATGTAAATAGATACAATTCAAATCTAATCAATTATTTCCTTAGGTTAGTACACAACACTTGGATATTGTCAATACATATATTTTTATACAATATAACTTGGCTGCACCGAATCTAACAGCAATACAATTTATAATAAATAAAACATTATTGCCATAAGCGAGGATTTTGTACTTATTTATAACTAGATACTTAAAATTTAATTCGTGGCTGTAAAAAGGCCGTGTCAGCTTATAATCTAATAACATTTATGTCCTTGAATATAAATTCGTGGCTGTAAAATGGCCGGGTTTGCTTACAATCTAGTAATAATAATATTTATGTCCATAAATATAGATTCGTGGCTGTAAAATGGCTGTGTCAGCATAAAATCTAGTAATAACAATATTTAATTCCATAAATAAAACAAAATCGTCGCTGTAAAATCGTGGCATTTAATTAATATTTAACTTATTTTTGATATTTCTCGAGTTTGGTACGCTGGAGACATCGACGAGCTTGCCACTTGTCATGATTGCCCTAGTAAAGTTGGCTAAATGTTATTTATAAGCGTGGTTTCTGACCAACCAGAAAGGGAAACGGTCGTGATGATGATACTTAAGTAGGTCATACCTTTATTATGCGATGTTAATCAGAAGGTCTACATAACTATTAACACTTATCTATGCCATTAAAAGATATAAAAGCTATGTGTTAACCTACTTATACAGTACGCCCACAGATAGATTAGATATGTTAGACTTAGTGAGATATTGTCAAACGTTCTATTTTATCCTTTATCCTACAATTTAACAAAAGTCATAATCAGCCTGTATCTCTCCACTGCTCGATGTAGGCTTTCTTCAAGTCTGGCGATCTTTATTTATTCGTGGGAAAATTTACAATATTATGTATACAAAAAATATCTAATCTCAAAGCCTTACAAATTTTAACTGTTAGCTATAATGAAAAATAATAAAAATAAGAACCATCAAAATCAGTACAATAACAATGATCCCGTTTTACAACTTAAGAATTATACAATATAATAAAAGTAATTAAGTGTAACAACAAGTATTAGTAACAATAAGTAAGTAGGTACACAACACTTTACAATTTTTGACAAGAAACATAAGTAATAGAAAAATATATAAGATAAACTAAAACAAGGATCAAATAAATAATTTAAAATAATAATATTTTAATATTTCAACATTTTAATGGACATCTACTCAATATGCTCATCACAGTACTCTGTAGTCAATAAACGTCTGAGGGTGGAAGGAGATGTCTCAAACAGGTCGACATCCAAACGTTGTAACAAGCCATTAAAACCTCTTTCGCCACCCTTATCCAACCGCCACCAGCAAATTTCTGCAGGTCATCCATCCATCTGGCGGAGGATCGTCCCACTCTGCGTCTTCCCGTACGTGGTCTCCACTCTCCACTCCACGTCGTTCGCCGGTTCTGCAGCAAATGTGTACGGCCCATTGCCACTTAATTTTGCAAACAATTTTAAAGGCTATGTCAGTAACTTTCGTTCTCTGACCAATGTCAACGTTTTCAATTCTATTTATTATAGAAATGTTATAGCTCATTCTATAGCTCGCTCAGCAAGCTTGAAGTTATGAACCAAACCTAGTGTTAGTGTCCACGTCTGTACTCCGTACGACATGACCGAGAGGAAGCACTGGTTAAGTAAGACCTTCGTCTTTAAACATTTATTTATTTATTTTATTTATTTCAAAACTTTAATGCACAAAGTAGAAAAGGCGTACTTAATGCCCGTAGACATTTTCTGACAGCCAAACCTTTGGGACTAATTAGAACAACTGTAGGTGCAATGAAAGTATAAGTGACACATCAATGACACAACAATGACACACATGCCTGCCTTATGTTAATAGGTAGATTGTTCCACAGATTTGTAGCAACAACCGCAAAGGAATTTAAAACAAATCCGGAATGATGAGATGGAACGAAAAGAAGTGAGTTGTGAGAAGATCGGAGAGATTTATCATAAAGAAGACAGATAAGCGAATTTGTCCTTGAGGTATTTCGATGTCGCAGGCTCATTTAAAACAAAGTAAAGGAGACAGAAGACTCTAACATTCCTGCGACAGCGAATTGGCAACATTGTGGTATACGATGCGAGGATGTACCGGAGTTTCCCGAATGCGGAAGTTGGCTGCGTCTAATTCGATTGTCTGCCCCAGGTCGACATCAATTAAGTCAATAATAATAATGATAAAATAAATTTTAATGTACCTACCCTGTTCTATGTACCTAGCATGCAGCCGATAATTGATGCAGTAGATAAACTAACAATTTTATTGCACCGCAAATAAAGTGAACATGTAATTAAGTTATTTTATTGACCCTCACACTTTATAGTTATGTATTCCATGCGTCCCATGTTTTAGTTTGGATTTATATGTGAATGAAACTGGTCAAGAAGTTAAGCATTAGTCCGTTATAGAAACATGGTACATTAAATTACCCATATAATTACCTACTCATATATTAATTTCTATTTTTTTTTTTCTATAGCATTTATTCGAAAAAAATATTTACAAAATATAAAATAAAATTAATATTAATACTAAGGATAGGGATATAAGTCCCGTCCGCGTGGAATGGTGGCAAGAACGCTGAATTGCAATACTGATTCTCTGGGCGAAGAAAGAGCCAGCCCTCTTGTCACCGGAGGAGACGACAAGACGCGGTGTTATGTCTTTTAAAAATATTATTATATAATATTAATATATTTTATTTTACTGCCTCCGTGGTCTAGCAGTTAAGTCCGTGGATTTAGACTCGGTACCTCGGGTTCAAATCCTTGTCGGGACACTAAAATATTTATTAATGTAAATAAATACATACATACATACATATCTTCACGCCAGATCCCTTGCGAGGTAGGCAGAGACAATTGAGCGCCACTTGACACGATCACGACATACCTCTTTCGCTTCATCGACATTCGTCAACCTCTTCATACATGCCCTTTTGTTACGAAGGCTTTTTAATTCTCCTTCAGCTAGCGTTTTATTTATTTGATCGTGATACGTGTGTATTGGTCTGCCAGGGCCTCTTTTACCCACAACTTTCGCATTATATACCTAGTTCGTCTACGCTTTCTTTTATACCTACCATTTTTCGTATTTCGACGTTACGTATGTGGTCCGCCAAAGTGACGCTTTAAATAAATATATGTAATTAATATTTAATTTATTTGTGATATTTCTCGAGTTAGGTGCGCTGGAGACATCGACAAGCTTGCCACTTGTCATAAATGGCCTATAGTAAAGTTGGCTAAATGTAAATCCGTTTATTTATAAAGCGTGGTTTCTGGCCACCCCGAAAGGGAAACTTACTTTACTCATATAATAAATATATTTTAATAGTACATTACAATAAATAAATATAAACTCATACATTCTGCTTTTAAACCTATTATAATCATGAAACTGAAAATTTATAAAAAAGTAGTTGCGTTGTTGACAGTCTCCGAGAATGTTGGGAACTTAAAATTACACTGTTAATGTATTTTATTTAAAATGTTAACTTTTGTTAACAGGAGTGGTACAATATGAGACATCCAACAATGGCCTCAAAGAGTACTTATAAAAGCTTGTAATAAGCACGTTGTGACCTACTGTACTAGTAGAGCTGCCAGTTACGAAGTATTTTATTATTATTATTAAAATACTTTATTGCACTTTAACTTAAAAGTATGTACAAAGGCAATAAAGCAATTTCGGCTTTTTCTACCAGCTAACCTTTGGTAGAGTGAGACAGTATAATAATTGCAATTTTAACCTTATTTTTAATTTGAATAAACTACATAAATAGTATGTATATATAGACTACTTAAATACTTATTAATATATAGTAGATGTATATGAAGATAATATAATATTATTAAGAAGATATATTTAAATTTAAAATATACTGTTCTGCTTGTTTAAAAATAAAGTATTAAGTTGTTTTTTAAAGATGTGAATTGAAGGAGCTTGTCTGATGGTCAGTGGAAGCTTGTTCCACTTGCTGGAAGTGTGGGGTGGGATTTTAAGTATAAGTAAGAGTTTAAGTATTATTATTAATCTTCGCTGGGGCGACCGCTCCGGGGTGATCCCCATTTAGCGTGCGGTAATCATCGACGATCCGCCGGTTACTTGTTTTACCTCGGCGGCGTGAGCTCAAGGATCTGTGGCACCTGCATTTGCTGGGTCAGTTTCATTAGTCTGTGCTGGTTACGCTTCGGCCCCCAGGATCTCACGGAGTGGCCGTGCGTGGAGAGGTGCGATGCCCCTAAGCCTAATCACGCCGAGATTCCGCGGCTGCCGCTCGTACCAATTAAATTATAATAAAGGTTCCACACGCCCTGCCCGTTCTTACGTGCAGCGAATGCTACTTCTGATAAAAGACTAACACCTCGTTACAGATTCCCGCCTATATATTGGTATTGGTTCATGGTAATCTATACGAATACGGATTCGTCTCAACTGCGCCACCAAATTAAACCAGCTTGTTATTGGCGAACTGGCTTCCCTTTAAACCCGCGGACCCCATATATAATAATTAGTTATAATAAGTACACAGGGAGTTTTCAAGGCGTGGTCAAAACAGCTCGTCAATACCTCAGGAGACAAAAAGGCTGGGCAATTTTTGGGCCCTAGGATCAGCATTGCCATTCAACGTGTTAATGCTGATAATTGTATATGTACAGTAGGTATATCTATCATTGTATATACAAGATATGGCCGCCGTATTTTTAGATTTGTATCTACATGAATATTATGTAATATTTTTAATAAAACTAAAAGTTAGGAAATTCGAATAGGATCAGCCTTTGCATCTGGCGTAGCTATGTGGTATATATATTGTGTTATATATATATGCGAGTAGTGTATGTAGTGATGTATTGTTTGCGTTCCCATTCGTTAATTGTGTTTGAATATAAACAGAGTGTTAATAACTTAGCGCCAAGCTATTCTTCCTTTAACCGTAATGTCTATTGCGGTTTTGTTTATTATTTTATTATGTTATTTTATTGTTAGTTATTCGTATGTAATTCCGTCATAGTTCTAGATCTGGAGATGTCTACTATTGAGGAGTTCGTCGGCGGCCTTGCAAGGCTTAAGTTCTATTAAGCCAACAACGGACACTTTAGGCATCTCCAGGACAACAGGAGACCACTTGTGTGTTGCCTCTCTGAGCGTGTTCTACAAGCTATACCACGGCGAGTGTTCTGAGGAGCTCCATAACCTTATCCCTTCTTCTCTATTCCGCAACCGAACCACACGCACAGGCCAAAATATGCATCCACATACCATACCCACTATCCCTACGCGTACTCATAAATTTGGAGACTTACATCGCACGCTGAAGATGTGGAATGCTCTCCCAGCCAGTGTTTCCCCAACTCTTATAACCTGTAACCCTTCAAGTAAAGTGTGAAAAAGCATCTTGTTAGGCCGGCATAGTGGTAGAGACTGATGTCGGTCGTGGTGACCGGCGTCAGTTGCTCCCATTATTGGACCTCGCGTACTGCCTACCATCAGGTGGGCGCGATGTCACATGTCGAATTCAGTATTTAAAAAAAAAAAAAAAAAAACTTCCTACTGAAGTGCTACTAGTAACGGCGCCCAGCACCAACATGCATGAATTACCAGCGGGTAGTTTTTTAAGAGTGCAAAAATAAACCAGCTGTTCTGATGCAAGTCCAAGACCAAGATTGGCCAATTCTTAGACTTTTATTTATTTATAGAGATATACATTTATTCGAAAAAATATTTACAACATATAAAATAAAATTAATATTAAGGATAGGGATATAAGTCCCGTCCGCGTGGAATGGTGGCAAGAACGCTGGCTGCATTTCCCTGCTGAATTGCAATACTGATTCTTTGGGCGAAGAAAGAGCCAGCCCTCTTGTCACCGGAGGAGACGACAAGACGCGGTGTTATGTCTTTTAAAAACTTTTTTGCGCTTGGACTCCATGGGCCCAGAGTTTCTACAGCAAACGGCACAAATATGTAATCTTTTAATATACTTACATACTTGCGCCGCTTGCTGGACTCCGCATTTTCCGCCGCGGCTCCCGCTTTATGCGCTGTCCCCCTGAGATGCGACGCGGCAAGGGTGTCGACGCACGTGGCGTCCCACACTAGAGCACGTCCCCGTTCCCTAGGGACCAACGTCATACCATCGGGTCTCTTGCCATCATCTCGGATAACTCCAACAGGCTCTAGAAGAGCTGGAACCTCGATGGTGGCTAGAGCCCTTTTTATAGTATCGTTAAGGGAGCCGTATTATTTATTTATTCAAGGTACAACAAACAGATTACAACCATTGCACGATATATACACACTATTTGACAGCGGTTCTGGATTGCAATCCACAGCAGTGTACAGTACAAGGCAATACAATAATAATATAATTCAAATATTCTTACATAACATGATCAATTTCAAATATATAACTTATATATAAACTTATTATAAAAGATAACCTTATTATATAAAACAAAAACAGTACAATCTAACTAATAATAACCTACAGTATTCCCAAATTAATAATGCACATACAGATCTTCGCTAATTGTCGTATTCCCGGAAACACCCGAATCATTGAATCGTAAGAGCCTAAACATTGCACTTGCATTTTGCACCTTGTTCGAAAGAAATAGAAGTCAATATCATGTGTACACAATCGAAAACAATTCGGGCAGTGTTTTTTTGTTTTTGTTTTTTGGCGGTGACTGCACGTGTTCTCTCTGTGTGAAATTATATAGAGCTGCTATTACACACACACCCTTCTTGGTTTTGTTTTCAAAGGTGAATTTAATTTCAACTTTAATTATCTTATTTAAATAGTTTATTTGACAATTGCTTGTCTGTCTGACACAGGCAGAGATTTTATATTTAAAGGAGGTCACTACAGTACTATAAAATTTTCGAAGTAAATCAATCCAACAAAGATTGTAGCATATTCTCAATCGTGTGGTTTTCCTCGCTATTTACTTACATGGAATTATCGAATCAAATTTTGTTACTGATAAATCAATATTTATCTCTTTTAGCACAAAACACATAATTCTACTAAATTATGCATGAAGAAAATGCACTTAACCACTCTATATACATATCGTCTTCCGACGCTCGGGGAATACGACCGTTGCCGAACAGTGACGAAGATTTCTATGCGCATTATCACTTTGGGAGAACTGTACCTAACTAAATTAAAATAAATTACAACGTCAAAAATTAAAATTATCCTAGATTAAACCATTTATGTACATATTTATTTAAAATAATTGTAAGAATAAATAATAATAAATTAAATATTAATAAAAATCAATACTGTAATACGACCGCCTCCGTGGTCTAGTGGTAACAAACGTTGCCGTGAACTCGGGAGGTTGTACATTGTATAATTTGTCTCGGTCTGGGTGTTTATATGTATAATATGTATATATTTACAAAAAACTAACTAGATGGCGCTGTGTGACCTGTCTGGAAACATTAATTAATAATAATAATAAAAATAAATACAGTTAAAATAATATCCGTATCCGTAATAGACATATTGTATTGTAGCCGCGAGTATAGCCAAAATTATAGTTTCCGAAAGCATCCTTAAATTAACTTAACATTTTCTCATATTCTTTCTTATACGTGAAACAAGGCTGCCTCCGTAGTCTAGCGGTTAAGTCCGTGGGTTTAGACTCGGAGGTACCGGGTTCGATTCCCGGTCGGGACACAATAATATTTAATAATGTAAATAAATGCATTTAATTTATATTTAATTTATTTGTGATATTTCTCGAGTTTGGTACGCTGGAGACATCGACGAGCTTGCCATTGTCATGATTGGCCTATAGCAAAGTTGGCTAGATGTGAATCCGCTTATTTATAAGCGTGGTTTCTGACCACCCCGAAAGGGAAACGGTCGTGATGATACTTTTTTACGTCGAAATAAAACGTTGTATTTTAATCATTTTTGTTTGTTTGTGTTTTCTTCTGCCGGTGGATGATGAATTGAGGTGATAGGGAAGGCAAAGGGTCTAGCCCATACAGCCAAGTCTGACGTAATATATCTTTCTGTCTTATAAGTTAATGAGGTTATATTCAAATTCCAAATGTTGTAGAATTTGATGCTTTGCTTGAAGTTAGTCGCGGCATTATAGCTCAAACACGGCGGGTATAATATGAGAGTTGTGACCTGTGTTTGTTGTGTGTGCGGGAAAACCGCAACTTGTATATATATATATATATATATATATATAAAGTGTAATTTATCGTTTTCCATAATTATTCACAATGTAGCACATTAATAAACAAAACAAACACCACTTTTGACTAACAATATCCACAGAAAAGTAATTTACAAAACGAAAACTTTCACTCGACATGTCCGTGAAAAACGGCGCGAATAACACTCTTTTTTTTATTAACCTTTCAATTAATAATAAAATTGGCAAAATATAAAATAATAATTACAAACTACCTAATACGTTGGCAGAAATAATTCGTCAGTCCTTTTGATATCTTCTTGGCCACGCGCGAGTGTCCCATCGTCTCGAACCCAAACAGCGCAAATTCGTAACCTGTACCATTGTTAGCATATTTGCGCAACTTGCGGTTCTTAGCAGAACATAAATCTACATTTTTGAAAGCTATTTTGGATTGCCACTATCAGAATTTCGTTATAAAAGTTTGGCACAAAAAAAAGTATCTAATATAATGCTCTGCGGTACAGTAAGTGCTGAAAGCTTTACAAATGGATACTTTATGTATTTGCAAATACTCTATTGCGTATGTAGTTTTTTTGCTTTGCAATATTGAACCTTATTCTCAATTCTAACAAGCTTTTATTATGACTATGCTAAAAACGAAATAGAGCCCGCTGATAAGTTGAAGTCACAGAGTAAAAAAGATTAGAATGAAACATGTTTTTAATTTTTATATCTCCGTATTTATCAAATGAAAAAAAAAAATACATTTAATAAAATTATCATTAGTGAAATCAATCAAAAGTTTTAGTTATTAATCATCGATGTATATAGATGTGTCAACTGTCAGTTGCTTAGAAAACTTGTGTTTTAATTATAAATTTTTCATTAAATAATTATAATATGATAATTCGTTTTTGTGGAACAAAAGTGATAAATTAGGCTATACAATAGTGTAATGTGCGATAAAAACTAACTTTTACTATAATTGAAGTGCCCAATAGTCCATGTTTATACGTGTAAAATCGGGTTAGTGAAAGTGTACCTAATTTAAAGAATAATATAAATCCGTATCAGATATATTAATTTTCACAAATAGCGTGTGTGAATATTATTAAAGCAATAGCAGTATATATATAATTGTTGGTTACTCAATATAAAATAAAGAATAACGGCCGTCAAGACAGCAAGTGACACTATTAGCGTTACTTATAACCTACAAACTATAAACTAAATGGAAACAAAATGAAACCAGTGTAAAGGTATTTTAATGCGTGTATACTTACATTAAAAAAAATACTTATCACAGGTGCAATATTATGTTACCTATAAAGGAAAACTGACTAGAGATCAGCGAGTTGTAAAAGTTTGCTATATTTTATGCTGCCGACCGGCTGCCATATTCATTGTTTACATCCAAAAGTGTTCCTATTGGTCGAAGATAAATACGTAAAAAATACGTTCCGATTCACGACAAATGATATTTATTATTTACTATTAGTAATTAATAATAGACAACGGGTGCGTTCTTTTTCACCCTAATTAAATCTAATAAATTAAAATGAATAACAATACGAAAACATTAACTTTTAGAACACGATCGGAAGCATTAAGAAATAAAGATAAAATAATTTCCGAATATGAAATAGAATTACCAGGTTTAAAAGAAAGTATAAAGACGTATGAACTATTAATCTGTGATCTTCGGAAAAAAATTATTACAAAGGAACATCTTGTACAAAGACTTACCAAGGAACAGGAAGAAAATAGCGAAGAATTTGAAAAGTTATGTAAAGAAAATGCAAAATTGAAAAAAAAGTTAGCAGATAAAGAATCAGAAGTTATTGATATTCAGAATACTCTTTTTAAAGCAGCGGAAATAAACAATACCTTATCAGAGGAAAATGAAGAGATAGGACACGAGGCAATTGCATTGATAACTCCATTGAAAGCAAAGCTCAATAAAATGCAAGAGGAAAACACTATTCTTCATGCTAAACTTATAAAAACAATAGACGAAAATCAAAACTACATATTGGAATTAGAAAAGTATAATACACAAAGTCCAAAAATTAAGAAACAATATGACACAAAGAAATATATAAACAAAAAACTGCATAAGAAGATAAATTTACAAAATAAAAAAATTCAAAAGATTGAAAGAAAATGTAGAATATTAAAAAGGTATAACAATAAACATATCAAAACCAATGATTTTAACAAACTGAAAAAAGCTATTGTTGACGTCGAGAATATTGATAAACAGATATTGACAACAAGTAACATGACAAAAATAAGCAATACGACTATGACCAGTTCAATGGATATCAAAATTATTGGAGACAAATACATAAAAGGAATAGGGATTAAACTGCAAAACAATTTGGGAAATAACTTTAATGTGTGCAACCATGTGTACAATGACACACCTTTACGAACAATTATCCAATCCACAAAGGAAATTATTAAGGGTGCCAAGGAACCCTGCGTGGTGGCAATAGTCATCAAACATTTCAAGGAAGACGAGATTTCAAAATACTATAGCTATATTGAAGACATAGTAGATAGTGCAAAATCGAAACAAATAAAAATTATATTTACAAATATTCCATATGAACCTAATCCAAAACTATCAAGGCTAAATAAAGAAATAAGCACAATTAATGTAAAATTGAACTGCTTAACATTAGCCAATAAAGATGTGTTTATTTTAAATAACAGCAATGTTAAGATAAATAGTATATTTAACAAAGAGTACAAAAATATTATAAACTACTACATGGAAACGTTTTGTAAAAACAATATAAGGCATCTTAAAATAAATCACAATGATAATAATATTATTAATAAAGATTATGCAACACTGAAAAAAGTCACTACAATAGAAAATATAAATTTTCAGTTAATTCCAATTGCAGGAAAGATAAAATAAGCCAGAAAACAGCAAATAGACAAAAAATAATTAAAAATATGGTCTACAATAGTGGAAAGAAACGTGAAGTAGTTATATGTCATCAAAACGTTCAGGGATTACCTAACAAGTTATTAGACCTAAGCATTATGTTAAATAGCAGTAATATAGATATATTTTGTGTTACGGAATCCTGGCTGGACCGTGAATCTGTTGGCATATACGGTATGAATAATTTTAACATAATAAGTAGTAGTCATAGAACACACTTTAAAAGAGGTGGTACACTAATTTATGTTCGCAACAGTATAAAGGCAAGGAACAGATCTGACATTGTACGTATATCAATAGACAAAGAATTTGAAGTAAGTTGTGTGGAGCTGGATGACTTCATAGTTTTGTCAGTATATAGATCACCTTCTACTAAGTTAGCTATTTTTACGGACAAGTTAGATGAATGTTTATCAAAACTTACTAACAAAAGCAATAAAATAATTGTGCTATGTGGGGATTTTAATATAGAATTTCCGCTTAAAGAGGGGGGTACACACGATCTGAAAGATTTAACCGACTCATACTTACTTAATCAACAAATTTTTAATTTTACGAGGATTACTCCACAGACTTCCTCGTGCATTGACAACATCTTTACGGATGGCCAGGTAATCAAGTCTAACGTGGTATGTGGTATTAAGTCTGATCACATGGCACAAACACTATGTATAAAATCTCCTAATGAAGTACAAAACAATCTCAAAATGGTGTTAAAAACCAAACGTCAAATGACAAACTTTAAAATTAATAACCTAAAA
This sequence comes from Tinea semifulvella, assembly GCA_910589645.1. Taxonomy (NCBI): domain Eukaryota; kingdom Metazoa; phylum Arthropoda; class Insecta; order Lepidoptera; family Tineidae; genus Tinea; species Tinea semifulvella. The sequence continues at coordinate 5,444,291 of OU342612.1, forward strand.
ATATCTCTACAGAATAATAGCGTGTTTACATCTAAAACAATAAACTTTAAATTATTTTTTAAAGAATTTATTGGACTATGTAACACACATATCCCATTAGTAAGTAAACAATCAGGATATAAATATAAAAAAAACAACTGGATAACACAAGGAATTCTTCAATCTAGAAAAAAACTATTTTTTCTCTATGAATGCCTTCAGCACCAAAATAATGAATCCCTTAAAAAGTATACAAAAGAATATAGTAAAATATATAAAAAAGTATGCAATGAAGCAAAAAGAATATCCCTGCAGAATAGAATATTAGAATCTAAAAACAAAATCAAAACAACTTGGGAAATAATAAAAGAACTTAGTGGGAAAAATATAAATAAAGATATATCGGAGATTGTAATCAAAACTAAGAATAACATTTTTATAAGTGAAAATAAGAAAGTAGCAGATCATTTAAATTTATTTTTTAACAGCGTCGCAGGTGATTCTACTAAAAGTCTTGATGCTAACATTGATAATGCATTAAAATATTTAGACACATATCGTCCCAAACAACCACAAGTACAAAACAGTGACATATTCTATCCAGCATCAGAGGTAGAGGTCAGCAAGGTTATTAAAAATCTAAAACCTAAGCAATCCTTTGACTTATGGCATATAACCCCTAAACTAATTAGAATACTAATAAATGAACTAACTTATCCAATTACAAAATTAATAAATGATGCATTATCTTCAGGAATTTTTCCAGACCTGCTCAAAACTGCTAGAGTCATCCCGCTTCACAAAAAGGATGATCCTAATGATGCACAAAATTACAGACCAATATCTTTGCTGCCAGTGCTTAGCAAAATATTCGAAAAAATTATGTATAATAGGCTGTTAAAATACTTAGATTATAATAACATATTAGAAGAAAGACAATTTGGATTCAGAAAAAGCAAGTCAACTATACATGCTCTATCTAAAATTGTTAAATGGATACTAGAAGGCCTAGATAGGAAGAAGAGTGCACTTGGAATCTTTTGCGACCTATCTAAGGCCTTTGATTGTGTGCATCATGGTATCCTTCTTGCAAAACTTGAACATTATGGAGTTAGGAATACAGATCTTAAGTTATGTAAGTCTTACCTTGAGATGAGAAAACAGATTGTAGAAATAAATAATGTAAAATCCCTGGAATTGACTACAAAACTGGGTGTACCGCAAGGATCCATATTGGTTCCATTATTTTTTCTTATATATGTTAACGATTTAGGTACATGTATCCCAGAAGGACTTAATATGGCAATGTTTGCGGATGACATTACCGTGCTTATCAATTGTATTAGAGTGTTAAGAGTGTTAAGTTTTTAATAATACTACATAAAATATAAATAATATAAAATAGGCCTATAGTAAAGTTGGCTAAATGTGAATCCACTTATTTAAAAGCGTGGTTTCTGTCCACCCTTTAAATGGAAGTAAAAAGTAAAAAAGTAAAATATCATCACGACCGCCTCCCTTTCGGGGTGGTCAGAAAACACTCTTATAAATAAGCGGACTCACATTTAGCCCACTCTACTATAGGCCAATCATGACAAGTGGCAAGCTCGTCGATGTCTCCAGCGTACCAAACTCGAGAAATATCACAAATAAATTAAATATTAATTAAATGTATTTATATACATTAATTATTATTATTGTGTCCCGACCAGGAATCGAACCCGGTACCTCCGAGTTTAAATCCACGGACTTAACCGCTCGACCACGGAGGCAGTTTAAATGGAAGTGGTCGTGATAATACTTTATTTTACTGAGGAGTGAATTCTACCAAACAAAAAAAATACACCTAATTTATTTACAAATATTTTTTGTTGTAAATAAATTTGAAACGCTAAAATTTATTTTAAAACTATTCAGCTAAAGACTAGCAGACTAGTTAAGTAGGTATCTCGGAAGTAGACGAGTATAGGTAATTGTACTTTGATTGTTCTTTGACGCGAAATGAACCAAAAATACTGCCTCCGTGGTCTAGCGGTAAGTCCGTGGATTTAGACTCGGTATAGTGAAGAAAAGAAAGCAGTCAATAAACAGAATAAAAGACTTTTTTTACCTTTAGGTAACCTACAAAAATACTTTTTCTTTGTCTTGAAAACTTAGCAATTAATATTACAAATTGCCAAAAGCTAACCTCTATTAGCAATTAAAATAATTGCGTACTGTGGTTCTGGCTTTTAAATTAAACAATATTCTAATTGATCTCTTTTGTTGTGTGAACACTTTTCGTATATCTGCCGCGTTACTCCATATGGTTATAAACGTAGAAATCAACCAAAATGTCTGACCGTTGATCTTTGGGACAAATGTGATTTCTTTATTAGATCCAGGATAGTGAAATATTAAAAAAAAATATATAGTTAATTTTTAATCCAACAAATACCATAAAAGTAAGTAATGCTTATAATAATAATATATTTTATTATTTTATAACTACAAATTTAATAATACTAAATAATAATGGTACGCTGGAGACATCAACGAGCCTGCCACTTGTCATGATTGGCCCATAGCAAAGTCGGCAAAATGTGAATCCGCTTATATTTATAAGCGTGGTTTCTGACCACCCCGAAAGGGAAACGGTCGTGATGATACTTTACTTTTTAAATTTAATTCAATTTCATTTTTTTTTTAATTTATTCATCAAAAGGGTTAGTAAGTACAAAGTAAAAAAATAAAAGCATGACATACCCAGTAAGTTGAATAATCTTATCAATAATCTAGAATGTTGGTTTGCGTCAAATAACTTGTTACTCAATCTAAACAAAACTAATCTGGTAAATTTCTCACTTGATAAACATAATAGACCCATCACATCTGATCTTGAGAAGTATGTCAAAGAAAATGCACTGAAACTAGTACCCAGTACAAAAATTTTAGGTATGGAAATAGACTCTAAACTGTTGTGGAAAAATCATATTGATTTGCTAGCCAAGAAACTTAGTTCGGCCTGCTATGCCATAAAAAAGATTAAAGAGTACTGTGGAAAGAAGGCTGCTAAGTCAGTTTATTTTGCTTACTTCCACAGTCTAATGTTATACGGTCTCTTGATCTGGGGTACGGCTTCAGAGGCAAACAGAATACAGATCTTACAAAAAAGAGCCATTAGATGTATTGCTGGCATCAGAAATAGACACACATGTAAAAACGCTTTTAAAGAACTTAACATACTTACAATGGGCAGTGCATGTGTTATGCAAAGTCTGTTATATATAAAAGAAAATATTGCAGACTATCCAGTAAAACCTGAAAAAAATAATTCACGACGCAAACCATCTATTCGACAACCGGTGCATCGCCTGCAGAAAATGTCTAAAAGCTTTGTATGTAACTGTACACTATTATTCAATAAATTACCAGAAGACATTAGAAACTTAGAATACAATAATTTTAAGCCTCAAGTTAAAAAAATATTAATTCTCAAAGCCTACTACTCTGTGGATGAAGCTCTAAAGGAAGACCAGATTTGTTAATTGACTTATATACCAGTATGACATAATAATAATAATTTTTAATTTTTGACAACGCGTCTTTACAGCTGCTAAATATGACATACCTGTTCAATTAATTAATTTTACACATGTTAATGTTATAGACAATGTACTATGTTTTATTATACAAAAATAATAAGATATATATTTTATATTGTTTAGTATATATATATATATATATAAATTGACATATAATAATAATTAGTATTATTTTTAATTTTAGTTCATAAGTGACAACGCCCATTTACAGCTGCTATAATTATATTTGACATTAAAATTATTGAATAATTATTATACATCGTTATTTATTATTTGACATAAGACAATGTTTTTGATAAGTACAATGCCCCTTTACAGCTGCATCCAACCTTAGTTTATATAATCAATATAGTAGCAGACTGTTCCTTGCTTTCTCGTATCCGGCTATTTTTCTGTGTCATTGTATTAATTACATTGCATATAAAAAATGGTAAACTTTGACAAATCCAAGTGTTCCCAGAAACAAGGTTCCTACGGATAATTAATAAACAATAAACAATTGGTTGGGTGAAGAGAGGAGTAGAATGGTAAGCGAATTGTTTCACAATAAATTTAAAAAGCAGGCCCCCTTTTTAAACCAGCCTATTGTCGGTCGCAAGGCCGAGACACCATTCTTCTTATGTCTTACCCACGTAAAACCATGGAATGTTTAGAAATTTGTCTCCATGCTTCTACTAAATGAGACGGACAGGCTGTGGGGTCATCTAGGCCCGAATGGATAATGGGTCATTTCATCAATAATTTACTAGTATCCATGGTGCTAGTTTCGACTGCTTTAATTCTCCTCCAGGAGTACTTCTGTAGGAAGTGGTCTGCCGTCTCCCACTGCGGTGTCGTGTGCAAGACGGAGCAAAATTCCGGAGATGCTTGGAGCAGATTCCTTAGCAGGTTCCAGATCGGCACTCAAAAAGCATATGCTAATATTACAAAATACTTCACAGCAACTTACCTAACCTATTTATTAATATACTATTGTTTTTTTCTTGACTATCATATCATAATATTATGCTATTTATTATTTATTTAAAACTTTATTGCATGTTATACAAGGGGCGGACTTAATGCCGCTAGACATTATCTGACAGCCAACCTTAGGGACAATGGGGACCATTTCAAATGTAAGGTAGGTGCAAATATTTATATATAATAATAATAAATAAATCTATATACATAAAAATACAATGATATTACTAAATACATACTAATAACTATGATATATTAAATACTAATAATACATATACTACATATGATACCATTAAATAACTTATGAACCATTTAAATAATACGATGACATCATTTTTTTAAACATTTTTCGGTTGGATGCTTGTCGGATTTCTACCGGTAGTTCATTTCACAGATTTGCAGCGACAACAGCAAATGAGTTGCCTATAAATCCAGTATGGTGAGAGGGAATGAATCATAATATTATTTATTTATTCTATTCTCATTTGTTAAACATAATATATATAAACTGTACATTTAGTGTTCCTTCCAAATTAGTAAATGGTACTGTACATCTTTGCGATCCGTGACTCACCCAACATAAGGCATCAGCTGAAAATCAGCGCTGCAGCCTCGGCTGTAGCATATGCTGAGCTGACCACCTATTTATCACCACACCTGTATGTATGTTTCGGTATATAGAATAGGCTTACATTTAAATTTATTCCTTGCATATTTATTTTTTTGTAACCATTGTTGTTGCGATTCTTCGTGTCTAAATCTTACGGTCGTAACCGTAAAAAAATATTTTCTATTTTTTTAAATTTGCCACATTTAGTTTATTTTATTTCTATTTATTTATTTATTCAAGGTACAACAAACAGATTACAACCATTGCACGATATATACACACTATTTGACAGCAGTTCTGGATTGCAATCCACAACAAGACAATACAATAATAATACAATTCAAATGTTCTTACATAACATGATCAATTTCAAATTTCCAACCTATATATAAACTTATTATAAAAGACAACTTAAATATACAAGTCATAAAGACAGCACAATCTAACTAATAATAACCTACCTAACTAAATTAAAGCAAATTACAACATCAAAAATTATCCTAGATTAAACCATCTATGTACATATTTATTTAAAATAATTGTTAGATTAATAATAATAAATTAAATATTAATAAAAATCAATACTGCAATAAATAATAATAAAGATAAATATAGTTAAAATAATATCCATGGTAAAATTAGTGTCAAACTATAACGCTTCTAGGTTTGTTATATTTAGCACTTGTTTCTTATATTTATGTCCTCTGTTATTAAATATGTCAAAGTCAGGATTGTTTTTGGAAATGTCATTATACAGGCGACACATTCGCACGAGTGGGTTATAGTATGATGTGTTATTTCGGTAAGTGTTCAATACAAAAGTGTCGGTATGATGTCTTAGATTTCTTCTGGTGTTCAACTTAATAAGTGATAACAAAACCGGTGAGTCTAGTTTGGAATGTAGAATCTTGTGTAGATATATTAGGTCTTGTTGCTTTCGACGAACATGTAATGGAGTAATTTTAAATTTATTTAGTCTCTCTGAGTATGATGAAAGGGTTCTGCCTAGACCCATCCTAAACGAAATTATTTTAAGAGCTTTTCTCTGTATGCTTTCTATTCTGTCTAAATTAACTTTATAACACGGTGACCATACAGCTGAGGCATATTCCAAAACACTTCTAATTAGAGAGAAGTAAAGAGTAAGAAAAGAGTGAGCATTCTTAAAATCCTTGGTGATTCTGGTCACAAACCCGAGCAGCCGATATGCTCTGTTAGTAATGCAATCATAGTGATCACTAAAAGTCATTTTATCATCAAATAAAACCCCAAGATCATTAACAACATGTTTACGAGCAAGGGCTTGTCCATCTATTTTATAAGTAAAGATAGTCTTATTCTTCTTATTAGTGAATGTGATAACGAAACATTTACTTACATATTTCTATGGTCGCAACATTGAAATTATATTACGAATAGCTATTTTGTTGTGGTTTTTATCGTTTCATTTTATTACTAGACTAAAAATACAGGCTTATGTACAGTAAGGAAAAAGTACGCTGTAGTTACAGCGTATGTACTCGTAGGTAGGAGGTCCTAAGGTTGATTTTCCTATGCACTTTGATTATTGCTTGTTTTCGGTCGCCTTGTTGTATCAATTATTATTATTAAATTCTTTATTGCACGAAAAAAAAATGTACAAAGGCGAAGATTAATGCCTACAAGGCATTTTCTAACATCTAACCTTTGGGAGAGTATGAGATGAAGGGTAGTGCTGATATAAAAAATAAAAAATATTAGGATAACAAACAATATACTACATACTAAGACATACATACACTACATACTAATAAATACATACACTAAATCCTAATAAATACATAGTATAAAAGTATATATTTGCCAAATATTTATTGTGAGCCCGATGCTTGTTTGTCTAAAAATAATGCAGTAACCAAGGTTTTGAATACGTGGACTGACGGTGCGTGTCTAATAGCCAGTGGCAGCTTGTTCCACTGGTGGGCTGCAGACACAGTAAACGAATCTGAATATCTGCTAGTGGAGTGAGATGGGATTTTCAGTTGATTATTATAGGAAGAACGTAATGGAAGGTTGTGCGTATCGCACAGGAACTCAAAACGGGATTTTAGGTATGTAGGTGCACAAGGATTGTTCAGGATACTATACAGAGACACGAGGAGATGAGCAGATCTGCGAAAGCGGATATTGAGCCATTTTAACTGAACACGAAAATTAGAGATATGATCATACTTACGCAAGCCAAATATATAGCGAATGCATAAGTTGAGCAGACGATCGAGTTTGTTCAGTAGCTCTTCAGTGACGTCGGGATAGCAGATATCTGCATAGTCAATGATAGGAAGAAGCAGCGAACTGACTAGCATTAACTTTGCCTTGAAAGGAATAAAATATTGTAACCGTTTTAATGAATGCATGCTGCCATGAACTTTCCTACAAATTTCGGAAACGTGGTGATCCCAGGAGAGATCACTACTCATGTGAAGGCCAAGGTTCTTCACGTGCTGGCAAAAAAGAAGCGGGGTATTGTCAAATAATAATGGTGTAAGAGGTACCTGATCCAATTTGCACAGCATCTGCCTCGAACCAGCAATCATGGCCTGTGTCTTCGAGGGATTCACCAGTAATCCTAGGTTTTGAGATCGTATTTTTATTGCTTCAAGATCTTCGTTCATTTTTGCAGTAGCACTATGTATATCATTAATCTTGAAGTGCAGCATAAGTTGGACATCGTCAGCGTACAGATGGTAGGAACTGAAGTTAATAACCTGAGTGATCATGTTTATAAAAACAGAGAAGAGCAAGGGAGATAACACGCCACCCTGCGGGACACCAGCAGTTACCGGACACCAGTCCGAGTACGTGTCGTCCAACCGAATGCGTTGCTGGCGCCCGCGAAGACATGAGTCGAACCATAATGCCATATTCTGTGAAATATTAAGGGAACGCAATACGGCCGTGAGAATATCGTGATCTACGCAATTAAAGGCGTTACTGAAGTCTAGCAATATGAGGAGTGTGAGCTTTTTATCGTCAATCGCAAATCTGATGTCATCAGTAATTTTTGTGAGAGCAGTAGTTGTGCTGTGGGAAGGACGAAAGCCAGATTGAGAAGCATTTAAAAGATTATTATGAGTAAGAAATGTAGCAAACTGGCGATGAACTACACGTTCCAATACTTTGGATAGAAAGGGAAGAATTGATATTGGTCGAAAATGGCTAGAGTCGGTAGGGTTAGAATTTTTGGGGATAGGGACTATGTGGGCATTTTTCCACATTGTGGGAAATTGCCCAGTAGAAAGGGAGAAATTTATGATATAAGTTATAAAGGGAATAATGTTGTCAATAATAGGAATGAGAAGAACACGACCCACATTATCGTCTCCTACGGCCTTACTCGTTATAGATAGTATAATCTTTTTAATTTCACAGCTTGACATTGGTTCGAATTGAAAAGTATGACTACAAGAACGAGGTGATGAGTTAATTTGAGAAATAGCAGCAGCCTTAGATACAGTATTAATAGAACAAGATGGACTAGAGAAGTATCGATTTAGGCTATTGACATCAATTGAGGAAGAGACTGCGGCGTCAGCTGTGGTCTTACCAACACCTAAAGTTCGAAGAAATGACCAAATATTTTGAGAAGTGCAAGATTTAATAGAGTCATGAATATATTGGCGTTTTGAGTTCCTACACATCTGATTCACCCGATTTCTCGCATATTTATATTTATCCCAGTATTCCTGATTGTGCGATTTCCTGTATTTCTTGTTTAAAGAATCCCTCCACCTCATGGCCTTACGTATCTTATCGTCTAACCATGGGGCTGGGGGTCTCTTCATACGTACGGGACGTATAGGAGCATGTTTATCAAACAACTGTATTATTAAATTATTTAATTCTGCTACCATGTCATCTACATTTTCTTTGTGTGTTACGGTATTCCAGTTCATGTCAGCAGCATCCGACAAAAGCAAATTCTGATTCATTTTGGCAAAGTTACGCTGAAGATAAATTTTGGGCTTAAATCTGGGAATTTTTATTTTGTAAGAAGCGAAAATCAAGTCGTGGTGAGAAAATCCAGGTGCTGAATATTGTCCATGTGTAGATATCCTGTTAGGGTTGGAGGTAAGGATTAGGTCAAGAAGGCTACTGGAGTCATTTACATGGTAAGTTGGGTTAAGTGGAAGAAGAGAAACATTAACGGAGGAAGTAATAAATTTGAGTTTCCTACTGCGCGAGTCATCTTTCTGTAAACAAGTGTTAAAATCCCCCATGATCAAATTGTGATCATATGAGGGTATGTATGACTCGAGCAGTAGTTCAAATGTAGAGAAATAATCAACAGTAGGGGGAGCGTAAACGACTCCAAGAAGAAATTTTACAGAGTTCAAGTTTAACTCTAAGAGGATGTGCTCAGAAGAACCAGAATAAAAACAAGGAGATTGGGATAAAATTTTAAAAGAAATATTGGAGCGAAGGTAGATTGCGACACCACCGCATCCCCTGCCTGTTCGGTCATTACGTATAAGAATGAAACCAGGGAGAGGGTAGTACGTAGAAGGAAGAGTAGGCTTAAGAAACGTTTCAGAGACAAGAAGAGCGTGAATGTTGTTGCTACCGAACGTGGCAAGGAGATCCGAGTAGTGTCCAGGAATGCTTTGTGCATTTATGTGGCAGACATTGAGATTCTTAGGGAAAGGTGAGAAAGTGTTATGAAGTGCATCCCCCAGATGAACAGAACCCTGACTGACATCGGACTCGTCATCCGAACTTGTTGATGTACACGAGAAAAAAACATCGGACTCTGAGGAAGAGTTATTTGGCATCATAAATAATGTAAACAAAATATATAATATATATAAATACAGATAAGTATATATTTTTTATAATAAATTAATTTAAATATAATCTAATTGTCTTTATTATTAAGTCTCACCTCACCTGCCAGCCATTTGTTTACATAATTTACTAATGAACGAATATATATATATATATACCAAACAAAATCAAAACTATTCAATTATACACTATAAGCAGGCACCTACATAATTGTTATTAAAATAACAATAATTGATAAATTAAATAATTGAATTACCAATCGATTACTACACTGACGGCTCATCCCTAGACGTTTAGAACAAAAAAATGGCATAGACAAAAAATATGAACCAAAAGAATGGGGCACCTGCTTACAGGCGGCAATTATTACTAAAATGTGCCAAATACGATGCAAACAAATATAAATTAGTAAGCTGAGTAACACATATGAGCAGTCCTGTTTGTATATAGATGAAAGTCCAGAAAACAAAAGAGATGTAAGTACAGCGAATTGAACTCTTGTTACTTCTTCCTTGCTACCCTTGCAGGTCTTGACTTTTTGGTTTTGTCCTCAGGTGGTGCCGGTGGATGGTTGGCAACAAACTCACTTAGGGCTCGTTTTGGTTTTGTTCAGCAAATAATTTCTCCGTGGTCTAGCGGTTAAGACCGTGGATTTAGACTGGCCGGGACACAATGATATTTAATTTATTTGTGATATTTCCCGAGTTTGGTACGCTAGAGACGAGCTGTAATGATCAATTGTCATGATTGGCCTATAGTAAAGAGTTGGCTAAATGTCAATCCGCTTTTTTATAGGCGTGGTTTCTGACTACCCCGGAAAGGAAACGGTCGTGATGGTACTTTACTTTTTAATAATATTATTTATTTCTCTTCAGTTTTTAATTCAATTTTCATTTTGGGTTTTTTATTTTTTAAATTAATTTTTAATCGGGTAGACTATCCAATTAGGCGCAGCCAACTTCAGCAAAGAAGCCGACAGACGCATTCAGCTAGGATGGGCCGCATTTGGACAACTCTGGCACATCCTCTCATCGTTCATACCACAATGTTTAATCACGATGGGGGTTTAATTATAATGGGGATTACGGTCGCTTGATGATTAAAATGTACAATTATGAGTGCTTAACAAAATATTTTGAATTGTATTTTTCGGAGCACCCGCAAAATTAACTTGCATAGAAAGAGTTTAAAATTATAGAGGCACGGATTTTAATTTTTTGGTTCTCTTCTCCCGATGGATGATGAATAGGGAAGGCATATCATATACAGGCAAGTCTGAGGTAATATATCTTTCTTTTTAATGAGTTAATGAGGTTATCATCAAATTCCAGATGTTGCAGAATTTGATGCTTTTGTTGGAGTCACTCGCGGCACCATAGCTCAAACACGTCGGGTAAAATATAGGAGTTGACAGCGCGGGAAAACCGCAAAAAATAAACTGCAACTTGTGCCCCATATTTAAAGTCCAATTTATCGTTTTTCCTAATTATTCACATTGTAGCACATTATTAAACAAAACAACATCACTTTCGACCAATAATATCCACAGTAAATTAATTTACAAAACAAAAACTTGAACTTGACATGTCCACGCAAAATGGCGCGAAGAACTTCTGATGCACGGCTGATTTTGACACATTGCTTACCGTTTCTGAGCGTTCTGTTTCTCCTAGTTACTGACATAACGCACTAATGCGTTTCTATTATAAATAAATATAACTGCCATGTTATAGCAGACAAACATTATTTTAAGGAAACAGAATATTACTGATTTCTCTTTACAGTAAACGAAAATGTTTTACCAAGTCGAGCAAATTACAATACAATATTGTTTAACGATCCGTAAATATCGCGAACGTTCCATCTCTGAAAGCAGGTAAATGTTTCCCTATGTTCTCCGAACTGCTAGAGCAATTATTCGTGATTTATTTTAATATCAACCAGTTTACTTATACCCGGATATCCCCCGTGTATATTAATAGCAAAAAAAAACACTTTATTGCACAAGGACAATGCCAGCCAGTATTGGGATAACTTTAAACATTTTACTGAAAAGTTTATATATACGTATATACATATTAACGATTTAGAGATTACCCAAAACCAGGCCCCAACTTTTTTGCAACGTGCAATTACAACATCTCTTTTACCCCAGCATTAAAATATAATTTAATTAAATAGTCAATTGGTTAAAATTTATGTATGAAATAGTTACAAAGCACTATTTATACGATTAGGTTCTTTATTATGACCAGGTACTTTATTATAGATAAAATACTGGATTACAAATCGGCGGGAATAAAACTATGTAATTATTAACGTAAAAAAAGTTTTGTCATATGTCATTATGCTAGGGTAAAATAAATACAATTAATTACAGATTATAAAAACACAATATCATCATCATCAGCCTGTGTCTCTCCACTGCTGGATATAGGCCTCCCCCAAGGCTCGCCACTGCACGCGGTCTTTTGCAATCCTCATCCAACCCCCACCAGCGACCCTCCTTAGGTCATCCGTCCATCTGGCGGGGGGTCGTCCCACTCTGCGTCGTCCCGTACGTGGTCTCCACTCCAGAACCCGTTTGCCCCATCGGTCGTCGGTTCTGCGGCAGATGTGTACGGCCCATTGCCACTTCAGCTTGCTAATTTTAAATGCTATGTCAGTAACTTTGGTTTTCTGACGAATTTCAACGTTTCGAATTCTATCCATCAGAGAAATACCAAGCATAGCTCTCTCCATAGCTCGCTGAGCGACCTTGAATTTGTGAACCAGACCCACTGTCAGTGTCCACGTCTCTGCTCCGTACGACATTACGGGGAGGACGCACTGGTTGAAGACTTTTGTCTTCAAACACTGTGGTATGGACGATGAGAAGATATGTCGAAGTTTCCCGAATGCCGCCCATCCTAGCTGAATGCGTCTGTCGGCTTCTTTGCTGAAGTTAGCAGCGCCTAGCTGAATAGTCTGTCCAAGTTAGACGTATTCCTGCACAACTTCGAGAGTAGCATTTCCCACACAGATTGGCCTCTGCTTGACATGGTCATTGAACATAACCTTAGTCTTATCCAGGTTCATTCCGAGGCCAACCTGCTGAGAAGCCACGTTTAAGCCGTTTAACATTCTGCTAAGATCCTTGAGCGAGCTGGCCATGATGACTATGTCATCCGCGAATCGGAGGTGTGAGATGTATTCTCCATTGACATTTATGCCGCAGTAATTCCAGTCCAGCATTTTAAAAACATCTTCCAACGCGTTCGTGAACAGCTTCGGGAATATGACATCTCCCTGTCGCACGCCTCTGCGCAGTTGGATTGCTTTACAATATATTAACTATCAAATAAAAAAGAAATCATTATGACACGAGAACATTTTATTGGGCCCATTTCTCTAAGAAAAATCGGCTTTCTCATTTACTACACTGCTTTATAAGAAATAATTAAATATTATTATTATAATCTGGAATACAAATAAAGAACTACGTGTTGTTTATTTTAATTATATTATAGACGGTATTAACGGAATCATACAGTATTTGGTTGGGTAGGGAGAGGAGTAGAATGGTGGATGGTGAGCGTATTATCGCGCAATAAAATAAAAAAAGGGAGGCCTCCTTTTCTTAAACCAGCCTATTGTCGGTGGTAAGCCCGAGACACCATTCTTCTCATCTCTTACCCACACACGATGGACCCGGCACCCGCACGGTGAATCCATGGAATGCTTAGAAATTTGTCTTCTAGGAAGTGGTCTCTCGTGCGCAAGATGGAGCGATATTCTGGAGATGCTTGAAGTATCCGTTGGTCTGCCCAATAGAACATATGTCTAGTCAGGCCAGCGATAAACTCCTCAATAGTAGGCATCTCCAAATCGCAAGCTATGACAGAATTACGCAGGAACCACGGCGCTCGGGAGGCCTATATCTTGGCCAGAAGGTCGTACCAGGATGGTACAGCATGACAGAGACGAGAACGGATAAACCTGTGGTGTCAAGGAAAAAGGAGATAAGTTGAAAAATTTAAAAATGAGATTTTTGCACCTTTTGGTTCAAAACATTTATATGTGTCAATGCAATAAGGAGATGAGTCCCTTACAGTTTATTTTGCACCCCTACGTACATAAAGGGGCTAGTCGTAACATTAAAATGTATAAATAAATAAAAAATTCAATCGAGTTATCTCAGTATCGCGCTTTTACCGCTAATAATTCAGTTATGCATAGTGAGATGAGTCGACTCGTACCCAAAGTATGCGACTAATGAAATTGAACCTTACTTAAATTACAAGTTTCTAATTATAAAAATGAGTTGTTTTCTTAATTTGTCTCTAGTGAAAAGTTCAAGTTATGTACTTATCCCCTTTTTCCTTGACACCACAGAAACATCTTGTAGATCCGCACTTTCAAATTGAGCGGCAAGCTGGATATCATAACAGGACGTAACATGGCTACCTAGCCTATTGTCAACGTCCTGTTAATGATGCAGCCCAGGTATTTGACGCTCGGAGTCCACTCGATGTTCTGCCTGAAGCTGCAATGGTGGAGGCAGCCGGTATCTGGAATAATCGCCTTACCATCAGGTGAACGCGATGTCGTGTTAAGCAATAAAATAAAATACTTTATTACATGAAAAATCTATTTAAAAAAGCTATTAAAACAAATTCTTACACTTTGGTACGAATGTTTTGTCTTTGGCAGTTTTCCATATTCCATTCATGTTTATTACCAAATATTAGTATACAAAATGGATGCCAAATGTTTAGCTATGATGCTGTTTGTGTTTGTACTTTACGAATCATTTTAGTGCTACGTTCGGTTGATGATAATATTTTAAACGACTAAACCTAGCCATCCACCTGACATACATCTGACCGCCTCCGTGGTCTAGTGGTAACAAACGTTGCCGTGAACTCGGGAGGTCGTGGGTTCGATTCCCACCGGGGGCAAGTTGTACATTGTATAATTTGTCTCGGTCTGGGTGTTTATATGTATAATATGTATATATTTACAAAAAAAAAAGTATAATATGTAGTTTATCAACCATCTAGTTTCCGTAACACAAGCCTCGTAGCTTACCACGGAAACTAGATGGCGCTGTGTGACCTGTCTGGAAATATTTATTTATTATTATTATTATTATCCACGCCATTTTAAACCCCTGGAAATGCAATTGACATAACTTTTACGAGTACATTCGACACTGAGAAAGATGGATATTTTATGTTGGTAATTGATAACACAGGTCAACAATGTGAAAAAAAAAACTGACGAGATATTGTTAGTGGTTTTGCATTAGGTGTGCATTGGTAACACTAGGTAATATACTACTTTGACCATGTGTGTACAATTTAACTTAATTATTATATATATAGATATGTAGGTATTTATGTATATATTTATTCAGTATATGTAATATTAGTATGTAAGTCTATTATAATAAATTGCACCCTTCGTTGTTACCTCTCCACACTCCCAAAGATTGGTTGTTAAAAAAAGGTTAGTCATTATGTACAATATTTTTTAGTGCAATAAATAATTTTTGAATTTAAATTTGAATTATTTTATGGTGACTTTTGTAAGCCATTAACTGTTTTAAATGTTTTTATTTCCAATCTTACAAATTTTTTAATAGAATGTTTTTCGGATAATTTAGATAAAGTTCTCTGTATGTGTTTTTTTTCTTAATAGTGATTAGAGAGGATTTACTGCTTTTTAGGGACATGTGAATGAAACGGATAAAGAAGTAGAGCATAAAACATAGGTACATTAAAATATATATGTATTTTATTATATAATGTGGGACGACACCCTCGCCGCGTCGCATCTCAGGGGAACAGCGCATAAAGCGGGAGCCGCGGCGGAAAATGCGAAATCCAGCAAGCGGCGCAAGTATGTAAGTATATTAAAAGATTACATATTTGTGCCGTTTGCTGTAGAAACTCTGGGCCCATGGAGTCCAAGCGCAAAAAAGTTTTTAAAACACATAACACCGCGTCTTGTTGTCTCCTCCAGTGACAAGAGGGCTGGCTCTTTCTTCGCCCAGATAATCAGTATTGCAATTCAGCGGGGAAATGCAGCCAGCGTTCTTGCCACCATTCCACGCGGACGGGACTTATATCCCTATCCTTAATATTAATTTTATTTTATATGTTGTAAAAAAAATTTTCGAATAAATGAATTTATTTATTTTTATTATTATCATTTTATTTTTTCATTTTCATGCATTGTCATTTACTTCTGAGCTATGGTCCAAATTTCAAGACTCTAGCTCATCGGGAAGTTAGTTTAAAATTAATTACAAAATCACCCAAACGGACATACAAGAAAGCGCCTTAAACATTAAAAAAAAAAGGAAATGCTGTGTAGATAAATTATTTTACTTTGCAATTAAAATTTGATGCCTCTAATTAGACGAAGAGAAACTTGGCAAAAGACTTGGCTCTGTTTAATTATTTCAGCAATAGCGTCTAATTTCGTTATTTTTTTATTCTTTGAACAAAAAAATGGCCAATCAAAGGGACGTGGATTCGAGAACATTTTCTCTTTTTTTCTGTCTCCAGCCTTTGTTAATTTAGTATTTTGTTTCTTCTAATTGAGTTGTTTGTGATCGTTAAATCCGTCTACAGTCACATGTAGTACGTTGAGGTACATACTGAGAAAAATATCCCCAGGTTTTTAAGCCAGATGTTACTGAAACATATTAACATTGTGATTTAAAATCACCTCGTTTTCATCAATCAATCAATTTATCAAATAAACAAAAAAAATACCTACACTACAAATAAAAACTAAATCATCCGATGGGCGTAGTGTGCCGAGGACACTCGCTGTTTTCCCCCGTTGAACAACTGCTGACCCTTGGAGCAAAATATTCTCTACGCAAAGGGTCACCTGTCGCCAACCGGTGTTTTTCCCCAAGCTCACAAGAGAACGCCAGAGCCTCCTCTACCACGGACGCATCGTTTCGACTGCAAATAGGAGGAAATGGTGATTTACGATGATCTCCGCGTACTTGTCACACAACATATTCCCAAAGTTTTATCTCGATCGGTCAAGTTGTTTTGAAATGCATAGGAAACATACATACACACAGACATTCATTTATATATATATATATATATATAGATTTGAATTAGGAATATTTATATTATTTGTTTGTCTTCATTTTTAAACTTATGTATTTTTTGACAAAACTCTTTTCTAATTTGGTTCCAATCTGCTCTACCCTAACGCTAACATATGGTCCTTCGAGCCGGATTTACTAACTTTATTACTAGAAATATGCATTTAATTTACCTAAAATTCCTTGTTTCCATCATAGAATCAACTCAACCCTAACGCTAATAGAGGTTGTAACAAACAATCTATATATACGCTTTACATGATGGTTTATTATTAAACCAGATTCATATAAAAGGGTTCTATAATTTTCAATCGAAACCGTAAAAATAAGCCAATAAAATCGTAGTTTATTAACACATATGTATGTATATTTTTTTATAATTAGGAAAAAAATTCTGACCAAGACTGAGACCAGGGTTAGTGTTGGTATTGGTTTAGCTAAATTGTTTTGATTGATTGGGCAACACTAGAAATATGGTAATAGCGTTATTTACAGGACATTTCTGACGTTCCCTTTCAGCTCCTCCATAATCTCGTGCAATTTTAAATATCGCAAACGCGACATACTCTTAAAATAATTTTGTCCAATGATTAGCGATGTGCCCAGAACTTTAATATTATAAGCCATTAAAACAATTACTTTTCCATTACATAAGTTTTTACGAGCGACTACTGAATTGGATTGAAAATATTTGGCAATTATCCAGAAGCCAAAAAAGTTACTCACCTACGTTCGCACAAAACTATTATCTAAATTGGACTTGTTCAACAATATTAACTAATTCCTAATAATAAACGTGCAATCCTTAGGAAGATGCCAAATACTCCTATTTATTACCTCTTCTTACTAAAAACTTAATAAAGTACATTATTTTACTAAACTAAATCTAGTAAATTGACAAAAAAGGTACGTTGTTTCACTAGACTAAATCTAGTAAAATGAATAAAAAGGTACATTGTTTTACTAGACTCAATCTAGTAAAATGAACAAAAAGGTACGTTGTTTTACTAGACTAAATCTAGTAAAATGAACAAAAAGGTACATTGTTTCACTAGACTAAATCTAGTAAAATGAACAAACAGGTACGTTGTTTCACTAGACTAAATCTAGTAAAATGAACAAACAGGTACGTTGTTTCATTAGACTAAATCTAGTAAAATGAACAAACAGGTACGTTGTTTCACTAGACTAAATCTAGTAAAATGAACAAAAAGGTGCATTGTTTTACTAGACTCAATCTAGTAAAATGAACAAAAAGGTACGTTGTTTTACTAGACTAAATCTAGTAAAATGAACAAAAAGGTACATTGTTTCACTAGACTAAATCTAGTAAAATGAACAAACAGGTACGTTGTTTCACTAGACTAAATCTAGTAAAATGAACAAAAAGGTACATTGTTTCACTAGACTAAATCTAGTAAAATGACAAAAAAGTAAAAAGACAATGCAAAACTAAAAAACGTGCGTACTGAAGTCACGATTTGCTATAATGCATTAAAACCAGGTCTGGTCAGCGGGGCGAGTGTAGGCCAAATTGTCCAGAAATTTCTGGAAGGCCCATCTCCAGCAGGCCAATTTTTTTTTTTTTTAAGTAGTGTATATAGTGTATAAACGTCTGTTCAAAATTCATAAACCAATAATTATTAGTTCAATATGTTATGCTGTCAGGAACACATTCTCAGCGGCCGGATGACTTTTTAATAATGTTAATTTTCGTTCAAGTATAACTTGATCGCGAATCTAAGGTAATCAATCAAGTTGGAAAAGCAATAAGAGCAAGGTGTCGGCACCTTTGCAGTACACCACTTTCCCATTAATAAAGCTGGGACAGCTATTTCAAATAAAGTTAAATCAGACGTTTTAATTTTACAGTTTAATGGTGTTATTTTTTCAATGATAGGCATACAATGGGAATCTTGAAAGTTCTTGAAGTTGTGCAGAAATACGTCTACCTTGTACAGATATTCAGCTAGGCGATGCTAACTTCAGCAGAGAAGCCAAGCGACGTATTTAGCTAGAATGGGCGGCATTCGATAAACTTCGACACATCCCCTCATATTTTAAGACAAATTTGTCACTTCCGACATATGGTTTCTTAAGAAAACTTTCTGTTTATATCAATAGAATCAATAAAGAAAGAAAATCTTTGTCAAAAAAGCACAAGCAGTAAAAAAATACAACAAACAAGATAGTATTGGGTATTGGGTTGGGTTCATGGTAATCTATACGAATACGGATTCGTCTCAACTGCGCCACCAAATTAAACCAGCTTGTAATCGGCGGACTGGCTTCCCTTGAGACCCGCGGACCCCAAACGTTTGTAGTGTGGTGACAAAAGGGATTCAGTTCCGCAATAAGCTGCAACACTCGGTCACAGCGCTGATTTTTAGGAGATTCCTCACGACGAGACTCTATACATACAAATATACCTAAATATGACAAAATAATTTAAAAAATCAACCAAAAATTTTATACAAGAAATGTAATAATGTTTATTGTATCTAAACATACTAAATACATGAAAATAAAAAATAAATAATAAGCAATAATAAATAATAAGCAATAATAAATTACATAATTAGTCTAACATAAGACCATACAAAGTAAACCTGTATAGGAATAAGACAGGGTTCACCATAACGAAAAGTATGTTGTGTTCATAAACGATTTGTATTTGCTTAAACTTAAGTTAATTTATTAAATTGGGCTTGAAACACCAGCCCGTATCTTAAGGGGTGAAAACCCTCGAATTGCCAATTTGTATCTGAGCACTCGAAAAGTTCTTGACCCAAAAATAACAATACCACCGAGTATTTAGCCTTTTTTCATTGTTTCGCTTTATTTATTGGCAAGTCTGATTAGCACTAACTAATCAAAATTATAATCGTAAATCAAAGTAGTACCTGCGAATAAATTTTGGACTGTACATAATTGTTAAATAATTATTCAGACCTACTTAAAAATCTTAACTTACCATTAATAATAATAAATAAATAAATAAATAAATACCATTATGACTCTTTAGGAAAATGATATATTTACATAAGTATACTGCTCCCAATATTGTATGTAGTATGTATATGTATAGTGTGTAGAACATACATATTTGTATGTATTGTTTATCTTAGATTAAGTTTACCACGTAATCTAAATTCTCTGCATTGTCCCAAAGATTGGCATCTAGAGAATGCCCCTTGTACATAGTGCAATAAAGTTTTAAATAAAAAAAAATATTATGCCTCAGACGGGTTGGCAAGGATCTAATCTAAATTTTTAATGACAATTTATTAACAATTCCACAAGTTGGTATTAGTTGAACCGGTACCGACAGGCTTAACGTGCTCTCCGAAGCACGGGAACGGCGGTGTTGTAAATCTATGACAAATGTACGTAAGAAAAGTATATTTCTCATTGGTATGCCGGGGAGGTTTGAACCGACCTTTATAGGATTTGAAGGAAAGCGTTCTACATTGGAGCCACTGTTGCTCTCTTGGCTAACTATTATTGTTATGTATTAGGTTTATAATCATATTAAACTCTATAAATTAAAAACGTGGTATTTTCATTTTTCACTGACGTATATTAATTGTCAAAGATTTTTTATTTTTATTTTCCAATCTTTTTTATAAAATAACGTGAGGCTGAGGTGCGTAAGGCTACACCACCACCAAAACACAATATATTAACTATTAAATAAAAAAGAAATCAATATGGCGCGAAAACATTTTTTTGGGCCGATTTCTCTAGGAAAAATAGGCATTTTCTTTTGGAGATGAGATCCATGTTACCGGAACAAAATCCTTTGTTGGGGCGCTGGATTGCATCCGTCTGGAACACGCTTAAAAACTGTTTTAACGGCTAATCTCAGTTCTTACATTATCCACTTCATAATTTTCTGCTAACGATCAGCGCTAACTAAATTGCTTCACCACAGCCAAGCTGATGTTTATATTACGTATTACCCGAATATGGCAAAACAGTTTATCAAGTCAAAGTCAATATTATTTTTTATTTTTATAAAATATACTAGCACGACACGCCAACTTGATTAAGTGGCGCTCAAGGTCCATGAGTGTTAGCAACTGGAAAAAGACACTTATGACTGTAATCAGTCGGGAATGACGGCAATTCGAGCCTGATTCTGAAACGTGTTACGATATACTTTACTGGGTTTTTTGGCACAAACGGTGGATACATCCCCGGTAGACTGAGCAAATTACCACAATCAGTTCGTCGACCACCTATTTGTTGTTCTAGTTGAAAGTATGTGCCGTTTGCAATGATGTCAAATGCCAATTTTTACTTTCAAGGAAAACTAATATTGTGATATTTATATAAATATAATAAAATAATAAATATTTCCAGACAGGTCACACAGCGCCATCTAGTTTCCGAGGTAAGCTACGAGGCTTGTGTTACGGAAACTAGATGGTTGATAAACTACATATTATACTTTTTTTTTGTAATTATATACATACCCAGACCGAGACAAATTATACAATGTACAACTTGCCCCCGGTGGGAATCGAACCCACGACCTCCCGAGTTCACGGCAACGTTTGTTACCACTAGACCACGGAGGCGGTCATAAATACATAATCATATTGAATATAAATAAACTCTTGAAACAATACTTACACAAAATTTGTTTTGCCATGACCGGGTTTAGCGATAATTAAGTCAGGAAAGAGCTGCAATGAACGTCCACTGAACCCGTATCTTGTTTACCTTCTCTTAATGACTATCTAGACAGAAGTATCTTTATGTTTGTAACACACAATAAATTGTAACTTATCATAAGAGCCAACTTGTATTAGGTTTTATTGAAATAAACTATTATTATTATTATTATTATTATTATTATATTATCTAATATTTTAACCTACAAAATTATTTTGACAGTTCTAGTCGATCCATTGCGTGTCACTGATATATGTAAGGAGAAAGGTATCCTGCTATCTTGCCGGGCGGTGTTTAGGAGCTAACTGAGGCTTAGGATTGATAGTTGTCGCTTAGTGATGCGGTTTTGGCTGAGAGCTTGCATGAAAGGTGATTTTGGGTCACCGACTCTCGGTCTAAGTTTTGTTTTTTTTGTTGTTATTGTGCACTGCTGGTGACTGTGGTGTCGCTGTGTTGATTTGTACATATAATTCAATTATTTTTGTATAGGTTATACTGTTTCCATCTGTAAGTACTTGCGATATTCATTTTTGTTGTTTTCTGTAGCTTACTGTTTTTGTCATGCCTATATTTTTAAATTGTACTACTTAGTTTTTGTGTTTTAGTAAACAATGTTACCTACATTTTGAATGCAATGCTGGTCTGTAAGTAACATGTTTACTAAACTATTAAGATACCTTCTAGATTGTATATTGTATAAGATTTTGTAAACATGTTGTTGACTTGCTTAATTAAATAAATTAAAATTAAATTGAATGCCTACTATACCGCATTAAAATACAAATACACCAATCAACTCAGCAAATCGACTACGAGTTTACCTATATTTTTTATACATAACGTCAATTAAAGATATTTTTGCCGCTTGCCACATTTCCTCTATCTCAGAAATCTAAAAATAACTTAACATATAGTAGTTGTAAAGTATCATCACGACCGTTTCCCTTTCGGGGTGGTCAGAAACCACGCTTATAAATAAGCGGATTCACATTTAGCCAACTTTACTATAGGCGAATCAGGACAAGTGGCAAGCTCGTCGATGTCTCCAGCGCACCAAACTCGAGAAATATCACAAATAAATTAAATATTAATTAAATGTATACCTATATTTACATTAATAAATATTTTCGTGTTTTGACCAGGAATCGAACCTGGTACCTCGAGTCTAAATCCACGGACTTAACCTAGTTCTAGTAGGTCTAGACCACGGAGGCAGTTTCTATATTTAAAAATATATAATATTTGTAGCATTTGGGGTTAAAACAATGGGGGTATATTATCTTGATACTCACAAATTCGTGACAGAGCTGGTTAAACGAATTTATCAAGAGTGTGGCGACGTCAAGTGCCATAACTAGCTAAAACAAAATATTTTTCATTTTATTCAACGAGGAAATGCGGCGAGCGTTCGCAGGTGGTAAGCCCTTAGTTTATTTTGTAGAATATTATTTATTTTATAGGTATTTATTTATAGTTTAAAAAAATATTTATAATCTATTTTTTTTTAACTTGGAATATAAAAACATATATAAAGCATATGTGGCGAAAAATGCACTGAATATCTCGCAAAAAGTAATAAAAAAATCATATTATTGCAGTTATTTTTAAATTAGAACTGCCTTCGTAGTCTATACCGCGTTCGATTCCTGGTCGGGACACAAAAATATTTATTAATGTAAATAAATACATTTAATTAATGGGATGGGCCCATGGGGACACTCAGCCAAGCGTCTGGCCAAGGAGTTGTCCAAACGGCTAACGGAAAAGTCTGGACACAGGAAGGCTGGCAATTATTTCTGCCAACGTATTAGCTTAGCTATACAGAGGGGAAATGTTGCCAGTCTTCTTGGGACTATCACTGAAGGGTCGTCTCTAGCGGACATTTTTTACTTATAGTTTATTTTTTATTAGGTTTAGTTTATATTTATTTTAATTTTTACTTTTAGGTAGTTTTAATTTATATTGTAATTATATTAAATAAAAAAATTCGAGAAACCGAAAAAAAAAAAAAAAATATATTTGTGATATTTCTCGAGTTTGGTACGCTGGAGACATCGACGAGCTTACCACTTGTCATGATTGGCCTATACTAAAGTTGGCTAAACGTGAATCCGTTTATTTATAAACATGGTTTTTGACCACCCCGAAAGGGAAAACGGTTGTGATGATACTTTACTCTTTTATTTTTAAATTAAAAAATATTGCTTCATAAACTCAAACCGTTTGGTGTAAAGGGTAGTCGTCTTTGAGCTTACGTACATTCCTTTGTACAAACCTTTTCTTTAGCAATTATTCTTTTCACTCGTGTTGAAATGTTCAACGTATTCAGGGCATGTAAGTGTAAGCTTTGGTCTGTCAGTTTCGCTTTGTTAAAACTTTATCCTTCTTGTTATTGTGTCTTCTTTTCCGCCTCCGTGGTCTAGTGGTAACAAACGTTGCCGTGAACTCGGGAGGTCGTGGGTTCGATTCCCACCGGGGGCAAGTTGTACATTGTATAATTTGTCTCGGTCTGGGTGTTTATATGTATAATAAGTATATATTTACAAAAAAAAAAAAAGTATAATATGTAGTTTATCAACCATCTAGTTTCCGTACCACAAGCCTCGTAGCTTACCACGGAAATTAGATGGCGCTGTGTGACCTGTCTGGAAATATTTATTATTTATTATTTACTTATTATTTTATAATACTGACACAGTTGTAAATTTTTGGCGAAGATTACACGTTCAGTAAATACTGTGTCCATTAGTTTGATTAATAATGTCTCAATGGGGTGTATCACTGACTTTTTATCACGATAGATGGCGCATGATATAACCTTATATAGGTAACTGTCAGTTTAATGGATATTAAAAAAAAAAAAACAATAAAAGTAAGAAAGTTATTAAGACTAAAATAAACAAAAAAATAATGTGCTTGCAGTTTCGGAGTACATATAGTATATAGTACAAAAAATATAATAATAAAATATACAAGTTTATAGTCGGTGTAATTGTATTTCTTGTGTGTACTTCTCAGGATGTACATAAGTAAAAAAAATTAAATTGGTTGCCTGTAAAGTCGGTATACGGGCGAAAGTTTTACGTGACAACGACTTTGAGTGGTAAAATAATTTTAATGTGAATATTCATTCGTATAGTAGGAAGAAGGATGAAATAATAGTAACAATTTAAAACATATATTTATACAAAGAATTATATTTAAAACATTAATTTATACAAAGAATCTCGCACTGAATTTCATATTAACAAAATTTTATTTTTACCTTTACACATACATACGTATTTATATACAAATATACATACAATAACTTGCAATACATTTGCGTACAATGAAACAGCGTTTACTACAACTTAACTTGTTCCTATCTGAGTGATTTTGTTGAGGATAGGGCGATGATAGGAGAAATATGAAATGAAAGGAAGTGTTTCTGCTGTAATGTGCCTAGAAAATGTCAAGTCAATGTCTTTCACTTTTTATGTCTGTCTCTCTCGCTCTTAGGCGGGCTAACCATGCCCGAGTGGAAGGGACGCGTGCCTCTCACTCGCTCTCATTGTGAGCGCATAACGTGAGCGGAGCGTAACGCAGTTTCTTGAAGTGTCACCCGGCAAACCAATTTATAAGACGTTGTCACGTCAATATATACTGAGCGCGAAAGTATACAAATTCTGATAGGTCTAGCTTTAATTCTCATGCCGTTTGGTTTCTTGCCCTGTCTTGAAAAGTCGATGTTTTGTACTAAGTCAAAAAAAAACTATTTTTTATATAATTATAATAAAATACGTACATTAATTCTGTAGCCAATTCTCCGATTCACCCTTGTGTCACATTGTGGCTCTTTCTTGTAGAAAAAGTAAACGGATTTTCTGAGAAATACAATTAAAGTGATTTATTTTGTACACAAACATTGCCCGCACCGGTGTCCGAGTTTTATTAAACCAACTAGGTATTAGGGTGTTCATCCACCAGGTATATGCCAGGAAAATAAGGGATGCGGAAAACAAAAAAATATCACTTAATAATATAGCTACTTCTAGGGTTTATATCATTTATTAGAAAAAAATATTTACAATCATTACAGCCTCTGGAACACAGCGTCCTAGACCTCCACTACTGGAGATGGGCCTTCCAGAATCTGGAGAATTTGGCTTACACTCGCCACGCACGGCTTGGCGAGATTTTTTTTTTTTTTTTTTAATATTTCCAGACAGGTCACACAGCGCCATCTAGTTTCCGTGGTAAGCTACGAGGCTTGTGTTACGGAAACTAGATGGTTGATAAACTACATATTATACTTTTTTTTTTGTAAATATATACATATTATACATATAAACACCCAGACCGAGACAAATTATACAATGTACAACTTGCCCCCCGGTGGGAATCGAACCCACGACAACGTTTGTTACCACTAGACCACGGAGGCGGTCAAATGTATATATAATATAATAATCTAAAACAAAAACAAAAAAAACTGCTTATCAAACATAATTTAAATATAAACCGTATCCGCGCGGCATGGTGGCAAGAACGCTGGCCGCATTTCCTCACTAAATCGCTATGCTGATTCTCTGGGCGAGGAAAGAACCAGCCCTCTTGTCACCAGAGCAGACAATTAGACGAGACATTGGCTGTGATATTTTTTAAAATTATTATATATTAACGCTTGGACCCCACGGGCCTAAAGTCTCTACAGCAAATGGCACAAACAGGTAGTCTTTGATTATAGATACATATTTGCGCTGCTTGCCGAAGCCAAAGTGTCGACATATATAAGTGGCATCCCACACTAAGACCCGTCCCCGTTCCCAGGGGATCAGCGTCATACCATCAGGTCTCTTGCTATTATCGCGGATTAATTCAGTGGGTACCAGAATAGCAGAGTAGAAAATGTATACAGGCATTTAGACTATCTATTGTACTTTATGCAATAAAGTTTAAAAATAAATCAATTACTTTGAAGGGGACAGATATTGATGAATAAATTATATACTTAACTTTTTGCAAAATCAGAATAATTGCGGTGGTTTTTGAACCAAAGTTGAACCAAAGGACCAGGTCATTATTTATTTATTTAAACTTAATTGCACAAAGTACAAAGGCGGACCTAATGCCGCTAGACATTCTATGACGGTCAAACCTTCGGGACAACGAGAGCAGTAAGTACATAAGGTAGGTACAATACCAAATAAACTTGAAGAGTTTTATTGCAGATAACATATACATACTTATTATTAATTACATACTAATACATACATATAACCCACATAAATAAAATATTAACAATACAATATAATATATATACCTACAATACTATATCTACTAATGATAAATCACAGAATGATTAAGACTAAGCTAAAACAAAAGGAGGAACATGTTTTTTTTTAACATTAGATGACATAAAAAAGGTCGCTGGTGAGGGCTGGATGAGGATGGCAGGAGATCGTGTGAAATGTAAGCCTTGGGGGCAAAGAACGGAGAGAATTTGGAGGTAAACGGACTAATGACAAATTAATTATTGTTATTTATAATGTGTTCATTTATAATTGAGACAAGGTTTATCTATATCGTAGTCATAGGTCAAACGTTGTGCGAAGATTATTCCCTGTAGAGGATTGGAGAGTAAATTGGATCGGTGTCGGCTAGCTTACAGTATGGTACGTGATTTGGGACACGATCCAAGGTACATGCCGGAAATATTCACACAAAATAAGCGACAGTAGCCTTTTAAAGAGTGACTTTATATTTTTATGTACCTTTGACACATTTTTTACTTCAAAACTGGCTGAGAATGTAGTATTTAGACAATTTAAAGAATGCGGTCACTTGATATAGTACATATAGATATACGTACACGGGTAAGTATTTGACAGACGTCACACATTACGCAAGCGGTCTTTTTCCGAAATATAGAAGAAGGGATAAGGTTAGAGCTTAACACGCTCAAGGTCACACCTACATATTACACATTACGTATTAAATTTACATACTAAAAGACACACATACACTACACACACACACTACACACACACTACGTATTGCATGTTAATATGTTTTTATAATAGATTTATTCTTTCTTTTCAGCTACCCACATTTTTATGTAAAAAAAAATACTACAAAAATCAATTAAACTTTTTAAACTTTCGCGCATATTCATAATAGTTTTTATAATTTTAACGGGTCTTTACGCGATTTACCTTAGAGACATATTTCTCCCGACGTTTCAGCCAAGTTGCATTGCCGTGGTCGACTGAAGCTATGCGGTGTAGTCTCGTACATACTGGGCGGTAGATGTAAACCTACCCACTTATCACTTTTAAATATTTAGAAATCACGACACACGACACTTACAATATCCTTGGCGACACCGGGCGTAAAGACCCGTTAAAATTATAAAAACTATTACAATAATCAAATTTTATATTTTATGTTTTTACTAAAGGATTTGATTGATACAAAAATTTAGTCTTATCAATAAAATAATTAAAACTAATATTTAGATATATTTTTACCATTATACACAGCACAAGTAGTACAAAAATAGCCCAAAATTAAAGATGTCATTTACCTACATTTAGTGACACATAATTTGGAACCTGAAAAGACTTGCTTCAATAGATTCTGGTCAAAGTTCACTTAATAATTACAGTGGCCCCAGTCTGTTTAATTAACCTCAACCGTTAAATTGACAAAATGATATTTACTGTCAGATTTATTGCTAGATATGTGCTAGCCTTTCCGAGCATTACCGGGCTTAAATAAAAATTACTGATGTCGAAGGTTCGTGAGTCACACGGGCGCGCCAAAAGTGCATGAATTACCAGCAAGTGGTTACCCGCTGATATCCTGCCGGGGAAAACGGGGGAATGTCCATCCTCAACCCAGGCCCTTTAGCCATGTGGGCCTGGTCAACCCTACTGTTTGTCATCAGTCTGTGTCTTTCTATTGTTGGATAAAGGCCCAAGACTCGCTATTGTACGCGGTCTTTTTCTACCACCAACCAACCTTAGCAAGCGACCTTCTTTAGGTCTTTGCATCGTCCTCTACGTGGTCTCTACTCTAGAACCCCTTTGCTACATTGCTCGTCGGTTCTGCAGCAGATGTGACCGACCCATTGAGCTTGCAATTTTTTAAAGCTACGAGTATGTCAGTAACTTTTATCCATTAGAGAAATACCAAGAGACTAAAAGACACAGAATCCGGCTACTATCTGACGTGCTATTAGGTGATTGGTTAAAAGTCGTCGCGACCGTAGCCAACTCAAACGTGGTTGGTTACTGCTGATTTATCGCTTTGGTGATTTGATGCTGCGGTTTAATACTGTAAACTTCTCAATTGACGGTTAAATTTATTCCAGCATTAACTTGTATTAGGAAGTTTTACTCCACAACTTTGCAGCCACATACATACATATATTTACGCCAAATCCCTTGCGGGGTAGGTTTGACAATTAAGCGCCACTTGTCACGGTCACGACATACCTCTTTCGCTTCTTCGACATTTATCAACCTCTTCATACATCCCCTTTTGTTTCGATGGCTTTTTAATGCACCTTCAGCTATTGTTTTATTTATTTGATTGTAATATGTGAGTCTTGGTCTGCTAGGGCCTCTATTACCCACAACTTTCGCATTATATATCTGGTTCGTCGATCTCTCTTCACCCATCCTTTTGACATGCCGGAACCATTGGAGCATGCCTTTCTTTATTTTTGTCCCTATGCTTTCTTTCATACCTACCCTTTTGCGTATTTGTTGCAGCCACAGTCGAATAATAATTATGCCGGCACAGTGATATGGATTGATTGACTGGTTGGTGTTATTTGCTATAATTCTTGGACCTCGGGTACCGCTTACCATTAAATGTGCGCGTGCAAGTAGTTGAACTCAGTTTTTTTTTGCAATATTGCGGCATTCTTTTCATCATTATTTACTACTGTATCCTGCTTGTAGGCATCCTACAGGACCAACAATCCCCCACCCATACCGTCCCAATTCATGCGAAGCTGGCTTCACCAAAGAACTGATAAACTGCACGAGCAGATGTGGACATCGACCACAGACTGCAGACAGTCCAGGGAGCCCCTTCCAAACCCAGACAGGCGCCTCACACGATGCCTCTTGGGCCTTGACAGAGCCAGACTTCGAATAGTGGTGGGGGTCTTAACGGGACACTGTGCCTTTAACAAACATCTATATATTTTGAACATTACAGATAGCCCACTGTGTAGAAGATGCATGGCGGAGGACGAGACTGCCGTGCATGTACTCTTGAAGTGCGACAATGTGGCTGTGCCTAGACTGAGGTTCCTCCAGACTGCGAGGACTCTTCCGGAGGTCTGCAGGAACGAAACGGGTCTCCTGGCCTTTCTGGAGGAGATCGGATGGCTCAACTGAAGGAGTATAGGTCTCGCACAATGGTCCAATAGAGTCTAAGTGCGGAAAAGCCACCGTAATCACAATCACAATACTACTGTATCCGATGTCAAGCGATCAAATCAGTCTAACGCGGAAGTAATTTGCCCAGTTTGCTGGGGCGGGAAAGTATCCATCGTTCGGTACGATTCCTGGTCGTGACACAATAATTTATATAATGTATTTGTGGAATGTCTCGAGTTTGGTACACTAGTGACATCGACGAGCTTGCTACGTGTCATAATGGGCCTAAATAAAGTTGGCTAAATTTGAATCCGCTTCTTTATAAGCATGGTTTCTGACTACCCCGCAAGGAATACTGTCGTGATTAAAATAAATAAATAAATAAAAATAAAAAAAAACTCGTCAATAATTTAACAATACCCACATAGTTCCTTTTATCATCAAAAGTGTAGGGTCATGTAGTTGTGAGACAAAATTTTTTGTAATATTTTTGTATCGATTGGTCTAGCTTTGATTTTCATATCGTTTGGTTTATTGCGCTTCTTGTTATATATTTCATGCCTAATGGCCACTCTATACGTAGTACTTACATATATCTCAATGGTCCAAGGTTATAAATTGTGTTATGCACCTAACGAACCGCGGATACCTATTTGAACAAGTACCTACTTAATTAATAATAATAATAAATATTTCCAGACAGGTCACACAGTGCCATCTAGTTTTCGTGGTAAGCTACGAGGCTTGTGTTACGGAAACTATTTGGTTGATAAACTACATATTATACTTTTTTTTTGTTGTAAATATATACATATTATGCTTATAAACACCCAGACCTAGACAAATTATACAATGTACAACTTGCCCCCGGTGGGAATCGAACCCACGACCTCCCGAGTCCACGGCAATGTTTGTTACCACTAGACCACGGATTGATGGTAGGCGGATTGATGGTGGAACTTTGCCCAGTCTGCCGGGGCGGGGAAGTATCCACCATTCGTGCCGATAAACCCAGTACAGTTTATCCACACGTTTAAGGATCAGGCTCGAATTGCTGTCATAGATTGCAACATTGCCTTATACCTTGCGCGCCACTTACCATCAGTTAGGCGCAAGGTCACATGCCGTGGTAGTATAAAGAAATCACAGTTCCGCTTGCCATCAAATAGCAGTATCAAATGTGTTGAGTATCAAAAAAATCAAAGTTCCTATTTTTTTGTAAATTACGTCTAACTTTATATAGGTATAAATTATTTAAGGAATCGCGGATCATGGTTGAACAAGTACCCCCAGTTCCTTTGAGATTGACCTTTTTCGCTGACGAATTTCCCTAACCACTGCGAAGCGAAACCTTTTATATTAAAGTAATATAATATACAAATTAAATTCAAACGTAATATTTTGGTTTACGTAAGATCAAAGTATTTAAAAAATTCAATGAATTCCCAAATTGCATTGTTCTTTGTGATAACACAGCGATTTTCCTCTATGTTACTAAAATACTAGCGTTCACGTTACAACACACGTTAAGTCCGTGTATTTAGACTTGGAGGTACCGGGTTCGATTCCTGATACACTTTTTTTTTTTTTTTTTTAATTAATATATATTTATTCGATAAATTATATTTACAAAATATAAAATATAAATTACAAACTACTTAAATAAAATAAAATTAACTATAAACTAAACATAATAAAAAATAACTATAAATTCAAAATGTCCTCAGAAGAGGTCCCATCAGAGATAGTCCCAAGAATACTTGAAGAAATATATATGTATAACATGTATTGTATATGTAGAATTAGTATGTATTGTTTATTTAATATTTACTTGTCACATGTTTTCAAAACTCCCAAAGGTTAGCTGGTGGATAATGCCTCACGGCTAAAGCTCGCCTCTGCACATTAATTTTAAGTTATTTTAGTTTTTTGTGCAATAAAGCATTTTTTATTTATTTATTTATTTAAGACTGGCAATATTTCCCTTCTGTATAGCGAGGCTAATGCGTTGGCAGAAATAATTGCCAGCTTTCCTGTCTCCAGACCTTTCCGTCAGCCGCTTTGACAACTCCTTGGCCAGCGTCTCGATGAAGGTCCCAATTTGCCCTGTTTACATATTTCGCATACACTACATAAGTTATACTATTTATATACTATACTAGCTGACCCGGCAAACGTTGTTTTGACATATAAATATATATAACATAGGGAATTTCTAGTGTAGAAAAAAAATAACTAACTTATTGTAAGTGTGTAAGGATGTATATGAGTGAAAGAGGCATGGAGCGCTGTAAGCGATGAGCGAATATAAAAATAACAAAACACCAAACATTTATTATTTTATTATTATATTTATTCCTTAAAATTATATATATCGTGAGAGAAACAGGAGACCGGCTTCGGTCTCATCCCTACTCCGTGCTGTTTACTGGGAAGTGACACCGGTATAGTCTGGCAAATGAGTGTTGACACAGAAAAAGCGCGGAAAATTTAAATAATCTAGCACTGGTAACACTAATTATAGCAGGAATAAACTGTATTGATACTAATGTTACCATGTAATAAGTTTTAATTAAATGTTAGGCTGAACTGGCGGGGATAACTTACCAAGTGATAATTGATGAGATGATTAAATTACTAAAATGACTATTAAAAATAGGGGTTGGTGATAGAAGGGTGAAAATTTATGGTTGTATGTATTTTTAATGGCACATTATAAAAAAATAAAATTTTGTCCAAAAAATAAAAATAAAATGTTAGGGGTGGACAACCCTTATCACTTCATCATCATCATCATCATCATCAGCCTGTGTCTCTCCACTGCTGGATATAGGCCTCCCCCAAGGCTCGCCACTTCACACGATCTCCTGCCACCCTCATCCAACCCCCACCAGCGACCTTCCTCAGGTCATCCGTCCATCTAGCGGGGGGTCGACCCACTCTGCGTCCTCCCGTACGTGGTCTCCACTCTAGAACTCGTCTACTCCATCGTTCATCGGTTCTACGACAGACATGTCCAGCCCATTGCCACTTCAGCTTACTAATTTTGAAGGCTATATCAGTAACTTTGGTTCTCCGACGGATTTCCTCGTTACGGACTTTATCCATCAGAGAAATACCGAGCATATCCTTATCACTTAAGGGTATGAAAAATAGATAGTAGCCGATTCTCAGACCTACTGAATATGAATATAAAATTTGATAAAAAATCGGTCAAGCCGTTTCGGAGGAGTATGGTATGATAAACATAAATTTAGGTACTACGTACTACATGATGATCATTGAACAAAATAGAGAATATATTCGTATTATATCAGATAATAATGAGCAAATTTGATTGATTATGACACCCACGGGCATGTTTAGGGAAAAACCGCGTATCGTCGATCAGGCGTGGATCAGAAGAGATTTGAAAATCGATGAAGCGATAGGGCGAAGGAAAAATCTAACATCATATGAAAAATAAAGTAAAGTATCATCACGACCGTATCCTTAAAGTTAACTAAGGCCGCGTTCGTTTTAAGAAATGTTAGCATGAAAATACTACTCTTTTTAGCACAAGTCGTTCGTTTAATGAAAATTCTAACATTTGATGCTAATTAATATTAGCATTATTAATTATGATAATAAATAAAACCTAGTTTTTCCTTTATTTTCTTATGTATTTCTTACATATTGTTCGCGCCTGATCCAGAACCTTCCAGCTAACTATGCTTATGCCAAAAGCACGGACCAAACGCGAACAAAGGCCTTCTAAAAAAGTGGACTGTATTTGAATTTTTATAATAGCAAAACGGCCGGTAACGAGCAATCCGGACACAGAGGTACGATATCGGAAACAGAGTAGGACGGGTCACTTATATAAGGAAAGTATGCCACGTACCTACAATTCTATCGATACCTGTACACCAAACAATCTGTGGAAATTTCTTCGGTCTTTGGGCTTTGGCAAGTCTAAAGCTGATGCACTCCCAACCATGGATGTCAATGGCCTTAATAAGCACTTTTCTTCCCCTCCTATTTCTATAGACTCTCTCATTAAGGCTGATACAATTTCCCAAATAACTTCAGTTCCTTTCTCCAATAATTCTACTCTTCAATTCGAACCAATGTCCAGCTGCGAAATAAAAAAGATTATTCTATCTGTAACTAGTAAGGCCGTAGGGTGTGATAATGTAGGTCGCGTTCTTATTATTCCTGTCTTAGACATCGTTATCCCTTATATTACCTACATTATAAACTTCTCTCTTTCTACTGGGCAATTCCCTACGTTGTGGAAGAATGCCCATGTAATACCGATCCCTAAAAAAACTCCCCATACAGATTTTAATAATTTGAGACCCATATCTATTCTTCCTTTTTTATCAAAAATCTTGGAGCGCGTTGTCTATCGGCAGTTAGCCACCTTCCTTAGTCACAATAATTTATTAAATCCGCTTCAATCTGGCTTTCGTGAGTCTCATAGCACAACCACTGCTCTAATAAAAATCACTGACGACATTAGATGTGCTATAGACAATAAAAAACTATCTCTTCTCACTCTTCTTGACTTCAGTAACGCCTTTAATTGCGTCGATCATGACATTCTTATGGCCACATTGCTTTCTCTTAATATTTCGCAGAATGTTGCATTATGGTTCGAATCTTATATTCGCGGGCGCCAGCAACGAATTCAATTAAATGATGTTTTCTCGGACTGGTCTCCAGTAACAGCTGGTGTCCCGCAAGGCGGTATATTATCTCCTTTACTCTTCTCGGTTTTCATAAACTCGATGGTTCATGTAATACATTTCAGTTCCTACCATCTCTTTGCTGATGATTTACAACTTTCGCTACACTTCAGTGCTGAGGATATCCATAGCACGATTTTGAAGATGAACAGCGACCTGGAGGCTATACGAGTACGTTCGGAAAACCTTGGGCTCTTGGTTAATCCTGGAAAGACGCAGGTCATGATTGCAGGGTCGAGACAGATGCTGAGTAAATTGGATGTCGGATCACTTTCCCCATTACTGTTTAATAACATTCCACTTCCCTTTTGCCAGCATGTGAAAAACCTTGGCCTTCACATGAGCTGTGATCTTTCTTGGGATTACCATGTCTCAGAAATAAGTAAAAAAATTCACGCCAGTATGCATTCGTTGAAGCGTTTCCAGAATTTCATTCCATTTAAAACGAAGCTTACGTTAGTCAGTTCGCTGCTCCTTCCTATTTT
Organism: Tinea semifulvella; assembly: GCA_910589645.1. Taxonomy (NCBI): domain Eukaryota; kingdom Metazoa; phylum Arthropoda; class Insecta; order Lepidoptera; family Tineidae; genus Tinea; species Tinea semifulvella. The sequence goes on from OU342612.1 coordinate 5,479,641, forward strand.
AGACTATGCCGATACCTGCTATCCCGACATCACTGAAGAGCTACTGAATAAACTCGACCGTCTGCTTAACTTATGCATTCGCTACGTCTTCGGCTTGCGTAAGTATGATCATGTCTCCCAATTTCGCTTTCAGTTAAAATGGCTCGATATCCGCTTTCGCCGGTCTGTCCATCTTCTCTCTTTACTTTATAACGTTCTCAATCACCCTAAAACACCTTCGTACCTTAAATCCCGCTTTGAATTTCTCTCTAATACGCACAACTGTGCTCTTCGCTCCTCTCACAACAATCAGCTAAAGATTCCTTCGCATTCCTCTAGCAGATATTCAGATTCCTTCACTGTTGCTGCCGCTCGTCAGTGGAACAAGCTACCCCTGGCCATAAGGCGTGCACCGTCCGTTAACGTATTTAAAAACCTTCTAACCACATTATTTCTTGAGAAACAGAATGTATGTCTCTCGAATTAGTTGTTTGACTTTTTATTTATATATATATATCTATTTATTTATATTGTATGTTTATGTATGTATGTATTATATAGTATGTATGTGTGTTGTTTTTTTTTTTTTTATATTGTGTATGTATATGTATATTTAATGAATGCGTAATTATGTTTTTTTTACTAATTTAAGCTATTTTAATATTTTTCTTTATCCTGCCCATCACCTTACATGATCCCCAAGGTTAGCTGGTGAAGAATGCCTTATGGCGTTATAGCTCGCCTATGTACTAGGTTTTTAAGTGCAATAAAGTATTTAAATAAAATAAAATAAAATACCTTTTCACAGCTTCACTATCACCTATCCTGGCCAGGATATTCGCCAAACTCAATCACTTCACGATTATTATAGTTCTTTATTTTAGCACAGCCGTCCGCGGAGAACACAACGGCGCGTCTTCCAGAAGAGCGGGATCACGGCAGATCATAGACTTCTCACTGGGTCGGGGCGCGACGTGCGACTGACTTTGCAAGCAATGAAGCTTACAAAGAAACCTATTTTCTGCAAGTCCACAAGTGGGTACTTCTCGTTGCGAATATAATTAACAAATATTCAAATGTTGCAAATTTGAAGTAAGTGGCGCCATCTTGTGGTGGCATACTTGGTTATTAGAAATGGAGGGAATTTTGTATTGCTCATTATTAACCGATTTAACTATTACAAATATAAGTTAAATATTGGCGTAAACACATATATTTAGTTAAATGTATATATTATTATAGGTATTTGTGTATCAGTATGTAAATTATTGTTATGTATGTTAAAGTATTTGTTTTTATTTCTAATGCACCCGCAATCGTCTACCACACTCCCAAAGGTTAGCTAGTATAAAATTCCGAGAGGCATTAAGCTCGCCCTTGTACTCAACTGTTAAGTTTTTAAGTGCAATAAAGAATTTATAAATAAATAATTTCGTATGTCAGTACCGTGGTTGAAAGGAGGGTTATTGATGTTACTTTTTGACAGATGTCATTAACATATAAAATGGTTTGTTTACCATTTTTATATACTTTATAGTTTTCTATTATATATGTAATAAATTCAAAGACCATAATAATATCATGTGTGTTGGATGCCATGGTATGATAAAACATGAACGAAAATACTTGTCAAAAAGTAGCCTCACCGCTCGTTTTATTTAAGAAATGTTAGCATTGTTAAAAAAAATGTATTTCTTAATAAAAACGACATTTCGCGCTGGTTTATGAAGTTGCTACGAGATGTTGGGAATGCTATAAAACAAACGTGGCCTAAAGGTAAAGTAGCTTTTTTAATTGCGTTGTTTCTGACTACCCCGCCAGTTGATTTTTATTGCATAGCATATGGTATGACAGCTTCTATACGACATATGGTCCATGATAACTAGGTACTAAACAATATACTAACTAGGTACATGATAAAGAGGTACTACTAAATGGTAAAGTTGCGCCAAATGTCGCGTAGATCCATAGACTTTATTACGCTATACATCGACGAGCTTGCCACTAGTCATGACGGGCTTATAGTAAAGTTGGCTACATGTGAACTAGCTTCCTATAAAAGCATGGTTTCTGATCACCTCGTAAGGGATACGATTGTTAAGGGTTACTTACTATGACTATATCTATCTAAATCCTATGCCCCTCGTTCCGAATCAAGCTTAGAATGAATATGATACTAACAGTCGTTCCGAATCAAACATCACGATTTGGATGCTCAGAGCGTGATATCAATTCGGAACGGTCTAAATCACAATTTTAATTCATTACATGATAGTTTTTTTTAATTGTATGGAAGATAAATTGAGGATTTCACATCTTATGTATGTCTATATGTATTATTTATGTATGAATACTAACAAACATACATCTCTCGGTTTATTCATCTTTATACGTGTAAAGTTTAAAAATATTAACTTATTTTGGTCTTTTAAAATAACTTGCCGTGTTACAGACATTTTTTTTTCACTTCCTACTTAAATAATAATTATAGATTTGTTTTAGAAGTAATATACAAACAGTATAAACGAATTACAATATTAAACAATTTAAAAGAAAACTTAATATTAAATAAACTTGAAAATGGCACGCGGCATAATGACAAAAAAACTGACAGCCCGGCGCTCAGCCGCTCAGAGCGATCTACCTCGATATCTAGAGCAATCTAAGCGCGAGGCATAATGTCATTCCTGACGTCACATAGCTTTGGCAAAACAGTTTATGCACGTGTCGGAACACCTTTAAGCGTGCTTAGGTTACTATTATAGTGTCTCGGAACGAGGGGATGGTGTTAATTATGAAATAAAAAGGCGTAATTTTTCAAAGTTGCAGGATCCGTGGATCCGCGTTTAGAAGTAAAGGTCTCGTAGGCCAATAAGTATAAAAGAGCAAGCTTTTTTTAAGTAATCTTCTAATCTGTAGTTGGCTAATGTAATCTGTGTTGTATCCATAATCTTTTGAATTGAATGCCTTTTTTCGATCGTATAAAATAAAGATGTAAATTGTGACGGGTCAGATTTGGTGAACTTGATCCCACATGCACAATAAAATAAATCGTAAAAGATTCGTACACCCTTGACTTTGCACTAAATAGACAAAAGGTTCCAACTAAATTCCAGTATATACACGAGGTGCGTTTTTAACTTCGCGGCTAATTTCTTATAACTGCCCTTATTGCCGTGTCGTGCCATGTGTTCCTTTAACCGAAATTGTTATAGCACTATCAAATATATATATATATATATACACAGCAGAGCCTCGATAATCCGACCACCCAAATTTATACCTTGTTTTGATTAATTAATAATTTAATATGTAAGTATATTAATTTTAATTAAAATTTAATGACATAGATCAATTAGACAGATTAGACAGTATAAATCTTTTGCCTTTGGTCTAATTCTAGTCAATAATTTATTTGTGATATTTCTCGAGTCTGGTACGCTAGACATGAACAAGTTTGCCACTTGTCATATAGTAAAGTTAACTAAACGTAAATCCGCTTCTTTAAATAAGTGGTTTCTGACTACTCCGTCAGATTTTTTAACTGCAATGCATATGCTACTACTATCGTATATCTATCCTTCTGCTGCTACACGAAGTGGATCCATAATAACTTGAGAGATACTACTGTATTGTGAAGTTGCGTCAAATTTCTGGTAGATCCATAGAGTGGATACACCACACACTAGTATTACAACACTCCATGCTATACGCTGATGTCGTCACAAAAGTTATTTACCTACCTTTTTATTTAACATTAGTTGCTGGATATGGACCTTCCAAAACATATTATTATATGCAATGACCACGACCTGGTTGTATTTTATGAAAATAAATAAATAATAAATAAATAAATATTCCCAGACAGGTCACACAGCGCCATCTAGTTTCCGTGGTAAGCTACGAGGCTTGTGTTACGGAAACTAGATGGTTGATAAACTACATATTATACTTTTTTTTTTTTTGTAATGATATATATATTATACATATGAACACCCAGACCGAGACAAATTATACAATGTACAATCGAACCCACGACCTCCCGAGGTCACGGCATCGTTTGTTACCGCTAGACCACAGAGGCGGTCGAAAGCTATCTTACAACTATATATTAGGTAAAAACTAGATGAAGTCTATTGTATATTAGGTCAATGTATATCTCACAATCATTTCATTTATCGAACAAACCCACAAAACTTTTGTTACACGTTTCGTCCAAACTTATCCAAGTATTTTCCCAATGGATTTACTCGTAGCTGTATTAGATTGGGAAGAAATTCATAGTAAAATTCTAAATAATTAAGTATATTGAGTTAAAACTCTTGGGTTGTGGGGACCAAGTGCGCAGGAAATTTTCAAGGCGTTGTCAAAACAGCTCATCAACACCTCGGGAGACAAAAACGCTGGCCAATATTTGGGCCAAAGGATCATAATTGCCATTCAACGTGGCAATGCTGCTAGTATCCTTGGAACTTTGCCGATTGGCTGCGATTTGCAGCAATTTTTTTTACAATAATATTTTAATCTGTTTTTCTATTATTATTATATTTTTTTTATTATTATTTTTTTTAAGTCATTGTACATTACTTCCTTCGTATAAATATAGTGATATTATTAATTATTTAGTGATTGTTATTATTAAGTATATTGTTTACCTAATTGTGTCCTGCAAAAGAAGTTCCTCCGTGCTCAGCACTGGAGACTTATCAAATCTAACATTTCCTATAGAGAAACTCTTAAAAATGCAGGCGTGTGATCCTGGACGCCAGCGCCCTCTATAAGATTTCAGCCCTATTCTGTTACCTAAGCGCAAACGTTATATGATGAAATCCGTTAACTTTATATACATCACGCTTTTAAGGTTGATATTTGCACGAACGATATCAAGGTCAAGCGCTTATAGAGTTGAGAATTGAATATTATATTGTAATTATGACGCAATCTCTGACGTAAATAACGAAATCCACTAATAACGTTTGCGACTACGTAACAGAATAGGGCTGCTGTACTACTATATATATATATATATATATATATATATATATATATATATATATATATATATATATATATATATATATATATATATATATATATATATATATATATATATATATATATATATATATATATATATATATATATATATATATATATATATTGCAAAATATACTGTTTTGTAAACCTACAATTGAGACATATTAATTGTTATTGAATAACTTAATGCAAAAAAAGATAAAAGTTTTATTTACAACATTGGGCTTTGTTTTCATTATTGAGGTATATATTTCTGGTATTAAGTAATTTATAATATTAGTGTATTATTTTGGGACGTATATTTCTTTGTTTTCATTCTTGGAACTACAACAAAACTAAATCTGAGCGTGTGAGGCAAACGGTATAAAAAAAGTCCTCCTTGCATCGTACTGTCCGCGGCGAACGAGTGCTTCACTCCGTAGCCACGACTCAGACTTAGCTGTTAAGGCACGCAGGGCCAACAGTGAGAGAGAGACGGTTTATAGGGTTTTAGTCCGTGGGCGTCTTGGGGTCTCCTTATGAAGCCTCACGGTTATTCGGGCATGCGACCTCCGCGGTGGACCTTCAGGCTAAGGTCATATCGTCAGTCGATTTTACGATCTACGTCTTAGAAAAAAAAAAAACAAATTACCGAGGGGCGTGACGTGGTCGTAGTGAAAGTATGCATCTTGATGATACTGCAGTATCTGTTCCAATCTTCGTAGGCATGCAACAGTATAATGGACAGCTGTGTTGGTAGTGGAGCTGATTTTTATTTATTTATTTATAAACTCTTTATTGCACAAAATAACTTAAAAAGTAGTGTACAAGGGCGAACTTAATGCCCGGCATTTTATAACATCTTTGGGAGTGTGGCAGAGGATTGCGGGTGCATTAAGATAAATATAATTACCTAAGAATAATTAGACACTAATACATAAATACTTACATGATATGTAATTAAAATAATATATATAATAAACATGAATATATAATTATGTATGAATATATAAACACACTAATAGATATGTACTCGTATCATATTACATAGGTACAATCATCCACGATAAAAATTAAGGAAATAAATAAATATTATAATGCATAGGTACAAGAGCAACAAGTAGATTTTTAAACACATTTATTGAAGGCGCCCGTCTAATGACTAGTGGAAGCTTGTTCCACTCTCGAGCAGCGAAAACAGTAAAAGAATCTGAATATCTGCTAGAAGTGTGAGGGGAAATTTTGAGCTGATTTGGTCGCATTATCGCAATGGACTTCGTCTTACGGTCTTTTTCATTTCACAAAGCTTTTAGCAATGTTTCGAAGTGCTGGAGTATTTTAAGAAGACATGTGGTGGATCAGTTATAAAATCGAAGTAGCAAAATTTTAATTTTAGTTCAGCACGGTCTATAGATGTCTCCAAAGATGAGTTTGAGGTCAAGGAGGAACAATGCTATTGAATTCTCCTCTCCTCTTGTTAGAGATGGAATTATTGAAGAGCCTGTAGGGTTAGCACAGCTTTGCCATAGCACTTTATTTAATTTTCATTGCGTTAAGTAATAATCCGTGCTACGCTTTGCTCAAGCTTACAATACCTACAGTTAAAATCTGACATCTTACGGGGTACTGTTAATAAAATTTACGTTGTTGTACATTCACTATTACACTATTGGGCCTAAGCAGGTCTGCCGTCAATACAATTAAGGAACGAGCTTCCAAGACGGCATTAACGGAATCATACAGTATTTGGTTGGGTAGGGAGAGGAGTAGAATGGTGGATGGTGAGCGAATTATCGCGCAATAAAATAAAAAATGGAGGCCTTCTTTTCTTAAACCAGCCTATTGTCGGTCGCAAGCCCGAGACACCATTCTCCTCATCCCTTACCCACACACGATGGACCCGGCACCCGCACGGTGAATCCATGGAATGCTTAAAAATTTGTCTTCTAAATTTCTACACCCGTATTCTAAAGACGTTACCTCAATCGCTCCTCGAGGACGTAGGAAACGTTGTCAAACGAAAATGAATTCACTTAATTGTGAAGTTAAAAATAAAAAATGGCTTTGAATATACCAGCTTACGGCTGACCTTCAAAATAAAACTGGTACAATCGGCTCCGACAACTTTAATTGTAACAATTACAGACACTTTAGTTTTTCACAGCTGGAAGGAAATGTTTAGTGTAGGAGTCGCTGAGGAATTTTCTTAGAATACAAAAGCTAGACGTATCCGCAATGGATCCTCCACTCAATTCCTTGCAGCTGTTAAAAAGGTTTCTTCAAACGATCCTCCAAATAGGTAGTTTTAGTTGTAAAGCCATAAATGTTACCATTTTAAATATTGCCGGTGAGATGAGTTTTTTTTCTGGCAACATTGATGATTTCGTTCTCATATTCTGAATATTCATTTTGTCAGTTTTACTACACGCTTTAGCACTTTTTATATATTTAGAAGAAAATACAGACATTAAGGTTGATAGTATAAAGATGATTAAATTAAAAAAGCTTAACCTAATTCCATTTAAATTTCTTACTAAGATATAATACACAAAAATATAGAAAAATATACAAAAATAAATAATAACATTATATTAAAAGAACGGAAGAATATAAAACTAACATGAAGTTAAAGGAAGAAAGAAATATAATTATTGGAAAATGTAAACATGAAATATCTTATGTCTTATGAAATAGGTTTACCCGCTTAATTAGATACACACACATCGGATTACTCGCACTTATAATAAATAAATAAAAATATATAATAATAAATTGATATCCATAAGCCTGTCTCTTTCATATTATGAATATTCATGTGTCATAAAAACTATTTACTAGTATAATTTTGTTACGAAATCTATGTTGAATGAGTTTGACCTTTTTGTTTTATTTAATAGTTATTTATAAAAAAAAAAAAAAAACTATTTACAAGAGGCGGGCTTAATAATAATAATAATAAAGGTTTATTTCCCAGATCGATTTTACACAGTTAAATACAATCCAATTAATACAACTAATAGGAAACAGTAAAAACTAAAAACTAAGTATATATTTGTAAAATAAAATTAAAAAATAAATAAAATCAAAATCAAACATTCATACTGGGAGTATGATAGTCTCTCCATAGTTAATGTAGCTAGCGGCATTCTTTAACAACCAACATTTGGGACAATAAAACCATTTGTGATGTAAGGTGCAACCATTAAATAGATTAATAGGTAAAATAATATATATACACAAATACATATGAATATAGTGGCGCGGTGGTGTCTCGGTTGTAAGAACGCGTGCTTTAAATCCTACAAAGGTCTCGGTTCAAACGCACCCGGCATGTACCAATGAGAAATACACTCTTCTTACGTACATTACGTACATTACTTCTTACGTACATTACGAAAAAAAAGTATAATATGTAGTTTATCAACCATCTAGTTTCCGTACCACAAGCCTCGTAGCTTACCACGGAAACTAGATGGCGCTGTGTGACCTGTCTGGAAATATTTATTTATTATTTATTTGTCATAGATTTACAACACCACTGTTCCCGTGCCTCGGAGAGCACGTTAAGCCGTCGGTCCCGGTTCCACTAATACCAATGTGGAATCGTTAATAAATTGTCATAAAAAATTACATCATATCCTTGCCAAGCCGTCTGGCCAGCATAGCGAGTGCAGGCCAAATTCTCCAGTTTTGGAAGGCCTATCTCCAGCAGTGAAGGTCTAGGACGCTGTGTTCTAGAGGCTGTAATGAATGAAAAATATGTACATACTATAAATATAATATATACACTACATATAATACTTACTTACACTGTGAAGAACTGTTTAAATAATGTGAGTAGTTATACAATATTTTTGAATTTTTTTCTGCTGGGCACTTGACGAATATTGTTCTTTAACTAAAATAGGATAATAAGAAATACAAGTAATATAAATATTTGCGAAAAAAATAAAGACGCTTTAAGGAGATTTAAAGGTACGTTGCGATGTACCTTGAAACCACAAAGGCCTGTAAATGTGATGTAGGGTAACACGATCAATCTTTCCAAACTTTTATTATTATTATTAAATTCTTTATTGCACCAAATAAGTGTACAAGATTAATAAACAAGGCATTTTCTAACATCTAACCTTTGGGAGAGTTTTTTTTTTTTTTTTTTTTTTTTATACTAGCACGACATGTGACCCTGCGCTCACCTGATGGTAAGTGGCGCGCAGGGTCCATGAATGTTAGCAACTGGAATGCTTATGTCCGACATCAGTCCCTAACACTATGCCGGCTTGACTAGATGCCTTTTCACACTTCGCTTGAAGGACTCCAGGTTATAGGAAAGTGGAAACACAGAGGCTGGAAGAGCATTCCACATCTTTATTGTGCGACAGATGTATGAGTCACCAAATTTATAGGTACGCGAAGGGATAGTGACTACGCTATGTGGGTGCATATTCTGACCTGTGCGTGTGGTTCGGTTGCGGAATGGAGAGGAAGGAATTAGGTTATAGAGCTCTTCAGAGCACTCACCATAGTATAGCCGGTAGAACACGCTCAGAGAAGCTACATCTCGGCGAAGCTGCAGGGATTCGAGAGTTCCAGATATAGTGGCATCGTCCACAATTCGAACAAAGTGTGAGATTAAGGGTAGTGCCGATATCAAGTTTAACAATATAGAATATACTACACACACTACATACTAATAGATACTTGCACTGTTACATAAATTACATATATACTTATAAATAAACATATATATCTAAATATATATTTATTCGAAGTACTTAGATACAAAAATATTAAAATAAAATTGATTAAAAAACTAATTATAAATAAAACTAAAACTAAAAATACCTATGAAATTAAAACTATTCTACAAAATAAACTAAGGGCTTACCACCAGGGAGGGTACCTAAAACGCCCGCCGCATTTCCTCGTTCAATTATAATCGACATATTCTGTTTTAGATAGTTATGGCATGTATAGAACTGGTCAATTGAATCTTTCATATAAACAGAGATGCATTAAGTATCATATTTTGCCGCTTCAAGTACGTAGGGACATTGCAGAAGTTATATATCTTATCAACATCTTAAGTGGGCGGGTGGATTCTCCCGAACTCCTAGGTAAAATTGGTCTAAAAACTACCGGCCTACGAACTAGGAGCACTTCCGTTCTGCATGCCCCTATGTGCTTTACCAATTACAGACAAAGCTCGTTCTTCTGGAGGTCATGCAACTATTTTAATTGTAACTGTTCGGAACTTGATTTGTTTAATACGAAGCCAATATAACGTTTGCTCGCAGCTACTTGACCAGATTGTACTGTACAACCCATCTGTATACTTATTAATATTGTGTTTATTAATTGTTGTTGTTTATTTTTTGTAAGTATTCTTTATTTTATTTTATGTTTGTAGTCCATTTGCGGTAACTTCTAATTGACCCTTTATGTTTCCATTTATTTTTTCCAAATTTGTTATTAGTCGTTAGTTATCCTTTAATAAATAAATAAATAAATAAATATATATCTATGTATATATACATACATAGATATTATGCCAAATAGCTATTTTTAGCCTGACTTTTAAGTATTTATTTATTTAGTATTTTTTAAATAATATTATTTTGTATTTGCAGCAAGTTGTTTTAATTCAAATTCACCATATTTGCCCAGCGGGTTGTTAACGACCCCTATCAATAATTCAACTTGTCTTGTTTTCTGAAATAACTTAACAGGGTATTTTCTGTGTACTTAAGGTTAATATATCCGATTATGGCGGAAATCCATGATCCAAATATTTACAAGCATAACTTAATAGGTTAATTCAAAATAAACATATTTATTTTCTTAGTAAACCTAATCGTAGGTTTTTTTATCCATTGCTGTTTTTTTTTTCTTCGTGATTGCCGTTTCGAGGCGAATGTAAACCGCAGCGAAATTGGCAATGAATTTCTTATGCCGGCCTCTACTCGGATTACACCACGCTTGCTTTCAAGTCAGATGAAATATCGCAGTATTTTTTGCTTAAATAAAAAGTAACGCAGAGAAACAAACAATGGGGTGTATCACTAACTTTTTATCACGATAGATAGCGCATGATAGATGGTATTTAATATAACTGCCAGTTGCATAGAAAACTTGTATTTTTATTACGAAATTTATTATTTTCTGGCTATTATGTCGAAGTGAGCAAGTTTAAATATACAAATCGAGATTCCCAAGCGAAATCAAAGAGATCTTAAAATTGCCGTTCTATTAATAAAAGCTTTTTTATTTTTTAAAGACAGTGTGCGCTTTTTTAATTCGTCTTTTCAGGTTGAGGTTGACATTGGCAGTATCCAGTATAGTGGAAAAAAAAAAAAAAGTTATTCCTCCGTTGTATAGCGGCTAAGTCTATGGATTTAGACTCGGAGGTACCGGCTTCGATTCCTGTTCGGGACACAAAAATATTTATTAATGTAAATAAATACATTTAATTCATATTAAATTTATTTGTGATATTTCTCGAGTTTGGTACGCTGGAGACATCGACGAGCTTGCCATTTGTCATGATTGGCCTATAGTAAAGGCTAAATGTTAATCCGCTTATTTAAAAGCATAAAAATCGATGTAACATTTGGAATGAAAATAGCAACCAATGCCCGCTCTATCTTATATTCGTATGCGATCTCTTTGCATCCAATAAAACTGTTCCAACAGAATAATTGAAGAAATTTCCATTCATTCTTTGTCGGCTTGGGTTTATTGGCTTTCATCTGGTAGTGACACAGAAAAACTTTTACAGTATTATAAAGCCAGTCCAAGATTTCTACGCAAAAATATTTGTAGATATGTTTGTTATTTTGATTCATTGTCTACAAATAGTGTTACATTTTTGTATAAAAACATTAGGATGTTACAATATATATCTACGTGTAATTAGGTAGTTTTCTATCTAATCTATTTTTAATATATATTTATCTTACTTATATGTATCTTATTTTATTTATATAAATACTATATTTTATCTATTCAATATAAAAAATAAAAATAATATTATGATTGCTTAAAGTTCATTCAATATCTATTTATTCCATCATAGTTTCTTAGGTGTATAAATACATATATCGAATCATACTCATTCCGCACTCAATGAATACTGCTTCCCGGAACACAGGTACTCTTCGTTCGGGTTGCAGGGTTTTACAAATACCGGTGGATAGTTTATTTATTTATTTATTTATTTCAAAACTTTAATGCACAAAGTACAAAAGGCGGACTTAATGCCCGTAGACATTCTCTGACAGCCAAACCTTTGGGACTAATTAGAACAACTGTAGGTGCAAGGAAAGTATAAGTGACACATCAATTAGATATAAATACTTAGATAATAAACTTACTTATATATAATCTACTTATAAATATAAATATACTAAATACTAATACATACACAATAATAAACATACATATAAAACTTACAAATTTTGTTGGGAGTTATTTAGAAAATGTGAGTAGACCAGCTTTTTAAATGATGATCTGGTAGATGCCTGCCTTATGGTTTTAGAGATATACTTTATCTCTCGTTATTGACGAAATATTTGGTTAATATTAATTAATTAAAAGAAACACATGTTGTTTGTGTAAATATTGTAATCCATCTAATTTCCTTAATTCTAAATTCAAAAGTGTTGACAGTGTTATTTTACAGTGGCCAAGGAAGTTGCCACAATACCCCCCTACGAAGAAGGAAAGGTTATACAAAATATTAAAATTATGACTTAAACTAAATAATATAAAATACAATAGAGAGTTATTAACATTGGTTAAACTTACGATTAAAATAATCACAAAATAAGAAACATTAACAATCAAATGCCCTATTTGGACGAATTTGTCGACCAAAACGCGTGAAGTAAGGCTGATCTGACGTAGGTGGTGCGGTGCTCTCAGGGCAGAGAGGTTGCGAGGACGAGGGCGCGTCAATCTCAACATGAGCCGGTTTGACTCGGTCCATGCTGACATTAATGCGTTTTCCTTTAATGTTTAAAGCTAATGTTTTTGGTCGTCTCTCCAGGATTTCATATGGACCGGTGTAGGGTGGCGTTAAAGGTCGCCGTACAGTGTCGTCGCGTAAAAATACGTGAGTTGCGGTTTGTAAGTCTTTGTGCTGGAATGTTACAGGTACGGAGTGTCGTGAACCTGATACAGGTCTTATTTTTGCCATTCTGTCACGAAATTGAGATACAAAATCGATGACGTTGGCCGGACGGTCCTGTTGTAAATTAGGTACGAGAAACTCTCCCGGAAGGCGTAAAGGTTCCCCATAAAGCAGCTCTGCTGATGAAGACTTCAAGTCTTCCTTAAGAGCAGCGCGAATTCCGAGCAAGACGAGTGGTAGAGCTGCCACCCATGAATTCCCATGGCACATTAAAGCAGCTTTTAACTGGCGATGTAACCGTTCCACCATGCCATTAGCAGAAGGGTGGTAGCTGGTTGTTCTAATCCTTTTTGTAGCACATTGTTGTAAGAAGTTGTTAAAAAGATTTGATTCAAACTGACGACCTTGATCAGTTGTTATAACATTAGGTACACCAAAGCGCGAGATCCAACCACTTAAGAAAGTTTTAACCACCTGGTCGGCGGTGATACCGGACATGGGCCAAACTTCTGGCCAACGAGTAAATCTATCCACAGCTGTTAGGCAGTATTGGAAACCTTCACACGTCGGCAAAGGACCTATGATATCAATGTGAACATGATTGAGACGCCCGGATGGAGGCTGGAATTGGCCAAGTGGGGTAACTGTGTGTCTGTTTATTTTGCTTCGTTGGCAAGGAATGCATGAACGGACCCACGCGTGGCAATCTTTATTCATGCCAGGCCAGACAAAACGATCTGCGACTAGTCGTAATGTGGCACGAGCGCCAGGGTGACTGAGGTTATGGATCGAATCGAATGTTTGGCGGCGAAAAAATGAAGTGATAAATGGACGTGGCTTACCAGTTGATGTATCACAAATGAGAGTAGTATTTGTGCCAGGAATAAGAACGGTTTCTAGTTTTAATGATGAAGTACCGGAAAGAGGAGAGGTTAGAAATGTGTTTACTTCTTCATCGGCTATTTGCGATTGTGCCAATTCTTCGAAGTTGGTTTGTATTGAAATGGCATTTAAGTCTGATCGAGACATGGTATCAGCTACTATATTCTCAGTGCCTTTAATATGAACGATGTCTGTTGTGAATTGAGAGATGAATGAAAGTTGATTTAACTGTGGTGGGGGAAGTTTTTCACGTCGTTGTCTGAATGCAAAAATTAATGGCTTATGATCTGTGTAAATGGTTGTATGATTTGCTTCCAGAATGTGGCGAAAATGTTGTACGCTCTCATACACCGCAAGTAACTCACGGTAGTACGCAGGCCATTCTGTCTGACGAGGGGTTAACTTTTTACTAAAGAAAGCAATAGGTTGCCATTGACCTTGAACCTGTTGTTGTAGGCAAGAGCCAATCTGTGCGCTAGAGGCGTCAGTGAATAAACCTAAGGGAGCGTCGCAGACTGGGTGGGCCAAGAGTGTGGCATTCGATAGGCTTTCTTTCATGTCCTGAAATCGCTGTTCGAGATCAGGTGTCCATGGAACCGGTTTGGCACCTTTACCATTGACTTCTGTCAGTAGATTATTAAGAGGTGCCTGTAGTTCGCCAGCTTGAGGTAGGAATTTACGATAGTAATTTACCATACCTAAGAATCGGCGCAAACTTTGGACAGTTTTGGGGAGGGGGAAATCCTTCAGAGCTTGTATTCGTTGCACAGGCGGACGCGTGCCGGCTGCGTTAATACAGTAGCCCAAGAAGTGGACTTCGTTGGCGCCTATGACACACTTTGCTGGGTTTATTACCACTCCGTAGTCATGTAGGCGCTGGAAAAGAATGCGTAGATGTTGGGCATGTTGCGTAGCGTCACGAGAATATACCAAAATGTCATCGATATATGCGTAACAGAAGTCAAGGCCCTGAACCACCTCATCGATAAAACGCTGGAACGTCTGTCCAGCATTGCGCAACCCGAACGTCATAAAGGGGAACTCGAATAAACCGAACGGGGTGATAATGGCGGTTTTACAAACGTCATCAGGATGAACGGGAATCTGTTGAAATGCTTTGACCAAATCGAAGGTGCTGAAAATAGTGGAACCAGTTATATTATGGCTGAAGTCCCCAATATGACGCACCGGGTAGCGATCTGGAACTGTTCGAGCATTGAGAGCACGATAGTCACCGCAAGGTCGCCACGTGAGGTCGCGCTTGGGAGCCATATGCAAAGGCGAGGACCAAGGACTCTTGGAAGACCTCGCTGTTCCGCAAGTAATCATGTCCTCAAATTCTCGTTTAGCGGCCATGAGTCTCGGAGGCGCGAGCCGGCGCGGCCTGCAGGAGACTGGTGGGCCTTCAGTGGTCTTAATGAAATGTACGGTGTTGTGCTTTATTTGTCTTGGCATGCCAGACGGTCGCATGATGTCAGGAAATTCATTAAGTAATTCCCTGAAGGGCGACTCGCTCGTGGCAGTAACAGCCTTGACGCTCACGTGGTCAGTATTAGCTATTATTGCTGAAGAACATAGACCTGACTTACCGTCAAGAAGACGTTTATGTCGACAGTCTGGCAATAGGTTATAAAAAGCTAAAAAATCTGAACCTAAGATGGGAGTGGTTACGTCAGCGACCAAGAAATTCCACCGAAAGGTTCGACGAAGGCCCAGGTTAAGCAATAGCTGTATGGTACCATATGTTTTAATTTTACTTCCATTAGCAGCACTAAGATGATAATCATCATCGCAGTGACGATTTCTAAGAAGCCTGCGGGGAAAACAACATAGGTCGGAACCGGTGTCAATAAGAAACTGACGTTTACTAGTCCGGTCAGTAATGAATAGACGGCGACTTGGTGTGGGACAATCGGTAGTCGCCATTACTGACTGTCCAGGAAGTTTTCCTCTCTGACAGAAATGGAGGTCCAACTGCAAGGCTGAACACATTTACGTGCGTTGGCTTTGTATTGTCGGTGAAACCAACAGAGCCTTGAGCCTTCTGTGGGTCGGGGCATAGGCTTACATTGTCTATCACGACCATTGTTTAGAGCGGCCACTTCATTTGTTAAATCATCCATTCTGGTGGATAGATTTTGCAATATAGCTGTTTGGGATGATGTGGAGCAAGCGGACTGAGTAATAAATGCTGACGTGTCTAAAATTCTGTCAGCCACGACGGCTGCGTCGTCTAGAGATGAGTGTGATTGTGCTGCCATGATAGCTTGCACATGTGTGGGCAACCGACGTAGCCAAAGGTGTCTAATTATATTATCGTCCTTAACGACCCTACCTGCTAACGACTTTAGATGACGGAGAAATTGAGAAGGACGCCTGTCGCCTAGTTCTTCCTCTGATAGAAGATTACGAACGCGTTGTTCATCCGATAGAGACAGTCGGCGTATGAGCTCAGTCTTGAGTCGCTCATATTTGTCCTGGTCAGGGGGGTGTGTGATAATGTCAGCCACCTCAGCTGCATATCGAGCGTCTAGTTGGCCTATAACATAGTTATATTTTGTAGAATCTACTGTGATACCTGCGATAGCAAACTGTCCCTCTACCTGAGAGAACCACACCTCCGGCTGTTGTGCCCAAAACGGGGGCAACTTAACAGATACTTTACACACCTCCGGACTAACAATATTCTTGCAATCTGAAGATGTGGAAAGTGAATTTATTTGTTCCTGCAGAGTCGAATTTTGCTCTTGCAAAGCCTTTACTAATTGCAAGATATCGTCCATTATGGAAAATAATCTAAATAAAATTACTAAAATTAAGTTTGCCTAATAATAATGTTAAAAAATAATTATTAATCTAGTATTATTAAAAGTAAAAAAAAAAAAATAGTAAAATTGTTTAAATATAAAAGGAAACACTAAATTTAATTCAAAACTAAAAAAATCTTAATACTAAAACAAATATTAGTACTACTAGACGCGTGATCCGATGATATCCTGTGTGATTCTGTCCAATGCGCGGTGTGAAGCGGGCGAGTAGATAGCTCACGGCACGGCGCAGCGATGGATTGCACGAGGAAAATCAGGAACGCGCCAGGCATAGGCGATGTCGCGTAATCACCGCTGTGACGTCATCGGGCCATTTCTTAGGCGCGAATGTTGGCGCGGAAATAATGGCGCGAAAAAGATCGTCGAACAGCCGATTCACGAATTATTTTCACTTGTCCTACACATATCGGGGTCACCAATTTAGAGATATACTTTATCTCTCGTTATTGACGAAATATTTGGTTAATATTAATTAATTAAAAGAAACACATGTTGTTTGTGTAAATATTGTAATCCATCTAATTTCCTTAATTCTAAATTCAAAAGTGTTGACAGTGTTATTTTACAGTGGCCAAGGAAGTTGCCACATGGTAATAGGTAGATTGTTCCACAGATTTGAAGCAACAACCGCAAAGGAATTCGAAACAAATCCGGAATGATGAGATGGAACGGAAAGAAGTGAGTTGTGAGAAGATCGGAGAGATTTATCATGAAAAGAAGAGAGATAGGCGAATTTGTCCTTGAGGTATTTCGGTGTCGCAGGCTCATTTAAAACAGAGTAAAGGAGACAGAGGACTCTAAGATTCCTGCGACAGCGAATTGGCAGCCACTTCAACCTTTACGTCACTCTATGATCAGCGTTATTTTTTTTTTTTTTTTTTTTTAAATATTTCCAGACAGGTCACACAGCGCCATCTAGTTTCCGTGGTAAGCAACGAGGCTTGTGTTACGGAAATTATATGGTTGATAAACTACATATTATACTTTTTTTTTTTTTGTAAATATATACATATTATACATATAAACACCCAGACCGAGACAATGACAATTATAATATTTGTTTTATACTTATAAAATGTAAACTTGAACTCTTTGACTTTGAATAAAGTTATTTTTATTTATTTATTTTATTTTCCTTAGTGGCACACTGGAGACCAAAAGCGTAAGCCAATTATGTTGATTCTCACTTCAATCGAATTTAATCATGCGAGTGTCACTGAAGATATGACATTAACAAAAGTTGACCTCTGCTGCCGATGTGTTAAATTATTATATATATATATATATATATTTATACTGGCACGACATGTGACCTTGCACCGACCTGATGGTAAGTGGCGTGCGAGGTCCATGAATGTTAGCAACTAGAATCAGAGACTCATGACAATTCAATTTTTTTCAATTCGTTTATTTCTGTAATTAGGCATAGGACAAAAAAATATTGTATTTTGCACTTTTACATGTCAAATTTACAATAAGTATACTTTAATATTAGGCTACATAATTTCAGAGCATTCTACCAGGTAGAACGCCATGAAACTACACAACCTTACTTAAATGTAGAGCAGTGCGTTACAATACAAACAAAAAACAACATTTTTAAAAAAAACCTACGTGATTTATATACACAATAATAATTCCACAAAAAACTACACTTATAATTATAGCTGCTATAAATAGGCATTGTCATCTTATCAAATAATATACAAATATAAAAATATAAATGTCACTGAAGATTATAGCTGCTGTAAAGAGGCATTGTCATTCTAGAAGCTAATGCAACACAAATATATAAAATGTCATTTAAAATTATAGCTGCTGTAAAATCAGTCCCTAACACTATGTCGGCTTGACTGGGTATGACGGCAATTCGAGCCTGATCCCGAAACGTGTGGATACACTTTACTGGGTTTATCGGCACGAACGGTGGATACTTCCCCGCCCCGGCAGGCTGTGCAAATTACCACTATCAGTCCGCCTACCACCTATTAATATCTAACTGTGTGTTGTAACAGTGTGAAAAAAAAATTGTTTGCGACTGCCTTCGTGGTCTAGTGGTAACATACGTTGCCATGAACTCGGGAGGTCGTGGATTCGATTCCCACCGGGGGCAAGTTGTACATTATATAATTTGTCTCGGTCTGGATGTTTATATGTATATATTTACAAAAACAAGTATAATATGTAGTTTATCAACCATCTAGTTTCCGTAACACAAGCCTCGTAGCTTACCACGGAAACTAGATGGCGCTGTGAGACCTGTCTGGAAATATTTATTTATTTGTTCTAGGCGCCAAATCTATAATAGAGGTACGCGCGTTGTTTCACAAAATCTTTGGTAGTACCCGTATGTGTGAACTTGGGTAGATAGTCGGTCGATCTATTTATAGATGGCCTATCGCCGGTCACTTTCACGGAGCTGATTGACGTGGCCGCACCGCGTGGCCAGACTTGCCAGATGCCGAAATTTCTTGGCAGACTACGTGCAATACTCTTCCGTTGTCCACAGTTCATACTTTGCATTTATTGAAATGTAAAAAATAGTCGTCATACATTATGACGTATATATGGTTGTCATATAAAAGTATGTATCATCACGACCGTTTCCCTTTCGGGGTCGTCAGGAACCACCACTTATAAATAAGCGGATTCACATTTAGCTAACTGTACTATAGGCCAATCATGACAAGTGGCAAGCTCGTTGATGTCTCCAGCGTACCAAACTAAAAGAATAGATATATATATATATTAAATACTAACACGACATGTGACCCTGGCCCACCTGATGGTAAGTGGCGTGCAGGGTCCGTGAATGTTAGCAACTGGAATCAGACCCTTATGTCCGACATCAGTACCTAACACTATGCCGGCTTGACTAGATGCCTTTTCACACTTCGCTTGAAGGACTCCAGGTTATAGGAAAATATATCACTAATAAATTAAATATTATTAAAATGTATTTTTTTACAACAATAATAAATATTTTTGTGTCCCGACCAGGAATCAAACCCGGTACCTCCGAGTCTAAATTCACGGACTTTAGCGCTAGACCACGGAGGCAGCTTGAAAAATATAAATAGTATTTAAACATAAACTGCTAAAACAACTTGCCCACAATTTAAAAGTCAATTTTTTGTGTTTTTTTTTTTTTTTTATAAAAATAATTTAAATTTTATTTATTTTACTTTATTACTTAAAGTAGGTAATATTTGAGTTTTTTTTATTTATTTTTTTATCTCTAAATGCAATTTCTTCAAAAAAATTCTTCTAAATCATTGTTGTTAAATTAAGTCGTAATTCAGTAATACAATGCAAGTAAATTCAGTCTGGAATGAGCGATGCGACACCGCAAGTTGTAAAAGCAAACAAGTTACAATCTTGCTTTGACGATGCGGTCGGAATTCCAAGCTATTGTTCTCTTTATTTTAGCTGCCTGATGTTTTTATTTACAGTAATTACTTAGTTTTTATTAAAACAACAAATCAAAGAAATCAAATTATTTATTTCCTTAGGTTATCTTGTAACAACTTGGATATTGTCAGCACTAAAATAATGTAAAACAAAAACATTAAAAAAACATAAACATAAGTTGTAACAGGTAATAATCCATATTTATATGTGTAATAATAGCTTTATTGTCATAAGCAAGGCAATTGAAAATTAATAAAGATCGTGGCTGTAAATAGGCCGTGTCAACTAAATATAAATTCGTGGCTGTAAAAGGGCCGTGTCAGCTTACAATTTAACAATAATAATAAATATCAAATCATAATACTAGTTCGTGGCTGTATACGGGCCGTGTCACCTTACAATGTAAATAATAATAATATGTCAATTAAACATATATTCGTAGCTGTAAACAACAAACTACTTACCATTAATACTGTCTTAAATATCCTAAATGTTTGGCTGTCAGAGAATGTCTAACGGCATTAAGTCCGCCTTTGTACAAAGTGCAATTAAGTTTTTAAATAAATAAATAAAAACAATATAATTAACAATAATATACAATTAAACAATTATGATCTCACAGATTAAATTATCAGGAACGGGTTTAAGATTCGGCTTGATGCAGCAGAAGTTGGTGCGACAGGAATTCCAGTAAAATCTTTGCACTATTTACTATAATCATACTAACGCAACAAAATACCCAATAAAAAAATATTATGCAACAAAGATATTTAATAAGCTTCCAGCTACTATAAGCGAGCTGCCACTAAATCTGTTTAAATTAAGTCTTGTCTTCGACAAAAGAATACCTAGACACTAAGCTCGACATAGTCATGTGACTAAATGCATATACAAATATATGCTAAAAATAGCGAAGCATGTAATTTTTTATTTTATTTATTTCTTTTATGGAAGACTATTGACAATACAATAAAAAATTTAGTTAGCAAAGAATAGAAACAGAGTATAATTTAAAAGTTCTTACTAATAGTAACAATTTATAAAAACAATTAATATTTTCAACCTAAGATAATAGAGCACTTAAATAAAATACACAATAACAGCACAAACAATACATACATGATAGAATAACTAAATAAAAAAATAAAAAAATGTTTTTTTTTTATTTGTCACAAATAACGAAAGTACTTAAACATTACTAATTCTTTAATTTAAGTTTACGATTAAGATTAAGTAGTATTGTAAGCAGACACGGCTATTTTACAGCCACGAATTTATATTTAAGGACACAATCATTATTAGATTGTAAGCTGACACGGTCATTTTACAGCCACGAATTTATATTTAAGGACATAAATATTATTAGATTGTAGGCTGACACGGTCATTTTACAGCCACGAGTTTATATTTAAGGACATAAATATTATTATTGTAAGCTGACATGGCCTTTTTACAGCCACGATTTTTTAGTTTATAGTTGTAAATAAGAACAAAATCCTTGCTTATGGCAACAATGTTTTATTTATTATCATTATATTTTTGTTAGATTCGGTCCAGCCATGGCTGCTGATAGTATATTTTTTTACAAACACACACATATATATATATTATCATTTATTGTATAAAATTATGCATTGACAATATCCAAGTGTTGTGTATTAACCTAAATTAAAATAAATGATTTAATTTAATTTCCCTAACTGTTCGATGTTAACACACATTACCCTATATATGAGAAAAAATCTCATTCATAGATTGCTATTTCTGGGTTCCAATAATATGAAACATACGGGAACAGATATTCCGTAAACAAGCGGTGATGTCATACCTGGCTTACACCTCCATTCATTGAATACGAATCGTTTTCACTTGGTCCCATTCATTAGTTCCATAGATTTATTCAATTAATTCACTGTGTGCTATAAATAAAAAAAAAACTACTTACTTCTTCGCCCAAAGAATCAGTATTGCAATTCAGCGGAGCATTCCCCCCGACAGCAAGAGTACTTGCCACAATTCCACTCGGACCGGACTTAAATCCTTATCCGTAGTATTAATATTAATTTTATGTGATATTTATATATATTTTTTTCAAATAGTTAAGTAAATTTAATTGGACTTTTATAATAGAACTATGTTTAAGAAGTATTGGGATAGTCTGGGCATTCCTTACGATTTGGAATAGTTTCAAATACCCACATGTTCCTTCCTATACGGGTTATTTATAAAGTATAGCGCTCAGTATTGTACGCAATAATATCCGGCCGTCATTATCTGGTCGGAAAAACAGTACTTGTTGCGTCATATCCTATACTGATACTTTGTTTTTTTGTTGTTGTTGTTGTGTTCTCTTCTGCCGATGGATGATGAATGAGGTGATAGGGAAGGCAAAAGGTCTAGCCCATACAGCCAAGTCTGACGTAATATATGTTTCGTTTTTATGAGTTAATAAGGTTATCACCAAATTCCAGATGTTGCAGAATTTGAGGCTTTTATAGCCCAAACACGTCAGGTAAAATATGTGAATTCACAGCGCGGGAAAACCGCAAAAAATAATCTGCAACTTGTGCATATTTAAAGTCCAATTTATCGTTTTCCATTATTATTCACATTGTAGCATATTATTAAACAAAACAACATCACTTTTGACCAACAATATCCACAGTAAATTAATTTAGAAAACAAATACTTGAACTTGACATGTCTTCGCAAAATGGCGCGATGGACCCTTAGTTTGTTATTTTATTATTAATTCTGCCATGCTTGACTTGAAAGCAATACAAAGTAAAACGCGTTTTTTACTAAATTATGTTTTTAAAAAAAGGGCTTAAAGCCAAATGCAGAGTCGATTGCGAATGACTCTTCCGTGCGCCGTGGTTCATGCGTAATTCCGTCATAGCTCAAGATGGCTACTATTGAGGTGTTTGTCGTCGGCCTGACTTGACGTATGTATATTTTTATTTTATCAGACTGACAACGGACACTTCAAGTATCTCCAAATTATCGCTCCGTCTTGCGCTCGGCCCCCCAACGGGAGACCACTTTCTAGAGAGGTGGTCCTGCAGGAGAGCTGAAGTTGTCGAACCTAGACCCCCTGGGTTCGTGAGCCACACGGACGCTGTTACACCAGTAACCTGGACCTGAATAACTGTCTGTCTGTCTGTCTGACAGATCCCTTACCGTTTGCCAGACTACAAAAAAACCTGGCGGTGAACAGTGTTGCCATATTTTATATTTAATTATTAATAATAATATGTTTATTTACCAATTTATCTACCTACAAAATACAATAGCAAAATAATCCAAAAAACAATTTTACATACAATAAAAACTAAAGGTTATCCTTCCGATCGGATTAGTGTGCCGAAGACACTTGGTGCGTTCCCTCGTTGCTGACCATTTGAACAAAATATTCTCTCCTCAAAGGGCTCTGCCAGTTGCCAAACTGAGATTTCCCTCAAGCTCACGAGAGACCTGATATGAGAATATCAAACTGTCCATGCTTTTTATCTTGAAGATATTATCGTTTATTTTCCGTAGGCGCCTTGAGGTCTGCTCACGATGAGACCGGCATGGTCCATATCAATGGTTCTTCGATTCGGTCTACAAACGAAAAAAAATAACTTAAAGAAATGGACTTCGGCCGCAGGGTATAATTATTCTTATATACACAGGGGAAACACATTTTTATGGTGGCTACGTTCATCGATTATTTTATGTATAAGAAAAGCAAACGCACCGATCTTTCGACAATAAATCGTATCACAAAGTAAACAACGGAATTCCTGAGCGCGTTATTATTTCACTTTATAGCTAAATATTTGGGATGATTCATATTATTTTTTTTGAATTAAAATTAGAATTTGAGGCAATTCTGGAGAATACTTCAAAGAGTTCTTAGATGTTTTGTTTTTAAGTATGTATTTATTGGCGCGGTGGTGGCTCGGTTGCAAAAAAGCGTTCCTTAAATCCTACAAAGGTCGGTTCAAACCCCCCCGGCATGTACCAATGAAAATATACTTTTCTTACGTACATTTGTCATAGATTTACAACACCACCGTTCCCGTGCCTCGAAGCCGTCGGTTTTTTTTATTTTTATTTTTATTTACTGAGCACGACATGTGACACCGCGCCCACCTGATGGTAAGCGGTACGCGAGGTCCAAGAATGGGAGCAACTGACGCCAGCCTCAGACGACCGACATCAGTCCCTACCACTATGCCGAACTATAAAGATGGTCTTACACACTTCGTTTGAAGGACTCCAGGTTATTAGAGTGGGGAAACACACTGACTGGGAGAGCATTCCACATCTTCAGCGTGCGACAGATGTAAGAGTCTACAAATTTGTATGTACGCGTAGGGATAGTGGCTACGGTATGTGGATGCATATTTTGGCCTGTGCGAGTGGTTCGGTTGCGGAATAGAGAAGAAGGGATAAGGTTGTGGAGCTCTTCAGAACATTCACCGTAGTATAGCTTGTAGAACACGCTCAGGGAGGCCACATCTCGGCGAAGCTGCAGCGATTCGAGAGTTTTAGACTCTGTAGTATCGTCCACTATTCGAATAGCCCGCCTCTGTAGGACATTGAGAGCATCTGTAAGTATTCCACGCATGACCTTATTTATGCTTTATAAAGCATAAGCCGGAGTGAGGGTTTCACTAATACCAACTTGTGGAATCGTTAATAAAATGTCATATAAAATTGACATCATATCCTCGCCAAGGCGTCTGGCCAGCGGTGGCGAGTGTAGGCCAAATTCTCCAGATATATGTTCTGGAAGGCCCATCTCCAGCAGATCAGTAGTTACCTAGATAGTAGTACAAACTACAGTCACTAAAGTCACGACAGTCACTAGAGTCTCACAAGGTTTCCTTACTATAATTATTTTTATTTATTTTATTTTAAATACTTTATTGCACTAAAATTGTACATAGACCTTAATAGCCAGGTATTTTCTAACAACCAACCTTTGGGAGTGTGGAAAAATTATGAATGGTTGCAAATTTATTATGATAAACTACATACTAATAATACATCTAAGAATAAATAAATACATACATATAACTATAAAATACTAAAAAATAAGCCTACACACTAATGTAAATGACAAATCTTAAATATAAAAATTTACAGTAAAAAAAATGTTATATTGATTTATTGGCGAGCGGATAACACGGTGAACGAATCTGAATATCTGCTGGAACTATGAGACGGGATTATGAGTAGATTATTCTGAGAAGAACAGAGAGGGCGGTCGTGACAGTCACAAAGAAATTCAAATCGACATTTTAGAAACAATTTACTAATATACATTTATTCGAAAAAAATATTTACAACATATAAAATAAAATTAATATTAAGGATAGGGAAATAAGTTCCGTCCGCGTGGGATGGTGGCAAGAACGCTGGCTGCATTTTCCCGCTGAATTGCAATACTGATTCTCTGGGCGAAGAAAGAGCCAGCCCTCTTGTCACCGGAGGATGTCTACGCACGTGGCGTCCCACACCAGAGCACGTCCTCGTTCCCAGGGGACCAACGTCATACCATCGGGTCTCTTGCCATCATCTCGGATAACTCCAACAGGCTCTAGAAGAGCTGGAACCTCGATGGTGGCTAGAGCCCTTTTAATAGTATCGTTAAAGGAGCCGTGGCGGGAAAATCTGCCCGCACTTTTGGAACAGGAGAGCCCATGAAGTCCAAGACAGTCGAAACAATTAGAAACATATACTCGTTTATATTTTCAGTCAGAGAAAGAGTCTTCGAGGCTTTTGCGCAAGAACAACACCAAAAATAAAATAAGGAGAGCAAAATCAAGACCAAGACTTGGTCTTGCTTTGGGCAACACTGAAAGATAATATGAATGTATAAATTAAAATAATTAAGTTAGTAGGTAAACTTATTATAAAAAAATATTAAAAACAAAATAGTATTTAGCGTAATAAAGATGTTACTCAACCATGCGTTATTAAGTTGAGGAAAATTTTAAGCGAATCTTGTCAGACCTTTATAATCACATTTAACCCTCCCAGGGATCAAAGGGATGCCTCATACGGAACGTGGAGTGATTATATTAAAAAACTTTACACGTAAAATCAAGCATGATGAACTGGATCACTGTTCGTAATCGGAAAAGTATCCAAGCAATTAAAATCGTTTTTCTGCAATGCCATTCTTTTAAGAGTGTTGTGAAACAAGTAGATAGATTCTAAATATATTTAAATCTAAGACGTCTTCATGACTTTGATTGTCATGGAGACGTCAATAATTCGATCAACATTTGTATAAACCTAAAGTTGTATTTTTAACATTATATTTTATTTACCATAGTTTTCTAGTTTACTTTCAGTATTTATTCTACCATAAAGAGGGTTTACAGTTTTAAAAATCCTTTCGCTCGAGCAATACATAATGTGTAAAGTATTTAAATCTGTAAGGGTTATAACTTCTTCAGCTGTCCTCCAGTTCTCATTAGAAGGTGGGACTGTTGTGTTGTTCCTATATGCTGCCTTCACTCCGTAACCACGACTCAGACTTAGCTGTTAAGGCACGCGGGGCTAACAGTGAGAGAGAGATGGTTTTAGGGTTTTAGTCGGTAGGCGCCTTGGGGTCTCCTTGGGAGGCCTCACGGTGAGTCGGGTATGCGACCCCCCCACGTTGGACCTTCAGGCTAGGGGCGTATCATTGATAATTTAACGATTCACCGTCCTTAGAAAAAAATATAAAAAATATGATGTTAGTGATTTTGCATCCTGGAAAGTGTGTTGTTAGTAGGACCTCACTTATCCCTTTCAGCACGACAAAAATATTTTGGATATTGATAACTTTAAAATACATAACGTCATGATCGTAGAACAGTGACGGATCTGCTATATTTAAAATTTTCATGGCGGCCATTCAACTGTCATTTCGACTGTTTTTTTGTCACTTTTTAAGTCTCATAATAAGTGCAAACCTTCTAGATTTCATTTTGGAACCCTTTCTAATATTTGCACTATAAATTACAGACCACAAACAATATAAAACTATATATAAATATATATGCAAAATTATGGGTATTTTTTTAAATCCGACACTGTTCTACGATCATGACGATAAGGTCTAAAATATGACTTAAAATAGTTTTTAAAATCCTCCACTAGCAAATTCCATAAAGCCCTTTACGCATATTCGTTCGTTGTTATTTTCTAATGTGATGAAAATAAAAAATACTATCATATGTTTTTTTCTTAAAAAAGAACTAGGACTTAAGACTATTCTAACAATTTAATAATGATAATCACTAAGTACCTAGATGAGTGCACGATCTAGTTCGGAGCGGCAAAACAGTATTTGGCGACCGCTAGATATTTTTTTATAATAACGCATGCTTGTTATTGTCCGTGCTGAAAGGGATAAGTCATCAAGTGTTGGTGTAGGTGCCGTCAGGTATACGACGAGATCCATTGATTTGTTTAGAGTTATTGGATATAATATTTTTGTTTCTACATGCTTTGGTTGTTGAGTTAATGTTCTTGCAGAAGTTCTGCCACGATTCGTTCCTTTGGAAGATATTTTTTTTGTAAACTGGCTCATTTCTATTTCTTATTCGACTGGTTTTTCAATCTACATCAAGCCTGGTGTTCATGGCTTTATTGTTGAGTTTTCTTACCATTTTAATAAAAATGTATTTATTTCTCTTGTTACAGAGCCCGGACTGCCAAAACTGAAATCTACAATTCAAATGAAGAACAATGGCCGCCAACTTATGATAATGAAATGACAAACAAATCCTAATTTTATTAACTCAACAAATTGCTTCCACTGTTCTGTTGCCAAACTTAATCAGTATAAATAGAATTTCCCACAAACTCACGCTAAATCTATACTATTTTTTTTTTTTTTTATTAACGGCAGCAATCAATATTTTAAGACGTCCGCCGAAAAACAACAAAGTTTTTCGTTAAAAATATCTGTTTTTATCTTCCAAAAAACTATTGCGATCCAAATTAATACTATAATAAATTTTAAAAAACTGCCAAACTATGCTGATGTTAGTTTATTTACAAGTATTTCTAACTTAATTCCGCTAGACATTCTATACTGATCAAACCATTAATTGTCCCAAACAACTAAAGCTATAATTTGCTAAAAAATCATAAAGATGTCTACAAGAAGTGGGCCAAGGGTTACATCAACAGCGAGCCAAAGAAAACATCGGTCCCGCTCGACTACAAGATATGACATGGAGAAAAAGCCAAAGAAAAAGGACATGAGGACCTCAGGCACCACCAGCCTGGTCTCCATTCCTAACACCATCAAACTAAGCATGCTGAACAGTGGGTTGATTTCTTTTGGTAAGTCATTTTGATTTATAAATACTACTGTTTCTAATCAAGATACAACACTCACTCAAGTACAACTGTCTAGTTCATTATTTCTTGAATTAGCATTTGGTTCAACATTTGGACAAGTCAAGTGCAAGTTTTTGTTCTGTAAATTATTGTACTATGGGTTTTGTTTGTCAAAAGTTGTGTTGTTTTGTTTAATAATGTGCTACAATGTTAATAATTATGGAAAACAATAAATTGGACTTTATAACATAGTTGCAGTGTATTTTTTTGCGGTTGGGCTACTCGCTACCGCGAGTTACTCCTAGAAAAGCATCAAATTCTGCAATATCTGAAATTTGATAATAACCTCACGCATAAGAAAAAAAGATACTCGTACATTACGTCAGACTGGGCTGTATGGTCTAGACCCTTTGCCTTCCCTATCACCTCATTCATCATCCATCGGGAGAAGAGAACATAAAGAAACTTGGTTAAGATGTTTTTATTAATATTACTACTAGTCGTAAAATATTACATAATGATAAAATTATTTATTATAGTATAGTATCATCACGACCGTTTCCCTTTCTGGGTGGTCAGAAACCATGCTTCTAAATAAGCGGATTCACATTCAGCCAACTTTACTATAGGCCAATCAATAAATGTATTTATTTACATTACCAAATATTTTTGTGTACCGACCAGGAATCGAACCCGGTACCTCTGAGTCTAAATCGCTAGACCACGAAGGCAGTTATTTTATTATTTATTGCATACAAAATAAAACGATAGCATAATACCATGAAGGTATTTTTTTCATCTGCCAGCATGAGGTCGTCGATTTGGCGGATATAGGATATACCATCATTTTTATTATAAATACTAGCACGACATGTGACCTTGCAAGAATGTTAGCAACTGGAATCAGACATTCATGACTGATATCAGTCCCTAACACTATGCCGGCTTGACTGGGCATGGCGGCAATTCGAGGCTGATCCCGAAACGAGTGTATACACACTACAGGGTTTATCGGCACGAACAGTGCATACTTCCCCGCCCCGGCAGACCATCCGTTACCATCAGTCCGCCTACCACCTATTTGTTGTTCTCGTTGAAAGTATGTGCCATTTGCAACGATGTCAAATGCCAATTTTGATTTTCAAGGAGAACTAATATTGTAAGCTTGCCATGATGATATTTTTTTAGGTGTCTCTTCAAAATTCACCTTGTATAATAAGAGATTTCACTTCGAAATTCCGCACGTAATTCTCGAAAGTCAACAAAACAATTCCCGGAAACAATAATTGCTTTTTATTGATATAAAATTATATACGAAACGTCGTGTTTATTTTGCTGTCGGTACCAATGAGTGTAGAGTATTATGTATTTATTACATTGACTAACATTATTCGGGCTTTTAAAAAACCTTTTATAATTTAAAACGGGTAGGTATTTTTATTTTTATTTTAAGCTATGCAACGAAGAATTTATCTATTTTGCCTTTCTACCTACATATGAGAATATATAACTTTTGACAACATCATCATTCCCGTGCTTTGAAAAAACTTCTGGCATAAATAAGAAAAGAAATGTTCCATTACGCAGTATAAAGCGATTAGAATGATAAAATACATTTTTTTTAGATACAAAAAAATATTGAAATAAAATAATAAAATATTTATTCGAAGTAGATATTAAAATAAAATAGATTAAAAAACTAATTATAAATAATACTAAACTAAAAATACCTATGAAATTAAAACTATTCTACAAAATAAACTAAGGGCTTACCACCAGGGAGGGTACCTAAAACGCTCGCCGCATTTCCTCGTTGAATTATAATTGAAATATTCTGTTTTAGGTAGTTATGGCATTTGGGATCGCCACACTCTTGGAAAATTCGTTTACCCAGCTCTTTTATGAATTTGTGGGTATCAAGAGAATATACCCCCATTGTTTCAACCCCAAATGCCACAAAGTTATAATTTTGTTTAATGCTATTGTATTTGATGTGCTTTCTAAATTCGGCTGTATGAGCAGCCGAACCGGCCTTTTTTGATGTAGAGGAAATGTGGCAAGCGGCAAAGGTATCCACACAGGTGGCATCCCAAACAAGACATCTTCCCTCACTCCATGGTACAAGAGACATACCATCCGGCCTTTTACCATCACTACGTGAAAGTCCTGATGGTTCAAGGACGGACGGGATTTTAGCAGACCATAAACTTCTCTTTATTAACTCATTTAAATAAAATAGATTTCAAACTAATTATATCATCATCATTATTAGATTGTAAGCAGACACGGCCATTTTACAGCCACGAATTTATATTTAAGGATATAAATGTTATTAGATTATAAGCTGACAAGGCCTTTTTACAGCCACGAATTTATATTTAAGGATATAAATGTTATTAGATTATAATCTGACTCGGCCTTTTTACAGCCACGAATTAAATTTAAAGTATCTAGTTATAAATTTGTATAAAATCCTATGCTTATGGCAGCAGTGTTTTATTTATTATAATTGTATTGCAGATTCGGTCCAGCCATGGCTGCTGATAGTATATTTTTTATAAATATATATTCTCTTGTATTGTATAAAAATATATGTATTGACAATATCCAAGTGCTGTGTACTAACCTAACGAAATAAATGATTTGATTTGATCATCAGTATCATCACGACCGTTTCCTTTTCGGGGTGGTCAGAAACCACGCTTATAATAAGCGGAGTCACATTTAGCCAACTTTACAATAGGCCAATCATGACAAGTGGCAAGCTCGTCGATGTCTCGCGTACCAATCTCAAGAAATATTACAAATAAATTAAATGATAATTAATAAATACATTAATACATATTTTTGTATCCCGAATAGGAATCGAGTCTAAATCTACGGACTTATCCGCTAGACGGTATAAAACTAATTATAAATAAAACTAAACTAATAATACCTATGAAATTGAAACTATTCTACAAAATAAACTAAGGGCTTACCACCAGGGAGGGTACCTAAAACGCTCACCGCTCATCCCGCTTTTAATCAGGTGGGCACGATGTCACATGTCATCACATCAAGTAGTATATAAAAAATATGCCAAAATTGTGTTTAAGTTGGCAATGAAATAGTAGAAATAAGACTAAAATTGAAGATTTTATAAAAACTCTAACCGCTCATAAAAATCCTTTGAAGTCAACACCAGAAGTGCTTGTAGGACAGGCGGGGATTTTTTGATTTATTGCTTTCCAGTACATCTGGCGAACGATAAATTTGCACAGCGTGTTTAGAATTTTTTATGAAGGTAAACGTTGTTATTAATCGTTTTTAGCCAAGTGCATGCTAATGCGATTTTGTTAACGTGAGGAGGAGTCAATGTAGATTATGGGGAAAGTAAATATTGCTTATAACTATTTAAATTTTAAAAGGTAGTCTAAGGTAGTCAAAGTCAAAATAACTTTCTTCACGTAAACCTATTACAGGCATTTGTGACACGCCATTATTTAAATTATTTTGAATGACTACTTCTGTTAGTGGAAGACTAAGCAGCGAATTGGTCCAAAGAGTAAGCTGTTAGCAGAAGACCAGTGACCTGTTAATTTTTAATCTAACTGAGATACAAATAAAGCAAATAAAGAATTCTACAACAACAATACAAAAAAATATCTTTCAAATTCACCTATGAGCACCTATATGATTACAATACCTTGTACAGTACTAGGTATGTCAGAATTAAGTTTGAGTTTTGAATTATTGCTCTTAAATTAGCAGAGGCTTTGCGTTTTGTCGACTTTCGGGTTGCACATAGGCATGTAGTCTATCTTAATTCTGACTTGCCTGGTGGATTACTGCTGTAACAGGTATTGTAATCTCATAGGTACTGATAACTAAATGTAAAAGGTTATTAATTGATCGTTGTGGTGCAGTTCTGTATATGTTTTATTTTGTAATACCTGGGTTTTCCTTGCAGATTCCTTCTCAGTCAGATTAAACATTAACAGGTCACTGGAATCGGCTAAGCTGCTGGTCTTCTGCTAACAGCTTTCTTATTGGACCACTTTGCTGCTTAGTATTCTACTAGCAGGAGTAGAATCATTCAAAATAATTAAGTTAATGACGTTTCATAAATGCCTGTAATAGGTTTACGTGAATAAAGATATTTTGACTTTGACTTTGATGTTAGGCTACTTGCCTGTGTGCAACTCGAAAGCTGTCAAAACGCAAAGCCTCTGCTAATTTAAGAGCAATAATTTGAACATGTTCGGCAGAGGTCCCCATAGCAGTACCCGATCACTGACTTAACCACAGATATAGAACGCATGTGCCAGCCTTTCTCCAGCTCAATCAGGCCTCTAGGGTGCGGACCGGGACCCGACACACGTGCCACCACTGCAATGACCTTCTAAGGAAGGCACGACCACCGGACACGCCACACCATGAGAACCTGAACCTTTGAGACACACACAAACATCAACATAACAAATAGATGTCGCTGTGCAATTCTGCTTGTGCTAATTCCAGAAACTAAATGAGCTTTTACCTTAAGACACATATTTCTCGCCGCGATAAATCGCCCGATACAGCCGAGGATGTTGTGAGTGTTGTGTGTCGCGATTTCTAAAAACTTTTAAATTTGCAAGTGGGTAGATTTATATTTACCGCTCATTATGAACATAAGCTACACCGTGTAGTTCCAGTTGGCCAATGCAACTTGACCGAATCTTTGAGAGAAATATGTCTGTATATTATTGTAACTTACACTCAATTATCTTATTGTATATTATTTGTCATTATCACCTCATTTATCGAAGCTTTAATATCCATTGTGAAAACAGGCTTTGAAATTTAAGAACGAATTTCAAGTAGCAATTCACATCAATTTATTCTATAGAAAAGCTACATGAAAATTCGAAGCAATCATAATGTATTGTGTTAAATTCTTTTTAACAGTCCGCCCGCTCGTAGCACGAAAAGAAATAACGATGAATGAATGATATAATTGAATTTTTAACCCTCAAATGCACGGAAATAACATTGCAATTACTTAAATTCTAAATTGTAATTATTTTATATAAATATTCAAGTTTAAGAGAGAGAATCCTGGTGCGCGGATGCCGGGTCTATCGTGTGTGGTTAAGAGATGAGAAGAATGGTGTCTCAATCAAATATCACGATGTGGATGCTCAGAGCGTGATATCAATTCGGAACGGTCTAAATCACATTTTCATTCATAACATGATAGTTTTTTTTTTAATGTATGGAAGATAAATTGCGGATTCCACATATTTGAGTATGAATACTAACAAACATACATCCCTCGGTTTATTCATCCTTATTTATGTAAAGTTTAATATTATTAACTTATTTTGGTCTTTTAAAATAACTTGCCGTGTTACAGACATTTTTTTTCACTTCCTACTAAAATATTAATTATAGATTTGTTTTAGAAGTAATATACAAACAGTATAAATGAATTACAATATTAAATAATTTAAAATAAAACCTAATATTAAATAAACTTGAAAATGGCGCGCGACATAATGACAAAAAATTGACAGCGCTTAGATCGATCTACCTCGATATCGTGAGCAGTCTAAGCGCGAGGAATATTGTCATTTGTGACGTCACATAGCTTTGGCGAAACAGTTTATACACGTCTCGGAACACCTTTAAGCGTGCTTAAGTTACTATTATCGTGTCTCGGAATGAGGGGCTTATGATATAATTTTATTTATTTATTTATTTATTTATAAACTCTTTATTGCACAAAAAAACTTAAAAGTAATGTACAAGGGCGAACTTAATGCCTTTCGGCATTTTATAACAGCTAACCTTTGGGAGTGTGGTAGAGGATTTGCGGGGTGCATTATTATAAATATACAATTTACATACAATACATAATAATCGTTACATACTACTACTTAAATACATAAATAAATATATATATATATATACACAAATACGAAACCAAGCAAGTATATAGTACTGTTTACACACAATAAAAATAGTATGATAGATATAGGTACTAGGAAGATCTATGTTGTTTGTTTAGAAAGTGAGCGATAAGTAGATTTTTAAATATATTACGCGATTTTAGGCGCGACCAATGCAGGGTTAACTGAATATATAATCGTATTCATTGAATAATGGCAGGTTTTGGGGTGCTGCGTTGCTGAAGTACATGTTCATTGCCGTCACTGCCATAATTACCTGAAAAAAACGCGTATTATTTAGATTTATTTAAATTTACAGATTTAAGGAGACCGTTTTAACAATAACTGACGAGTATTTTAAATTAAAAACAATGTGCGAAGTGGTCCAATCATATATTTAACTCGGATCACTATTATCAAATAGTGTGGCCCAAAGCAACACCAAGAACAGGAGTTGATGAGTCCAGAGACACCAGGTCTTGAATTCGCACAAGATGTATAATAATAAAAAAAAAGATTAACCAATAATATTTATGTAAAATTTTAGTATAGATACATACTTGCGCCGCTTTCCGGACTCCGCAATTTCCGCCGCGTCATTCCGTTTAATTTTGAAAAACTAATAACCTATAAAAACTAAAACTAATAAAAACAATAAACTATAAGTAAAAAAAATTTAATTAAATATAATTCAGCAGATGTTATCGCGGCTATAACTGGAACGAAATATATTTCATTATACAAATAAATGGCTGTGGGGTCGCATGTCGTAGTGAGATGATAGTGTTGCCCAAAGCAATACCAAGAAGAAGACTTAGCCAGTCTTGACCAGAGACACCTGGTCTATGTCTCCGTGGTCTAGTGGTAACAAACGTTGCCGTGAACTCGGGAGGTCGTGGGTTCGATTCCCACTGGGGGCAAGTTGTACATTGTATAATTTGTCTCGGTCTGCGTGTATATATTTACAAAAAAAAAGTATAATATGTAGTTTATCAACCATCTAGTTTCCGTAACACAAGCCTCGTAGCTTACCACGGAAACTAGATGGCGCTGTGTGACCTGTCTGGAAATATTTAAAAAAATAAAATAAAAAATGTCTTGGTCTGCTCTGACTTAAAATATACTAGCTGTTTTACCCCGCTTTGCCTGTATAAACGGTGACACGAAATTAATTTTGTTGCGCAATATTTAGATTTTGCTATATCTCCTAAGGTATTTATTTAATTTGCATGGTGGTGTGGAAAAATAATCTTCGTGGAATGCTGAAGTCAACTAACGTATTTAAAATGATAAGGATTAATACCGTATTTGTGTAAATATCGTATCATCACGACCGTTTCCCTTTGTCAGAAACCACACTTATAAATAAGCGGATTCATATTTAGCGAACTTTACTATTTTTTTTATTTTTTTTTAGGTTTACAAACAGTAACACACATATATATATATATATAATAACATTTAAATAAACAAATTGCTAAGTATGTTACCAACGACGTAAACCACAGATTATATAAATAGGTAACGTCAGATAGTGAAGCTAAACAACAATTAGTAACAAAAGAAAGATATGAGTAAAGAAGATGAAAAAAATAAGTATACAACAATAATGATAAGTATCAATAACACATTATGGTTTTAGTATATCCAAAATAGACTTCCTAAAAGCACCGGCAGTCGAGGCAATGATGTCTATAAAGTGAAATTTGTTATTGAATATGTCAACCAGTCGGTATATTGGCGAAAATATATATAGGCTATAGGCTAATCATGACAAGTGGCAAGCTCGTCGATGTCTCCAGCGTACCAAACTCGAGAAATATACATACATACATATCTTCACGCCAGATCCCTTACGGGGTAGGCAGAGACAATTGAGCGCCACTTGACACGATCACGACATACCTCTTTCGCTTCATCGACATTCATCAACCTCTTCATACATGCCCTTTTGTTACGAAGGCTTTTTAATTCTCCTTCAGCTAGTGTTTTATTTATTTGATCGTGATACGTGTGTCTTGGTCTGCCAGGGCCTCTTTTACCCACAACTTTCGCATTATATACCTGGTTCGTCAATCTTTCTTCGCTCATCCTTTCAACATGCCCGAACCATCGTAGCATGCTTTTCCTTATTTTTGTCCCTATGCTTTCCTTCATACCAACCCTTTTCCGTATTTCGACGTTACGTATGCGGTCCGCCAAAGTGACGCCACATATCCGCCGCAACGACCGCATTTCTACTGCATTAACCCTACTCTCATGCGTATTCTGACATATCCACGTTTCGCTTCCATACATCAGTGTTGGTACCAACATGGCATTGTGTATGGCGAGCCGAGCTTTGTCACTGACATTTCGACTGCCGATCAGTGACCCCAGGGCACCGTTAACACTATTTCCCGCGTTCACTCTTCTTTCAACGTCCCTATCGTACTTCCCATCCGCAGTGAAAACACTGCCCAGATATATAATTTCATTTACTTGTTCTAGAGTTTCATCATCAATCTTTATCGTCACGGTTGTCATCCTTCTTCTTTCAAACACTAGTACCTTGGTTTTTCTCGCATTCAAACGGAGTCCTTTTTCTGCACATCCCTCCTTCATTCTTGTGACTAGTGATTGCAGTTGTTGTTCGGACGATGCCATAAGAACAGCATCATCTGCATAAAGCAGGCAGTTCACCACTAGATCACTCATCTTTATCCCACAGTTACTCTCTCTCACACTTTTTAGGCATTTGTCGAGATATAGAGTGAATAATCTGGCGGAAAGCACACAGCCCTGTTTGACACCCATTTGGGATTCAAAGCAAGGCGACATACCTCCCTCCACCCGCACACAAGCTTTACAGCCCTTGTACAGGGACTGTATAGCCTGTAGCAGTTTGTCATTCACTCCATACTCCGGCAATATGTCCCAAAGCTTCTTTCTTACAACTCTATCAAAAGCCTTCTCCAAATCCACAAAAGCACAGAAAACCTTCTGGTTTAAGGCCAAAAACTTCTCTGTGATATTGCGGAGCGAGAAGACTTGGTCAATGCATCCTCTTCCAGGTCTAAAGCCTCCTTGTGCCTCCCATAAAAGATCTTCAGTCTTCTCTTGCAGTCGTTTCGTGAGAATCTTGCCATACATCTTGCTCGCCAAACTGATCAAACTAATCGCTCGGTAGTTGGAACAGTCCAATCTAGATCCTTTGCCTTTGTATAAAGGAACGATTACTGACTGCTGCCAGTCTTCCGGTACTCTTCCCTCCTGCCAGCAAAGGTTGCACAGCAGATGGAAAGCGTTCCAGACCGGTATCACAAATATCACAAATAAATTAAATGTATTTATTTACATTAATAAATATTTTTGTGTCCCGACCAGGAATCGAACCCGGTACCTCCGAGTCTAAATCCACGGACTTAACCGCAAGACCACGGAGGTAGTTGTGTGATAGTGTGTGACGTGCACTTTCAAATTGTTGTGACTGGAACAAGAAAACCTAGTGTTAGTTTATTTTCTTAAAAAATGTTGAAAAATCTAATATTTTTAAAGTTTTCAATTAAAACACACGGAACATTCTAGAAGGTCTCATTAAGAAATTGTGTAAACAGCTTTCCAATTACCAATATGTTCCAATTTTTTAAAGTATTAAAATGGATATAGTATGTTATCCTTAAGAGATAGACATATGCCATCGCGGACTTTTCTGTAGACCTATAAAAGATACATAATTCTACTATATATTGTTTTGTTATATCTCATAGGATTTAGGCAGCGTTTTCGTTGAAAGCTCCTTCGGCTTATTTATTTCCGATACCTCCATCAATTTTTTTTTTTTTTCTTATACGGGGCACGACATGTGACACCGCGCCCACCTGATGGTAAGCGGTACGCGAGGTCCAAGTGACGCCAGCCTCACACGACCGACATCAGTCCCTTCCACTATGCCGGCCTATAAAGATGCTTTTTCACACTTCGTTTGAAGGACTCCAGGTTATAGGAGTGGGGAAACACACTGGCTGGGAGAGCATTCCACATCTTCAGCGTGCGACAGATGTAAGAGTCTCCAAATTTGTATGTACGCGTAGGGATAGTGGCTACGGTATGTGGATGCATATTTTGGCCTGTGCGAGTGGTTCGGTTGCGGAATAGAGAAGAAGGGATAAGGTTGTGGAGCTCTTCAGAACATTCACCGTAGTATAGCTTGTAGAACACGCTCAGGGAGGCCACATCTCGGCGAAGCTGCAGCGATTCGAGAGTTTTGGACACTAGTATCGTCCACTATTCGAATAGCCCGCCTCTGTAGGACATTGAGAGCATCTGTAAGGTACTTAGAAAAAAATACCGGCTGCTGAATAACTTATTTTAAATAGCTACCCCAAAATGGTTACGGTCATGGTGAGACATACAAATAAATTTATAAAATAATAATGTTCAAATTGGAGTAGTTTATCAAAACATTGCGATCGTTATTTTTAAATCTACCAATAAGCGCATGTTTGCGGCTTGCGGTAGCTGACGATGCAATTTCGATGCAGACATCAGACCGGACTCTGGACGTTTGGGATAAAACGAAAATATTTGTTTTGAAAAATCGTGAATGTTGCAAAACTTTCAAAATGCTTTTTTTTATATCGCTCCATTTGGAATTGAAGTGATTATTTAAATTGTAGAAATAAAATATGTGTGGATATCGGGATGTCTGAATGTTTGTTACTCTTTTACGCAAAAACTACTAACCGGATTATGATAAAACTTTACAGTAATATAGCCACATCAGAATAACACATTGGCTATATATGTAGGTTTTTATTTATTTAAAAAAAAAACACAGCTTACACAGCGCCTCCGTGGTCTAGTGGTAACAAACGTTGCCGTGAACTCGGGAGGTCGTGGGTTCGATTCCCACCGGGGGCAAGTTGTACATTGTATAATTTGTCTCGGTCTGGGTGTTTATATGTATAATATTTATATATTTACAAAAAAAAAAAAAAAGTATAATATGTAGTTTATCAACCATCTAGTTTCCGTAACACAAGCTTACCGCTTACCACGGAAATTAGATGGCGCTGTGTGACCTGCTGAAATATTTATTATTTATTATTATTATTATATTAAACATATAAACAAAGTAGCAATAGTGGAACACAAGCCAAAGAGATTTTATATTATTTAGACAAAACAATTAAAACAGAAATAAGAGTAAAATATAGTAATTAGATTTAAATTAATAGTGCAATTGAACTGTGACTAGCAAAAGTAAAAGAAAATAATAATAATAATAAATAAGTAAAAACCAATAGGTTAATGATAATTTACCTAAGACAAAATGAATGAATAAGAGGCAGGAGCAAAATTATACTATATAAACGAGTATAGCAGTATTCGTATATTAGCAAGCGAAGTGTATTTTCAAAGTCAGTCCGGGATAAGAGTTGTCTTGATACTGCCTCCGGTGATTAGTTAGATGTATCAGAGTAGAACATGGCTAAAACGTTAATATAGACAAGTCATTTACAGTAATCCAAACAGGTGAATGAATAAATGTTTGAAAAATGAATATATACGATAGGTTAGGTTAGGTCTACAAAAATATCTGCAATGGCACATCTCTATCTCTTAAGGATAACATACTATATCCATTTTATTGCTTTAAAAATTTGGCAATTATTGGTGACTGGAAATTTAAATACGTTAGTTGGCTTAAGCATTTTATGACGATTATTTTGTCCCTTTACACCATGCAAATTAAATGAATACAATAGAAATATCCAAATATTCGCAACAAAATTAATTTCGTATACAGGCAAAGCCGGGTAAAACAGCTAGTATATTTTAAGTCAGAGCCAGAGTCTTGCGAGACTCTTATGCGAGACTAAGATTAAGAGTGCAAAACCAAGACCAAAAGACATAGACCAGGTGTCTCTGGTCAAGACTGGCTAAGTCTTCTTCATGGTATTGCTTTGGGCAACACTATCATCTTACTACCACATGTGACCCCATTTATTTGTATATTAAAATACAATTCGTTCCAGTTATAGCCGCGATAACATCTGCTGAATTATATTTAATTAAATTTTCTTTATTTATAGTTTATTGTTTTATTAGTTTTTCAAAATTAAAAGAAATGACGCGACAGAAACTGCGGAGTCCGGAAAGCGGCGCAAGTATGTATCTATACTAAAATTTTACATAAATATTATTGGTTAATTTTTTTTTTTTAATTAATAATGCATTAAATAGTCAAAAGAATTAAACTCACCATAAGGCGAAACATTTTGCGAACGCTCGGAACTGAAAATGCAAAAAAGAATGAATTAATTGCTAGCAATTACTTCGAGTATATGTGCGATGCCTACAGCCAGTATAAATGTTATGTCGAAAATAATTGTGCCTCGTACACTGTCCTCGTTTAACAGCGATGTCTATGCGTAGAAATATACTATCAGACATACGCAATATTCTCGTAGGTACTTACAAAATAATTTCTAGATTAATAGATTATTAAATAAAATTAATTAAATACCCAAATATTTAATCGAAGAAAGTATAAATATTAACCTATGTATTTATTTATAAAATTAAAAACTACCTAAAGAGTAAAAATTTAATATAAACTAAACCTAATAAAAAATAAACTATGTGAGTAAGTAAATTCAATTCTTCAGGCTGGCAACCTTTTCCCTCTATATAGCGAGGCTAATAATAGTCTGTCTTCAGACTTTTATTTTTATTTTATTTTTTCATTTTATACAATTACGAAAGCTTCGAGAACTGCAATCACTAGTCACAGAAATGAAAGAAGGATGTGCAGAAAAAGGACTCCGTTTGAATGCGAGAAAAACTAAGGTACTAGTGTTTGAAAAAAGAAGGATGACAAACTTGACGATAAAGATTGATGATGAAATTCTAGAACAAGTAAATGAAATTATATATCTGGGCAGTGTTTTCACTGCGGATGGTAAGTATGATAGGGATGTTGAAAGAAGAGTGAATGCGGGAAATAGTGTTAACGGTGCCCTGGGGTCACTGATCGGCAGTCGAAATGTGAGTGACAAAGCTCGGCTCGCCATACACAATGCAATGTTAGTACCAACACTGATGTATGAAAGCGAGACGTGGATACGTCAGAATACGCATGAGAGTAGGGTTAATGCAGTAGAAATGAGGTCGTTGCGTCGCATATGCGGCGTCACTTTGGCGGACCGCATACGTAACGTCGAAATACGGAAAATGGTGGGTATAAAAGAAAGCATAGGGACAAAAATAAGGAAAGGCATGCTACGATGGTTCGGGCATGTTGAAAGGATGAGCGATGAAAGATTGACGAACCAGATATATAATGCGAAAGTTGTAGGTGAAAGAGGCCCTGGCAGACCGAGACTCACATATCACGATCAAATAAATAAAACACTGGCTGAAGGTACATTAAAAAGCTTTCGTAACAAAAGGGCATGTATGAAGAGGATGATGAATGTCGACGAAGCGAAAGAGGTATGTCGTGATCGTGTCAAGTGGCGCTCAATTGTCTCTGCCTACCCCGCAAGGGATCTGGCGTGAAGATATGTATGTATGTATGTTCGAGAGTAATTGTCTCCGCCAACAAACTGTGGTTACAGTTTGGCGGGCTATTTAATAAGTTATATTTATAGGAAAGTAAATAAATGATTGAATTTTTTTATTTAAAATTTTTTTACAGCTAAGCAATACTAAATATATAGAAAAAAGATAAAGTAAGAAAGTATTAATAACAAGTTACATACAAGAAATAGATATTGAAACATAGATAAAACTGAACACTCCACTCAACTATTACAAAAAGAATGGTGAGATAATATGAGGCAGAATAAGACAAATAACAATAGAAATAGAACACTTATACAGATCGATTTAAGGCATTTGTAAAGTGGTCCTGAGTCAAGCGACGCCGGGCAGCGGCTGGGGTAGTACATGATATGACAATATGTGAGCAATGTTTATTAAAATAGTCAGATGTTCTCCAGATATAATTCTCAGTTCTGCATATAATTATTAGATACAAATGGGATGTTAAAGGTTTCCGTTAGTCGTTTGGACAATTCCTTGGCCAGACGCTTGGCTAAGTGTCCCTATGGGCCCATCGTCCCGACCTCAAACGGCGCAAATTCGTAGTCTGTACAGCTTGAGGTTCTCAGCAGAAACCGCGACACTTCCCGCGCTTGATGAGGTCGCCTCGCATGTCACATCCCACAACAGGGACCTGCCAAGTTTCCACGGCCCAATAGTCATGCCGTCGGGTCTCTTATGATCGCTCCATGCCATCCCAGAGGGTGATTGTGATTTCGATAGCTTTTCCGCACTTAGTCTCCATTGGACCATTGTGCGTGACCTTTACTCCTTCAGCGGAGCCATCCGATCTCCTCCAGGAAGGCCAGGAGACCCGTTACGTTCCTGCAGACCTCCGGAAGAGTCCTCGCAGTCTGGAGGAACCTCAGTCTAGGCGCAGCCACACTGTCGCACTCCATGAGCACATGCGCGGCCGTCTCCTCCTCCGCCATGCATCCTCTACACAGTGGGCTATCTGTAATGTTCAGAGTATGGAGATGTTTGTTAAAGGCACAGTGTCCCGT
The DNA here is from genome assembly GCA_910589645.1 of Tinea semifulvella. Lineage (NCBI taxonomy): Eukaryota > Metazoa > Arthropoda > Insecta > Lepidoptera > Tineidae > Tinea > Tinea semifulvella. The sequence goes on from OU342612.1 coordinate 5,522,731, forward strand.
CAAGACCCCCACCATTATTCGAAGCCTGGCTCTGTCAAGGCCCAGGAGATGTCGTGTGAGGCGCCTGTCTGGTTTGGGAAGGGCCTCCCTGGACTGTCTGCAGTCTGTGGTCGATGCCCACATCTGCTCGTGCAGTTTATCAGTTCTTTGGCGAAGCCAGCTTCGCATGAATTGGAATGGTAGGGGGATTGTCGGTCCTGGGCCTATCGGTATTGTAGATGACCCACTTCTGGCCAGTTCATCAGCCGCATCGTTACCCAGTGAACCACTGTGACCCTTTATCCACTGCAACGTCGTTTTGTTGTCTCTGCACACTGCTTCCAGGGCAAGGTGGCAGTTGAGAGAGACCAGAGGGTTCTAGGATCGCAGGTACTCCAGCAGTGATAAAAGCCCTTTGGCTTGACGAGGAATGCGGCCAGCACTTCTAGCGCAAGAAAGCCCATGGTGTCCGAGATGTTCCACGGGCTCTCCACACCGACACTGGTCTGGATGGACGGTTCAGGCTCCGAGACGAAGGCACTAGTGTATTTCGATCAATAAGTGTACCTATGCTGAGAGAAATAAAATTAAATTATGAAAATTTAATAATGTAAGTAATAACACTTTTGTATATCCTTTTTAAGATAAACAAATTTAACAAATGGTATTTTTCAAAGGGAACAAATGTAAGACAGAGCGGGAAATGGTTGTTATTTTTATACAAAATATTTGTTACATTATTTTTAACGCATTCTACTTCGTTCTTCTTCTCTTGCCGAAGCAGATCGTAGTTTGAATCTCCGTAGCATACAGGGCCGGCACTCTCGACAGATAAAAAATGTTGCCACTTACAAAATCAAAAAACACGAATAGGTCAATATGTATGAGTACTTATGTCATCGAAATTCCATATTAACAAATTTTATGCCCTAATATGTGCATTATATCAATAGACAATAATATTTACCTATTCCTTTGCAACACTAGAAGTAAATGCCAAAATATCACAGTAAAATTGTATCGAAAAATTTTGTCGCAGAATAGTTTGCGAAAATCGCTAATTTGACAGATAAATTCAATACGATTTCGACATTATTATGATTAAAGGTAGGCTCACTATATATCCAAACTGATGCCGTTTTAATCGAATCGTCCAATTATTTGGCAGACTGTTGATCGATTATCGAATTCAGCGTTCGCGATTTTCAACAAGATTACAATAGACGTCGTCTCTGGCGGCGCGGCGCAACATAAAATAAAGTAATCCAAGGCTGTGACGTCGTTTAAGAAACAATATAGGTTTTCGACAATCGTGAATAAATTGTTATAAGTGACCACGCAATTTGGTCTGTTGGAAGGCTCGTCAATGGCCACCTTAAATAACCCAAGTTAGCGATTGTTAAATGTCGAGACTGCTGCCCCAGGTCGGTATATTGTCAGTGTAACAATAAAATCAATTTAAACTCGAAGCTGGAAATTTAACGTTTATTTCTGTAATTAATTATATCTATAACTGTTTTAGAAGTTTGTACCTTGCCAACCCGTCTGGCCAGCGTGGCATAAATTATCCAGAATTCTATTCTAGAAGGCCCATCTCCAACAGCAGAGTTCTAGGCCTTTATGTTCGGGGGGCTGTGATGATGAATGTTGTTCGTTTTATTACGTCTATGGTGTCACGATGATAATCGACTTAATTACTTAGTAATTGTTTTCGGGTTTTCCTGTTCGCATTAATATCGATTTGTTTTAATTTCTTTTGTGACACCATTTTGTTATTTAAGTATTTGTTTATGATGCGTCTTCTATTTTTTTTCCATATTCCTCTACTGAGAAACAGACTATTAATAAAGTAACTCGGTCTTGTTCCCCATCCAGACATTTCTTAATTTATTTAGTAGCCAAAAGATGTTCATATTCCTAAGAGTCAATAACGTGTGGAGCTGTTATTAGATGTTCATTGATTTATCTGAAAGCAGATGGCAAATGAAATCATCGTCATCGTCAGCTTGTGTCGCTCGTCTGATGGATGTAGGCTCCTCCAAGGCTCGTCGCAGCTGCGTCCTTCCGTAAATACGTGGTCTCCACTCTATCCGCATTGCCACTTCAGCTTGCTAATTTTGAAAGCTATGTCATTAACTTTAATTCTCTGACGAATATCAACTTTTCAAATGAAATGCAATGCCCCAATTATTAGTAAGTCAACTGCAGAATTAATTGAAACTTGCAGGTACAGCTTCGATTAGTTTGTGAAGTTTTAACTAGCTAGCTCCAACTTAGGACAATGCCAGAATAGCTGTGACTTAATAAAGTCATATACACATTATTCTACTTCTTGATGCTACACTCTTGGCAGAATGGTCGTAGTCGCCATTTGAGTGCTAGTTGCACGCTTAACAAGCCGTCGCTTTCCTGGTGCACTCATGTAGGGGGTGACCCATTACAGCCTTCACCTGATCATTCCATCTCATCGGAGACCTACCACGCATCCTCTTGCCATCGACTTTCCCTTGGACTACTAGGCGCTCGATGGATGTTTCTCCACGCCGTGACGTGTCCGAAGAAAGTAAAAATGCATGTTTGTACAGTCGAGGAGAGGCGATGTTTGATACCCAGTTCTCTCAGTATAGATTTGTTGATGCGGAACTCCGTCCATGACATGCCCAACATTCTCCGCCAAGACCACATCTCTAGAGCATTAATTTATTTTATTTATATATTTATTATGTTTGTAAAATTTACAACTATTTTACACTAGTAGGCTCAAGATTGGATACAATAAAGCCAATTAACAGTTTCCACTTATAGTTACACCTTGAACAAAAATTATAAATAAAATATAAGATTTTATAAAAAACATATAAAATAGTACAAATCAATACTGACATACTACCTGAACAACCTCTATTCGCCTGAAGTGCACGTAGTAGTAGAATTAAAAAGATCAATATCAATATTAAGATCATTGAACAACTCACCTGCCCTAATAAAGAACAGAAGAAAGAATTTGTACACATGATAGTTCATAAAATATAGATTGAGCTCTGTGCATCTGTCACTATTGTTTAACACTCCATATAAAATGACATTGACTGTTAAATTATTCCATTATAAAACGTTTACGCTCAAATAAAACAGAATCTCGCTATAATATTCGTTTGAATGAATTTTCTCAAGATATCCGTTAATTTGCTCCACTAAGCGTTAACCCAGAAAACACACATCTGCCCATGCATGGCTGAAGAAATTATTATTCAGGCCAGTGCCTTGAAAATACACACACTGGCATAACGTAACTTAAGATATAAGCTTTTATAGGGATAACTTTGGGTGAATTGGTTAGTATCAAATAATTTGTAAGACGACGCTCGCGCTTCTACTAAATGTGGCGTCTAGAACAAACAAACGTGTCACTTATCACGCACACTAATACAATGTTACAATACATAGATATTTATTTAACAAAGACACAAGGCACTTTTACAGCCGACTAATTACGGCTTGCTCCGATAGACGCAGTTAGTCAGTCAGTGGAGTCGTCTAGGGATGGGTAATGGGCCAGGGTTGAGGATGGGGACATTCTCCCATTTTCCCCAGCAGGATCTCAGCGACAATTACCTGCTGGTAATTTATGCACTTTTGGTGCTGGGCGCCGTTACAAGTGTAACAGCGCCCGTCACGACCCCAGGGGGTCTAGGTTCGACTACTTCAGCTCTCCTCCAGGAGCACTTCTCTAGGAAGTGGTCTTCCGTTGGGGGGCCAGGCGCAAGATGGAGCAATGTTCTGGACATGCTTGAAGTGTCCGTTGTCGGCCCGATAGAAACTGGCGTGGTAATTTGCCTAGTCTGTCGGGGCGGGGAATTATTCACCATTCTCGCTCGAATTGCCGCCATGCCCAGCCAAGCCGGCATAGTGTTAGGGACTGATGTCAGTCATGAGTGTCTGATTCCAGTTGCTAACATTCATGGACCTTGCACGCCACTTACCATCGTGGTCGTGATAGTATTAAAAAATAAAACTCCTATAGTGGAGGTCCAGCAGTACTATTCTGTTACTTAAGCGCAAACGTTATATAAAGAAATCCGTTAACTATATATATATCACGCTATTAAACTATTAAAGTTGATATTTGCACAATCACTCTCAAGGTCGAGCGCTTATAGAGTTGAGAATTGAATAATATTTAGTAATTATGACGCAACATCTGACGTAAATAACGAAATCCACTAATAACGTTTGCGACTAAGTAACAGAATAAGACTGCAGGACTGTAGGGGCTGTGATTATGATGAAATAAATAAATAATAATTTTCGATCTTTTCGTTCTTTTTTTTATATAAATCTAGCTGAAACGATGCAATCAGAGTCGACGATCTGAAACTTCGACCTCCTATAATAGTGTCATGCATCTTTTGTAAGCAGACTCTCTCTCGGGACCGTTCTCGAATATCAGAAGCGACTTGATCGATGTGTTTATAGAATATCATAGCATATAGATAATATAAAATAGGTTTTGTCTCTTTTATTTATTTAGAATAGGTACAACAAGCAGTTATTAAATTTATTTATTTATTTATCTGGAACTCCAACAGCATAACCGAAAATACAATACTATCAAATTTTACACAATACATAAGGCCATGATTGGGTTCACAAATTATACACAAAAATATAAATCCACTGTTGCGCTAGAAGTGCTCGTCACGCTGCTTTGAACGACATCATTCGAAGGGCTTTTGTCACTGCTGGAGTACCCGCGATCCTAGAACCCTCTGGAATTGCGCGGAGCGATGGCAAAAGACCCGACGGCATGACCGTTGGGCCGTGGAAACTTGGCAGGTCCCTGGTGTGGGATGCGACATGTGTAGACACATTAGCCCCATCACACATGACATGAAGGCGACCTCGTCAAGCGCGGGAAGTGCGGCGGTTTCTGCTGAGAACCTCAAGCTGCGCAAATACGCCAACCTGCATTTGCGCCGTTTGGGGTCGAGACGATGGGCCTATGGGGACACTCAGCCAAGCGTCTGGCCAAGGAGTTGTCCAAACGGCTAACGGAGAAGTCTGGAGACAGGAAGGCTGGCAATTATTTCTGCCAACGTATTAGCTTAGCTATACAGAGGGAAATGTTGCCAGTCTTCTTGGGACTATCACTGAAGGGTCGTCTCTAGAGGACATTTTTTACTTATAGATTAACTATATTTTTATTATGTTTAGTTTATATTTATTTTAATTTTCACTTTTAAGTAGTTTTAATTTATATTGTAATTATTTTATACTGTTTGTATATTACTTAATATATTAAGTATTAAATAAAAATCCACTGTGAAGACAGATTAAAAAATCAATCAAAAATAAATAAATAAAAAAATGTGCTTATAACTAAGGAAATTTACAAAACCAAGACAATAGTTACAAAAACATATACAAAACAATAACATACAATAATACGGAAGAAAATATGTATTCATTCCTACCCATCAGCCACGGATACCAAAGCTATCTATCGTAAACTGCATTAAAAACATAAATAATGATAATAAATTAAAAATACTAATAAGTAAATTGGTTGAAGGACTGTAAATTAAGTGTGATCAAATATGTGTTATCAATGCGTATAGGGATTACGTTTTTCCACTACTATTATTTTATTATTCGAGCTTAAGGCGTTAATCAAATTATTCTGGGTCAACACAACATATCTCTTCAAATTACAAAAAAAAGGGAAACTAGTTTAATTTAATAAACTAAAACTATTGTACACGGCATGAACTAAAAATTAAATACACAACGATATATTTGTCAAGATTAGTCAGCAGTTAGGTAAACAAAGTTGTTTATCACAAGAGCAGCCCTAAGAATAATTTATAGAGCCTTCTCACGCAAACATTCTGCTGGTAACACTTGATCACTAAATAATTCTTCTTTTAGAACAAAACTCGGATTTTCTGAGGTGATTTCTCAACAAGCTACCAAAATCTTATACGAAGGGAAAGATATACTGTTATTAGGATTTGGATACGGTTGTTTTCCCTTTCTTAGAAAAATAATTATTATTATTCCAGGCAACTACAATGTCCATAGATATTTTGACCGCCTCCGTGGTCTAGTGGTAACAAACGTTGCCGTGAACTCGGGAGGTCGTGGGTTCGATTCCCACCGGGGGCAAGTTGTACATTGTATAATTTGTCTTGGTCTGGGTGTTTATATATATTACGCAGACCTTGATGCCTATGAAACCGTGGACGATTTCCTATACCTCGGCTCCACTGTTAGTAATAAGGGAGTCTGCGAAGGTGAAATTCGTCGACGAATTGGAATGTCCAAAACTGCGATGACCCAACTTAACAGAATATGGGGTGACAGCAACATATCCAGAAAGACAAAAATTCACATCGTGAGAACACTTTGTCTTCTCCATATTTCTGTACGGTTCGGAGACATGGACCATAAAAGCCGCGGATAGAGCGAGGATTGATGCGTTTGAGATGTGGTGCTGGCGTCGTTTGCTCAGAATTCCTTGGACCGCACGACGTACTAACATCTCTGTGCTCGAAGAGCTTAAGCTGACCAGGGAGCAAAGACTCTCTACCGTCTGCTTTGCCCGAATTCTGCAATACTTTGGCCACATTGCAAGAAGAGAAGACGATAATCTAGAAAAACTTCTAATCACGGGCAAGGTAGACGGTAAAAGAACAAGAGGGAGAAGCCCCAAGCGATGGTCCAGTCAGGTGACTGACCACCTGAACATCCCTGTACACCAGGCCATCCACTACGCCGAGGACCGAAACCGTTGGAGACGGCTGGTGGATGAGCTGCGTCTGCGACGGAGTCACGATCCCCATCAGTGGGGTACCGACTAAGGAGGAGGAGGAGGAGGAGGGTGTTTATATGTATAATATGTATATATTTATAAAAAAAAAGTGTAATATGTAGTTTATCAACCATCTAGTTTCCGTAACACAAGCCTCGTAGCTTACCACGGAAACTAGATGGCGCTGTGTGACCCGTCTGGAAATATTTATTTATTATTTATATATAAATTTATATAAAAAAATAAATCTATACACTACCTACTATGTTGTTGTAGTCAAAATAATACCCTGAATAATATGCTGTAGCGAAATTCGCTCTCTGCTGCTGTAGTAGAAGTAGGCATTGCGGAAGACTTACTCACATCCTCGGTAGTGTAGTTCGCAGATTAATGTAGACCGCACGAGGATGCAAAAATCCTTAAATTGCATGTCTTGCCGCTGCGATAATAATTCCGAGACGGCTCTGATCGACTCGGACTCTCTTTTTTCGCGGATGTAATCGATGACATACTGGTGAGTTGTACTGTTGTTGAGCCGCTCCATAAAGATAAACGTCGTCGCTGTGGCGGCTGTCAGCTGACACAATTATGGAGGCGTCTCTCTTGTGCTTCTTCACAGTTATGAAGCCTTCGCCATTCGGAATCTTCTTGGTGTGGCGTGACTTTTTGTTAATCATGGTAGTAGGCCGTTCCCGCACTGATTAAGGGAAGCTGGATAGATACCGGGCGGCCACACGCAGCAGGGCGCACAATTATTTTTCGTCCAAGTGGACATAATTTATTTCTTTCTTGTGACCTCGTCACCGTACGCATAATTTATTTTTTTCCACCCCAACCGCTTTGTTACTATTAATTTTCTTAAGTTTAAAAATTACCACAGTGCTTTCCCAAAATATTACTCAGAACACACACAAAACAGACATTAAACACTACATCATTCTACACTGACACACATGTGAGTATTAGTGGGACGTGGATTGTGGAGATCTGGGTAAGCTGCTTTTCCTTTCATATACGACCCCCAATTCGCAATATCATCCCGCCTAACCAGGCTTAACACGTAGGTCATATGCCCGCACCAACTACCGTCAAAACTCATTTTTAACGAGCATCGAGAGAACTCAACCGCCTTGCTGAAGTCATGGATATTGACATGTTCTGTACATCGCCTAAATTAGTTGGCCGGGCTATGTCTACATCATTTTTACACTATAACACACAATATCTGATTTATAGATTTAGTTGCCTAATTATTTTTATTTTTCTAAATTATTGTGGTTTATTATTATCATTTATATGTTTCTTCTATTTATAAGTTTTTTTAGTTGTATAAGATATTTGTGGAAACTTGTAAATGGCATCTAGTTTTTTATATAAGTAATCATTTGTTAGAAGCTGTAAGTTTTCCTTGAAGATAAATAAATAAATAAAGGGTGTGAAGACGCTGGGTGGCCTGGCTACTAGATGTGCTAGCAATGTTGGGTTTAAGATCGCGCCGTGGTTCGCAAGAGCGCTGGCGCATCGGACGTTGTAGATATAGGCATTGCAGTAAGTCACGTGTGTCGGGTTCCGGTTCGCACCCTAAGGGCATGGTTGAGTGGGGAGATGGCTGACACATGCGTTACGTCGTGATCGGTTCTGGGTTACGGGTGCTGCTGTTGGAGCCTGGGATCTCTGCCGAACACGTTGGATTTATTCTTAAATTAGCAGAGGTTTTGCGTTTTCTCGGCTTTTGGGTTGCACACAGGCAAGTAGCCTATCTTAATTCTGATATACCTGGTAATGAAATGAAATGAAATGAAATAATTTATTTGTCAGAAACATGGTAGGTACAGGGATGTAAATTATTATATGTAATTATATTACATGATTCGCTATTTATTTAGTCACATGACTTTGTCGAGCTTAGTGTCTAGGTATTCTTTTGTCGAATAAAAACATTTATTAACCAGCATTTGTTTGACTCTTAATTTGAACAGTTTTAGTGGCAGCTCCCTTATAGTAACTGGAAGCTTATTAAATATCTTTGTCGCCATTGCATAACAATTTCGGCTATATTGAGTACTTTTATGAGCTAAAATAATTATTCTACTAGGACAACGCGTTTTAAAATTGCAATTATCCTCAAGAGTTTTAAAAAGTTCCGGGTGGCTTTTTACAAATAAACAGCATTCAAGTATATAGATAGAAGGAACAGTCAGTAATTTTAGTTTTATAAATAAAGGACGACAGGGAGTCATAGGAGGTGTGTTACAAATAGCACGAATGCATTGTTTTTGTCCAATAAAGATTCTATTTATCTTGTATATTATCTATTTATATTGTAGGGTACACCACTACACCAGGTCTTGTATTCTCATAATTTTGTATTTGTTTTATTTTGTAAATCTTAATAGTTGAGTTTTCCTTGCAGATTGTAACGATACGAGTGTAGGCCAAAATCAGCAAAAACTCTGGAAGGCCCATCTCCAATAGTGGAGGTCTAGGACACTGTGTTCTGTCAATAATAAAATAAATAATGGAAATGGACACTATTGAACTTAAAAGTATTAATTACTAGCTGAAAGATTTGAAACACGAAAACGTGTTTCAATTGAACCAAACAATCACTCAAACCAATTCTAATCAAAGTGAGTAACGAATTGGTTATATCGTTCCGTGCTAGCCCTAGGAAAGCGGTGAGCATTGTGGAATAATTGAGCCGCTACGGTTGCCGGACGGAAGTTACCGGCATCCGGCATCTGCCGGTAACACAGCCCTATTCCTAGTACATTTTGAAACGAATCCTTATCGATACGATCCATTGCGTTGAGCACAAACAAAACATCAAGTTTAAACTTTACCTAATTTACAGCCACGAATTTATATGTATGGACATAAATATTATTAATACTAGATTATAAGTAGACACGGCCATTTTACAGCCACGAATTTATATTTAGGGACATACATATTATTAGATTATAAGCTGACACGGCCTTTTTACAGCCACGAATAAAATTTTAAGTATCTAGTTATAAATAAGAACAAAATCCTCGCTTATGGCAATAAAGTTTTATTTATTACAATAAATGTTAAAATGTTAGATTCGGTCCAGCCATGGCTGCTGGTAATATATTTTTTATAAATATATAATCTCTTGTTTTGTATAAAAATATATGTATTGACAATATCCAAGTGTTGTCAAAAAATCAAAATAAAAAAAAAAACAAAAAAATATTTATTTCTTTTAAAATAGTTTTTTACAAAATTAACACCGAGGCTCCCGTACAAGGCCGGTTAGGACCCGTGCTACAGGCAGCCCCGCTCTTACTTCCAGAGTTTATATAATAAAAAGAAAATAAATAATAATAAATTCGACTTAGAAACTTATAACTATGGTTAAAAAATAAAAAAGAAAATTAAATTATTAATACATATACATAACACAAATATATAATATATTATTATTAATAAAGTAATAAAATATATAATAATAATATAATAATATGTACTCGTATTTATAAATAGTTTATATCATATCTATTTTCATGTAAACACTTTATAGTCAAATGCCTTAAAAAAAAATTTAACTTTTGCTTCTGAGTGCACAGTAGGGTATATATTCAACGATTGGTTTAATTTGTTGTAAAGATATCCGGAACGCTTATAAATCGCAAATACTGTTTTAGTACTATGAGGTCTACAAATATGACCTTGACGACGTATGGTGTATAGCTGAGGAATTATAGGTAAAGTCTTGTGAATTCTGAGTACTGTGAGAAGAACATAAAATTGTCTGACAGTAAGCAGTACATTGAGTATAGTGGATGTGTGCGGAATCTACAACGCTTCTTAAAAATCACTTTCAACAAGCATCGCTGGGCCCTTTCTGATGTTAACATTTTACTTGATCATGAGCCCTTCCAGGGTTGCTTTCGTAAATTAACTCGGTGTAGGGTATTTAACACCAAGTCGCGACACTGACCGTTCGTAAATGTTCAGCGTCGCTACACCAACCCATTCGTAAATTCATCAGGTCGCGACACTGGTGTTAACTCAACCAACACCAACTCCAAGCAGGGTTCCTGTCAATGTCAAAGTGACAAGTACATAATTTTAAATAGGTGCCAATGATATTAATTATAGGCAGCCATTGTTCTGTGTATGCAGCCTTCTTGCCACCATTCCACGCTATCTTTAATCGTATAATAATAGTATCTTTAATCTGTGATTCCACGCCTGATGAGATGTAGGACGTACTCTTTGGACGGGACTTATATCCGTATCAGTAGTTTTAATTTGATTTTATATTTTGTCCGAAATTTTTTTTAAAGAAGTACGAGGTAAAGACCCGTTTAATTTAAAAACTATATCACAATCAAAGTAACAAAGAAAATAAACTATTGTCAGTGGTAGAAATAACACAATTTGAATTTACAAATAATAAAACAAATCAAGAAACGATCCAAACTATTTTAAAGCAGTTTTTTTTAAATTTCCGCGCCACTTCGATACACCGTGGCTACACGACCGTTCGTAAATGTCGGTGTCGAGTAACCTACACCAATGACGTCAGAACCCTACCCGGTGTTGAATTTACGAACGCAGCTCAGACAGGAATACAATAGGTAATTACTGACTACGCCAATGCCAGGAAGGTTGATTTTAGAATATCCGGGGATGCAACATCTCGGAGTCTCTTAAAAATCCAGATTAGTTTACGGACTCGTGCTGATAGGCTATCAATATGACTATACCAGTTTCAATTCTGGTCCACATGAACTCCCAAGTATTTGACATTCTATCCTTTCAATGGCAGGACAGCTGCAATCATTACCAGTGTCGTCCTCCTTGAATGGACTTTTAAAACCATAGATAATGGTGGTCTTAGACATAGCTGGGCACCGTTAATCAAATAGTTAACTCCGTTAATCGTTAATCTGCTACAAAAAAAGTTAGCTTCGTTAAACGTTAAACGTTAAAGCGTTACATTTCGGAAGAATTAACGGAAATTAATGTTAATCGTTAGTCCGTTAATATGTGTAAAATTGCATTTTTATATCGTTGCGTCATTGAACTTATAAAACCTGTTGGTTTAGGTTCTGGAAGTTAACAGGTTAATATATAATATTGTCAGAATGAGTTCTCTTTTTTGTCTTGCCTCGATTAGAGCCCGCCTTAACAATCTCTTCAAACTGTACGTATTGTGACTCATGTACCCTTCTTACATGTTTCAAATTATTCAGGCTTGATACATGAGCTTTTATGTTGGTGTCTTTCGGCAAGCAACGCTTACAAGCAAAAAGTATTTGCTGGCCCGATCTGGATACAAATTCCACATACTCAGTCAAATGTGGCCAATGATTCTTATCAGGACCGCTGAAATCCGATTCCATGTCTTCCATGATATAGTTTTAATTACTACACACAGTGCACTTTTCTGTCTAACTAATTACACTGCACTCTTTTTTATTAACACGCAAATTATCACTGACAGTAATTAATAATAACAACAAACACAACACTCGTCACTCTGAGCACTGGCGCTAGTACTTCGTAGTTTTCTTACTCGCACGCGCCGGCAAAATATATCTAGTTTTGTTTTTGTCTCACGCGCCGCCGCGCCCGGCACTTGTCGTTTCATACTTGTCTGAGCCTGTTTTTCGCACCACACCGCGGTGCCGTGCGGTAAATAGTGGCATTGGATTAACGATTAACGGACTTCTGCATATTAACGGAAGTTAACGTGTCCGTTAACATTTTTAAAAGTTAACCCGTTAATTAAAATGTTAACTTCGTTAATTAACGATTAACGGATTAACGAGTTAATGCCCAGCTATGGTCTTAGAGACATTAAGTGTTAACAGATTTAACCGCAACCATTCAGCAACCAATCGTAGGTTACTCTCAGCATAGAGACAGGTCTGATGCCACATATGTCTGACTGTTATATACTAACCTAAGGAAATAAATAATTTGATTTAATTAATTTGTAGTTGTATTCAATTCAATAATCAAGAATCGGATCCTAGAAAGGTGGTTCGCTGCGTTTGTTGACTTGTTCGGTTCGAATTTAGGTTCCGTTTTGAAGACGGCTTTAAACTTGTGAAACTAATACAACTAAGCAGTAATTTATGAGCAATTAGGCCTTACAACTAATACTAAAATACTCTGAGAAGATTGAAAACTTATTACCAAAAAGTAACAACTGCTTTATTATCGCTTAGTCCAAATGAGTCTTGTTCAAAGCGGTGTATTTTTTTTTTAAATATTATTTATTCGAAGTAGATACAAAAATATTAAAATAAAATTGATTAAAAAACGTTATTTTTATATAAATATCACCATGCAGCTTAGATAGATAGATACATTCTTTATTACACAGAAAATAATACATTTTACTGTACATAAGAGCGCAATAGCTTAATAGCAATAGATCTGTAGCTCAGGGTAGATTGTTGCAACCCACAGCTGTTAACTACTATGAAGAGAGAACATCACAATACATGATTCCTAAAATCTGGAATGAGCTGCATTGGTTGGCAGAGAAACCTGAGTTGACTAAGCCAGTTGTTAAAAAATACCTAAGAAGGTTTTTTATTGACCTGTAATTCAATACATAAATAAAATAAAATTGTAATAGTAAACTCTGAAACACTAAAAAAATAAATTGTTACTAACGAGCGACCTTTCTCGCCAACAAACCTTAATGGTTTGGTGAGATTTAATGATTTAAAAAAAAAAAAAAAAAAAAAAGTCTAAAAACATTTTCTAACAGCTAACCTTTGGGAGATGTGAGCAGGGATTATAAGCATGACCGCTAATATTTGAGATAAAGAGATTAATTATATAATATAAAGATATTGAGTTAAAAACTCTAAACTAAAAAAAGAAGGATAATATAAATCTATAATATAAATATATGCAATACATAGATAACACATTTATTTATTTATTTAGTACACACAGCAGTACATATATTATCACACACATAACATAGTATAATTATAGCTTATCTAATATATGTACCAATTAGGTGTCACAGCATTCACCAATATAAAAAGAAGAAGAAATTAAAAACTTATTACTGTTAAAACAAAAAAAAAAAACTTTCAAATTTACAAAATAAAAATGTGACTTCTTAAATAAAATTATACATACATAACACATACTGGTTACATACTATATATATAACTGCCTCCGTGGTCTAGCGGTTAAGTCAGTGGATTTAGACTCGAAGGTACCGGATTCGATTCCTGGTCGGGACACAAAAATATTTATTAATGTAAGTAAATAAATTTAATTTATTTGTGATATTTCTCGAGTGGAGACATCGACGAGCTTGCCACTCACTATAATAAAGTTGGCTAAATGTGGATCCGCTTATTTATAAGCGTGGTTTCTGACCACCCCGAAAGGGAAACGGTCGTGATGATACTTTACTTTCTATATATACATACTAACAATATACCGATTTAGTCAAGTTATGTACTCGTCTTGCTTTTTGTGAAAGTGTTTAGTGAGCAAATTTTTAAAACATAAGTGATGATGCTTTACGAATATGAAGAGGGAGTCGGTTCCACTGGCGAGCTGCTGATACTGTATAAGAATCTGAACATCTGCTGCATGAATGTGGCGGGATTTTTAATTGATTATTAGAGGAAGTGCGAAGAGAACAACTGTGTGTATCGCACAGAAATCGAAAACGATTTTTAGGTAAGGATGAAATATTGGATGAAATAGGACATTGTAAAGCTTACAATATTAGTGCTCCTGACAGAAAAAAAGCCAATTGAAATCATTGCAAGTGGCACATACTTTCACATACTTTCAACGTGAACAATGAATAGGTGGTAGGCAGACTGGTGGTGGTAATTTGCCCAGGATAGCATTCACCGTTCGTGCCGATTAATACAGTAAAGATATCCAAATGTTTCGGGATCAGGCTCGAATTGCCGTTATGCCTAGCCAAGCCGGCATAGTGTAAGGGGCTGATGTCAGTCATGAGTGTCTGATCCAAGTTGCTAACATTCATAGACATCGTGCGCCACTTTCCATCATTTGGGCGCAAGGTAACATGTCGTGCTAGTATAATAATACATTTTAAAAAATGACATAAATTCTGGAATTTCATAATTCCACCAACTTCTCTGAGATGTGGCCCCTCTGAGCGTGTTCTACCTGCTTACTATTGGTAAGTGCTCTGAAGACCTCTATACCCTTTTTCCTTTCTTTCCATTCCGAATCAAAACCACATGGTGAAAGTGGGGAAATTAGGAACGGCAGGTAATTGGGAACAGTAAGGTATCTTACGAGCCATGTTACGTCCTGTTATGAATTCCAACTTGCCGCTCAGGTTGAAGGTCCGGATTTACAAGATGTTTATCTGTTCACGTCTCAAGACTAACAGGGACAAGATTAGCAGAACATATCGCTCAAAGTGGTCTCCCGAGCGCCGTAATTCGTGCGTAATAAGATTTGGAGACCACATCCTAGAGAAGTTTTCCTGGAGGAGAGTTGAAGCAGTTGAACCTAGGCCCCCGGATTCGTGAGCCACTCGGGCACTGCTAAGCTGCTAGTCTTCTGCTAACATCTTACTCTTTGGACCACTTCGCTGCTTAGTCTTCCACTAGCAGGCGTAAAATCATTGAAAATAATTTAATGAATGACGTTTTATAGGTTTACGTGAATAAAGATATTTTGACTTTGACTTACAAATAGTAACTAAAAGTGCATGAATTACCCGCTGAGATCCTAACAGGGGAATGTCCCCATGCCCAACCCAGGTACATTATCCATCCGGGCCTGGAGGACCTCACTGTCGAGTCCTGCTCTAACTTATATTTCTTGTTGGTGCTGGTTTACATTTGCAGTAGTGTGTTTAAGACGTTGCTAATGTTCTTTATGGCTACTGCTTCAGGGATTACGTTTGTGATGATACCTAACCTCTCGTCTATTTACGGTTCGTGAGTTTTATCAGAAAATCGATTCCATCGCCGGAAACGATCTGGCGGCTTCGCAGGATGCGTATCTACCCTATCTACCCCACTTCCTTTCCGAAGATTATCAAAAACCTTTACCCCGATCAAAAAAACCTTTTAGCCTTATCGTAAATACTCATTATCAATACGAAAAAATAAATACAATAGACCCAAATATTTGCGAAGTGGTCAGAAAATACACTATTTTTATACTAGCATCTGATAGAAGAGGCGCGCGAGATCTTTGATGTCAGTAACTAGAATCAGACACTCATGACTTACATCAATCCTCAACACTATGCCGACTTGACTGGGCATAACGGCAATTCGCAAATCCTTCCCGCCCCGGCAGACTGGGAAAATTGCCACCATAATTCGCCTGCCACCTACATATTTAAATAAAATATTTTGTCTACCTGTTGAATAAAATAACAGCTAATTCTGACGTATTATATCTTTATTTTTTTGCCATATGTAGCAAAATTTTGTGCTTTCTATTTTTATCAAAAGTAGATAACTTAATTTACAAAACAAAAAACTTACACTTGACAAGGTTAATGCGGTTATCATCAAATTCCAGATGAAGCAGATTTTTTTTTTTTTAAAGTATTTAATCCATTGTTTTGGAGAAATTAATAATACAAATAATAAATAATAAAATCTTTCTGGCTTAAGATCTAATAATCTATAATACTGTAATTTTATGTCCTAGTTATAAGCTGTGATTTTTCTGAAAATAAATTGATTCTTTCTTGGAGTCACTCGCGGCATTACGTTCGATATTTGCCGAGCAGTGGACATGGGCCTATGCTTTATTATCATTGGTTTGTTTCTAATAACACTATGGATATAATATATCTGGAGAATTTGGCCTACACATGCCATGGGCAGACAAGTTGGCGAGGTTATGATGTAAATTGTTAATGATATTTTTTTAACAATTCCACAAGTTGGTATTAGGGGAAATGGAACCTACGGCTTTATGAACGGAAACAGTGGTAAAGAAGACAAATTTCCAAGCATTCTATGGATTCACCGTGCGGGTGCCGGGTCCATCGTGTGTGGATAAGAGATAAGAAGAATGGTGTCTCCGGCTTGCGACCGACAATAGGCTGGTTTAAGAAAAGGAGGCCCCCTTTTTTATTTTATTGCGCGATAATACGCTCACCTTCCACCATTCTACTTCTCTCCCTACCCAACAAAATACTGTATAATTCCAAAATCTATGACAAATTTACATAAGAAAAGTGTATTTCTCATTGGCGTATGCAACTAAAACTTTGTAGGATTTTAGGAAAAGCGTTCTCACAACCGGCTCTGTTGTACTGTTTTTCTGTCTAAAAAGTATTTTTTTAAAGACGGTTCAAATTGGATTTATTTAGAACACCAGATCACTACATAAGTAATTTGATCTTTAAATGATTATCCGTGTACTTTAGAAATCACTGAAACTCCATAAAAGTATTATAAACATCCCCTTTTACGATACAATCCATTAACAGCAACCCTTTTGCGCCAATAGCTATTAATATTTATTATCTGAATTTAACAGCGGTGCTCCATAATGTCAGGTTTTACATAGAGCTGAAAAAACTAGTAGAAATCATTAGTCTACGCTACGGCGTAGCACCTATCTACTGCGCGTATTTCTACGTAAACTTTGACTGCTGTACTTTTTTAAAGTGAGAACTTTATTGCGCGCGTTTGGTTGGGGACCTATTTAGTTGAATGTACGTCCGTTCGTCAGAACAGCGCTCAAGGGGAAACAGCGCGGCGGGGAAGGGGAAGAGGGGCTGATAGGCGCGCGCGTATAGCCGCTGCCTCTCTCGCTCTCTCCCGCTCCTTCTTTATCTTTCTTTCTTACGCGGCTGCAACTATGCGTGCGCCCGCAGCCACGCTCTTTCATTTAATCTCCATATTCCTACCAACTACGAAATCAATAACCTGCAAGTTTAGTTTTCACTTATGCGGTACGTCCCGCGACGCACCCGTTTTTTTAGCTATAGCCGTACATATTTTCATGGTTTAATTTTAAACCCGGATTCTGTATTTACATAGTAGATAGTGGATGCGAGGATGAAATCAAGCGTAAAATGACAGTGACAAGAACTGCTATGGACATGCTGAATAAGATATAGAGGAACGAAACGTTATTAAAGCCACTAAAGTCTGGTTGGTTTGAGCTTTTGCGTTTCCTATTTTTATGTATGCTGCAGAGATGTGGACCCAAAGAAAAAAAACTAATTGATGCTCTAGATACGTGGTATTGGCAAAGATTGTTGGACATATCATGAGGAGTTCCAAAGCAACAAATCCGAAGGAACTGGGTATCAGACAACGCCTTTCCTCGACTGTAAGACGTTTCAGATTTTCGCAGCTGCATATTTAAAACTACCACGGAATGCCGATGCTTTGCATCGCGGAATGCATAGGAGGTTTAGGCTACCACGCGTATAAAAAGGTCTGGGTCGGTACGGCCGGCTTGACGAAAAGATAGCTCGGAGTCGATTTTTTTATCACACCAAACTGTAAAGAAGCCAGGTGTAGGTTTTAATGTGCACTCATTTTTAAACAGCTATGCTGATTTAGGTAAGGGTAAAGTGAGACCAGCGCGGGACAGGATAGCAGTATCGCGCGCAAGCATTTTAAACTCTTTAAATCAGGCGCGTCCTGTCCTTGCCAGTAGACAGGGTCCATATATGGTGTCATTAAATTTAAACAAAACAACGGCATCGCAAAGCTTTTCCCGCACGCTGACACTGGCATAGCCGCGGACCTTGTAGAGGACTTTGAGTCTGTAAAAATAAGTACTTACTAATACAAACTGTAAATGCGTTAAGAAATAGTAAAAAAAACAATTACATCACACCTTTGCTTACCCTAGTCAACTGTAGCGTGGCAAAAAAAAAAGGGTAGTCAGAAATCACTCTTATAAAGAAGCGGATCTACCTTTAGCCAACTTTACTATAGGCCAATCATGACAAGTGGCAAGCTCGTCGATGTCTCTAACCTACCAAACTCGGAAAATATCACAAATTAATTAAATGTTAATTTAATTAATATTAATAAATATTATTGTGTCTCGACCAGGAATCGAACCCGGTACCTTAAAGTCTAAATCCACGGACTTAACGCTAGACTACGGAGGCAGTTTCTCTCTTCAGTTATCTCTTAATTTTGATTTGAAATTTCTACTGTTTATTTACGTTCTGCGAGTTTTATGATCAAACCCACTGACCTCAAATTACTTTTCAACTCGGAGTTATTTGCGTGAAAAATGAGAAATGTTCCCATCAAAAATTGTGGTTATATAAATTATTAACTTTGTACGATCAAAGTGTAAAATTATCAAGTACCTACCTATAGCAACCGTATTCTCGTTTTGTAGCCGGAAACGTTATATAACCTCTTCAACCGATCGCATTCTGAGAGCGGTTTGCGACGGGATCCCCAGTAAAATACACTCACATTGGCTATCTGTTCAGCAGAGCCCAAACTGTAAATGAACTTGATTCTGCTCTATTCCTTCCGAGAGCTTGACTCGGTAAAGTCGAGAAGAATAGTCGTGCGCACTCAATAGTGTTTGGCAAATATTTTATTTTTGTTTTATATGTATTTTTATATGTTATAATTGTTTCATCGTAAAATTTATTTGATATGGGTGCATACCTGAAATAAAACTTTATTTATTTATTTTATTTATAAAGGAAACGGTTAACTAACAGAAAATTTCAGTCTGAATCGGTAATAGAGTTGATAACAGAATTGTCAGAAACCACTTTAAAAAGAAGCGGGTTCACATTTAGCCAACTTTACTATAGGCCAATCATGACAAGTGGCAAGCTCGTCGATGTTTCTAGCGTACCAAACTCGGAAAATATTACACAAATGAATTAAATAATAATTTAAATTAATAAATATTATTGTCTGCCGACCAGGAATCGAACCCGGTACCTCGCTAGACCACAGAAGCAGTAATAAATATAAATAATATTATTTTATTATATCTCCTCTTTAACTAGCAACTAAATCAGCTCTGCACTGATTCTCTGACATTCGTACGAGGTTGGCTTCGCCCCAGCACGAGCAAATGTGGACATCGGCCACAGATTGCAAACAGTCTAGGGAGGTTCTAGCCCTGACAGAAGCCTCACGCGACGTTAACAGAGTACAACAGAGTTACGAGTAAGCTAACACATGAGAGTTCTTCGCGCCATTTTGCGTGAACATGTCAAGTGCAAGTTTTTGTTTTGTAAATTAATTTACTGTGGATATTATTGGTCAAAAGTGATGTTGTTTTGTTTAATAATGTGCTACAATGTGAATAATTATGGAAAACGATAAATTGGACTTTAAATATGGGGCACAAGTTGCAGTTTATTTTTTGCGGTTTTCCCGCGCTGTCAACTCCTATATTTTACCCGACGTGTTTGAGCAGTGGATGGTTCCGCGAGTGATTCCAAGAAAAGCATCAAATTCTGCAGCATCTGGAATTTGATGATGACCTCATTAATTCATGAAAAACAAAGATATATTACGTCAGACTTGGCTGTATGGGCTAGACCCTTTGCCTTCCCTATCATCTCATTCATCATCCATCGGGAGAAGAGAACCAAAAAAAAAAAAGCTAACACATGAAAAATTTGTTTAAAAAAAAAAAAGATTTATTTACTTTCCAATACATTAACTTATTAAATAGCCCGCCAAACTGTAACCACAGTTTGTTGGCGGAGACAATTACTTCTCTAAGCTTAATATTAAATAATAAATATTTATAGTAGGTACATAAAAAAGATGCGCTGGCGCAAAGCACTCCTCTCCCCCCGCTCGAACAACACGTCCGCCTATAGGTACCATTAATTTAAGTCTATCTCTTTCTTAGGATGAACACTCATTTCCTCCGAAGATTATTTAAAATTTTGAAACTATGTTAGTTATTTCCAAAATATAAAATAATAATTACAAACTACTGAAATAAAGTGAAATACCAATAAAATTAATCCCGAGAAACTGGCAACATTTTCCCTCTGTATAGCGAGGCTAATACGTTGGCAGAAATAATTCCTGTATTCAGTTTTCTACGATTTCCATTTGGACAACTGTTTGGCCAGACGCTTGGCTGAGAGTGCCCATGTTCACATCGTCTCGACCCCAAACAGCGCAAACTCGTAACCTGTAGCGAAGTATTTGCGCAGCTTGAGGTTCTCCGCCGCACTCCCGCGCTAGACGAGGTTGCCTAAATGTGACATCGGGCTAATGTGTCTACACACGTCGCATCACACACCAGAGGCCTGCCAAGTTTTCATGGACCGTCGGGTCTCTTGTCATCGGTCTGCGCAATCCCAAAGGGTTCTAGGATTGCGAGTATTCCAGCAGTGACAAGAGCCCTACGGAAGATGTCGTAAAGAGCCGTGTGACAAGCAATGCGGCCGACACTTCTAGCACAAGAAAGCCCGCGGTCTCTGAGATGTTGCACTGATTCCCCACACTGACAGTCCGGGCTCATGACAAAGTCAAATATTATTTATTTATTTTTGTAGAATAAAAACATCCTGTATTATTACACTGGCTAATATTGTCGGTTATTACGATCAAATTTTGGGAAATAATGTCAAAAGTTAAGTTGAAGGAAACTGCATGAATCAAACCCTTTAGTCAAAATTATAATAAATAATAATAATAATAAATATTTCCAGACAGGTCACACAGCGCCATCTAGTTTCCGTGGTAAGCTACGAGGCTTGTGTTCGGAAACTAGATGGTTGATAAACTACATATTATATATATTTTTTTGTAAATATATACATATTATACATATAAACACCCAGACCGAGACAAATTATACAATGTACAACTTGCCTCCGGTGGGAATCGAACCCACGACCTCCCGAGTTCACGGCAACGTTTGTTACCACTAGACCACGGAGGCGAATTTCATCAGTTGTTTAAGTAAAATAAAGGGAAGTAAATATTATCACAATTGTATCCCTTTCAGGGTAGTCAGAAACCACTTTAGCCAACTTAAATTTTCTCGTCATAAAAAGTCCGTACACGATGAGCCAGGCACCGTGAATCCATGTATTAAAAAAGCGCCTAACTTAACCAAAAATCTGAATGAACATATTGTTCGTACTGAAAAAAACACACCCAAAATTTTATTAAATTTATTTCAGCAGATAAGAAATTCCTCGTGTACCTACTCATATACATTTTTCAAATGTTCTTTTTGTCTAAACTTTTTTTTGACAGACAATAGGGAAGGGACAGAGGCGAAAATTCCCGTTCCACATTGTTTATTAACATTAAAAAGGTTTTATCAGGTTTTATATAACGTAAAATGGGTTTTATTCGTACCTCTTTTTGTACAAGTTATTCGGCCCATGAGCCGAATGTTAAACAGTTATATCTACTATCCATAATTATCTTATATTGCCTGTCTCTGTTCGAATAAATAAAATTACTCAATATCCGGTCCTATGACTAGACCGCCTCCGTGGTCTAGTGGTAACAAACGTTGCCGTAAACTCGGGAGGTCGTGGGTTCGATTCCCACCGCCAAGTTGTACATTGTATAATTTGTCTCGGTCTGGGTGTTTTTATGTATAATATGTATATATTTACAAAAAAAAAAGTATAATATGTAGTTTATCAACCATCTAGTTTCCGTAACACAAGCCTCGCAGCTTACCACGGAAATTAGATGGCGCTGTGTGATTGTCTGGAAATATTTATTTATTTAACTGTAAAAAATATTAAAACCTAACTATTAAAAATCGAAAAAACGGTTTTTCGCACTTTACTCGATAATGTTGAGGTTATGGGCAATACCGTATATGAAAAAAGTTATAGATTTTTTTATTATATACAACTTTTACATTTAACTTTTTCCGATAGGATGCATTATCCGATAGTTTAGCGGCAAATCGTAAAAAACGAGTACCAACCCTTACAAACGTATATATTACCACCCCCCACCCCCTTCCAGAACTTTTTTCGAGTCTGGACTATTTTTCCTTCGTTATATGCATCGTCAACTGAATTTTCCTACCACTCGTATACTGCGAAGAATTTTTCATGTCTCAAACCGGATTGGCCCTGGTCTAAATAGTCTTTTTGTGTTCCGATTTTTTTAATGAAGCATTCAAAATCAATCAAAATAATTTATTTCCATTGGTTCTCTCAAAACAACTTGGATACAGTCAGAACTAATAAAATCAATACAATTTTCACAACATATGTATTAATCAAAGTGGTAATATGGTTGGACCATAATCAATAATCCATATTTATGTATGCTATGCACAACATTATTGCTACAAGCAAGTAAAACTAACTAACTTAGAAACTACTTAAATAAGATCGTGGCTGTAAAGAGGCCGTGTCAGTTTACATTCTAAATACTTAATAATTATGATGTATAGAAATTATATTCATATGTCAGATAATTTATAAAATGTATAGAACAAAACATAATAATAATAAACTAACTAAAAAAAAATAAAAACAGTTGTCAAATCGTCCCAGGCCGAATATCTTTCCGTCGAACCTGATTCACATATTCTTATCTGTATGTGACGCGAATATCGGAAAATAGGTTGATGTCGTTCTCAACGCTTCTCAACGACTTCCTGACATCACTTTTTGGGTCAAATGTTACCTGACACCTTCAATAATGGCGTATTTAGCACTTATCATAAGTATAGATCGGTATAGCAAACCTAATATACCCATACTGGTATGTTGCAAAATCTATTTATTTATTATTAAACCATTAGAAAGCTTAAGTCCCAATAGCATCCTGAGGGTGGTTGCGGGCAGTGTTGGTGGTTGGAGGCCTACTCCGCAACACTGGTCTGCAGTACTTAGGTTAAGTTTATTTATTATTAAACCATTAGAAAGCATAAGTCCCAATAGCATCCTTAGGGTGGTTGCGGGCAGTGTTGACCTATTCCGCAACACTGGTCTGCAGACTGTACTTAGGTTAAGTTTATTTATAGATAGTTAGGAAGATAATAATAAATAATTATATAATCAATTCCTGGTCGGGACACAAAAATATTTATTAATGTAAATAAATACATTTAATTAATATTTAATTTATTTGTGATATTTCCCGAGTTTGGTACGCTGGAGACATCGACGAGCTTGCCACTTGTCATGATTGGCCTATAGTAAAGTTGGCTAAATGTGAATCCGCTTATTTATAAGCGTAGTTTCTGACCACCCCGAAAAGGAAACGGTCGTGATGATACTTTACTTTTACTTTCTAAAATAATATGAATATGTTAAATATGGATTATATCTGAAATAAAAATATTTGAATTGAATTGAATTAACGTATGCCTATGAGGCACGTCATTAGCTCAAAATAATAGGCGGATTGATGGTGGTAAATTGCCCAGTCTGGCACGGTGGGGAAGTATCCACCGTTCGTGCCGATCAACCCAGTAAAGTGTATCCACACGTTTCGGGATCAGGCTCGAATTGCCGTCATATTTTATTAATCCTTTCTGCAACTGGTCGTTAATGTAAGAATTGCGTAAACTTGAGAAGTTGGTTAAAAAAAATGCGATAAGACTGACGTGACAAATAACCCCCATTTGTTTTTGCCATAGACTTAGAAAATAGCATACCATACAACATTTTTCAAGTTTTTTATTTAATTTAATGTAATTGACATAATTCTTCTTGTAATGGGATTTCTGCTAAATTGTATTAACAGTTATATATGCATTTCTAGTTATAATTTAGTTCTTAATTTATTTTATTTTTTTAATCTTTGTACTTTACTCCGAATAAAAATCACATAGAAACTTACTAAAATAATGAGTAAATAATAAAAGTTATTGAAACATTTCTAGATAAATTATTATAACTAATCCAAAAAATACAAAAACGTTTATTTGTTCACAAAAATTGTTTACATGTTTTGGAGGAACTCTCATCCCCAGACTAGAATTCTCTGGGTTAAGCTGAACAGCTGATAACAAGATCATATTTTAAATAAAAAAACTTTATTTTATAATTTTATATAGTTTAGGTGTGAAAAATGTTTCAAATATTATTATGACAGCTCTAGTGTAACATGTCGTCCTAGTATTTTTAAAAAATTTACATAATGTTGCCTTACAAACGCTAAATCATCATCACAGCATAATTTGGTTCTTAAGGACCAATTAAAAGAAAAGGCTTATAAATAAGCGAATTTAAATTTAGCCAACTTTATTATAGGCCAATCATGACAAGTGGCAAGCTTGTCGATGTCTCCAGCGTACCAAACTCTAGAAATAGCACAAATAAATTAAATATTAATTAAATGTATTTATTTACATTAATAAATGTTTTTATGTCCCGACCAGGAATCGAACCCTGTACCTCCGAGTTTAAATCCACGGACTTAACCGCTACAATGTAAATAATTATGGATAACGATAAATTGGACTTTAAATATGGGGCACAAGTTGCAGTAATTTTTCCCGCGCTGTCAACTCTCTTATTTTACCCAACATGTTTGAGCTATGGTGCGGCGAGTGACTCCAAGAAAAGTATCAAATTCTGCAGCATCTGGAATTTGATGATCACCTCATTAACTCATGAAAAGGAAAGATATATTACGTCAGACTTGGCTGTATGGGCTAAACCCTTTGCCTTCCCTATCACCTCATTCATCTAATGTTTTCTGGTATATGGCATACTTGTATATCTATGGTTTTAGTATGACCTCCTTCCCTCAATGATGATGATAAAACACAAGCTATGAAGGAAATTTCAGCAATACATCACAGTTCGGAGTAGCCCTCTGCTGACAGCGAATAGATAAAAATCCGAGCAATTTGTTCGGGGTAGTGTGAAACACGATAGGCCGGCAGAATTGATCGTCTAACATTACTATACGCCTTCAACCTTCGTAATATATATTTGTAAACGGTTATATAAAGTATAGGTTCCCCCTACAAATGGTCAAATCTTGTTTTTTATCACATAGTCTTGGGAGTTCTTCGCGCCATTTTGCGCGGACATGTCAAGTGTAAGTTTGTCAGTCAAACAATATTGTTAGTCAAAAGTGGTGTTGTTTTGTTCAATAATGTGCTACAATGTGAATAATTAAGGAAAACAATAAATTGGAATTTAAAATTGAGGCACAAGCCGCAGTTAATTTTATGCGGTTTCCCGAGCTGTGAACTCCCATATTATACCCGACGTGTTTGGGCTATTATGCCGCGAGTGACTCCAAGAAAAGCATCAAATTCTGCAACATCTGGAATTTGATGATAACCTCTATAATATGAGTTAATCATAAAAAATAAAAATATATTTCGTCAGACTTGGCTGTATGGGCTAGACCCTTTCTTTGCCTTCCCTATCACCTCATTCATCATCCATCGGGAGAAGAGAACAAACAACAATCACATGATCTTGTCATACTTATTTTATACGAAACCCTTATGGTTGAAAAAGATTGTAAATAAAAAATAAATACTTTAAGAGCAACAACAAACGCAGTACTATAATTTCAATGTGTTCTCATCACATTTATAATAATACAGAATATTTTATTAGAAAACATTTAAGAAAAATATGATAATATTTCGTCAGACAACCCATATCACCATTGCTTTTGTTATTATTTGAAAAAAAAAACACCACTCGATCGTTAAAGGTCGATGTTAGACGTTTCTTAGACTTAAGAATATGTTAACTACTGTCCATTGAATACGCCTTTTAAAAGTGTTTGTAACATGCCAAAATTAATGAACACATTTTACTAGAAATGGCAAGGCCACGTCCGGCGACACAGGACGCTCGTAAAAGTGGACGATAAAGTTCCCCATTAAGCCAGACGACTTCAGCTTCATCTCCCCCTCTCATGTCTTATGTCTTAATTACACGAGTTTTAAATTACGAAGAGGGGCTTTAGTTCGGTGTTAGATGCAAAAAGTAGAAACTAATTGGGAAAAGAGTGACAATTCACGAATAAATCTTCACCCGAATACTAACGTAGCCAGGTAGATACTTAAAGTGCCATACATAGGTATAGCTTCTTATACCTGCGTGACTCGCACTCCCGCTTCCTTCGCTCTACTCACAACAATCAACTCTCAATTCCTCTTCACTCTTCCAGCAGATATTCAGACTCTCTTACTGTTTCTGCAGCCCGCCAATGGAACAGGCTACCTTTATCTATTAGACAGGCCCCGTCTTTAAATATATTCTAACATTTATTAATTACATACTTTCTCAAAAAACAAAATGACATCTAATTTCCACATCTTGACATAATAATTAATATATTAGTATTTATTTAATTTAAGCATTTATTATATCGTATGACATATTTATATATTGGTATGTTATTTATACTTACTATGGTATATCTATGATTGATTTTAACTATTATTATTATTCTTATTTCGTACTCTGCACCCATTATAATAATTTCTTACTCTCCCAAAGGTTAGCTGATAGAGAATACCATACGGTATTATGCTCGCCTATGTACATTATTTTATATATTATATTTTGTGTGCAATAAAGAATTATATTATTATTATTATTTAGCGATTAAAAAGAAACTCTTATAAAAACCTTGAATGGAATGAACTTTTAAATGGTTTTTTTTTTGCACAATGCATTTGATAATACATTTATCGAAAAACAAGTGAGAAATCCGTCAATTTATTAAAATTTTAAATATTAAATTGAGTGAGAATATTCATAAATGCACATATTTTAAATTGTGAAGGACATTTTTACTGGCGGGTGATAACTGGGCGGGCAGCTGGAAAAAATATTTTATGTTGAAAACGGTCCGTTTTTGGTTTCGTAATTGTACGAAAAGTTTCAATTGAATGAAAATGATAAATGAAATCATCCATTTGGGGCAATTTTAACACTACTTGCTGTGTACAATGTTAAAAAAAATGTAAATATTAGTTTTGGTACTATTATTGATAACACTAGTGTCCTCCGTGGTCTAGCGGCTAAGTCCGTGGATTTATACTCGGAGGTACCGGGTTCGATTCCTGGTCGGGACACAATAATATTTATTAATGTAATTTATTTATTTTTAGGAAAATTTACAGCCTCTACAATAATACAATAGAAATATAGTAAGTAACTTAAAGCCTTATAAATTTTCACTGATAGCTTGAGTTAGTAGTAAACACAGCAGATTAAAACGTGTTAAAAAAAAAATACAATTCAAATACAAAGCCACCACCAATACAATTAAGAGAACAATTAAATGCTAAACTAGTAGAACCATTAAACAACAATAAACAATTCCATCGCGAATAATAATAATAATAATAAAATTTACAAATAATATCAAAAATATGGTTGTATAATTCCTGAAGACGCAAAGACACAAAACCAACGAAACACACTCAGTAGTGAAGTAGACCTATCCAAACTTGATGTTAAATATAGTAAACTGACACATAAAGTAAACAGTGTAATTTGCGTTGTCGAACCTACTCAAGATGCTCATCACAGTACTGGGCAGTCATCAATCGTCTAAGAATCATCGGAGAGGTATCAAACAGGTCAACATCATGTACGCGTTCCACTAAGTGGTTAAAACTTTTGCATGCACGCTGGATATAGGAGTTATTTCTGTAATTACTCGATGTGTAAACACCAAGCAAACAGGGACATCTCGTTCTATACGTAGGGGTAAGGAGTTTCAGTTTAGACAAGAGTTCAGGGCAATCAACCGAGCCATTGGCTACTTTAAGAAGATATGAGATGTCAGAAATGTTTCGACAGAAAATAAATACATTTAATTAATATTTAATTTAATTGTGATATTTCCCGAGTTTGGTACGCTGAGACATCGACGAGCTTGCCACATGTCATGATTGGCCTATAGTAAAGTTGGCTAAATGTGAATCCGCTTCTTTATAAGCGTGGTTTCTGACCACCCCGAAAGGGAAACAGTCGTGATGATACTTTACTTTTTACTTTACTAATGTCATTTTTACTATACTATACTTTTAGTGTACCAAAAAAAAAAATATTACAGAATGAATTTATCAAACGGGAAATTTTAAATATTCGGTGATAAATTTCATTATACTATATACTATGTGTACTAAAAAAAAAGAAAAAAAATACAGAATCAATATTTTAGACGGGACAGTAAGAGCAACTACCTTAAACGTTATACTTACAGGAAAAGACGGTCGAAAAACTACCGGCCTCAAAACTAGAAGCACGTCTGTTTTGTATGTACATACAAATTTGGAGACTTACATCTGTCGCACGTTGAAGATGTGGAATGCTCTCCCAGCCAGTGTGTTTCCCCACTCCTATAACCTGGAGTCCTTCAAACGAAGTGTGAAAACGCATCTTTATAGGCCGACATAGTGGTAGGGACTGATGTCGGTCGTCTGAGGCTGGCGTCAGTTGCTCCCATTCTTGGACCTCGCGTATCGCTTACCATCAGGTGGACGCGGTGTCTTATGTCGTACTCAGTATAAAATAAAAAATAAAAAATATATGTCTATATGCTTTACCAACTACAGACAAAGTTCATTCTTTTGAAGGTCTAACAGCTTTAATAGTAACTCTTCAGAGCTAGATTTATTTACCGTGAACCTTTTTTGCTTTGATTATCATACCATTTGACTTCTTGCTGCGTTTTGTGGTATATTAAAAGTTCATTTTATTATCTTACGAATAACTTATACGGTTTTGCCTATCTCTCATCTTTCTATAATAAAATTCTTCGCTCCTCTCACAACTCACTTCTTTCATGATTCCGGATTTGTTTTAAATTCTTTTGTCGTTGTCGCCACAAATTTATGGAATGATCTTCCTGTAAACATAAGACAAGCAACTACAAGATCTTCGTTTAAAAAACTCGTATAATAAATAAATAAATAATAAATAAATAAATATTTCCAGACAGGTCACACAGCGCCATCTAGTTTCCGTGGTAAGCAACGAGGCTTGTGTTACGGAAACTAGATGGTTGATAAACTACATATTATACTTTTTTTTTTGTTTGTAAATATATACATATTATACATATAAACACCCAGACCGAGACAAATTATACAATGTACAACTTGCCCCCGGTGGGAATCGAACCCACGACCTCCCGAGTTCACGGCAACGTTTGTTACCACTAGACCACGGAGGCGATCTACACTACCTGAGAAGCTCCTCACAATATTAGTAAGTGTATATATGTATGTTTATGTATAGTATTATGTATGTATTAGTATTTAGTATATTGATATTATAGTATATATAACAATATAATATGTAAGTGTATAATTAAGCTGTTAATTATTCTTTCTAATTTTTAATATTTCTTTCATTGCACCTTTAATAGTTCAAATTTGTCCCCAAAAGACAAAATGTCTACGGGCATTAAGTCCGCCTTTGTACTTCGTGCAATAAAGTTTTAAATAAATAAATAAATAAAAATAACTTTTATTAATGTAACTCGCCGGAATAGTCACGAATTCTGACGAATGATAAGGTACAATGAAAAGAATATTAACTCTAGGATTCCTAATCCACTAACGCTTCTGTTTCATCGCATAAACTATAAACCTTATCATAACGAGCATTGTATTGTATTCTTTGGTTAGAATACACAATAAAGCCTACCACTTGTTGCTACGGGGAAAGCTCATGAATCCCTTTTTGACTTTCCTGATTCAACCTTTTTGTATCGGTTTAATGGAATTATATTTTGTTTACCGTTTGATTGACTCAGAATTCTTTCTAAACCATCCTCATCACAACTCCTAGAACAGAGAGTTCTAGACCTCAACTGTTGGAAAGGGCATTCCAGAAATTTCTGTTGAATTTGGCCAGCAGGTTCTGATGACAATTTATTACCGAACAAGTTGGTATTAGTGGAACTGGGACCGACGGCTTAACGTGCTCTCCGAGGCACGGGAACGGTGGCGGTAAATTTATGACAAATGTACGTGTTCGCGCCGATCGCGGTAATTCGACCAATTTCGGATAGTTAGGCGTTATTGTGATTCGTCGGGGCATAAACAGACGTCCTAATTTGTAATCCTTATACCCTTGTCCTGTCTCTTTCTCGCCACTTCCTTTTTTATATTACCCATCCCGCTCACTAGTCCAAAGGTCGGCACTGAAGAGAGGCAGCGCCTATATAACTGGCCGCGCAGCATGCTAGAAGGGGTCGTAATCGTCGAATCGAAGTATAGTCGTCGTCGTCGCGCAGTCGTTGTCCTACAGTCGTCATAGAACACGCTGAAGAAATCGCCGCGATCATTGATTTCGCCCGCATTCGCAAAACCCGTAAAATTAGTGTAAGAACAATTTTTAAGTGCTGGTACCGAGGATATCAGGTGAGTTCCTTTACCAGTTTCCTTTCTAGTTTGTTTATTGCACCGATTATCATAGTATCGTCTATGTATCTAATTTGAAGATTATCGCAAACCCCGCACCTAGATACAGTCCACTAATCCCGCGCAACCAGTACGTAACAAAAGTGTTTTGGTATTGGTACAAGCCGGGGTTAGAACCGACCTTTCTAAAGAAAGCGTTCTTACAACTGTTAGAATATTATTTACGAAATCATCGATTAAGGTCATTCAATTGATTTGAGACTATAACGCTACTCGATGGAGTTTGAAAACGTCACTAAGACGGCTGTCATTTTCAGCCAGTTTCTCGAACATATTTTTGGTACTTAATTAATACTCAAGTAAAAATAAACAGCTTTAAATTAACATGTTTATTAAACGTGTTAATTTTTACTTAACTAATAATAAAGTACCACAAATACGTTCGAGAAACTGGCTGTTTGCCTGTTTTTGCGCTTTGATTTAAGCTGTAAAGTATTTTGTTAAATATGGCACTTTATTATATTCATAAACATCTTTTATTTTTTACAACCGAGCCACCTATGTACACTTCAAATTTAACCAAAATGTATGATTCCAATCAGCTCTAAAGATGACTGCGTCCGTGGTATAATGGTTAAGACAGTAGATATTAACGCCGAGGAATATAGAGGATAGAATAAGTTTATTTTATTTTTCTTTAAAATTAAGTTTCATATATGAGCCCTTTGCACCTACCTCATAATCGAATTCTCTGTATTGTCCCAAAGGTTGGCTGCTAGAGAATGCCTAGCATAAATAAAAAATAACACTGCTTGAAACAAGTTACCGTTGTCCCATTCTGCGTCGTCCTTCATTTCCTAATGGGTAAATATACGGGTTAGATAGGTTTCATTGAAGAAATTCCGCGCATGCGTTACTACGCGAAATGACGTCTCACAATGATCTTACAGCCCACACAAATACTTTGCAATGTTGACTTATATTTGACCCGGGTATTCATATTTAAAAAACTAAAATTTTAAAGTTTTTCAAGAGTGTGGCGATCCCAAATGTCATAACTACCTAAAACAGAATATTTGCATTATAATTCAACAAGGAAATGCGGCGAGCGTTTTAGGTACCCTCCCTGGGGGTAAGCCCTTATTTTATTTTGTAAAATAGTTTTAATTTCATAGGTATTTTTTGCTTAGTTTAATTTATAATTAGTTTTTTAATCTATTTTATTTTAATATTCTTGTATCTACTTCGAAAAAATGTTGCAATATCAATAAAAAAACTAGAAGTGTTGACACATTCCTCGTCAAGCGGCTCTCAACTATATCATCCGAAGGGCTCTTATCACTGCTGGTGTACCCGCAATCTTAGAGCCATCTGGGATCGTGCGGAGCGATGGCAAGAGACCCGACGGAATAGCTGTTGGGCAGTGGAAACTTGGCAGGTCTCTGGTGTGGGATGCAACGTGTGTTAGCAATAGCTCCAGCTCACATCCAGGCGACCTTGTCAGGCACCGGGAGAGCGGGGTTTCCTGCAAAGAACCTCAAATTGCGCAAATACGCCAACCTTGGTACTGGTTACAAATTTGCGCCGTTTGGGGTCGAGACGATGGGCCGTCCATGAGGACCGTCAGCGAGGCGCTTGGCCAAGGAGTTGTCAAAGAGGCTGACAGAAAGGTCTAGAGACAGAAAGGCTGGCAATTATTTCTGCCAACGTATTAGCCTCGCTATTCAGAGGGGAAATGTTGCCAGTCTTCTTGGGACTATCTCGGATGGGACGTCTCTAGAGGACATTTTTTATTTATAGTTCAGTTTATTTTTAATTTTATTATTTAGGTAGCTTTTAAATTATATTTAGGTAATGTATATTTATTTAAAAAACACTAATCCAAAAATTATCCTGGGCTCTCATGAAATTGATAAATCATTTCTATTCTTTGCTCGGAATTTCCCATATAACTGTTGCACATTCTTGGTAATTTTTTCGACATTTCATTCATTCCGACATTTTTGTGACTAAAGGATTACATTTTGAACAAGATTATAAAGCTGTCGTCGTCACTGGCGGCGGCGCAACGCAAAATAAACTAAATGGACGTGGACGTAATCCAAGGCTGTGACGTCGTTTAAAAAACAATACAAATTGTGGAAAGTGATCACGCGATTTTGTCTGTTGGAAGGGTCGTCAATGGCAACCTAAAATTGCTAAGTATATATATGTAAATCTGCCCCTGGTCCTAACTTTAGGTCAATTCTTCTCGATTCTTCAAATACTACAAGGAATACTTTTTCCATTACGTACGCATGTATATTATGATTCACGTATTCAGGATTAAAAGACGATATGTTATAAAAGCGATTGTGCTTTTACGTTTTTTGTTGGAGAAAGCAATAAGTTTTGAAATAACATCATGACAGCTCTAGTACTAAAGGATTTGATTGATACGAAAACCATTTTTTTTTACAAAATACTTAATTGCACAGAATGCTTATCAAATTTGAATTCATTTATTTTCAGGGCTTTTTACAATAGGTCTCTAAATAAAATGTAGTTACACAAAAAACCGGCCCTTATAGGCATGCAAATATATACAAATCAGATATTAAAAAACTCAAGTAATGTATGAACTAATCTTAAACAAAGCTCTCCTGTATCTAGATTATCAGAAAAATATAAAGAGATTGGTCAAGAAATAGATATGTTCAACGATTCGCTTTCAAAATTTAAGTTATATGTTAAGATACATTGTTCCTATTAATATTAATATTAAATAAGATTTTCATCATCATTACAGCCCCTAGAACACAGCGTCCTAGACCTCCACTGCTGGGGACGGGCCTTCCAGAACATATGTCTGAAAAATTTGGCCTACACTCGCCACGCTGGCCAGACGGCTTAGCGAGGAAATGATGTCAATTTTTAATGACAATTTATTAACGATTCCACAAGTTGGTATTAGTGGAAACGGGACCGACGGCTTAACGTGCTCTCCGAGGCACGGGAACGGTGGTGTTGTTAATCTATGACAAATGTACGTAAGAAAAGTGCATTTCTCATTGGTACATGTCGGGTGGGTTTGAACCGACCTTTGTAGGATTCAAGGAACGCGTTCATACAACCGAGCCACCACCGCGCCAAAAATTAGATTAAGTACAATATTTTATTTTATGTTTTTAAGACGTGGTACATATTTTTTTATTAAGCTTTTTGTATGTCTAAACTTAGAATTTAATTTAATTTGATTTGATTTTATATTTTTTTTAATTTATACCACTTGTATTTTGTGCATGTTGTGACACCTAAAGGTGGTACATTTATCGTTGAATTTATGTCCTAGTTTTTAAGTAAGCAATAATGTAACCGACCACTGGTTGTCCTTAAATAAATAAATAAATAAAAAACAATTTTCGTAAAACAAACTTTAAAAACATAATATTAAAACGTAAAGATCTTAAACTCTAAATAGTCTAATTTCTAACTAACTAAAATAAAAATAAAATAAAATCGGTTTTTATTTGTCACAAAAATAGTTAATAAAAATGTAAAATATAGTTAAAAAATAAAACAAAGATATAATGACAAAAGGGTCTATGGTTCTGAAAATGGTGTTGGAAGCAGGTTCCAACAACCTCTGTTATTATACCATAGCCGACATTTAAATTTAGTGGAACAGTAATATAGTTAAAAGTTATAAAACAATAATGAAACAAAATTAAAATAAAACAAATAAAAAAATCAAGAACATAAATAAATAAATAAAAAACAGAAACCTAGACGGAAGCTGCCCCAACCTGCTTCACAAGCAGCCATGCTGCACACATTTTACGGAAAGTGGGTAACGTATATACCTATATAACCAAATTTTTATATAATTGCCTTGTCATTTACGAATTCTTCGATCGTGTAGTAGCATTCAAAAAGGAAGATTAAGGTGGAAGTAAGGAATAACAAACTTTATTCATACATATCTTCACGCCAGATCCCTTACGGGAGCACCATGGTTCGTGCATAATTCCGTCATAGCTCGAGATCTGGAGATGCCTACTATTGAGGAATTTGTCGTCGGCCTGACTAGACGTATGTTCTATCGGGCCGACAACGGACACTTGAAGCATCTTCAGAATATCGCTCCGTCTTGCGCTCGGTCCCCCAACGGGAGACCGCTTCCTAGAGAAGTGCTCTTGGAGGAGAGTTGAAGTAGTCAAACCTATACCCCCCTGGGTTCGTGAGCCACACGGGCGCTGTTATACAGTGACGGCGCCCAGCACCAAAAGTGCATGAATTACCGGTGGGTGGTTGCCCGCTGAGATCCTGCCGGGGAAAACGGGGGAATGTCCCCATCCCCAACCCAGGCCCATTAGCCATCCGGGCCTGGACGACCCCACTGTCTGTCTCCCTTACGGGATAGGCAGAGACAATTGAACGCCACTTAACACGATCACGACATACCTCTTTCGCCTCATCGATATTCATCAACAATGTATATATGCCAATTTGTTACGAAAGCTTTTTAATGTACCTTCAGCAATTTATTTATTTGTGAGTCTCGGTCTGCCAAACTTTATGTAGCAGTAAAAACTTACAGCCGAAATGTCTGAACGTTTTCATGATAACATTTGCAATTCATAATCAATTGGAAGCAGACGCGGAGGCCGTCGACCCAGGCATTCTTGACATTGAACGAATTGTATTATTGCACGTAACATTTGCATACGAACGGTTTGTTTCGAAGCAAACACGGCTATGTCTTTTTCGTCTTTTTACAAGTGGACTTAGACTTTAACATTTTTGATTTTTGATTCACACTAATAATTCAAAAATATAAAATAATGTCAACGAGGTCAAATATAAGAAGTAGAGCGGACATCAAACACATCTTCATACAAAATATTTTTGGCATTATTGTTTACACTACCTAACGTCCACTAAACTTGACATAGACAAACACAAAGGCGGGCTTTAATGCCGCAAGATATTTTATCATAGCCAACCATTGGGATAACTTTAAAAGTAGGTGCAAAAATCTATACTAATATTATAAAGAGGAAAGATTTGTATTTTTGTATGTTTGTAATGAATAAACTCAAAAACTACTGGACCGATTGCAATAATTTTTTCACCATTAGAAAGCTGCATTATTCAGAAGTAACATAGGCTATATAATATCACGCTAGGTCCTATAGTTGTGGAGCAGTAACCAAAAATGTTTTAAAAACGGGGGAAAATGTATCGTTTCTGAGGCCTTCCGTGGCGTGCGCTGAGCATATAGTTAAAGTTATACAAAAATGCTCTATGGATGAATTGTTCATCTTAACATTATTTTTAAAAAAGTCCGCGAGAGCATATGTCTACCTTTTATAGTTTACCCATAACAATATTTAAATAACTTTGAAACATAAATTGGTAGAGTTTTGTCTTTCAAATGGCATATAACTCTTTTCAACTAAAGTACCTATATAGTCTTTATGTCATTTGCCACATCTACCAAATCGATGGCACATGATGACCAGATTACTACACGAGCGAAGCCGGGTCAAACAGCTATTAAGGATAATAAAAAATAATATTTAATAACTAACTAACTAACCTGCTTAATGGCTCGATTGATTGTCCCGAGTTGCTTAGTATAATTGGTTTGCAGACACCCCATCGACCTCAGAGACGGCTTGGGCCGTTACTAACAATACCTACAGTGCACAGTAACTACAGACAAAATAATTTTATTATTAGAACTGGTTGTTGTATCAATGAGATGATTGGTGATGACAATATTGACATTGATATTTTTGCTATGAAGCCTTCAACAGAAAGGCGCAACTTTCTTCTCAATTCTTTAACCCTCCGGCTTCTGTATATTTTTAGGATTTGTTCTTTTTGTTTCTTGTGTTGTTTATATTTTTGCCAGTGTATTAATGTAATGTAATGAAATGAAATGAAATGAAATATCGTTTATTTGCAATAAATACAGTACAGTGGTCACAAAACTTTAGTCAGGTCTACTCACATGTATTCTACCTGCAAGCAGGCGTGCAAATCTTTACTTACATACTAATATCATAATCACAACTACATTAAAACAAAAAAATATATATTAATTAACCTGTTTTGCACTCAAGATACTCTTTTACACTATAAAATCTATGGTCCAGTAGTCATTTCGTCAGTTGTAATTTTAGTTTAGGGCCCTGCAATAATTTTATTTTGTCAGGAAGCTTATTATATATTATTATACACATATTAAATACATTTTTCATACTTACGAGTATGTCTTTATAGCAGGGGGGCTGGTATAATAAATTTAAAAACTTGGCTCTTTTTTGTCTGGGTATGACTTCACTACGCTTCCTAAAGTGTTCTGGGTGAGAATGTACGAAAAGACATACATCTCTAATATACATACACGGTAACGGTAATATTTTTAGTGTTTGAAAGAGAGGTTTGCAACTGTCACGATACCAGACATTACAGATTGCTCTTATGCATTTCTTTTGTATTATGAAAGCACGGTCTATGTCTACTGAGTTTCCCCAGAGTATTAGACCATAGCTAAGAACTGAGGATACATACCCATGATATGCCGCCTTTGCAGCTTCTATTGAAACTGTTTGTCTCACTCTTTTCAGGGCAAAGACGAAACGGTTCAGCCTTTTACAAACTTGATCTATTTGATTTTTCCAATTTAAATGTTTGTCAATTTCAATACCTAAAAACCTATACGAATCAACTTCGTCAACGTCTTCGTCATTATATCTGACTCTGTATAGCTGTATTTAGTTGCTATAGGCGAAAACTTTTAATTGGCTCATTTTTTATTATATCTATTCATTTATATTGTTATCTAGCTGTAAGTTTTCCTGTAATGAATAAATAAAATAAAATAAAGTAAATAGATATATAAATATATAATATACTACGTACTAATACATACTTATATAAACCATACCAATACCAATTTAAAAAAATAAACATCTTTACTAAGCAAGGCATGGAGCTAATGTCAACCTTATGGTTAATATTTTTTTATGCACTTTTGGTGCTGGGCACCGTAACTGGTATAACAGCGTCAGTGTCGCTCTTGAACCCAGAAGGTCTGGGTTGGACTACTTGAGCTGTCCTCCAGGAGCACTTCGCTAGGAGGTGGTCTACCGTTGGGGTGCCGAGCGCAAGACGGAGCGATATTCTGGAGATGCTTGAAGTGTCCGTTGTCGGCCCGATAGAACATACGTCTAGTCAGGCTGACCACAAACTCCTCAATAGTAGGCATCTCCAGATCTCGAGCTATGACGAAATTGTGCACGAACCACAGCGCTCGGGAAACCACTCTGAGCGATATGTTCTGTTGACTTTGGATCTTGACCCTATTGGTCTTGGCCAGAAGGTGGTGCCAGGCTGGCGCAGCATAGATTAGACGAGAACGGATGAACATCTTGTAGATTCGGACCCTCTTTTAGGATAATTGTGTGCAACTATATTAGCGCCATCTATGATCGACTAAAGTAACTTTTTTGTGTTATGGTCAACTGAGCAATAATCAACCTTATGATTAATGTTTTAAAGGCTATAATTGTGTTTACGTGTTTATGTATAATAACGCTACTATGATCGAGTAGCGGAAGTATTGCTTAATGACAACGTCTAGAATATTCTGTGTTTTTGAATAAAAATCTTTAAACAAAAACTACATTTAGTTACCTATAAATAACCTGAGTTCTCTTCGGTCAAATAATAACGTTATTTACACTTTTATAGCACGTAGGTCGGCATTTGGCATATTGTCGTTGAAACAACAAAACAATCAATTTGAAAGTGCTCGTCGAACACGACTATAACCAGTAATGACTGTTATATACAAGAACTAATTCATTCTGTACCAATTGGTTAAGCTTTGATTCTCATACCGTTTGGTTTATTGCCCTGTTTAGCGTATATTATGTATAGCCTCTCACCAGTACAACGTGGTAAGTGTAGGCTAAATCCTCCAGATATTAGATATGTGTCCATCACCAACAGTGGAGGTCTAGGACTCTGTATTCTATAAGCTGTGATGATGGCGTTCAAGATTGGCAAAAGTAATTGCCAACAAAAACTTCAGACTTTGAGAACCAGGCGCTTCTTAGGTTCTCAAGTTTTCACGGTCCAACCGACAATTTATGGAAATAAAAAATATAAAAAAGTATTCCGGCCGGATGAGTTAGGAGTCGGACGAATAGGAAATCGTGATCTCGTTTCACGTGGGCCAGCCACCCTCCAAAGGAAGTAGGGGAGGGTAGAAGACATGCTGGGAAATGGCGCCATGTCGTCGCGCCGCATGACGTGGAAATAATATCACATCAAAGTTTATGCATTAATGTAATAATTAATGAATAAATGGAAAAAATCTAACATCGATTACTTTACTGTTTAGTTATGTGATCATTTTTTTTAAGAAAGTGTACACAGTCTATACAATACGTAGTCCTAGACCTCCACTGCTGGAGATTGGCCTTCCAAGACATATTTCTAAACAATTTGGCCTACACTCATCACGCTGGATAGACTGGTTTCCAAAGATCTGATGTATTTTTTTCTTTGGGATCGACAGCTTAAATATTATAGATTTACAACACCACTGTTCCCGTTTTAATGATTGAAAGAAGAAGGATGACAAACGTTACAATAAATAATAATGTTTTTTTTTTTTGGTTCTATTCTCCCGATGGATGATGAATGAGATGATAGGGAAGGCAAATGGTCTAGCCCATACAGCCACGTCTGACGTAATATATATTTCTTTTTTTATGAGTTAATGAGGTCATCATCAAATTCCAGATGCTGCAGAATTTGATGCTTTTCTTGCAGTCACTCGCGGCACCATAGCTCAAACACGTCGGGTAAAATATGTTGACAGCGCGGGAAAACCGCAAAAAATAAACTGCAGTGCAAATATTTAAAGTCCAATTTATCGTTTTCCATAATTATTCACATTGTAGCACATTATTAAAAACAACACCACTTTTGACCAATAATATCCACAGTAAATTAATTTACAAAACGAAAACTTGCACTGCAAACAAGAACTCCAAGATCACACCATGATGTTTTTTTTAAATTTTATTTAATTAGGGGCTTTTACCCAAATTAAGCATGTCAGCCCTATCGTAACTTAACCTAAATCAACAATCAATTATCAGTCTTCCATCTGCATATTCTTATTATAAATATATAAAAAAAACTAACCTAGCCGATTGGGAACAAGGGTCAGCTAGCACCGAATTGAAGGCATTGAAGGCGTATTGTATGGATTTAATTTTAGATGATTTACCTTAACGTACAGCGTACCAAACTCGAGAAATATCACAAATAAATTAAATGTATTTATTTACATTAATAAATATGTTTGTGTCCTGAACACAAAAAAATTGAACCCGGTACCTCCGAGTCAAAATCCGCGGACTTAACCGCTAGACAACGGAGGCGGTTACTTAGTATGTTTTTTTTTTTTCCAGATAAACTTGACAACTAACCACTATCAGTCCACCTCTTTAGCTATCACACCAATGTAAAAAAATAAAGTATCACCATGGCCAACTTATATTAAAAATTTAAAAAAAAATACATCATGTCCCGACCAGGATTCGAACCCAGTAGATAGTTTGTCGCAGTAGTAGTTCTTCTTCGCCATTGGCGGAACGCTTCAGGGTTAACCCTATTTAGCGGGCATTTATCTCGGCGGGCGTCGACCCCTGGTTTCTTGTTTTACCCCGGATGATGCGGGGAAGGGGCCACTGTAGGGTATGTGGCACCTGGGAGGAATTCATTATTGGTGGTGTATAGCACGCTGCGTGTTTATTATGACGACGACTGCGGGTTATGCCTCGGGCCCCAGGATCTCCCGGGGCAGGCGGCGTCCATCCGGTGGCCGTGCGTGGAGAGGTGCGATGCCCCGAAGATGGTTGAAACGACTGCGGTCGGCTCGATCGAACATGGACTTCGAGAGCCTGGCCACGAACCGCTCGATGGTCTCCATCTTTAGGTCATCGTGGAGTACGGTGTTGCGCACGAACCACAGAGCGCCGACGGTCGCGCGCAAGGAGATATTCTGTTGGGCCTGAATTGCGGCCGCTATGGATGGCGACACCAGGTGGTGCCACGCTGGTGCGGCGTAGGTCAGGCGTGAGCGGACGAACGTCTTGTAGATATTGATTTTCACACGGGGTGGTAACGACGAATGCAGCAAGGGACTCAGCTGGGCCCGGGCTGCTTTCGCGCGGTTTATTGTGTGGCGTGCCATGGGGCCCATGCGGAGGCCGCGGTCGATCACGCACCCCAAGTAGGTGACAGTGTTCGTCCAGCTCACTTCCCTCCCACGGAACATCAGCGGGTCCTGCAGGTGGCGACGAGACGTCAGGATGGCGGCGGTTTTGTTGACGTTTACCGACATCCGCCATCTATCTAGCCACGGCGGCAGGAGGTCTAGCAGTTTCTGCATTTTCCTTGTAGCGTCGATGGCCTTTATGGCCGAGGTAAAGTATGCGCTGTCGTCGGCATATAGCGCGAGGACGACATTCTTTTCCCCCCTCTTCAGATGTCCAATAAGGGTGGGAATGTCATCAGTGAAAGTGGCGAAAAGTTTGTCGCAGCAGCTCACTCATTTATTTTATGTATTCATTTTGTCTTTTTTTTTTATTTGTTGGTAATTTTATATATTTTTTTTACGCCTTTTATTATTGTATTAGCTGTTGTGTGCAAATAAATAATTTATTTCTTTCTTTCTTCTTTCTATACGTCCAAATCGACGGATTTAACGTAGTTAGTCTATAAAAGTCGGTATTTTAGCTAATTAACTTTTTCTTCTGTTTCATGTACACTTCCTGACTTCTTGGAACAAACAGGTAAGCTTTTTGGGTTATTAAGTACTTTTTTTTTTAATAAAAGGCGACGCGGTTTTTTTTTTCTTAATAAACATTTAGGCCAAAGAAGTTTCGTCCAGTTTTCGAGTTAAATTAGGTAAAACTTTTTCCCCAAATATT
Organism: Tinea semifulvella; assembly: GCA_910589645.1. Lineage (NCBI taxonomy): Eukaryota > Metazoa > Arthropoda > Insecta > Lepidoptera > Tineidae > Tinea > Tinea semifulvella. The sequence continues at coordinate 5,564,827 of OU342612.1, forward strand.
TTATGATTTATTATTAAAAAAAATAATTAATTAAGTCTATGTCGGTGTGTTTACTTAGTAAAGTACTTACTAAGCCCATTTATTTTGTAATTAATCGTTTAATTTTTAATTATGCTACGGGGTTCAGTTAATTCATGGCTTATTATGATTAATTTTACTTATTTTAATATCCGTTAATTTTTGTTATTAAACACTAATTCTTAATTAACATCGGCAAGTTAAAATTGTAGATTTCAGTGAAAGTTTTTTTTTTTCACGTATGACGTTTAAGGTGTATTAGAATAGCAGACGTTATACAAAATAATAACATAACCTAGAAAAAAAAATTCTCAAAAATAAAAAAATGTATAAACAGTTTCGTAGGGTAGAAAATCGGTATAGTATAATAGTTTTAGAATATTGCAATTAGAATAGTAAAATATAATAATTTTAGTACAATTTAATATTATTTTTTCAGACCGAGTGACCTTTAGACCTGAGAGTAAGTGGGCAAATTGTGTTTGAAAAATGTAACGTGTGTGTTTAGAACAGTCAGGACAAAAGTTTTAGGGTAATTGCACATTGTAGTAACTACAATAATATACAATTCAACACATTTATTTCATAAAGAGAGAAAGAAAAAAGTTCATTTGTCGCAGAAAAATCATATCCCAAAACACAAGCAGTAGTTGTAAAATTCAACATCATAGCGTGGTGACAAATAGGTAATCAACTCAGCAATAAGCTGCAATAATGGGCCACAGCGCTGATTGTCATTTGGTCCCTCACAATGAGACATTAAATACATAACAAATATGCCTAAATAATAAAAAAAACTACTAAAAACACTACAAATAGGTAATCAGCTCAGCAATAAGCTGCAATACTGGGCCACAGCGCTGATTGTCATTTGGACCCTCACAATGGGACATTAAATACATTAAAAATATGCCTAAATATAAATAACATAAATAATAAAGATAAACTACTAAAAATATTACATTAACAGAGCGGTGAAGGTCTCTCTTCTACGTATCTTAGGCGCAAATAATACAGAAACAGAGCAGGCGTGAAACAGATAAGGCACGGACGCGATTTAAGTTATATCAATGAGGCGAAGACACGTCACAACAAGTCATTACACAGAATGACTAGTGATAGCATTTATTAGATTATTTAAATAAATTAATAATGCTCCGATTTTTAATCCTATTTCTCTTCATAATTTTTCTTGTAATTTTTAAGGTATTGCATAGCTTTTATCGCGGGCTTTGAGCGCGGCGACAGAATCAAGAAATTCCGTAACGAAAATAAACCTAACACCCCCCCACTCCGACTGGCACAGCGGTGCGGCGTTGAAAGCCGTGCATCGTCTAACGTCGTTTCAGTTCGGCAGACTTCGGCACGGTGTTTGTGTGCGTGCGACTAGACGTATGCGTAGACTAGCTGCTAACTGCTCATAACTGATTCTATCTCTTTTAGACACAATGCTAGGTGAGACAGCGTGCTTTTTGGCCGCGTCCACGAGTGAGTTCGAGCCCGCGACTAGTAACTTTAATTAATATCAAAGAAAAAAAAATACTGCATAAATAAATATAATTGCATAAGTTGATAAAAAATGCTATGCAATAAATAGCTTTACCGCGGCAGTCCCCGAGTGCCACACTTATTTATTACTGTACTGCGGATTAGTATGGGTCGTAAAGGGATAAATATTGTTTAATTATCTCGCAGAACTGTACATTCAATTCAACGCATTTTTCTGATCGGACTGTATAAGAAATGACGTGCTGCTTGCGCGCCGCTCCAGTCGCGACTGCTAGCTATGCGGAACAGGTGACCGCGCCGCTTAAGTATGGCCTACCTACATTTTGTATTGAAGCGCCGTGCCTCCACCTGACGCCGTTTCTGTATAAGAAATGACGTGCTGCTTGCGCGCCGCTCCAGTCGCGACTGCTAGCTATGCGGAACAGGTGACCGCGCCGCTTAAGTATGGCCTACCTACATTTTGTATTGAAGCGCCGTGCCTCCACCTTACGCCGTTTCTGTATAAGAAATGACGTGCTGCTTGCGCGCCGCTCCAGTCGCGACTGCTAGCTATGCGGAACAGGTGACCGCGCCGCTTAAGTATGGCCTACCTACATTTTGTATTGAAGCGCCGTGCCTCCACCTTACGCCGTTTCTGTATAAGAAATGACGTGCTGCTTGCGCGCCGCTCCAGTCGCGACTGCTAGCTATGTGGAACAGGTGACCGCGCCGCTTAAGTATGGCCTACCTACATTTTGTATTGAAGCGCCGTGCCTCCACCTTACGCCGTTTCTGTATAAGAAATGACGTGCTGCTTGCGCGCCGCTCCAGTCGCGACTGCTAGCTATGCGGAACAGGTGACCGCGCCGCTTAAGTATGGCCTACCTACATTTTGTATTGAAGCGCCGCGCCTCCACCTTACGCCGTTTCTGTATAATTCGCGCATTACAATACTAGTAGGAGTATAATAATTTTAAAATATTATAATAAAGACGTGTCACAAATGCCTGTAATTACGTGAATAAAGGTGTTTGACTTTGACTTTCAAAGCTATTTTAAATTAAAACTATTATGTGCAATTATCCTTAACTTCGTCTAAGCTAGATTAGTATAACTAATGCTTCATTAGATGCCTTCATCACAAGCTGCCTTTTATCTATCGCTGGAATTTCTGGGCTAATAAATATTTAGAATTATCTAGGCAAATCTATCTAATGGCTTACTTTTTTTTATAAAATTGACTTTGTATCACTTTATTTAAATGAAATAATTATCTCATCAGGGATAGTCTCAAGAAGACTGGCAACATTTCCCCTCTGTATAGCTTACTTTTAGTTTTAAATATTGCAAGTATATAATAATAAATTAAAACTTAATTATTGTCAAATATACAGGCAAACATTTTTTTTTACTTTGTTTTCTCTTCTCACGATGGATGATGAATGAGGTGATAGGGAAGGCAAAGGGTCTAGCCCTTACAGCCAAGTCTGACGTAATATATCTTAATTTCTTATTAGTTAATAAGGTTATCATCAAACTCCAGATGTTGCATAATTTGATGCTTTTCTTAAAGTTACTTGCGGCATTATAGCCCAAACACGTTAGGAGGGATGGGAGTTCATAGCGCGGAAAAACCGCAAAAAATAAACTGCAACTTGTGCCCCATATTTTAAGTCCAATTTATTATATTTTCCATAATGTAGCACATTATTAAACAAAATAACTTTAGACTAACAATATCCAGAGAAAAGTAATTCACAAAACAAAAACCTACACTTGACATGTCCGTGAAAAAGAGCGCTAAGAACTCCACATTTTTTTATTTATACATATATACTCTTTTTTTATCATATTGTACACAATACATAAGTCCTAGACAGGTAATTTATTCATAATAATTGATAATACTAACGAGTTGAAGATCATCAAATTCCAAGTGTTGCAGAACTTGATGCTTTTCATGGAGTAATTCGCGTCAAAACAAATAAAGGAGCGCGGGAAAACCTCGTAAAATAAACTGCAACTTGTGCCCCATATTAGTGTCAATTTTATAGTTTTTCATTATTATTCACGTTGTAGAACATTGTTAAACAAAATAACACCACTTTTTTACTAATAACAGTAAAGTGATTTTTTTTATACTAGCAAGACATGCATTGGTCCATGAATTTTAGCATTTGGAATCAGACACTCATGAATGACATCAGTCCCTAATACTATGCCGGCTTGACTGGATGTGGATACACTCTACTGGGTTTATCGGTACGAACGGTGGATACTTTTCCGCCCTGGCAGACTGGGTAAATTACCACCATCAGTCCGCCTATCGCATACCACCTAAATTGGGTGGCAAAGGGTCGTAGGCTCTATTCTTTAGGGAATACCCACCCACAGGAAAATCGGCAGGAGTTAGGTCTCAACGCCTTGGTGGCTAGTTAAGGTCTACCCGGCGACTTATCTGTCAGGGAATATTACGAAATTTAAATGTGTTGTAACCAATTTTCTGAAGATTGGTAAAAAAAAGTAAAGTATCATTATCGTTTCGGGGTGGTCAGAAACCACGCTTATAGATAAGCGGATTCACATTTAGCCAACTTTACTATAGGCCAATCATGACAAGTGGTAAGCTCGTCGATGTCTCCAGTGTACCAAACTAAAGAAATTTCACAATTCAATTAAATATTAATTAAATGTATTTATTTACATTAATAAATATTTTTGTGTCCCGACCAGGAAACGAACCCGATACCTCCGAGTCTAAATCCATGGACTTAACAATTAGACCACGGTGGCAGTGAAGATTGGTCTAGCTTTCATACTTATACCGTCTTGTTGGGTGTCTCAGAAAGTTTTTCGTTTTTTTTTATATTTAAATAAAAGACTATAAAAAAATAATTCTAATATTTGATACTAAATAACATAAACGGCTACAATTGTAACTTTTTTTTTAGTAAAATGAATCCACTTCACGTGTTTCTAAATGACTTATTTGCTGCTTTTCACAAATTATTGAGGGTGATAAGTCGCCGAGGAGACATTAATTGGCCACCAAGGACACCAGACCTAACTCCTGCAGATTTTTTCCTGCTACTTAAAGAGTAGAATCTACAACCCTTTACCATCTAATTTGGATTGTACGAAAAATCACAGACGTAATTAAAGCTATTCCTAAGGCGATGCTCCAGCGTGAGATTAAGAATTTTAGTTCTAGGTTAAACGAAAGTTTTAAAGAAAAAAAAATGGTAAAGAAAAAGTTTTCTTTATTACAAATAAAATTTACAAACCGATCTTTTATTTAGTATCAAATATTTATTTATTTATTCATTCATTTCCACAGCACATTACAGAACATAAAGGTTAGTATATAATTGAGTTTATATTCGAAGTAGGTACTTAAATACAAAATAAAATAAAATTGATTAAAAAACTAATTATAAATAAGACTAAAATACCTATGAAATTAAAGCTATTCTACAAAATAAACTAAGGGCTTACCACCAGGGAGGGTACATAAAACGCTCGCCGCATTTCCTCGTTGAATTATTATGGACATATTCTGTTTTAGGTAGTTATGGCATTTGGGATCGCCACACTCTTGGAAAATTCGTTTACCCAGCTCTTTTATGAATTTGTGGGTATCAAGAGAACCCCCATTGTTTCAACCCCAAATGCCACAAAGTTATAATTTTGTTTAATGCTAATTGTATTTGATGTGCTTTCTAAATTCGGCTGTATGAGCAGCCGAACCGGCCTTTTTTGATGTAGAGGAAATGTGGCAAGCAGCAAAGGTATCCACACAGGTGGCATCCCAAACAAGACATCTTCCCTCACTCCATGGTACAAGAGACATACCATCCGGTCTTTTACCATCACTACGTGAAAGTCCTGATGGTTCAAGGACGGACGGGATTTTACCAGACCATAAACTGACCATTGAGTTTATACATTGGCCAAATTAGGAAACATACTTTATTACTGATACTTAGGTGTCAAAGAGAAGGAGAAAAAACAGAAGACATACAATCAAAAGATATAGAAATTCAATTTAACAAAAAAAATAACACAAATAAAATTAGAGATATCCAATATTAAATTAAATTAAAAATTAAAGAAAAAAAAACTAAATTTCAAATTAATAATTAAATAAAAAGAGTTCTAAATGAAATAATTCTTAGCTGCCCTACCTACAGAAAAGTGTACCCTAACAGTGAATGAGATGTGATGTAGCCCTGTAGAATTGACAGCAGCATCGCGGACAGCATCAGCAACCTGGATCTGCATCCGGACTACATTTTTTTTTTGGTTAACTTTTCCCGATGGATGATGAATGAGATGATAGGCAAGGCAAAGGGTCTAGCCCATACAGCCAAGTCTGACGTAAGGAGTACAATTAATACTACATACATACATACATATCTTCACGCCAGATCCCTTGCGGGGTAGGCAGAGACAATTGAGCGCCATTTGACACGATCACGACATACTTCTTTCGCTTCGTCGACATTCATTAACCTCTTCATACATGCCCTTTGGTTACGAAGACTTTTTAATGCACCTTCAGTCAGTGTTTTATTTATTTGATCGTGATATGTGAGTCTCGGTCTGCCAGGGCCTCTTTTACCCACAACTTTCGCATTATATATCTGGTTCGTCAATCTTTCATCGCTCATCCTTTCAACATGCCCGAACCATCGTAGCATGCCTTTCCTTATTTTTGTCCCTATGCTTTCCTTCATACCAACCCTTTTCCGTATTTCGACGTTACGTATGCGGTCCGCCAAAGTGACGCCACATATCCGCCGCAACGACCGCATTTCTACTGCATTAACCCTACTCTCATGCGTATTCTGACGTATCCACGTCTCGCTTCCATACATCAGTGTTGGTACCAACATGGCATTGTGTATGGCGAGCCGAGCTTTGTCACTGACATTTCGACTGCCGATCAGTGACCCCAGGGCACCGTTAACACTATTTCCCGCGTTCACTCTTCTTTCAACGTCCCTATCGTACTTCCCATCCGCAGTGAAAACACTGCCCAGATATATAATTTCATTTACTTGTTCTAGAGTTTCATCATCAATCTTTATCGTCACGGTTGTCATCCTTCTTCTTTCAAACACTAGTACCTTGGTTTTTCTCGCATTCAAACGGAGTCCTTTTTCTGCACATCCCTCCTTCATTACTAATACTTTTATATATATTTGTCTATTTTCTTTATTCAGGAGACATACAGATCCCATCCCAACCGTATGTATGTTTCAATTGGAATTAAAACTGATGTCTTTAATTTCAATATCAAAAACGAAAAACATTCTGAAACACCCTAATGTCTTTACTAATGCTAATTACGTGTCAGACTTCATGTTTCAAAAAATAAACTCCATAAGTATTTTTAAATTAGGTCTCGTGGTTTTTACCAAAACAAAATCCGTGAAAGTACGCGATGACAACATCAGCAGACTTTATACATAATGCGGCTTAGCAAAAATAGCTACTCGCCGATAGGGTTTCCGCAACCGTTTTTGTTTTTGAGAACCGGGAATTTATTATATATTTATTATGAAATAGTTTTTGTTATATATCATACATAAAACAAGTGAATTCACTCCTAGTGAATAACCGTTAAGTGCACGATTATTTATTTTTAATAAAAATCAATGTAGTACTGCAATACATCGTCATATAATATGACAGTTTTCGTTGGGTAGGGAGAGAAGCAGAATAATCGACTATAAGCGTGTTATGATCAATAAGTTGCTTCCGTGGATTTAGACCTAAAGGTACCGGGTTCCATTCCTGGTCGGGACACAATAATATTTGTTAATGAATTAAAATTTTGTATGCTAGAGTCATCGACGAGCTTGCTACTTGTCATGATTGGCCTATAGTTAAGTTGGCTAAATGTGAATCCGCTTCTTTATAAGCGAGGTTTCCACCTGAAAAGGATACGGTCGTGATGATGATGATCATATATAAACCAGTATTAAGCTTCAAAAGTAAAACACTAATAAATATTTAAGAAATTTTTATTGTCTTTTAAGTAAATCCCTCCATATAAGCTGCGATCTCTCTTGGGATCATCACATTGTGGAAATCAGCAGGAAAATCCACGCCAGTATGCATTTGTTAAAGCGCTCCCAGAATTTCATACCACTTAAAACAAAGCTTACGTTAGTCAGTTCGCTGCTTCTTCCCATCATAGATTATGCTGATACCTGCTATCCTGACGTCACCGAAGAGCTACTGAACAAAATCGATCGTCTGCTCAACTTATGCATTCGCTATGTGTTTGGCTTGCGTAAGTATGATCATGTCTCTCAATTTCGCGTTCAGTTAAAGTGGCTCAATATCCGCTTTCGTAGGTCTGTCCATGTTCTCACCTTACTTTATAATATTCTTAATAATCCCAATACTCCCGCATATCTTAAATCCCGCTTCGAATTTCTTTGTAATACGCACAACTGTGCCCTTCGCTCCTCTTACAACAACCAACTTAAGATTCCTTCTCATTCCTCAACCAGATACAAAATCTAACATTTTAAATTTAACACAGTGGATCCTGACCTGCTCATCGCTATGCTTTCTCGTCTAAGATTATCATCAGAGTCATTGGACTGGTTTTCACGGTATCTACATGGTCGCCGACAGAGGGTTCGTGTGGGTCATGAGCTTTCTGAGTGGTGCGACATCGCCACAGGGGTACCACAAGGTGGCATTCTCTCTCCTCTTTTATTTTCTTTATTCATAAATGCAATCACCTTTTCTCTTCACTGCCAGTATCATTTATACGCCGATGACTTGCAGCTCTATGTACAAACTGATGTTAATACTGTAAATAGTGCTGTAGCCTGGTTAAATACGGACTTGTCTTATATAAGTTCCTGGTCCAAACGATTTGGGGTAGTGGTCAATCCGAGCAAGTGCCAGGCTATAGTGATAGGGAGCTCTAGACTTATGTCTAAAATTGTTCTTACAGACTTGGTGCCTGTTCGATTTGATAACGCTTCCATTCCATTTAGAAGCGATGTTAAAAATTTAGGTGTGCATATCGATTCCAATCTTGCATGGACTACACAGCTCACAAACACTAAGCGTAAGGTTTTTGCCTCACTTCATTCTCTAAACAAACTTAAACATTTCTTGCCAGTGAAGGCAAAAATCGCGCTAGCTCAGAGTCTACTTTTGCCAATCATTGACTACGGAGATGTGTGCTGTGTAAACATGACAGAGGATCAACTGAATAGGATGGATCGTCTCTTGAATACGTGTATTAGGTTCATTTTCTGTTTACGCAAGTTTGACCATATTTCCGAATATCGATCCAAACTTAAATGGTTGCCAATTCGCTCTCGAAGAAATATGAGATCACTGTGCCTACTATACTCTGTGCTAAAGGAACCTAATACACCTAAATATTTAAAAGATTTATTTTTCTACCTCAGCGCCTTTCACAATAAAACTCTTCGCTCCTCACATAATTCCCTCCTATCTATCCCTTCCCATCACACAAACTTTGTTTCCAAATCTTTTGTTGTGTCATCTTCATCCCTGTGGAACAACCTTCCTGTTGAAGTCAGACAAGCACCCAGCAGACCAATATTCAAGAAAAGAGTGTACAGTCATTTTTATAAGTCCCTAGCTTAACTTTTTACTGACTTTAATCCATTGTAGGTAGTTATTATTAACATTAAGGTATTTATGTATTATTATATAATTTTATTGTATTATATTTATGTAGTATTAGTATGTATGTGTATATATTATATATATGTATATATATATATATATTATAGTTGTCTAAGTATGTTAATTTTTAATATTATTTATGTTTCATTTTAATATTTTATTTCTCTATTTGCACCGTACTCATATTTAAATGTCCCAATGTCCCAAAGGTTAACGGGAAGAGAATGTCTTGCGGCATTACGTTCGCCTTTTGTATAGATTTACAATAAAGTTTTTAAATAAATAAATAAATAAAATACACTGATTCCTTTACAGTATCTGCGGCTCGCCAGTGGAATAAGCTGCCCTTGGCTATTAGACGTGCACCGTCTGTCAGCGTCTTTAAACGTTTAATAACCACATCGTTCCTGGAGAAACAGAATAAAACACTATTTAAATAACCGTGTATTTATTTAAGTTATAATGTATATGATGTACTTGTATGTATAATTGTATGTATGGTTTATGTATGTTTATGTATTTAGGTATAATGTGTAGTATATTAGAATTAGTTAAGAAACTTATTAACTGTATCATTAAAATTTCTTATTTTTTTCATACTGCCTATCACCTTACTCGATCCCCAAGGTTAGCTGGTAAAGAATGCCTACTGGCATTATAGCTCGCCTCTGTACTATTTTTAAGTGCATTAAAGAATTTAAATAAATAAATAAATAAATCCAAAAATTTTGCATTAGAATTAAACAAGGACTTAATAAAATTACTCAGTCTTCGCAAATACATATTTTATATATTTTGTTCTCATACAATAATTAATAGTAATTACAATCAGTACAAAAACTATCTTCTTGTTAAGTATTAAGTGTACTTGGAATAAATTAAGCAGTCATCTTCCTTGGACGAAAACATATGTATGCCTATCAACATATCCTTACCTAAATTAAAATTATCTTAAATATTTTTCCAACAAAACAATAAATTTTAAACTTTATTAACTAACAATAAATAAACATAATATATTATTTTTAATATTTAAAAACTATGACTAAAAGAAGTAAGTATTATGAATTGCGTATTTATAAAATTCTCGAAAGTACATAAAATTTAATTTCCATACATACATATCTTCACGGCAAAGACAATTGAGCGCTGTTTGACACGATCACAACATGCCTCTTTCGCTTCGTCGACATTCATTAACCTCTTCATACATGCCCTTTTGTTACGAAGGCTTTTTAATTCATCTTCAATCAGTGTTTTATTTATTTAATCGTGATATGTGAGTCTCGGTCTGCCAGGGCCTCTTTCACCCACAACTTTCGCATTATATATCTGGTTCGTGAATCTTTTTCGCTCATCCTTTCAACATGCCCGAACCATCGTAGCATGCCTTTTCTTATTTTTGTCCCTATACTTACCTTTATACCAACCCTTTTTCGTATTTTATGTATAATACTTTCCAGTTTCTATTTTATTGAACTGAGAACCGTGAATTCCCGGTACTTTTGAGATCGGGATTTCCCGGTTCTAAACCCTACTTCCCAAGCAAAGCTGCTCGAAGATAATATGTGTCATGTTTTTTTATTTTTTTTATTTTTTTATTTATTGTTTTCAAGATACACAAAAATACATCAACAATATTATATAGCCGTCCACAAAAACCTTTAAGGTTTATCTGGGTACGGCGAGTCACTCACAATCTGTATGAGAAATAATTCTGCTATTGACTCATGTAAAACTTTTTAAACTTTATAAAGTAGAATGTCAGATAGAGGGCTGTCGGCTGTCTTACCAATTACGAAGCCATCTATATTTCTTTTAGCATTTAACATCTTAACATTCATCATTATTATTACAGAACTACTGAGATACATAAATTTAGCCTACACTCGCATTCTGGCAAAAGATTTTAAAAAAAATTTTTTTTTTTTTATATTGTATGACATGTTTCCTTGCGCCCACCTAATGGTAAGTGGCACGAGAGATTTATAAATATTAGCAACTGGAATCAGACACTCATGACTGACATCAGTCCCTAACACTATGCCAACATGACGGAAATTCGAGCCTAATCTCGAAACGTGTGGATACACTTTACTAGGTTTATTGGCACGAACGGTGGATACTTCCCCGCCCCGGCAGACTGGCTAAATTACTTAACCAGACAACTTAGTGTTTACTCGGAACTTGAAGAAAGTTATCCTTATTGAACTTACAGTTCCCTGTGAATCAAATATACCAAAATACCACAACATGAAGTCGAATAAATATTAAGAAGAAATGATCAGGAACGGGTTCAGCTTTACGCAGTGGAAGCCTGATCTCGAAACGTGTGGACGTACTTTATTGGGACTATCGGCACGAGCGATGGATACTTCCACGCTCCGGCAGACTGGTCAAATTAACACCATCAGTCTGCCTATCACCTATTAAAGTTTTTAGTTTAGACGTATAGAGTTCGATTCCTGGTCAGGACACAAAAATATATTTAATTTATTTCTCGAGTTAGGTACGCTAGAGACATCGACAACCTTACCACTTGTCATAATGGGCATATAGCAAAGTTGGCTATATGTGAATCTGCTTCTTTTAAAACCCGGAAGGGATACGGTCATGATTAAAATTGTAACTTTGTTAGTTTATCTTAATGGTTCTCAAATGGTGATCTGCGAAACCCCAGATTGCCCCTACATAAATCTCCTCTTCGATAATTCCATTCTTCCCAAATTTTTCTGTAATTCCCCCAAAAGCTTATGCCATTTTTCAAAAAAGTTTTGCCATTATAAAGTATTGGAATGATTTTTCACGTTTTTTTCACGTTCTTTCTGATTTTTAAAAGGGTTCTTGGCCCATTTTTAGTTCGCCGAGTTCTTTGGGAGAAGTTTTCCGCAAGTTTTAAACAATTTAAAAAGTATACCTACTTGGTGACTTTGTATGGCCTTACGTTAGGATAATATATGATTTTATTGATACAAACAACTTTTCCTAGGAAATCATATGTCGGAAATGACATTTTTTTTGGCTCCTCCATACAAATTGGCTATTTCAAAATAAACAATTAATATGAAAAAGCCATTTTTTTTGTCATTTCCTAAAAGTCAAAGTCAAAATATCTTTATTCGCGTAAACCTATTACAGGCATTTGTGACACGTCTACCTTCGTGGTCTAGCGGTCTAACGTGGATTTAGATAAATACATTTAATTAATATTAAATTTATTTGTGATATTTCTCGAGTTTGGTACGCTGGAGACATCGACGAGTTTGTCACTTGTCACGATTGGCCTATAGTAAAGTTGGCTAAACGTGAATCCGCTTATTTGTAAGCGTGGTTTCTGGCCACCCCGAAAGGGAAACGGTCGTGATGATACTTTACTGTGACACGTCATAATTTAGATTATTTAGAATGATTATACTCCTGTAAGTGGAAGACTAAGCAGCGAAGTGGTCCAAGGAATAAGCTGTTAGCAGAAGACTAACAGCTTAGCAAATTTCAGTGACCTGCAAATTCAAGTTGTTTGTTTCTATCAATAGAATAACATATTAGTAAGACCATACAAAGTCACTCCGTATATTTCAATTCTTCTTTGTTTTTTTCCAAAAGAAACCGGGAAAAATAAATTAACATTAATATAAATCCCCTGATACCCTGGGAGCGGGGACGGGCCTTAATGTGGGATGCCACTTGTATCGATACTTTGGCTTTCTCAGGGGAACAGCGCTAAAAGCGGGAGCCGCAGCTAAAAGCGCAGTCTGGCAAGCGGCGCAAATACGTATCTATAATCAAAGACTACGTGTTTGTGCCGTTTGCTGTAGAGACTTTAGGCCCGTGGGGTCCAAGCGCTAAAACATTTTTAAAAAACATCACCCCTCGTCTAATTGTCTGCTCTGGGGACAAGAGGGCTGGTTCTTTCCTCGCCCAGGGAATCAGCATAGCGATTCAGCGAGGAAATGCGGCCAGCGTTCTTGCCACCATGCCGAGCGGATACGGTTTATATTTAAATTAGGTTTTGTAAGTAGGTTTTTTTAAGCTAATGCATCGCTTTTATCGCGGGCTTTGAGCGCGGCGGCCGAATCAAGAAATTCCGTAACGATAATAAACCTAACACCCCCCACTCCGACCGGCACAGCGGTGCGGCGTTGAAAGCCGTGCATCGTCTAACGTCGTTTCAGTTCGGCAGACTTCGGCACGGTGTTTGTGTGCGTGCGACTAGACGTATGCGTAGACTAGCTGCTAACTGCTCATAACTGATTCTATCTCTTTTAGACACAATGCTAGGTGAGACAGCGTGCTATTTGGCTGCGTAAAAAAATACTGCATAAATAAAAAAATATAATTGCATAAGTTAATAAAAATGTTATGCAATTAGCTTTACCGCGGCAGTTCCCGAGTGCCACAAGTATTTTTTTTATACCTTTAGTTGACTTGTTTATATAAATTACTTAATAATTAAAAATAGTACTGAAGCAAAAAAAAAACGGGCGGTGTACCAAATTTTAAACACTCTGCTAATAAGGGAGTAGTGTCTGTATAGTAGTGGATAGCAGCTGTGTAGAGGCATTATCCTATACCTATATTCTCTACGTACACTAAAATAAAGCTTAATATTCACAGCCGCTTTTGTTGGCTTTTTTTATATAAAAGTGGATTTCATTTGGATAACCGTTCGTTGGATGTCGTTCTTCTACTGGTCTTAAACTATTAGGTCCATCTTTATTTATATTTATCTCCTCTTTATCCTAAAAGTTTCAGATGCCGTCACTTCGTGTTACTGAACTTGTGACACTAATTCGGTTTACGTCCGTCTGTCCATATTTCCAAAGTTCCCACAAAAAGGTTCAAATGAAAAATAAAAAGTATTTTAGCTGTTTAGGATTTTAAAAATGTTGAACTATATTTAACTCAAATGTCAGGGTCCTGTGCTAGAAGTGCCTCTTCTCATTGGAAGGGCTCTTGTCACTGCTGGAGTACCCGCAGCCCTAGAACCCTCTGGGATTGCGCAAATCAAAGATAACCCACAGAATGACTGTTGGGCTGTGAAAACCTGGCAGGTCTCTGGTTTGGGATGCGACGTGTGTAACATTAGCCCCATCTCACATCCAGACGACCTCGTCGGGCGCGGGAAGTTATGCCTGTTATAAAATGGCTGTTCATTTTCCATGTTTCCATCCCGTGCCGATTTGAAATCCAATTTTTTATCTATAATAAAGTACCTGGTCATAATAAAGAACCTAATCGTATAAATAGTGCTTTGTAACTATTTCATACATAAATTTTAACCAATTGCCTGTTTAATTAAATTATATTTTAATGCTGGGGTAAAAGAGATGTTGTAATTAAATTTAAAAATAACACAATTATTTGTTATTATTATTGAATTATATTTAGTTGAGGCACGTTGCAAAAAAGTTGGGGCCTAGTTTTGGGAGATTGGCCTTTTTTTTTAAATTATAATAATAACGCAAACAAATACTTATATATTTATTATGGTAATACTATAAATAAACAATTGAACTGATCAGACCAACGTATCGGGCTTCGGTCACGGGGTCTCTTGCCTTCAATTTTGCTTTTACGAGTACGTCAAACGACTGATGATGTAGGTCTGTAAAAATGAAAGAAAGTCTGCAAGTGTGATAGTCGATACAATGACGCGCGTTCCTGAATCGCCTCGATGCATTTCCTGAAGCAACTGTCAAACCGTCTAGTTTAATATGTACCAGTGTGCTCCAGTTTTAGTTAGCACTCGTGATAGCAGGACCTATTCTTAAATGTATTATTATATAGGTATATAATATTCTTATAATAAAAATCACGCGGTATGTTCTGGAAGGCCAATATCCGGCAGTAGAGGTCTAGGACTCTGTGTTCTAGGGGCTGTAATGATAATGAATATTCAAAATACGGTACGCCACCTTTAATGTTACCAAAAAAGCTTATTTTTGGCAACATTTAGGATGGCGGTCTTACCGGAAATAATATGGTAATATTTTTTGCATTTTTGGTGAGTGCCTTCGACATTTATTTCGGACTGCAGCTTAATACACTCGTCTAGGAGTTGATCTATTGGAGCGTAAACCTGGTTATTTCATCTCATAGGACCACGCATCCTTTTGCTATCGAACTTCGCCCGGACTATGAAGCGATCGATAAATGTTTGTCCACGCCGCAACACCAGAATATATATAAATAGGAAAATTTGAATGCGTGATTGTACAATCGAGAAAAGACGTCTTTAGTGATGAATATCCTCTTTGTCAGGACCACCCTTAATAAATTCGATTTTAGGTTTAAACTATGATCCTGCTATCATTACTCACGGCAGCTTCCTCTTTTGTGGGCTTGCTACGATTTTGAATGTCACGAAATGTTAGCGCCGTTCACCGCACTTCAGTTTGCTTTTTCCACTCGTCCTAAGTCAAATACGTCCGGGCGGATGAATCAGGATATATCTTTTCAAGTTCATATTCTTATCTGGTTGCACTATACAATACATTCCAATTAATCGTTACACAAGTTCAACCAAGTATTTTATTCTATTTCGTATAACATATTTTGGTGCATAATAGACGTGCATATGTTAAAGACTAAGTGATATAGATATAGTGATATATATACACACCATCGTCATCATCAGCCTGTCTCTCCACTGCTGAATGTAGGCCTCCATTTAGGCTCGCCATTTCGCACGATCTCTTGACACTCTCATTCATTATACACCAGCGACCTTCCTCAGGTCATACGTCATCTGTTTATCTTTGGCGGAGGGTCATCCCAATCTGCGTTTTCTAGTACGTGGTCTCCACTCCAGAATCCGTCTACTCCATTATTCATTGGTTCTACGATAGATGTGTCCAACCTATTGCACTTCAGTTTGCTAATTTTGATTATCTGACGGATGTCAAAGTTTTGGACTTTATCATTCAGAGAAATTTATTTATTTTATTTTAAGTACTTTGTAAGTAGGCATAAATATAATGTATTCTGCGCTTTTACATGTCAATAAAAATAATCAATATAACGAAAAGCTTATTTTCTGGGAAATAGCACATTACAACCCAAATATACATAATTATAATCTTAAAATTATAGCTGCTGTAAATAGGCATTGTCCCGTGCATAGCTCTCTCCAGAGGTACGACGTCATAGGTTCGTGTGTCGCCCTTGTTTTCCCGATAGCGAATCTGGCCAAGTTATATCGGTAGTCGCCAACACATGTGTTTAGGTATTTACATTATTTGTTACTGTAACAATTGATACAATATCGCTAGTTCTAAAGCTGAGCTTTATAAAGCTTTCTACTGCCTGTTTATATGAAAAAATGTTTTAGTTAATTGTCGGGATTCCTTGTCAATTCGTCGAATTTCCTGGCTGATAATTTATTTGCGTCGTTTTCTTTATTAAGAAACTGTCAATATTACCGCTGTACAAAGAAGTTCCCTCGCCAACCCACCTGGCCGCGTGGCGAGTGTAGGCCAAATTCTCCAGAAATATGTTTTCCAACAGTGGAGGTATAGGACTATGTATTCTAAGGGCTGTAATAATGATAATGAAGTTTAAACAAAGTCTAGACCCATACACCTACAATTATTTGCATTATCTTCCCAAATGAATATCATGTACTGCTCCAGATAGATATATCAATATTATAAAAAGGTGTAAAAGCGAAGAATACATAACTTTTTGTCCTATGCCTACTTGAAAAATATTTCTTTAAATTGAATTATACAATATTTAACGCGCAGAAAAAATATCTCAACATTTTTTTATTGATCTTAGCCCTATAAAGAATTGCTTAGTATAAAACAATTGAAAAATCCAATGGAGTTTTTAATAGGTAGAAAATTAATTTTTTGGACGAATTGAAATTATCGATTGGAACCAAACTTTATTCTTACTATAACGTTACATCTAGGAAATTGAAGTCCGCTGAGAATTCTTGTTTGTCCAATCCGACCATTGGCACGTTGCATTGCTAAGATAATTTCAGAGTAAACTATCATCCTTAGATATAGATGAGTAGATTATTAAATACCTACAAATACTGTTGATATGTTGAAATTAGAGCTAAATCTTTTCAAAATTAAAAGTTTATTTTGTTATTGTATAGATTGCTTATTCTAACTACAGTTGCATGTACATGTCATGATGATGCAATCTGCTTATACAATATGTTTATGTCAAAAGATATTTATTTTCAATATATATATTTTTTTTAATATAAATATTTCCAGACAGGTCACACAGCGCCATCTAGTTTCCTTGGTAAGCTACAAGGCTTGTGTTACGGAAACTAAATGGTTGATAAACTACATATTATACTTTTTTTTTGTAAATATATACATATTATACATATAAACACCCAGACCGAGACAAATAATACAATGTACAACTTGCCCCCGGTGGGCATCGAACCCACGACCTCCCGAGTTCACGGCAACGTTTGTTACCACTAGACCACGGATATATTTATATATAGTTAACATTGTTCTTGTCAATTTATTGGAATTATTATAATACAATGTTAATGCCAAAATTTGCTTAAAATTATTTTATTGAGTAAAAACAGTTGTCAATAAGAATTTTCTTTAACTCAATAGTAAAACGTTTTATGGGTAACTATCGTATCTTTCTAGGAATTTTATTATTTATTTATTTCCATGAAAATGTACATAACAGATTATACGTCTAAACAATACATATTTCATAACAAAATTAAAACACAAGTGACTAGATGTGCGAATTAATATGGCTCCAAGTACTTTAGGACAATGTTTTTACTTTCCACATCCGTTGATGCGAACACATCAAAATTATCATCGGACTGCACGATTTTGTTCAATAAAACGATTGCACGGGGAACGGGGGCACTCTGGAGTAGGTGTGTACGATGTACTCTAATGCACATTATGTGGCAGTTTCTGCTGTAATACTTACTAGTTCAGAATATCTAATATCTTATGTGAGAGTATCTAGAGTGTTCTAGAAACATTTTTCTGTAACTATAACGTGTAAGGTTAAGTCCCTTACTAACCCGTCTCAAAAATCCTTATTACCATTGGTGTTAAAAAAAAAACAGGCCACTTTTAAATAAACATAATGTTGCATTTTCTTCTACGAAGAATTTATAATTTACATTTCGCTTCTTGCCAATTAGTATGAGATATTTTTCCTAAGATAAAAACTACACTGGCTTCTTACTTAGTTAAGTTTGACCTAGATTTGAAATTTTATGCAGGTACAAGCATTATTTTAATAAGAAGCTTCATTAAGGCAACGGCACCTATTATCAAGGTATCTTAAATAATACACGTTTTGATAATAGTAAAATCATTTTGAACAAATATTACGATTACACAGAAATAATGATCAGGAATAGATTCAAGACTCAGCTTTATTCAGTGGAAATTGGTGCGAGCGGATTTCCAGCCAAATCCTTGCACCACATACTAGGATAGGTATAAAAGAAACGATAGGGACAAAAATAAGGAAAGGCATGCTGCGATGGTTCGGGCATGTTGAAAGGATGAGCGAGGAGAGATGACGAACCAGATATATAATGCGAAAGTTGTGGGTAAAAGAGGCCCTGGCAGACCAAGACTCACCTATCACTATCAAATAAATAAAACAATAACTGAAGGTTCAATAAAAAGCTATCGAAACAAAAGGTAGATGAATGTCGAAGAAGCGAAAGAGGTATGTCGTGATCGTGACAACTGGTGCTCAATTGCCTCTGCCTGCCCCGCAAGGGATTCAACGTTAAGATATAAATGTATGTATGTATTTACTAAAATAATTAGGCATATCAAAGACAATAAATATTAACATTATAGGGCAAAACGCCGCACGGTATGAGAATTAAAGCTAATGTGGATCTAGATTTACGAGTAACTACTTCATCTTTCCTCCAGGAGCAATTCTCTAGGAAGCGGTTTCCTGTAACATATTCTGGAGATGCTTGAAGTGTCCGTTGTCGGCCTGATAGAACATACGTCTAGTCAGGCCGACGACAAAGTCCTCAATAGTAGGCATCTCCAGATCTTGAGCAATGACAGAATTACCCACGAACTACGGAGACCACTCTCAAAAATATTTGTCTTTTTATGCTCTTGGCTGGATGAAACAAATTGAATGTATTTTTTGGTCAAAACGCAAATGATATTTAAAAGTGTTTGGGCATTCTTTTGGCGCGCTTCCAAGAAACAACAATTATTTGGCCAGCGAGTCCAAATAAAAGATGATACAGCTAGTAATGGGAGCCTGGTTTAATGCAATTTTGCATACAAAGCGAAATTTCGGCCGAAGCTGAGTGGTTGAGCCACAGACAAACAAGGCTAATAGATGCCGCATGACCTACTTTCAACCGACCACAACGTAGAATTGACAGATAAAGCAACATTCTAAAGTACGGAACGAAGCAGAGTGGGACGACCCTTTTGCTAGATGGACGGATGACCTAAAGAAAAACATTCATAGAAAGCCTTCTTATACCCATCATAGAGGAGTGGGTAATTTGTGTCAAGGCACCTTCTTACCTTTCATTTCTTCTTCTTTGTTATTACGGATGAAAGACAGGGTTCGGGGTAACAAGTGACGGTTGAAGTATACGAGCCGATCGGCGGGGCCGCGATCATGACTCCGTGATTGGCAGTATGTGATGAGTACATTGTCTAGCGTCCAGTGATTGGGCAACAAAAAAAAACAGAGACAAAAATGTTTAAAGTAACCTATCTACAATATTTATATATGGTATGGCCGTTTAGCGGTTTTTAGAAATAGGATGCTGGTTTGCGCCCTTCGATTGCTCCAGCAGTGGTTAAACCTAGACGCGTCACAAGAAGCCACTCTTAACTCAGGATTATTGTGGAATATATGATAAGCAGGTGCGGATGCAGTCGTTAATTATCAAGATATAGATTTATTCCCTTAAGCGGTTGCAGGTGATAAGGCACGGTGCGGACACACGTGGTGTACACAGGCTAGGAAGAGCCACCGATCTTCGCACACGGTCGTCCGACACATAATGCTGTAGCACTATGCCGGCCATTTACACGGTGGGGTTCTAAATAGCCCCTTTGTCGACTGTAGCGCCATCTAGCGACATGATAGCGTACTTTAGAGCCGACATGCGTACGTTAGCCTGTAAACTAATTACCTCCAACAAAACTGAGTTTGCGTAACCAACTGCGTTATTATTCTAAGATCATAACTGAGTTGGGATCATTAAATTGCAAATGTTGCAAAATCTGTTGATAAGATTATCGTATTATATCGTCCAAATGCGTCGGAAATATGGAAGTTACTGCGCAAAAACACCGCAAATTATTAACTGCAACTTCTGCCCCATATACTCGTAAATAGTCAAATAAATTGTTGTGTTGAAATGACTCTCTTAAACTCTGTTGTTTTTAAACGTGAGAAAAAAAGAGACATCGCGGTCTGTCAATTATGATGTGTACGACATAACGTTTGTTGCGGGACTCTTTATAGCGATGTCTATAGGCTTATTAATCTATGGGTTGAACCGAGGTACCGGACGTTGCACTGTTGAAAAACATTTTTACTTGTTTCTGCTACGAGCCAGTTCTGTTTGAAATAGTAGTCTAATTTGATAACTTCCAGTAACAAGAACTGAGTTACAATTATTTTCACGTGGTTGTTTCATTATAACTTTTACTATAATATTTTGCAACTATTGTGTAACTGAGTTTCGTATATAATGTATTTCATCATTAACTTTACTGTCTCCGTGGTCTAGCGGTTAAGTCCGTGGATTTACACGCTGAGGTACCGGAATCGATTCCTGGTCGAGACATTATAATTTATTTGATTTACTTGTATTTGCTTGTCGTGGTGGGCCTATAGTAAAATTGGCTAAATGTGAATCTGCTTCTTTTAAAGCGTGGTTTCTGAAAGAGATACACTCGTGATTAGATGATGATTTAATCCTATCAAAGCTCATTTATCATCAGCCTGTGTCTCTACTGCTAGATGTAGACTTTCACCAAGGCTCGCCACTACACACGGTCTTTTGCAACCCTCACCTAACCTCCAGCGAACTTCCTTAGGTTATTATTTGTTAATTATTTCCCACCGCACAACATCGACAAAAGCACCTAACCATTTCCCTTCCGCCATTTTTCTCATTATTATGAAAAAGGAACATAATACAAGATTATGAATCTGCCGATCATTGAACAATGACATTGTTTTGTTGTGTTCTCTTCTCCTGATGGATGATGAATGAGGTGATAGGGAAGGCAAAGGGTCTAGCCCATACAGCCAAGTCTGACGTAATATATCTTTATTTTTTATGAGTTAATGAGAGGTCATCATCAAATTCCAGATGCTGCAGAATTATAGCCCAAACACGTCTGGTACAATATGGGAATCCATAGCGCGGGAAAACGGCAAAAATTAAACTGCAATCTGTGCCGCATATTTAAAGTCGGTCCCGGTTCCACTAATACCAACTTGTGAAATCGTTAATAAATTGTCATTCAAAGTAATATTTTTTTTCATAAGTTACTTAAGAAAAAGTTAGATGTTTAACTATTGGTAATTAATGTAAATTGCTTAAAACTATATGTTTGTAGTAGATATATATATATATATGTATATATATATTATATTTAGTTTTCCTCTTCTATTCTTAACTTAGAATTATTAGCGTTAACGTTGCATGGGCTAATTTGAAGTAGAAATTAGATTAAAATGATTTTAAGCTACAATAATATAGTTATTAATTAGCCATCTAACCACTAATTGTATCTATAAAAAAATAAAAAATAATAAACCTAATTTAAATTTATATACATATATTATTATTTATTATATACAGGATTTTTTGAAACGTTTCTAGGAGACCATCCATAATTTTAATATATATCCATAATGTTTTATTCCCTAACTAAAATTTCTCCCAAAACTCTACTTGGACTTGGAAAATATTGAATGCAAAAGCAAAAAAAATATTATATGTGATAATTGTTATTTGTGGCGATTTATACTGTGTGGAATTTATTAAAGAGCAAATAGTTTAATATTATAATCTAAAATAAAAATAAAGAACTAAATATTTTTTATTTAATTATTCAGTAATAAAATCTTAAGTTACGGTGCAGAGAAGTTTTCCTAAAAATATCGCCACTCATACTGAGCCTAATCAAGTAGGCAGCGAAAGGTCGGCGAACGTTGACTTACGTAATTCTTTCTTTCTCTATTTAGTCTCTCGAATGTAAGCTAAATCAATTGATAATAATAACACTTTTGGTCGGTTGCAGTAAGCATGATTTAAATAATCTATGAACAACATTTTGATATATTTCATGGTAGTTAGCTTTAAAGATAATAATAAATCACCATTTCTGCAACCGGCCGTATAACTCCCCAGCCTTTAGGTATTTATCACGATAGATATTGTGATTTTCAAATGCGGCCTTATTCACCATACAGTAATGTTATAATTGTCGGATCATACACTTTATATTTAAAAAAAAAAAAAAAGGGTTCTACAAATGATACCTGAAGCCTAAAAAAAATAGTTGATCTTTTGACAATTACACGCGGTATAATGGCTATTCGGCTCCAGGTTTTAGTAATGGTTCCACACAGGTTGAGAAAGCATTCCACTTTTATAGCGTGCGACAAATTAATCAATCATGATGTGATATTAATGGTTATTTTATTCTGATCATACAAAGGGCATTTAATCTAATAGATTCACTTAAGCTTTAAGTTACGTAATAGCATCAGATATGAATTGTATTTTTGCTTGCAGCTGACGAGAACGGGTCTATATCGGAGACCATACCGGATCGTCCCGTGGAGCTCAAGAATTTTGCCAAACTATGTGAACAGCGAAGGAAATTTCCCGTCCTATACAAGCTGGAATTTCAAGTAAGTCTCAAAACAAATTCACAAGAATTCTGCACTTAATTAAGTTGTTATAGCTATTAATCAAGGCTTGACGAAACTGTACTCGACCTTAATCTGGAACAAATGGTTTTTGTCACTCCCGTTTCATGTGATAGTGACATGTGACATAACTAGCACTCGGTTTTTTTAGCGAAGCTTCTTTATTTTTAACGTCAATATTTCAGGAATGATCGCTAAAAAATCAGGTTTGAATAGCTGTGGCTAAAGAACATTCTTAATCGTACGATTATTATTATTAAATTCGTCATTGCACGAAAAAAATTGTACAAAGGCGAAAATTAATGCCTACAAGCATTTTCTAACATCTAACCTTTGGGAGACTATGAGATGAAGCGTAGTACTGATATAAAATAATAAGATAACAAACAATATACTACATACTAAGAAATACATACTAAGACATGCATACACTTTTTTTCATTTCATTACAGCCCCTAAAACACAGCGTCCTAGACCTCCACTGCTGGAGATGGGCCTTCCAGAACATATATTATTATATATTATAGATAATTTGGCTTACACTCGCCACGCTGGCCAGACGGCTTGGCGAGGAATGCATACACTACATACTAATAAATACATACACTAAATCCTAATAAATACATATTATAAAAGTACTGCTTTAAGTCTCGGAGGTTCGATTCCTGGTCAGGACATAATAATTTATTTAATTTACTTGTGATATTTCTCGAATTTGGTACGCTAGAGACATCGACGAGCTTGCTACTTGTCATAATGGGCCTACAGTAAAGTTGACTAAATGGGAATCCGCTTCATTAAAAAAAAAGTGGTTTTTGACTTCCCTGAAAGGGATACGGTCGTGATGATCCTTAACTCGGTTAATAGTTTTGGTTATTAAGCTGTGTTTAATTAGGACTTGGCGTTTGGTTTTTATACAAATTAAGCGAAATTCAATTAAAAATCAAGGTAAAACAGCAAGCTTTGCTTTCAAGTCTAACACAGCATAGCAATCTTAAACACTTCAAAGTACATTCCGAGAAGTTTCTGTATAGTTTCGGTTTGTCAGATTGCTGTAGCGTCGGGTTAACCAACTATTCGTCCCAGATGGGACACATTGTTGCTACGACATTGTTTTGAGTTATAATACTATAAAAAATACATTTATTCGTAAAAAATATTTACAACATATAAAATAAAATTAATATGAAGGATAGGGATAGGGATAGAGATAGGGAAGTCCCGTCCGCGTGGAATGGTGGCAAGAACGCTGGCTGCATTTCCCCGCTGAATTGCAATACTGATTCTCTGGGCGAAGAAAGAGCCAGCCCTCTTGTCACCGGAGGAGACGACAAGACGCGGTGTTATGTCTTTTAAAAACTTTTATGCGCTTGGACTCCATGGGCCCAGAGTTTCTACAGCAAACGGCACAAATATGTAATCTTTTAATATACTTACATACTTGCGCCGCTTGCTGGACTCCGCATTTTCCGCCGCGGCTCCCGCTTTATGCGCTGTCCCCCTGAGATGGGACGCGGCGAGGGTGTCGACGCACGTGGCGTCTCATACCAGAGCACGTCTCCGTTCCCAGGGAACCAACGTCATACCATCAGGTCTCTTGCCATCATCTCTAATACTATTGAGTTTATTTTATTTAAGAACGAAAGTTTTTAACCAGTTCGTTCTTCCAGCATTTTCATATAGAGCAGAGACGTGGACACTCACAGTGGGTCTAGTTTAAGGTCGCTCAGCGAGCTATGGAGAGAGCTATGCTCGGTATTTCTTTAATGGATAAAGTCTGAAATGTGGACATAAGTCAGAGAACCAAATTTAACGACATAGCCTTCAAAATTAGTAAGCTAAAGTGGCTAGTCTGTCATAGAACCAATGATGGTTGGAGTAGACGGGTTCTGGAGTGAAGACGCAGAGTGGGACGACACCCCGCCAGATGGTCTACAGTCATTTCCTTAAATTGCAAAATGACCCAATTCACGCTTTGACATAGTAAATTTTGTATACGTGTACGTTTATTTAATTGTTTATTTATGTATTTATTGAATTATATTATTATTATTACTATTTTATATAAGTATTTGTTTGCATTATTATTATAAATAAATTTCACATATAATTTAATAATTAATGTCATAAGTATTTATTTATATCTTTATTCATGTTGTATCTATATTATTATTATTACCTCACTTTTTACCATCACAAAGGTTAACCGGTAGAGAATGCCTTCGGCATTAAGTTCGCCCATGTACACTACATTTGTAAATTATGTGCAATAAATAATTTTATTATTATTATTATGGACGAATGACCTAAAAAGGTTGCTGGTGGAAGATCGTGTGAAATAGCGAGCCTTATGTAAAGGTCTATATCCAGCAATGGAGAGGCACAGGCTGATGATGATGAGAACTATTGAGTTAAACTACCAGATCATTTTAAAAAAACTGGTATATTCACACTTCTTAAATAGCTCCTGATAACGTTAGTAAGTAGTAGAAGAAATGTCACATACCCACTGTATGTGACATTTCTCGAATTTGGTACGCTAGAGACATCGACGAGATTGTCACTTATCATGATTGGCCTATAGTAATGTTAGCTATATAAATACATACATGTTGTATGTTATTTTTTATAAATTTTGAGTAAATTGAGTATATCCAAAATATCCCTAGACAGTGTTGATGTGTGTAGTATAATTTTGCTCTTGCCTCTCATTAATTTATTTTGTTTTAGATAAATAATCAATAACCTATTGGTTTTCACTTATTTGTTATTATTGTTATTTTTCTTTTACTTTTGCAAGTCACAGTTCAATTGCACTATTAATTTAAATCTAATTACTATATTTTACTATTATTTCTGTTTTAATTGTATTGTCTAAATAATATAATATCTCTTTGGCTTGTGTTCCACTATTGTTACTTTGTTTATATGTTAAATATAATAAGCTGTGATTTAAAAAAATAAATTTACAGAAGCGTGGTAACTGACTATCGTGATCTTGATAATGATACGTGCTCTAAGTTTAAAACTTGGCCGGGAAATAATGATACTTAGTCGCAAACGCCATATAATGGAATCCGTTGACTATATATTACACGCTATTAAAGTTGATATTCGCACGACCGCTGTCAAGGTCGAGCGCTTATAGAGTTGAGAATTGAATAATATTTTGTAATTATGACGCAAGTTTTGACGTAAATAACAAATCCACTAATAACGTTTGCGACCAAGTAACAGAATGTACTGGTACCTCTGCGTCTAGATGGTCCTAATCACTAGATCACGGAGGCAGTTAAACTGCTTCTTATCATTCTTGTAAATACATTAGAA
Organism: Tinea semifulvella; assembly: GCA_910589645.1. NCBI lineage: Eukaryota > Metazoa > Arthropoda > Insecta > Lepidoptera > Tineidae > Tinea > Tinea semifulvella. The sequence continues at coordinate 5,591,269 of OU342612.1, forward strand.
AAATAGCTCTACAGTCCCACCGATGTTGTTAAAAATATATTTTGTGAAAAATTCACACGGGAGCAATAGAAACGAGTGAACAATAAAACTCGTAAAAGCTTTTGTTTCTGTTGCGACCTCGCATAATAGCAGGTTTGATTCCCAGTCTTAGGTCTTTTACTAGCAGGAGTAGAATAATTGAAACTAGTTTCAATAATGACGTGCCACAAATTCCCGTAAATAAAGATATTTTGACTTTGACTATTAGGCTCACAAGACCTAATACGCACGTAGATAATAATATGGGTACAGTTGTTACTTTTTCTAATGTGCAAGAAGACTGGCAACATTTCCCGTCTGTATAGCGAGGCTAATACGTTTATTATTATTATTATAGCTAGGCTAATACGTTTATTATTATTATTATTATATCGAGGCTAACACGTTTATTATTATTATTATAGCGAGGCTAATACGTTTATTATTATTATTATAGCTAGGCTAATACGTTTATTATTATTATTATTATATCGAGGCTAACACGATTATTATTATTATTATAGCGAGGCTAATACGTTTATTATTATTATTATTATAGCTAGGCTAATACGTTTATTATTATTATTATAGCTAGGCTAATACGTTTATTATTATTATTATTATATCGAGGCTAACACGTTTATTATTATTATTATAGCGAGGCTAATACGTTTATTATTATTATTATAGCTAGGCTAATACGTTTATTATTATTATTATAGCTAGGCTAATACGTTCGTTATTATTATTATAGCGAGGCGAATACGTGTGTTATTATTATTATAGCGAGGTTAATACGTTTATTATTATTTAATGTTATAAAATATGTTTTAAGATATGTGTTTTTTGAATAAATAAAATAAATTCTTGTTCTAAATACTAAATAGGTAACAGCGGTTCGTAATAAAAACAGTCACGTAGTGGTATCTGAGAACGCTCTTCTGCGATATTCATCCCCTGAGATTTTACAATGTTCGATTTCAAATATAATGCCTTTCCAATTGCAATATTGATGTCTTTGTCTTTGAAAGCTGTTTCTCCATCAAGGATAATTTGCTAGGATTTTTTAGGTTATATTTATTTGAATAAAAAACAAAAGGAGCCGTGTCAATTTATTCTCTACATAACAATGTCAAATAACATTAAATTAAATTAGTGGCTATAAAGAGGCCGTGTCATCTTACAACAAAAATACATAAATTTATAAATATATATAAAAATGTATAAATTTTGATCGTGGCTATAATGAGGCCGTGTCAATTATTGACGCAATTAACTTAAAGCATGTACCTACGTGTTAGCATGCCATTTATTTGACTTATTCTAAATTCTAGTTATAAATCCTCCTGCCCAGCGTGATGAGTGTAAACCAAATTCTCCAGACGGCCCATCTCCAACAGTGTAGGTTTGAAATCCTGTGTTCTAGGGGCCGTTATGTGTGATCTAAATTAATTTAAGAAACACTAAAGTTTAAGTTGCGAAATAAGATTAAGGATAGCTTAAAAATAAACGGTTGAAACGGGTATGAATCAGCAAACTTTGTTGACCTCAAACGGTTTACGCCTGGTCGCGTCATACTGACTAGAGAAATGCATAGACATAATAAGTAAAGGACATTCCATACAATATTTCTGTTCCTAGTAAGTAGAAAGTTTACCCAAAAGAACAATGCCAGTTTCAATATGGAGCATTGCCCCCACCAAAAAGTTTAATGTCCATAAATAGCTTTTTTTTTTTTTAGGGTCACCAATAGTGACAACAACAAAACATAATACATTGATTTTTACTTACAACTAAGACAGAAAACAGATTTTTAGGTAGGTCTTGTTTTAAACGGTGTTATTTTTATATAAAATAAAGAACTAAAAATATTACTTAAGAACTACTTATCTGACCTTGACTATGACAGTACAGAAAAGATGATGACATGACATTGTAAATTCACTTATAAATAAAAAGATACATAATTTTCAACTCACTAGTAAAATTATAAATCACAAACACACAAGCTTACCCTCCCTCTCGTCCCTTCCCCACACCCTCTCTTATACATACACACACACAGTCACACACACACAAACACACACATACATATACAGACATTGCACCCACACTCACATACTAAATTTGTAACTTTTTTTAATTCTATTTTCTTCTAAATTGTATGTTCATTATTGGAAGATACTGGCTCCTGTTATACAGCTCTGCTCATGCAGGAGACAGGGTTCACCATAACGAATCAATATTCTTATTGTGCTAATAAACGATTTGCATTTGTATTTAAATATCACCATGGAAAGCTTACAATATTCGTTCTCCTTGTAAGTAAAAATTGACATTTGACATCATTGCAAATGGCACATACTTTCAACGAGAACAACAAATAGGTGGTAGGCGGACTGGTGGTGGTAATTTGTCCAGTCTACTAGGGCGGGGCGTTCGTGCCGATAAACCCAGTAAGGTGTATCTACATGTTTCGGGATCAGGTTTGAACTGCTGTCATGCTCAGTCAAACCGGCATAGTGTTAGTGACTGAAGTCAGTCATGACTGTCTGATTCCAGTTGCTAACATTCCTGGACCTTACGCGCCACTTACCATCAGGTGGTACTTTAAAAACGAAAACAATACACTTGTTAAATAAATTTTTAGCTATTCATACGATTATATTAATGGTTTGAAATGTTCGATGATTTTTTTTCTGTTTATATTATTAATTTGTTTTATAGTATAATCCGTGTGTTACCGGGATGTCACCATCGATTTTAATGTAAATACACATTTACTACAAAACACTCGTAAACAATTAAAACAAAATAAAGTTGAAGATATTAAAATTTTAATCAAATTATTCACAAAACTACCAACGCGCACATAAATATAAATTTTGAGACCCTTACGTCTGTCGTACGCTGAAGATCTGGAATGTTCTCCTAGCCAACTTGTTTTCCCATTCCTATAACCTGGAGTTTAAGCCAAGTGTGAAAATCTTGTTAGGCTGGCATAATAATGTCCCATTCTTGTGGGACTGTGCCGCATGAGAACCAGTACCAACAGGCTCCTAAACGTATTGGCAGATCGGTGGGACTCTCCGCTGCTGGAGCACTGGATACAGCTGCATACAGTCAAGTAGACAGCCTCCAGTAGCGGATAGTTTAAAATCAATTATTATTAGTATAGGTACTAAATATAGATTAAGTAAAATTGTTACTAACAATTTATGGATGTAAAGTCCGAAATAAAAGATTATTATTATTTTTATTAAGTATAGGTACATACATATTACAATTGGTATTCAGTAGTTGGTTCGTTCAGCTATACTTTACTCTTAAGGGCATACAAATATATTTATTTAAATGCCAAAGTCAGTATTTTTGTTTAAATAAAGCATTTAAATAAAAAAAATCGTTAATGGGGTGTATCACTAACTTTTTGTCACGGTAGATGGCGCATGATAGATGGTACCTAACATAACTGTCAGTTGCATAGAAAACTTGTATTTTTATTACAAAATTTAAAATTTTCTGGATATTATGCCGAAGTGAGCAGCTTTTAAGTGTGCAAATCGAGATTTCTAAGCGAAATCAAAGATATGGTGATCTCAAAATTTCCGTTCTATTAATAAAACCTTTTTTCTTTTTAAAGACGGTGTGCGCTTTTTTATTTCGTCTTTTTTCTGTTATAAACATAAAAAACTACCAAAACATTAAAAAATGATGCGATATAGGTGTAAAACAAGGTACCATTGCCGCTAGCGACATCTACAAAAAGCTTTGCCTGACACACCCCATTGTATTAACGAAAAATAAATTTTGAAGAAAATATATAACTAGTGTCCTATTTTAATAATTATAATGTATGTCAAATGTGAGATCATCGTCAGTCAGAAAATCGTCAATTGTATAATAACATTATCCCAGTAAAGCTTTCTTTAATTTTGACTTAAATAATGGCAGAGGTAAGTCCTTGAAACCGTCTGGCAGAGTATTGTACAATTTAGGCGCCCTTGGCCCATCTCTGACAGTGGAGGTCTAGGACTCTTCAAGGCACAAAAGCGTTGTATTAGGGCAATGTGCGCTATGGACTCAACAGAGAGCTGTTTATCAAAATTTAAGTTACTCAAAATACTAACATTTCCCTCTCTTTATATATACGAGGTCTTACTTTAACAAAAATTAATCCTAACCTTTTCAATATTGTAAAATCCTCATCTTATCTTTTCGTCCCCGTCCACGAAACCAAATATATTCTTTTAAACACAAAACAGCTCTCTTGAGTAAAAGTATTTTTGGTATGGCGCCTAAATTGTACAATACTCTGCCAGACGGTTTCAAGGACTTGCTTTTGCCATTATTTAAGTCAAAATTAAAGAAAGCTTTCCTGGGATAATGTTATTATATATTTGACGATTTTCTGACTGACGATGATCTCACATTTGACATACATTATAATTATTAAAATAGGACACTAGTTATATATATATTCTTCAAAATTTATTTTTCGTTAATACAATGGGGTGTGTCAGGCAAAGCTTTTTGTAGATATCGCTAGCGGCAATGGTACCTTGTTTTACACCTATATCGCATCATTTTTTAATGTTTTGGTAGTTTTTTATGTTTATAACAGAAACAAGACGAAATAAAAAAGCGCACACCCTCTTTTTAAAAGAAAAAAAGAGAAACTTCTGGAGAATTTGGCCTACTCTCGCCACGCCTGGCCAGACGGGTTGGAGATAGTAGCACCATAAGTGCTAAAACATAAAACTAGTTATTAAAAGAAAAACAACTTTAACATTTTTTTTTTATAATCGTAAGTTTTGGGGCCATTCTTTTAAACCCAATTCGCTTGTAATAGGCCTGTTCATAGATACGTATATAAGTCTATGAAGATAAGTTAATTAATAAAAAAGATAAATGAAGTAAGCTGCACTCTTGGAGTAAATTCCGAGAGAAATCCAAAGTACGAGAAAACAGCGGAAGGAAGTAGAATGGATCGAGTCCATAAAATACCCAATGAAAGTCGCCTGCTGACATTTATTGCCTTGGCACAGACTATAATAAATGTACAAGGAAATTTAATCTTAAAAATCATGTGTTACTTTTATAGACTGTGGTTTATACATAAAGCAGGTTCTAAACTGGGCCCCGATTCTCGCGCCTTCGACATGCATGTCAGCTCGATTTGCTCGAATGAAACTGACAGATTTCTATAAAGATCTGTCGCTTTCATTCGAATATTTTGAACCGACACGCATGTCGAAAACGCAAGAATTAGGCCCCTGGACGCAGTTACGCAAATAGGATCCAATTAACAAATTTTCAGAAATATAGTTATTAATGCCAATAAGGCCCTTAGGATGACATCTTTAATATTAAAAAAGATCCCGATAAAAAGCCGTTTCTGAAATATTATACATATGTTGGACTAATCTAAGGTCCAATTTCAATGGCCTATTACCTATTAGAGGACTGGCTCTTTCTCATAAATGATTAGATCCTTTTTGCTTGATTGTGTCCAACTTTAAGGTAGGAATCTTTCGTAGGTTCGAAATCTGGCTTTCATGCATAACAATAATTTTCTAAATAGCTCCTAACAAAATTTTATATGTATGTTTATTATTGTGTATAAATTAGTATTTAGTATATTTATAAGTAGATTATATATAAGTAAGTTTATTATCTAAGTATTTATATCTAATTAATGTGTCACTTATACTTTCCTTGCACCTACAGTTGTTCTAATTAGTCCCAAAGGTTTGGCTGTCAGAAAATGTCTACGGGCATTAAGTTCGCCTTTTGTACTTTGTGCATTAAAGTTTTGAAATATATAAATAATAAAATTATTTCGGTAATGCAATTAATTTACAAGCGTAGTGTAAAAATATACTTAATTTATTTGTGATATATCTCGAGTTTTGTACGCTAGAGACATCGATGAGCTTGCCACTTGTGATGATAAGTGAATAGTACAGTTATTTATATACATATAGTTTATTGCACAAAAACTTAAATTAGTGTACAATTTTATGCGAGTTTAATGCCGGTTAGGCATTGTCTAACCTAACAAATAACCTTTTGTTAAAGTGAGAAATCATCGTGCAAATAATTATATTACAAGATTCTTAAATTAATACATATACTACATTTGAGCCAACTACATATACTATACACTATAAAATAACTTATAATATACTACATACACAAATATCTATAATTATCATCTTGATGCGGTTAACTCATTTCTTTAAAAAAATAATGTTGGCTAAATGGGAATCCAATTCTTTATAAACAAAAACATGTATTCTGACCACCCTTGAAGTGAAGAACGGTCGTGATGATGCTTCTCTTTTATTTTAACAAAATTTTGTATTTTCTGCAGTTTTTCGCGTTTGTCGCGTCCGTGTGGTATTTCTATGGCAAAATTTATTTCAAAATCTCACTTCCTCACTGTTGTGATTCGCTTCCCTCTTTACCTAGGTACCTGACTTTCACTTTGACATAATAACCTTTCCAAAGCGGAGATTTAACGCCTTTTGAGGACGGTAAAAATTTTAATTTACCTCTTTTCGTTAAATTTAAATTACACAGAATAAAATGCTTATAACTACAGGTCGCGCGGGAAAAGAGGAGCACTAGACGATTTGTATTAGACGATGACTGTCATCTTTATGTAAATAATTATTAGCATAAATAAATAAAAATATACTATATGCATCGATGAAACAACAAGGTGATTTTTTCAAGTGAGGTTGAAGGCCTAAAGTACAATGATAGAAAACTAAACCAACAATCGAACCCAGTACCCCCGCGTCCAAATTCACGGACTTAACCGCTAGACCACGAAGGCAGTTCTAATACAACTAATAGATAATATACAAGTACATAAAGAGTCCTTTAAAGAGTTGTCTAAGCGCCTGGTTAATGCTGTATGTGTCAAGAGGGCTGGCAGTTTTCTCGCGCAGCAAATCAGCATTGCTGTACAAACATATCATTCATCCATCACATATTCGGTATAAGTAGAACCGGAACCGACAACTTTTTTTTTTTTTTTTTAATACTAGCACGACATGTGACCCTGCTCCCACCTGATGGTAAGTGGCGCGCAGGGTCCATGAATGTTAGCAACTGGAATCAGACCCTTATGTCCGACATCAGTCCCTAACACTATGCCGGCTTGATTAGATGCCTTTTCACACTTCGCTTGAAGGACTCCAGGTTATAGGAAAGTGGAAACACAGAGGCTGGAAGAGCATTCCACATCTTTATTGTGCGACAGATGTATGAGTCACCAAATTTATAGGTACGCGAAGGGATAGTGACTACGGTATGTGGGTGCATATTCTGACCTGTGCGTGTGGTTCGGTTGCGGAATGGAGAGGAAGGAATTAGGTTATAGGGCTCTTCAGAGCACTCACCATAGTATAGCCGGTAGAACACGCTCAGAGAAGCTACATCTCGGCGAAGCTGCAGGGATTCGAGAGTTCCAGATATAGTGGCATCGTCCACAATTCGAACAGCTCGCCTCTGTAGGACATTGAGAGCATCTGTGAGGTACTTGGCTGAACCATCCCAAAGGTGTGAACAGTAACTTAAGTCTCCGAGGCACGGAACAGTGGTGTTTTAAATCTATGACAAATGTACGTAAGAAAAGTATATAAGTATTTGTCATTGGTACATGCTGGGGCTCGTTTATACCTTTGGATTTTAAGGAAAGCGGAAAGTCACCACCGCACACACATACGTGGTGACTTTGTTTGCCCTTACTTTATACTAATATGGTAATATATTGATAGAAAGAAACGGCGAGCCGAGCTTGGTCACTGACATTTCGTCTGCTCATCAGTGATCCAGGGCACAGTTAACACTTTTTCCTGCGTCCACTCTTCTTTCACCGTCCCTATCATGCTTCCCATCCGCAGTGAAAACATTGCCTGACTTTAATTTAATTAGTATAGACATAATATACCGCGTGTAATTGTGAAAAGGAAAAGAAAAGGATTTTTTTTTCGGGTGTCATTGGTTAAGAGCCCATTTAAAATAAAAAAGTTTTTTTTTAAATAGATAAATATCATCCGAACAACAAAACACTACTATTTATATGGTGAATAAGGCCAATTCAGAAAATCATGAATTCTCTCGTGAGAAATACCTAAAGGTTAACTCCCCAGGAGTTATTCGCGCTATCGTCGACCGTACTTGATTAGGCGCAGTATGAGTAGCGATATTTTTAGGAAAACTTCTCTGCACCGTAACTTAAGTTTTTATTACTGAATAAATAAAATAAAAATACGGAATTATTTATTTTTATTCTAGATTATAATTCAAAATTATTTGCTTTTTAATAAATTACACGTAGTATATTTATGTACTAACCAAACTATATTTATTCGAAGTAATATACAAACAACATAAAAGAATTAAATTATGAAATAAAAATTAAAACTAAATTCGACAACTAATTATAAATAAAAATACTCACCCATGATTTGTTCCTGTGGCAGTGTGCCAAGAACACTTGCAGCGTTCCCCCGCTGCACAGCAATGCTGATTTGCTGCGCGAGAAACCTGCCAGCCCTCTTGTCACATACAGCATTAACCAGGCGCTTAGACAACTCTTTAAAGGACTCTTTATGTACTTGTATATTATCTATTAGTTGTATTAGAACTGCCTTCGTGTTCTAGCGGTTAAGTCCGTGAATTTGGACGCGGGGGTACTGGGTTCGATTGTTGGTTTAGTTTTCTATCATTGTACTTTAGGCCTTCAACCTCACTTGAAAAAATCACCTTGTTGTTTCATCGATGCATATAGTATATTTTTATTTATTTATGCTAATAATTATTTACATAAAGATGACAGTCATCGTCTAATACAAATCGTATGTACAGACAGACAGTGGGGTCGTCCAAGCCCGGATGACTAATGGGCCTAGCTTGGGGATGGGGACATTCCCCTGTTCTCCCCGCCAAGATCTCAGCGAGTAATCACCCGCAGGCAATTCATGCATCTTTAGTGCTGGGCACTGTTACTGGTTTAACAGCGCCCAGGGAGTCTGAGTTCGGCTACTTCAGCTCTCCACCAGGAGCACTTCTCTAGGAAGTGGTCTCCCGTTGGGAGGCCGAGCGCAAGACAAAGCGATATTCTGGAGATGCTTGAAGAGTCCGTTGTCGGCCTGATAGAACATACGTCTAGTCAGGCCGACGACAAACTCCTTAATAGTAGGCATTTCCAGATCTCGAGCTATGGTGGAATTACGCTCGGGAGACGACTCTGAGCGATATGTTGTGCTATCTTAGGATGTTGTCCCGATTAGTCTTGGCCAGAAGGTGGTGCCAGGTTGGTAGATAAGACGGGAATAGATAAAATTCTTGTAGATCTGGACCTTTACCCTAAGCGGCAATCTGGAATTCATAACATGACGTAACATGGCGTTACCATCTCTGAAGTCCTAGATGAGGACAGGGAGGACAGGAAGAAGGATTTCATGCTTGCACTGTTTGCGGACGATAGTGAATATGAGGCTGCTGACAAATTGTATATAACAGATGTATAACAATTTTGTTTTGTTTCAGACAGCGGTTAAAGTTGAAACACACTCCTGTAGACATGCAACAAAGAAAAGTAATTCACACAAAAATCAAAGTCAAAAAGTCATACCATGTAAGTATTATAACAAAATTAGTAATGAATAGTCCTATCAATATCATCTATTTAAAAGATATATTTACACAATAATATTACCTACGGATACGGATATAAGTCCCGTCCGCGGGAATGGTGGCAAGAACGCTGGCTGCATTTCAATTCAGCGATTGCAATACTGGTTCTTTGGGCGAAGAAAGAGCCCTTTTGTTACCGGAGGAGACGACTAGACGTGGTGTTATGTCTTTGGATACATACTTACGCCGCTTGTCGGACTCCACATTTTCCGCCGCGGCCCCTGCTTTATGCGCGGCAAGGGTGTCGATAAATCTTTGAGAGCACGTCCACGTTCCAAGGGGACCAATGTCTCGGATTACTCCAGCCATCTCCAGATGAGCTGGAACCTCGATGTTGGCTAGAGCCTTTTTAATAGTATTATTAAAAAAAACATGGCATAATTAGATGACTTAATAAGTCATATTATATTTTAAAATAATATATGCAGGAGCGGCCTTTAGTTGTGGCAAGGGCCGGGGCCTAACTCTTGCAGGGGCCTAGCGCACTTGCGCATAAACTATTTTTTTTTAAGTATTAGGTCATCATCACAGCCTAGGAATAGAACACAAAGTCTTAGATAACCACTCTGTTGATAATATATTCCTGAAAATTTACAAAATTTTCATAAGTATCTGTTAAAAAGCCTTCTCACCACTCTAGAAAGGAACGAAACATCTGTGTCAGGTATTTTTCTTAACAGAGGTTGCATTCGCTTTTCGTAACTATAAATACAGACAGGGGTTGAAGTAACCGTTAAAGTATACGAGCCAAATGGCGGGGCCAGGATCACATCTGTTTTAAACGATTACTTTTATTAATTTACCTTCCCGAACTAAATCTAGCAGGCAAGCAAGCAATAAAAATGGTTTATTTTCAGATGACTACAACAGAGTGGTGCTAGAGACTATAGACCGAGAGCCTGACTCCGACTATATTAATGCTTCCTATATAGATGTAAGTATATATATATATATATATATATAACTATATTTAATTACACGTCGGCTACGGGCCTATAAGGTACAAGAGTAGTTTCCGAGTAGGATGTGTCAGGTGCAATATTTTTGATTTTGTTCTTTTAATTAATATTTTGTTTAATTAATATTTAATGTATTTGTGATATTTCTCAAGTTTAGTACGCTGGAGACATCGACGAGCTTGCCACTTGTCATGATTCGCCTAAAGTCAACTTCTAATTGACCCTTTATGTTTCCATTTATTTTTTCCAAATTTGTTATTAGTCGTTAGTTATCCTTTAATAATTAATTAAATAAATAAATAAATGTGAATCCGCTTATTAATAAGCATGGTTTCTGACCACCCCGAAAGGGAAACGGTCGTGATGATACTTTACTTTATTACTTTTTACTTGAATTTATATTACTACCTATTACCATAAGGCAGGCATCTACCAGATGATCATTTAAAAAGCTGGTCTACTCACATTTTTTAAATAGCTCCTAAAAAAATTTGTAAGTTTTATATGTATGTTTATTATTGTGTATGTATTAGTATTTAGTATATTTATATTTATAAGTAGATTATATATAAGTAAGTTTATTATATAAGTATTTATATCTAATTGTTGTGTCACTTATACTTTCCTTGCACCTAAAGTTGTTCTAATTAGTCCCAAAGGTTTGGCTGTCAGAGAATGTCTACGGGCATTAAGTCCGCCTTTTGTACTTTGTGCATTAAAGTTTTGAAATAAATAAATAAATAATTTACTTCGAATAAATATTAACTATTAATTAGTTTTTAATCTATTTTATTTTAATATTTGTGTTATTATTTTACAAGTAAAAGAAACACTTTTTTCTTTAGTTACCCACCCTAATGTTTATTTATTTTATTTTATTTATTTATTTTAAAACTTTATTGTAAAAAAAATACAAAAGGCGAACATAATGCTGCTAGGCATTCTCTGCCCGTTAACCTTTGGGACATTGAGATCATTTAATATTGAGTACGGTGCAAATAAATAGAATAATCAATCGTAATAATATTTAAAAACTGAAAATATATATATATATATATGGCAATACACATACATATAATAATATAGGTACATACACGTACATACTAATATTACATAAACTATATATATATATATATATACATAATAAGAGTATAATTTAATTACTTATAACATAATACTTTAATAGAGTGGGTAAAAATATGCATTGTAATATAAACAATAGAAATAAAAGAACAAACTCAAGTAGAACTACACGTATAAACTAAATCGTAGTCATTATTTATAGACCCAAAGAAGTGCCCTTCTGGTCCGACCTCAATTTCCGAGTACCTACAGGATCTGAAATTCCAACTATAGGTAGCCAACCCGTCTTTACCTATTTTTATAGGTATAGTACAGCCAGAAGTATATACATTTTCATACAGTTAACACAATATAATTAAATGAATACTACGGATGCAGATATAAGTCCCATCCACGTGGAATAGATAAATAGATAAATTCTTTATTGCACAGAACATTTTACAGTACATAGGCGATCTTAATGGTGGCACGTGTGTCGGGTCCCGGTCCGCACCCTAAGGGCCTGGTTGACCGGGGGGATGGCTGGCACATGCGTTATGTCCGTGATCGGGTGCTGCTGTGAGGGCCTGGGACCTCTGCCGAACACGTTCAATTTATTGTTCTTAAATTAACAGAGGTTTTTGCGTTTTGTCGACTTTCGGGTTGCACATAGGCATGTAGTCTACCTTAATTCTGACTTGCCTGGTGGGTTACTGCTGTACCAGGTATTGTATTCTCATAGGTACTGATAACTAAATTTAAAAGGTTATTAATTGATCGTTGTGGTGCAGTTTTGTATATGTTTTATTTTGTAAATCTGATATAGCTGAGCTTTCCTTGCAGATTCCTTTCTCAGTCAGATTAAATATTAACAGGTCACTGGAATTTGCTAAGCTGCTGGTCTTCTGCTAACAGCTTACTTATTGGACCACTTTGCTGCTTAGTCTTCTACTAGCAGGAGGAGAATGATTCAAAATAATTAAATTAATGACGTTTCATAAATGCCTGTGATAGGTTTACGTGAATAAAGATATTTTGACTTTGACTTTGACTTAATGTCCAAAAACATTTTCTAACAGCTAACCTTTGGGAGATATGAGCAGGGATTGTAAGGTGCATGACCGCTAATATTTGATATAAAGAGATTTAGTGTGGAATTGTGGCAAGAACTGGCTGCATTTCCCTGCTGAATTGCAATAGGTACCGATTCTTTATGAGCAGTGGTGGGTTCGAACCTTATGTACTAATGGACAAAACATTCTTACGTACATTTGTAATAGATTTACAACACCACTGCTCCCGTTCCTCGGCGAGCACGTTAAGCCATCGACCTCGGTTTCACTAATACCAACTTGTGAAATAGTACATAAATTGTCATTAAAAAATGTCATCAGACGGTCGCCAACTCTGGCCAGCGTGGCAAGTTTAGGCCAAATTTTCCAGAAATTTCCGGAAGGCCCATCTCTCAATGGAGGTCTAGGACTCTGTCTTCTAGGGGCTGTGATAAAATGAACTGATTATTTCGGCGTAGAAAGAGCCACAACGACGACCGGAGGAGACGACAAGACGCTTATGTCTATTGATCAAAATAAAAAATATAGTATAAATAAAAAATGTACTCCAGAGACGTCACTTCAGGGATAGTCCAGTCTTTCAATCTTTAGTTTTTTCAAATAATATTTAATTTTAGTATAGTTATTGAAAATTTTATAATATTGTTATTTTTTATAGGACATAGCATATTTTTATAGGCTACTGTGGTAATGTGGTGGTCGCCTATAATAGGTGCAGCACACAGATATAGATCTAACTAGATTACGCGAGTCCCTGCATTTGTATGAAAACCAAGCGTGCCACTTTTGTTGTACCTACTGTGACGTCACAAGAGCATTTTAGTGATGGGAATCTCCAGTCCGCGCGAAACCGATATAAAATAGTTCCGACGTTGACAACATATACTGTTTATTGTGTAATATTAGAGATTTTTAAATTTTAGAGAAGGGTTCCGGTGCATCGAGCCGTCGACCACAATGTCAATCTACTAACTCCATCATTAGTTGACGTTTTCAGTACATCAATAGTCGGTATTGCTTTTGTAGTCAGTCGTCGAAACTTTTTTGTTCCCTTAAAACTGCCCTCAATAAAATGAACAGAACAAATTCGACTATGTTTTGTTGGAAACCAATTTTCATGCCCCGTCGCTTCAATCCATTTCATTTTAACGTTAGGGTCACTTGGAAACCTGTAATTATAATTAATAATATTCTGAATTAAATCACTAACAGAAACTAATTGCAATAAAAAATATATATTATGTGTCACAAAATATCCCAAGGCGAACATTATCATTCCTCTGTTTCCAAAATCGATTTTCGAATCGAGCAAGTGTACAACACTATTTGCTTCATTTGACAGAAAAATGATAATAGTGACCCTACCAAGAAGCTTCGCGACGAATGAAAGTATCGATAGTTCCATTTTTATTGCGTGTTTTAGTAAACAGGCTCTACAACTTTGCAACTTTAAAAGCGGCAATGTATTATGAACATGCGGTGCACACTCAGTTACGTAGTTTTCTTAGTAAAACCCACAACAAACATAACGTGCATAAAATAATTGATTCTAAAATAAATGAGACACAATTTAATTACAAAATTACTTACCGATGAAAAGAAACATTTCCATTATTCCGTCCAACTTTTCTTGTAGAGTTTTTACAGCTCAATACCGCACAGTGAGGCATTTTTTAGATTTAGATTGACGTCCGTTACCGACAACGCGGACCGCAGACTAATTGAAACCACATCAAAAGAGGTGCATTTGCACTTCCTTTTGGCACGCGAAGTACATACACTCGAGTCATCTAGTTAGATCTATATCTGTGGTGCAGCATCTAATTTCTGATTTAGTGTTAAGTACAAATAAGTGTGTGATGTTTGCACTGTTGGCTACCCTATTATAAATAAATAAATATACAAAGTCAGCAAAACATTTTGCTCAGAGTAGGTATTGCAATCCAGCAGCTCTTTTTTTTCGCGGGATTGATGTGTTGTATTGGTCAATCCTGCTCGAATCTCGCACTATTAATTTAAGTTCAGAATCATAATAAAACAACATGTTTTTGTTCAAAAAAGCACCTTCCCATAAATATTGTCTCCAGATTCTTCCGTTAGCCGTTTGGATAACTCCTTAGCTCCGTGTAAACGTTCTTCTTCGACGTAGATGGCGTATAAAAATATATACTATATACTTGTTATGATAAGAAAAATGCCCGCTCTATGTTGTATTAGATCTCTTTGTTCAAAATTCGCCCATAATTACTTCTAAGTAAGCTCTGAAGAAATATTTGAGTGTATTATGTATATGCTTTGAGGAACAAAGGAACGTGAGGTCGGTTTATTATTGAGGATACGTGATACGACTCGGAATACACATATAGATGTACATTGAAGGCTGTGAATACACCAAGCGAACACAAAAATAATATCCAGGTTGAAGGTTCGGATCTACAAGATGGTCATCTATTCTCACCATTGCTGCTCCAGCCTGGCACTATCTCCTGGCCAAGACTAACAGTAACAATATACCTAGGTATAATAATAATAATAATATAATTCTTTATTGCACACAAAATATAAAAACATGTACATAGGCGAGCATATTACCATAAAGGTGTTCTCTACCAGCCCTTGGGAGAGTGAGAGAAGAATATTATGGTGGAAAAATTTACATAAATAGATCAAAATATTAGAATCAATAAATATATGGGTACGTAGGTTTAAACATCTAAGATGATAATAAATATATACTGTGTATAAATAATAAATAAAATACATGCATATATAAAATAAATAATTAATAATACCTATATGTCAAAGAAAGGTGATTAAGATGCATTTTGTTTTTTAAGAAGGTGAGAAATTAAGAGTTTTTTTTAATTATAATTAGAGACGGTTCCTGTCGGATAAATAAAGGCAGCCTGTTTCATTGACGGGCTGCAGAAACAGTTAGTGAATCCGAATATCTGCTGGAGGAGTGAAGAGGAATTAAGAGTTGATTGATGTGCGAAGAACGAAGAGAACGAGAGTGAGAGTCGCACAGATACATCATCCAGAATACAATCAAAATACAATGCTAATGCTGCAAAATTTTCAGTTATTGACATCTTAGGAGACTTGCCCACAATTTATAAGTCAATTCTATGTGTTTTTTTTATTTTTATTTATAATAATTTATATTTTATTTATTTTACTTTATTACTTGAAGTATTTTAATTTGAAATATTTTAGTTATTATCGTTAAAAATATATATATATTTATTATTTACATATATATATATTTATTATTTACATATATATATTTTTAAATTGTTTCAGCTTTAGTTTTTCAAATAATATTTAGTTTTTGTACAGTTATTGAAAATTTTGTATTTTTTATAGGACATAAAGGCTACTGTGGTAATGTGGTGGTCGCCTATAATAGGTGGAGCTTCTAATTTCTGATTTAGTGTTAAGTACAAATAAGTGTGTGATGTTTGCACTGTTGGCTACCCTATTATAAATAAATAAATATACAAAGTCAGCAAAACATTTTGCTCAGAGTAGGTATTGCAATCCAGCAGCTCTTTTTTTTCGCGGGATTGATGTGTTGTATTGATCAATCAAGTTCAGAATCATAATAAAACAACATGTTTTTGTTCAAAAAAGCACCTTCTCATAAATATTGTTACAAGGAAAACATCAAAACATTGTTTTTTTTTATTACATAAAACATTTATTACTTCACTCCATTAGCCTCAATGTACTCCCTTAAGAGTTGTGGCCTTATCGATTTTTTCTATGGAGAACGGTGCGTGTTTCAATCGACAAGGCCGCAACCTTTAATGGAGTGCATTGATGAAAAGGAGTGCTTAACTTTTTTTAAATATCATATTAATGTATAAACTAACGCACCACTGCAGACCGCATTTCCTCGCTGAATCTCTATACTGATTCTCTGAGCGTGGTAGCTCTCTTGTCACCAGAGCAGACAATTAGAAGAGAGTGAAGTTTTTTTTACAAAATAGCACTTAAAATGAATCACTACATGGAAAAAAATCGATATCACATTCTTTTTCCATGGAGAAAGGTGCGTGTTTCAATCGATAAGGCCACAACCTTTCAGGGAGTGCATTGATGATAATGGAATGCATATTTTAAAAAAATATTATATTAATGTATAAACCAACGCACCACTGCAGACCGCATTTCCTCGCTGAATCGCTATACTGATTCCCTGAGCTAGAAAAGAACCAGCCCTGCTGGTAGAAAAAGCAGACAATTCTGCTAGTTCTTTTCTGACGACGAGTTAAGAGACGAAATGAGGGGTGAAGTTTAAAAAAAAAATAGTGCTTTACATAAATAAATAATTATTTCTCGGGCTGTTTTCTATTGCGCCCTACTTGTATATAATATAGTGTGTTCAACAATGACGTGATCGAAACCCCGTGGCCAGGGCACGACACGATGGGCAGACCAGATCCGCACCAAACTTCACACCCAAGTCCACGAGGTCCTGAGCCGTCGTGAGCAGACGCGAAAGGCGCAGCATCGTCCGGGACAAAGTGTTCCTTAGCATTGAGGAAAACGACACAAGGGAATTCAACAATAAGAAAAAAAAGTATCAGTTCGTGATTTTGACCGCCTCCGTGGTCTAGTGGTAACAAACGTTGCCGTGAACTCGGGAGGTCGTGGGTTCGATTCCCACCGGGGGCAAGTTGTACATTGTATAATTTGTCTCGGTCTGGGTGTTTATATGTATAATATGTATATATTTACAAAAAAAATATTATAATATGTAGTTTATCAACCATCTAGTTTCCGTAACACAAGCCCCGTAGCTTACCACGGAAACTAGATGGCGCTGTGTGACCTGTCTGGAAATATTTATTTTATTTTATTTTTATTTATATACGTCTATGTCCATTAATATTCAAGTACCCACGTACCAGATTTGAAGTCAAGGGTGACGCGTTCTGAATGGGACCCGGAAAATTAGATCGGCCAAAATGTAAGGGACATTAGGTCCTTAAGCAAGCAATTTCGAGAATCCACTCGCTGCTTGAGAGAATTACGCTCATTCTCACTTATTGGAAACGTTCTATTGCTACATTGATACTGTTGAAACGGGTTCTTCTCTAAATATACTTTTTTATTTGGATTTGCATCATATTATACACATATATTATAATATGATGCATGTATATATTGGACGCATGATGTTTATTAAAAACTACCCGAGTCTTTTTCGGCCTGTTAACGAGGACGGGCGAAGAAATGTTCGGACTCAATATAAATACAATTTATGGAAACCTGCTACAAAACTTACCATTGTTTCTAAAAATAGTCACCAAATGTGTATTAAAATATTTAATGGTTTGCCTATAGAATTAAAACAATTGACATCAATAATTAAATTTAAGAAGCTGTTAATTAAATGGTTGAAAGAACAATGTTTTTATAGTATCCAGGAATTTTTACATTATAAGTGTTGACAAATATAATTATAGTTGTAATTGACATGTACTATTATTTGCATACCATTATGGTAGGATATAGCTGGACTGTAAAATTGTATTATCCTATATCCTCGAACCATCGATAGTTAGAAATGATGGTAGGCGTCCGGACGGGATGTCATTAATTCCATATACTAGAGGCCGCGCACTGGTTTGGGATGCCACATGTGTTGACACACTCTGTCAGTCACATGTGCATCCAGCCATAAGAAACCTGGGGCCGCTGCAGAATCAGCCGCACGCCTTACGCGCAACAAGTACGCGGAGATCATCATCAATCACCATTTCATTCCATTTGCAGTTGAAACGATGGGCCCGTGGTCCGAGGAGGCTCTTGTGTTCTGTGTTGAGCTTGATGAGAAACTCCACTTGGCGACGGGTGACCCTTTGAGTAGAGAATATCTTGTTCAAAGGGTCAGCCTCGCTGTTCAACGGGGGAACGCAGCGAGTGTCCTCGGCACACTACGCCCATCGAATAGTCGTAATTTAATTTAATATTTTTTAGTTTTTAATTAGTTTTTATTATTATCCTATATCTACATGTATTCTGTGCAGTAAACGATTTTGAATTTGAATAACCGATATGGTTTCAGGGTAGTCAGAAACCACGCTTTTTATAAAGGGTCTTCCAACAGCGACTTCCGAACTTTGACAGTTGATAACGGCCATCTTGTTGAAGCTACATGTGTCAAATTAATAGATTATTTATTCAGTCTGTTTTGCCAAATCACTATAGACGGATATAGCATTTTACAACACGTAAATAATAAAATTGTTTTATCAAAGTGGTTGTTCTTTTCGGCCCATTTTACGGTCGCCATAATCGTCCTACCGCGAGGACTATTCGCAATGTTGTGAATAAATTTGAGTCCACTGGTTCAGTAAACGATCGACCAACACCCGTACGTCGACAAAACACAAGCGGTCCTTAAAGCCAACATAACCTATTCCATCGGTCAAATTCACCCTGATTTATGCGAATTTGTGGTTTGGACATTTCAGATGCGTTCCACCCAGAGAAGCCATGGCAGACATTACATTCCACACATAATGGCATCAATAGGTCTTTAACTGTCATCTTAGCTGGCACCGACTCCAAAAATAACTATTTATAAATATTAAATACTTACTCGTAGATATGTATCAATAATTTTGTTGATTTATCCTAACTTTTAAGTATTTTTTTTATTAAACATTATGAATGCGCTGAGCTGAGTTTACATCAAAATAACAAAATTAATGTACGAATATCAATTTACCTATTTATTAAAGTGATTTAATGAAATAAAGAACGAAGTCAGAGTCGTGATAAACATAAAACAGAGACAAGTTAATGAGGATCATTGACATAATATATGAATAGGGTTTTTTTCCGTAGTCTAGCGGTGCACCATTACAGCCCACAAAACTCAAAATTCTAGACCTTCACTGCTGTATTAATATTATTAAAATACTTAATTGTACTTTACTCAAAGCCTTTTTCTACCAGCTAACCCATACCATTATTATTATTCTAAATCAACTGTTACTTTAACCATGTGTGTACTAATTTAACTTAATTATAATATATATATATATAGAGTATAGTATATATATAGAGAATATATATATATATTATGTAGGTATTTATGTATATATTTATTCAGTATATGTAATATTAGTATGTAAGTCTAGTGTAATAAATTGCACCCTTCGTTGTTACCTCTCCACATTCCCAAAGGTTGATTGTTAGAAAATGCTTAGTCATTATTATTATTATTATCATCATGCCTATGTACATTTTTTTTTTAATGCAATAAAGAATTTTTGAATTAAAATTGAATTGAACTTATTAGGATAGTGAGATAGTATAAATAAGTGGGGTGCAATTCTAATCAATAATTATTAACCTTGCATAATAATTATATGTTGATATTGTTAACAACCAAATTTCGTTTTAAATAAATAGCAAAAATAAAATCTATATATAATTATGCCTGGCTACATATTTTAAGTCAAAGATGGCCCCTTGATTTGTCTACTGAGTCACGTCCTTAAAATTTGATTTCGTCAATTACAATCCCTTCGCGTAATTTAACATTTTTGATTGAAAATGACACTTTAGGATTTAGAGGGGAATGTCAAAACAATATAGGTATATATATTTTTGGAGTTTATCGCTGTCTATTTCCCGAAATCTGAATAAGGCTCACTAATAAATATAATAATAATGAAATAAATCGTTTATTATAAGGCAACTTATGTCCCATAGATTATCTTATAATAGTTAAAATAATAACTGTAGTTAATAATCCGATATTAATTAATCTAAAGTTTCTGTATCTTCATCTTCTTGTAGTCCCAACCCATCAGGTACTGTGACCACCTTCTGAAAAGAGCAACAAGCTTCAGTGAAAGGCGCCGTCGCGGTCGTCCCGGCTGGGGGTGGTGCAGAGGAAGTTGAGTACAGTCCAAATCAGCTATTATTTGGACGTAGTATATGAACCAATATCCCTACTCAATTTAACAGACTTATTCCAGAAAGCCCAGACCATAAATTAAAGAAAAGAATATGTAACTGGGACAAGAGCACTTATGACAAAATTAAAGAAAAATGGAAAGAATCAAGAAGTTACTTATTAGAAACAGTAGGAGGAAATGTTAAACGACGTAATAGATGACATTTAATGTTAGCTAATGCAATGCAAGTCAAAGAAGCTGGCTCATCTCGAAGAAATATTTATGCTATCAATTAGATAGTACTGATCCAGAACAAACGTATGCTTCAGTTTCTTCTACAGATAATCTTCCAACCTATTCGCATACAACACGATACGGATTTACGATACGACCTCCAGTTACCAGTTGGTAAAGGTTGGAAAGACCGCGTTGAGTGTAGAGGCTTGCATTCGGCAATGGAGGCACACACGCCGATGATGATCCACATTTTGATAAACGCCACTTGATTGGTAGTAAGCTTGTCACTTTGGTTATTTCGGCCAATGACGTGTCTCATACACATACGTTAAACATGTCAAAAGATAATTGTCTTTCTGCCAAGGGCCGGTATTTTAATTGTAAATTACGAATGTGTTAAGAAAAGCTTGATTCCAAACACTAAAATCAATTGTACATTTTAAAAAAATATAAGAACAGTATTTACCCCCTAGAATAATAACAAAGAAACGATACCTAGGTACGTAATCTACGTACGAGTATGACAGCTTTTGGGATTTTCATTTTATTATGACGTTTGTTGCGTCATAATGCATTTGAAAAACAAAACAAAAGAAATGATCATAACATAGTGGCACACATTAATCTCAATTTTTTGAGTGAATCCACTGTTCTAGGCGTTATTAAAAGTGTAAACTTTTGGCGTGGGGTCATTCCACTCAGAATCTATTCCTACGTAATCATATTTTTTTAAAAATTAAGTAATGTTTTCTTTGCAGAGTATTTTAAAACCAAACGCTTACATAGTGACTCAAGGACCAACAGAGGACACTGTGGTGGACTTCTGGAGAATGATCTGGCAGGAGAGAGCTGCTGCCATTGTCATGCTCACAAAGACCTTCGATTTCATTAAGGTAATCTTATCACTATATTTTTATTATAGCACGCCAATATCGTGTCTTCTAAAACACGTCATTCTAGATTTCCGCTGGGATACATATATCAGAATATCTTTCTAGAGAGTGTGACCTACCTTCGCCAATCTAGCTAGGTATTCACGTAATAAATCTTCTCTCTCTGTTATAAAAACTTTGACATGACAGGCCCGAAAATTATCTACTAGTAGTCCATAAATAATAATAAATTATATTGCCTTATTAATTAAATTACTTTTCGTATTTTTGGCAGGTTATGTGCGTACAATATTGGCCACCGAACAAAGAAAAGGATGAAATTTACGGAGACATTGGTGTAGGAATCGTCCAAGAAGAAGAATTGGCAAATTTTCACATAAGAACTTTTAGACTGTACAAAAGTGATAAAGGCGTAAGTATTTAACCTCACCTTGAGTGACTAAATACATTTATTACAAGTCGATTTCTATATCATAGTTGGAGGATATTTTTTAAAAGTTATTAAAACTAAATATAATACACATACTAAAATTGCAGACCCATATTCTGAAAAACTTCACAAAGATCTCTCTCGACACAAGCAACCTTTACAAACAACTCGAAACCTTTAGACGTCAGCTCTCTAAATAAATTCATCCTGAAGCCAAGCTAAATCGAATTTATCTGCTGTACAAAGTAACAATCAACCAATGTGCAATAGCCTGGCGCTAAAGCTATGGTTAATCGATTAATATATTGTCTTTAACCAGGTGGTGGTAGAAGAACGGTTTATTCTACAATTCCACTACACGCAATGGCATTCACACACATGTCCCTTTAGCAATGCTTTGCTAGAGTTCCGAAGAAGAGTACGTGCTGTTGTTGGACGTAGACTTGCTGCAAATCCTGCAGCTGGACCAATGATTGTACATTGCAAGTAAGTGTTTTGATTAGATGTGCTTACAAATATGAAAGCTATAGAGTTGCTATATAAAATGAAATTTTTTGAAATATGTTAGATAATTAATATTAAAACAAAATAAGCTGAAGTACTAGATACATTAAACGTACGAGTAGAAGCGTAACGATAACGAGTTATATTGATAATGATTTTGTATTAGATTCATAAATTACTACATAATTGGTTGGAAGTAGTTATAAGCTTCGTGATGTTTAAATCTAAACTAATAAAAATCTAAATTTTAACTGTAATCGAACAACATTTTGGAACTGCTGTTTTAGTGTTATTTCTAGATGTACACTAGCAAAATATGGTACCACTGTGAAAAGAACGTGGGGGCATAAAAATTCGTTTAATGTAATTTATGGTTTATCACCATTATCTGCTAGCTGATGGTGACAATCGATCTGTACTTGAATAAGTATAGTAAATGACCTGTCTAATTGTTTTAATTTACAGTTTATCATAATATCGTAAGGTAAAAGCAGATCTATTATGTTTTAAATGGCTTAGTTGCCTAAAACATCACTTTGAATAATTAAACCCTCCATGTTTAGTCAAACGTAAAGGTTGGGACTATTCAAATTTGTTGCCGTATGACTGGCTTTCGCATTTGAATCGTTATCAATATAGTTTTTGTATTTGTGATTAATCGTTGGTGATTCTCTTCCGTTTTATTTGGATAAACTATTAACTTGTAACTACAATTAGCTATAAGCTTCTAGTCTTTTATCAGAAACATATTTCTTGGACTTTTTACTAGCAAGTTTAGACTTGTCACAATACCTCTGTAATTAGGTGATATATTTTATTATCTATCCTTTACTTTACTTTACTTCTAGTGATGGTGGTGGTCGTTCAGGTGTATATTTAGCTATAGATGCCAATCTAGAACTAGCTGAGGAAGAGGATAGTTTTGATGTGTTTGGTTTTCTTAAAAAACTGCGACAATCAAGAAAAGGCCTTATTGAGAATGAGGTAAGCATATTTATCAAATATTATTAAAAATCAATTGAGTGTACCTAATTTAATATTAAAGAGACAAAAGACGAAACAAACTAAATTGAATTTGAAAGAACTATTGATTTTTTACTTTAAAATGTAGCAATTAAATTAAATTATTATTAATGACGAAATGACTTAACTCTTTATTAACACTCTGTTCATGTTAAATCACAGTAACCCATTGTCGTTTATTTCCAAATTAAAATTGCAGCAATTTTAAAAAGAGGTAAAGTTACAGGTGGTTGTAAGAACGCTTTTCTTATAACCCTAAAAAAGGCGGTTCAAGTGCCAGCATGTACCAATGAGAAATACACTTTTCTACTGTTTCCGTGACTCGGAGTTCACGTTAAGCCGTTGGTCCCGGTACGACTAATACGAACTTGTTGGAATAGTAAATAAATTGACATCAGACCCCTTGCTAACGACGGGTGAGTGTAGGCCAAATTCTCCATATATACTCGTATGTTCCGGAAGGCCAATCTCCATCAGTGGAGACTAGGACGCTGTGTTCTAGGGGCTGTAATTAATGATGATATGAAAAAAAAGGTTTACAACAATGACCGAACTTGACCTGCATAGTACCGACATAGTTGATGTTTTACAAGGTTATTTTAAAAATCATTTCAGTAATCCATAATATTTCAGAGATGCTGTGCATAATCACTTTTCAATACTTAAACCACTTAAACTACATTCGTAACATGTGTCACCAATAATCAATCTGTCCAATTTTGTAGGAGCAATACAAATTTGTGTATGACACGCTAGAAGAGCACGTAGTTTGCGGTATCTCATGGTTCCCAGTATCGGAGCTTTCCCAGCGACTGAAGCAGAAGTCCCAAAGAGATCCCGTGACAAAACTGAACGAGTACCAGAGGGAATACCAGCAGATCTGCAAACAAACTCCGAGATTCACTATCGGAGACTGCGCTGGAGGACATAGAGGAGATAATAGGGAGAAAAACCGAGATGTTTTAGTCGTGCCACGTGAGTTTATTGAAATATATTGTGATTTTAATTTGAGACACACAGTCAATGTTGAAGATTATTTAGTTATAAATAATAAGTCTAAAAGAAAACTAAAGGCCAGTTGGAGAAAGATTGATTAAAATAATCTACGATCAATACTTTGATATACACCTCGTGATTAGTAGCTTGTCACTTTGGTTATTTCAACCAATGACGTAATCATGTCAAAATATAATCATTATTTTTGCAACCGACCGGGCGGCCGTAAGTATATTATTATTCATTGAAGCAGAGAGTACCCTATAATATTCAGATATAATATATGCAAAGATCCTAAGATTTATTCTGTGGCAAAAACACTTGCAGCATCCCCCTCCGTACAGCAATACTTATATTTCCTGCACAGGAAAACTGCCATCCCTCGCAAACAGCATAACTCTCTCTCTTTCTTCTAATTATGGTATACTGGACAAGTTTTAGTGAAAAAGTTTGTATGAAATAAAGCAATGTTTATATGTATTATCATAGGTTAACAAAATGAAAAAATAAAAAGGTGCCTGCACTCAATTTTGAATATTGGCTGTAAACAGTACTTTCGGGTTTATAGTCTATCGGTATATTTCTATAAATAATTTGATTTTTGTTCTCTAAATGTGATATATGTTCAATTTACAATTTTGAACTACCTGCGTGGACTTCGTTTGTTGAAGTTACTAAAAAAAATCTCGGAAATCATAAGTCATCCCAGTAACTACTCTAAAATCGTAAATGACATGCTACAGAACTTTAAAAACTTACAATGTAATATGTTACAAAAACATTAATCTGTTAGCAAAGACCAAGCTATTTCACTCGAACCTAAAAACTATGGAAAAGTGCTACTAAGGCCGTCTGAATTTAAAATTGATTTTATGATTGCTTAATTCTGTTGGGAGATCCAACGTGATTGTACCACTATACCGTTATTAAAAATGCTATCTTAGATGTAAATTAGTTTTTTTCTTAACTAGTACAAAACTCGAAAACTACACGTAGGCAATGAATATTATTGCTAATAAGTTACAAAAAAACTTACAGCTTCTCTGCACCAAAACTGTTGACCAGTGATTATTTTAAATCCCCTCTACTGATACAAATAATTTAAATATCTTTCAATATTTGTGTGTATATTTCTACAAATAAGTTGAAAGGAAATGTCAATTATATATGATATTTTAGCTATTGTTAAAATTTCGCCTTTGAGCTGTCTAAACCAAGCTCTATTATGTCATATCTTTTATAGTAATATTTCATTTGCAGCGGATAACTTCCGTCCATATCTGACGTCATTTCAAGGAAACAGCTTTACCGACTATATTAATGCAGTATTTGTTGATGTAAGTATTGGAAATTATTATTTATTTAAGACTTTATTGCACGAAGTACAAAGGCGGACTGCCCGTAGACATTTTGTGACAGCCAAACGTTGGGGACAAATTTGAACTATTATAGGTGCACTGAAAGAAATATTTAAAAAATTGAAAGAAAATTAACAGCTTAATCATTCACTTACATATTATACTGTTATATAATACACTATAATATCAATATACTAAATACTAATACATACATAATACTATACATAAAGATACATACACTTACTAACATTGTGAAGAGCTTTTCAAGTAGTGTACGAGACGTGTGTTATACGAGATTTAAAATAAAGATTTGCCTTTTACAAAATAAAATCTACATTGCTGTCATAGTAATTATAAAAATATTTATTGCATACAAAATATAAAATTAAGGCATTACCTACCAATTAACCTTTGGGCGTATGACAGATAATTTGTTATGATTGCAGAGTAGAAAAATAAGAAAGGCTTTGGGCAAGGATTATTTTAGCTTATAACGACAAAAAGTGCTCAAGTTTATTAAGAGTGTGAAGAGAAGCAAATAGTTTACGACTTGTATTGGTAACATGAGAAGACCAGCTTATATTGGAATCTAGATGACTTTTTTAGGTCATCAGTCGATTTACCGTGGGGTGGTTCCAATCTGCGTTTTTCCGTACGTGGTCTCCAATTCAGAACTCGTCTTCTTTATCGTTCATCAGTTCTGCGACTAACGTGTCCATCCCATTGCCACTTCGCCTTACTAATTTTAAAGGAGTTATGTCGTTAACTTTGGTTTTCTGACGGATGTCAACGTTTCGGACTTTTTTCATCAGATAAATACCGAGCATTGATTTCTTTATAGCTAAGCTTAATCTTGTAGACCAGACCAACCGTCAGTGTCTACTTTCTGATCCATACAAAGCATAAAATACAAAAATAATAATACTATCATTGAAATGGATTTAGAGGCTGATGCAATATTTGAAATACATTTTCTATCATCGCGATACAAATCAGAATATCTAGATTTTCAAATAACCCAATATAAAGTTGAATACGACACGGCTCAAGCTCGCATAGACATACAAATATCGAACCGACCCAACAATAAAATTATTATTACTCATATATTTATTTATTTATTTAAATCTTTATTGCACAAAGTACAAAGGCGGACTTAATGCCGCTAGGCATTCTATGACAGTCAAACCTTCGGGACAACAAGAGCAATTAAACAATGAAAGGTAGGTGCAAAGGTATTAACACTCTTAAAGTTACTATAATATAAATACTATATTGTTAACCTAATCGTACCTACCATACATATATATAGTGTGTATATGTTTCCAAATATTTAACTATAAGAGAATGTCAGCGGAATTTATTCTATATGTAATATTTATTAAATCAAATAGAAATCATTTATTCGTTGTTTGGTACATAGTTGGTGTTAAGTACTACATGTGGTGTACCTACTTAAATTTTTTTTTTTTTTTTTTTTTACTTTTTACTAAGTATATAACTTTGCATGTCAAGTATCATATAATAATTGATACAACTTCAGCCCCTTAGGCAAGTCGGTCACTGCAAAGTCAACACGTGGTCTTTAAGAAGATTTGAGGCGCACGTGGGTATGCTCAATCCAATACGTCTCAGCGTTACAAGGCACGACCCCACCTTGACCACGCCTCGACACCGCGACGCGTTTTAGCCTCGACTCAGCTTATCATCAGCCTGTGTCTCTCCATGCTGGATATAGGCCTCCCCCAAGGCTCGCCATTTTACACAATC
This sequence comes from Tinea semifulvella, assembly GCA_910589645.1. Lineage (NCBI taxonomy): Eukaryota > Metazoa > Arthropoda > Insecta > Lepidoptera > Tineidae > Tinea > Tinea semifulvella. Next base: position 5,619,228 of record OU342612.1, read on the forward strand.
TCCTGCCACCATCATCCAGCCCCCAGCAGCTTTAGGTCATCCGCGTATCTGGCTTCGCGTCTTCAGTTTTGCGACAGACGTGTTGATCCCATTACCACTCAGCTTACTAATTTTGAAGGCTATATCGTTAACTTTGGTACTCTCATATCACGTTTCAAACGTTATCCATCATAAATTTGTGATACTGTCAGTGTCTGCCTTGCTATTCCGTGCTAGTTAAAAACTTTCGTCTTCAAATACTGGGGTAAAACTGTCGTTAAACATTTATTTTGTCTTGTCTAAGTTCATACCGAGGCTAACGTCTACTGCCATATAAAATCTGGATCCGGTGCGTGTTGTATGTCTTTTAAAAACATGCATTTTGTTAATTCAATTTTTTTTTGTGTCCGTTCTTTAATTCGTATGTTTGTCTATGATTTATTGTGTAAACATGTAAAACCCAGTCGGACGTAAAGTTTCCTTCGCTCACAAAGTGCAAAACCCGTGAGAGGTACACGTGAGCGAGTCTACTAAAATAAAGCTATCGATCGTGACTGGCGAATCTATTAAAAGAACTTTCCAAATTGGGGCAAACTTTAAGAGCCAATATTCTAACGTGCTAACGTTGTAACTTATTGACTGTATACCATTTAATAGCTCTAACCAATCCATTAATTCCTGTGAATATATTTTAAGTAAAGTAAAGTAAAGTATCATCACGATCGTTGCCCTTTTCTGGGTGGTCAGAAACCACGCTTATAAAATAAGCGGATTCACATTTAGCCAATTTTACTATATGCCAATCATGACAAGTGGCAAGCTTGTCGATGTCTCCAGTATCTCTAAGTATATTTAAATATTGCTAAAGATGCAATGGATCAGTTAAAACTGTCAAATCAGATAGTCAAATTAATACGATTTACATAATAATATAGCAATTGAACTGAATTAATAGTCATTATCAAGTATTATACATTTTTTCGGATGAAAATCCGTCGGAGAACCAAACTAACCGATATAGCCTTCAAAATTTGTAAGCTGAAGTGGCAATGGGCTGGACATGTCTGTCGTAGAACCGATGAGCGATGGAGTAGACGAGTTCTAGAGTGAAGATCATGCGTGAAGTGACGAGCCTTGAGGGAGGCCTATATTCAGGCTTGATGATGGTGATCATATTTTACTAATATTTTTAATATGTATATATATATATATATATATATATATATATATATATATACTACTACATAACATAATAATATAAATATTAAATATCATATAAAAATATAATGAATAACTGAACTAAATAATATTCATTCAAATTTAAAGGTCATTCGTAAGCTGGTACAATTGACGATTTGGTACAACTCAATCATTCATTCCTTCCTTCAAACATACCAGCTCCATTCATACATCCTATCCATCTTACATTCTATCCATCTTACTCGCTTTCTCGTTCCCTTATTATTAAAATTTGAATTTTAGTTTTTAGCCAACCGGCAACTTGTGAAAATTGCTTCTGCAAAAGGGCTCTATTAACAATAGCAACGTTTTTAGTATCTATAGAGCCAAAACAGATGGAATCTTCAGCTGTAATAATATATATATAAAATAAAAAACTACGTGTATGCGGCCGTAGTTTTTTAGTTTCGCCGTTTCACAAATAACTTGTCGGATATTTATTGGGCACTAACAAAACACGTGTTATACCTATCTAAAATTTTCAGGGTTACACAAAGCCAAGGGAATACATTGTAACAGAATGGCCTCTCGTCAGGACTCAGGGAGAGTTCTGGTCTCTTGTTTATGATTACGAATGTGCAGCTGTCGTTGTACTGTGTGTTCCACCCAAAAATTCTGTAAGTCGATATTTTCTAACTTTAGTTCCTCCACTTTCAGGTTAATAAATAACCGAATAAAATCCACTTTCTACGAAAGGAAAATATCCTAACAAAAGCGGCTATGTAATAAGATATTTTCAAGCTTGACCTGGACTACCACTTAAGTCTAATATCACTGGCGCTTGTGTAGCATTTTAAAATGATACCAACGAATTGTTTTTTTATCCACATTCAACTGACTTAACGTATTGTACGAGTAAGTAAAATCAGCTTTACGCAGTGGAAGTTGGTGCAAGAGGAGTTCCAGCAAAATCTTTGCATTACTTACTGAAAGAATTGGGCCTAAGCAGGTCTGCCGTCAATACATTTATGGAACGAGCTTCCAAGACGGCATTAACGGAATCATACAGTATTTGGTTGGGTAAGGAGAGAAGTAGAATGGTGGATGGTGAGCGTATTATCGCGCAATAGAAAAAAAGAAGGCCTCCTTTACTTAAACCAGCCTATTGTCGGTCGCAAGCCCGAGACACCATTCTTCTCATTTCTTACCCACACACGATGGACCCGGCACCCGCACGGTGAATCCATGGAATGCTTAGAAATTTGTCTTCTTCATTTTCGTGTATCCAATTGTGTATTGTAATTGTAATTTTCTTGTCATAGCCGCAAATCTGATTTGAACATTTTCTAAAGGGCTCAAAATTCCTTTATTCTTCTTCTCCATTCAACAAAATTTCTAAACTATGAAGTTCACTTCTCGGGCTGCACTCTTTAATACTTTCCGCTCCATAATCAATTGGATATCAATAAAACTCTACTATCCATAATGTATGATGCACACTTCTGGCAAACTACAAGATAGCGATACTGTCACTTTTAGTTCCAGTTTTAGTCGTAGGACTTAAATGAGATTAATCTTATGCTAGATCAAATATATGGATCAAATTTTGGCATATAATTATAAACGCGAAACTTAAAGAATCTGCAGAAACCAAAACCTTTACATTAGTATATGGTATTGGAAATTAAAATAATTATAGTAGTTTAAAGAGTTAAATTTAATTTAGTTAATTTACCATGTATATGTATGATACCTTTATTCGTTGTTCTTAGATTATTTGTTACTTTAACATGTTTAATAAAATAATCTCTAGATATTCTTATAGAAATAGAATATTAATGTTGATTTTGTTTTTAGCAACAATTTCCTCCCTTCTGGCCTGAAGGACGACATCCGAAGAAGTACGGTCCAGTTTTCACAATCGACCACGTCTCACATAATCACTATACGAATATCAAGACTTGGATATTTCGGATTAACAAGAAGGTAAGCGTTTTCATTGATCGTCTTTCACATCGCATCAACATTATTACTATCATCACCACCCTGTTAAAGGCCTTTGCAAGATTCTTCATTAAAGTCGTGATTGGAGCAATTTATTGTGAAATTTGAAAACCTCTAGCTATGTTTAAATTCATTAAAAGCTTTTCATCTACATATGTATCACTGCCGTTATCATTATCGTCAGTTCATAGAATTCCACTCACAATGTTTTTGCGGGCAAACCCGACTGTAACCTTGTACTGACTGTAAGCCAACTTTGCTATGGCTATCTATATTGAAGAGAAGTTGAATTACTCGTGTACTGCTAGCTATCGTTAACAAATCATATGACGTCAAAGAATATTGTTACAGATTGTATCCCTAACGGAGCTAATGGCCGGCGTGAAGGCACCTCCGAAGACTGTGCAGCTATTCCAACTTACTTGCTGGCCGATGGGTCATAAGGTGCCGACTTCCACCAACTCGCTGGTGGAGCTCATGAACATGGTCGAACGGTGGCGGCAGCGAACTGACTATGGACCAGTCTGCGTTGTATCTCCGTCAGTATCAAAATTCAAATTATTTAAAGCCCATAAAGCAGAGTTCTCTGATGCTCTGGAATTAAGTCAATTCTCGCCACGCAGACGGGATAGCGAGGATCTGATGTCAATTATTCGAGAATTTCTTAGTTGGTATTAACACTATAAAAAAGTAATATGAAGTAGTGTTGTAAGTTTATGACTAAAGCCGATTAAACCGTCAAAAACTATGAGTGACTATATGAGTGAGTGAGAGTCTGTCCAGCAGAGTTTACCATGCCATTGTCCAGAAATATGTTCTAGAAGGCTTAGCTTAAGCAGTGGACACTGGACATCCGATAATAGGAAATATGATGATAAATGTACTTGGCCCTTTAAATAAATACAATTTTACAAAAAACGTTGGTATAATTTTAGTTTTATTTTCAGAGATGGCAGGAGTAGAGCCGGAGTATACTGTGCTGCCAATGCTTGTATAGAGCAAGTCATACAACACGGAGAAGTCGATGTCTTCCAAGCTGTCAAAACTGTACGACGACATCGGCCACAACTTGTTGAAAATATGGTAAGTGAAAACAATTATGGATAAGAAAATAAAATGAAGGAATAGAAAAATAAAAATCAGAGCCAGAATAAGTGATCAAGCATAACATTAAAAACAATTAAAATTAAACTATAAAGTTTTATTTTTTTGTAAAAATAAATAAAAAATATAAAAAGTAGTCCTGTTAAGAAACCTAATACAATTATATCCTTAACCATTAAAATTGGATTTGTTTAACTTATCCCTTGTGCCTTGTCAGATACCTCACTTTTTTTAGGATGCGTATTCACATTCAGCCAACTTTACTATAGGCCTATCATAACAAGTGGCAAGCTCGTCAATGTCTCAATGGTATCAAACTCGAGAAATATCATAAATAAATTAATTTATTAAAAACCCAGTACCTCCGCTTCTAAATCCACTGATTTGACCGCTAGACAATGGTGGCAGTCTATTTCAGTAAATTTAACAAATTTTATATCGCGTTTAATAAGGTTATAACCAATTTAAATATTAAAAGTATAGAGCTATTTCACAGTATGCAATAGGAAGAAAATCTCCCACTCAGAACTGCACATAATATTTAACATAGTAAACCATTTTGCTGTGGCAAATAATGTAAATCGTTTCTCTGTTTGTCCCCAGACTGAATACAAATACTGCTACGACCTAGTATTACATTACGTATTGCACTATTTAAATAAGGACATGAATGAGAAGAAGTGAGAGTGCGAACTCAAAGACGAGCTCTGGTTCATCGAATTCGGTCGCGGCGCCGCGCTTCCTACCACGCCGGAGGAGACCAGCCCGGCGCCGCGCGACAAGCCTCGGCGCGGCCTCTCGCTGGACCGCCTGCTGCCCGCGCGCCGCCCCGACCGACCCGACCGACCGCCCCTCCGCCGCTCCATACGACTCGACGACAACCAAACCGCCACGGAGGAACGCCGACGAGTATTCGTCCACGTCCGACAGACCTCCTTCGACGAAGGCGACTACGACGAGTGCGAATGCGCACGATCCTCGTTGGAAACCCCCGACGAGTGCGGCGACGACGAACCGGAGCTCGTGAACCCTCTGACCAGGGAATCAGGTCTTGCTAATGACTATCGGCCGCAACTGCGCGGCGTGTCCTCGGACCGCGTCCTGGGAAACGACAGAAGACACGACATTAGCAAATCTCCAGCAAATAGAGCCCCCACTCGAGCTCTCTCACAAGGGATATTCGAAAGAAGACTACCAAAAATTTATAAATTTGGAATTATGGACAAATGCAAACGTGCAAGTTCTAGTGCTTTGTACGAACGTACGGATCGTTCTCCGACGGAAGAGTTTTACAATGAGACGGGTTCGATGCGATTGAGTTCTCAAGAGTTGTTTGAGAAGTTTTGTTCTGTTGATTTTCGTTCGCTTTACGGACGAGAAGACGATAGGCGTAGACGGACTCCTCATTCTAAGTCTACTGGGAGTAGTGGATCCGATGTGCGACACGAGCGGGCGTGCTGTCGGCGTGTAGGGCCATGCAATAGCCAGCCCGCTCTGGGAGCTCGGCGTCATGTCTGCCTCAATAGAATGCCTCATTCTGACAAATCCACAGACTCAGAAGGACAAGTTTCACCAAACGCTACCCGACGTGGACCATCTCTGCGTCCACTTCCTTTAGACTACACAGACGATGAAGACGAAGACGAAAATAGGGCAAATGATCACTCACGTTCAGCTCCTTTACTTAGTCCTGACCGTTACGAGGCAAGATTCACTTTTGATATATCAGAACACAGCGAAGCGACATCTATTAGAGATGAAACACCATCTGATGCTACTGAAACTCGTAATCTAACTTTATACGAGGAACCGCATTCTGATCGGACGAGCATTTGTGAGTTTTACGATGCAGTGTTTTCGTCTCACCGACCGTCATTTCGTCGTGACGGTTCCCATAAACGAGGACCATTTGATTTAAGTACCTTAGATTTTCGAGCTATTGATGACGAGAGTCCTAGAAATAGCCGTCGGCCGTCACAACGAAGTGCCGACGAAACGTTGAGACAAAATTCTGAATCGCATAGTTGGGCTTCAGATTCTGTGTTCAATACACCGCTGCGTCGCGCCAGGGAACTGTCACCTTCGTCTGTGGATACGCGTCAATCTGCGCCTCAAAGTGATTCTTTAAGAGCCGATTCGGCCGCAGCGAGCTCTACAGCCGCGGACACTACTGTCATCGAAGACGAACCAAATAGTGTTATAGAACGTAATGATTATAACTTAGCTTTAAAGTTAGGTCGTATAGAGTTGAGCGATAGCGAGGAGTATGTGCCGACGCCGTTAACGCCTGTCGTTGTTGAAACTAGGATGTCTAGTCGTTTGTCGATGCATAAGCTGGAGCCGATTGAGTTGGAGAAAGGTGTAGATAGTGATGTTAATAGTGTGAAGGAGGTTAGAGGGGATTTGAAGAGGTCTCGTCGTGGGGCGAGTGAGCCACGTCGTTCATCTCGCTGCTTCCCGCTCTGATGTCGCGCGGCGGCCTCGGCCCGTCAGCCGCGCCGCAGCCGCCTCCCTCACACACGCAGTGCCTTCATATCGCTATCTCGCACGTCTGGCCGATCCGGCGTCCGTGCAGCTTCTTATCGGGGCCCAAAGACATCTTTTTGTGTAAAAATTAAATTTAACCAAAACACGTTTATCTCCAATAAACCTGTGAAGAGATGTAGGATTAGGTTTGTTTATCGTATCTACTGCAGTCCCTAGTCTATCAAACTTCAAATTATTAATTTTGCAATAATAATTTTAAAATAATTTAGTATAAAAGTGTGCATTATTTTTATTTAATACAAAAAAATGTTTTATTTTATTAATGCTATAAAATACATCATTCATCTTGTATGGGTATTTAAATTAATAATTGCACAGTAATATATAGTAAAAATAACATTGGTCTTATCAATAAAACTACTATTTTAATTTATTTACACTGTGCTATGACAGTATCTGCCACTATATCTGGAACTCACGAATCCCTGCAGCTTCGCCGAGATGTGGCTTCTCTGAGCGTGTTCTACCGACTATGGTGAGTGCTCTAAAGAGCTCTATAACCAAATCCCTCCCTCTCCATTCCGCCACCGAACCACACGCACCGGTCAGAATATGCACCCACATTCCTTCGCGTACGTATAAATTTGCGGACTCATACAGCCTCTGTGTTTCCACTTTCCTATAACTTGGAGTCCTTCAAGCGAAGTGTGAAAAAGCATCTAGTCAATCCAGCATAGTGTTAGGGGCTGATGATGCTAACATTCATGGACCTTGCGCGCCACTTAGGTGGGCCAGGTGTCATGCTAGTACAAAAAAAAAAGTAGTAGAAAAATTGCCCCAAATGAATGATGTCATTTATTAGAAGATAACGTAATAAACCTCATTCCACATCTCTTTTGAAATTTTTTTTTTTTTTACATAATAAGATGGCTGCAAATCCTTATGCGTGTTCAATACTATCGCGGTGCAAAATTATTAAACTTAATGTCCCCATTTAATATGTCCAGTTAATAACAGTCAGTATTATGCCTCAATTTTTCCTATTTTTTTATTGATATTTTACCAAACCCTACATACATACATAAGTGCTTAAACATTGAAATTATATTTAAAAAAAAAAAATACAAAAATGTTGCCTGCCTCCGTGGTCTAGTGGTTAAGTCCGCGGATGTAAATAAATACATTTAATTAATATTTAATTTATTTGTGATATTTCTCGAGTTTGGTACGCTGGAGACATCGACGAGCTTGCCACTTGTCATGATTGGCCTATAGTAAAGTAGGCTAAATGTGAATCCGCTTATTTATAAGCGTGGTTTCCGACCACCCCGAAAGGGAAACGGTCGTGATAATACTTTACTTGAAATTATTTACACTATTATTATGAAAGAAAGCATAGGGACAAAAATAAGGAAAGGCATGCTGCGATGGTTCGGGCATGTTGAAAGAATGAATAAAGAGAGATTGACAAACCAGATATATAGTGCGAAAGTTGTGGGTAAAAGCCCTGGCAGACCTAGACTCGCATATTACGACCAAATTAATAAAACAATAGCTGAAGGTGCGTTGAAAAGCCATCGAAACAAAAGGGCATGTATGAAGAGGTTGATGAATGTCGATGAAGCGAGAGAGGTATGTCGTGACCGTGACCAGTGGCGCTCAATTGTCTCTGCCTACCCCGCAAGGGATTTGGCGTGAAGATATGTATGTATATGTATGTACTATTATTCATTATGTGCTTTTATTGTTCGCTAAAAATTAAAAATGAAACATGAAAAAAATCAAGTGATTGAGGCTTGATACCGACTTTTAACGACTTAGGCTGAGTTGCATCAAAATTTAATCTCTGTAATTGTTACGATCAAAGGTAAAAATGGCGTCCAATGTACCAGTTTTATTTTGTAGGCCAGCCGTCAGCAGGTACAATCGACGCCATTTTTAACTTTAATCGTTGGAATTATATAGATTTCGTGTTGGTGCAATTCCTTAACCCTTACATGTTTGTATTCCTAAATTTAGAAAAGAACTGCTAACAAAGTTCCAAATGTTATTTGATTTTCGTAGTCATAATGAAATTTTTAAATAACTGCCAAAATATTTTTACGTATATAAAAACGTCTAGCAGCTAGTATTTTAGCTAGACATAGGCATTGCCTAAATTACGTGTAGGTTAGAGAAAAAATCTAGAACCAGCAAAATAAAGATCATAAGTCAAACAAAACATATTTTTAATATATAAAAAAACTCCGCTTGGCGACGGGTGACCCTTTAAGTAGAGAATATTTTTCTCAAAGGGTCAGCCTCGTCGTTCAACTCGCAGCGAGTGTCCTTTGCACACTACGCCCATCGGCCATAATTTTTTATTTTTTATTATTGTTTATTTAATGTTAGGTTTTCTTTTTAATTTAATTATTTAATATATATTTTTTTATACTGTTTACATAAAATATTTAAAAAAAACGATTTAATAATATTACACTATTTACGAGTATAATATAATAATAATAAAAACGTTTATTGACTTAAAAACCTAGATACATCAATCAGTAAATACGGGGATCCCTGTACTATGACCCAGAAGGTCTGTGATATGAGTATGTTATAATTACTTCATTTGCCGGCCTTAGTAGTTTTTTTTTGTTGTTAATGGTAAGTGGCGCGCAAGCTCTATAAATGTTAGCAACTGAAATCAGACACTCACAACTGAGATCAGTTCCTAACACTATGCCGGCTTGACTGGGTATGATGGCAATTCGAGCCTGATCCTCGAAACGTGTGGATACACTTTACTGGGATTATTGGCACTAACTTGGATACTTTCCCGCCCTGGTAGATTGGGCATATTACCACCATCACTCCGCCTACCACCTATTTAAGGTAAACAGATTATTCCTTCGTAAGTTCCTATTTGTCTACTTTGTCGCAAACGTTATTGGTGGATTACGTCATTTATGTCAGAGATTGCGTCATAATTACAAAATATTATGCAATCCTCAACTCTATAAGCGCTTGACCTTGACAGCGGCCGTGCAAATATCAACTTTAATAGCGTGATATATAAATAGTTAACGGATTCCATTATATAACGTTTGCGCTTAAGTTACAGAATAGGGCTGCTGTGCGATCAAATGCAGTATTAATGTCGAAAAGGTATTTTTCTCCAAAATTACATATTTCTAGTTTTTTTATATACACAGTAAAAATAATAACTATTTAAATAAACTATCTAAAACTAAAAAATGTTAAATACCTCTACTAGTTGTATATACCATTTACAATATTTTTAGTTGCAAACAAAATATTTGTGTATATTGACAAAAACTTAAAAATGACTTAATTCTCTTTACTTTGCTGATTCGAGAATTGCTGTAGGATAGAGTAATAAATAATAAATATTTAGAGAGTTCAGTGGATATGGCTCAGGTAGCCTTTGTCGTGGCGTGTATCCATCCCACGACTAACACAGGGTCATCATTTTAGCTATACACGGTGAACCATCAAGGTTAGACACACAAACCTGCATTCGACGAAATATAACACGAATGATTTATTATTTAGAACAACATTTTATTTAAGTACTCATTATTATTTTTAAAAAATGTCATCCGAAACGATCGGACTTTATTAAAAAAAAAGTTTTACGTGACAACGACTTTGAGTGGTAAAATAATTTTAATGTGAATATTCATTCGTATAGTAGGAAGAAGAATGAAATAATAGTAACAATTTAAAACATTTATTTATACAAAGAATTATATTTAAAACATTAATTTATACAAAGAATCTCGCACTGAATTTCATATTAACAAAATTTTATTTTTACCTTTACACATTCATACGTATTTATATACAAATATACATACAATAACTTGCAATACATTTGCGTACAATGAAACAGCGTTTACTACAACTTAACTTGTTCCTATCTGAGTGATTTTGTTGAGGATAGGGCGATGATAGGAGAAATATGAAATGAAAGGAAGTGTTTCTGCTGTAATGTGCCTAGAAAATGTCAAGTCAATGTCTTTCACTTTTTATGTCTGTCTCTCTCGCTCTTAGGCGGGCTAACCATGCCCGAGTGGAAGGGACGCGTGCCTCTCACTCGCTCTCATTGTGAGCGCATAACGTGAGCGGAGCGTAACGCAGTTTCTTGAAGTGTCACCCGGCAAACCAATTTATAAGACGTTGTCACGTCAAAAACGTGTAGCTTATTTCGGCTAGACAATTTGTGGAAAATAAATGGTTAATGTGGCGAAAATTATCGATTTTTTATACTTGCTATTTTTAAATTCCAAAAAAAAAAAGATAAAAACAGGTTTGTGTGGCCGCCCTAATTCATGTCGTTTTGTAGGAAATAAGAAAGAATTTAAGTATATTATATTTGTTAGATAAATCAACCTTAATTTAGCATATACTTTATGTTTTATTAGACTTTATATAGGTAGGAATATATATATATATATATATATATATATTTGTTTTCCATGGAATGGATATAATTTATAACTTCTTGGTGTTAGCTAATATAAAAGAAATATATGTTAATTGTAATTTTTAGAGGTTAGTTTGATGTAGCAAAAATCTTTTTATAACCCATCTGATGTTTTAAGTAGCGGGCGAGGTCCATGAATGTTATCAACTGGAATCAGATACTTACTGACATCAGCCCCTAACACTATGTCGGCTTGACAGGGCATGACAGCAATTTGAGCCTGATCCCGAAACGTGTGGATACACTTTACTGGGTTTATCAGGCAGCCTACCACCTATTTAAAACCGTATTTTTGTACTTAATTTTGATTTCAAAGTATCTGTTACTTAGTCGCAAACGTTATATAATGGAATCCTATATAGAACTATAGATAGAACTATATATATCACGCTATTAAAGTTGATATTTGCACGGACGCTTTCAAGGTCGAGCGCTTATAGAGTTGAGAATTGAATAATATTTTGTAATTGTGATGCAACATCTGACGTAAATAACGAAATCCACTAAAATCGTTTGCGACTAAGTAACAGAAGTACCACTTGCGAGGTTCTCAGAATCTACGCTTTGCTAAGGAGTGGGTTCTCTTTTAGTCAAATTTATATAGGCCTATCGTGACAAGTGGCTCAATGTGGATGTCTATTGACTTGTGAAATGTCTTTTTTTCTATTTTTTGTAATTAATTACAGGAGTCTAATGTCACAATGTAATGCCCCCTATATTTCTATAGATATATTTTATTGATATGATTTGTCAGTTTTGGTGTATTAGTCAATGTTGAATAGTTTGCAAATATTGTGTAAATGAAAAATAAATATAGTTAAATATATGTTTGTTAGATGTGCGTGATATATTGCTTAGAAAGATTTTTATATTATACATAAAACTTATAAAGTGCCAATCCTCTATGGTTTTATAAAACAATATTTTGTTTAGAATCTTTCGTTAAACGTTATATATATAATGTTAAATTATATAATAAGTAAGTTTTTGAGTGCTCAAAGCTTATTACAAATGTTTAATAAAAATAATAAGTTTGTATAAAAATATAAATATGTTAGGCCGGCTCTACACGTTGGCACCAATGTCAGTCCCAATTCGATTCGTCCAAGATTGGAGTTTGCAATTGTCCCAATGTTGGCACGTGCATTAGGGACGTAACTGTCGGTTTGTCAAAGAATCTGCTCCAACTTTCACAACCACATGTTGGCGATTGGCTCAGTCTTTTGAAACAACGCACCAAGTGTGTATAGTCAAAGTCAAGGTAAAATTAAATATAAAAATAAAAATCCATTTATTATCACATAATAGTATCATATAGTTTTACAATATGTGACAAAAGGAATCAGGTGTCAGCTCGTGCTTACACCTGCACGACGCTGTTTTTCAACCTCTTAAAAGTTTATTCACGTAAACCTATATGCATTTGTGACATTTAAATTATTTTGAATGATTCTACTCCTGTTAGTGGAAGACTAGCAGCTTAGCAAATAAAAAAAGTAGTCTGCCAAAAAAGCGGTCTGCTACTAAGGTTAAGATTTATTTGAACGTCATCTAATAATAAGGTTGATTTTGTCATGAAACTTTAACTAAAATAAAAAAATATTTATTTATTTTTGTTTTAGTTTTTAGTTCTATTTTTTATTAGTTTATATTAATAGTAATTTATATTGTTTCATGAAATAAAAATATTAATAAGTTGCTAAATTAACCTATTACTCGACCTTCGCGATATTCTAATTTCAAAGGAAAGTGTGTCAAAACTGATAGACCACTTTCTTAGCCCACTGTACGTTGAGCAAAAGGCAAATAAACCACCAGATTGCTTTTTTTTTCAGTAATAGAAATAATGGCATGTATTACTGCTACAAAAGCGCTTAGAGCAATTCGGATGTCTTTAAAGAGGCAGAACTAGTCCAAAAGCCAACATGTGTACGCTACCAAATAAACCGACCAACGTTGGTGCCAACGTGTGGAGCCTGTGTTAAAATATTGTATTAATACGCCATACAAAAAAAAAACCTCGGATTCCTAACGTACTTTATAGATAATAAATTTGTAATACGCACAACCCAATTTTTATTCGTTAAACAGATTTATAACTAGCTTAAGTAATATTATCTCTTCCCTTCTTAGGTAATAAATATGAACAATATATTTATAAGATTATTTAATTTTTTTATTTTATCTCGAAAAAGAAACTAATTTGCCCTACTTCATATATTTGAAAGGCCGGTTTTACACGTTGGCACTGTAGTGACATCGAGGTACATTTGTTTAGTGATTAAATAATGATCAATATATCGGCAAAGTGCGGTGGTGGCTCGGTTGTAAGAACTCATTCCTTATATCCTACAAAGGTCGGTTCAAACCCATCCGACATGTACCAATGAGAAATGCACTTTTCTTACGTACGTTTCTTTGTCATAGATTTAGGAGAGCACGTTAAGCCGTTGGTCCCGGTTCCACTAATACCAACTTGTGGAATCGTTAATAAATTGTCAATAAAAATTGACATCATATCCTCGCCAAGCCGTCTGGCCAGCGTGGCGAGTGTAGGCCAAATTCTCCAGATATATGTTCTGGAAGGCCTATATCCAACAGTGGAGGTCTAGGACACTAGTGTTCTAGGGGCTGTAATGAATGAAATGAAAAATATCGGCAAATGACTTAACTTGGTCGCCAGGACCTTCGTGATGATTTCACCTAATCAAAAAAAAGTGATGTATGCGGTGTCAAATCTGAACATTGCATTCTGCAGTCGAGCGCACATCACTATATATAGTAATAACGATTTTAAATGCCTGAAATCATCAGCTGATGCAATAATAAAGTAGGTCACCTCACGGTGGGGATTGTTCTCTCAACCTTCTGATAATCACTACGTTAGTTTCCTAGAAGTTAGAGCTAAATTGTGTTAGCAAATAAACATCCAGTTAGTACCTTAATAGGATGTAGAACGCACTCCCAATGTCGGTCCCATTGCTATTCGTCCAACGTGTGGACAGCGTGGGAGAATTTTGCATTGGTCCCAACATTGGCATGCGCATTGTTTCGTCGAGTCTCGGTTTTATTAAATAAATTTAACGTGTAGAACCAGTGTTAAATATATTTCCAAAATACCAATCCTACTATGTTTATCGCCGTCCAAACTTGCTTGTGGCATAAATTAATAAGATAACTTATAAAATATACATAAATATATAGAATATATAATAACAATGTATACCTGAAAGCGCAAAAACAGCGCGATACAACAAAGTGCTTAATATTAATTAATGAATTAAATTAAATTACAATATATTAAATAAATAAATCTTTAAATTAGAAATCAATTACTTTAATTACATCACAATGGGGTGTGTCACTAACTTTTTATCACGATAGATGGCGCATGATAGATGGTACCTAATATAACTGTCAGTTGCATAGAAAACTTGTATTTTTATTGGGAATTTTTTTATTTTCTGGATATTATAAATAAATATATAATAAATAAATATTTCCAGACAGGTCACACAGCGCCATCTTGTTTCCGTGGTAAGCTACGAGGCTTGTGTTACGGAAACTAGATGGTTGATAAACTACATATTATATTTTTTTTTTGTAAATATATACACATTATACATATAAACACCCAGACCGAGACAAACTATACAATGTACAACTTGCCCCCGGTGGGAATCGAACCCACGACCTCCCGAGTTCACGGCAATGTTTGTTACCACTAGACCACGGAGGCGGTCAGAAGTGAGCAGCTTTTAAGTGTACAAATCAAGATTTCTAAGCAAAAGCAAAGATATGGTGATCTCAAAATGGCCGTTCTATTAATTCAACATTTTTTTATTTTAAAGACGGTGTTCGCTTACTTAAATCGTTTTTTAATGTAGGTAACATTAAGTTCAAATACATTTATCTGTTTTAAAAATGTAAAACTACAAATAAATTTGAAAAATGACCAGT
Organism: Tinea semifulvella; assembly: GCA_910589645.1. Taxonomy (NCBI): domain Eukaryota; kingdom Metazoa; phylum Arthropoda; class Insecta; order Lepidoptera; family Tineidae; genus Tinea; species Tinea semifulvella. The sequence goes on from OU342612.1 coordinate 5,634,433, forward strand.
CATAGGTGTAAACAAGGTACCATTGCCGCTAGCGACATCTACAAAAAGCTTAGCCTGATACACCCCATTAAGAAACGCTAGCTACTCTCCTCTTGTATACATTTGTATACTATATAGTTGCCAGCCTATTTTCACCAGATTATCTACACTTACTCGTACGTAATTCAAAGAAATTGAAACCATTTACGTTAATTTATCTAATAATAATTAATGATACAAGTAATATTGCCTAGATATATTTATTAGTAAAATTTTAGTCTCGTATTATAGAAATTATTAGAATTATATATGATGTGAGGCTTTATTTATAATGTATATGTTGCCACTTTGCTGTAAATTAAACTTCTGTTATCGTCTTTCCAATGACAGCCTTGCCGGGTGGCCAGACGAGTTAGGTCGAATCAGTGACATTAAGTTGTTTTAATATGTAATTAATTTATTTGGCTATAAAGTAGTGAAGCAACGAATACGAATGTATTCGCTGAATACAAGATATTTAGCGAATATTAAAAACAATCTACATTTATAACTGAACGCAATGCTAGAGTCTGGCTAATGAAAGTAGATAATAGAATTAATTGGAAACTTTCAAATGGCAACATTATTGCCAAACATTTGGCTTTGAATTGTTTTCTTGTTAATTTCGTTTTAAAATATGAATAAACTATTTGAAGTGGAGTCCGAAAGATATTATTTTATATGATGTCCAAATTTCAAGAAATAGAACAAGAAAAAGAAGCTGAATTCAACCAAAAACAAGATTTTTAATATGTGGTGAATTATTATTACTAATTATCAACTGGAGAATTCCCATTTTCTTGCCGCTGAATCTTAGCTAAGTGTATTCAAAACAATAACCAATAAATAAACGCAAGTTTTAAGTAAGTTTTATGCACATATTTTAAGAAACTTTGAGGGTTACAGTACTCCCAAATTAATAATGCGCATGCAGATCTTCGCTAATTGTCGTATTCCCGGAAACACCCGAATCATTGAATCGTAAGAGCACTAAACAATTCACTTGCATTTTGCACCTTGTTCCAAAGAAATAGAAGTCAATATCATGAGTACACAATCGAAAACAATTCGGGCAGTGTTTTTTCGTTTTTGTTTTTTTGGCGGTGACTGTACGTGTTCTCTCTGTGTGGAATTATATAGAGCTGATATTACACAACCTTCTTGGTTTTGTTTTCAAAGGTGAATTTAATTTCAACTTTAATTATCTTATTAAAATAGTTTATTTGACAATTGCTTGTCTGTCTGACACAGGCAGAGATTTTATATTTAAAGGAGGTCACTACAGTACTATAAAATTTTCGAAGTAAATCAATCCAACAAAGATTGTAGCATATTCTCAATCGTGTTTTATCGGTTTCCTCGCTATTTACTTCGAATCAAATTTCGTTACTGATAAATCAATATTTATCTCTTTTAGCACAAAACACATAATTCTACTAAATTATGCATGAAGAAAATGCACTTAACCACTCTATATACATATCGTCTTCCGACGCTCGGGAAATACGACCGTTGCCGAACAGTGACGAAGATTTCTATGCGCATTATCACTTTGGGAGAGCTGTACTCGTATAGTAGAAATATTTTTTTTTATTTGCCGCGCTTTTCGTTATTTACTTTCATTAGTCAGACTCTAATTATGGTTACTTACTATGTATCTTATCGTGTACGCCTAAAGCCAATATGGTGTATGGGTCAACAGTTGCGGGTGCTGTCTAATTTTGAGATTTTGAATAATTGTGAGAAGTTACAAAGTAACAATGGCGAGCGCTAATACATTAATATACCTCAACTAAATTTGCAAAGTCTTTATACAACAAAAAATATAAATAGTGCACGGACACTTCTACGGATTTTTTTTTTTAAATTATTTAAATAGAAATAAAGATATTTTCATTTAAATACTCATTTATTTTAAGGTTATTCGTCGTTGGGAAACGTCACTATTTTTTATAGTTCAATTATTTTTAATCTTCTCTATGTAACTATTACAAAATGAAGCATTAAATGTTTTACATGTGTACCGCGAATTCAAATATATTTATTACAGTGGCAACACTACAGTTTGCTTTTTGAACAATTCTGACAGGTCTATGCGGAGAATATTCGAAACTGTCCATTGAGTTTCTAATAATATAATAAATTCTTCTGGCTTTGAGATAATATTAATATGATGGAAAATCAACCCGATTTTTTAGTCTCGTTTTAAGACGCTTATATTTTTATCAGGTAATCTCTCTCGCCATTGTTATTTGTGTTTTTAAACAAAAAAAATACCAATGTTTAAATTTTAATTATTAAATCTCTTAGTAAAAAAGAACAGTGTTGTATTGTTGTTAACCAAGTTGAAATAATTGTATTCGCCAAATAGAAAGTTTGGTAATTGTATTCGTGAAAATAGTATTCGTTGCATCACTAGTATAAAGCTTTGTTTACACGAAGCTAGTACGCTGGCCTGGCCCGAGTTGTTCAGAGGCCAGTAATATGCCAGTGCTGGATTGGCTTCAAACACTGTGAGACTGGCAGCAACCACTGGCTTGTCCATGGAATATAAACAGAGCTTTATACTAGTGATGCAACGAATACTATTTTCACGAATCGGAATACCAAACGTTTTATTAAATCAAGGTAATAAATAATACATCACTGTTATTCACGGGCGTGCGTGTCTATAGGATGTTATGCGATAACATTAAAAATTAAATGTGTTAAAAAAGTCACAGTCGAGTGGCAAAATATATTTATAAAATTTTATGTGGACCATTGTTCGATTTTTATGTAAGACACTACCTTTAAATCCGTCGTATTAATGTACTTTAATCCTATGTACATATAAGGTTTGATTTTTTTTTATAATAAGTATATAAATTTAAGTAAAATTATAAATAAAGTAAGTCCTGATATTCTATTATTCAAGGCAATGGTGCGTAATTTCCGTCTGGAAACAGCAACTGGATGACTCTTGGTATTTGAGTTCCTTTTTTTGGAAAATTTGGGGAAAATTCTTGATTTTTGTGTGGATAAAAAAAATGAGAGAAAAATTGTCATCTATTTCTGCTGGACTGGATCTTGATAAATTAATGGTTAAAGTGGCCAAAAATTTCGAATTATAATTGCATTTTTCAAAAATCATTTTTAAAGAAATCGGTTTACGTTTTTATACATGTTCTCAGAGGGTCCAACTATGATATGTATCAATGTTTTCCGTTATATTACAGCCCCTAGAACACAGTGTCCTAGACCTTCATTGTTGAAAATGGGCCTTCCAGAACATATATCCGGAGAATTTGGCCTACACTCGCCACGCTGGCCAGACGGTTGGCTGGGTCTCCAACCCCCACCTTTTAAAGTTGGTTGTGGACTTAATTGGTTGAACGTACGTCCGTACGTCAGAACAGCGCTCAAAGGGAAACAGCGCGGCGGGGTAGGGGAAGAGGAGCGGATAGGCACGCGCCGCGCGTATAGCCGATGCCTCTCTCGCTCTCTCCCGCTCCTCGCTTTCTTTTTTCTTCTTTACGCGACTGCAGCCACGCGCATTCATTTAATCTCCATATTCCTACCAACTACGAAATCAATAACCTGCAAGTTTAGTTTCACTTTTGCAGTACGTCCCGCGACGCACCCGTTTTTTTCTTCGATTTCGTCCTTATGGAGTTATATTGGGTTGAGTTCATAGTTCTATACGAATATTTTATGAGGTACTACTAAACAAACATGTTTCCAAATAGCCTCAATACCAAGACTCATCCGGTTGCTTTGTCCAGAGTGAAATTACGCACTATTGCTATATTGTGTTTAAAAATATTGTTTAAATTTTTGGCACTTTTATAAATTAAGTCAATGAACTATGCAAATAAATAATTTGATTTGATTTAGAAATATGCGAGCTTAAGCGAGCTTACATCAAAATTACGGAGTGTTATTAGTCTAAGATACATAAAAGAGTCACCTCCACCGATCTGTTATCCAAATGAAATCCTCTTTTTATATAATGAAATACCTTTACAAAAGCTATAGTGATACGAGTAGATTGCCTAACAAAAATATGGTCAAGGCATTTTTTTTTATTTTCATCTAATACACACACTTGTATTACACTAGCTGATAGTGTAATATGTTTATTTTATTTTAGAACTCTTTATGTAAGTTTTATTATTTTCTGTAAATTTTAATTTTAAAAGTAATAGGTTTTTAATTTCTACTTTTATTGGTGAATGCTGTGACACCTAATTGGTACATATATTAGATAAGTTATCATTATACTATGTTATGTGTGTGATCATATATGTACTATATAAATAAATAGAGTCGCTTATACTCATGTCTAATTTTTTTAAATTTAAACTTAAGGAAACTGCAAAAATCGAACCCTATTGTCAAAATCTTCGGGTCTGATTTCCCGCTAGAATAGGAGTTATTTCAAAAAAAACTTTTTATTCTCCAACAAAATCGTCCCGGACACTGCTTTCAGTAATTTTCGATATTCCTTGTAGTTTAGACAGTAGCCATCAAGGCCCACTTTAAAAAGTAGCCTATAGCCTTGACCGTATTTCCTTAGGCAAACTCATCATATCAACATCACTCTGTATAGCCTTGATGATTTCGTTAGGCAACCTACTCGTATCACCATCACTCTGTAAAGCCTTGACCATATTAATTAGGCAACCTACTCGTATCACCATCACTCTGTAAAGCCTAGACCATATTAATTAGGCAACCTACTCGTATCACCATCACTCTGTAAAGCCTAGACCATATTAATTAGGCAACCTACTCGTATCACCATCACTCTGTAAAGCCTTGACCATATTAATTAGGCAACCTACTCGTATCACCATCACTCTGTAAAGCCTTGACCATATTAATTAGGCAACCTACTCGTATCACCATCACTCTGTAAAGCCTAGACCATATTAATTAGGCAACCTACTCGTATCACCATCACTCTGTAAAGCCTTGACCATATTAATTAGGCAACCTACTCGTATCACCATCACTCTGTAAAGCCTTGACCATATTAATTAGGCAACCTACTCGTATCACCATCACTCTGTAAAGCCTTGACCATATTAATTAGGCAACCTACTCGTATCACCATCACTCTGTAAAGCCTTGACCATATTAATTAGGCAACCTAATCGTATCACCATCACTCTGTAAAGCCTTGACCATATTAATTAGGCAACCTACTCGTATCACCATCACTCTGTAAAGCCTTGACCATATTAATTAGGCAACCTACTCGTATCACCATCACTCTGTAAAGCCTTGACCATATTAATTAGGCAACCTAATCGTATCACCATCACTCTGTAAAGCCTTGACCATATTAATTAGGCAACCTACTCGTATCACCATCACTCTGTAAAGCCTTGACCATATTAATTAGGCAACCTACTCGTATCACCATCACTCTGTAAAGCCTAGACCATATTAATTAGGCAACCTACTCGTATCACCATCACTCTGTAAAGCCTAGACCATATTAATTAGGCAACCTACTCGTATCACCATCACTCTGTAAAGCCTAGACCATATTAATTAGGCAACCTACTCGTATCACCATCACTCTGTAAAGCCTTGACCATATTAATTAGGCAACCTACTCGTATCACCATCACTCTGTAAAGCCTTGACCATATTAATTAGGCAACCTACTCGTATCACCATCACTCTGTAAAGCCTTGACCATATTAATTAGGCAACCTACTCGTATCACCATCACTCTGTAAAGCCTAGACCATATTAATTAGGCAACCTACTCGTATCACCATCACTCTGTAAAGCCTTGACCATATTAATTAGGCAACCTACTCGTATCACCATCACTCTGTAAAGCCTTGACCATATTAATTAGGCAACCTACTCGTATCACCATCACTCTGTAAAGCCTAGACCATATTAATTAGGCAACCTACTCGTATCACCATCACTCTGTAAAGCCTAGACCATATTGTTAGGCAACCTGCTCGTATCACCATCACTCTGTAAAGCCTTGACCATATTGTTAGGCAACCTACTCGTATCACCATCACTCTGTAAAGCCTTGACCATATTAATTAGGTAACCTACTCGTATCACCATTACTCTGTACAGCCTTGATTTCGTTAGGCAACCTACTCGTATCACCATCACTCTGTACAGCCTTGACCATATTAATTAAGCAACCTACTCGTATCACCATTACTCTGTAAAGCCTTAACCATATTAATTAGGCAACCTACTCGTATCACCATTACTCTGTAAGCCTTGATCATTTCGTTAGGCAACCTACTCGTATCACCATCACTCTGTACAGCCTTGACCATATTAATTAAGCAACCTACTCGTATCACCATCACTCTGTAAAGCCTTGACCATTTAAATTAGGCAACCTACTCGTATCACCATCACTCTGTAAAGCCTTGACCATATTAATTAGGCAACCTACTCGTATCACCATCACTCTGTATAGCCTAGACCATATTGTTAGGCAACCTACTCGTATCACCATTACTTTTGTTAGCGTATTTTATATTATATATTAAGTGGATTTCATTTAAATAACAGATCAGTGAAGGCTTTTCTACGTATCTTGCACTATATACGAATATCAACTTTAATTACGGTTGACATTGATACGTTCGTAAAAGGTTTCCTTTATTTAGGATTACTGGATCGATTTAAACACATGCCATGAAATTAATTGCGTATTTTTAAATTGTATATTATACCTGTTTGGAAAGCTTACAGAATCGGCAAATTATTTTAGTTATTTGTACGATTAATGTCATACATTTTGGTTGGTATACAAACACCAATGCTGACAAACACACACTAATTGACATATGACACTCAAACTTCTGACTAAAATCAACAAAGGTTGTACCAAACCAGTACAAAAAAAATGCAGTTTTCGATAAGTTATTAATTGTGTTCATAGCTTAATTGAATTGCCAACTACAATATCATTTTGTAATAGTATTACATATTTTAACAAAGTATTTCGGCTATATATATATATATATATATTGGAAGTTTAATTTGTTGCATTTGGGTCCCTGGCAGATATACGTCGAATTACCAGTAACTCTATAAAATTTGCCTAAAGTAACGTTCTAAAACAGTAAAAAAATAACTATTCAAAATATATAATAATTATAACTAAACAAACTTCTGATGATGATGATGATTACTTAATAGTTTTTTTATATCTTGTTTATGAAAAAATCAAATGATTTTTACCCTAAATACAATACAGACATCACATACCTCAATTAAATTAAAATTTATGATTTTAAAATTTAAACGTCGGCACAACTATTTGATTAAGTGTGGCCGATATAAAATTGCACAAAATAAGAGGTTAATTTCGTGTGTGGCCAGCCTAAAGCTTCTTTACGTTATGACTGAGAATAAATCTAAAACACCTGCGAATTTTACTATAATTCTTAGAAAGTAATTTACTTATAAAGTAAATAAAACCCATTTTTTTGTATACCATAATATATAGATAATAATATACCTAATACCTATACATACATGTATAACAATATTATTATATTATATTTAATGTGACATATAAATTATATATAACGTGTATGTACTCTAACAGTTATAATGGAATAATGTGATTTCAAGTTTTTTACTTCCAAAGTATTGTAAAATAATAAATTGTTGTCATGAATGTTATTTGAAGGTAATTTTAATATTTATACATGGGACTTAATGGAAATATATAATTATTTGTTGTATAATTGTGTGTTTTATTTTTAATCCAAATCATTATACCTTAGACTAGAGATTCTTAAGCCCCACCTAAACCATGCCAATGCCTTCCATTTCTTTCTGGGCCCCTTACCGCCCCCCTCTAGGCGTCCAGCGCCCAAAGGGGGGGCGTTTTCGCGCACTTTAAAAAATACTGCCTTAGACATACGGCCAGTAGCAGAAAGGATGATTAAAATAATCTATGTATTTATGTATATATGTGATTGGTAGTTTTATCTAGTCACTATGGTTATTTTAGCCAATGACGTGTCTCATAGCATTCGTTAAACAGATAATCAGCCTTTCTGTAACTGACCGTTAGTCAAAGACATTAAATAGCTAGACGTTAAATGTATAGTCTGGCCATAAATAAGGTTACATTAAAAAAAACTGATCCCAGTGGAAATGTCAGTGACAAAGTTCGACTCGCCATACACAATGCAATGCTGGTACCAACACTTATATATGGAAGCGAGACGTGGATATGTCAGAATAGGCATTAAAGTAGGGTTAATGCAGTAGAAATGAGGTCGTTGCGTCGGATATGCGTTAATGACGAAATACGCAAAAATGTGGGTATGAAAGAAAGCATAGGGACAAAAATAAGGAAAGGCATGCTCTGATGGTTCAGGCGTGTTGAAAGGATGACTAAAGAGAGATTGACGAACCAGATACGAATACTGCGAAAGTAGTGGGTAAAAGAGGCCCTAGCAGACCAAAACTTACTTATCACGATCAAACAAATAAAACAATAGTTCAAGGTGCATTAAAAAACCATCGAATCAAAAGGGCATGTATGAAGAGGTTGATGAATGTCGAAGAAGCGAGAGAGGTATGTCGAGATCGTGACAAATGGCGCTCAATTGTCTCTGCCTACCCCAAAAGGGACCTGGCGTGATGATATGTATGTAAGTATGTTAAAAAAAAATGAATTTGGAACCAACACACTTCGCATTGCTGTAGCCTTACAACTGGGCTGCAAGGTCCCTGATAAACATATTTATTTTTGCGGTGTCAATGCAGACGAACTAGATACCTTAGTTGCAAAAAAAGTGCCGGCAACATCTCAAGACACCATGCAATCAATGACATCCTGTCAAGGCCTCTTAAATCTGCCAATAACTTCTGCACCCTTAAACCATCGGGGATAGTTAGGTCTGATGGTAGGCATCCGGATGGGATGTCGTTGATTCCATACAAAGCTGGCCGTGCACTGGTTGGGGATGCCACACGTGTTGACACACTCTGTCCGTCACATGTGACATCCAGCCATAAGAAACCCGGGGCGCTCTGCAGAGTCAGCCGCACGCTTTAAACGCTACAATAACGCGGAAATTATCATAAATCACCATTCATCTCATTTGCAGTCGAAACGATGGGTCCGTGGTCCGAAGTTCTCACGTGAGCTTGGGGAAAAAATCGCCGTTGAATGAGAAACGCAGTTAGTGTCCTTGGCACACGCCCACCGGACGGTTATAATTTTAGTTTTTATTTTTCTAATTTTTTTTATTGTAGTGATGTTTATTATATTTATAATTTAGTGTTTGGTTATACGTATATATTTAGCGGCGGTTTCTGCCGATAACCTGTGCAAATATGCAGGCCTCGGTACAGGTTACGAGTTTGCGCCGTTTGGAGTCGAGATGCGAAGGAACCATGGGCCACGCGTCTGGCTAAGGAGTTGTCCAAACGGCCGATGGTGAAATCTGGAGACAGTTAGACAGTCTGGCAATTATTTCTACCAACGTATTAGCCTCGCTATACAGAGAGGAATTGTTGCCAGTCTTTTTGGGACTATCTCTAATTTGACATCTCTTGAGGACATTTTTTATTTATAGATTTTTACTTTTTTATTAGGCTTAGTTTAAAGTTTATATACCTAGTTTGTAATTTTAATTTTTTAAATATTATTTTTCGAATTGTACTTTAAAAACCAATAAATATTAACTAAATAAAATATTTTTTTCAAATATATGTGGAATCTGTAATAAAAGTAAACCATATGAGTATTCATTGTGTTTTCTCATTATCACGCCATACTTTGTTAAATATTTTTGTCATTTTAAAATAGAGAGGGCGTAGAAGAGAACAGAATTAAAAAAAAAGAAAATTGTTTTATACCTACTTTGTGTAATGCTAACACAGAAATTCAGTTCTCTTTATCACTCACTCCATTTTAAAATAACAAGACAGACGCATTCAGCTAGGATGGGCGGCATTCGGGAAACTTCGACATATCTTCTCAACGCCCATACCACAGTGTTTGAAGACAAAAGTCTTCAACCAGTGCGTCCTCCCCGTAATGTCGTACGGAGCAGAGACGTGGACACTGACAGTGGGTCTGGTTCACAAATTCAAGGTCGCTCAGCGAGCTATGGAGAGAGCTATGCTTGGTATTTCTCTGATGGATAGAATTCGAAACGTTGAAATTCGTCAGAGAACCAAAGTTACTGATATAGCATTCAAAATTAGCAAGCTGAAGTGGCAGTGGGCCGGACACATCTGCCGCAGAACCGACGACCGATGGGGCAAACGGGTTCTGGAGTGGAGACCACGTACGGGACGACGCAGAGTGGCACGACCCCCCGCCAGATGGACGGAAGACCTAAAGAGGGTCGCTGGTGGGGGTTGGATGAGGGTTGCAAAAGACCGCGTGCAGTGGCGAGCCTTGGGGGAGGCCTATATCCAGCAGTGGAGAGACACAGGCTGATGATGATGAATTGACTATGCCTTATATCAACGTCTATGGCATTAACTAATGCAGTTCCCATGTTGGCTATGCCATGCATAAATGCAACAGTACACATAAAACTAGCTGGTGATGCAATATCCAGTTTAATCCAATATGATAAAATGATTAATCCATTTTAACTTAAGTGCTCTCGGTTTAACAAAACAATTGACGATAGGAACACTTTATTGGATTAAAAACCTATGTAATATATAGCACGTGGAATTTACTAAAGGCCACCATCGAGGTTCCAGCTCTTCTAGAGCCTGTTAGAGTTATCCGAGATGATGGCAAGAGACCCGATGGTATGAGGTTGGTCCCCTGGGAACGGAGACGTGCTCTGGACGGAGACACCCTCGCCGCGTCGCATCTCAGGCGGGAGCCGCGGCGGAAAAAGCGGAGTCCAGCAAGCGGCGCAAGTATGTAAGTATATTAAAAGATTACATATTTGTGCCGTATGCTGTAGAAACTCTGGGCCCATGGAGTCCAAGCGCAAAAAAGTTTTTAAAAGACATAACACCGCGTCTTGTCGTCTCCTCCGGTGACAAGAGGGCTGGCTCTTTTTCCCTTCCAATGTCTTAGAATATGGGTGTAAATAATAAAATTATGATTTTTTTTTCTGTATAAAAAAAAAATATAGAAAAAAAGGCGTACATTTATCACTGTTATCACATGGAAATCTATTAGCGGATAATGACATGTCCCAAATCTTGTCGTGTATAGCTTCTGCAAAGTAGACATTGACCAATACTTGATCTTGTGACTATGTCACAGTCTGTTAAATAGAATAATATGTTAGTAGTTCATATATATTATTTAGACTTCTATCTATACTACTATCCAGAGAACTCCTGATTTGATTTACTTGAAATGGTTATTGACCAATATCCAAAACAAGTAAATACTTGATTAATAAATAAATACTGCTAAAGTGGTTAAAAGAGTAATAAATGGCTTCTAATAAAAGAGCAAGTTATGTATCTGTCTAATATTTATTAAGAAATAATTATGACATATAGAAATCTATTGGACTGTAGGTTTGGTTTTGGTCTGATCTGGTATGTATTTATTGTTTGGTCTGGGCTGGTCGGGTCGAATTTGGTTTGGTTTGGTCTGGTCTAATCTGATCTAGTCTGGTCTAGTCTGGTCTAGTCTGGTCTAGTCTGGTCTAGTCTGGTCTAGTCTGGTCTAGTCTGGTCTATTCTGGTCTAGTCTGGTCTAGTCTGGTCTAGTCTGGTCTAGTCTGGTCTAGCCTGGTCTAGTCTGGTCTAGTCTGGTCTAGTCTGGTCTAATCTGGTCTAGTCTGGTCCAGTCTGGTCTAGTCTGGTCTAGTCTGGTCTAGTCTGGTCTAGTCTGGTCTAGTCTGGTCTAATCTGGTCTAGTCTGGTCTAGTCTGGTCTAGTCTAAACTGGTCTTGGTTTTGGTTTGATCTAGTGTATATTTATTGTTTGGGCTGGGCTGGTCGGGTCGGGTTTGGTTTGGTTTGGTCCGGTCTAATCTGGTCTGGTTTGGTCTGGTTTAGTCAGGGTTGGTCTGGGCTGGTCAGTTTGGTTTGGTCTAGTCTGGTCTAGTCTGGTCTGGTCTGGTCTGGTCTGGTCTAGTCTGGTCTGGTCTGGTCTGGTCCAGTCTGGTCTGGTCTGGTCTGGTCTAGTCTGGTCTAGTCTGGTCTGGTCTGGTCTAGTCTGGCCTAGTCTGGTCTAGTCTGGTCTAGTCTGGTCTGGTCTGGTCTGGTCTGGTCCAGTCTGGTCCAGTCTGGTCTAGTCTGGTCTAGTCTGGTCTGGTCTGGTCTGGTCTGGTCCAGTCTGGTCCGGTCTGGTCTAGTCTGGTCCAGTCTGGTCTAGTCTGGTCTAGTCTGGTCTAGTCTGGTCTAGTCTGGTCTAGTCTGGTCTAGTCTGGTCTAGTCTGGTCTAGTCTGGTCTAGTCTGGTCTAGTCCGGTCTGGTCTAAACTGGTCTTGGTTTTGGTCTGATCTAGTGTATATTTATTGTTTGGTCTGGGCTGGTCGGGTCGGGTTTGGTTTGGTTTGGTCCGGTCTAATCTGGTCTGGTTTGGTCTGGTTTAGTCAGGGTTGGTCTGGGCTGGTCAGGCCTAATTTAGTCTGGTAAAGTCAGTACTGGTCTGTTCTTGTTTGGTTCGGTCAGGTTTGGTCTAGTTAGTTTATCTGGTCTGGTCTGGTCTAGTATGGTCAAGTCTGGTCTTTTTGGTCCTGGCTGGTCTAGTTTGGTTTGGTCTGGTGGTCAGGTCTGCTCTGGTCTGGTGTTGTTTGGTTTGATTTAATTTGGTCTGGTCAGGTCAGGTCTCGTCTGGTTTGGTCATGTTTTATAAGGTTAGTGTTTGCGCCATATTTAAAAACAACTTTAAGGTTGTCTATTTATTGTCTATTAATTTGTATATCGCCATACCCATCCTTTATCCCTCTCATACGCACTAGCGGAAGGGTGTGCCTATCTCGTTCTAAAACCTGCGAGATCTTTCCGAACGCACCTTGCGCATGGGAAGAAAGTGAACATTATTGAACGCGACCCAGCTGTCAGAAGCGTCAGTGAAAATGTGCCAAGGTCATTGCTTGCACAGAATTTGAAGAAGAGACATCAACCGCTCGCAATTTCGAAATTGCGAGAAAAGAAGCCTGCCCGCGGCCAGCAGCAACCTGGCGACCCAAGGAAAGCCCAAGACCACCTGCAGCGAATACAAGTAAGTGCGTGTGAGCGTCCAGCCCCTTCATACAGTCCACTATTATAATTTATTAATTTTTGCTCTTTTTCACGCCCGTCCATTTGGCCTCTTACGAGCCGGTTTTCCTATCAATTCCTGCCTATTTCCTATCCTTATAGGTATATGTGTAGTCTATTGTATTTATATGATAATTCCTGTAAATTTTATACGATATTTCGTAAACCCGCGCCGCAAAACTTTACATTTCTTGTCAAACTTTTGTATTACAGGAATCAATCTTGCATTTAGGTCATTTGGGTATTGGGTTATTTGGCTTACTATTGTTATTAGGTACAAATATATATAAAAAAGGGAAAAACCATTTTTTTGTGAAAAAAGTTTTGGTACCCACCTGTTATAAACCCGCTTACTGTTAGCTTAATTGTTGTTTTATAGGTCTGAATAGTTATTTGTATGTTGTAATACTCACCCGCACAGCTTATAAACACATAAAAGTTACAATATTTTATAAAATAATAGGATAATTTGTACCAAGATGTCTGACAATGAAATTAAACTACAAGTTGCATTGTCTAAGCGTAATTCATTGTTTTCTCGCATTCAATCAATATATAATCATTCAAAGAATGTTGATGACGAAGCGTCGAGGGAAGTATTTGTTTCCTCATGTGTAAATTTGGATGAAATCCGCACAGAGTTCCACAAGGTTGTAGATGAATTTAATTTATTGTCGCTTAAAATAAAACCGGGTGCGCTTATTGACGACCAGTCATGGTCATCATTTGAAGAGCTGTTTTGCCGTATTAAATATAGATATACATCATTGTTGTCCTCGCAATCATCGGTAAAAAGTGAAAAACATGGAGATTTTTCCCGGCAACAAACCAGACTACCCCCAATTGAACTTTTATCATTTGATGGTGATATTAAAACATGGCCAATATTTTATGCCAGCTTTAAGGCTACGGTTCATGATAATGCATCACTCAACGATTCAGAAAAGTTGTATTATTTAATGGGAAAGCTCTCGAGTAAAGCGCAACTCGCATTTGCTGGAACCCTGCCTTCTGCAGAAAACTACCTATTAATATTAAAAAGTCTTACGGATAAGTATGAAGATAAACGGCTACTTGCCGCTTCATATTTAAATCAAATATTTGAACAAAAACCTTTTACTTCACCGTCAATAGCGAATTTTGAATCTTTTTTGAATAAATATGTAGCATCGGTTAACTCTCTTAAAAAACTAGATATACGGGAACTAGAAGACTTTATATTTTTGAGCATCGCTCTTAAATTACTAGATTCTGACACCACTCGGGCATTTGAAATGAGTCAGAGAACTGTTCAGATACCCTCATTTAGTGATTTAGTTTATTTTGTCAAGGATCAGATGCGAATATTACAAAATACTATGTCTAGTTCTCAGCATTATGTCGCTAAGAAAGGTGTTCGTCCGTATAATGATAAACCGCTCAAAATACCGCAACAACAAACATTTGTCTCCGTCTCCAAACCACATAAATGTTTGTGCGACAATATTGTGCATGAACATTTGTATTTGTGTCCTGCGTTTACAGAACTAAAACCCGTTGATCGATACAATCACGTTAAGGATTTAAAGGGATGTATTAATTGCCTAAGTATTAAACATAAAACTTTTACCTGTCATTCTAAACAAATTTGTAAAACGTGCAAAGGCAAACATCACTCCTTACTACATTTTAATAAGGAACCAGCGGGTCCTGATAATTTAGTAAACGCTGCCACTTTGCCTAAGGCTATGGAGCCAACCCCTTCTACCTCGACTGATCCTGCTGCCAGCTGTTCCAGGTCCGAGTCAGCGAACATTTCATTTTGTGCAACGTCCATTGCTCGTTCTTGTGCTAACGCTGCCCAATCTCACATACAAAACCCGCAATGTAAAGTGCCCACTACTATTTTATTAGCTACTGCCGTTGTTTTGGTTAGAGATTCTAACGGAACGGAACATAAGGTACGGTGCCTTTTGGATAGTGCATCTCAGGGCAATTTTATAACTTATAGTTGTTGTGTTCGATTGGGGCTTAACAAGTTAATCAGTTCAAATAATTTAAAGGTAAAGGGTATTGGGGGAACAGAGAAAATGGTTCAGGGTTCTATATCCTACCAATTTTCTTCAAGATTTAATACTAAAGTAAAATATAATATTGTGTCATTAGTAGTTGATAAAATTACTGAAAATTTACCTACCACATTAGTGGATATATCCGCTTTACCCTTCTTAGAAGGATTACCGCTCGCAGATGAATCGTTTGGTGTACCCGGTCCAATTGATGCCCTCATTGGAGCCGCTTTGTTTCCGCATTTACTACTCCCAGGTGTTATTGGGAATAATAATATATCCGCACCTCCCGCTATACAAACTGTTTTGGGTTATGTTATAATGGGTTCAGTTCCTGTTCTTCAAGATCGTCAAGGATCAGCTTCGACTCAATGTTTTGCGACTCAAGCTGATGACGCTTCGCTAGACCCTATCAATACGTTGCTCAAACGGTTTTGGGAAATTGATGAATCGCCAGTCTCCGCAGCTCAGGAACACTCAGTCGGCGAGATTGAGTGTGAGCACCATTACCGCACGACCACCGTTCGAGATAAAGACAGTGGTCGGTATACGGTTGCATTACCGTTTTGTTCAGATAAATTTTTACTTGGCGATTCTTATGACATTGCTTATAAGCGTTTTTTATGTTTGGAGAAGAAATTAGAGTCAGTACCGACGTTCCGCGCCGCTTATAATGATGTCATCAATGATTATATTACTAAAGGTTTTTTAAGTCCTGTACCGCTTTCAGAATTAAATGATAGTAATCCCGCTTATATTATACCGCATCATGCAGTTTTTCGCTTAGACAAAACTACAACAAAGATTCGCTCAGTTTTAGACGCTAGCTGTAAAACCACATCAGGGGTTTCACTAAATGACATTCTTCATAGTGGCCCTAATTTACAAGGTGATTTATTTACAATAATTTTAAATTTTCGATTATTTCAATTTGTATTGACAGCTGATTGTAAGCAAATGTTTTTACAAATCAACGTTCAGAATAGCGACCGTCGCTTTCAACGTATTTTGTACAGATTTAAAATTGATGATCCAATAAAGGTTTACCAGTTTAAAACCGTGTGTTTTGGAGTAAGGTCTAGTCCATACCATGCCTTACGCACAGTCCAACAATTAATTAAGGACGATGGCGATATGTTTCCAAACGCACGCGACGTGGCAAGTAGCTTCTTGTATATGGATGATATAGCGTGTAGCATTGAATCCGAGTCTCTAGCTTCTCAAACTGCTCGCGAACTGATAGAATTGTTTAAGCGCGGACAATTCGATCTCTTGAAATGGTCGAGTAATTCACCGTCAATATTAAAGGACGTACCCGCATCGCATAAATTCGAACAATTCGAGTTTGATAAGTCCATAGATCATAAAGTATTAGGTCTATTATGGTCAAAGTCAAGCGATTATTTTGAATTATGTATCAAAGCCCCTCCTAGCGATAAAGGCAGTAAAAGGATAATATTATCCACTGTCGCGCGCTTATGGGATCTGATGGGATTCGTTGCTCCAGTTATTTTATATGCAAAGCTTCTTATCAAGGAATTGTGGATGTTAAAAATAGACTGGGACGATGCCCCCCCGCATAGTATACGTAAATTATGGAGCCAATTTTGTTTGGAGTTACCGCAATTAAATAAATTTATAATACCGCGTTTTTTAGGTGTACAGCAAAACTGTACCGTTCGTTTGCTAGGATTCTCCGACGCGAGCGAGCGAGCGTACGGAGCTGTCGTTTATATGCATGTCACGATTGACAGTAACGTGTTAGTAACATTGGTATGTGCAAAGTCAAAGGTTTCGCCCGTCAAGCCTGTGTCCATCGCTAGGCTAGAGCTTTGTGCTGCTGAACTAATGTCAAAGCTATTACGCCGTGTTCATGATACTTTTAATCCTCGGTATAGTATTACCGCACTTTATGCGTTTACCGATTCTAAGGTAACGCTTTGCTGGCTTAATACCGAGCCAAATAGATGGCAAACATTTGTCGCTAACAGAGTAGTGACAGTGAAGACTGCAACCGGGATGCTAGTGCGCCCTGTTGTGCGGCTTTGCCCGCTGCCGACCCAATAGGTGTTGGTCAGTCTTTAAATAATCACTTATTAGTTTTATTATTATTATTTTACTTTTCGATCTAATGTTAAGATTTTATTTGTGCTTATACTTACTATTTTCTTACACTTAATGTTAGGTTGAATATTTGTTTTTCTTTCCTATTGCTATTAGGTAGCTAGGTACACTTAAGGGGTATGGTCAGGTGACTATATGCAAGATTGATTTTAGAAAGCTATCAGTTTCTAATTGCGTAATTTTCACCATTTATTTTTAAAGGCGACCCTTTAAGGCCGGGGGGATGTTTGCGCCTTATCATATTTAAAAACAACTTTAAGGTTGTCTATTTATTGTCTATTAATTTGTATATCGCCATACCCATCCTTTATCCCTCTCATACGCACTAGCGGAAGGGTGTGCCTATCTCGTTCTAAAACCTGCGAGATCTTTCCGAACGCACCTTGCGCATGGGAAGAAAGTGAACATTATTGAACGCGACCCAGCTGTCAGAAGCGTCAGTGAAAATGTGCCAAGGTCATTGCTTGCACAGAATTTGAAGAAGAGACATCAACCGCTCGCAATTTCGAAATTGCGAGAAAAGAAGCCTGCCCGCGGCCAGCAGCAACCTGGCGACCCAAGGAAAGCCCAAGACCACCTGCAGCGAATACAAGTAAGTGCGTGTGAGCGTCCAGCCCCTTCATACAGTCCACTATTATAATTTATTAATTTTTGCTCTTTTTCACGCCCGTCCAGTTAGGTTTAGTTTGATTTGGTTTGTTTTGTTTGGTTTGGTTTGGTTTGGTTTGGTTAGGTTAGGTTAGGTTAGGTTTGATCAGGTCTGTCTAGTTTGGTCTGGTATAGTTTGGTTTGCTCAGGTCTGGTCTGCTCTTGTCGGGTTTGGTTTGGTCTAGTCTGGTCTAATCTAATCTGATCTAGTATGGTCTAGTCTTCAAGTTACTATATTATGAGTAGGAGTGCAAGACCATAACTGGCCATGTCTTGGCCTTGGTCTTGCTTTGAACAACACTACCGGCCTGAACAGCTAAGTCGGTGGCACTATATTAGCTGTTTCCGATCTTCTTGACATTTACACGTCTAAGCTTTTATCTTGCAAATAGGTATCATGAATTAGGCCAGGATACAAATAAGTGTCATTAAGTTAAACGTTAATAATGGTAGGTTTAGGGGATGAACTTCCCCTGCCCCCTCAAGAAGGGGTGAAGACAACTGTTCCTCTCATCAATCTTCTTACAAATACCTACAGTTAATGACCAAGACATTATTTTTTTTAACTATATACGAGTATATCTGCCTTTCTTATCCAAAATCGTGCATTTATTATATTCTTATAACATTTTTATAACTACATCCGTTGTTTGCGTGAAGGTACTGGGTTCGATCCCTGGTCGTGAACACAATATATAAAATTTATTTGTAACATTGGTAAAGTTGGCTATAAGTGAAGTGCTTACAATAGCGGAGTTTCTGACCATCTTATAGTATAACATTTTTAGTTAAGGATATAAATGCAATATTTTTTTACTATTTAATCTTCTATTTCACTAACAATAACAATACCGTTTAAGATAACATAAAATAACTTAGACAATATAAATAAAATAGCGATTGTCCAAAGGGCTAACATATATGAGTACTTCTGTTTCACAAACTATAACATTGTCACAAGTTAAAGATAACAATAAAAATAAAAATAAATCGCAAACAATAACACAGTCACAAGTTAAAGATATAATAAAAAAATAAAATACAATTACGATGGTAACATAGTCACAAGATCAAGTTAATATAATAAATATGATTATCCGATAGGCTAACATATTCTTCTATTTAACAAACTGTAACATAGTCACAAGATCAAGTTAATATAATAAATATGATTGTCCGATAGGCTAACATATTCTTCTATTTAACAAACTGTAACATAGTCACAAGATCAAGTTAATATAATAAATATGATTGTCCGATAGGCTAACATATTCTTCTATTTAACAAACTGTAACATAGTCACAAGATCAAGTTAATATAATAAATATGATTGTCCGATAGGCTAACATATTCTTCTATTTAACAAACTGTAACATAGTCACAAGATCAAGTTAATATAATAAATATGATTGTCCGATAGGCTAACATATTCTTCTATTTAACAAACTGTAACATAGTCACAAGATCAAGTTAATATAATAAATATGATTGTCCGATAGGCTAACATATTCTTCTATTTAACAAACTGTAACATAGTCACAAGATCAAGTTAATATAATAAATATGATTGTCCGATAGGCTAACATATTCTTCTATTTAACAAACTGTAACATAGTCACAAGATCAAGTTAATATAATAAATATGATTGTCCGATAGGCTAACATATTCTTCTATTTAACAAACTGTAACATAGTCACAAGATCAAGTTAATATAATAAATATGATTGTCCGATAGGCTAACATATTCTTCTATTTAACAAACTGTAACATAGTCACAAGATCAAGTTAATATAATAAATATGATTGTCCGATAGGCTAACATATTCTTCTATTTAACAAACTGTAACATAGTCACAAGATCAAGTTAATATAATAAATATGATTGTCCGATAGGCTAACATATTCTTCTATTTAACAAACTGTAACATAGTCACAAGATCAAGTTAATATAATAAATATGATTGTCCGATAGGCTAACATATTCTTCTATTTAACAAACTGTAACATAGTCACAAGATCAAGTTAATATAATAAATATGATTGTCCGATAGGCTAACATATTCTTTTATTTCGCAAACAATAATTCAGTCACAATTTAAAGATAATATAAATACAATTAGTATTTACTAGTTCTCATAACGGACGGAACTGTCGTCTTGTGACGATTGATTTTAGTCCCTAGTCGTTTTGTATTGGTCAATGTCTACTTTGCAGAAGCGATACACGACAAGATTTGGGACATGTCATGATCCGCTAATAGATTTCCATGTGATAACAGTGATAAATGTACGCCTTTTTTTCTATATTTTATTTATACAGAAAGAAAATTCGCACGTTTATTACTTACACCCACATTCTAAGACATGTCCTCAACGGCTTCTCCACTCAAACATTCATACCAGCTGTCAAACGGATTTCCTCGAAATCGGTGGCCCTATACTATGTTCGACTTGAAAGCAAAACGTTTTACCGAATGTTGCTTAAAATGTATAAAAACCATAGATCAACGCCAAGTCGAACAACTTTTATTTCTAAAATAAACACAATAAACAAAACAGTAGATATAAAATTAAAGGTGTGTGGTGACAAATAGGGAATCAGCTCAGCATTGATTTGCGTTTTCTAGTTAGTATAAATGTGTCGACTGTCGAGGCTCTGGTACAAAAATACAAAAGTAAATTATAATGTAATCTGTTATATATGTTACACAAATAGATAATAATAATAAATATACATTCATGCATAACGATATAGTATAATATATAATATTAAAAGGGCTCTAGCCACCATCGAGGTTCCAGCTCTTCTAGAGCCTGTTGGAGTTATCTGTGATGATGGCAAGAGACCCGATGGTATGACATTGGTCCCCAGGAAACGAGGACGTGCTCTGGTGTACCGCGTTGCATCTCAGGGGGACAGCGCATAAAGCGGGAGCCGCGGCGGAAAATGCGGGGTCCAGCAAGCGCAAGTATGTAAGTATATTAAAAGATTACATATTTGTGTCGTTTGCTGTAGAAACTCTGGGCCCATGGAGTCCAAGCGCAAAAAAGTTTTTAAAAGACATAACACCGCGTCTTGTCGTCTCCTCCGGTAAAAAGAAAAGACGCAATGGATTACTTTGCTATCAAAACCCTTAATAGTCCGTTGTTATCGATAGGCGCGTAAAATAGAAATGTGACACAGTTCCTACGACCCGTTATTTGATGACCTTCGATTAGGGAGAAAAATTGGCAGCAATTTGTTCCGAACGAATCGATGTCATAATGGAGAGCGTGTGAATTACACTTTATCGAAAAAAAAGGTTCTATCGTGATATGTAGGTAATATGTACTAGTATGTAGGTATTTTTTAAATCGTCTAATTCACGCTACTACGAGGAACAATAAGCATTCAATTAAACTTCGCAAAACTTATTCACTTACATAAATATTATATATTCTAAATTAATTTATATTCGAAAATTTTTTTTACATAATATAAAATAAATATTAATACTAAGGATGTAAGTCCCGTCCGCGTGGAATGGTGGCAAGAACGCTGGCTGCATTTCCCCGCTGAATTGCAATACTGATTCTTTGGGCGAAGAAAGAGCCAGCCCTCTTGTCACCGGAGGAGACGAGAAGACGTAACTAGTCATCTCAGACCCCCCCCTTCCGGGGGAAGACGGGAATTTGTAACGAGGTGTTGGCCTCCTAACAAAAATGGCATTCGCTGCACGTAACTACTTCGCTGCACGTAACTACGGGCAGGGCGTAACACGTAACGTAACAATAATAGAGTGGAGGAGCCGTTGAGGTAACGTTCAAGAATACGGATTTGTATGGTATAAAGTTATTGGCTATTGGTTGCATTGTCATTGCAATTGCATTGCACATCTCTTTTTGTCCTAAGCCTACTTGTAAAATGAATTGAATTCTATTATTTGAAATTTATTTCAGAGGGTAGAGCGCGGTGGTGGCTCGGTTGTAATTTAATTTATTTGTCATATTTCTCGAGTTTGGTACACTGGAGACATCGACGAGCTTGCCACTTGTCATGATTGGCCTATAGTAAAGTTGGCTAAATGTGAATACGATTATTTATAAGCGTGACCACACAGAAAGGGAAACGGTCGTGATAATACTTAAAATTAGGTATATCAAAGTCAAAATATGTTCAAAATATCCGTAATTTAATTTCCTAGAAAGTTGATAGAAAATATTTATTTAAAGTACATTCAGAACTGAAAAATCTTTAAAAATATTGGATTATGCGAGCTTAATTAAATAAATGAGTCTCGAATCACGTTAGCTTCGCCGAGAAGTTGCCTCTAATTTATATTAGTGATTAATAGGCGAGCAGCTACTGAAATGCCTATATCAAGCACTGGTGTAAAGTTCATAAAATAGTTATCGCCATAGTCAATGTCTATTGTCACTAGCAACTTGTCTTTGTTTTTAAAAGTGTTTACAGTTGGGGACTTCAATATGTCTTCTAGTATTTTGTTATTCATGAAGTGATATTTCACATGTGTATTGCTGAATTTTCTCATCAATTTCATTCCGTGATCATGACGGGGAAATATCATTGTGTTAAACCTAAACATTGGTTGCATGAATGAGGCTTTTATTGTACCTTGTATTCAATATGTTATAGATTTTTTTGACCAGCAGCCCTATTCTGGTACTTAGTCGCAAACGTTATTAGTGGACTTCCTTATTTAAGTCAGAGCATGTGTCATAATTACAATATTACATTACTGCCGCAGTCTATAATGACTACTTCGCTGATGATGGCCGACAGCGCAGCTCCAGGCCGACACAGCGTGCAGCACTTGATGGACGAACTGATATACGAGAAGACGCGGTGTTATGTCTTTTAAATACTTTTTTCGCGCTTGGACTCCATGTATCTTATGTATGTTGTCGAACAGAGTTCCAACAAAAGATGAAGGGAGAGCCTGCAGCCACAGTCCCGATTTCCACATTGACACTTGAAGACGAGCGCGCCCTGCTGTATTCGTTGACGTATTTAAAAGTTGATCGTACTAATCGCCAGAGCGGATCGACCCACCGGCGAATTATAACATTCATTGTTATTCAGTTGTGTATTTTTATTATTTAATTTTATTTATTAAGATTTTTAATTAATGAATATTATTACAACGTACTCGTAATGTTTGCGGATTTGTAATTCGGTTCTTGTATATCTGTTGAGCCAATTTTAACTGGTCGCGTTATATTCTTTCATAGTAATTGAACAAATGCCTAAACGACTAAGTTAATGATATTATTGATTTTTTTTACTGTAAAAATAAAATATTAAAGTTAACGGACCTTCTTTTTTTTTAATACTAGACTTGTGACCTTGTGCCCACCTGATGGTAAGTGGCGTGCGAGGTCCATGAATGTTAGCAACTGGAATCGGAGACTTATGACTGACATCAACGATATGCCAGCTTGACAATGCATGACGGCAATTCGAGTTTAATCCCGAAACGTGTGGATAGACTTTACTGGGTTTATCGGCAAGAACGGTGGATACTTCCCCGCCCCGGCAGACTGGGCAAATTACCACAATCAGTCCTACTATTTGTCCTCGTTGAAAGTATGTGCCATTTGCAATGATGTCAAATGCCAATTTTTACTTTCAAGGACAACTAATATTGTAAGCTTGCCATGGTGATATCTATATAAAAAAACACCGCTTGTAACAAGACTTACTGAAAAAATACTTGGCTACTTACTTGGATTTAGACTCGGAGGTACCGGATTCGATTCCTGGTCGGGACACAAAAATATTAATGTACATAAAATCAAGTTTGGTACGCTGGAGACATCGACGAGCTTGCCACTTGTCATGATTGGCCTATTATATAGTAAAGTTGGCTAAATGTGAACCTGCTTATTTATAAGCGTGGTTTCTGACCACCCCGAAAGGGAAACGGTCGTAATGATACTTTTACTTAAGAAAACAGTTGTCAAAAATTACTTAAATATTTGTATAACGCCAAATTGCATTTGTGTAAATGACAGTTCCCTTCTAAACTATTTCTTAATATTAAGTAATATTTTTTTATTCGAAGTAATATACAAACAATATAAAAGAATTACAATATTAAATAAACTATATTAACACAAAATCTTAATTTAACCTAAAAATTATAATAATAAAAATACATAAAAAATAAAAATACATACTTACAAAAAAAAATAGCTCCTCCAAATCGCTGTCTTGTGGCATGGTGCCCAATACACTAGCAGCATTTCCCCTTTGAATTAGGATACTTAATTTTTGGGAGAATAAACTCCCAGCCCTATTGTTACCAGAGACCTCAATGAGCCTTGGAACAATTTATTTATATAAGGCCGATCCCCACGGGCCCATCGTTTCTACAGCAAACGTTGAAAAAAAAGTAACTATTGCAAATAGTTTCATATTTTCGACGCTGGCCGGTCAGCGCTTGTTCCGCTGCAACACCAGCTCTGACAGAAGTTCCTTGAAGGTGGGAAGGGGCTAGGGAATCCCAACAGGTAAAATCCCATACCAGGGATTGACCCAATCTCCAAGGAACTTATGTCATAATAATTAATAATTATATAAGGAAGTAATTATTAAGTACCAAAACTACGTTCGAGAAACTGGCTGTATGTGAAAGTAAATACAATTTACGATTTCTACCGCCACAGCTCTATCAATAATTTGATCCGCAGATCTTTTGCCTCCATCTCTATTCCAGCCACTTTAGAACCCACGGGCTTATTTAGAGATGATGGCAAGAGACCTGACGGTATGACCTTAGTTCCTTGGAGTTTGGGAAAATCACTAGTGTGGGACGTCACATGTGTAGACACGCTAGCAACTTCCCATCTTCAAGGAACTACTGTCAGAGCTGGTGCGGCGGCAGAACAAGCTCAAAACGTCAAGCGCCGCAAATATATAAACATTTGCAATGATTATATATTTGTGGCCTTTGCCGTCGAAACCATGGGACCGTGGGGCCTCGAGGCAAAAACTTTATTTAAAGAAATATCTAAAAAACTAGTCGACGTCTCTGGTGACCCACGGGCTGGCAGCTTCCTCGCTGAAAAGATTAGTATTGAAATTCAACGAGGAAATGCTGCCAGTGTTTTGGGCACCATGCCACTGGACAATGGCCTGGAGGAAATTTTTATATTATAAGGTATGTATAATTTTTTTTTATTATATTTAATTTGTTATTTAGATTTAGTTTATTTTTTAGGTTAATTATTATATTGTAATTCTTTTATATTGTTTGTATATTACTTCGAATAAAAATATTTTAGAAATTTACGATTCAAATTATTTATTAATTTACAGAAATTATAGTGAAAAAAAATCCTGAGCAATGGAAAATCCTTTAGAAGGAAATTGATAAAAAGTCTATGGAAGTTAGGCCAACCAATTTGTCGACAGAAGAAAGATTTTAAAATTTATTATAATAAAAGAGGAAGCTAGTAGCAGAAGCAGTAAAAAACTAGTAATAAGTTCCTAACATTGTGCTTGAGAACCCCTGTAAAGCATATCAGTAGGTATAAAAATAAAATTCGCAGAATTTCTATCCATATACACCTCGAGTTATCATCATAAATTAATGGCTAAATGTCTTATTTACGACATTTTGGCAAAATTTATATGTCGTCGACGCCATATTTGAGGGCCATAAATTCCGGCGACGTCATAAACAGGCTGTATTTTGAAATCACTGGCGATCTCATCAGGCCTATGGATCATTAATTTTTAGGACAGAAGAGACATTATTTTGGCGACTACTGAAATTACGTCAAATACCTACTTACTCGTAAATAATGAAATTAATAAAGGTCATAGCTCATTAGAGCCACTCGGCAACCGACCCGCACTGCCTTGCCTCTTGCGGTTACTATTATTTAAATAGACTTCTCCCACACCGCCTCGCCTCTTGCGGTTACTATTATTTATATAGACTTCTTCCACACCGCCTCGCCTCTTGCGGTTAGTATGATTTATATAGACTTCTCCCGCACCGCCTCGCCTCTTGCGGTTACTATTATTTAAATAGACTTCTCCCGCACCGCCTCGCCTCTTGCGGTTACTATTATTTATATAATCTTCTCCTGCTCAGCCTCGCCTCTTGCGGTTAGTTCTATTAATATAGACTTCTCCTCCACCGCCTCGCCTCTTGCGGTTACTATTATTTAAATAGACTTCTCCCGCACCGCCTCGCCTCTTGCGGTTACTATTATTTAAATAGACTTCTCCCGCACCGCCTCGCCTCTTGCGGTTACTATTATTTATATAATCTTCTCCTGCTCAGCCTCGCCTCTTGCGGTTAGTTCTATTAATATAGACTTCTCCTCCACCGCCTCGCGTTACTATTATTTGTATAGATATATCAACATACCTCTTTCGCTAGGTAAGTCTTGGTCTGCCAGGGCCTCTTTTACCCACGACATTCGCATTATATATCTGGTTCGTCAATCTCTCTTCACTCATCCCTTCAACATGTCCGAACCATCGGAGCATGCCTTTTCTTATTTTTGTCACTATGCTTTCTTTAATACCTACCCTTTTGCGTATTTCGTCATTACGTATGCGGTCCGTCAAATTGACGCCGCATATACCACTGAAAATGTTAATAAAATATAATGGAGGCACATCGAATCCTACTTAAGAAAATAGGGCACGTGATTGTAATTATTCATGAAACATTATTATCTGAACAAAATTAGTGTATAGACGTAATTTCCGACACACATTTTCATAGGCTGCGTTCCCACTATGTATGCTTGGTTGTATTTATTTATTATAACTTTTATTTCACAAAGTACAAAGGCGTACCATGTTGGTATTCTATACAGGTCTAACTCTTATCCCGAACTGACTTTGCAAATCCACTTCGCTTGCTAATATACGAATACTGCTATACTCGTATATATAGTATAATTTTGCTCCTGTTTCACTTATTTATTATTATTTTTTTTTTATTTGCTAGTTACAGTTCATTTGCACTATTAATTTAAATCTAATTACTATATTTTACTCTTATTTCTGTTTTGATTGTATTGTCTAAATAATATAAAATCTCTTTGGCTTGTGTTCCACTATTGCTACCTTGTTTATATGTTTAATATAATCCGAAAAAAAAAAATGTTGAAACTAAAGTAGTTACGACAATATAATTCGCACATCAAAACAATAGAGAATTATAAACATCAATATATAGTCAATATCATCACGACCAGAAGGGATATATTTTTTAAAGAAGCTGATGCACCTTTAGCCAACTTTAGTATAGGTCTACCATGACAAGTGGCAAGCTCGTTTACCATACTCGAAAAGTAACACAAATCAATTATTGTGTCCCAACCAGAAATCCGGTACCTACGCGTCGAAAACCACAGACTTAACCGCTAACCGCTAGACCACCTACTCCCTCTGCACCACCCCCAGCAAGGACGCCGGCACCGTCCACTGGAGCTTCTAGTACTCCTCAGAAGGTGGTCACAGTACCTGATGGGTACTTCTATGACCACAAGAAGATGAAAATACGGAAGCTTTAGATTAATTTATTTTATTGTTCTTAAGTTAATGATATTTTTATATGTATTTTAGTTGTAAGGTATTTATTTATCTATGGGCCATCTGTTGCCTGATAATAAACAATTTATTATTACTGCGACACCGAAATACCTCAAGAACAACTTTGCCTATCTATTCACATTTCATGACAGATCCCTTCGCTCTTCACAAAACTCTCTTCTTTCAATTCCCTCGCATCATTCTTCCTTTATGTCAAACTCTTTTGTATGTATTATTGTGTGTATGTATGTATGTGTTTATGTGTGTATATAATTAACATATTGTTTATTGCTTACAATATGATCGTTTAGTTATAATATATTGGATTTTTACTTGCACCTACCGTTCACTTCAAATGCTTTATCTGTCCCTAAGGTTGGCTGTCAGAGAATGTCTAGCGGCATTAAGCCCGCCCCTTGTATATATTGTGCAATAAAGTTTTAAATAAATAAATAAATACTCGTACATATGTCCTAGATTCGGTTGTACCTAAGCCCGAGACACCATTCTTCACCTCTCTTATTCTCACATTATGGACCCGGTATCCGCACGCTGAAACCATGAAATTATTTTCACCAGCGTTCCTGTTCCTCGGAAAGCACAGTGGAAACAAGATGAAGCGGTTTTTCCCCCCTGAACCCTTATGCTGTATAAATCACAAATAAGGTAATGCGTGGAATACCTACTATTCTTACCTCTGGGATGGTTCCACTAAGTACCTTACAGTTGCTATCCTGAGTATAGGGCCTAAAACTCTCGATTCACTGCAGCTTCGCCGAAACGTTGCCTAAGCTGCTCTGAGCGTGTTCTACAAGCACCACAAGTGTTCTGAGGAGCTACATAACCTTATCCCTTCTTCTCTATTCCGCAACCAAACCACACGCATAGGCAACAAATATACATCCACAAACTACACTATAACTACGCGTACTTATAAATTTGGAGACTCATGCTGATGATGTGGAATCCTCTCCTATCCAGTGTGTTTCCTTACTCCTATAAGTCCTATAAGTTTCTTCGCTTCTCACACAACTCTGTTCTGTCTATTCCATCGCACCACTCTGGGTTCATGAACGATTCTTTTGCTGTTGTTGCCGCAAACCTGTGGAACAAGCTGCCGGTAAATATACGACAAGCAGCCAACCGAAGCATTTTCAAAAAAATGGTATATTCATATTATTTAAATAGCTCATAACAACTCATTTAGTTTATTTATTATATTATTATATGTAGTGTATGTATTAATGTTATGTAATGTATGTACCTAATGTATTAATAAAACGTTATGTGTATGTATTTTAGTATTTAGTTTATTATAGTATTTATTATTGTAGTTTAGATAATATTGCATATTTATTACGTAATCATATTTCTCTAATTGCACCTACCTTACGTCTTTAATGTTCTACAATGTCCCTAAGGTTGGCTGTCAGAGAATGTCTAGCGACATTAAGTCCGCCCCTTGTATATATTGTGCAATAAAGTTTTAATAAATAAATAAGTGTGAAAAAGCATCTTCTTAGGCCGGCATAGTGGAAGAGACTGTCGTTAGTGGCTGGCGTCGTTGTTTCCATTCTTAGTCAGTACAAAAAAAAATGAAATTGACATCAGTGCGTGCCGAGAGTAGGCATTCGGTATTAAGTCCGAATTTGTACTTTGTGCAATAAAGTTTTTTAAATACTTAAAGACTATGTTTATTCGAAGTAGATACAAAAATATTAAATTAAAATAGATAAAAAAACTAATTATAAATAAAACTAAACTAGAAATAACTATGAAATTAAAACTATTCTACAAAATAAACTAAGGGCTTACCACCAGGGAGGGTAGCTAAAACGCTCGCCGCATATCCTCGTTGAATTATAATGGAAATATTATGTTTTAGGTAGTTATGACATTTGGAATCGCCACACTCTTGAAAAATCTTTTACCCAGCTCTTTTATGAATTTGTGGGTATCAAGAGAATATACCCCCATTTAACCCCAAATGTCACAAATGTAAATAAATACAATGCTACAACTGAATCTGGATTATATAGATATCTCGATATCCGAGAAAACAATCCAGCATAGTGGGAATACTACCTTACGTCATAAAGGACAACGTTATTGGATTTTAACTAGGTTACAGTAAATTCAGTATAACAACCAAATTTTCCGTCTTCCTCGTAATCATATTGTGTCGAAAATTTAGTTTACATAATTGACAGTTCAATTTTGTAAAGGATCCATTTTTATATCTATACAATGCGGAACAAAAGTT
The DNA here is from genome assembly GCA_910589645.1 of Tinea semifulvella. Taxonomy (NCBI): domain Eukaryota; kingdom Metazoa; phylum Arthropoda; class Insecta; order Lepidoptera; family Tineidae; genus Tinea; species Tinea semifulvella. Next base: position 5,664,304 of record OU342612.1, read on the forward strand.
GTACCTCAGAATTTATGTATTGTATGTACATATTATATATTATATTATATAGTATGTATTTATAATAGTGATTATTAAAGGAAAAAAATACAGTTTGTTTTCACATAAAAAATCTTTAAAATCTCTGCCAACGAAAATTAAAAATTCAAATTCAAAATATTTATTTCCATATGGTTCACATGTAACACTCGGATATTGTCAATTTTTTACAATATTAATAAAATAATAAATAAAAAGATTAAATTAAATTATGGATAGACCGAAATAAGGAAGTGACATTGCTGCCATAAGCAAGTACTGTAGCTTAACCTAAATTCGAGGCATTATAGCCGTGTCAACTTATAATCTAAATAATTATAACATAATGTATAATTATAATAAATTTAAATTAATTTCGTGGCTGTATAAAGGCCGTGTCAACTTACAATCTAAATAATTATAATTTAATGTATAATTATAATAAATTTAAATTAATTTCGTGGCTGTATAAAGGCCGTGTCAACTTACAATCTAAATAATTATAATTTAATGTATAATTATAATAAATTTAAATTAATTTCGTGGCTGTATAAAGGCCGTGTCAACTTACAATCTAAATAATTATAATTTAATGTATAATTATAATAAATTTAAATTAATTTCGTGGCTGTATAAAGGCCGTGTCAACTTACAATCTAAATAATTATAATTTAATGTATAATTATAATAAATTTAAATTAATTTCGTGGCTGTATAAAGGCTGTGTCAACTTATAATCTAAAATAATAATAATATAATGTCTAATTATAATTAAATTTAATTAATTTCGTGGCTGTACAGTGGCCGAGTCAAATTAAAATCGTAATAATATGAAATTAAATAAATGTCAATAATGTTAAATATTATAAAATATTAAAATTAAACTTAAATTCGTGGCTGTAAAGGGGCCGTGTCAACTTATAATCTAAAAATTATAACTACGACTATAAAGTTTTCTATGCAAAGTCATCTGCTAGTGCATCCCGATAATCGTAATAAAAAAAACATTAAAAGAACCAAGTTATGAGTGCTTCGCGCCATTTTGCGCGGACATGTCAAGTGCAAGTTTTTGTTTTGAAAATGAATTTACTGTGGATATTGTTAGTCAAAAGTGGTGTTTTTGTTTAATAATGTGCTACAATGAGATTAATTATGGAAAACGATAAATTGGACTTTAAATTTGGGGCACAAGTTGCAGTTAATTTTTTGCGGTTTTCCCGAAGCGTGAACTCCCTTATGTTACATGTTTGGGCGAGTGACACCAAGAAAAGCATCCAATTCTGTAACATCTGGATTTTAATGATAACCTCATTAACTGATAGAAAAGAAAGATATATTACGTCAGACATGGCTGTATGGGCTAGACCCTTTGCCTTCCCTATCACTATATTCATCGGTAAAAGAGAACACAACAGAACAAGTTATATAAACTTTTTGTTTAAAATATTTTTTAGACCGACTATCTTTAGACACGTCTACCAATTTTAAACGTTTACCAATTTCGGAAAATGCTGATTTGTTTTTTTATTTTATTATATGTATAAGCGAATTGAAAGTAAAATTTATGTTTTTAAATTGTGCATCGTAAAACGAGAAACTACAATAAAAGCTCTAAATGTGTTTATTATTTTGTCAATCAATTATCAAAATTGTTAATTTAAAAAAAAAAAACCCGAGTTTGTAAAAAAATATCCTAATTTTTTTTTTAATAATGAAAAAAAAAAACAACATTTTGCGCAAAATTTAAAATAACGGAGATTTTAATTTTATATGATAATGGACAGCGCTCGTCTGATAACCAGGGAAAGTAAGTTCCAGTCTCGAGTAGCGGAAACTATGAAAGAATATATAGGTAATTAGGTATATTATACTTGGGTGTAGGTAAATATATTATGAAACACGTGTTATTAATATTTAGCTCCATTTAACAACGCGCCCGCTTCTTCCACTCGCTGATCAAAAGAGCCCCACTGAGCTATGAGCGGCTACCAGGGTTGTCACAAGCAAGTTATTTTTAGGTGATTAAACAAGCTGTAGTTACGATATTTTATTATTACTTTTATAACAATTTAAGGAGTCCTATTATTCTTCACTAATATTAATAATGTGCTTTATACAAACAAACTTATGAGCTATATCCATAATAATATAGGTATTGTATGATCTTACGTTAGACTCATGTGTGATTCTATTGATAGAAGCAAACAATTTTCCCTAAGAAACCATATCCAGGTTTTTTTTTATTGTCCACAAAAAATGGCTAATTTAAAATTAATAATTTGTGTTTATAGTAAAACTGCCTCCGTGGTCTAGCGGTTAAGTCCGCGGAATTAGACTCGGAGGTACCGGGTTGGATTCCTGGTCGGGACACAAAAATATCTATTAATGTAAAGAAATACTTTTAATTATTATTTAATTTATTTGTGATATTTCTCGAGTTTGGTACGCTGGAGACATCGACGAGCTTGCCACTTGTCATGATTGGCCTATAGTAAAGTTGGCTAAATGTGAATCCGCTTATTTATAAGCGTGGTTTCTGACCACCCCGAGAGGAAACCGGTCGTGATGATACTTTCCTCTTTTTTTTTTATCAACACGATTTTTTTATTCATCTGTCACAGGGTTTCTGGAACCCCTTCTGTTCTTGAGAACCGGGAATTTCGTAACTTTTTCGTTAAGGAACCGGTATAAAATAATAAAGTTGTCAAGACAAGTCTCAGTGTAAAAAACTTATTGGTGGTCCTTGCATTTCAAAATAATCGAATATTTTGAACGCTCCTTTGAACTCCAGATTAATTTTATACTAATCTACTTTTGGTAGGCTTGTAATAGGTGGGACACAAAGAAAAGGAACAACTGTCACATCAGTACCAACGTGTGACCCAGGGGCTATTACAGTGTCATCTTAAAGGACTGTTGCACTTTCAATTCTTATACAATCAATTCATTCACAGGTCAGCCATTAAAATTGTCAATAGGGAACCTAAAAATTGTAATAATGATTTGTGTAACTTCTCAGTGCCATATATCGTTTTTTATATAGGTTACGGGCTCAGACATCGAAATTCTAATATAATTCTATTCTTATAAAAGCTATACCTACATAAGTATATATTGCACTTTTAAGATCCTACCTAGTGTTTGTCATAGTGTTCGGATAACATCCACTTTTTCGCGACAGTCGCCACATTATTCCCAATTAGTTACTATGCTCTTTGGTGGCAACCCTAGAAAAAGTTCCGACAGACGCCACTGGGTATTACGACAGGCAGCCCGCGACGTCCATTGCTGGCAAAAGAGGCCTGTCAGAAACGGGGTCACGAATAAAGCCACGAATGCTCTCACTACGAGGATTTTTCACATGTTTTGTGATGTGTTTTTCAAATTGTCTCTTTGATTAGACGACAGTTTGTTGTCTTGCTTTTAATTCCATGTTAGAATTCTCGCTAGGTACTGTAACGGGTACATGTTTTTTTTATTTTTTCATGTTAAGAAATAATAGTATTGTCACTATACGACAATGACATAGTTGATAGGTTTTTGTTTTGGAGAGAAAAAAGATAAAATCGGGAGCTCGGACCGAGAGGTGGACAGAGCGAGTATTTTTATAAATATTAGGATTAAAATAATAATTACAGTTAAATTCTACCGCGTAATAGTGTCTCACGTAGGAAAGTGTTTAGTTTTTTCTACATTTGTAATTATTTCGAAAATATAAAGTATGAAAAAGATTTATGCATTTTCAATTTAAAAAAAACGAGTTCCGCAGAATCCTACATCCAACTGCAGGCATTGGCTAATCTTGTAACTGAAAAGGCAGGTTACAGTACCTAGTCGAGTAACCTAATATATGTATATATGTTTTGGCGTTGCTAATAATTATACTTGTATTTGATATGGTTATAGATAGTATTACATTTAATTTAATATGTATGTATATTATTATTGTTTATATGTGTAGTTGATATGTATGTATTTCCATGTAGTATTAGTATGTAGATATGTAAATATTATTTATTTGTTTGTGTATGTAAGTACGTATTAATTTATATATGTCATTATATTGTCTAATTAAGCCTGTAATTGCACCTACCTTTCATTGTTTAATTGCTCTTGTTGTCCCGAAGGTTTGACTGTCATAGAATGCCTAGCGGCATTAAGTCCGCCTTTGTACTTTGTGCAATAAAGATTTAAATAAATAAATATACCGTCTGATATTTTTTACCTGAAAAATTAGTATTTGGTAATCAAACCAATGACAATGACATATTCAGAAATATAAGTGCGTTTTTTTTTTTTTATAGACGGTTAATCGATAAATCATCAATGATACGCCCCCTGCCTGAAGGGCCAATGCGGGTGGGGGTCGCATGCCCGACTCATCCGTGAAGCCCCAGGGCGCCTACGGACTAAAATAAACCGTCTATCTTTCACTGTTGGCCCTGTGTGCCTTTACAGCTAAGTCTGAGTCGTAGCTACGGAGTGGAGGCACTCGTTCGCCGCGTAGTAATATAAGTGCCAATCACATAATAAATCTTGCCCAAAATCCTTACAAACCTTCGAATAAAAACTCTACAAGTATACTGCGTGTATAATTGTCAAAAGAACAAATATTTTTTTAGGCTTCAGGTGTTGTTTTATTGGTAGAACCTCATTTAGAAATAAAAAAAGTATTTTTTTTTAGATAAAAATAATTATCCGAATAAGAAAACACTACTGTATGGTGAATAAGGCCGCGTCTGAAAATCACGATATATGATAAATAGCTAAAGGCTGGGGAGTTATACGGCCGGTTGCAGAAATGGTGATTATATTTTGACATGTTTAATAAATGTCTATGAAGCAGGGCATTGTCTTAAATACCCAAAGTGGCAAAGTAACTACCAATCACGTGGTATATATCCAAATGTTGTTCTAAGATTATTTTAATCATGTTTTCTGCATCCGGTCTTAAGTGTTATTATTAATTAATCTCGTTTACGGCTGATAGACGAAATAGAAAGAGAAACAATTACATAAGTCAACGTTCGCGCGATCGTCGACCTTTCACTACCTACTTGATTAGGCTTAGTATGGGTGGGGATATTATTAGGAAATTTTTTTTTTGGCACCGTAACTAAAGATTTTATTTTTTGTCATTATTACAGCCTCTAGAACACAGCGTCCTAGAGCTCCACTGCTGAAGATGGGCCTTCCAGAACATATATCTGGATAATTTGGCTTACACTCGCCACGCTGGCCAGACGGCTTGGCAAGGATATGATGTAAATTTTTTATGCCAATTTATTAACGATTTCACAAGTTGGTATTAGTGGAACCGGGACCGACGGCTATTCTCTCCGAGGCACGGGAACGGTGGTGTTGTAAATCTATGACAAATGTACGTAAGAAAAGTGTATTTCTCATGGGTAAATGCCGGGTTTTTACCCAGTGTTCTGTCGTACGGAGCAGAAACGTGGACACCAACAGTGGGTCTGGTCCACAAATTTAAGGTCGCTCAGCGGGCTATGGAGAGAGCTATGCTCGGCATTTCTCTGATGGATAAAGTCCGAAACGAGGAAATCCGTCGGAGAACCAAAGTTAGCGATATAGCTATCAAAATTAGTAAGCTGAAGTGGCAATGGGCTGGACATGTCTGTCGTAGAATCGATGAACGATGGAGTAGACGGGTTCTAGAGTGGAGACCACGTACGGGAAGACGCAGAGAGGGTCGACCCCCCGCTAGATGGACGCATGACGCTGGTGGGGGTTGGATGAGGGTGGGAAATCGTGTGAAGTGGCGAGCCTTGGGGGAGGCCTATATCCAGCAGTGGAGAGACACATGCTGATAGGCTGATGATGATGATGACATGCCGGGTGGGTTTGAACCGACCTTTGTAGGATTTAAGGAACGCGTTCTTACAACAGAGCCACCACCGCGCCAACATATTACTTAATAATAATAAAAAAAAAAGAAAATATGAATAATTAAAATAAAGTTACATGGTTTTTTAATTTTTATTATAGTTTATAATATTTAAAAAAATATGTTTTTTAAAAATTTATACCCAGTATAAATAATAATGTAGTTTAATTTCCATTATTCGGTTTTAAAACATGCCGTCCCAGCCGCCCACGATTTGGGCCAGATTTTAGTCCGTGGGGTATGATAAGATTTCATCTCCACAGTTACGTGGGTGGTTTTGTTTGTACGTTGTGGCCAGCTGCTCCTTTGTTAACGAGATTATTAAGCCATTAAGGTAGAAGCTATTTTAAGAAAGATAAGCTTATTAAATATTTTCATTACTTACAGATACTGAGTTCTAGACCTCTACTGTTGGAGATGGGTCTGAAAGGACATAATTATTCTTGTATTGTGATTTGAGCTAAATTGTATTCACACGAATATGCATTTTTAGACATACATATCTTCACGCCAGATCCCTTGCGGGGTAGGCAGAGACAATTGAGCGCCATTTGACACGATCGCGACATACTTTTTTCGCTTCGTCGACATTCATTAACCTCTTCATACCCTTTTGTTACGAAATATTTTTAATGTGCCTTTAGCTAGTGTTTTATTTATTTGATCGTGATATGTGAGTCTCGGTCTGCCAGGGCCTCTTTCACCCACAACTTTCGCATTATATTTATTATTATTTTTTTTTATTTAAAAACTTTATTGTTTTGTTAACAAAAGGCGTATGTAATGCCGATTGGCATTCTCTTACCATCAACTTTCGGGACATTGTATCAATTATGGTAGGTTTATAAAATAAATAATATTTAAATAATTTTGATGTTAATTTAATTAACATCTGGTCTTATATATCTGGTTCGTCAATCTTTCTTCGCTTTCTTTGGCGCCTCCGTGGTCTAGTGGTAACAAACGTTGCCGTAAACTCGGGAGGTCGTGGGTTCGATTCCCACCGGGGGCACGTTGTACATTGTATAATTTGTCTCGGTCTGAGTGTTTATATGTATAATATGTATATATTAAAAAATATATATATATATATGTAGTTTATCAACCATCTAGTTTCCGTAACACAAGCCTCGTAGCTTACCGCGGAAACTAGATGGCGCTGTGTGACCTGTCTGGAAATATTTATTTATTATTATTTTTATCAGTTTACTACCTATTTAAATTTGGATTTATTTATTTATTTATAAATTCTTTATTGCACTTAAAAACTTAACAGTTGAGTACAAGGGCGAACTTAATGCCTCTCGACATTTTATACCAGCTAACCTTCGGGAGTGTAGTAGACGATTGCGGTTGGGGAGGATCTGATATCAAATTTTAATGTCAATTTATTAACGAACCAGCACCGTCGGCTTATTCTGTTTTGGGCGTTTCAGAGCATACGTATATTTGGAGAATTTAGCCTACACTGGCCACGCTTGGCGAATGTCTGATGCCAATTTATTAACGATTCCATAAGGTGGTATTAGCTCTCCGAGGCACGGGAACTGTGGTGTTGGTAACCTTTGACAAAGTATTTGTTATTGATACATGCCGGGGCTAGAACCGGTAACCTTTTAACCATCAATCGCTAATATTGCTACCACTAAGCCGACTTACCAACTATCTATTTCTAATTCCTCGGAGATGGGCTTTTCAGAAATTTCGGGAGAATTATACACTAACGAGGGTCTGATGTGATTTTTTATTTATATAGAACCGGGAACGACGACGTAATCTGACCTAAATCATAATAATTTCAAACGTATCTACAGATATAGTGCATAATGTATTTCCATGTGGAAAACTCGGGACTCAATCGGTTTACGACGGCACCCGAAATATCAATCAATTATTGTTTGAAATAAGTGACATTTTCATATCCATAAATATATAACTTTATTATTTAGTGTCAAATGGTCTGAAACATCGATTGGCCTATAGTAAAGTTGGCTAAATCTGAATCCGCTTCTTTATAAGCGTGGTTTCTGTACACCCCGAAAGGGAAACGGTCGTGATGATACTTTACTTTACTTTTAAATGGTCTGAAGCTAATTGAGAGAGTACGACAAATACGAACTTTTCCGATAAAATACGAAGGAAAAACATTATGCACTACATCTGTAGTCGTATTTTGTCATTATCCAATATTGTTTTCCCAAACAGAAATTGGTTTACAACAAAAATAAATAATTGAGCGATCCGGTCGATACTCATGTCTTTAAAAAGAACAAAGAAAACGAGAGTTGGCAAGGATCAGGCAAAATATAATTTTGCTTGGCCATTGTCGGGAAGCAAAAATAGACAAATATATTTATTTATTTATTTAAAATCTTTATTGTAATTTACAATCGGCGAACATAATGCCGTAAGGCATTCTCTGACCGTTGACCGTGGGGACAAATGAGATTTCTTTGTTAGATCGAGGATAGTGAAAATTATATTTATAAATTATTTTTATTCCAATAAATATCATAAAAGTAAGCAATTCCTATATAAACATACATATACTTAAATACTATATACATAACATTAATACATACACATATACATAACATATAGATAACATTAATACATAAACATATTATAAATACTATATATAAAAATAACTACTGGTTTTAAGATAATCATATTTATTATACATAACACCACAAGACCAACTACCCACCAGGGTCTTCAGGTTTGACAGTGACAGTGAAATAAATCTACAAGGACTTAATAAAGTGAGTGTAAACTCTCCTTTTAAATAAAGCTCTGTTAGGAGCCTGTCTAATGCTGACAGGCAAGCTGTTCCAAAGAGAGGAGGCAGTAACGACAAAGGATTTAGAGACATAGTTGGTGTGATGAGAAGGTATAGAAAGAGCGGAGTTGAATGAGGAGCGAAGTGTTCTATCGTGTAGGGAGCAAAGAAAGGAAAAATAATCTTTCAAGTATCTTGGTGTATTAGGTTCATTTAAAATAGAATATAGTAGACACAATAATCTTAAATTTCTTCTAGGTCGTATAGGCAACCATTTGAGTTTAGCGCGGTAATCAGAAATGTGGTCAAACTTACGAAGAGAGAAAATGAACCTAATACACGTGTTAAGAAGACGATCCATCTTGTTAAGTTGGTCCTCAGTCATATTCACACAGCAAACGTCACCGTAGTCTATAAGTGGTATAAGTAGACTTTGGGCTATCGCAATTTTTGCTGCTAAAGGCAATAAGTTCTTGAGTTTGTTAAGAGAGTGAAGCGACCCAAAGACTTTTCGTTTAATACTGGTTAGTTGTGCTGTCCAACTAAGATTGTGATCTATAATCACACCGAGATCTTTAACGTCACTGCAAAATGGGATGGGTATGTTGCAGTACCGAACAGGTGGCAGTTCAGAAAGTACAATTTTAGACATAAGCCTAGTGCTTCCGATTACAATAGACTGGCACTTGTTTGGATTTACCACTACTCCAAATCGATTCGACCAGGATTCGATGTTACAAAGTTCAACATTTAACCAAGCAATGGCACTTTTGACATTGCTTATATCAGTTCTTACATAGAGTTGCAAGTCATCGGCATATAAATGATAGTCACAGTGTAGAGAAGAAGTGATTGCATTTATGAATAGGGAGAATAGCAGGGGAGAAAGAATGCCACCTTGTGGGACACCTGTGGCTAGGCTAGACCATCCTGACGATTCCTGACCAACGCGAACCCTCTGCCGGCGACCATGTAAGTATTGCGAAAACCACTCCAGTGCCTCAGATGATAAACTAAGGCGAGAAAGCATAGCGATAAGCAAATCAGGATCTACTGTGTTAAAGGCATTCGTGAAATCAATTAATACCAATACGGTAATTTTGGTTTCATCCATGCCGCCTCTGATGTCTTCAGTTACCTTAAGTAGAGCTGAAGTAGTGCTATGACCGGGTCTAAAACCAGATTGAAGTGGGTTAAGTAAATCATACACACACAAAAAACTAGAGAACTGTTTATAAACAATATACTCCAGTACTTTGGAAAGAAAAGGCAGGATTGAAATGGGTCGATAATGATTAGGGAGTGTCGGTGATGATGTTTTGGGTAGAGGAATAATGTAAGCTTCACGCCACGAGGAAGGGAATTGGCTAGTTGATAGTGAAAAGTTAATGATGTGTGTTATTGTTGGTAGTAGAAGGTCAATAATAGGAACGATCATAGCACGACCGATAGCGTCACATCCTACTGCTTTGGAAGTAATGGAAAGAATCGCCTTAAGTATAATATCATCCGAGACTTCAGCAAATGTAAATTTTTCTATATTAGGCATCGGCATCTCAACAATCTCTGTCAATGTTCGCGTTTTAATAGCATCACCTATCACAGGCGCCGAAGAAAAATGAATATTAAGTTGTTCAAGTGTAACAGCGCCAAGATTAGTTTGACTTTGACTACGGCCCAACCCAACGGATTTTAAAAATCTCCAATTCTTTGAAAAAGAGTTATTTTTAAGGTTTTCATAGAAATAACGACGCTTGGCAATACGACACATTTGATTACACCGATTTCTTGCAACCCTATACAAAGCACTGTTTTCATCAGAGCGGTCTTTACGATACCTACGGTATGATTTGTCGCGTCTTCTCATTGCACCGCGAATATCGTCATTAATCCAAGGCGCGGGGGGCCGTTTGATTTTGGTTGAGCGGATCGGAGCATGGTTATCGTAAATCTTCAGCACCTCTTGATTGAATATGAGCACCTTAGTGTCGATACTATTGGAGTCAAGCAGAGGTACCCAATCACCACCAGACACGTCCCCACGTAGCTCCTCAGTATTAATGCGGCTGAAGTGCCGCACAAAAATTGTGGGAGGGCGATATTTTGGAGGTTTAGCTTTATAAGATGCAAAGAGAAGATCGTGGTGAGAGAATGATGATGCAACGAGTTGACCGTGCGTAGTGACTAAATCAGGACGGGAGGTAAGCATAAGATCAAGAAGCGTGTCAGACATTTGAAGGTGGTGAGTAGGATCAGTAGAAAGAATTAATAAGTTAACAGATGAAGTAATATTTAGGAGTTTCGCTGCACGAGATCTAGTAGCTAATTGATTACTAAGGAGACATGTGTTAAAGTCGCCCATGATAATATGATGTGAGTATAGCGCAACAATGTCCTCCAAAACGGTTTCAAGTTTTGAGAAGTAATTGATGGATGGAGGACAGTACACTACACCCACAAGACATGTAGAACCTGAGAAGACAACTTCCACAAATAAATATTCTGGCGCGCCAGAATATTCACTGGGTGAAAGAGAAACAACTTTGTACAGCAAATCAGCTCGCAAGTAGATCGCCACGCCACCCCCATTGCAACCTGTGCGGTCATTACGGACGAGTACATATCCCGGTAAGGCATACGAGGTAGACGACAGACTAGGCTTAAGCCATGTTTCGGATACTAGTATGGCATCGACCACATCTGGAGAGGTGAACGTAACAAGAAGGTCGGTAAAATGAGCTGGGATACTCTGCGCATTTATGTGGATTATATTAAGATTGTTTTTGGTGTGTATGAACCTGTCAATCACTAGATCAGCCAAGTCTTTGGCATCGCAAAAAGAGTCACAATCAGATGTATCACTGCAACCCAAGGAGTGAAAAGACATATCATCATCTTCAGAACCTGGCATGATAGCTATATGTGAGTAGTTATAATATAATAAATTATAGATAAATATTTAATACCTATATAAAATAATAACTATAAATAAATATATTTTATATTATAATAAATTCTAAGAAAACGATCTATAAATCCACCAGTCCTGCTGGCAAACGAGCTAACAAACATAAACTAGTTACACAAAATTATAATATTAAAAAAAAAAAAACAAAACGACAGACATAGTTAAATGCTTCTACACAAATATATATTAAACTAAATGGTTTACAAATTAAAATAAAATTAAAACTGCTATGTTCGACTTACGCCTTATTTACTGAATTTTGTATGAAATAATAGACAAACGCCAAGTCGAACGACTTTCAGAGCGAATGAATTGAAAAATAATAAAAAAGCGCTTAAAGCGACAAGTCAAACACACGGGCAGAAAGCTCCGAATTTTGTATGAAAACTATAGACAGACGCTAAGTCGAATGACTTTCAAAGCGAAAGGAGAAAATAAGAAAAACAAAACACTTAGAGCGATAAGTCGAACATAGGGTATAAAACACAAAAATCAACATTTATAACAATTTATGGCAAACATAATTAAGGCAGTAAGACTTTATTTCTTTGCTTACCCACACTGGATAACAATGCAATACAAATACAAGTAATCATAGACAATTACACAAATAAAAAAATAGGAGTTAAGTTTGACATAGGTTTTATTTAATAAAATAGATACTAATATTTAGTCTTAGCCTTAGGACTCAATTTCTATGCCATCCCATATGTATATAATAAATGCAAAATGAAAAAAATAAAATAAAATTTAAATCAGTAATCATAGACAAAAACACAATTGCCAAAAACACTTTGCCTTTAAAACAAAAAAAAAAAAAGAAAAACAAATTATATAAAAAACAAACTACAGACACAAAAAATAATTGCAATCGATTAAGCCTGGTTGCATTGTGGTAGGATAATCTGCGGTGGTAGGCACACTAGTTACCATCCTCCGGTCCTCTCCCAAGTCCATCCTTGTGAAACTTAGCAAATTGACATAGGTAGTAAGGTGGTAAGTGCGAGTGTAGGTTACCAACCAACAAAATTCTCCACTAATTTTACAAAAGAATCTCAAAGGGACAGTATAGTATATAAGACACATTGTAATAGTTAATACATGTAAGCCACTCCACCAACTGTTGATTAATTAAGTTGATAAATTAAGCATATTTTTAGCAAATATTAAGGATAGGTGTGTTGATATTCATGTAATGATCCTGCCATTGACTTTAGTACTAATATATTATTTTAGACACTATCACAACCATCTGTACTCAGCTACACTAAATAATATCCAGAGCAACTGAGCACTAACCCTAAAAACATCCCAATAAACTAAACACCACAGATACAATAATCAACACTATTCAGAACCCTAAAAGTATAAAGGTAACCATTATTGCATCTCCAGGGCAGTTAACCAAGATAGGAATTTCTTTGTACTAGCGCTGAGACCACCACAATACAACAAAACTGAAGAAATGTGTATATTAGTATTAAAACACAAAAGGGTAATAAATAAAGCAAAGCAAAACTATAAGGGTATATTATGCCACCATAAATTAAGCTTTGCATTAACCACCATTACCTTCAGTACATTCGGCCATGTATTAAATTAAATCTGATACAAAATGTTTAATATGGGTTAGATGTTTGGCCGAGTGTACCTATCTATTTAACTCTCTGAGGCCTTCTGGATCGTTCGCGCTGCACCTGGCCACTATAGGACTGTGCAGGCTCAGTCGCTGAGTCACTTTGCAGAGCTGAAAGGTCAGAGTGTAGCTGAAGCTTGTGCCTTGTGCCGTCAGCGCTCTTTACCACCACTTTTCCGTCCTGAGTCCAACAGTTCCTCAATCCGAAAGCTTTACGAGCGTCCATGAGTAATAACTGCCTGCTCCTTATAAGGAATTCCGTGCAGCTGTATGGGGTCCCCTTGAATTTTGTTTTATTTTTCCAAATGAGATGTCGAACCCGGGTGTCACTGAAGCGAACAAGTATTGAGCGTGTGGTGGACTCACTGATTCCCCCTAGACGGTGACAGGAGCGAAATGACTGGACATTAACATCAGAAAGGCCCAGCTTGTCTCGTACCATATCCACCACTATGTGGGAGATAATTTCACCTGGTTGCTCTGGAAACCCCTTTAGGAGCAAGCAGTCACCATGGTTCCTTGCTTCCAGGTTGTCGACAGTGACTTGGAGTTCTGTAATTTGTTGTCTCAAGAGGGACAACATCTCCACTGCAAAAGACTTAAAATCTTGAAAGTCCTTGGCAATTGTTTCAATCTTGCTGCATTGAGGCCTCCCCTTGGCAGCAGCCAGCTGAGCCTCGAATTCCGCCATCCGTTTCGACACTTTATCCTCCAAAAGGTTTTGGGACTCAAGCATTCTATCAGCTGATGACATTATTGTTTGTGTGCAACACAGTTGTCGTAAAATAGTTGATTAGCCAGCAGGTCCGGTCAAAGATTATTATATTATAGTTGCATCGAGACAATACAACTCAAATTTACACAGAACTGATAACAATAAACTCACTTTAAATAACTTTAAAAAATTAAATAAATTTTGGATATAAAAATACGTGTTGTTTACTTTGACGCCTACCCTCTCACCTCAATATATATAAAAGTATTAGTAATAATTGTACTTCGGATGCAGATCCTGGTCGCTGATGCTGTCCGCGGTGCTGCTCTCAATTCTACAGGGCTACATCACATCTCACTCGCTGTTAGGGTACACTTTCCTGTAGGTAGGGCAGCCAAGAATTATTTAATTTAAAACTCTTTTTAATTTAATTATTAATTTGATCTTTGTTTTTTTTTTCTTTTTTAATTTTTAATCTAATATTGGATATCTCTAATTGTATTTGTGTTATTGTTTTTTGTTAAATTGAATTTCTATATCTTTTGGTTGTATTTCTTCTGTTTTTTCTCCTTTTGCCAATGTGAGAGTATTTTACTGGGGATCCCATCGCAAACAAACAGAATGCGGTTGGTTAAAGAACGTAGCCGCTCCCAGAAAGACGTGACACTATTTCGGAGCACCGCGATGAAGTCTGGCACCCTCCTCGCCTCAAGAAGAATAGATAAGTGCAAAACATAATTATACCTATTTATGGTTCTGTAGCCATTTTCTTTCAGAAGACAAATATCTAAGCATTCCATGGATGCCGGGTCCATCGTGTGTGGTTAAGAGATGAGCAGGAGGCCTTCCTTTTTATTTTATTGCACGATAATATGCTCACACTGGAACTCCTCTCGCACCAACTTCCAATGCGTAAAGCTGAGTCTTGAACCCGTTCCTGATCATTTCTTCTGTGAGATCATAATACGTAATGCATTTACATTAATAAATATATTTGAGATATGTCCACACTAAAGCTTCAAAAATATAGGTTCTTAAACTATTTTCTTTCTTGAATTTGGTCCGCAATATATTAGTCAATGATTTGGAAAGAATTATTACAAGAAGTCCAAAGTCAGCATCATTAGGAGAAACAATCGAATGGCCAACTTTTCTTTTAGCGAATTCATGATCTTTTTACTTCATCTTATGATAAATTAAAATGTATATCTTCGCTCAGACTGAAAGGTTTTTATGAATTCAGCGCCCGCTTTAAGAGCGCTTTCCAATCCAAACAGGTTCGCGGTTTGTACCAATGAGATATGCTTGTCTTATGTACATTTGTTATAGATTTGTCCCTGGTTGCTTTCGTTGCAGCTTCTTAGGTTTTTATTAGCAATTAATAAATTCATTTGTAAAAATAACATTCGTTTTATTTTCTTCACAAATTGAGAGTGACATAAATTAAACAAGATTTGACAGATAGATTATTTATAAAAAAATGTAAAGAACTACAAAAGATTAGGTCACGACACATATTCCGCCACCAGTGGAAACGTCAGTATATCTTACAGGTGCTTTGATTTGACGTAGTGGTAATTTGCCAAGTCTGCCGGGGCGGAGAAGTATCCACCAATCGTGCCGATAATAATCATTATTTCAAGCATCAAAATTAATATACAATAGGCCCATAGATATACGAGTATACCTTATAAACTAACATATACAAAATATTAATATACTCTACACTACAAACTGCCTCCGTGGTCTAGCGGTTAAGTCCGTGGATTTAGACTCGGAGGTACCGGATTCCTGGTCGGGACACAGAAATATTTATCAATGTAAATAAATACATTTAATTAATATTTAATTTATTTGTGATATTTCTCGAGTTTGGTACGCTGGAGACATCGACGAGCTTGCCACTTGTTATGATTGGCCTATAGTAAAGTTGACTAAATGTGAATCCGCTTATTTATAAGCGTGGTTGCTGACCACCCCGAAAGGGAAACGGTCGTGATGATACTTTACTTTTTTTTGTAGTGTACTACAGCTTCCCCATCTTCATTTTATTGTGGTCAAAGTTCTTCTGATGAAGGCTGACTGCTGCAGTGGGGTTCAGCGCCGGGGTCCTCTTAGGTGTTTCAAATGGGTTCGGTGCTGTGGTAGGGCTCGTCGCTGCTCCGGTGGTGCACTTCGAAGATGTTTAATTTGTCTGACCGCACAAGAATGCGATATGCCTTAATTTTTTATTCCGCCATTGCGACCTTAGTCATTTCCTTAACCGATTCGGACACAGTAAAGTGTATCCATACATTTCGGGATCAGGGTCGAATTGCCGCCAATCCCAGTCAAGCCGGCATAATGATAGGGACTGATGTCAGTCATGAGTGTCTGATTCCAGTTGCTAACCTTCATGGACCTTGTGCGCCACTTACCATCGGGTTGGCAAAAGAAAATATCTAGAGTGCTTCTTCTCCCGGGTCTTCTAGAACCTTAAATCTTTACATTCATGAAGAACTGCATGCGTATGTTCATCCTCTGCAAGTCGGCTTCATTTCTTACTCTGTTCTTTCATGAAATTTTAACGTTCTTAATTCCCACGGTCCGTGATTCTGCGGATCATCACGCACAGCCGACGGCCACGGACGGCAACGGTCACATACAGAGCTCTTTCAACGGTGCGTGTCGGTCTGTGTAGATATTTTAATAGCTTCATTTCAAAATGCAAAGTGAAAGATAACGTATCGTCGCTGCAGCTGCGACTATGGTATTAATTAACAATTGTACCAAATTATGCGATATAGTAAACGTAAAAAGAAACCACGTCGCTGGTGGATCAGCATACCTACAACAAAAGTCGTTTAAGGTAAGTGTACCTAAATATTAAATTTTATTTTCTGTTTTGATCACCGTAGAAAATTAACGAATGACATAAAATATTCCCTGTCCTGTGATCCTACCCGTGGGATCATGGGGAATGATTCGGAAAAACTTATATCGCCTCGCGACGGATACCTGCGCACCGCCACAGACGTGTCTGTGCTACTACGGACGTAACACTTCCCACGGTGTGTCGTGCGAGCTGGTCCGCGTCCGTCCGCGATATCACGGACCGTGGGAAGCTAGCTTTATATGTATAAATCCACTAGCATAACCGCTACTAGATTATATAAAAACTTTTAGACATCATCAAACAAAGTCCATTATTTGTATGATTTTAAGGGTCGCTTCTGAGAAACGACTGCCGACATATGACAAGGGTAGGTACAGTGCCGGACCGAAAGCAATTTTTGCTTATATATTTTATTATTATCCCTATCGCCAACAGGGCTAGCAAGTATACAATGACTCCAACACTCAAGCTCTGCAACCTCAAAAAGATTATACCCTTTTATATCGGTTCCGAAAGAGGAGAACAAAATTATTTGAAAAAACTATACAATGACATTTTTTTTACTTAAAACTAGACTAGACGGAAGACACATGCTATTACAGTACCTACCTATTATTTAGGCCTTTTAACAATTCAAATTTAAAATATTTATTTTCATATAGTTCACAGGTTCACTGTCTGTGAAAGCCAAAACTCTTTATTACAGAGAGGCGTCACGGGAATCCTTGGCAGCGGGGTTATCTTCTAAAACTGGGTTTCAGCTCAAAAGTCCAGACTTAGAACCCTAGAAAGCACGGGAAATTCACCACCACTACAGTTTGGTACACAAGGTACTAATAATAAAAATAATGAAATTAAGTTAAACACTTGTTTTAATAAAGAATGTCAATTGCAATCGAAAATTAAAAGTAATCATGTAAATGTAAATATGTAAATACTTACCCAGGCTTGGGGGTTATTAATATTATGTACGTTAAATAGTTTAAGTGGTAATTAAGTTACAAATGAATTTACATTTGAATTAGGCTACTAATTTATTTATTAGGCAGCAGCGAGATGAGGCGGAGTGCAGAATCGTCTGAAAACGAATCGTTTAAGATCGATTACGTCTGTCAGAATTGTTATAAGCTAGGCGGGATGTCCAAGATTTTGACATTTCTGACATACGTAATCGCGTTTTCGGACGATGGCACACTCCGCCTCATCCCGCTGGTTTTAAAAAAGATAGACTTTTTTTTTTATAATATGGCATTTATTACAATTTGCCAGTGTCAAAGTTAGGGAAAGACGGGTTAAATAAATAGGACTTGAAAAATTTGGAACAGGATCAAAAGAGTAAATACAAAAATTGATAATTAATAGAAAAATACATCATTATATACAAAAATAAGAGAATAAGTAATGGATTATATATATATAGGATAGCTATATTTATATTTTAATATTATTATCTACAATAAATTAACCAATTATATTATATATAAATTTACTTCGTTTGTTATATACAAGTAGGGATGAAATATTAATAGGAAATGGAACTCGGTGTGAAATAAGATAGGAAAATAGACTAGACAAATGAGAGATGGTGTCTTAAATTTACGAGGCAAAGAACATTAACTATTCCCTGACCGCAAATAATACAACCTGAACAATAAGTTGGATACTTGAATAGGTAATTTTGTCTCCTTTCAAATTAGTTCAGCCCCGCACTGTAATTACAGTCGGTCACACACATATCTATCCAAATTAACTCAAATTATACTTTATGTAATAGTATTAAATATTAGTATAATTTCGTTTGTGGTTTGTAGAGATAATATATTAGACGTCCGTCTGAGGACTGCGGGTCACCAGAAGGATTATAAATTACGCCGCCACCAAAGAGATCAAATAAGGTAGAGCGGGCAATGGGTTTTGTTCTCATGCAAAATGTCACAATTTTAAACGCCATCTACTGTTGTTATTCTCCTCTTGTCGAAGAAGAATGTGTATTAACCTTCCTAAGCATGCAGGTATATTGTTCGTGAAACAATAAAATCGAATTGATATTCGTAAACTTACTACACTCTTTGGAAATCCATACCTCTGCATTTATAAAGGACTAAAAAGTATAAACAATTAAAACTACTTAACAGTAAAAAAAAAATATATAAATAAAAATAAAATATAATAAAAAGGTAATAATTATTTATTCGGAGTAAAGTACAAAGATTAAAAAATAAAATAAATTAAGAACTAAATTATAAAAACAAAAAAAAAAAAAAAAAAATTACGACATTTCGATGGGCGTAGTGTGCCGAGGACACTCGCTGCGTTCCCCCGCTGAACAGCGAGGCTGACCCTTTGAACAAGATATTCTCTACTCAAAGGGTCACCCGTCGCCAAGTGGAGTTTCTATAGAAATAATCTATAAGTAAAAAATGTCCTCTAGACACGACCCTTTAGTGATAGTCCAAAGAAGACTGGGAACATTTCCCCTCTGTATAGCTAAGGTAATACATTGGCAGAAATAATTGCCAGCTTTCCTGTCTCCAGACATTTCCGTTAGCCGTTTGGACAACTCCTTGGCTAGATGCTTGACTGAGTGTCCCCGTGGGCCCATCGTCTCGACCCTAAACGGCGCAAATTCGTAACCTGTACTGAGGTTTTTTTTTATTTCATATTTGAGCACCTACCTTCCAGTAAATTGTTTAAAGTTGTCCCAATGGTTGGCTATACTAAAATTATTTGTGCAATAAAGTATTAAATAAATAAATAAAAATGTATTTTTCTCAGTGTAGTTATTATTTTATTTTCATACTAGATTTGTCCCTAGCCTAAGTCCTCTCGAAATTTTGTTCAAACACTGCCAATGTTATTCGATAGCAGCACTTTCATCGTCAGGCAAAGTCCAATATTTAAGTTAAGAGCTATAATGATAAGTATATTTTAGGGCGAGATAATGTGAAATTAATAATTTATTTCTTTTGTAGACGAATTGTTATTTGAAGACGAATATAGGCGAACCCTTTCGAATTAGTCCCTTACAAATAACCGTTTCTTAACAAATAACAGAGAGATATTTTTTTAAAGTGATAACTTTATTTGGCGCGCTTGGTTGGGGACCAGCGTGGCGGGGAAGGGGAAGAGGGGCAGATAGGCGAGCGCCGCGCGTATAGCCGAGGCCTCTCTCGCTCTCTCTCGCTCCTTCTTTCTCTTTCTTTCTTTACGCGTCTGCAACTATGCGTGCACGCAGCTACGCGAATTTATTTAATCTCCATATTCCTACCAACTACGAAATCAATAACCTGCAGGTTAAGTTCTCATTATGTTTCGTTTCGTTTTATGTTGACAGATTTTCACGCTACAGCTCCCTTAACAATACTATTATTTTTTTGAAGTAAGTTCAGTTACAAGCGGTGTTATTTTTATATAAATATCACCATGGTCAGCTTACAATATTAGTTATTAAAAATTGGCATTTGACATCATTGCAAATGGCACATGCTTTTAACGAGGACAACAAATAGGTGGTAGGCGGGCTGGTGGTGGTAATTTGCCCAGTCTGCTGAGGCGGGAAAGTATGCACGCTATGATATTCCTGTATAGGTATTTAGAATTCTAGAACTACAAATATATTCATATACTAGGTTACCTACATAAAGATAGTACGTTACCATAGATGAATAAACATATAGATCCTGAATATTTAAGCCTTCCACTACTGCGAACGTATCAATCATAAGGAGATTATTTGACGACGGATGGCTAATCAGAAAATACCAACACTTTTAACTGCCTTTGTGGTCAAGCGGTAAAGTCCTTGGATTAGACGCGGAGGTACTAGGTTCGATTCCTGGTCGGCACACAACAATTTATTTATTTTTAGCTCCATCTTACCTTGGTTACGAATTTGCGCTGTTTGGGGTCGAGTCGATGGACCCAAGGCGCCTGGGCAAGGAGTATTTATATCATTTGTATTATATACTTCATTCCATTGTATTGTTTTTATGAATTCTTCGACTTTATTATAATATATTCGCGAACGTTTGGTTTTATCTATAAATGCAGTTTTACCAGACCAAAAAAGCATTACTGCAGCATGATCTGTGATGTCACTATTTAGAACTATTGTGGTAGCAGATCTATTTGTATTTAAGATGACGTGGTCGAGGCATGAGTTCCCACATATAGCACAGATGTGAGCTGGAAGAAGTCCGTGAGCGGCTTCACTGCATTACAATATTCTGTAAAATTTTAGTCTTTGTTATTATTTGAAATGTCAATATTTATATCCCCAATGACAGCTATGTTAGGCACATCATCTAGTGAGGTTATTATTTCGTCAAGAGAATTAAAAACGAGATCATTTTTTGTGAATGAGGGATACATATACATACATCCTTTTTTATTTAGGAAGCCGAAGGAAACAACGCACATACAGTCAGTTTTACAAGGTTTTTATATTGCGCCACTTCCTTCAATTTTAACTATTTGACAAGGCCTTATAGTTTTGTTGCTTAACCATGGGCCTTAATGTCGTATGGTGCAGAAACGTGGACACTGACGGTAGGTCTGGTTCACAAGTTCAAGGTCGCTCAGCGAGCTATGGAGAGAGCTATGCTCGGGATTTCACTAAAAGATAGAGTCAGAAACGTTGACATACGTCAACAACCAAAGTTACCGATATAGCTTTTAAAATTAGCAAGATGAAGTGGCAATGGGCTGGACACATATGCCGCAGAACCGATGAACGATGGAGTAGACGGGTTCTGGAGTGGAGACCACGTACTGGAAGACGCAGAGTGGGACGACCCCCCGCCAGATGAATGGATGACCTGAGGAAGGTCGCTGGTGGGGGATGGATGACGGTGGCAGAAGATCGTGTGAAGTGGCGAGCCTTGGGGGAGGCCTACATCCAGCAGTGGAGAGACACAGGCTGATGATGATGATGATGAACCATGGGCCTTACCTTACAACGATCAGTCTAACTACCACGTATAAAATCTATAGCGAAGAGCAACGAGGAAACGTCAGAAACTTCATAGAACATGCGATATCTATAAGAGTTATTGATCTATGTACATGACCCAGTATGGTAACAGAATATTTGATTTAGACACGAAGTTCCGACTTAGTGACAGCGGCAGTCTATTCAAATGCTAAGCAGATTTCCTTACATTACGAAAATGACAATCCCTACTAATATTATAAACGTGAACTAAGCTTTGTCTGTTTGTCGGTCTTTAACTAGACCGATTTTGATTAAAGGATCAATTTTGAGCTATTTATGCGCGACGCAAAGGAGGGTTGTGTTTATCAGCCTATGAATGTAATATTTTTCTTTATCCTGCCCATCACCTTACATGATCTCCAAGGTTAGCTGGTGAAGAATGCCTTATGGCGTTATAGTTTGCCTATGTACTAGGTTTTTAAGTGCAATAAAGTATTTAAATAAATAAATATGTAAGAGTATGTATTTATTTATTTATCTATTCGAAGTATCCCTTCGTTCTTCTCACAACTCACTTCTTTCTGTCCCCTTGCATCATTCTGGATTTGTTTCAAATTCTTTTACAGTTGTTGTCACAAATTTATGGAACAATCTCCCTGTAAACATAAGTAAGCGTCTACCAGATCTTCGTTCAAAAAACTCCTCTATCTACACTTTCTAAATAGCTCCCAACAATGTTAATAAGTGTATATATGTATATTTTTGTGTATGTATTAGTATATTGATATTGCAGTATGTTAAATTATATTATGTAAGTATATATAATTATGTTGAATTTATACTACTAATAATATTTATTTCATTGCACCTATAAATGTTCTAATTTTTCCCTAAGGTTTGGCTGTCAGAAAATGTCTACGGGCATTAAGTCCGCCTTTGTACTTTGTGCAATAAAGTTTTTAATAAATAAGGTACAAATAACAGCGCTAACAAACAAAAAAAAATGTACACAACATTGAAAAACACTAAAGTCAACCAGTGCGTCCTCTCCGCAATGTCGTACGGAGCAGAGACGTGGACACTGACAGTGGGTCTGGTTCACAAATTCAAGGTCGCTCAGTGAGCTATGGGGAAAGCTATGCTTGGTATTTCTGATGGATAGAATTCGAAACGTTGATATTCGTCAGAGAACCAAAGTTACTGACATAGCATTCAAAATTAGCAAGCTGAAGTGGCAATGGGCCGGACACATCTGCCGCAGAACCGACGACCGATTGGCAAACGGGTTCTAGAGTGGAGACCATGTACGGGAAGACCCAGAGTGGAAAGATGGGGGTTGGATGAGGGTTGCAAAAGACCGCGTGCAGTGGCGAGCCTTGGGGGAGGCCTATATCCAACAGTTGAGAGACACAGGCTGATAATGACGATGATATATCTTGAACATTTGCCGGTCATTTTGGCTTCTATGGAAGTAACGACATTGAAATGGGAACTGTGCCAACTTCACAGCAATCACAGTGGATCAATGGTTCCATTATATGTAGGATTATAGTACATAAAGAAACAGTAGAAAAATTATAATCGCTATGTGGAAATGTCCAACAATGGCGGAATTAAAAAACTTATATACCTACAATCAAAATATATAATTTATATATCAACATACAATAAACAAAAAAATGCATACAGTTATACACTCATGCAAATATACATACATATACATACAATATACTCGTCCACACGTACAATAAACTAAAACTTATACACTTATACATGTACAATAAATAAAAGGTAATTTATAATGTAAATTTATTGCTTGCCTCTTTTTCCTATTCCTATTTTTATTGTTTTGTATTTTTGACCTGTTTATAATTTTCTTTTATTATTTGTAATTGTAACTTGTTTTTACTCCTAATATTATAATCAACTGTTTTAACTGTATACATATATGTAAATAATATAAAATCTTCTTGGCCTATGTTCTGCTAATACTATAACTGTTAATATGAATATTAATAAAGGCTGTGTTTTTTCTTAAAAAAGAATAAATAAAATAAAAAAATGAATTTCATGGACAGTTGCCGGGTCCTTAGTGTGTGCGAGTGGACACAATGGTGTCTCTGCCTTGGGACCAACTATGTTCATTTACACGTGCAACAAGAGCGAGTAACTCGGTTGTAAGAACGCTTTCATCAACATCCTGAGATGGTCGGTTCGAACCCTAGCATGTACCAATGAGAAATACACTTTTCTTACGTACATTTAATTGGAGAGCACGGATTAACCGTCATGGTATCACTAAATTCACAAATTATGGAATCGTTAAAAAAATACATGAGACCCTTGCCAACCAGTGTGGCCATTCAGCGCGGCAAAAGCAGGCCTAAATATATTCTGGAAGGCCCATATCTCCAGCAGTGGAGGTCTAGGACTCTTTGTTATAGGGGCTGGAATGATGATGTTCTGGAAAGCCCATCTTTAGAAGTTTTATTTTTTTTGTTTAATACTGAACACGACATGTGACATCGTGCCCACCTGATGGTAAGCGGTACGCGAGGTCCAAGAATGGGAGCAACTGATGCCAGCCTAAGACGACCGACATCAGTCCCTACCACTATGCCGGCCTATTAAAAGTAGAGGTAATAAACTTTCGGGGTGGTCAGAAAAGTAGAGGTCTAGGAGAATAACAACTCCACACAGTTTCTATTAGTTTTTTCTATACTTACTGTGGTGTATAGTCGTGTCCCGTGGTCTCTACGAGATTGCCTATATTGAGTTATTGTTGTTAAATGAATTATTTGATAAAGGGTAGAGAATCAATCACAATGATTGACGAGCCCGACTCAGCTATTACCTGCTTAGCATATCAATAACTAAGAAAAATCGGACAGCCTGGAGCTGTCATTCATTGGTTCGTTCAAAGGTATTTTATTTAGTAAAATTAGAATAGCGCTCAGAAATTAATAAGAAAATATATTAATTTTAATAATAAATACATACTCCTCCTCCTCCTTAGTCGGTACCCCACTGATGGGGATCGTGACTCCGTCGCAGTCGCAGCTTATCCACCAGCCGTCTCCAACGGTTTCGGTCCTCGGCGTAGTGGATGGCCTGGTCTACAGGGATGTTCAGGTGGTCAGCCACCTGACTGGACCATCGCTTGGGGCTTCTTCCTCTTGTTCTTTTACCGTCTACCTTGCCTGTGATTAGAACTTTATACCTACAATCAAAATATATAATTTATATATCAACATACAATAAACAAAAAAATGCATACAGTTATACACTCATGCAAATATACATACATATACATACAATATACTCGTCCACACGTACAATAAACTAAAACTTATACACTTATACATGTACAATAAATAAAAGGTAATTTATAATGTCAATTTATTGCTTGCCTCTTTTTCCTATTCCTATTTTTATTGTTTTGTATTTTTGACCTGTTTATAATTTTCTTTTATTATTTGTAATTGTAACTTGTTTTTACTCCTAATATTATAATCAACTGTTTTAACTGTATACATATATGTAAATAATATAAAATCTTCTTGGCCTATGTTCTGCTAATACTATAACTGTTAATATGAATATTAATAAAGGCTGTGTTTTTTCTTAAAAAAGAATAAATAAAATAAAAAAATGAATTTCATGGACAGTTGCCGGGTCCTTAGTGTGTGCGAGTGGACACAATGGTGTCTCTGCCTTGGGACCAACTATGTTCATTTACACGTGCAACAAGAGCGAGTGACTCGGTTGTAAGAACGCTTTCATCAACATCCTGAGATGGTCGGTTCGAACCCTAGCATGTACCAATGAGAAATACACTTTTCTTACGTACATTTAATTGGAGAGCACGGATTAACCGTCATGGTATCACTAAATTCACAAATTATGGAATCGTTAAAAAAATACATGAGACCCGTGTGGCCATTCAGCGTGGCAAAAGCAGGCCTAAATATATTCTGTAAAGCCCATATCTCCAGCAGTGGAGTTCTAGGACTCTGTGTTCTAGGGGCTGGAATGTTGAAATTCTGGAAAGCCCATCTTTAGAAGTTTTATTTTTTTTGTTTAATACTGAACACGACATGTGCCATCGTGCCCACCTGATGGTAAGCGGTACGCGAGGTCCAAGAATGGGAGCAACTGATGCCAGCCTAAGACGACCGACATCAGTCCCTACCACTATGCCGGCCTATTAAAAGTAGAGGTAATAAACTTTCGGGGTGGTCAGAAAAGTAGAGGTCTAGGAGAAGGTAGAAACAACTCCACACAGTTTCTATTAGTTTTTTCTATACTTACTGTGGTGTATAGTCGTGTCCCGTGGTCTCTACGAGATTGCCTATATTGAGTTATTGTTGTTAAATGAATTATTTGATAAAGGGTAGAGAATCAATCACAATGATTGACGAGCCCGACTCAGCTATTACCTGCTTAGCATATCAATAACTAAGAAAAATCCGGACAGCTTGGGGCTGTCATCCATTGGTTCGTTCAAAGGTATTTTATTTAGTAAAATTAGAATAGCGCTCAGAAATTAATAAGAAAATATATTAATTTTAATAATAAATACATACTCCTCCTCCTCCTTAGTCGGTACCCCACTGATGGGGATCGTGACTCCGTCGCAGTCGCAGCTTATCCACCAGCCGTCTTCAACGGTTTCGGTCCTCGGCGTAGTGGATGGCCTGGTCTACAGGGATGTTCAGGTGGTCAGCCACCTGACTGGACCATCGCTTGGGGCTTCTTCCTCTTGTTCTTTTACCGTCTACCTTGCCTGTGATTAGAACTTTTTCTAGATTATCGTCTTCTCTTCTTGCAATGTGGCCAAAGTATTGAGGAATTCGGGCAAAGCAGATGGTACGGAGTCTTTGCTCCCTAGTCAGCTTAAGCTCTTCGAGCACAGAAATGTTAGTACATACTACATAAAATTAAATACCGTAAATAATATTATGAAAAAAAAATGATCTCCAGAGACGTCCTATCAGAGATAGTCCCAAGAAAGCTGGCAACATTTCCCCTTTGTATAATGAAATGAAATGAAATAATTTATTTGTCAGAAACATGGTAGGTACAGGGATGTAAATTATTATATGTAATTATATCACATGATTCGCTATTTCTAGCATACAAATATTTATTTAGTCACATGACTTTGTCGAGCTTAGTGTCTAGGTATTCTTTTGTCGAATAAAAACATTTATTAACCAGCATTTGTTTGACTCTTAATTTGAACAGTTTTAGTGGCAGCTCTCTTATAGTAACTGGAAGCTTATTAAATATCTTTGTTGCCATTGCATAACAATTTCGGCTATATTGAGTACTTTTATGAGCTGGAATAATTATTCTACTAGGATAACGCGTTTTAAAATTGCAATTATCCCCAAGAGTTTTAAAAAGTTCCGGGTGGCTTTTTACAAATAAACAGCATTCAAGTATATAGATAGAAGGAACAGTCAGTAATTTTAGTTTTATAAATAAAGGACGACAGGAAGTCATAGGAGGTGTGTTACAAATAGCACCTTATTACTTACCTTATAGCGAGGCTATAAGGCACGTTGGCAGAAGTAATTAAGAAAGCTGGCTTCCTGACTCTAGACTTCTTAGCCAGGCGCTTGGCTGAGGGCCCCCATGTGAGATGGGGCTAATGTGTCTACACCTACCAAGTTTCTACGGCCCAAAGGTCTTGCCGTCGGGTCTCTTGCGATCGCTCCGCGCAATCCCAGAGGGTTCTAGGATCGCGGGTACTCCAGCAGTGACAAGAGAGCTTCAAAAATGTCGTTAAATATATATATTTATTAAAATAAATGGTTTAGCTTTTAAATCCCATACAAAAGACCATAACGGTTAACTACCCTCAAAAACCTTTGTGAATTTGAATGATAATTTGGATGGTATGAAATATTTAAATTACAGCCTTTTTTTTACTAGCACGACCTGACGTAAATGAAATGAAATGAAATGAAACGAAACGAAACGAAATGCAATGAAATGACATGAAATGACATGAAATGACATGAAGTGACATGAAATGACATGAAATGACATGAAATGACATGAAATGACATGAAATGACGTGAAATGACATGAAATGACATGAAATGACATGAAATGACATGAAATGACATGAAATGACATGAAATGACATGAAATGACATGAAATGACATGAAATGACATGAAATGACATGAAGTGACATGAAATGACATGAAATGACATGAAATGACATGAAATGACATGAAATGAAATGAAATGAAATATTTGTTTGTGATTGTATGGTTACAAATGAAGGTGAACAATATATTTTTACCTGCAACAATCTACCTTAAGAGGCGTACAAATATTAATTTGGGTCCTAATACTAATCAACAAACTACGGCTAAAACAAACAATTTATTTACATACATTAATCTTATACAGGTTCATTACATATGTCAATATTATATAATATAAATAAATGTCAAAATAATACACCTAGATAAATGACAAAATAAAATAATAGTAATATAAAATAATAGGTAGCGCGCAAGGTCCGTGAATGTTAGCAACTGGAATCGGATACTCATGACTGACAACAGTCCCTAACACTATGCCGGCTTGACTGGGCATGACGGCAATTTGAGCGTGATCCCGAAACGTGTGAATACACTTTACTGGGTTTATCGTCACGAACGGTGGATACTTCTCCGCCCCGGCAGACTGGGTTTACCCACCTATTAAAATAAATAGGCTTTTTTTCAAAACGAAGCGTCCTATTTTTATTGAATTAATTAATTTAATTATTAAACTAATAACTAACGACTAATAACAAATTTGGAAAAAATAAATGGAAACATAAAGGGTCAATTAGAAGTTACCGCAAATGGACTACAAACATAAAATAAAATAAAGAAAACTTACAAAAAATAAACAACAACAATTAATAAAAATAAAAGCAGTGGGTACACAGCTAAGAAGATGAGGAGTTCGAGGAGTCGAATATTTCATGATAGACGGCAGCCCAGATTTGCATCACTTAACGTGGCTCAACGATGAGCAGATCGATGATTTAGATCTTAACTTAGACCAAAGTAATTTATTTTTCCATAGAGTGGATAGTGCAGATTTTAAATACAGATGCAAGAAGAAAAAATGCAAAATGGTAGGGAAGTATGTTATGGGCGATATTTTAGGAGAGGGCTCTTATGGCAAGGTAAAGGAGATGCTGGACTCCGAGACACTCTGTCGGAGAGCCGTTAAGATACTGAAAAAGAGGAAGCTGCGGAGAATACCTAATGGAGAGCAAAATGTACAGAGAGAGATCCAACTGCCGGGTTGTACAGTGTATTGCGCAATATTCTCACCGTCCACCATTCTGCTGCTCTCACTACCCAACTTAATACTGTATTATACCACTTTTATCAGTATTTTGCTAAGAGTTGTAAAGATAACATATACCTACTGAAGATTATCTAATTTAGTACTTTACAATCCAGTAGTAATAGTAGGTACGATAGAATGAAAAGTTTTTTTATTTTTATTTTATTAATTATTCTATACAATTACGTCAGTGCCGAAGATCCAATTGTAAATACACGTTTGGGAAAAGTTTCAGGGAAAGTGTTAAAATCTTTTATGTATGATGTCGAATATTATGGATTTATGGGAATACCTTTTGCTATTCCACCGGTGGGGGAGCTAAGATTTTTGGTACGTAAATTGTGATATGTGCTAATTTGTGCAAATTTCGCTAAACCTACAGCCATATTCCATACTTTAAGAATTTATTTATATTTACGCAGTAAAACTATATAATGATTGCTTGGTTGTAGTGGACATATGTAACCGGTGTTAGTTAGCAGCCAAATCTCAGCAGCCAATTATAACTGACCGATTTAAGAAGTACGTATATTTACGTATTTCATTACAAAAAAAAATACTTTTTAAATCGGTCAGTTATAATTGGCTGCTGAGATTTGGCTGCTAACTTCACACTGGTACATATGTATTTGCTTGCTCTAAGTCAGTGTATAGGAGCAGAGTCCGTGAGATAATTAGTGTTAAGTATTCGATAGAATGGACTTAAATGTGATTTTTAATCAATATATAAAAATATCAATATAAATTAAAATAAATAATTCAGAAATCGTATTTTTAGCCTCCTCATCCACCTGAACTTTGGGAAGGAATTTTGGCAGCTAATAAAGAAAAACCTGCCTGCATTCAGTATAATTACAATATCCCCAAACAGCAACCTTACGGTGTATACGGAAACGAAGACTGTTTATTCCTTGATGTATTCACCCCAAGTCTTCCAGAACAATCCGAAGAAAAGCATCCAGTATTAGTACTAATTTACAATGAACAATTCAGAAATTCCTATAACAAAAGTCAGCATTATGGACCAGACTTTTTTATAGACGAAGGCGTATTAGTAGTTACAATAGCTCACAGACTATCCGTCTTCGGATTCCTATCCTTACAAGATGATGTTTTATCAGGGAATTCAGGATTAAAAGACATAGTTTTAGCATTAGAATGGGTAAATAATAACATCGAATTCTTTGGTGGTGATAATAAAAGAATAACTTTATTAGGGGCACAAGGAGGTGCTGCAGCTGTAGATATACTTCTCCATTCTAAAGCTAAACATTTATTTCATGCTGTGATTATTCAAAGTGGAACTTCTTGGTCTTCTCAGTATTTCCAAAAAAATGCAAGAAAAAGAGCACATAAACTGGCTGATCTCGTAGAAAGATCCTTAATTAACAATACTAAAATAATTAAAGAATTAAACAAAATTTCACCAAATGAACTTTTACTTAACGAATGGAACGCAAATCCAGACGATTATTATCAAATTCATCAAAGAAATATACTTACATTTGGACCTGTTGTCGAAAAGGAATCTTCAAATAGTATTATTACTTCATATCCAGAAAAATCAAATTTATCTATAACAATTCCAGTAATGATTGGGTTCAACTCTAGGGAAGGAATTGAAGGTGCATTGCAATACCTAATAGAACCTAGATATTTAAGTTTCGTTGAAAAATCATTTGCCATAAACATGCCAAGACGGCTTAATTTCAGATTTGATCCAGAATCTGACGCTTATCAAGAAGCTGTACAGCAAATAAAAGACTTCTACTTTCCTGGTGGAAAAGTGAAAACGAATCATACTGGTGAATTTATTACTTACATAGGAGATGTTACAAATATGTATGCAATTGATCATACAGTAAAAGTTTATGCTAATGTTTCTAAAAAACCTATTTATTACTATCATTTCGATTATTCTAGCTCACTTAATGAGAACAAAATAAGTCTATATAAAGAAATGACAGTGAAAGATGGAACTTGGGGAGCAGCAACAGGGGATGAACTATGCTATTTATTTGTATGTCCCAAATTAATTAAGGAATATAGAAATTTTAACAAGTCAAACAATGAAGCGATACAAATACATCGGAAAATGATTAAAATGTGGAGCAATTTTGCAAAGTTTCAGTATGTATTATATTATTTTATTCAATTTAAATCTTTAAACTATTTTCTATAAATATATAACTTGTTTTATTTCAGTAATAAAAGTATTAATTAATTTAATCATTATAATTTTAAAATACCAACTTCTGTAATCGTAAATAAAATGTCATTAAAATTGACGTCAGACCCTCATCAAATTGGCTTTGGCCAGCGTGGCGAGTGTAGGCCTGATTCTCCAGAAATATGTTCGGTAAGGCCCATCTCTAACAGTGGAGGTCTACTCTGTGTTCTAGGAGCAGTGATGATGATGATATTGATATAATTATTTTCTTTTAGTTTTAATCGCACCTTGTAATTGCTGTAGTTGTCCCAAACCTTGAAACAGAATTAAGGGATTTGTAAAATAAAAAGTTTAGCGTTAAATTTATTTATTCATCCTCTGAGACAGATATCTGTATTATATTTTTTAATTATTCCTAATAGCCAAATATATAAATCGAATACATTAATAATTAAAATTAATGGTGGTTCAATAAAATAAATACTTTCTATTAACTTTCAGCGTCCCAACAAATAACAAGGACAATATACTTAACGAAGTTAATTGGAAACCTTATAGTTCTACAGAAGCGGAGCATCTAAGAATAGACAAAGATTTTAAAATGAAAAAAATGTTATATTCTGGACGATTCAAATTTTGGGATAAGTTCATTGATAATTGGAGTAAAAAGGCAGTAAAAGGAGTTGTTTTTGATTTGAAAAGAGATGAATTATAAAATACTTGTTAAAGATTTTGTTTTATTTTTTCAAATCAAACTTTAGATATAGGAAATTTCTAAATAGATAATTTTACACAACTAATTCATTACAGTCCTTAGAACTTCTGAAGATGAGCAAGTACATATTTTACTAGAGAAATTGTTATACTCTCGCAACGCTGCCTGGCTAGACGTATTGGCGAAGGTCTGATGCCAATTTGACAATCTCTTAACGATTTCAAAGTAAACTATCATCACGACCGATTGCCTTTCGTGGTTATAAATAAGCGGATTCACATTTAGCCAACTTTACTATAGGCCAATCATGACAAGTGGCAAGCTCATCGATTTCAAACGATTTCAAAGTCAAAGTCAAAATATCCTTATTCACGTAAACCTATTACAGGAATTTTTTACAAACTTAAATTATTTTAAATAATTTTACTTCTGCTAGTGAAAGACTAAGCAGCAAAGAGTTCCCAAAGAGTAAGCTGTTAGCAGAAGATCAGCAGCCTAGCCGATTGCAGTGAACTGTTAATGTTTAATTTGACTAAGAAAGGAATGAAGTGCATGGAAAATTCATTAAATAAATAAACGAAGACAAATTTCTAAGCATTCCGTGGATTTACCGTGCGGGTACCGGATCCATCGTGTGTGGATAAGAATGGTGTCTCGGCCGACAATAGGTTAGTTTAAAAGGGAGGTCTCCTTTTTTATTTTATTGCGCGACAATACCCTCACCATCTACCATTCTACTCCTCTCCCTACCCAAACAAATACTATGATTCCGTTAATGACATCTTGAAATCTCTTTTCATAAATGTACTGACAGCAGACCTGCTTAGGCCCAATTCTTTCAGTAAGTGGTGCAAAGTCTTTGCTGGAACTCTTCTCGCACCAACCTACACGACGTAAAGCTGAGTCTCTGACAACTGTTAATACGAAAGAAATCTGTATTTTCATTCAACTTTTCGATTAAAGGACTGAGTTCTAATAACTCGACCACCAATACTAATAACAATAATATTACAATAATTAAATACTATCTATTTGCAACTTAGATAAGAATGTAAACCTACTTTAATATCAACAAGCAATTGATATCGCATTTCATGAAATCCCCCAGACTTAATCGTAGACTCATAACTCAAAAGATTATCGTGAGGGACACGTCAGTGCTAAGTTTCCTCAAAATGTGAACAAAAACTTATCGTTATTTATTAAGCAAGCTAAAATGACTTGCGTTAGAATGTTATTTCTATTTTTAACAATATTTATTGCTGTGGCTATCAATGTAGGAGCTAACGAAATTGTTGTTGATACAAAACTAGGAAAAATTTCTGGTAAAGAAGTTAAATCAATATTGCAAGATGAAAAGTATTATTCGTTTATGGGAATTCCATATGCCAAATCACCTATTCCTTCAAATGAACTAAGATTTATGGTAAGTTATTATCTTTATATCCTATTTTAATTATTACTCCTGTTTATTACAAGTTTCTATTTTATTTTATACTGTATTTTTTTAGCCCCCACAAAGCCACGAAGGATGGGAAGACATAATGGATGTTACAAAAGAAAAAAATGCATGTGCTCAATTTTTTTTACCAGTAAGATTTGTTTCAAACTACGGATTTTTCGGAGAGGAAGACTGCCTACACCTTAGTGTCCACACACCAAGATTGCCTACTAAAGAAAACAATAATCTGCCAGTTATTGCATTTATACTTAACGATCAGTTTAGAATGTCACACAATGGTTCAAGAGAATTTGGGCCGGATTTCTTTATGAAAGAAAATGTAATCATCGTAACAATCAACCACAGGCTTGGAGCATTAGGTTTTGTCTCATTTGAAGACGATTTATTACCAGGAAATAATGGGCTGAGAGACATAATATTTGCTTTAAAATGGATCAAAGAAAACATTGCTAATTTCGGCGGCGATCCCGATAATGTGACACTAATGGGAAGTCAAGGAGGTGGCGCTGCAGTTGATATTTTACTTCATTCAAACAAAGCAAAAGGATTATTTCATAGAGCTATATTACAAAGTGGTACTTCATGGAATCCCATGTATTTTCCTGGAGTTGCGAAGAAACGTGCGATTGATTTATCAGAAAGTCTTGAGTATGGAGCTTATAAAAGCTCGACCTTTATTAAATTCTTAAGTCGCTTACCAGTTTCAGATATAATAAAAAGGGAATTAGATGTAGTACATGCTGACGAAGCTAGAGAAGTACAACGAGGTCGACCTGCTTTTGGTCCTGAAATTGAACATGATCATCCTGAATCAATAATTTCCAAATTACCGGAAGATACAAATAATAATATAGACGTACCAGTTATGATTGGATATAACTCAAGAGAAGGTATAGAATTATCAGAACGTTTCTTAAGAAAACCACAGTATTTAACATTTGCTGATCGAGATTTTCTGTTATTGTTCCCTATTAGAACAAATTACCATTTTCAAATAAACGACAATATCTATGAGGATGCTATAGAAGAGATTAAGAAGTTTTATTTTGATGAAGGATATATAAAAGTCAGTAAGCCGGGAGAATATATAACTTACATTGGTGATATAATTCAGTTTTATTCGATCGATTATACGATAAGGAAGTATACCAATGAATCCAATACTCCTGTTTATTACTACAATTTCGATTATAGTGGTGATTTCAATATGAGGAAAAAAATCAACTTAAAAGAAGCAATTAATTTCG
Source organism: Tinea semifulvella (assembly GCA_910589645.1). Taxonomy (NCBI): domain Eukaryota; kingdom Metazoa; phylum Arthropoda; class Insecta; order Lepidoptera; family Tineidae; genus Tinea; species Tinea semifulvella. The sequence goes on from OU342612.1 coordinate 5,699,094, forward strand.
ATGGGACTTGGGGTGCTACAACTGGAGACGAATTATGTTATCTATTTGTTTGCCAGCCTATTAGGAAAACATACCAAAAAGCATTGAAAGATGAAAATTCTGAAGAATTGAAAGTTTTGAATAACATGATTAAGCTTTGGACAAATTTTGCTAGAAGCGGGTAAGTTTAAATTATTTTATATTTACATCTTATCAATAAATAGGTATTATTTTGGCCGAGTTGCTTCTTTTAGGAGTTCACATTTAGTCAACTCTACTGTTCATGACAAGTGCCAAGCTCTTCGATGCCTTCTTGATACTAGAAAACTGTCACAAATAAATTAAATATTTTAGTGTTCTTGATCAGGAATCGAACTCAGAACTGTTAATAGAGTAAGAAATCCTATATGTTCTATATATTGGACTATTCCTAGATCCATAAAGGGGTTTTCGTTTAACAATACGAATATCGATATCGCATATAATCCTTCGTCACCCTCATGAAAACAAAATCATGGGGAAAAACGTATTTTTTTTATTTCAGAAATCCAACTCCAAAAGAAGAAGATGTCGGTGTTATTTGGAAACCAGCTTCATCTGAAGATAAAGAGTGTCTCGTTATTGGAGAAGATGTTGAACTGAAATCAAAAGTAAACGAAGGAAGAGTAAAATTCTGGGACAAGTTTTTAGAAAAATATGAAAAACTTGCCGTTAATGGCATTGTCAAAGATATTAAAGATGAACTGTAAATATATTTTTTAAGTTTAAACATAGCATGATTTATTTATTGTATTAACCCAATGCCCTGTTAAATAATAATTGAAATAATATTTATTTGTATGGAATATGGTAAATAGGTACATAGTTTTTAAATAGCTCACTTACTCCGCCATTTCAGGCACACAAATTTATACTAACTAAATTAACTAATAATTTATATAAATGTAAATTAAATTATGTAAGAAATAAAATGCCATGAATTTAGTTGGCATAAGATAATACTCGTATCGAGATTTTGGTCAGTTGATTCATACAAATTATTACAATTTCTAAATTTGTTTGAATAAAACTCGCTTAACGAATAAAAGCAACACTCTATCAATAGCTTCTTGATTCTAGATTAAAACTGATTATTGGGTAATTGTTTGAGGACCTTTGGTAACTTGTTATAAATACTTAATAAAACTATAACTTTTTTTGTTTTGTTTATTCTAATCGGATACTGACCGAGAAGAATCGAGCCAGGACCAAACCACAGTTTCAAAAATAACGATAAGAGAAATCAACGATACAGTTCTCTATACCTTTGGTTTTTTAGGTAGGGCAAATCAACGATCAACATTTTGATATACGCCACGTGATTGGTAGTAGTGATAGCTTGTGACTTTCAGCCAATGACGTGCCTTAAACATGTCAAATATACATTAAACATGTCAAAAGATAATCAGCCTTTCTGTAATGGCCTTTAAAAAATGGCCATTAATGTACTCGTATCACCACGTGCCTGAAAATCAAATAAGTTTTCTTTGAACATTTATTTCAAAAAAATACTTATTAATAAAATTATAACCACGTGTCTGTAACCAAGTTAAAAACCCAAGATTAACAAGTTAATATTGTATAGATAAAAAAATATTAATCAACAATAAATATTAATGCCACCTATCAGTACATCTAGTATCCTTGATAAAGTGAACAATGAACACGCCTTTCGAGTGTTCGAACTATATTTATAAACAAGAATTGTATAATTAAAATCTGTAGCAAATATGAATAAAATAGTAGTAATCGCTATATTGACTTTGATAAAACTTATTGTTTGTAATGATACAGTGGAAGTTACTATAGGTCAAGGGGTGGTTTCAGGTTTAGAAGACAAAACGTTTTTAGAAGACAAAAACTATTATACGTTTCGTGGAATACCATACGCCGAGCCACCTGTTGGTGAACTAAGATTTCTTGTAAGTTGCAAGTTTTTTTATATATTTGTTGGGAATTCAGACAAACGCCTTAATTATTGCATATTACTATATATGTGTTTATCTACTGTTGGATATAGGCTTGTCCTAAGGCTCGCCACCTTAATCCAGCCTCTACCAGAGACGATACTTTAAGTCATCTGGCGGAGGGTCTCCGTCTTCCCATACGTAGTCTTTACTCAAGAACCCTACTCACCACTTTGTTAACAAGTTTTGAAAGCTATTTCACTACCTTTGGTCCCCTGCAGATTGTAAAAGTTTTGGTATTCATCCTTCAGATAAATACTAAGCATAGCTATCTTTAGTAGCGTTGGCTGCGATTCCGGTTCTGAAAAAGTGTGGTTTCTAACCACTGGTGACTATGTTTTATTATTATTATTACAGCCTCTAGAACATAGCGTCCTAAACCTCCACTGTTGGAGATGAGCCTTCCAGAACGTATATCTGGAGAATTTGGCCGACACTCGCCACGCTGCTGGCCAGACGGCTTGGCGAGGATATGATGTCAATTTTTAATAACAAATTATTAACGATTCCACAAGTTAGTATTAGTCGAACCGGGACCGACGCGACGGCTTAACGTGCTCTCCCAGACACGGGAACGGTGGTGTTGTAAATGTATGACAAACGTGCGTAAGAAAAGTGTATTTCTGATTGGTACATATCGGGTGGGTTTGAACCGACCTCTGTAGTTTTTAGGAAACGCGTTCATACAACCGAGCTACCACCGTGCCTTACAACCGAGCCACCACCATGCCTTGTATTTATATGTAATTATAAGGCATATTTATTTCATTTTTACAGCCTCCAAAACCACATAATGGATGGGAAGGAACCTATAACGCTCATACATCAAAAGAAACATGTAAACAGTATAGCGGCAGACAGCGAAATGGTGAAGCTCATGGCATATCAGGATCCGAAGACTGTCTACATCTTAGCGTTTACACACCATCCATTAAAGGACGATATCCAGTCATAATTTTTGATTACAATGATCATTTTAGAACGTCTTTCAATGGAACGGAAACATATTCCCCAGACTTTTTTATGGAAAACGATGTGATCATAGTAACAATTAATCATCGACTTGGTATATTTGGTTATTTATCCACACAAGACGATGTTGTCCCAGGAAATGCTGGATTAAAAGATTTTATTCTAGGTCTGAAATGGGTAAATGAGAATATTAAACATTTTGGTGGAGACAAAGATAAAGTTACCATTATGGGTAACAGAGGAGGTGCAGCTATGGCTGATATTCTTTTATACTCGGATAAGGCAACGGGTTATTTTCATGGAGCAATTCTTCAAAGTGGAACAGCTTTGGAAACAGTTTACTTTCCTCAAAAATCACGTGAAAAGGCTTTTAGACTAGGAAAAGCGCTTAATATAACTGCAGATGATAGTAAAACATTACTAAACGAGTTACAGAAGCTAGAAGCTAATAAAATACTTTTGAGGGAATCTGATGTTGTAGATTCTGAAGAAATACGAAGCAATCAAATGAGTGTGCTGTTGTTTGCTCCAATAATTGAGCACAATCATGATGGGGCAGTTTTGAAGAAATTGCCTGATCATTCAAAAGTAATTAATGATGTTCCAGTTATGATAGGATTTAATTCACGCGAAGGTCTAGATCTCGCCTCCCATTACGTTATCGAACCACGTCTTATATTGGAGACGCAAAATGAGTTTTTAATGCATTTTCCTGTTAGAACAAATTTTAAATTTAATAAGGACAGCTCCGTGTATGCTAAAGCTGAAAGAGAGATAAAGGATTTTTACTTTGAAAGTGGAGAGTTTACTATCTATAATATATTGGAGTATTCCGTTTATGTTGGTGATATGTTGCAAGTATATGCTGAAAATTTGGCTGTGCAAAAATTAGCTGCAGAGTTATCATCGCCCGTTTTCTTTTACATTTTCGATTTTAGAGGAGCATTTAATGAGAATTTAGAGTATATTTCAAGAAATGCTCGTTTCACTGTTGAGTACTGGGGAGCAACTATAACTGACGAACTATGCTACCTATTCCTTTGTTCTAGAATTAGAAAGAAGTATAGGGAAATTGTTGATCTGCCGAGTGAACAGAAAGAGGTTAAGGTTTTAAAGAAAATGGTTCGAATGTGGACTAATTTCGCTAAAACAAGGTAAGATAAAAAATATATTAATCTTATGCGCCAACATGATACTATTTTACGTATGAGACATCTGTCTTAGTTTAACAACACCACTGATCCCATGCCTCGGAGGAGGGCTTTTCGTTTCCGGTTTCAACTTGCGGAATCATGAACAAATTGTAAAAATATATTAATCTTATGCGCCAACATGATACTATTTTAAGTATGAGACATCTGTCTTAGATTAACAACACCACTGATCCCATGCCTCGGAGCAGTGCTTGTCGGTTCCGGTTTCAACTTGCAGAATCATGAACAAATTGTAAAAATATAATAATTTTATGCGCCAACATGATACTATTTTACGTATGAGACATCTGTCTTAGATTAACAACACCACTGATCCCATGCCTCGGAGCAGTGCTTGTCGGTTCCGGTTTCAACTTGCAGAATCATGAACAAATTGTAAAAATATATTAATTTTATGCGCCAACATGATACTATTTTACGTATGAGACATTAACAACACCACTGATCCCATGCCTCGGAGCAGGGCTTGTCGTTTCGGGTTTCAACTTGCGGAATCATGAACAAATTGTAAAAAAAAGAGTCTTGTCAACCCAAGTCAGTCTGGCAGCGTGGCGAGTGTAGACAAAACCTCTAGATATTGGTGTCCATATTTTATATTTTTGTTTAGTTACTTTTTGTCTAATGGACGGCTTAACGTGTTCTTAACTGGAACGGTGGTGTTGGTAATCTATGATAAATATACTTAATCTATTTCTCATTGGTACATGCCGGGGTTCGACCTGCTAACTTTGGATTGCAAAGCGTGCTTACAACCGACCCCTTAATTCGAACAGTTCTATACAAATATTCAAGCTACGACACTTTACAAGTCACGACATGTCCCGTGTTCACGTACTGAGCAAAGCGCACTTCATTAGTGAATTTTGCTTTAAATTAAATAAACACATGTCAAAGCAAAAAAGCTAATACGAGAATGGTGGAACCCGTCCTTATAAAAGTAGTGACCATTGAAAGTTTGAAATATTTTATTTGCAGGAAACGTGGTAACAAACAATATTACGTCTTATTAACATTAAAATGTTCATATTTCGCCATAAGCATGCAAAAATTTACAACAACTGTTATAGAAGTAAAGTGACTAAAGAACTCAGCGTTGCTTCTTTAGTAACTTTACCTCACAAAAGCCTTTGTGTTGTTTAGACTACTTATAGTATTCCTCTAAAAAAAAATAGTATTTACTACTGAGATTTCATTCGTCTTTTAGAAACCGTGCTTTTTGTGCCATTTAAAATAAGAATAATAAATGATTTATCGTACAAAACCAAAAGCTGTACGTGCTGTACTGATAACTAAATTTAAAAGGGTATTAATTGATCGTTGTGGTGCAGTTCTGTATATGTTTTATTTTGTAAATCTGATATAGCTGAGTTTTCCTACCAGATTCCTTTCTCAGTCAGATTGAACATTAACAGGTCACTGGAATCTGCTAAGCTGCTGGTCTTCTGCTAACAGCTTACTTATTGGACCACTTTGCTGCTTAGTCTTCCACTAGCAGGAGTAGAATCATTCAAAATAATTAACTTAATGACGTTTCATAAATGCCTGTAATAGGTTTACGTGAATGAAGATATTTTAACTTTATTTTTTTATGCCGTTAATGCATTTTCTACCAACTAACCTTTGTGACTGATATCTGTAATAAGTTAGGAAGTGTATAGTTGAAATTATTTATTACTATAAAACACAAATCAATTACATATTCAATATTATATACACGTACATAAAGAAACAAAATAAATAGATATATACCTAAATATAAAATGAAGAAAAATAATATTCTATATGTATCTATTTTTAAATTAACTTTCCGTTACGATACGATCATGCGATCACCACCATAATAATCCCGCCTCCTTTTTCTGACGTGTGAACCCCTTTTTGTGTTCCGCAGCGCCATCTTACCTAACTCGGTTACACTACCAGGCCAAAAGGCCAACAACCTCACATCTTAGTTCTAATTTAACACGCGACGCAAGTTGTCTTTTGTACAATTCTGAATATTATCTTACACTATATAAAACAACAACAATCGAAACTTCAGTAAAGTTTGGCGATTAATCATAATTCCTTTAATGCTAGAACAACGGTTCCAAATTATGAAAATTACTTTTTTTTTAAATAAATCTGTTCGCTGAGTTCATAAGCACTTTGTCCATTTTGCGGTCAACATAATCGGCCTAGAGCAAATCATTCGTGCAGTCGTTTTCGAACTAATTTTATTCTTCTCAATTGAAAACCGTCAACAAGACAAATAAATGTGCGTACCGAAGAGACCATTGCTGCTGTAACGCGGAGTGTTGAAAAAGACGCCGAAATGTCAATTCGTCGCAAAGTAGTGAAAAAATGGTCTGATCGAATGGACTATGTAACTCGTAGTGGCGGATATATGCCTAAAATCATAATTAAAAATATATGCCATAAAAATTACCTATCAGATAATAATAATAAGTTAAATATGGTTATAGTTAAATGAGGTTTTCCCGCGCTGTGAACTTCCATATTTTACCCGACGTGTTTGGGCTATAATGCTGCCAGTGAGTCCGAGAAAAGCATTAAGTCCTACAACATCTGGGATTTGATGATAACCTTATTAACTCATAAAAAATAAAGATATGTTACGTCAGACTTGGCTGTATGGGCTTGCCTTCCCTATCACTTCATCAAGGAACATTATTTATTATTTACTTATTCCACAGCTGTATTTTACAAATAAATATTTACATTCAAATGATTACCGAACACCTAGCCAATTACGGAATAACATTATTTTCACTAAACATATAGCATGAACGGATTATTAACAATTTAAACTATTAAAAAATAAACATAAGAATAAAAACAAAGAGACAATATTTAAAAAATCCATCTACGAATTATTATGTAAGTATATGTATATGTGTATTGTCAGTGTAGGTGTAAATTGTAAGTGTGAATGAGTGAAAATGTGTATATAGATTTCATTGCATTGTGCATATCTAATGTATTATTTACATAGAACTACAACTCCATCCTGCTCAGAATCCTTCCTCTGAATTTGTGTTTAGACAGACAGAAGGGGTCGATATCTGAAAACAATTTATTGATTTTTTTTTTTTTTTTTTTAATCAAAGCTTATTATATTAAACATATAAACAAAGTACAATAGTGGAACACAAGCCAAAGAGATTTTATATTATTTAGACAAAACAATTAAAACAGAAATAAGAGTAAAATATAGTAATTAGATTTAAATTAATAGTGCAATTGAACTGTGACTAGCAAAAGTAAAAGAAAAATAATAATAAATAATAATAATAAATAAGTGAACACCAATAGGTTAATGATTATTTACCTAAGACAAAATGAATGAATAAGAGGCAGAAGCAAAATTATATTACGAGTATATCAGCAAACGTATATTAGCAAACGAAGTGGATTTTCAAATTCAGTCCGGGATAAGAGTTGTCTTGATACTGCCTCCGGTGATTAGTTAGATGTATCAGAGTAGAACATGGCTAAAACACGCGGCGAACGAGTGCCTTCACTCCGTAGCCACGACTCAGACTTAGCTGTAAAGGCACACAGGGCCAACAGTGAGATAGAGACGGTTTATAGGATTTTAGTCCGTAGGCGCCCTGGGGCTTCACTAGGAAGCTTCACGGATGAGTCGGGCATGGGTGGGGGACCCGCGTTGGCCCTTCAGGCAGGGGGCGTATCATTGATGATTGATTGATTCACCGTCTAAAAAAAAAAAAAAAAAAAAATGGCTAAAACATTAATATAGACAAGTCATTTACAGTAATCTAAACAGGAGAATGAATAAATGTTTGAAAAATAAATATATACGATAGGTTATATATTTATATCTATTACTCAATTTAATTGTTTACCCATTTAATTGTATCTTTTTGTTATTCTGCTCACAACAGAATTAGATGCGTAATTAGTTCGGGTGCTAGCGGGGACAAAAAAAAATATACATCGGGAGAAGAGAACTCAAAAAACAAAGTATAGCGATATGACAAGATATTCAAATTCCTTCACAGTTACCGCAGAGAATATCTGGAACACTCTCCCTCTCTCTCTTCGAACTCTAACGACTTCGCTTTCTTTCAAAAATTATCTTTACTCCCATTTTCTATCCATTCAGAATAACTAAAGTTATGGATATCTGTGTTAAACTGTTCTTTCACTCTTTTCTCTATTTTTAACCTTAACCCTATATTATAGTGTGTATTTATTTATTTCTGTATATATGTGTATAATTATATGTATTGTATTATAGATATACTTGTATATATTATAATATGTATGATATGTAGTTTATGTAGTATTAGTATAAATTATAGTTTTTGTTATAATACTTGGCACTCTGCCTGTAATCCATTAAAACTCCCAAAAGTTAGCTGGTGGAAAATGCCTTACGGCATAAAGCTCGCCTGTGCACATAAATTTTAAGTCAATTTAGTTTTTGTGCAATAATCCTCACACGCACCTCGCCATTCAACCCGCAGAAACGACGACCATCGAGCTACACTAACTCGCCATTACACAGAAGATATTCCGGATGTTAATCTGGGCGAGATAGAAATAGCCCTTGCACAACTAAAAAACAACAAGGCACCTGGTGAAGATGGAGTTACTGCCGAGCTTCTGAGAGCAGGAGGAAAAGCAGTACTCGAACAACTCAGAAATCTCTTTGACTTCGTCATTCACCACGGGACTACGCCACAGATGTGAACCAGAAGTGTTGTGGTCTTGTTCTTTAAGAAAGGCAACAAATGCCTCTTGAAGAACTATACGCCCATATTTCTTCTGAGCCACATCTACAAGTTGTTTTCAAGGGTGGTCACGAATCGTCTCGCCCAGAGAATGGATGATTACCAGCCCTCGGAGCAAGCCGGGTTTCGAAAGGGATATAGTACCGTAGACCACATACACACACTGCGCCAGATTATACAGAAAACTGAGGAGTATAATCTGCCACTGTGTCTTGCTTTTGTGGACTACGAGAAAGCCTTCGACTCTATCGAGACCTGGGCTGTTCTAGACTCCATGCAGCGATGCCTGATTGACTGGCGATACGTTGAGGTGTTGAGATGTCTGTATGAGGCAGCAACGATGACCGTCCAGATACAAGGCCAGCATACAAGACCGATCCAACTGCGCAGAGGAGTACGACAGGGCGACGTAATATCGCCGAAACTGTTTACAAACGCGTTGGAAGATGTCTTTAAAATGCTGGACTGGAGAACCCGTGGCATTAAAGTCAACGGAGAATACATCTCGCACCTCCGATTCGCAGATGACATAGTCATAATGGCTAGCTCGCTGGAGGATCTTAGCAGAATGCTGAACGGTTTAAATGTGGCATCCCAGCAGGTTGGTCTCGGTATGAACTTGGACAATACGAAAGTCATGATCAACGAGCATGTTATAGCGAGACCAATCTGCGTGGGAAACGCTACTCTCGATGTTGTGCAAAAATACGTCTACCTTGGACAAACCATCCAATTAGGAGTAGCCAACTTCAGCAAAGAAGCCGATAGACGCATTCAGCTAGGATGGGCAGCATTCGGGAAGCTACGTCACATCTTCCTATCGAACATACCACAGTGTTTGAAGACAAAAATTTCAAACAGTGCGTTCTTCCAGTAATGTCGTATGGTGCAGAAACGTGGACACTGACGGTAGGTCTGGTCCACAAGTTCAAGGTCGCTCAGCGAGCTATGGAGAGAGCTATGCTCGGGATTTCACTAAAAGATAAAGTCAGAAACGTTGACATCCGTCAAAGAACCAAAGTTACCGATATAGCTTTTAAAATTAGCAAGCTGAAGTGGCAATGGGCTGGACACATATGCCGCAGAACCGATGAACGATGGAGTAGACGGGTTCTGGAGTGGAGACCACGTACTGGAAGACGCAGAGTGGGACGACCCCCCGCCAGATGGACAGATGACCTGAGGAAGGTCGCTGGTGGGGGATGGATGAGGCTGGCAGAAGATCGTGTGAAGTGGCGAGCCTTGGGGGAGGCCTACATCCAGCAGTGGAGAGACACAGGCTGATGATGATGATAAATATTTTTTTATTTTATTTATTTATTTATTTTATGACATGAATGTTGTCAAAAAACACAAAACATTTTTAATCCCTGCTACTCGGTAACTTTGCTTTAAAAATCTTTTGTTGTTTTCAGTAACCCTACTCCGAAAAGCGACGAAGCACTGAAAGGTTTAATTTGGGTGCCAACTGCTGGAGAAGAGAGAAAATTCCTCTACATTTCCAGACAAATGAAAATGAAATCCAACCCGTGGAGCGAGAGAATGCAGTTTTGGGATGATCTTTTGACGAAATATTCACAAATTGCAATCGATGGATTAGTTAGTGATCATGATGAATTATAAACAGCTTGTAAAGGTTTATATTAGTTTTATTTTCATGGTAATGACCACTTCCTATATAACCTGGATCGGAGTTTTTTTTTCGAATTCTTAAATTCATTTTTATTATATATAAGAAAGTAAAGATTGTGAAGATGGGTGGATGAGACGGGACACAAAAATATTTATTAATGTAAACAAATACATTTAATTAATATTTAATTTATTTGTGATATTTCTCGAGTTTGGTACGCTGGAGACATCGACGAGCTTGCCATTTGTCATGATTGGCCAATAGTAAAGTTGGCTAAATGTGAATCCGCTTATTTATAAGCGTGATTTCTGACCACTCCGAAAGGGAAACGGTCGTGATGATACTTGACTTCTATAAAAAAGTAAAGTATCGTCACGACTGTTTCCAATTCGGGGTGGTCAGAAACCACGCTTATAAATAAGCGGATTCACAATTAAGGAAAGAACCAGCCCTCTTGTCCCCAGAGTAGACAATTAGACGAGGGGTGATGTTTTTTAAATTTTTATTTATATTATACAACATATAAAACATCACCCTAGTAATTTTAATTAAAAATATGTTTTTAAGGGGATTTAACGCTTTTGCATCCGTCTCGCTCGCACAATCCAATATCTTCAAGGATTTTTCAAGTTCAAGGATAATACTTTTGAGAAATGAAGTCTATCAACTTTATCAGCCCACAGAACACAGAGTTGTAGACCTCTACTGTTGGAGATCCATTTATTTTTTAATATTTAATTTTCGACCACCTCCGTGGTCTAGTGTTAACAAACGTTGCCGTGAACTCGGGAGGTCGTGGGTTCGATTCCCACCAGGGGCAAGTTGTACATTGTATAATTTGTCTCGGTCTGGGTATTTATATGTATAATATGTATATATTTACAAAAGTATGTAGTTTATCAACCATCTAGTTTCCGTAACACAAGCCTCGTAGCTTACCACAGAAATTAGATGGCGCTGTGTGACCTGTCTGGAAATATTTATTATTATTATTATTAATTTGTCCTCCACTCGCCACGCTACCTGGCCAGACGGGTTGGCAAGGGTGTGATGTCAATTTCAAATGATTATGACAGGTTTAAAAGTTTGAAACTATATCTTGATTATAACTCTTATAATATTCTTTAGGAATGTATTTTACGTCACTTTGGTATTAAAAACAACATTAGGTAACGCCTTGACAAAACTGGTTCGACAAAAATATTTTACAATGTCTATGAATTTGAATATTTGACGTCATTTGGGCGATCATAGAAAAAATAATTTCCATTTATTTATTTAGTACACACAGCAGTACATATATTATCACACACATAACATAGTATAATTATAGCTTATCTAATATATGTACCAATTAGGTGTCACAGCATTCACCAATATAAAAAGAAGAAGAAATTAAAAACTACTTAAAATTACTTAAAATAATTAAAAACTTACTACTGTTAAAACAAAAAAAAAAAAAAAAAAAAAAAAAAAAATCCATTCCATTTGTATAATATTCGCAAGGAGTTGTCCAAACGGCTGACGGAGAAATCTGAAGACAGGAAGACTGGCAGTTATTTCTGCCAACGTATTGGCCTCGCTACATATATATGTGTCATGGCGAGTGTAGGCTAAATTCTCCAGATTTTTCTGGAAGGGCCATCTCCAACAGTGGAGATCTAGGGCTATGTGTTTTAGGGGATATGGTGAATGAAAAACGGGTGTACTAAAGTTGCACATTTTATAGCGAATTAGTACATTTATTGTTCTAATTTATTAGGTAGAATTACTACGAGTTAACCTCGACAGCGGCATTGTAACTAGATTCAAGTAACACTCAGTACTCAGGTCTTATAATATTTTTTTAAATTTTTATTATAAGTATTTTGTAAGTAGGCATAGGACAATAAATATAATGTATTCTGCGCTTTTACATGTCAAAAAAATTCATCAATATAACGAAAAGCTTATTTTCTGGGAAATAGCTTGTATTTGGAGCAGCACATTACCCAAATATACATAATTATAATCCTAAAATTATAGCTGCTGTAAATAGGCATTGTCATATTATAAACTAAGACATACACAATTATAAAATAAATACACCAAGGATTATAGCTGCTGTAATAAGGCATTGCCATAGGTACTACAAGCTAAGACGAAAACAATTATGAGGATGTCACTAAGATTATGGCTGCTGTAAAGTGGCATTATCATACTATAAGCTAACACATTATTAAAATGTCACATAAATTATAGCTGCTGTAAAAAGGCATTGTCATACTTTAGCTAAAACAAAAACAGTTTAAGGTGTCACTTAAAGAGGCATTGTCATACTATAAACTAAAACATACACAAGTAACATTTAAAATAGTTGTAACGTTAATAATGTTAATAATGCATAGAAACATTTATAGTTTTCCAAAAAAAAAAAAAAAAGAAGTTTATGCATCCGACCATAATGATTTATTTTGAAGATCCGGTCGCCATTTTTAGCTTTAATCGTTACAATTACAGATACCTTAATTTTGGTGCCATGGACCATGATCATCAATCAAGCAAGTAACAATAATACAAATACAAATCGTTTATTAACACAAAATAATAATAAAATTCTTTATTGCATCTTCATTATTCTCTAACAGCTAACCTTTAGGAGAACGACATAAGAAATTATGGGGTGCAGAGTTAGAAGAAGAGAATAAATATTAAACTAAATGCAAAGTTCAAGAACTCTAGTCCTTTTTCCTCGTTGGTAAAAAAAACCACCAATGAATAAAACGACCGACGCTCTCTAGCTCTTCGTTCGTTTGGTTTAAACCCACTTCGACTTGACCATTCTAAATATGCAATATCCACAATAATGTAACGTGGTTCTATTAAACTACTTACATATTACGGTTCATATTATTATCGAGATTACATATCGCATCAGGAACTGTCTGTCGCATCTACGGTAGGTAATTCGACGTAATCCGCGGTCTGGCGTGACTTTGCGTGAAGCAAACATATAACTAGTCAGTTAAGTCATAAACACATCGAATGCGTGAACGTGCATTCTTAAGGTCTTTTCGATATCCCGACGTCTCGCCGCCACCTGCCGGACCCGATGCTGAACCTGGGACGTATCGGAGCTGGACGAACACTGTCACCCTATCTGGGATGGGCCCTATATCATACCACACAATAAACCGCGCGAAAGAAGCTCGGGCCCAGCTAAAGCCTTTGCTGCATTTGTCATTACCTCCCCGGTGAACCTGAACATCTATAAAACGTTTTTGCGTCGCACCAGCGTGGCGACATCCATAGCGGTAGCAATGCAGGCCCAACAGAAATATCTCTTGCACGCGACCGTCGGAGCTCCGTGGTTCGTACGCAAGGCTGAACTTCACGATGAACTGAACATCGAGACCATCGACATAGGTAGGCAAATTTGCACAGCTAGAGGTTCTCAGCAGAAACCGCCGCACTTCCCGCACTGGACGAGGTTGTCTGGATGTGAGAATGTGTCTACACATGTCACAGAGAGCTGCCAAGTTTCCACAGCGCAAGTGGTTAATTAGTTATTCTTAGTCGCTACACTCTTGGCAGAGTGGTCGGTGGTTTGAGTGCTAGTGGCACGCTTAACAAGCCGTCGCCACTCCTCTCGGGCCCCGGCTTTCCTATTGCACTCATGTAGGGAATGATCCATTGCACCCTTCACCTGATCGGTCCATCTCATCGGGACCTACCACGCATCCTCTTGCCATCGACTTTCCTCTGGACTACCAAGCGCTCGTTGGATGTTTCTCCACGCCGTGACATGTGTCCGAAGAAATTAAGAATGCGTAATTGTACAGTCAAGGAAAGGCGCTGTCTGATACCCAGTTCCTCCAGTATGGATTTGTTGATTCAGAACTCCGTCCATGATATGCCCAGGATTCTCCGCCATCACCACATATCTAGGGTATTAATTCGTTTTTTTTTCTGTTTCGCGTAGGGTCCACGTCTCCGCGGCATACATAAAAATAGGGAACACAAGAGCTCTAACCAGCCGGATTTTAGTGGCTTTAGTAACGTTTCGGTTCCTCCATATCTTCTTCAGCTTGTCCATAGCAGATCTTGTAAATTATTAATAATAATTAATTAGTTATATTACTTAGTTAAAAGGTGTTAGTTTACGAACGCAGCTCCGCATGTCCATCGTCCATTTTGCTAACGATTCGCTTTGAACTCGTTTATGCAATATTAATTTGCTGAGCCTTCTTTAATCACAATTACCAAATTATGTCCTTGGCTATAACACTTTGATTCAACCATTGACTTTTACAAGGATTGGGCATTTAATTTATTATTGCCAGCGATAATCGGTTGTGTAAATCCAAGGGCGCCGCCAGCCGATAGCCCAGGCCAGATATAGGCAAATTGTAAATTTTCGTCTTTAAACTGGGATTTCGTTAATTGCAAACGTTTAAAGACAAAGAAAAAAAAATTATAGAGATTTTACTTTTGGTAATAAATAAAAAAGGAAAGGGAAACAAGTTTCTAGCATACCATGGGTTCACCATGCGAGTGCCGGGTTCAAAATTCAATTCAAAAATTCTTTATTGCACTAAAAAATATTGTACATAGGCGGGCAATGACTAAGCATTTTCTAACAACCAACCTTTGGGAGTGTGGAGAGGTAACAACGAAGGGTGCAATTTATTATAATAGACTTACACACTAATATTACATATATTAAATAAATATATACATAAATACCTACATAGACACATATATACATTAATATATATATACATACATATATATACATATTATAGTTAAGTTGGGGTTCATCGTGTGTAGGAAAGAGAGATGAGAATAATGGTGTCTCGGGCCCACGACCGACTAGAGACTTCTCGCACCAACTTCCACCATGTAAAGCTTAGTCTTGAATCCGTTCCTCATCATTTCTTCTGTGAGCTCATAATATTTATTTGACTTCATGTTATGGTCTTTTGGTAAGTTTAATAAGAATAACTTTTTTCAAGTTCCGAGAAAACACTAAGATGTCTGGCCTGTAGGTTGATACAGCTAGTTCATATGGGATCTTATAATGATGTTTAAATTTATCCATCAGAGTTTTTAAGTCTGGCTTGCAATGAGCTTTCGTACTTTGCCCTTTCTTTACTAATGTGAATTTCTCACATTTTCTGGAATGCCAACAGTTGAGATCTAGAGCTCTGTCAACTGCCACAACAACTTACACTTTCGCTGATCGCAATACTAATAGACAACTGAATACCTTTTGTAAATAAACCGAATAAGGTGAATGAGTTAAATCAGTCTTTCTTAAAGTGGGCGATTACGCCCCCTTTTGGGCGCTGGACGCCTAGAGGGGGGGCGGTAAGGGGCCCAGAAAGAAATGGGAGGCGTTGAAATACTTTATATTTAAAATTCACTGAGATTAAAACCTTGCTATTACACAACATCGATTATTTAGTTATATCCGGTCAAAGTGGGCGATAGACAAAATAAGTTTGAGAATCTCTGGATTAAATGTAGATATGGGAACAGTGTGAACATTGCTTATAACTCCCAAAACGGTAGAATTATATTAAAATGGCAACACTTTTTCGATAATATAAACAAAAGTCATAAATAACAATTGGGTCTCTCAAAACAATTGTCTATTTTGTAAAATAGCCGGTTCAAACCCCCCCGCTATGAGAAAACAATTTTTTTCTTACGTACAGCTCTCCCAAAGTGATAATGCGCATAGAAATCTTCGTCACTGTTCGGCAACGGTCGTATTCCCCGAGCGTCGGAAGACGTACATGTATATAGAATGGTTAAGTGCACTTTCTTCATGCATTATTTAGTAGAATTATTTTATAGTACTGTAGTGACCTCCTTTAAATATAAAATCTCTGCCTGTGTCAGACAGACAAGCAATTGTCAAATAAACTATTTAAATAAGATAATTAAAGTTGAAATTAAATTCACCTTTAAATACCAAACCAAGAAGGGTGTGTAATAGCAGCTCTATATAATTCCACACAGAGAGTACACGTGCAGTCACTGCCAATATATAAAAACAACTGCCCGAATTGTTTTCGATTGTGTACTTATGATATTGACTTCTATTTCTTTCAAACAAGGTGCAAATTGCAAGTGCATTCTTTAGGGCTCTTACGATTTAATGATTCGGGTGTTTCCGGGAATACGACAATTAGCGAAGATCTGCATGCGCATTATTAATTTGGGAGTACTGTACCATAGTTGCCATAGATTTACAACACCACCGTTCCCGTGCCTCGGAGAGCACGTTAAGCCGTCGGTCCCGGTTCCACTTTTACTAATTTGTGGAATCGTTATTAAATTATCCTAAAAAAATGATATTAGATCCTCGCCTCCGATCCTTTTCCGAGTTGATATGGTCACTTAATGCGTCTAAGCCCTAACTACCGAAGCACGTGTTGTTAAAAATGATATTAGATCCTCGCCTCCGATCCTTTTCCGAGTTGATATGGTCACTTAATGCGTCTAAGCCCTAACTACCGAAGCACGTGTTGTTAAAAATGATATTAGATCCTCGCCTCCGATCCTTTTCCGAGTTGATATGGTCACTTAATGCGTCTAAGCCCTAACTACCGAAGCACGTGTTGTTAAAAATGATATTAGATCCTCGCCTCCGATCCTTTTCCGAGTTGATATGGTCACTTAATGCGTCTAAGCCCTAACTACCGAAGCACGTGTTGTTAAAAATGATATTAGATCCTCGCCTCCGATCCTTTTCCGAGTTGATATGGTCACTTAATGCGTCTAAGCCCTAACTACCGAAGCACGTGTTGTTAAAAATGATATTAGATCCTCGCCTCCGATCCTTTTCCGAGTTGATATGGTCACTTAATGCGTCTAAGCCCTAACTACCGAAGCACGTGTTGTTAAAAATGATATTAGATCCTCGCCTCCGATCCTTTTCCGAGTTGATATGGTCACCTAATGCGTCTAAGCCCTAACTACCGAAGCACGTGTTGTTAAAAATGATATTAGATCCTCGCCTCCGATCCTTTTCCGAGTTGATATGGTCACTTAATGCGTCTAAGCCCTAACTACCGAAGCACGTGTTGTTAAAAATGATATTAGATCCTCGCCTCCGATCCTTTTCCGAGTTGATATGGTCACTTAATGCGTCTAAGCCCTAACTACCGAAGCACGTGTTGTTAAAAATGATATTAGATCCTCGCCTCCGATCCTTTTCCGAGTTGATATAGTCACTTAATGCGTCTAAGCCCTAACTACCGAAGCACGTGTTGTTAAAAATGATATTAGATCCTCGCCTCCGATCCTTTTCCGAGTTGATATGGTCACTTAATGCGTCTAAGCCCTAACTACCGAAGCACGTGTTGTTAAAAATGATATTAGATCCTCGCCTCCGATCCTTTTCCGAGTTGATATGGTCACTTAATGCGTCTAAGCCCTAACTACCGAAGCACGTGTTGTTAAAAATGATATTAGATCCTCGCCTCCGATCCTTTTCCGAGTTGATATGGTCACTTAATGCGTCTAAGCCCTAACTACCGAAGCACGTGTTGTTAAAAATGATATTAGATCCTCGCCTCCGATCCTTTTCCGAGTTGATATGGTCACTTAATGCGTCAAAGCCCTAACTACCGAAGCACGTGTTGTTAAAAATGATATTAGATCCTCGCCTCCGATCCTTTTCCGAGTTGATATGGTCACCTAATGCGTCTAAGCCCTAACTACCGAAGCACGTGTTGTTAAAAATGATATTAGATCCTCGCCTCCGATCCTTTTCCGAGTTGATATGGTCACTTAATGCGTCTAAGCCCTAACTACCGAAGCACGTGTTGTTAAAAATGATATTAGATCCTCGCCTCCGATCCTTTTCCGAGTTGATATGGTCACTTAATGCGTCTAAGCCCTAACTACCGAAGCACGTGTTGTTAAAAATGATATTAGATCCTCGCCTCCGATCCTTTTCCGAGTTGATATGGTCACTTAATGCGTCTAAGCCCTAACTACCGAAGCACGTGTTGTTAAAAATGAACAGAAATACATTAGTAGCTATGGATGTACAGAACGCGACCGACGTTCCAATCCACATCGCCTCTTCAATAAACTCCGCGGTAAACGAACAACATACCGAATTCGTTATTGATATAGAACAGGGTGATAGTGAAACGAGTGAACTAGTGAATAGTGTTAAAGTTGAAATGAACGGACACAGTAAGTACATTGCATTTAGCTATTTATAACCTAAAGGATAAGTATCAATTAACAAAAATATAGTTACAATGTGGTGGCTCGTGAACGTATTCCATAAATTCCAAAAATAACTTTTTTTACGAATTCAAATTCAAAATCTATTACTGCACAGAATACAGGTCAATAAAAAGAGTCAGCCGTGCTCCTTAAACGCAACAAGTACGCGGAGATCATAGTAAATCACCACTTCATACAATTTGCAGTCAAAACGTCCGAGGAGGCTCTGTCGTTCTCTCGTGAGCTTGGGAAAAATCTCTGCTTAGCGACGGGTGACCATTTAAGTAAAGAATATTTTGCTTAAAGGATCAGCCTTGCCGTTCAACGGGGAAACGCAGCGAGTGCCTTCTGCACACTACGCCTATCGGACAGTTATAAATTTAGTTTTTTTTTCTTTTGTTTTTAAGTATTTATACTGTTTAAATATTACTTGAAATTAAATTCATGTAGATAAATATATAGTTTCCGTAACACAAGCCTCGCAGCTTACCATGGAAATTAGATGGCGCTGTGTGATTGTCTGGAAATATTTATTTATATTATTTATTTATTAATGATGATAGTACTAGAGTGATTTTCATAATATTTGTTCGTTGAAACTTAGATATGGACATAAGTACGACGTTAACATCTGATCACATGTGACCATTTCTTTGTTAAGGTCAAACAGCTAGTTATTAAATAGTATTAGGAAGCCAATTAAAAACGATACAGACACGTTTACCTTGACAAACAAACGCTTAAACGACGGACACCGACAAGGTTAATTCTTGTTAGTAAATAAAGACGTCATACATTATGTTAATGTAGAGTCTACATTGTAGAGAAAAACATATTTATTACAAACAAAACAAAATAAATATAAACTAAACTTATAAGAAATAAACTATAAGTAAATAATGCCCTCTAGAGACAACCCTTCAGGGATAGTCCCAAGAAGACTGGCAACATTTCCCCTATGTATAAGGAGGCTAGTACGTTGATAAAAATAATTGCCAACCTTCTTGTCTTCAGACTTTTCCGTTAGCCGTTTGGACAACTCCATGGCCAGAGGCTTCGTCTCGACCCCAAACATAATATAATAAAAATTAATTATAAAAAAAAAACAAATTAAAAATACCTTTGAAATTAAAACTATTCTACAAAATTAACTAAGGGCTTACCACCAGGGAGGGGATCTAAAACGCTCGCTGCATTTTCTCATTGAATAATTAAGGAAACATTATGTTTTAGGTAGTTATGTCATTTGGGTCGCCATGCTCTTAATAAATTCGTTTACCCAGCTCTTTCACGAATTTGTGGGTATCAAGAAAATATAGCCCCTTTGTTACAACCCCAAATGCCACAAAGTTATAATTTTGTTTAATGTTCTTAAATTTTATGGGCTGTATGAGCAGCCGAATACACAAGTATACAGGTGGCATCACAGAAAATACATCTTTCCTTACTCCGAGGTATAAGAGACATACCATCCGGCCTTTTACTATTACTTATAGACCTGATGGTTCATGGACAGCCAGGATTTTAGCGGACCATAAACTTCTCTTTATAAAATCATTAAAACCTTAAAATTACAAACGTAAAAACTACATAAAATTAAAGACTAATAAATAAATAATAAAACTATTTTATATTACCCCTCTGTATAGCATGGTTAATACGTTGGCAGTAGTAATTGCCAGGCTTCCTGTCTCAATATTTCTCCGTCAGCCATTTAGACAACTCCTTCGCCAGACGCTTGAGTGAGGGTCCCCATGGTTCCAGCTTGACGTTCTTAGCAGAAATCGGGCAGGCATGGGGTAATTTTAAAGGTATACGATCCCGGCGGCGGGCCGCGATTACGACTCCGTGATTGTCTGTTGTTACGCGCGGTGGTGGCTCGGTTGTAAGAACGCATTCCTTGAATCCTACAAAGGTCGGTTTAAACCCACCCGGCATGTACCAATGAGAAATGCACTTTTCTTACGTACATTTGTTATAGATTAACAACACTACCGTTCCGTGCCTCGGAGAGCACGTTAAGCCGTCGGTCATGTCATTAAAAATTTACTTCATTTCCTCGCCAAGCCGTCTGGCCAGCGTGGCAAGTCTAGGTCCAGCAGTGGAGGTCTAGGACGCTGTGTTCTAGGGGCTGTAATGAATGAATGAATAAATGATTTTCTGGCGTCTGGCGGACGGGCGCGCAGACGCTGGTATCTTACAAGTGGAAAATCTGTCGCCTCTACGCGTGCCAATATGCCAGCCGCCAGGCGACGCACGAATTCGTCCAGTGTTTCCATCTTCATTCCCTTTATTCTTCATTCCATTTCCTCCTCACGTATCGCGTGGCGCCGATATCACCGAACACCGTCCACCAACTATTTCAGATGACAAAGCTGAACTATATTTGTCATTATAAACGATTTATTATATGCCCTAACCTATGTAACAACTAAATTGTAATGCACATTTCTTATTGCGACGAAGTATTTTTTAAAAATAAAAGTTACAATCAATATCCGTTCTATCTATATATGATCTCTTTGCCTAACACTAATGGTGTTGCTGTTGCGTAATATAGCAATAATCAACAAGTAAATAAGCAGACGAAAGTCGGTCAGTTAATCGTTATTACCTTTAATGGATAAAGTGACAAATAATAGGAACCTCATTATACATAAATGAGCATTATTACAAACCGTAGAACACAGAGTCCAAGACCTCCACTGCTAGAGATGGACGTTCTAGAACATATTTCTTGAGAAGATTGGTTTTGCATCAGAACAGCTGGTCTCAGACTTGTTCTTGCCCAAGACTGTTGCTCTGACTAAAAAAAATATCACTATCATTCATTACATCCCCTAGAACACAGCGTCCTAGACATCCACTGCTGGTGATGGGCCTTCCATAACATATATCTGGAGAATTTGGCCTACACTCGCCACGCTGGCCAGACGGCTTGGCTAGGTCATGATGTCAATTTTTAATGACAACTTATTAACGATTCCAAAAGTCGATATTAGAGGAATCGAGACAGAACGGCAGACTAGGCATGACAGCAATTCGACCCTGATCCTGATTTATATTTATATATTAAGGTAAATTTAATAGGTGGTAGGCGGACTGATGGTGGTAAGATGCCCAGTCTGCCGGGGCGGGCAAGTGACGTTCGTGCCGATAAACCTAGTAAAGTGTATCCAAACGTTTCGGGATCAGGCTCGAATTGCCGTCATGCCCAGTCAAGTCGACATAGTGGCAGTGATGTCAGTCATGAGTGTCTGATTCCAGTTGCTAACATTAATGGATCTCGCACTCCACTTATCATAATATTTTATTTTAGATTTTATTAATCTCAACTCAAATCAATAGTATTTCTATATATTGTTTAGTTTAGAAAATATTGAACGATTTCACTTATTGTTTCCACCCTGTATATCCTTCAAAATTTAATTTTATATTATTTATACTCATTATGGACCTTCCTATTCGATTAGTGAGCTCAAAGGTTGACTTGCAGAAAGCTGTTATTAGCTTTAAAGTCGCAATATTGGTAATTCAATAAAGTATAAATAAAACTTGATGAAATCGAATTAATTATGTACATTTTCCCAACACCTGTTAATTCTCACAAGAATTTTATTGTTGAAAATTGTATGTTTAACGTGACACAAAGCAAAGTAGAAAATATATCATTTTTAAAGTCACCGGTGCATAAACACCACTCTTTCTACATCTTGCGGAAATCAGTTCTGGTATTTATTTTTTTAATAATAATTCTAGATAATGAAGTGATACAGATGTATTATCTTACGAACGTTGTCATTCTTGTGGGTGTAATGCGTGTAGACCAGAGCCCGAGATATCCCGGGCTAAAGGTCGTTGCAAATTTATACGACTCCCGGAAAGGGGCTAGGAGACAACTCGCTCTCCAAGTGCCGAAAACTAGCAGACAACACGCTGTTTACCCGCAAATACCTAGCAAACAACTCGCTTTCCAAGGGTCGAAAGCTAGCAGACAATACGCTGTCCACCCGCTGACTGCTAGCAAACAAGTTGCGGTCCAACCGCTGAAAGCTAGCAGATAACACGCTGTCCACCCGCTGACAGCTAGCAAACAAGTCGCTGTCAGACAACTTGCGATTTACGTGCCGATAGACGTGCCTATCATTTAACTCGTAGTTATTTTACACTACTTTTAGTCATAGCTTTTATTTGGATTTTTAAACTGATCTGTTATCGTTATTTTCATTTTTAAATATTGTTACTATTATTAATGAAATTTCTTAAACATATAATGTATCATAATTGGTTGTTGTTTGACATGTTGTGGTCACCTGTTACTGGGGTTCCATTAGCTTATGTTTTTTTTACTGTTTGCTTCTGTTGATATAATTGGATTCAACGTGTACTCTGTTGGTGATCCTAATTAAATAAATAAATAAATAGCTAGCAGATAACACGCTGTCTATCCGCCGACAGATAGCAAACAACCCGCTGGCCACGCGCCTATAGCTAGCAGACAAATCGCCGTCCACGCGGCGGCATCTAGCAGACAACACGTTGGCCACGCGCCGACAGCTAGCAGACATATCGCTGTCCACGTGCCGACAGCTGTGTGTCTATTTTGAACTACAATTATTATTTTTTAATATAAAGAAAGTTTATTATCCATTGTGATGCAATAAATTTAGTTAAATGTACTTTGTATATTAAATTGGACTGAGAATGTAAAATGACGTGTATGTGTAAGTTAAATTTGAAATAAATTACGACAAAAGTAAATAGACATTACAACCCATTCCAATAATTGGTCATCATTTAAGTATTTATATGCCACATTTACCAACCTAAATTACTTAATATTACGTTCATTATTTTATTCTTAAATTTTTCCATTATCATATTATTAGGTAATCCAATATGTCTGGATTTAAGAAGGAATCCGTTACGATCCCAATGGACTACAACGGTTTTTACGGAGATGTTCTTCCTGGAAGCGTTGATATTATAGTACAGAATATAGAAGAGAAAGGAGAATTCCAAGAAGTTGGTTAGTAAATATACCTATTGATTTTTTTATCCAATAAAATTAGTCTGATATATAGATTTTACTCGACCAAGCCAATTAGACCGCAACTCGCTTTATATATAGTTGCCGCGTTCGTACGGTTAAAAATATCGACGCAACATACCTACTACTATCGACGCAGTACGTGTTAGAGTCTGTACTAATTAATATACCTATGTAATTACTATTTAAAGTTTTTATTCAAATGAACAATATAAATTACAATTAATATAAACTCTTAATAAAAAAAATACAAGTAAAGACTAAAACAAAAAACTAAATGAAATAAAACAGTAGGAAAAGACACAGACTGGCAGCGGAGTCATCCAGGCCCAGATGTTCAATAGGCCTGGGTTGGGGGGGGGGATGGGATAATCTCCCGTTTTCCCCGGCAGGATCTCGACGTGATTCATCTATAGATATAGAATACTAACGACGACGCGACGATCTTATGTCTATGAATTCATCGCACCTTTGACAAGGATACTGACAGCATTGCACTTATTTTGTAAATTTAAAAATGTATATATGTCATTGTAGGACAAAAGAATTGAAGAAATGGATATTAAAGGCGATGATAATGTGATTTATTTAACGAATCGCTAGAAAATTTTCGTATATCTTATTATCCCTCTTATTAGTCCTCTAGTTGGCTTGGTCGTGTAGTATTTATGATTAGTTCAAGACGCCTAGATACTTAATAAAAAGTAACTACTGAATAAATATACAAACTATAATCTTGATCTGCTAAGCTGCTAGTCTTCTGCCAGCTTATTTTTAGCTGCTTAGTCTAGCAGGAGTAAATAAAATAATTTGAATAAATACTAAAACAATCACCTTCGTTTAATGGAACTACATTGCTATATTTATAATTCACACTTATCCTTTTGCAGGCTACGAAACATGCAATACTCCCAACATTGCTAAAGTAAGTAATCAACAAATACGGCAATTACGCGGCTTTTGTCAAAAAGACCGCTTCACGTTCTCACCAACAAACCTTAATGGTTTGGTGAGATTTAATGATTTAAAAATATTAAAAAAAAAAAAAAAAACGGCTTTCTGAAAAATGGCAGAAGTCATTCTCACAAGTTGCAGGCTGGCTAAGAACAAAAATTTATGTAATAAGGGCTATAAGCTTAAGGATCAGAGGAACAAGAAAGCGAGTGAGATGGATAGGATGTGAGGATGGAGCAGGTATGTTTGAAGGAACGAATGATTAAATGTGAATGAATGTTAGATATTTAGTTTTCTATATTTTCTAGTTATTATTGTTATTTTGTTGAAATAAATATAATATTTACTAATAAATACGGCAATTACATCGGCCGAAGTTCCTTTTTTTAACCGCAAATGCAAAATAATTCTTCAATGGGGTGTATCCCGCAAAGCTTTTTGTAGATGCTTGTTTACACATATTTGCGGGAGAGTGCTTCCTAGAGTGCTCCTGGAGGAGAACTGAAGTAGTCGAACCTAGACTCCCTGACTGATTAATTTGAAACTTTTTCTACGCAACTTCTTTTTGCGGGTGCTCCTAAATAAAATATTAAATATAACTTTGTTCAAGCACACATTGTGCATTAAAATCACCAAGCGACCGTAATCCCCTAATTGGGGAACGAGTTTTGGGTTACAAGATCCGCGGGCTTCCGGAGACTCATCTCATCCGTCGCGCAACTCTCCACCAGCCGAGCGTCACTTCTTCACGCCCGGCTGCTACACGAGATAAGCATTAGCTAGATTACCTACACTCTTAAATGTGCGGAAGTGTCCTCAACTATAAATCTACGACCCGTTATTTGTTGTTTTAGTTGTCGAGCTCCGGTCCTTAACCGGGGAGTTCGCGAAATGATAAATAACGGCGCCCACCACCAAAAGTGCATAAATTACCAGCGGGTGCTTACCGCGGTGGTAGCTCGGTTGTAAGAACTTTCCATATATTTATAGATAGGTACCATGTATCATGCGCCATCTATCGTGGTAAAAAGTTGGTGTTACACCCCTATAATGGATACTAACAATATCGAACGCTCGGCTAAATTAGCGCTAAAACTGACGGTAAAAATCGGAATCCACTATTTTTATAATCTATTAGCGCTGAAAGTAATATATATGTATAGTATTATCTATTTACATTATTTTAATTTA
This sequence comes from Tinea semifulvella, assembly GCA_910589645.1. NCBI lineage: Eukaryota > Metazoa > Arthropoda > Insecta > Lepidoptera > Tineidae > Tinea > Tinea semifulvella. The sequence goes on from OU342612.1 coordinate 5,725,085, forward strand.
CATATTTCAATGTCCAATAAAGAACTTTTTAACTTTACTGCCGCACAGCACAGTGTGATGTCGCGATGTCAACTTTAACTAAACAGAAGAACATAAACTAAATTCTTAATTTTATCTCAAGGTAGTTAAGAGAGTCAGAGATGCCTTCGAACGAGGGGTCACAAAGCCTATATCTTGGAGGAAGAAGCAGCTTAACAGTGTGCTCAAAATGTTGGAAGAAAATAGATCAGTAATAATTGAAACTGTTCAGAAAGACCTGAGGCGTCATAAATTAGAAACTAACTTAGTAGAAGTAGACTATATGATAAATACCATCAAAGACACTGTTAGAGATTTAGATGATTGGGTTAAACCTGAATATGTAAGTAATGAACTGACAATTAACCAAGGACGGCGTTATATTGATTTAGAAAACTTTGCTTAGCTTACGGCTAGGCTACGCCACTCTATCAAGATATATATATTGTCGTAGCTATAGATATATGTCAAAGATATAGAGTGGCGTAGCCATTATCAATAAGAATAACGTTAATTTAAGAAGTACACTGTCAATGCAATTAAAACTTCACACAAAATAGTACTTACTAAATAGGTCCAAGGAGGAATAAGGTAAGTTACACTATCATTCGATTGTATGAACGCTTTTCTGAAATCCTACAAAGGGCGGTTCAAACCTCTCCGGCATGTACCAATAAAAAATACACTTTTCTTACGTACATTTGTAATAGATTTACAACACTACCGTTCCCGTGTGAGGAGAGCACGTTAATCCGTTGGTCCCGGTTCCACTAATACCAACTTATGGAATTGTTAATTAATTGCCATAAAAATATGACATCAGATCCTCGCCGACCCGTCTGGTCAGCGTGGCGAATGTAGGCCAAATTCTCGAGATATATGTTCTGGAAGGCCCATTTCCAACAGCGGAGGACTAGGGGCTGTAATGATGATGAATGACAATATTCACATACTAAGGCCCAGCTTACTTAGGTCTTATTGACCGTCTCTAATGATTTCAACGTTAAATACTCAGTACACATACTAAGGATTGGACTATAGTTAGAGCTCCAGCCACTGCACCAAAGTTATTTGTCGCAGCGGTCGGAGGATGTAATGCTGGTTAATTCATATAAAGGTATGATTATTATTTAGATAGTAACATACGAGTACATACATACATATTAAGAAACGCCATTTTAGTGAACGAATGCCACTAAGAAAGGATTCAGTAAAAATTTCAGCACACATCTCCAGGGCATCTTTGGAATGCATCTAAATGCACTATTATATTGTACACGAAGCGTGTTAAAAACACGCCTCGTGTACAATTTCCAGAGATGACTGGTGTAGAACGCCTGGCAGTATGTAAACAAGCTGATTCACATTTAGACAGATAAAATACACGCACAGGCCAAAATACGCATCCACATACCTTACCCACTATCCCTACGCGTACTCATAAATTTGGAGACTGCCTCACGCTGAAGATGTGGAATTCTCTCCCAGCTAGTGTGTTTCCACTCTTATAACCTGGAGTCCTTCAAGCGAAGTGTGAAAAAGCATCTTGTTAGGCCGGCATAGTGATAGAGACTGATGTAGGTCGTGGTGACCGGCGTCAGTTGCTCCCATTCTTGGACCTCGCGTACTGCTTACCATCAGGTGGGCGCGATGTCACATGTCGTGTTCAGTACAAAAAAAAAAAAAAAAAAGGTTTACTATATGCAACAAGTGACAACGTTGTCGATGTATCTAGTGTAATAGACTCAGGAAATATGACAAATAAATTATTGTGTCCAAATTATTCTGGAGAGAGTCGATAGTTACCTAATTATAATAATTATAATTCTAGCCACCAAAAGCGATTTTATATCTCTTGAACGGAATAATAATATACAAGGAACCTTATGGCGTTGTTCTTGTGATTGGGACATGGAACTATCCCATTCAACTCCTGTTAACACCAATGTTAGGTGCCATAGCAGCTGGTAACGCTGTTATTGTGAAGCCTAGCGAAGTGGCTGATGCTTCTGCTAAGTTTATTGCTAAAACATTGCCTAAATATGTGGATAATGTGAGTAACAATTTCTTCAACACACATGCTCGTAAAATAGGTTTTAATAAACCGATTTTAGGTTTAGGTTAGATAATGCCAGCATCACAGATATAGATCTAACTAGATTACGCGAGTCCCTGCATTTGTATGAAAACCAAGCGTGCCACTTTTGTTGTACCTACTGTGACGTCACAAGAGCATTTTAGTGATGGGAATCTCCAGTCCGCGCGAAACCGATATAAAATAGTTCCGACGTTGACAACATATATTGTTTATTGTGTAATATTAGAGATTTTTAAATTTTAGAGAAGGGTTCCGGTGCATCGAGCCGTCGACCACAATGTCAATCTACTAACTCCATCATTAGTTGACGTTTTCAGTACATCAATAGTCGGTATTGCTTTTGTAGTCAGTCGCCGAAACTTTTTTGTTTCCTTAAAACTGCCCTCAATAAAATGAACAGAACAAATTCGACTATGTTTTGTTGGAAACCAATTTTCATGCCCAGTCGCTTCAATCCATTTCATTTTAACGTTAGGGTCACTTGGAAACCTGTAATTATAATTAATAATATTCTGAATTAAATCACTAACAGAAAGTAATTGCAATAAAAAAATATATTATGTCACAAAATATCTCAAGGCGAACATTATCATTCCTCTGTTTCCAAAATCGATATTCGAATCGAGCAAGTGTACAACACTATTTGCTTCATTTGACAGAAAAATGATAATAGTGACCCTACCAAGAAACTTCGCGACGAATGAAAGTATCGATAGTTCCATTTTTATTGCGTGTTTTAGTAAACAGGCTCTACAACTTTGCAACTTTAAAAGCGGCAATGTATTATGAACATGCGGTGCACACTCAGTTACGTAGTTTTCTTAGTAAAACCCACAACAAACATAACGTGCATAAAATAATTGATTCTAAAATAAATGAGACACAATTTAATTACAAAATTACTTACCGATGAAAGGAAACGTTTCCATTATTCCGTCCAACTTTTCTTGTAGAGTTTTTACAGCTCAATACCGCACAGTGAGGCATTTTTTAGATTTAGATTGACGTCCGTTACCGACAACGCTGACCGCAGACTAAATAAAACCGCATCGAAAGAGGTGCATTGCACTTCCTTCTGACACGCGAAGTACATACACTCGAGTCATCTAGTTAGATCTATATCTGTGGCCAGCATACTATAAAATTTAAATTTAACTTCAATAAATTGTAACTGTAAAAGCAGAATACTGTACATGTTATTTGACTAGGTACCTAATTATTAGAAGTTTTCTTAGTAGCCAGACGGTTTTAGCTCTTGGCCAGACAAACGTAGGTATAGGTTGGAGCTTAATCTCCAAGTGTTTAACGGTTATGCTTCCATCTCGCTCGCACAAAACAACATTTTTAAAGGATATTCAAGCTCCTCCACTTAACATTTCCTTCCAGCTGTCAAACGAAAATAAAGTCTGTAATTGAGACAATGGCGTCTTACCAGGTTATTTATTTAAAAGCTTTATTGCACTATGTACAAGAGGCGGGCTTAATGCCGCTAGGCATTCTCTAGCAACCAACCTTTGGGACAATGAAAACATTTGTGTTGTGACGAAGGTGCTAATGAAATATTGTGCGAGCGAGAGGAGATTTAAATGATAATATAAAATTATGTTTTAACCGTTTCTTCGGAAGTTTCATTTCGGTGTTTGTGGTAATTGTTCACGTGACGCACAAAGTCCACATTACCAATACTGACAGACGCTATTGTCACGTTCACGGAGTCTTATTCGGTGAAATATTACAAATTATGACATAATTTAGAATTTGGATTTGATTAAGTACTTGTATTGTGATCGTATCTAATTTAAAATTACTTATTTTTTTCTTCAACCCTAATACCGAAAAATAGTAGAAACATTTTTAGCAAAAACTATTAAACAATGTCTAGGGAAGAGTCTAGCAAGACGTGCACAAGATTAATACCAAGAGTTGGATAAAAATAAACTAAAACAAAACCTAATTTAAATATAAATCGTATCCGCGCGACATGGTGGCAAGAACGCTGGCCGCATTTCCTCGCTGAATCGCTATGCTGATTCTTTAGGCGAGGAAAGAACCAACCCTCTGTCTGTAATTGTCTCTAGGGACAAGAGTAGGATTAGTATTTCTAACATATCAATGGTCTTGAACTTGCAAGAAAGCAATATTAGGCAACACTAGATTTAAGTAACACGTTAGATGTTAAAGTTTCGAAGTAAGAGTAAATTCTACAGCAGCATTTCAATGTATATTGTAACATCAGAATATTATTAAAACTTCAAAGAAAATACTGACTTACATAAAACTAACTTACAGGACGCTGTGATTGTAATAGAAGGTGGTCCAGAAGAAATGACAGAACTTTTGAAGCAGAAGTTCGATTATATTTTCTTCACCGGAAGTACTAATATTGGAAAAATAGTCCATGCAGCTGCTGCTAAACATTTAACACCCGTCACTTTGGAGTTAGGTGGCAAATGGTAACAAAATAAATATCTCGTAAAATATATGTCTTATCAATATAATTTTAAAAACATCTGAAATATTTCATAAACTGAACATATGACTGAAAGTATACCTAGATATGCCATAAATATAGTTACAAGGAAACATCGTTTTTTTTCTATTACATAAAATATTTATTACTGCAGTGTGCTTTAGTACTCGTATCTACATTAATATGGAAAATGCTAATAATATATTGGGCCTTCCTTGAAACCCAGGATTGGCCAGGACGTCAACTTCGTCTACTACTAATAATAATTTCAGCCCTGTATACATAGACGATGCAGTGGATCTTACTATAACAGCCAAACGAATTCTGTGGTGTAAACTAATAAATTGTGGACAGACCTGCATTGCTCCTGATTATATTTTGTGCAGCAAAGAAGTGCAGGAGAAATTCATTAAAGTATTTAGACAAGTGGTAGAGGAATGGTACGGGAATGACATCGAGAACAATCTTGACTTTGGAAGAATTATAAATGATAGACACTTTGGGTTAGTAAAGTTATTTGCTGCCACTCCACAATATATATTTCAAGACCACTTAGTTCAGGCACAGAAGTATCTTTATGTTTGTAACACACAATAAATTGTAACTTATCATAAGAGCCAACTTGTATTAGGTTTTATTGAAATAAACTATTATTATTATTTAAAAAAAAAAAATATCACATCACCTAAAGCACTGGACTCGAGCCTTAATTCTACTAACGTAATGATTTGTGACATTTAAATAATGTTTGAGCTTAAAGTATGACAATGCCACTTTACAGCAGCTATAATCTTAGTGACATACTCATAATTGTTTTCGTCTTAGCTTGTAGTATGACAATGCCTCATTACAGCAGCTATGATCCTTGGTGTATTTATTTTATAATTGTGTATGTCTTATTTTGTAATATGACAATGCCTATTTACAGCAGCTATAATTTTAAGATTAATAATTATGTATATTTGGGTTGTAATGTGCTGCTCCCAATACAAGCTATTTCCCAGAAAATAATATTTTCGTTATATTAATTAATTTATGACATGTAAAAGCGCAGAATACGTTGTTTTTATTGTCCTATGCCTACTTACAGAATAAATAAATTGAATTGAATTAAATTTGAAAGATATTTATTTATTATTGTTGTGTAATTGATTTGTAAATCTGATAAATCCTCGCAGATTAATTTCTCAGTCAGATCAAACATTTACATGCCACTGGAATCTGCTAAGCTGCTGGTCTTGTGCTAACAGCTTACTCTTTGATCCACTATGCTGGTTAGCCTTCTATTAGCAGGAGTAGAATCATTCTAAATTATTTAAATATAGACGTGACGTGGACGTGGATGTAATTGGTTTACGTGAATAAATATATTTTGACTTGAACTCTAAAAAAGTTTTCACGGCATTACACATTGCAATATTGAATAAATAAAATACATATACTACATACTATATACATACATAGATATATACACTACATAAAAACATTTACTTACATATTTAAACGACGCCATCGAAATTTAATTTTGCACTGGATGCTGTTTTACATATTTGGCTTTTTGGCACTTCTTGTCACCCGGCATGATCACATATTGCAGGAAATAGATGAAGATAATGCATTTATAGTTAACAATGTAGGTACTGGAATAAAATATCTCTCCTTTTTTTCCAGCCGTCTCCTATCAATGATAAATGCAAACAAAAGTAAAATTGCAGTAGGTGGCAATTATAATGCTGCATCTAAATATATTGCACCGACTTTAATCGTTAATGTTACGGATAACGACAAAGTAATGGAGGATGAAATATTTGGGCCAATATTAGCCGTTATGACAGTAGAAAATCCTGAAGAAGCTATCAAAATTATTAATAAGAAGTAAATGCTCTTTGAATACTTTAGTCATGCATGATGAGTGATCGCAATGGGGTGTATCACTAACTTTTTATCACGATAGATGGCGCATGATAGATGGTACTTAATATAACTGTCAGTTACATAGAAAATTTGTATTTTTATTACGATGTTTAATATTTTCTGGATATAATGCCGAAGTGAGCAGCTTTTTAGTGTACAAATCGAGATTTCCAAGCGAAATAAAAGATATGGTGATCTCAAAATTGCCGTCCAACCAAAAAACAACCAAAACCTTTTTTTCTTTTTAAGGACGTGTGCTTTTTCTTAATTCGTCTTTTAAGGTAGGTAACGTTAATTTAAAATACATTGTTCTGTTATAAAAATAAAAAAAACTACAAAACATTTAAAAAAAATATGCTACATAGGTGTAAAACATGGTACCATGGCCGCTAGCGACATCTACAAAATCTTTGCCTGATACACCCCATAGGTAGATTGATTACTAGTAAGTACTATTACTGAGATAATTAAAGCTTATGTTGAATGCGTCGTTTGCTCAAAATTCATTGTACTGGACGACGCACTAACGTTTCGGTGCTCGAAGAGCTCAAACTTGCCAAGGGACAGAGACTTTCTGCCGTCTGCTTTACCCGATATTCTGCAATATTTCCGACAATCTGGAAAAACTCTTAGTAACAGGAAAAGTAGACGGTAAAAGAACAAGAGGAAGAAGCCACAAACGATGGTCTAGTCAGGTGACTGACCACCTAAACATCCCAGTACACCAAGCCATCCACTGCGCCGAGGACCACAGCCACTGGAAACGGCTAGTGGATGGACTGCGACGGAGTCACGATCCCCAACAGTGGGGTACCGACTAAGGAGGAGGAGGATGTTGAATTCATTGTAAAATTGATTTAAGCCTATTTTAATCTCTCTACATCACACATTTGAAGTTCTTTAAATTAGCTTGTGTTAGTTTTTACTAATTATTATGTTACTTTGTTACTAATACTAATGTTACTGCTATGTCTTCATAATTAATGTATTTTAGCTGTGATGAAAAGCGCCATAATTTCTAGGTTTTTTTGTGCCAAGTTGTAGTCAGGGTCACCAGTTTGGAGGAGGTTTTAAAGAAAGGCCAGTATGAAATTACTTAAAATATATGGTGACTGGTCTTCTCACACCCCACTCAGGGGGGAGTGGGGAATCTGTGTCAAGGTATTTGCCTTCTTACAGAGGTTGCATTCGCTTTCCGTAACTACGGACGTAAACGTAAACGACTCCGTAAAATATATTTATTTAGACCAAGGCTATATTCGTTCCGTTTAGTTGGGTTAGGTATGGATGTGCCCCGCACTCTATGTTGAGGAGTACCCCCACTACTCCACCAAGTTGATCTTTGTGGTGGTATAGCCCGTATTGTGTCACCACAAGACTCTAAATAAGTGTGCCCAGTTTGATCAATGGTTAGGAGTTTTGAGTATTTCTGTGGCAGATAACTTTTACTAATTCTTCAGATTTTTTCTTAAAACGATTCTAATCGACCACTGCTACCTAATCTAAGAACTATAAAACGTAACTTAGATTTTGAATCGAGGAAAAAAGGTCACCACGAAGTTGATCTTTGTGGTGGTATAGCCCGTATTGTGTCACCACAAGACTCTAAATAAGTGTGCCCAGTTTGATCAATGGTTAGGAGTTTTGAGTATTTTTGTGTCAGATAACTTTTACTAATTCTTCAGGTTTTTTCTTTAAACGATTCTAATCGAATACGGCTACCTAACCTAAGAACTATAAAACGTAACTTCGATTTTGAATCGAGGAAAAAATATTTTGATCTAAGATAAAACACAAAGACAAAATAAAAATAAAGCAATAGAATAAATGCAATTAAAACTATATCTGCTACCAAAATGTTTCTCACTCAAAATAAAAATAATGAATGTGAATTTAAATATATTTACAGAAGTGAACCGTTGGTAGTCCATTTGTTTAGCTCACAGTCGAAGATCAGAAAAATGTTCATAGAGCAGACACGTTCAGGCAGTTTGTCTATTAACGAAGCTATGTTCTTCTCTGTTGGTAAGAATAAATAAATTTTGTAAATAATTTAGCTCATTAAACTTTTTTAAACTTTCTTAGTTTGTTTTATAATTTTAAAATAATATAAACTAATTTACATCACTTTTATTTGTGTATCCACATTTTTCAAAATCTTAATTGTGGGGCACTCGTTACTAACACCTAACGACAGTGGATTTTTCTTCAGAAATTTAAGCAAATAAATCAATTGATGCGAAACACATTACTAAATATGTCGATCGACAACGTTTTGTTTAACCACGCCTATTTCATGCATGATGTCACCTGAGAAACTAAAAGTGGTGTACGAGTACTCAGCTGCATTCGTTGTAGCCGCAAGTTGACAAACAACAATACGCACGCCTCATCCAGAAAAATCGCGTGTTATTTAACGTTGCCAAACTTATTTTTATTTATTTAAAATTTTATTGCACGTTATACAAGGGGCGGACTTTGAAAGTAAAACTTGTTGAAAGTCTTTCAGAGAGCTATCTAAGAGAAACAAGGTTACATAGATCTTAAAATGAGTACTTTTCGCATACCAATGGCAAGCACTAACTACAGACAAAATACATTTTTAATTAGAGCTTGTAATACTCTTAATGCATTCATTGATGAAACTGATGTTGATATCTTTCATGACAAAGTGATGGCAGTGAGAAATGCGTTTAATTTAATGTTCTTTAAAGGATAATAGTTTTTTTTTTTTTGTTAATGTACAGTTATTAGTTTATTGCATGAAGTGATAGTTTGTAGATGATTTCATCGTTCACAATATGTACTATTCTAACACTACTAGTGAAAACTTGTAAATGACTTTCTGTTTCTATTTTTGTATCTATACTTGTGAATTTAATGTCAATAGTTTTCCTTAATAATAAATAAATAAATAAGTCGGTCGTAGAACAGACGAACATTGTATTAAATGTCTTAGAAAGAATAGAATAAAGAGCATGTAGTAGAGAGATACATGCTAACAAATTTAAATATGCTGATACGCGAATAATCATCCTCCTTATGTTGTTCTTCTCAATAATAATAATAATATACGTCCACACTCCGCCCCCCACCAATCTGACAGGATGCACCTCACTCCCGCCAGACCAGCAGTCGCACGAAGCAGCCAATGCACGGCGAAGCATATCTTTCAGATATCATCTTCAGGATACTGTTAGTGCTTGTCCTCACTCTGTTAAGCAATGATGTAGTGGTTTTGCGTCTTATAGCAAAGAAGTCATCTGTATGGGCCTGCGCAAACATTGCTGACGCACTACATTAGCGTGGCAGCCCCAACAATATCCTGAAGCTATTATTGTACTGTACACGTAGGGCGCTGATCGATGCCTGCGTAAAGTTGGTCCACAGACTGCTAGTATAGAAAGTTTGGCAGTAGGCTTTAAATGGCGTTATCTTGACTTGCTCACTACTGCGTGCAAACCTACGTGCCAACATATTAGATCTAATCGCCAGCGCCCTACGTTCTCGTTCTATGTCTACCTGATCCTTGAGATCCTCTGTTACATAATGACCCAGATATTTAAACTGGCCTACTCTCTTTAGCTTCACACCATTTAGGTAAATCTCAATGCTAAGGACGTTACCACATCCACGTATCACATCGTCACGGATAATTCTGCGCCATTCAGGTATGTTCACGGCGACATAGTATCAAGATACAGCCGCGGGCCAGGCAAATCTAATATTGCTCGTGATGACCAACCCTTCCATATTGTAAATTTTTTTCCGTTCTAGACCAATGATGGTGAAGTTTGTAAAATATACCAGTGAGCAGTTCGCACTCTGTTCTTCGTTTAGGTTATGGCCTATATTAGTACACTAAGAGAAAAATTCCCATTTTCTCCTAAAAAACAACTAGGTGTCCTATTCAATATTCTCTTCTTAGTAATGAAAAGTTGTGATATTTTCTTACTACCAGCTTAAAGTAGTAAATATATGAAGAAGAAGAGGAGCAAATTTCTAAGCATTCCATGGATTCAGCATGCGGGTGCCGGGTCCATCGTGTGTGGGTAAGAATGGTGACTCTGGCTTGCGACCGACAATAGGCTGGTTTAAGAAAAGGAGGCCTCCCTTTTTTATTTTATTGCGGGATAATACGCTCACCATCCACCATTCTACTCCTCTCCCTACCCAACCGAATACTGTATGATTCCGTTAATGCCGTCTTGGAAGCTCGTTCCATAAATGTGTTGACGGCAGACCTGCTTAGTCAGGCAGATAGGAGATCATTTTGGCGTAAAACCTGAAATCTATGGATTACATCAAATATTCTGGGTATAGGATCTGACGCTAGTTTTATGACTTTGACAGTTGACTCACTGCCTTTTGGTGGTTTTGGACAAAGCGGCATAGGAGCCTACCACGGCAAAGCAACCTTCGACACATTCACACACAGAAGGAGCTGCTTTCATAAGAGATTTATTGGGATTGAGGAAATGGTTGGATCGTAAGTATCTATAAAGTTACTTAAAATATTTATTTATTTATATAAATAAACTCTTTATTGCACAAAAAAACTAAAATTTTATAACAGCTAACCTTTAAGAGTGAGGTAGAGGATTTGCGGGGTACACATAAATAAATATATATATATATACAAATACAAGATGTAATAATAAATAATAGCACGATATTTAGCTTCTCTCCCACCTGAAGATAAGATACGCTAGCAACATCGCCATTTATTATTTTTTTAGAAAAATTTACAACCTTGATAATAATACAATTCAAATACCAATACAATTAAGAGAACAAGCTCACATGTGCACATTAATTTGAAGTTATTTTAGTTTTTGTGCTCTATTTCTTCTATATTTTTTTTATCGTATTTTTATATAATTTATTTATTGTTGATATTTTTTATTTATTTTATTCCAGCCTCCGTTATCCACCATACAATAAAACCAAGGCAGTGTTATTAACACTTATGATGAAGATGCAATATAGCATGTCTCTAAAATATTTGCCGCATATAATATTTTTTGCTATCGGAGCTGGTGTTTCTTATGCTTATACCACTTATAAGGTAATAACTTTAATAGCTATATTTAGTGGCGTTAATTCATCACTTCGTTTACATATGTGACCCGTTAACCATACACATTTCTGTACAAAGCTCAGAAAGTTATAGAAAGCATAGATAACATATTAATTAGTCGTATAACATCGGTTGCGCTTACTCACTCTTAGCGCACATATTATCTCGCTTTCTTAGTTTACTGCATAAACGAGCGACGGCGGCATTTAATTCGACTCATAGACAATAACTTCTACACTACACTGCTACATTTTTGGCAGAGTGAGTTGTTGTGGTCGCCATTTGAGTGCTAGTGACACGCTTAACAAGCTGTCGCCACTCCTCTCGGACCACAGCTGTCCTGGTGCACATATGTCTAGTGCCTTCACCTGGTCAGTCCAACTCATCGAAGACCTACCACGTATCCTCTTGCCATCGACTTTCCCTTAGACTTCATTCACCACAGCCCCTAGAACACAGCGTCCTAGACCTCAACTGTTGGAGATGGGCCTTCCAGAATATATATCTGGAGAATTTGCCCTTTACTCGCCGCGCTGGCCAGACGGGTTGGCGAGAATCTGACATCAATTTTTAATGACAATTTAATACGATTTCACAAGTTGGTACTAGTGGAACCGGGACCGACGGCTTAACTCTGCTCTGCTGCAAGTCCCCTATAAGACCAGGGCAACCTTAGTATATGGGACAAAGATGTTTTACTAAATTAAGCATATACAATACTGTAAAAAAAATTGTTCAATATGTATTTTTTTGGTCAATAAACTATTATTATTATTCTGCTCGTGCTCTCTGAGGCACTTGAACAGTGGTGTTGTAAATCTATGACAAATGTACGTAAGAAAAATGTATTTTTTATTGGTACACGCCGGGGGCGTTTGAACCGACCTTTGTAGGATGTTAAGGAAACAGTTCTTACAACCGAACCATCACCCCTAGACTACCAGGTGCTCAATGGATTTTTTTCTTCTTTTTTTGTATGTGTGACAGTGCAAACCGTTAATAATGCCTGGAATTACCATCCACAAGTATGTAATGTCACTATTAACTGTATTAGTGAGCTAATATTCATATGCATAGTGTGAGACAAGCCTCGCTTTGACCGCAGTTAGATCATTGCTTTGTGCATTGTCAATTGAGTAAGAGATAAAAAACCACCTGGATTCATCAACCAGGCGAGTGTACGATAAATATATCATCAGTAATATGTTTTTCAGTAGTAGAGGTCTAGGAGCATGTGTTCTAGGGGCTTTGATGAACCCTGTGTTTAACTTGACGCTTTAAGCGTTTTTTTAGCTTTGCTCTATGGTTTCAAGCAAATCGATAAAAAAAAGCGTCGAACGGCTGGCTTTGCTTCCAAGTCGAACATAGCAGAAATGTAAAGTTTTGGCAATTGACGCTGAATGTCTTGATAAGACTTTTAGTGGGAAGTTCTTCGCGCCATTTTGCGTGGACATGTCAAGTTCAAGTTTTTCGTTTTGTAAATTAGTTTACTGTGAATATTGTTAGTCAAAAGTGGTGTTATTTTGTTTAATAATGTGCTACGTTGTGAATAATTATGGAAAACGATAAATTTGACTCTATGCGAGTATATGGGGCAGAAGTTAGACTTAATTTTTTGCGTATTTCCCGCGCTGTGAACTCCCGTATACCCTTCGTGTTTGGGCGATATTGACGTGAATTACTCCTTGAAAAGCATCAAATTCTGCACCATTTGGAATTTGATGATCACCAACTCGGTTATGAACTCTGTTATGAACATATGTTATGTAAATAAATTACGTGTTTAGGGCTGATGTATTCTGTACAATGTCCTTTAAAGACACTTAAAAAAAAGACTTTTAGCGGGTTTATGATATAGTTTTATGTTTTTTTTTTTCAGAAGGATGACATGTAACTAAATCTCTAAATAATTAATATAGGTAATAATATTTCGACATCTTGTGCAATAATTTAGCCACTTCTACACCACGAAATTTTATTAAAAAAAAAAAACAAATTGTCATCAATCACATTGTAACACTTTCCTTAATAGCTCCTTCACTCATTTATTCCTTCCAAGCCTTTTTCTGTTACTTAAGCGCCAATGTTATATAGTAGTAATCCCTTAAGTAACGGAACTGTCAGTGTAAAACGCTATTAAAATTTGTATTCTCGTATAAAGGTTTCCACTACAGACAACAGCAAAATAACGTTACGATGCGTTCATTTAAAAAAAACTATTATTTATTAATCCTTTTATAATTATAGTAATATTTTTATTTCTATGATTGCACCTATAATTGTTCACCTAGACACTAATATCCACAAAGTCGTGTGTCTAAATATTTTTTTGTATGCTATAAATAGCGAAGCATATAATACAAACATATAACAATTTACATCCCTATGCCTATGTTTCTGACAACATAAATTATTTCATTTCATCTGGAACCTAGTAGTAAAGTCCGGTGACAGTGTTTATTTATTTATTTATTTATTCGAAGTAAGGTACAAATAACAGCTAACAAACAAAACAATTATTGAAATCATAGACAAATAATCTTGTCGGGTTTGCCAGCCTAAAAAAAATGTACACAACATTGAATAATACAAAAAATGGTAATAATATAAAATAAAAGTTAATAGTAAAAAAATATATAAAAAAGTAAAACCTATAAAAACTAAAAGTAATAACTAATAAGATTATAAAAGTAAACATAATAATAACAAAATGAGATAATAACATGAAACAAAATCACTTTTTCCTTCCTAACCCGTTCCACAATTTATTGTGCATACCTACCGACAAACAATTTAGTGAGGTTAATTTTAAATGAGTGTTTTTTCATATTAAATATATCCATCTCAGGATCTGACACATAAAGTTCGTTGCAACTTCGACACATACGCGAGATTGGAGAGTTAAAGGCGACATTGTTTCTGGCATTAGGGACACAGAAAGGGCGAGGGATTCGAACTGGTCTATTGGGGACACTTAGATAGACCGTGCTGGTCAGGCCCTGAGTAAAATAACCGTTGTAGTGTTGTTAAGTCCGCGATAGTGCGCCGGTATGTATTTGTAGTGTGATATTGCTATTTAATAAATAACTGGCTGAGTTTTGTCTTGTTTTATTTTTGTCCTTAAGATTCCTTTTTTATTATTAACTCATAAATTTGGACACTTCTGTCGCACGCTGAAGATGTGGAATGCTCTCACAGCCAGTGTGTTTCTCCACTCCTGGAGTCCAATCGAAGTGTCATCTTGTTAGGCCGGCATAGTGGTAGAGACTGATGTCGGTCGTGGTGACCGGCGTCAGTTGCTCCCATTCTTGGACCTCGCGTACTTATTAGGTGGGCGCGATGTCACATGTTGTGTTCAGTATTAAAAAAAGGAGGAGGAGTGTTAAGATTTGCGCCCCTCTCGCTCCAATATTAAAAAAAAGTTCCTACATGCTGGGACACTATCACCATTTCATTCCATTTGCAGTTGAGACGATGGGCCCGTGGTCCGAGGAGGCTCTTGTGTTCTCCCGCGAGCTTGGTAAGAAACTCCACTTGGCGACGGGTGACCCTTTGAGTAGAGAATATCTTGTTCAAAGGGTCAGCCTCGCTGTTCAGCGGGGGAACGCAGCGAGTGTCCTCGGCACACTCCGCCCATAGAATAGTCGTAATTTTATTTATTAATTTTTAGTTTTTATAATTTAGTTCTTAATTTATTTAATTTTTTAATCATTTAATTAATTTATTTGTAATTTTTCTCGAGTCTGGAAAAACCTACAAAGGTCGGTTCAAAACCCCTCCGGCATGTACCAGTGAGAAGTACACTTATAAAAAACATACTATATATTTCTTTTAGTATTCGCCATATTTTTTATTTATTACCTAATGTGTGTTATAAAACTATGTTTAATGAAAATATATAATCTTAGTTTAATTAATATAAACGTTGTTAACTTTATTATAAATTCGCGGCGGACAATTTTAGTATTTAATTGAAGTTTTCCCAATGATTTTGAAGTTGCAACCCCAGGGTGACCTTTGAAATAGTGGAAAATGATATTTTGACGTAAGATCGGCTATAATCGGAAAAACTCGGGCTAAAAGCGATAGTAAATAACAGAATTTACTATTTTGACAATCTAACGTTTGCGCTTAAGTAATGAAATACTGCTGCAGCTATTAAACGTATCTACTTTTTTTTTATGTTTGTCATATTGTCATTTGTCATAGATTTACAACCCGTCTGGCCAGCGTGGCCATTCTCGAGATATATGTTCTAAATGGAGGTCTAGGACGCTGTGTTCTAATGCCTGTAATGAATAAAAAAAAAAAACTCAAAGCGTTTGGAAAAGCTACCCAACTGTCAAAGTCTTTTTTTTTTCTTTTTTAAATTTCTTTAAAGGACATTGTACAGAATACATCAGCCCTAAACACGTAATTTATTTACACAATATATAACAGAGTTTATAACCGAATTGGGAATCATCAAATTCCAAGTGCTGCAGAATTTGATGCTTTTCATGGAGTAATTCACGTCAATATCGCCCAAACACGAGGGTATACGGCAGTTCACAGCGCGGGAAAACCGCAAAAAATAAAGTGTAACTTCTACCCCATATACTTGTATAGAGTCAAATTTATCGTTTTTCATTATTATTCACAACGTAGCACATTAATAAACAAAATAACACCACTTTTGACTAACAATATCCACAGTAAACTAATTTACAAAACGAAAAACTTGGGACTTAACATGTCCATGCAAAATGGCGCGAAGAACTCCTTTAAAGCGATATTCAGCTATTAGCGCCAAATCAAACACGGAGAATCCATAACGTTTAGGAGCAATGACGTCACTATCAGTTCTCTTGGAGTAGTTTTTTTTTTTTTTTTTTTCAAATCCTTTTGTTCACTTTATGAGGCTGCTCCTCTCTTCTCTTCTACATTTCTTTGTCTATAGGATTTC
Source organism: Tinea semifulvella (assembly GCA_910589645.1). Classification (NCBI taxonomy): domain Eukaryota; kingdom Metazoa; phylum Arthropoda; class Insecta; order Lepidoptera; family Tineidae; genus Tinea; species Tinea semifulvella. Next base: position 5,741,610 of record OU342612.1, read on the forward strand.
GGCCCTTGATGTTGCTATTTTATACAACATCTAAGTCCGAGATCATAGGTATGTGCGTTAGAAGGTGCTACTGACAGTTTTCGGTAGTTTCGCTGACGCTCACGCTTCCACACACCAAAGTCACTTTTTTTTTTTTTTTTTTATTTGTCCTAAGGGTATTGTTGGTGTCGCGGCGGTTGGGTTTCATTGGTTGAATTGGAGTAGACTTTAAATATCTAATGTACTAGCTCGACGATATCGTGTCGTTTGATGTGAAAATGGCTTTCGGTATGTTTAAAGTACCTACACAACGCAAAGTCAATAAATCTATCCTTTATGATCTATTAAACTCAAGTTATCTTAGAATTTTGTTCGTCATCCAATGTCATGTTTTATTGTCTCAATTTCATGGATTACGGAGTTCCTGATTTGATACTTGCCATGAATATGAAATTGCTTCGCTCTTCGATGTACATAACAATAAGAGCGATGGTGGCTCGGTTGTAAGAACACTTTCCAATTTTTTTTTTTTATGATTTTGATATAATGAACACCAATTAGAGATGTCATAGTTTTCCAGGGTACATTAAATATAAATTAAAAGCTACCTAAATAATAATAACTGGCCAGAAATTAAACAGATAGCAAAATGCGATGTTGTCCAATCATACATTTATCTGGGAGCATTGATATCGAATGGCGGTGGATGCGAGGAGGAAATTAAGCGTCGTATGGCAGTGTCGAGGTCTGCTATGGAGAAGCTTAAGAAAATATGGAGGAACCGAAACATTACGAAAGCTACTAAAATCCGGCTGGTCAGAGCTCTTGTGTTCCCCATTTTCCTGTATGCTGCAGAGACGTGGACCCTGCGCGAAACTGAAATAAAACGTATTAATGCTCTAGAAATGTGGTGTTGGCGGAGAATGTTGGGCATATCGTGGACGGAGTTCCGAACCAACAAATCCATCCTGGACGAACTGGAGATAGGACAACGCCTTTCCTCAATCGTGCAATCACGCATTCTCACTTTCTTTGGACACGTATCACGGCGTGGAGATACATCCATTGAGCGCCTTGTAATTCAGGGAAAAGTCGATGGCAAGAGAATGCGTGGTAGGTCTCCGATGAGATGGACTGACCAGGTTAAAGCAGCAATGGATTACCCCCTACATGAGTGCTCCAGGAAGGCTGCAGTTCGAGACGAGTGGCGACGACTTGTTAAGCGTGCCACTGACACTCAAGTGACGACCACGACCACTCTGCCAAGAGTGTAGCGACTAAGAAGAAGAAATAATAAATTAAAAATAAACTAAACTATAAATAAAAAATGTCCTCTAGAAACGTCCCATCCGAGATAGTCCCAAGGAGACTGGCAACATTTCCCTTCTGTATAGCGAGGCTAATACGTTGGTAGAAATATTGCCAGCGTTCCTGTCTCCAGACCTTTCTGTTAGCCGCTTTGACAACTCCTTGGCCAAGCGCCTCGCTGACGGTCCCCATGGGCCCATCGTATATGTTTTTTAAATATATACCAGTATATATTTTTGAAACTAAATAAACCAAAAAAAATAATAATAAAAAATAACTCCTCCAAGTCGCAGTCCTGTGGCATGTATTAATATACTTTTTTGTAAATTATTGTTAAATTTTGAACTCTATAAGCGCTCGACCTTGACAGCGGCCGTGCAAATATCAACTTTAATAGCGTGATATATTTATAGTTAGCGGATTCCATTATGTAACGTTTGCGCTTAAGTAACAGAATAGGGCTGCAGTACAAGCCATCCACTGCGCCGAGGACCGCAATCACTGGAAACGGCTGGTGGAGTCCATCTAGTCACGGAGTCACGATCCCCAACAGTGGGGTACCAACTAAGGAGGAGGTAGTAAGAAAAGCTTGTAAGACTTTAGTATCTGTCCGCAAACTAGTATCTCGAGAACTACTGGTTTGATTTACTTGAAATTTAGAATGGTTATACTTGTAGATCTTGTTGACCAACATGTAAATATATATGTATCCAAAAATGTATACAGGGGTAGTTTTGGAGATATTTCATTGTATGTATATATATATATAAATAAAGTATGTAACCAGTATATGTATGTGTTATCAATGTATTGTATGTATTTATATTATAGATTTAATATCGTTCTTTTTTTTTGTTATTAGTTTTTAACTGAATAAATCTCTTTATCTCGAATATTAGCGGTCATGCACCTTACAATCCCTGCTCACATCTCCCAAAGGTTAGCTGTTAGAAAATGTTTTAGACGTTAAAGACAAAGACAAAAAAATTATTGTTCACGTGGTAAAAAAATATAACATGTTCAGCACACGACCCAGTTCGGGCATTACAAAATTGTTTCTTAAAATCTAGTTTCATAAAATCTTAAACTCGCCTATGTATTATTTTTTGTGCAATAAAGAATTTATATTTTTACCTCTGAACCCTAAAAAGACACAAAACGGTTACTGGTAAAAAAAAAAATAGTAAGCACAAACAAGATAAGACTCTTTTTAGCAAAATTTGACTAGGGTTGGTCTTGGCATTGGTCTTGGTCTTGCAAAAAGGAGGAACAAAATTAAGACTGCAAGACCAAGACAATGATTCAATGATTGAGCAACACTACGCACACGTGCCCGTGCAAATCTTCATGTACCCGTTAGTCATTACTTAACTCATTAGTGCTAAGCGATTAGTTAGAAATTGTTTTTTTAAGTATTCAGTATATCATTAAAAAGAAGTCATTATCTATCTTTTAATAGCTTTATTAATGACTAAAGACTTCACAGTTTAGGCATTTAGTTAAATAATATTTATTTATTTTTTATTTATTTCGATATCCAACAGGGTTATAATATTATCAAACATTTTGGAATAAATTCCCGCCTTTTGCACGGACATGTCAAGTCCAATTTATTTGTTTTTTATGGGTTTTTATTCGAAGGAAGTAAGGTACAATTATTTAAAGAAAAATAACCAATTAATTACGCTAACATATTAAAACATAAATTACTAATAATATAAATAAAAATAAACCTACTTAATAAATTAAAATATTACTAAAAACTAAAAAAAAGAAAAATGACAAAATATAATTATTTTAAATCAAAAATTTGCTCAAAATATGCCAAGGATACTGGCAGCATTGCCACATTGAATGGCAATGCTGATCCTTTTTTAAATTAATTTACTGTGGTGATTGTTAGTCAATAGTAAAGTATCAACACTACCGTTTCCTTTTCGGGGTGGTCAGAAACCACGCTTATAAATAAGCGGATTCACGTTTAGCCAACTTTACTATAGGCCAACCATGACAAGTGGCAAGCTCGTCGATGTCTCTAGCAAACTCGAGAAATATCACAAATAAATTAAATATTAATTAAATTGACATTAATAAATATTTTTGTGTCCCGACCTGGAATCGTGCATGCTACGATGGTTTGGGCATGTTAAAAGGATGAGCGAAGAAAGATTGACGAACCAGGTATATAATGTTGTGGGTAAAAGAGGCACTGGCAGACCAAGACTCAGAAAAGGGCATGTATGAAGAGGTTGATGAATGTGACCGCATACGTAACGTCGAAATACGCAAAATGGTAGGTATAAAAGAAAGGATAGGAACAAAAATGAGGAAAGACATGCTACGATGGTTCGGCATGTTAAAAGGATGAGCGAAGAAAGATTGACGAACCAGGTATATATGCGAAAGTTGTTGGTAAAAGAGGCCCTGGCAAACCAAGACTCAGAAAAGGGCATGTATGAAGAGGTTGATGAATGTCGACGAAACAAAATAGGTATGTCGTGATCGTGTCAAATGGCGGTTAATTGTCTCTGCCTACCTCACAAGTGAATTGTCCTGAAGATATGTATGTATGTATAATTGTTGCAATAAATTGAAAATCTCGTGTTGCGGATGTGTAGCAACAAAACTGTCGTACTTACTGATCAAAAGCGGTCATCTTTCGAAAGTATTAATCGTCGACTTAGTTGGATCGGAAACACAATCGAGGCCTTGGAGGCGCACTTGATCTTTCTAGGGTTAAGCCAACTTTATTATAGTCCCCTCGTGGCAAGTTTTGAATGTCTATGATGATACCAGACTTAAGAATTGTTTTTTCATTCTTTCTTTTGTTTTAAGACAGAAAACCAACGGCCTTAGCTGCTAGATGCCACCACAGAATTGTTCATATATAATTGTACTAATATTATAAACTTAAATGTTTGTTTGAATAGTTGGATGTTTGTTCCTCTATTAGTATAACATATACATAATAACTGTGGTCTAGCGGTTAAGTCCGTTGATCTTGCCACTTGTCATGATTGGCGTATAGTAAAGTTGGCTAAATGTGAATCTGCGAAAAGCGTGGCTTTTGACCACCCCGGAAGGGAAACGATTGTGATGATACCGATGGCCCATGATAAACGATGCTATAATACATATTAATAAACAGTTTATAAGTAATAAAGGTTGTTATATAAATATCCTGGTGTTTGGCTAGAAAAAAATCAAATTTTGTTGGCTTATGTATTTGTGTTTTGAATTTAGTGATTCATTTGTTTTCACGCCATTAGATTTTTCGTTGACATCGGTCTGTTCACAATGTTAACAAAGGTTAAAAAGGAGGCACCTCAGACAAGACATCTTCCCCACTCCATGGTATAAGAACATACCATCCACTACGTGATAGACTTGATGGTTCAAAGCGGACGGGATTTTAGGGGACCATAAACTTCTCTTTATAAAATCATTTAAGGCTTAAGAGAAACTGCCTGCGGTCTTATTTATTTATTTTATTTATTAAAGGATAATTAACGACTAATAACAAAATTGGAAAAAAGTTAATGGAAACATAAAAAGTTAATTAGAAGTTACCGCAATGGTATTTGATAACTTAGCCCGTGTAGACCCATTTCATAAACTTTTAGGGTTATTAATATTTGTCAACTATATTTATGTCCCTATACACATTGATCACACATAGGTACACACACCCACACGCATACACACATACACGCATACACACTCACGCGCTCATACATACACACTTTATTTACAGTCCTTCAACCAATTTAATTATTGGTATTTTTTAATTTATTATCATTGTTTATGTTTTAATACATTTTACGATAGATAGCTTTGGTATCTGTGGCTGATGGATAGGAATAAATACATATATTCTTCCGTCTTATTGTATGTTATTGTTTTGTTTGTGTTTTTGTTGTATTTTGTAAATTTCCTTAGTTTTATGCACTTTTTATTTTTGTTGATTTCTTAATCTGTCTTCACAGTGGATTCATATTTTTGTGTATAATTTGTGAATCCATTCATGGCCTTATTTATTGTGTAAAATTTGATAATATTGTATTTTTGGTTATGCTGTTGGAGTTCCAGATAAATAAATAAAAAAATGTTCAAGTTATTATAAGAGTGGAGCTGGGTCTAACAGCTAATAGTAAATAACTTCACATACGTATTGGAAATTATACGCCACCTTATCATTATTGTGTGGCCTATAATAACGTTATTGAATAACTAAGACGTGAGATCCAAACACGTGGTTAATGCCACAATTATTCAGAAACGTTTAAACCGTTGACCTTACCGGTTTATTAAAATCCGAAACTAAAGTAAAAGTCAAATACATTTATTATTTGCATAAAATATAAAAAAGTAACGAAGTACGCGTATCATAGACATAGTAAGATAATAGTAACCAGCACACGCTTAAAGGTGTTCCGAGACGTGCTTAAACTGTCTGTATGACATCATTTCTCGCGCTTAGACTGCTCACGATATCGAGGTAGATCGCTCTGAGCGCTGTCAGTTGTTTGTCTAATGTCCCTCGCCATTTTCAAGTTAATTTAATATTAGGTTTTCTTTTAAATTATTTAATATTGTAATTCGTTTATACCGTATCTATATTACTTCTTAAACAAATCTATAATTAATATTTAAGCAGGAAGTGAAAAAAATATGTCTGAAACACGGCAAGTTATTTTAAAATACCGAAATAAGTTAATAATATTAAACTTTACACATATAAAGATGGATGTTTATTCATGAGAGATGTATGTTTGTTAGTATTCATACTCAAATATGTGGAATCTGCAATTTATCTTCCATACATTAAAAAAAAAAAAACTATTATGTTATGAATGAAAATGTGATTTAGACCGTTCCGAATTGATATCATTTGTAAGTGCACGTCGTACACGAACAGTCATTGCACTGCATTTAGTGACAATTGTCGTAGTTTTAATGGGGTGTATCAGCAAAGCTTTTTGTAGATGTCGCTAGCGGCAATGGTACCTTATTTTACACCTATAACGCATTTTTTTTATGTTTACTTATTTTTATATGTTTATAACAGAAAAGTCTATTTTAAATTAACATTAACTACCTTAAAAGACGAATTAAGAAAGCGCACACCGTCTTTAATCGTCATTCATCATCCATCGGGAGAAGTAAACTAAAAAAAATGTAATTTATAGAAAAATACAAATCTGTCCACTAGCCCTATGTTCGACTTGTCGCTTTAAGCGATTTTTTCACTTTAGTTCGCTTTGAAACTTAGTTTTCATGCAAAATTCGGTAAAAAAGTAGGCTTGCTTTATATACTTTCCAGTTGAACATAGCATATATTATGTTAACTAGGTAGGTACCTAACCTACTTACATTTTTTATAGAATAGGTGTTCCTTTATAGCATGGATGCACAGACCGCGGCCCGCGGGCCGCATGCGGCCCGTGGGTCGAATACTGGTGGCCCGCCGACAGCAAAAATAATACTCTCGTGCATTCGAAAAATATTGAATTCTATTCCAGAATAAAACAAAAAAAAAATATGTTCGAAAAGTAATGTGAAACTCGCGCGCGCGCAATTTGAATCTAGCGCCCAAAATTGCTAAGTCAAGTAACATCGCTCGCTATAGAAATCAAGAATTTTCTAGCGCGGTGAGCAAGCGAGATAGATATAGTCCCGTATTCCCGATTGCTCGCGTATCTACACGAAGCTTCCAGAGTCGTTTGCGCGGTATAAAAATCACGTTAACCGCAGCGGCCGAACAGTTCGCTTTTCATTTGAGTGAAGTGTCAACAACAGAAAGAAATAAGCGCGAAAATACAAAGCGAAGTAATAAGTGATTGAGAATAAGTGCAGTTTATTAGTGTTTTTGGGAGGCAATAGTTCTAGTGTAGATTTTAACTCGACTAGCCGGTGTCATATATTTTGATCCACATTCAACGTAGATTTCCTGTTGCAGTGTTAACCCGTCAAGTGCCGTGTATAATTGTGTTGTGAAAACGTAAGTAAAACTCTGTTATTAATAAGTGTTTCCCTACCTATTTAATCAATTTTAATCAAATTTAGCTTTAATGTTGGCTAAATATTAAAATAAACAAAGAAATTACTATTTTTATAAGAATTTCTCTAACTGTAATAATTACGTCATTATTTCAGATAAAATCTGTATAAAAATCTTAAAATTTCTGAGAAATAATATTTAATCAATTATTTTTGATAATTTAAAAAAGGATAGGTAATTTAAGTGGGTACTGTAATTGTTTTTAGGTGCTGTGTTAATCCTAGCCAGGATTAGAACGCAACATGGAGAAGCCAGGACCTAGTAAAAAACGTAAGGTTAAAGATGAAAATCGGCAGTTTCAAGAAATTTGGACTGAGAAATACTTTTTTGTATGGTCGCATAACAAAGTCGTTTGTTTAATTTGCAAGAATTCTGTTGCGATTGCAAAGGATTATAATGTAAAAAGGCACTATGAAACGCAGCATCCTTCTTTTACCAAGTTTACAGGCGAATTAAGAAAGCAAAAAATGTTGTCTTTAAAACGGGAGCTTATTGGTCAGCAAGCTATGTTTACAAAACACATTCAAGATTCAGAAACGGCTACAGAAGTTAGTTATGAAATTTCTCGAATGATAGCAAAGCGAAGTCGCCCCTTCAATGATGGCGATTTTGTAAAAGAATGCATGGAAATTGCCGCTAAGAAAATGTGTCCAGAAGCAGCAAAAAAGTTTGAGAAAATTCAACTGAATCGTATGACTATCCAAAGACGAATTATGTCCTTGTCAGGTAATATTGCGGAACAATTAATTGAAAAAACTAAGATCATGGAATTTTTTTCATTAGCACTCGACGAATCGACTGATATTAGTTCCACAGCTCAACTTCTCATATTCATACGAGGTGTTACTCAAGATTTTGAAGTCTTCGAAGAGTTATTAGGAATGTGTTCATTGAAAGGTCAAACCAAAGGAGTTGATATACTCAATGGACTTTTGGACGAGTGTTCAAAAACTGATTTGGACTTATCTAAGTTATCGGGAGTTGCGACTGACGGTGCTCCTTCCATGATTGGTATCAATTCCGGGCTAGTTACTTTGCCGAAAAAGCACCTGCAAGAAAAAAACATAAACACTGAAGATCTCATGCAGTTTCACTGCATTATACACCAGGAAGCCCTCTGTTCTAAAAAAAATGAATTTCAAAATGTAATGAAAGTAGTAGTTTCGACTGTAAATTTCATAAAATCACGAGGACTCAATCACAGACAATTCAAACAATTCCTTGATGACATCGAAAGCGAATACGGAGATTTAATACAGATTATACAGAAGTAAGGTGGCTAAGTCGTGGATTGACACTGGAACGATTTCTAAATTTAATAGAAGAAATTGGAATATTTCTGGCGGAAAAGCAAAGGGATGTCCCGGAACTTAAAAATCCTGATTGGTTGTGTGATTTAGCTTATTTAGTTGACATTACAAATCATTTGAATGTCTTGAACACACGGCTTCAAGGCAAAAATCAACTGATATCCCAGCTCTATGCTCATGTAACATCCTTTCAATGCAAGCTGACACTTTTCAGATCACAATTGAATTCTGGAAATTATAATCATTTTCCGAATTATAAGAAAATGGCTGAAAAATTCAACAAAACTGCGATTAATTTCAGTTATGTAGAAAAGCTAGATATTTTGATTCAATCTTTTGAAGACAGATTTTCGGAGTTTAAAAAAGTGAAACCTCTGTTGGACATATTCAGCAATCCTTTCACTATTTCAGTTGAAAATGCGCCAGAGTCAATGCAGTTAGAAATTATCGACATTCAAAATGACCAAGATTTACGCAACAAATTCAACGAAGGAGACTTGCTGAACTTTTACCGCTGCATTGATAAAAATATGTACGAAGAGTTGCGCATAAACGCTCTGAAATGTGCCAGCTTATTTGGTTCTACCTATATATGTGAACAAACTTTTTCAATACTAAATAATAATAAAACAAAAAATCGAAACCGCCTTGCAAATGAAAGTTTGGAAGCAGTTTTACGTGTTGCTACAAGTAAATTTGAGCCAAATATAAAAAAGATTGTAAGCACTATGCAGTGCCACGCTTCAAATTAATAATTTCTTTATTAATTTTAATAAATTTTTATCAATTCTTTATTGTCTTTAACTACCTATACCTACTTCTGGCGGCCGGCCCGCTATCAGTTCATGATTTGGCCGAGTGGCCCCTAGTATTAATAAGTCTGTGCAACCCTGCTTTATAGGGATATAATTACGTATTGTAAAGTATTATTGGTTAAGTAACATTTTATTACAATGGTAAACGAAATACCGCTTTTATCTGAAGAAAGAATTCCGAACAGTTTATTTGAAATTGATATAATTGAATGTATTGACGAACCCAAAGAGTTGAAAGAAGTTGTTATATTAAATAATAGGAATAGTGGTGAAAAAAAGGAAGCCTTCGTTATCGGTAAGTACCTAACATATAAACATATTTTTGATTTTAGACGTAAATCCTGACAAGAATATGGCATATTATAATGTTAATCATTTATATGTGTTTGTTATGTTTAATTTTAAAAAATCTGTATGCCTAGTGTGACAGTGAAGTTTCGTAAACGCAATTATAGTAGTAGAGTTTTTTTACTGAATTTTTGATGTTCATTGCCTGTTATTATAGCCAAACTTGCAATAACACGCAATGTAAAATAAAAAACCTAACTACAGCAGTTACGTTTTCCGAAACTTGCATTTGTTTTTTAAAGTTGCCGCCAACTTTGGATCTGTCATTCGTTCAGTCATATTTTTTGTTCGGTCAATATCAAGAGAATATCAAGAGATGTACTCATACACATTAGTATAAAAATTGATCTATAACTCCTAATTATTTATTTTTCCTATTTAATTATTTTGCTATCTTACATCTAATATTTTGCAATTAAGGAACTTTGTGAATGGCGTTATTAAATACGAATAATTATTCACATTTTACAACATTATTAAACAAATTAAACCCATATTTGACTAACAATATCCACTGTAAAGTAATTTGTGTTTTAAAATTTGTTTTTAAGGATGTTAAAAAAATACTTTTTAAACGTTATCTATGTTTAACACTTATTAATTTCAAAAAAGATACCCAAAACTAGCAATGTGAGCTATATCATTTTTGTTACGCAATAAAGCTCAATAACTTTGCGTGTGTGTAACAACACTAAAGTGCGAGTAAAGTGAACGAATGAATTATCTGTGATGACATTTCACAATCGGCAAAATGTCAATTTCGTTTTCATTTCCTTGACAATACAAGTTTAGAATATTGCATTTTTTAAGCTATATTTTATGCGAATTTGATTTTTTATCTTTGTATATTTCAATTTACTAACAAAGTAACAACATCTCACTGGCCATTGTATACCTATCGACCTTTGTTCTTAGTTTTAATAGTGTTTTTCCCTGTTGTAAAGTCACAATTATCGGCACACAATTATTAAGCGCAATTTAAACCAGTTTTAATAGTTATTTGTGTTGTGTTTTATACCTAAACTCCCGCAGATTTATTCGTAGCCATCAATATGACATACGGTAAGTTTTATTCTTTATTTATTGAAGATTCTTATCTTTATCCATACTATTTTGAAATCATAATTAGGTGAATAAGCAGTTTTACGAAATTTTTATTACGCGATGTAACGCAATGATCTGAACATATGCTTCGGTCGGCCTACATAAACGTTTTACCTTGTACCTTTTTCTGTTACTATAATAACTTTAGACAATACAGCTGAATAATCATTTTAAAAGGTATTTTATCAAGTTGGAGGGGACGCTTTAGAATCGAGACGCACGAATTAATTATAAATGATTGTGGTATTTGATAGATAATGAAGCCCTGATGCATGAACTAGTAGATTTATTTGAGGGAGACGCCCCGTTAAAAAAATATAACACTTTTAAGTTTTTAGGTTAAGTTGTAAAAAGAGGTAAACATAACAAGACGCATTTTTAACTTTTTAGTAACTAGTATACTGTCAACATTATTTATCAATGTTATACTCTTAGTAAAGTAAATAAAAACGTAAAAACTAAAAACATTTCAATATCACGAGCAACAAAAAACAATTAAAATCAATAAAATAAAATAAGAAAAAAATTAACCATTTTTTTTTTTTTAACAATGGCACAGACTAATGCCTTAGTATTATGTTTCTTAGGCCATGGAATCTGTGTTTTTACGTTGCTACCTTATATATTATTGTTGTTATTTTAACGACCAATGACGATAGGGAAGGCAAAGAGCTCCATGACAGCCATGCCTAACGTATTAAATATAACCTATTATTATAAGGTAACCTGAAATTATTACTTATAATAGATATGTTGTAAAAATATAGATATATAACTATTTTTTAACCTACCTAGCAGTGTCGTATCTGACATAAATGATTTCTGGATATGACTTAATCGAGTCTAACCTAACCTAACAGTGTCGTGTCTGACTTAAAGGATTTCTTATACAGCCATATATATTTATTATAACTGTACTAAAGGCTTTCTGTGTAGTTATAATTATGAATGCCCCTGCAATTGTTTCCGAGAATAAAACTTCTGAAACGAAACCAATTCGGTTCTGGCACTTCGCCGACCGCTACCGCGGCACGTTCGCTTCGCTCACTCTGCTCGTGCACGCGGTTAATCGAGGTAACCTAACCCAACCTAATCGAACCAATTCGGTTTTGGGCACTGAAGGCCTAACCTAACCGAGCCAATTCGGTTTACTTGATAATGACAGTTGGCTGTGATGTGTGTTGGATATGACTTAATCGAGTCTAACCTAACCTAACCTAGCAGTGTCGTAATTGACTTAAAGGATTTTTGGATATGACCTAATTAATTTGAATCTAACCTAACCTAGCAGTGTCAAGGATTTCTGGCTATAACTTGAGTCTAAACTAACCTTAGCAGTGACGAATCCGGCTTGAGAACTTGTATACTTAGCAAAAAAAAAATAAAAAAAAATTATTGAAGACATAAGGACTTAAAACCATGACCATAAATAATAAAAAAAAAAATTAAAGGACCTAAATCCAATGCAAAAATACTTAAATAATAATACTTTTAATACAATAGAACAAATTATAAATTTTATGTTTAGTGTATAAAAGACAGTTAGTATGATGCCAAATAAATGTTAGTGTGTTAGTGTTAGTATATACCTCCATGTATGTTATAATATCATGTTGGTTTGCATCAATTCTTATTATGTTTACCACTTTTTACAACTTAACCTAAAAACTTAAAAGTGTTATATTTTTTTAACGGGGCGTCTCCCTCAAATAGCTTAGAAGAAGCTTAGAAATTTGTCTTCTTGTCTTCTACTAGTTCATGCATCAGGGCTTCATTATCTATCAAATACAACAATCATTTATAATTAATTCGTGCGTCTCGATTCTAAAGCCAACCCAAGTTGGATGCTTGACACATAATTTACATTCTTAATAAACTGATTGTTACGCATATTTCTTGATATGGCGTCTTATTTCTGAATTAAAAAGAGGGGTCGCTTTTTCAAGTCATAGTTGGTCGCAAGCCCAATACACCATTCTTGCCCTCTTTTCTCCACACATGATGAATCTATGGATTCTTAAGAAATTTTTATTTTTTGTTTTATTTTATTATTTTGTTTTCCCATTATTGGTGATTATGATTATGGTTGCTTTTCCCGTCTATTGGACCATTGTGCGTGACCTTTACTCCTCTAGTGGAGCCATCCAATCTCCTCCATGAAGGCCAGAAGACCCGTCACATTCCTGCAGACCTCCAGTAGAGCCAGCACTCCAAGAGATGCGAGGCGGTCTTCTCCTCAGTCAGCGCATTGCTGATATGCCTATATCAATTCATAGAATAGTCAGTTATCACCATAGTGACAATAGACATAGGTCTATTGTCATTAGGCACTTGTCCAGTTTGTTTTTAAAAGTGTTTACAGTTGGGGGCTTTAATATGTCTTCTGGTATTTCGTTGCACATATTTACAACTCTGTTATTATTTATAAAGTTATTATTTCACATTTGAATTGCTGGATTTTCTCATCAATTTAATTCCGTGATCACGACAGGGAAATATGTTAAACCTAAACATTTTGGCTAGGTGAGGGCAGTTATACCTGCATGTTAGATGCTGAAAAATGCTGGAGTAATATTTTTAATTTTATAACTTTAGACTTTTATGGCCTATCTACACTGTATTATCATAAAGAGGAACAAATTTGTATGAATATAATTAATCTACTAGATTCCTATGAAAACAAAGACCTCATTTGCTCGAAATAACACTGGGCGGAGATCCAGTTTTAAATAAAACCTCGGTAAGAAACCTTTTATTAGGATATTTAGGTACAGAAAAGAAGACAAATTTCTGAGCATTCCATGGATTCACTGTGCGGGTGCCGGGTCCAATGTGTGTGGGTAAGAGATGAGAAGAATGGTGTCTCGGGCTTGCGACCGACAATATATAGGTTTAAGAAAAGAAGGCCTCCCTTTTTTATTTTATTGCGCCATAATACACTCACCATCCACCATTCTACTCCTCTCCCTACCCAACCAAATACTGTATGATTCCGTTTGAAATGTATAATATAATTTTATAATAGACAAAAAATATTTTCAGTATTGCTTATTGTGCCTATTACGCAGGTTTTTGTGGGTATGCCATAGTGAATATATAAAATGAAAAAAATCACTCCACCCTAATGTGCATTGCCTAGAGGCCCCGTCATGGGTAACTTGGCCCTGTCATGAGTAACTAGGCCCTAAAAAACCTACATATATAGTTTGTATTTTATAAAAAATATTTGAATTGATATTTACTGCCCTTTTAAATGTTTGTCTGTTAACACTACTACACACATTTCTCTAATAATCTTGTCAAGATAAGGTGTCAGTAATAATGAATTAGTTTAATGGACTTTGTTCTAAATGGTTACTGACCTATCAGTTTGCCCTTCAAACATGATAACAATGTTAAATTACCTACAGACTTCGTATATTGTTTGTATATTTATGTAGGTTTAGCTGTATTTTGAAAATGTAATAAGTATATGACCGCCTCCGTGGTCTAGTGGTAACAAACGTTTCCGTGAACTCGGAGGTCGTGGGTTCGATTCCCACCGGGGGCAAGTTGTACATTGTATAATTTGTCTCGGTCTGGGTGTTTATATGTATAATATGTATATATTTACAAAATAAAAAAAAAGTATAATATGTAGTTTATCAACCATCTAGTTTCGTAACACAAGCCTCGTAGCTTACCACGGAAACTAGATGGCGCTGTGTGACCTGTCTGGAAATATTTATTTGTTATTTATACTTTTGTCTTTAACAATTTTGGTACTCCAGGTCTAATAATCAAATCAAATCAAAATATTTATTCATCCTTAAGTATAGGTACATGCATATTACAATTTGTATTCAGTAGTTTGTTCGTTCAGCTAGACTTTACCCTTAAGGGCATACATATATATTTATTTAAATGCCAAAGTCAGAATTTTTGTTAAAATAATGCATTAAATTTTTTAATAAAATCGTTAATCGTATTATCAAATAATAATTTTAGTATACAAAAACAAAAGAAAATATATAATTAGTGTCCTATTTTAAATATTATAAGGTATGTCAAATGTGAGATCATCGTCAGTCAGAAAGTCGTCAATTGTATAATAACATTTTCCCATTAAAGCTTTCTTTAGTTTTGACTTAAATAATGGCAGAGGCAAGTCCTTGAATAATAATAATAAATAATAATAATAATCATGTATATTGTTTGTTATACACCATGGGCTTTCTTGCGCTAGAAGTGCTGGCCGCATTTCTCGTCACGCTGCTCTGAACGACATCATCCGAAGGACTTTTTCCCTCTGCTGGAGTACCCGCAATCCTAGAAACTTCCGACGGCATGACCGTTGGGCCGTGAAAACTTGGCAGGTCCACACATTAGCCCCATCACACATCCAGGCGACCTCGTCAAGCGCGGGAAGTGCGGCGGTTTCTGCTGAGAACCTCAAGCTGCGCAAATAAGCCAACATCGGTTCAGAATATACGAATTTGCGCCGTTTAGGGTAGAGACGATGGTCCCATAGGGACACTCAAACAAGCGTCTGGCCAAGGAGTTGTCCAAACGGCTAACGGAAAAGTCTGGAGACAGGAAGGCTGGCAATTATTTCTGCCAACAGCAAAGTCAATAAAATCGCGCCCCTGGCGATTTACATAAGAAAAAAAAAACTTGATACTTGCACATTTTATTTCAAACCATCAATTATGATTAATAAAATATTAGTTTTACTTCCTACTTAATTTTTCATTTTGATCATCTAAAAATTTTGGGAAGTAATCACATATCACGATCAAATAAATAAAACACTGACTGAAGGTGCATTAAAAAGTCTTCGTAACCAAAGGGCATGTATGAAGAGGTTAATGAATGTTGACGAAGCGAAAGAAGTATGTCGTGATCGTGTCAAATGGCGCTCAATTGTCTCTGCCTACCCCGCAAGGGATCTGGCGTGAAGATATGTATGTATGTATGTAATAAGAAAATTCCTGGCTAGAATAAAAGTATTATTTGTTTGTGTTCTCTTCTACCGAAGGATTATGAATGAGGTGACAGGGAAGGCAAAGGGTCTAGCCCATACAGCCAAGTCTGACGTAATATATCTTTATTTTTTATGAGTTTATCATCAAATTTCAGATGTTGCAGAATTTGATGCTTTTCTTGGAGTTACTTGCGGCATTATAGCTCGAAACACGTCGGTTATAATATGGGAGTTTACAGCACGGGAAAACCACAAAAAATAAACTGCAACTTGTGCCCAAATACTTAAAGTCCAATTAATCGTTTTCCATAATTGTAACACATTATTAAACAAAACAACACCACTCTTGACTAAGAATATCCACAGTGAAGTAATTTACAAAACAAAAATTTGCACTTGACATGTGCAAAATGACGCGAAAAACTCTCTAAAGTTTTTTTTTTTTTTTTTTTTTTTTTTTTTTTTTTTTTTTTTTTTTTATACTAGCACGACATGTGACCCTGCGCCCACCTGATGGTAAGTGGCGCGCAGGGTCCATGAATGTTAGCAACTGGAATCGGTGTGGGCTAATGATCCATCCGGATATCGTAGAGGTGGCAATGAGGAGCGACAGAAGTTGGTCTCTACAGACTTTGCCAGCTGCCAGAAAGTGCGACTGCCTCTCGGTTGCGCGGCTATGTCTCGGCCAATCTGAGAGACGCGCTATCTTAAACAAAATCGGCTCAGACACTCCTTTGTCATTTAGACAATAGCCTATTTGAAATATTCAGCCTGTATAGCCTTGAGGATATTATGTTAGGCAACCCATCACCGCCGCTTTTGGTTAACGTATTTTATACATACATACATATCTTCACGCCAAATCCCTTGCGGGGTAGGCAGAGACAATTGAGCGCCACTTGTCACGGTCACGACATACCTCTTTCGCTTCTTCGACATTCATCAACCTCTTCATACATGCCCTTTTGTTTCGATGGCTTTTTAATGCGCCTTCAGCTATTGTTTTATTTATTTGATCGTAATATGTGAGTCTTCGTCTGCCAGGGCTTCTTTTACCCACAACTTTCGCATTATATATCTGGTTCGTCAATCTCTCTTCACTCATCCTTTCGACATGCCCGAACCATCGGATCATGCCTTTCCTTATTTTTGTCCCTATGCTTTCTTTCATACCTACCTTTTTGCGTATTTCGTCATTACGTATGTGGTCTATCAAAGTGACGCCGCATATCCGACGTAACGACCTCATTTCTACTGCATTAACTCTACTCTCATGCTTATTCTGACATATCCACGTCTCGCTTCCATACATAAGGTTGGTACCAGCATGGCATTGTGTATGGCAAATCGAGCTTTGTCACTGACATTTCGACTAGCGATCAGTGACTCCAGGGCACCGTTGACACTTTTTCCTGCGTTCACTCTTCTTTCAACATATAACAGATAGGTGAAGGTCGCTCTTCTATATATATATCTTGTACTCTTAAGACAAATTAAGTTAAGACAAAACGTCTTTGAACAATACAAACTGATTTTATTCCAATTGTCATTCAGTTACCAAGCTATAACACAGGACTTTAACCACAGCGTCATTAAACTTGACCTTTTCACTTATACCAACACATTAGCATACTTTGGCTCTCTTATTTAAAAACCCAGTAACTTAATAATGTTTCTAAACCTTAGTTAGCAATTTTTAACCCACGAACTTTATGTATAGGAAAATGTTTTTTTTTTATTTGATTTTAATCTCTAATTTTCCAATTTTATTTATAGATATTCTGCTATTCGGGACGGAGACAAATCCAACAAATCAAAAACCGTGGTGAAAATCTGTTCAGCCGTTTTACACTTATAAGTGTTCTAAAAAAAACCGACTTTGTTTTTTATATTAAGATTTACTTATTATGCAATCTAATATGTCAGAAACCTTCCCTGATGTTCACACAACATATTCCCAAAGTTTCATCCCGATCGGTCACGTAGTTTTGCAATGCTTAGGGAACATACACACACAAACAGTCACCTTTATACTCGTATATATAAATCACGGACATAACGCATGTGCCAGTTATCTCCCCGCTCAACCAGGCCCTTAGGGTGCAGACCGGGACCCGAAACACGTGCCACCTGCAATGACCTTCTAAGAGACGACCGCCGGACACGCCACAACATGAGAACCTGAACACTGACAACAACCTTCGATACACATACAAACATCAACTTAACAAATAGATCTTAGGCACCCACATGTCGCTGTGCAATTCCTATGTGCCTTAACCTAATTAATAATAATTCTAATTACCAAAAAATAATGGGTTTTTTCTTTTCTTTACAGGCAATGGAAAGGCGAAGGCGGTTGATGTTTCTGAGGTAAAGTAATTATCACGACCATAGTCTAGACCATGGATGCACAGACCGCGGCCCGCGGGCCGCATGCGGCCCGTGGGTCGAATACTGGTGGCCCGCCGACAGCAAAAATAATACTCTCGTGCATTCGAAAAATATTGAATTCTATTCCAGTATAAAACAAAAAAAAAATATGTTCGAAAAGTAATGTGAAACTCGCGCGCGCGCAATTTGAATCTAGCGCCCAAAATTGCTAAGTCAAGTAACATCGCTCGCTATAGAAATCAAGAATTTTCTAGCGCGGTGAGCAAGCGAGATAGATATAGTCCCGTATTCCCGATTGCTCGCGTATCTACACGAAGCTTCCAGAGTCGTTTGCGCGGTATAAAAATCACGTTAACCGCAGCGGCCGAACAGTTCGCTTTTCATTTGAGTGAAGTGTCAACAACAGAAAGAAATAAGCGCGAAAATACAAAGCGAAGTAATAAGTGATTGAGAATAAGTGCAGTTTATTAGTGTTTTTGGGAGGCAATAGTTCTAGTGTAGATTTTAACTCGACTAGCCGGTGTCATATATTTTGATCCACATTCAACGTAGATTTCCTGTTGCAGTGTTAACCCGTCAAGTGCCGTGTATAATTTTGTTGTGAAAACGTAAGTAAAACTCTGTTATTAATAAGTGTTTCCCTACCTATTTAATCAATTTTAATCAAATTTAGCTTTAATGTTGGCTAAATATTAAAATAAACAAAGAAATTACTATTTTTATAAGAATTTCTCTAACTGTAATAATTACGTCATTATTTCAGATAAAATCTGTATAAAAATCTTAAAATTTCTGAGAAATAATATTTAATCAATTATTTTTGATAATTTAAAAAAGGATAGGTAATTTAAGTGGGTACTGTAATTGTTTTTAGGTGCTGTGTTAATCCTAGCCAGGATTAGAACGCAACATGGAGAAGCCAGGACCTAGTAAAAAACGTAAGGTTAAAGATGAAAATCGGCAGTTTCAAGAAATTTGGACTGAGAAATACTTTTTTGTATGGTCGCATAACAAAGTCGTTTGTTTAATTTGCAAGAATTCTGTTGCGATTGCAAAGGATTATAATGTAAAAAGGCACTATGAAACGCAGCATCCTTCTTTTACCAAGTTTACAGGCGAATTAAGAAAGCAAAAAATGTTGTCTTTAAAACGGGAGCTTATTGGTCAGCAAGCTATGTTTACAAAACACATTCAAGATTCAGAAACGGCTACAGAAGTTAGTTATGAAATTTCTCGAATGATAGCAAAGCGAAGTCGCCCCTTCAATGATGGCGATTTTGTAAAAGAATGCATGGAAATTGCCGCTAAGAAAATGTGTCCAGAAGCAGCAAAAAAGTTTGAGAAAATTCAACTGAATCGTATGACTATCCAAAGACGAATTATGTCCTTGTCAGGTAATATTGCGGAACAATTAATTGAAAAAACTAAGATCATGGAATTTTTTTCATTAGCACTCGACGAATCGACTGATATTAGTTCCACAGCTCAACTTCTCATATTCATACGAGGTGTTACTCAAGATTTTGAAGTCTTCGAAGAGTTACTAGGAATGTGTTCATTGAAAGGTCAAACCAAAGGAGTTGATATACTCAATGGACTTTTGGACGAGTGTTCAAAAACTGATTTGGACTTATCTAAGTTATCGGGAGTTGCGACTGACGGTGCTCCTTCCATGATTGGTATCAATTCCGGGCTAGTTACTTTGCTGAAAAAGCACCTGCAAGAAAAAAACATAAACACTGAAGATCTCATGCAGTTTCACTGCATTATACACCAGGAAGCCCTCTGTTCTAAAAAAAATGAATTTCAAAATGTAATGAAAGTAGTAGTTTCGACTGTAAATTTCATAAAATCACGAGGACTCAATCACAGACAATTCAAACAATTCCTTGATGACATCGAAAGCGAATACGGAGATTTACTGTATTATACAGAAGTAAGGTGGCTAAGTCGTGGATTGACACTGGAACGATTTCTAAATTTAATAGAAGAAATTGGAATATTTCTGGCGGAAAAGCAAAGGGATGTCCCGGAACTTAAAAATCCTGATTGGTTGTGTGATTTAGCTTATTTAGTTGACATTACAAATCATTTGAATGTCTTGAACACACGGCTTCAAGGCAAAAATCAACTGATATCCCAGCTCTATGCTCATGTAACATCCTTTCAATGCAAGCTGACACTTTTCAGATCACAATTGAATTCTGGAAATTATAATCATTTTCCGAATTATAAGAAAATGGCTGAAAAATTCAACAAAACTGCGATTAATTTCAGTTATGTAGAAAAGCTAGATATTTTGATTCAATCTTTTGAAGACAGATTTTCGGAGTTTAAAAAAGTGAAACCTCTGTTGGACATATTCAGCAATCCTTTCACTATTTCAGTTGAAAATGCGCCAGAGTCAATGCAGTTAGAAATTATCGACATTCAAAATGACCAAGATTTACGCAACAAATTCAACGAAGGAGACTTGCTGAACTTTTACCGCTGCATTGATAAAAATATGTACGAAGAGTTGCGCATAAACGCTCTGAAATGTGCCAGCTTATTTGGTTCTACCTATATATGTGAACAAACTTTTTCAATACTAAATAATAATAAAACAAAAAATCGAAACCGCCTTGCAAATGAAAGTTTGGAAGCAGTTTTACGTGTTGCTACAAGTAAATTTGAGCCAAATATAAAAAAGATTGTAAGCACTATGCAGTGCCACGCTTCAAATTAATAATTTCTTTTTTAATTTTAATAAATTTTTATCAATTCTTTATTGTCTTTAACTACCTATACCTACTTCTGGCGGCCGGCCCGCTATCAGTTCATGATTTGGCCGAGTGGCCCCTAGTATTAATAAGTCTGTGCAACCCTGGTCTAGACTATAATCTTTTTTTTTTATAAGCGGATTTATGTTTGGCTTAGTTAGGCCCTTCATAGCTGCGGGCTATAAAATATTACACCGGATTTTAACGCCTTTAGGATTCGTGTACGGTCGGAGAACCTCAAAATATTACACAGGAATACATTCGTGGATTTGGTTTACGCAGCACCAACAATGTTCCCGGACTCAGCGCAGCACCTACTCTGCACTAGTGTTTCCCAATCTTGGTCTCTCAAGACTCTTGCACAGATATTTTAACCAAATTTTGATTAAAATTGTCATTTATTTTGGCCTTACATTTTTTTATTGGTATTTATTCGTGTTTGTCTTTTTTATGACTAAATATATAAATATCTCCAAAACTACCTTCTATTCCGTTGTGGACTTGACGATTTTTTTTACTCTGACAAAGTCATCATGTTAAGCGTTTATGTATACCTACAAAGTTTTGTTACAACCATTGCAAACATGTTGGTCAACAAGATGTATAACCATTCCAAATTTCTAGTAGATCAGACCAGTAGTTTGCGGACAGACACTAAATCTACGGAATGAATTACCTCAGGATATTAGACAAGCTTCTAGTCGTGACAAAGTTTTGTTACAACCATTGCAAACATGTTGGTCAACAAGATGTATAACCATTCCAAATTTCTAGTAGATCAGACCAGTAGTTTGCGGACAGACACTAAATCTACGGAATGAATTACCTCAGGATATTAGACAAGCTTCTAGTCGTGCTATATTCAAGAATGGGGTGTACAAACACTATCTATAACTTAAACTGTTTTTTTTACTATTATTGTATTGCCACTCTCTTTATTCACAATGAGTAACGACGCGACGTCGGATGGAAACACTGGACGAATTCGTGCGCCGTCTGGCGGCTGGCATGTTCGCGCGCGTAGAGGCGACAGATTTCCCACTTGTGAGAAACCTGGCCCCTCTGCACGTCCGTCCGCCGGACGCCAGACAATGCTACGGTCGTCACCTGCTACCAATCACGGAGTCGTAATCGCGGGTCCGCCGCCTGGCTCGCATACTTCAACCTTTAATGGTTACCCCACGCCCTGTCCGTAGTTACGGAAAGCGAACGCAACCTCTGTAAGAACGCAAATACCTTGACACAGATTCCCCACTCCCCCCTGCGCGGGGGGTGAGAAGACCATGTAGTAGTAGTCTACTCTTAGCCCCACTTCCTTTATCACATGAGTAGTTTTATTAAAAAGGACCCTGGCAGACCAATATTAACCTATCACGACCGAATAAATAAAAAAAATAGCAGAAGGTGCAATCTACGAAACAAAATGTATGTATGAAAAGGCTGATGAATGTTTATTTTAAGATTAACGAAATTAATTGCGACATGTGTAGACACATTAGCCCCATCACACATCCAGGCGACCTCGTCAAGCGCGGGAAGTGCGGCAGTTTCTGCTGAGAACCTCAAGCTGCGCAAATACGCCAACCTCAGTACATGTTACGAATTTGCACCGTTTGGGGTCGAGACGATGGGCCCATGGGGACACTCAGCCAAACGTCATCAGTTGTCCAAACGGCTAACGGAGAAGTCTGGAGACAGGAAGGCTGGCAATTATTTCTGCTTTATGTTGCCAGTCTTCTTGGGACTATCACTGAAGGGTCGTCTCTAGAGGATATTTTTTACTTATAGTTTATTTTTTATTAGGTTTAGTTTATATTTATTTTAATTTTTACTTTTAAGTAGTTTTAACTTATATTGTAATTATTTTATAATACTGAAAAATATAATAAGTAATAATAAAATAAAATAAAAAGATTAACGAAATCATTTATTATTATTTTTGATTTCCAGGTGGTCCAAAGAGCCAGAGACACCTTCAACCGCGGCATCACCAGGCCAGTATCATGGCGAAAGCAGCAATTGAGGAATTTGTTGAAAATGTACGAAGAGAACAAATCAGCGATGGTTGAGGTGCTGAAGAAAGACCTTAGGCGTTCTAAGATGGAGGCCATGTTATTGGAAGTTGATTACCTAATCAATGATCTAATTAACACTATCCATTGCTTGGACGACTGGGCTAAGCCTACTAATGTAAGTGATTGTTTTTTTGTTGTGTTCTCTTCTTCCAATGGATGAGGTAATAGGGAAGGCAAAGGGTCTAGCCCATACAGCTAAGTCTGACGTAACATATCTTTATGTTTTATGAGTTAGTAAGGTTATTATCAAATTCCAGAAGTTACAGAATTTGATGCTTTTGTTGGAGTCATGCGCGGCATTATAGCCCAAACACCTCGGGTATAACATGGGAGTTCACAACACGGGAAAACCGCAAAAATAAACTGCAGCACAAGTTATATTTAAAGTATAATTTATCGTTTTCTATAATTATTTACATTGTAGCACATTATTAAACCAAACAACACCACTTTTGACTAACAATATTCACAGTAAATTAATTTACAAAACAAAAACTTGCACTTGTTTTGTTTTTTTTTAAATACCAAGTCTTCATGGTCTAGTAGATCGTCTATTGCTATAAAAGTTAAGTTTACTTTGAGAGTAAAAATAACGCTCTAAAAAAAGTTTTAGGGAACAAAAGAAAATGGTCGTTCCCGCGCTTTTACACGGACACTGGTGCAGGTTATTTGTTTTGTAAATTATTTTGCTATGGATATTCTTAGTCCAAATAGGTGTCATTGTTTGTCATAGTGTGCTACAATGTGTGGTTGGTTGTTCACATTTATTTACACTAGTAATACCAACACTTTCCTCTTGCCCCACTCCACCCTCTCAGCTCGAATTGACGACAAGCTCAGAAAAAAGTATTCCCGAACTTAACAAGTGAACTTAACTAATAATTAAAACTCTTTTCACAAAGTGTTGTGACATTTAATAGTGATATAAAAAATGGCGCCTGGCCGCCTCCATATACAGTCCACTGCTCCTCGCCGCAACCGTCTAAAGATTAGTCTCCTCATCCGCACAATGTGAATAATTATAGAAAACGATAAATTTGACTCTTCTCCTTACTGCTGAGGGTTGTGACCTTATCCACGAATCACTTTGTTCCGGACGATACTTCGCCATCCGGGTCTGTTTACGGCTGCATGTAGGGCATCGTGGATTTGGATATGTTTGGGAGAAGCGGATCTGGTCAGGCCACGCGGTCTTTGCCTTCGACTTTCCCTGTGATAACAAGCCTTTTCCGGTTTACAGATCTTTTACGGGCTATAGGGCCGAAATACTTAAGGACTCGTTTTATTTATTTATTTTATTTTATTAAAACTTTATTGCACAATATATACAAGGGGCGGACTTAATAAATAAATAAATAAATATTTTAAATAAATATTTTTCAGACAGGTCACACAGCGCCATCTAATTTCCGTGGTAAGCTACAAGGCTTGTGTTACGGAAACTAGATGGTTGATAAACTACATATTATACTTTTTTTTATTGTAAATATATACATATTATACATATAAACACCCAGACCGAGACAAATTATACAATGTACAACTTGCCCCCGGTGGGAATCGAACCCACGACCTCCCGAGTTTACGGCAACGTTTGTTACCACTAGACCACGGAGGCGGTCAAATGTCGCTAGACATTCTCTGACAGCCAACCTTAGGGACATTGTAGAACATTAAAGACGTAAGGTAGGTGCAATTAGAGAAATATGATTACGTAATAATATGATTACGTAATTT
Organism: Tinea semifulvella; assembly: GCA_910589645.1. Classification (NCBI taxonomy): domain Eukaryota; kingdom Metazoa; phylum Arthropoda; class Insecta; order Lepidoptera; family Tineidae; genus Tinea; species Tinea semifulvella. The sequence goes on from OU342612.1 coordinate 5,766,466, forward strand.
TAGGCAGATTTAAGACAGCCTAGTAGATTTCTGAGTCCTTGAGTATTGACACATTAGTTCTTCGCGCTGTCCAGGGGATACGCAACGATCACCGGCTTTTTAGAGTCCAAGTTTCAGCGGCATAAAGAAATATTTTAATTATTTATTAATAACACATTACATGGCTTAACAGTAAAGCCCAATTTAGCATGCAGTCAATCTTATAATTAATACATACATTTTAATTAAAAATGGATTGTCAATATACCTATATATTTTTTAATTTACTATACAAATATTAATATTAATAAAGCTTTAATATTAACAATATTTTATATACAGTATAAAATTAATAAAAAAAAGAAAGAAAAGACAAATAAATAATAATAATAAAATAAAACAAAATTCAACACTAATAAAATCAATGAAATAATAAAGTTGGAAAGTATTTGACTTTAACTCTATACAGGGTGTATTTTTGAGATGGGACAGTACGGTTATACGGTTACAGGCAAAGGAATATTCATAAGTATTTGAGATATTCTGATTTTTCTACTGTCCTGTCTCAAAAATTCAAATGTGACAGGATTTCTGTTTATTTTTTTCGGTTTTCCTGCGCTCTGCACTCCCATATTTCCGAGGTGGTCGGGTGATATTACCGAGAATGATGCTAAGAAAAGCATCAATTAATAAATAATTGTCTGTCGATTGTCCTAGCTTTTATTCCCATATCATTAATATTCGTTATTTCTATATTTTAGCCTCCAAAAGGGATTGTAAATATCTTGGACGATGTTGTAATTTACAATGATCCGTACGGTGTTGCCTTAGTTATAGGGGCTTGGAATTATCCCTTACAACTGTTGCTACTACCAATGGCCGGCGCTATTGCTGCTGGCAACACTGTCATTATCAAACCCAGCGAATTGGCAGAGGCATCGGCAAAATTCATCGTTGATACTTTGCCCAAGTATTTGGATAATGTAAGTTTTCACTGACATACCTGTGGTTCTTTAGGATGCCGCTTCGCGGCCTTCGATTATAGCTCCAGCAGTGGGAAACAAAGCTACTTTTGTAACTAGAATTATATTTGGAAAAATCTCAAGTAGATGACGAGGACTCCAATAGCTACGCATCTTCCTTCTGGTCAGGTGCGAGACGTTCCAGGTGCGGTTTTCAATGTAACGGATGTGAGTACAGTATGGCAATGCGGTTGAACAATGTAATTTTACCAAGATATTTATTTATTAAAGGGTAACTAACGACTACAGCATCATCACGACCGTTTCCCTTTCGGGGTGGTCAGAAACCACGCTTATAAATAAGCGGATTCACATTTAGCCAACTTTACTATAGGCCAATCATGACAGGTGGCAAGCTCGTCGATGTCTCCAGCGTACCAAACTTGAGAAATATCACAAATAAATTAAATATTAAATAAAAGTATTTATTTACATTAATCGAACCCGGTACCTCCGAGTCTAAATCTACGGACTTAACCGCTAGACCACGAAGGCAGTTACTAACGACTAATAACAAAATTTTAAAAAGTAAATGGTTACAAGGGTCAATTAGAAGTCACCGCAAATGGACTACAAACAAAAAAACAAATGTTGAAATAAAATAAAGAATATTTAGAAAAAACAATTAACTCAATTCAATTCGTTTATTTTTGCAAGTAGGCATAAGACAAAAAGATATGTATTCTGCACTTTTACACCTCAATTTTTACAATATTGATATAAAACGATATAATTTTATAGTACATATTGGTGAATCTGGAGCAGTACATGATAACCATCATTTGGAAAGAGTAACAATAAAATAACAAAATTATTAATACAGAATAACGCTTAACATTATAGCTGCTGTATATAGGCATTGTCATACTATATCAAATCAAATCATTTATTCATCCTTAAGTATAGGTACATACATATTACAATAGGTATTCAGTAGTTTGCTCGTTCAGCTATACTTTACCCTTAAGGGCATACTTATACATACTATAAGCTAAGACAGACACAATTATAAGAATATAAATGTCAATGTCAGTTAAGATAATAGATGCTGCATATAGGCATTGTCATACTATAAGCTAAGACAGACACAATTATAAGAATATAAATGTCAATGTCAGTTAAGATAATAGCTGCTGTATATAGGCATTGTCACACTATAAGCTAAGACAGACACAATTATAAGAATATAAATGTCAATGTCAGTTAAGATAATAGCTGCTGTATATTGGCATTGTCATACTATAAGCTAAGACAGACACAATTATAAGAATATAAATGTCAATGTCAGTTAAGATAATAGCTGCTGCATATAGGCATTGTCATACTATAAGCTAAGACAGACACAATTATAAGAATATAAATGTCAATGTCAGTTAAGATAATAGCTGCTGTATATAGGCATTGTCACACTATAAGCTAAGACAGACACAATTATAAGAATATAAATGTCAATGTCAGTTAAGATAATAGCTGCTGTATATAGGCATTGTCATACTATAAGCTAAGACAGACACAATTATAAGAATATAAATGTCAATGTCAGTTAAGATAATAGCTGCTGTATATAGGCATTGTCATACTATAAGCTAAGACAGACACAATTATAAGAATATAAATGTCAATGTCAGTTAAGATAATAGCTGCTGTATATCGGCATTGTCATACTATAAGCTAAGACAGACATAATTATAAGAATATAAATGTCAATGTCAGTTAAGATAATAGCTGCTGTATATAGGCATTGTCATACTATAAGCTAAGACAGACACAATTATAAAAATATAAATGTAAATGTCAGTTAAGATAATAGCTGCTGTATATAGGCATTGTCATACTATAAGCTAAGACAGACACAAGTATAAAAATATAAATGTAAATGTCAGTTAAGATAATAGCTGCTGTATATAGGCATTGTCATACTATAAGCTAAGACAGACACAATTATAAGAATATAAATATCAATGTCAGTTAAGATAATAGCTGCTGTATATAGGCATTGTCATACTATAAGCTAAGACAGACACAATTATAAGAATATAAATGTCAATGTCAGTTAAGATAATAGCTGCTGTATATAGGCATTGTCATACTATAAGCTAAGACAGACACAATTATAAAAATATAAATGTAAATGTCAGTTAAGATAATAGCTGCTGTATATAGGCATTGTCATACTATAAGCTAAGACAGACACAATTATAAAAATATAAATGTAAATGTCAGGTAAGATAATAGCTGCTGTATATAGGCATTGTCATACTATAAGCTAAGACAGACACAAGTATAAAAATATAAATGTAAATGTCAGTTAAGATAATAGCTGCTGTATATAGGCATTGTCATACTATAAGCTAAGACAGACACAATTATAAGAATATAAATATCAATGTCAGTTAAGATAATAGCTGCTGTATATAGGCATTGTCATACTATAAGCTAAGACAGACACAATTATAAGAATATAAATGTCAATGTCAGTTAAGATAATAGCTGCTGTATATAGGCATTGTCATACTATAAGCTAAGACAGACACAATTATAAAAATATAAATGTAAATGTCAGTTAAGATAATAGCTGCTGTATATAGGCATTGTCATACTATAAGCTAAGACAGACACAATTATAAAAATATAAATGTAAATGTCAGTTAAGATAATAGCTGCTGTATATAGGCATTGTCATACTATAAGCTAAGACAGACACAATTATAAAAATATAAATGTAAATGTCAGTTAAGATAATTGCTGCTGTATATAGGCATTGTCATACTATAAGCTAAGACAGACACAATTATAAAAATATAAATGTAAATGTCAGTTAAGATAATAGCTGCTGTATATAGGCATTGTCATACTATAAGCTAAGACAGACACAATTATAAAAATATAAATGTAAATGTCAGTTAAGATAATTGCTGCTGTATATAGGCATTGTCATACTATAAGCTAAGACAGACACAATTATAAAAATATAAATGTAAATGTCAGTTAAGATAATAGCTGCTGTAGTAACTACAAGTAGCTATGGGTACACGGTATATGGGTAGTACAGAACAACCAAGTTAGCTGCGAGTAAACGTTCAAAGTCAAAGTCAAAATATCTTTATTCACGTAAACCTATTACAGGCATTTATGAAACCTCATTAATTTAATTATTTTGAATGATTCTACTCCTGCTAGTAGAAGACTAAGCAGCAAAGTGGTCCAATAAGTAAGCTGTTAGCAGAAGACCAGCAGCTTAGCAGATTCCAGTGACCTGTTAATGTTTAATCTGACTGAGAAAGGAAACTGCAAGGAAAACTCAGCTATATCAGATTTACAAAATAAAACATATACAGAACTGCACCACAACGATCAATTAATAACCTTTTAAATTTAGTTATCAGTACCTATGAGATTACAATACCTGGTACAGCAGTAACCCACCAGGCAAGTCAGAATTAAGGTAGCTATGGGTACACGGTATATGGGTAGTACAGAACAACCTGGCCAAGTTAGCTGCGAGTAAACGTTGGCTTCGTATCCAACAAATCAAGTTCCGAGCAGTTACAATTGAAATAGTTGTATTCCCTCCAAAAGAACGAGCTTTGTCTATAATTAGTAAAGCACATAGGGTAGGCGCGGTGGTGGCTCGGTTGATAGAACGCGTACCTTAAATCCTACAAAGGTCGGTTCAAACCCATCCGGCATGTACCAATGAGAAATACACTTTTCTTTCGTTCATTTGTTATAGATTTACAACACCACCGGTCCCGTGCCTCAGAGAGCACGTTACGCCGTCGGTCCCGATTTCACTAATACCAACTTGTGAAATCGTTAATAAATTGTCATAAAAAATTGACATCATATCCTCGCCAAGCCGTCTGGACAGCGTGGCGAGTGTAGGCCAAATTCTCCAGTTCTGGAAGGCCCATCTCCAGCAGGGGAGGTCTAGGACGCTGTGTTCTAGGGGCTGTAATGAATGAATGAAAAAAAAATTACCAGGTTACTGGAATCTGCTAAGCTGCTGGTCTTCTGCTAACAGCTCTTTGGACCACTTTGCCGCTTAGTCTTCCACTAGCAGGAGTAGAATCATTCAAAATAACTAAATTAAGGACGTGTCACAAATGAAAGTCTTCAGAAATATGTGTTGCCTTATCTCCAGCAGTTAAAGTCCAGGACTATTGTGTTCTAGAGGATAAAAATATAATTTCAATTTACAGGATGCTGTACAAATAGTAGAGGGTGGTCCAGCAGAAACCGCAGAACTTCTGAAACAGAAATTCGACTACATTTTCTATACTGGAGGCACAGCTGTTGGTAAAATTGTCCACGCGGCCGCGACCAAATATCTTACACCTGTCACTTTGGAATTGGGAGGCAAAAGGTATAAAATCCTTTTTTTTTTATACTAGCATGACCACACAAATGTTAGCAACTGGAATCAGACACTCATGACTGACATCAGTCGCTAACACATGCCAGCTTGACTGGGCATGATGGCAATTCGAGCCTGATCCCAAAACGTTTGGATACGCTGCACAGGGTTTATCGGCACGAACAATGGATACCTGAATGGGCAAATTACCACCATCAGTAGGCACTGCAATGATGACAAATGCCAATTTTTACTCTTAAGGAGAACTAATATTGTAAGTTTGCCATGGTGAATATAAACACCGCTTGAAACAAGACTTACTAAATAAATACTTAAATTACACTATTAAAAAAAATAAAACCTTTTTTGCAATAATACACACCAAAAAAGGAAAAAAATGGGGGAGTCCTTCGCGCCATTTTGCGTGGACATGTCAAGTGCAAGTTTTTGTTTTGTAAATTAATTTACTGTGGATATTATTGGTCAAAAGTGGTTTTGTTTTTTTAATAATGTGCTACAATAAAATAAATACTATAAATACGAGTTTATATATGGGACACAAGTTGCGGTTAATTTTTTGCGGTTTTCCCGAGCTGTGAACTCCCTGTTTTTCTCGACGTGTTTGGGCTATAATGCCGCGAGTAACTTTAAGAAATGCATCTTATTCTGCAACATCTGGATTTTAATGATGACCTCATTAACTCACAAGAAAGATAAATCACGTCAGACTTGGCTGTATGGGCTAAATCCTTTGCCTTCCCTATCACCTCATTCATGGAATAACACAACACAAATAGGAAAATTATTAAAATTAAAAATAATGGAACTAGTGCCTTATTACAAGTCAAAACTTATATTTTTTTGTGGTAATTCCAGCCCAGTTTATATAGATAGTTCAGTGGACATCTATGTGGCAGCCAAGCGCATTTTATGGGGTAAATTCATCAATTCCGGACAGACTTGTATTGCACCAGATTATATCCTATGCAATAAAGAAGTACAGGACAAGTTCATTGATGCTTCGCGCAAAATATTGAAAGAATGGTATGGGGAGAATATGCAGAGTTCACCGGATTTCTGCAGAATTATCAATAGTCGGCATTTTAGGTAAGAAAATACTGTTTTTTTACTTTGATCAATCATCATCATTATCATCATCAGCCTGTGTCTCTCCACTGCTGGATATAGGCCTCCCCCAAGCCACTGCACGCGGTCTTTTGCAACCCTCATCCAACCCGCACCAGCGACCCTCCTTAGGTCATCCGTCCATCTGGCGGGGGGTCGTCCCACTCTGCGTCGTCCCGTACGTGGTCTCCACTCCAGAACCCGTTTGCCCCATCGGTTGTCGGTTCTGCGGCAGATGTGTCCGGCCCATTGCCACTTCAGCTTGCTAATTTTGAATGCTATGTCAGTAACTTTGGTTCTCTGACGAATTTCAACGTTTCGAATTCTATCCATCAGAGAAATACCAAGCATAGCTCTCTCCATAGCTCGCTGAGCGACCTTGAATTTGTGAACCAGACCCACTGTCAGTGTCCACGTCTCTGCTCCGTACGACATTACGGGGAGGACGCACTGGTTGAAGACTTTTGTCTTCAAACACTGGTATGGACGATGAGAAGATATGTCGAAGTTTCCCGAATGCCGCCCATCCTAGCTGAATGCGTCTGTCGGCTTCTTTGCTGAAGTTAGCAGCGCCTAGCTTTGATCAATAACACTCATTTATTATTATTATTATTTTTTTTTTATTTATGTACAAGACTTAATTCCGCTAGGCATTCTCTGACAGTCTTTTAGAACATTTAGACCAGTGTGCTTAGTGTAAAATACAAGTTTCGGAAAACGTAACTGCTGTAGTTACGTTTTTTTATTTTACATTGCGTGTTATTGCAAATTTGGCTATAATAACAGGCAATGAACATCGAAAAAATAGTAAAAAAAAACTCTTCTACTATAGTTGCGTTTACGAAACTTCACTGTCGCACTAGGCATAAAGATAGGTGGTAGGTGCAAATTATACAATGTACAACTTGCCCCCGGTGGGAATCGAACCCACGACCTCCCAAGTTCACGGCAACGTTTGTTACCACTAGACCACGGAGGCGGTCAAATATGTAGTTTATCAACCATCTAGTTTCCGTAACACAAGCCTTGTAGCTTACCACGGAAACTAGATGGCGCTGTGTGACCTGTCTGGAAATATTTGTTATTATTATTATTTATTTCTTTCAAAACTTTAATGCACAAAGTTCAAAAGACGGACTTAATTCCCGAGATATTTTCTGACAGCCAAACCTTTGGGACTAATTAGAACAACTGTAAGTGCAATGAAAGTATAAGTGGCACAACAATTAGATATAAATACTTAGATAATAAACTTACTTATATATAATCTACTTATAAATATACTAAATACTAATAGGTACATACAATGCAAGTAGAATATATGTGAGTGTACTGTATTTATTGCAAATAAAAGATATTTTATTTTAAAAAAAACATACACAATAATAAACATACTTTAAATCATAATAATGTTTATTTTATATTTCTGTATGATAAACAAAAAAAAATTGCCGCCACATAAAATCTGCCGCCCTAGGCTCCATTCTACTCAGCCTACTGGTAAATCCGCCACTGATTTTGACATATCCACGTCTCGCTTCCATATTCCAACGAAGTCAATAAAATAAACTCCATATACCTATTAAATAAATACGAGGTTAAAAAGAAAATATCAAGCTGGTTACAAAATCTGAGCTACGACCAGACTGAGATGCTTCTGTCCGTTATGGAATAGTATTATAGTATTTTGATTTGGTCGTCTAACTATACATACCTTTACCTACTTTTTATGTTGGTATCATAACTTAGTCTAGAAGTACATAAAATATTTATACATATAATATATATATTTTTTTATTTATTTAATTAATATTATTTGTAAACACTAATATTTTTAATTGTAATTTATAACCTAGAATAATAGGCTAACTTCCATAACACAAGTAGCTTGGTGTGGAGTTAGAAAGACTACTTTAATACACCCTTTGTACAACTAACAAATAGCCTTAAGTACTGTATTAACAAAGTATATAATTATCAAACTGTTGTACTTATGCAATAAAAATTATTATTATATATCAATGTTGGTACCAGCATGACATTAATGAAGTAAATTATTACCAATTTTACAGCCGTTTACAAGGACTTATTGATGCTGACAAGAGTAAGGTAGCAATTGGTGGCAATTATGACGCATCTGACAAGTTTATTGCACCAACTATTATGACAAATGTCAAAGCTAACGACAAAGTTATGGGAGACGAAATATTTGGCCCAATCTTGCCCATTGTTCCCATAGAAAATGCTTACGAAGCAATTAAATTCATCAATGAAAGGTATGTACATATTATTAGTTGGTAGAAAAAAAAAATATTTTTTATTTTTTATAGGGTCTATTTATTTGTATGTTTCTTTAAAGCTATAGTGAGTCTATTTCGCATAATTATTAGTTTTAAGTTGGTATTACTGTGCCTGTCAGTGATTTCTTGATCATGTTTTTTTTTTAATTAACACAGTTTTAGTAGGTAATAATTTATTTTTAAAATGTCATGTTATATTATATCATTACGACCGTATCCCTTCGCGGTCAGAAACCACGCTTCTTTTGTTTTATAGAAGTGAAGAATTAATTCACATTTAGCCAACTTTACTATAGGCCCATTTTAAATGTCATTTGAATAAAATGTGTTATGTTTGTTGTTTGGCGAAATAATGTGTTACCAATCACTGACAGGCACAGTAGTACCAACTTAAAACAATATTTATGTGAAATGGACAGTGTGTTTTGACGTTTGATTTTTAATGTCGCTATTTGAGTTTGTCGATTGTTTTGGGATTATTCGCTACCTTGGGGTAGTTTTTTTTTTTTTTTTTTCAGTTTTTTTGTTTTTGTTCTTGACCCTCTTAAGTGAGATTTGATATATTTTTATGTTTTTGCAATGTGAAACCTTATTTTATTGTACTAAGATCGATCAATAGAGCGGGAAATTCTGCATTCATAACGCATTATGGTAAAATGGTTTATACGACCTTTCAAAATTTTTATTTTATTTTATATTATACTTCGACAGTAAGTGTCTCAGCCAACAAACTGTGGTTACAGTTTGACAGGCTTTTTAATAAATTACATGTATTGTTTTTTTTTTTTTTTTTACCTCAAGGTGTCGATGAATTTATTCATTCATTTGTTTGGAATTAAAATTTGCAATTTCACGATATTATTATTGTTTGCACAAAATAATGCCCATTTTTTTTTTCATGGATAAATACCATTAATAAAAGAGCAATTCATAAAGTTTAGGTTATTGCACATATTTTAATTTTATTGTTTATTTTATTTATAAATATGTATTTTTGTATTCATAGCCATGTAATAGTTGTACCAGTGAGTTGTAACACACACGCATAATTGGTTTTACTTAGCCTATCAGAACGTTCCGAGTATATATGTATAGGTAACAATATTAGTTTTTGAAAAAAAAAATTGTAAAAAAAAAAACTAAATACGCCAAAACGTGTTAATTTTTTATCTATCTCAATTCTTTCAAGATAATAGCGGTTCAAACGTTTTTGACCTTAATTTAAGAAACAGTAGGGTTTTTTATGGACAACAACAAAACCGTATTTTTTTTAATACAGGGTGCGCCAGAGAAACTTATTTGAAAGGTCATTAAAAACAAAAGTACTTCAGTTATTGTTTTAATTTTTATTTTATTTTAGAATACAATATCCCAATTTTTTTTTAAACAGACTTGAAAATGACATCAGTTAAATGGCGACCCCCATTGCGCATACACTGATTAAGTCGATTTCTGAAGTTAGTGTACACTCTTTGCAGCATATCAATCGCTATGTTGGCAATGGCGTCGCGAATGTTGTTTTTGAGTTGAGCTATTGTCCGTGGCCGAACGACATAAACCAGGGATTTCAAATAACCCCATAAAAAGAAATCGCATGGAGCCAAATCTGGAGAGCGAGCCGGCCATGTGAGATCGCCTCTGAGAGAGATAAGCCGGTCGGGGAAATGTTGTCGCAACAAATTCATTGAGCCTCGTGCTGTGTGTGCTTTGGCTCCATCTTGCTGAAACCACACATCCTTAGCGTTTATTTCTTCGAGGCTTGGAAGAAAAAAAGAAGAATTTTAAAGCGAGCGCGGAAGGCTCGTTGCGTAGCAACAAGTGAGCGACCGTTAGAAAAGAAGCTCTCGACGGCGTATGCCCGCTGTTCTCTAGGCCAGAGCATGATGGCAACTGACTAGAGGAAGAAACAAACTTGGGGACTTCCCCCTCCAATAGCGCCCCCCCTCACCCCTCTACCCAACCAACTCACCGCCCGGGAGTTTTTTAAAATAAGTAAGTTTCTCTGGCGCACCCTGTATCAGTACGCCCAGCACTACCCTAACTGTGGCAACACTTGTGCTTAATGAATTGTTAAAGTTGTCAGACGAATTATATAATTATGACTTAATATGATTTAACTGCCTCCGTGTTCCAGCGGTTAAGACCGTGGTTTTAGACGCGGAGCTACCGGGTTCGATTCCTGGTCTGGACACAATAATTTATTTAATTTATTTTTTATTTTTATTTACACTTCTCATGATGGGACTATAGTAAAGTTGGCTAAAAGGTCTGAATTGCCGTCATGGCGTCACAAGTCAAGCCGGCATAGTGTTAGCGACTGATGTCAGTCATGAATGTCTGATTCCAGTTGCTAACATTCATGGACCTTGCGCGGCATTTACAATCAGGTGCTAGTTTTTTTTTTTTAAACTTTCTTCTCTTTCGTCAAGTCAAAGTCAAAATATCTTTATTCACGTAAACCTATTACAGGCATTTATGAAACGTCATTAATTTAATTATTTTGAATGATCCCACTCCTGCTAGTAGAAGACTAAGCAGCAAAGTGGTCCAATAAGTAAGCTGTTAGCAGAAGACCAGCAGCTTAGCAGATTCCAGTGACCTGTTAATGTTTCATCTGACTGAGAAAGGAATCTGCAAGGAAAACTCAGCTATATCAGATTTACAAAATAAAACATATACAGAACTGCACCACAACGATCAATTAATAATAGTGATACGGTCGTGATGATACTTTACTTTTAAATAACTATATCACTGGTACAACTATAATGTTCGCCATACGTTCCAGAGATCATCCATTGGTTCTTTATGTGTTCAGCAAGCAAAAGAATATATCTGACCTTTTCGTAGAACAAACTCGCTCAGGCAGTATTAGCATGAACGACACCATCATGTTCTACGGGGGTAAGGAAAATTTTGTCGGCCATTCATGCTTAACTTGTGAGCGAATATATAAAAATAATTGTCATAAAATGTTATGCCTATACCTTATTCAAGATAGCAAAAAATATTATGTAAACAAAAAAATAAGTGGTTCTAAAACTGTTTTTGTCATATACCGCGTGATTTTGTATTTTAGACTAATATGTTATTCTATTGATAGTAACAAAGAACTTTTCCTAAGTAACCATATCAAAAAATATATATATTTATTTTATTTATTTAAATCTTTATTGCACAAAGTACAAAGGCGGACTTAATGCCGCTAGGCATTCTATGACATCCAAACCTTTGGGACAACAAGAGCAATTAAACAATGAAAGGTAGGTGCAATTACAGGCTTAATTAGACAATATAATGACATATATCTTACTAAATAATACTAAAAAATAATAATAAATCTTACTAAACAAAAAATACCAATGTTATTTGATTAAACCTGTGGGTTAAACGATAATTCTTGTAAACTGACGTCGTACGAAATCTGTGGGTATTTAGTGAAAACACAGTTTACTTGCTGTAAATGTGTTCAAATTAGTCAAATAATGAGGTTACCTCAAAAAGCGCTATTTCGGATTTTGATCTAGGGATGCGATATGTCGTAAGTGATATATTTTTTTGGATTCTCCATTTTTTTAATTCATTCATTCAACCCCAAGAAGATAGCGTCCTAGACCTCCACTGCTGGAGATGGGCCTTCCAGAACTGGAGAATTTGGCCTACATATGATGTCAATATTTCATGACAATTTATTAACGATTCCACAAGTTGGCATTAGTGGAACCGGGACCGACGGCTTAACGTGCTCTCCTCACACGGGAACGGTGGTGTTGTAAATCTATGACAAATGGACGTAAGAAAAGTGTATTTCTCATTGGTACATGTCGGGTGGGTTTGAACCGACCTTTGTAGGATTTAAGGTACGCGTTCTTACAACCGCGCCACCACCGCGCCTCCATGTTTCCATACATTCTCCATACAAACTCTTAATTTCAAATTGCCCATTAGTATTTAATTTTTTTGTCACGTCCGAGATAATAATATGGTTTCTTAGGATAAGTTAATTGTAAGTTACACCATACAAACTCACCCCGTATACAAACTAAAGTACTTACTAAAGTTATTTTGTTTTATTGTAATTTTTCTGCTAATATATGAGAATAATGTCTGAACTGTAAAAAATAATCTTAACCATGTATATATGATTACACATATTTCATAGCATAAATATTTATTAAAAAATAATTTAAAATTAGAATCCAGAGTTGAAACAATCGTTTGCCAGCAAGACTTGGAGAGTATGTATGGCAGAAATATCCGATCAATTTAAAAAACAAATATTGCGTCGTAATATTTGAACATTACTCAGTTTATCGCAAATTGTTATCATAACAATATCATATAATATTGAAATATCATTGTTTTTTTAAGTGCTTTATGCTATAGACATATTTTTTACGAACATTTAAAAAATACTTTACTGTATAAGTAATCTAAATATATATTTTAAAAATTCGATTAATTAATATTTAATATACAGTTTTTTTTATATATATATTATTTAGATCCGTGGATTTAGACTGGAGGTCTCGGGTTGGATTCCTGGACTAGGACACTATAATATTTATTTAATTAAATAAATTAATAAATTTTATTGTGATATTTCCTGAATTTGGTACGCTAGAGACATCGACGAGTCATGATTGGCCTATAATAAAGTTGGCTAAATGTGAATCGGCTTCTTTACAAGCGCGGTTTCTGGTTCTAACCAAGTCATGATGGTGATACTATTTTTGTTTACTTACCTCTTTTATTTTTGACAGCTGTTTGTTTACATTATATTTTATGCTATCTCGAATATAGAATAGTTTTTTTTTTCTATACATTCGCTCAATTTCGTCTTACTTACTAATAAACCATAACAGTTCTGTAACATTTAATAAATAATTGAGAGGTCGACGATCGCGCTAACGTTGACTTACGTAATTCTTTCTCTCTCTCTATTTCGTCTCTCGGCTGTGAGGGAGATCAATTAATAATAACACTTAACAAAGGCTGGGGCCTTTCGGTATTAAGCACTGATTGACGCGGTCTTATTCACCATGCAGTAGTGATTTGTTTTTCGGATAAAGATTTTTTTTTTTTTTTTAATTTCAAATATAAGTCTACTTTTGACACCTGAAGCCTAAAAAAATGTTTGCTCTTTTGACACGTGGTATATTCTATCGCGACAAAAATAACATATAAAAATGTTGTAGAGACAAGTGCTTTTAGCGTGAAACGAATCGGGGAACAAGTTTGTTCGATCATTTAATTCTGTATTTTTCTATTATTCAATTTAATTTTAATTAGTCATAATCACATTTTTTTATAGTATGTTTTATAAAGATTTTTAAACAATTAATATTATTGCAACGTAATATTTGCGCAGTAATTCGGTTCTTGTATTGTTGAGCCAATTTTAACTGGTCGCGTTATATTCATTTGTATCGAGAGGGGGGTTATAAGCTATCTTCATCGTGGAATCCAGTAATCAATAGGTTTCGACGCCGGGAAAAATCGCCCGGTGTCGCCAAGGATATTGTAAGTGTCGTGTGTCGTGATTTCTAAAAACTTTTAAAGTGATAAGTGGGTAGGTTTACATCTGCCGCCCAGTATGTACGAGACTACACCGCATAGCTTCATTTGTATTATTAGAAAAACTGTCTGAAAGAGGTTTTAAAATATTTAATGTCACCGCGTGACAAAAACGCATCGTTTGATTGTGCGGTCGTTAGCCACTTAGACGACGCCGGGTGTAATAACGAAAGTTAATATTTATAAAACTACTTAAGCCATCAAATAACCCTCTTAAGCATTAAGTTATGGAACCCAATAGCCCTTCTGAGCAGATAATAAAATTCATGTAGTTTTTAGCTTCAAATTGTTACACAACTGTTATTCAATAGTTATTAGTAAGTGGGTAAAGTTAAAATGGTTTTTGGGAGTGGTTACATGTTAGTCACATATATCCAAACATGCTGATAGACTATTTTGTATTTTCATTGTACATTGCATGTTATTTTCATTGATTTATATTGATAGATATAAAACGTTTCCACGAAACTAATCCAATGTCAAAAGTCTATTAGTTTGTAGTCGCTCCTGATTGGTTGTTTGGTCGCGCCTTCAATGTAGGTTGATATGTGGCGAGCGGCACGTTTTGTATTGAATATGCTTATCTACACGGCGTGGAAATTATTTAGTAATATTCAGTAATAAAATATTAAGTTATGGTGCAAAGTCCTTAGCATACAAATCCTAAACTAGATCAACAAATCAGTCAAACATCAAATTCTGTCTCTATTTCGTCTCACACTCCCCAGCCTTTAGGTATTTACCACGATGGCTATCGCGATTTTCAGACGCGGACTTATTGACCATGCAGTAGTGTTTTGTTTTTCGGATTTTTATCTTAAAAAAATAATTGACGTTTTTTATTTTAAATACAGGTTCTAGTAAAAACATCTGAAGCCTAAAAAATGTTTGTTCTTTTGACAATTACACGCGGTATAGATAGGCCCTAAAACGTTTCCAGAAAACTAATCATTATAAGCAGAATTAGTAATCTCAACTGTTTTTAAGGCCAAACAAAGTTAAGGAGTTTCTTGAAGAGACCGAAAGACTTGCTGGCCGTGGTTTAGCGTGTAGCCCTCAATCCCTTAGTAATCCTTATTTTATTTATATATAATATTTACACTATTTTATTTATTTATAATTATCCTATCCAAATTTATGATTTTGTTTAGGTACAATTGATTTAAAAAATAATAATAAAATATCAATAAACTAAAAACTTGCATTTTAAAACATAAATGACTATTAATAAAAATAAACCTAATTAATGAATAAAAATACAACTAAAAACTAAAATGAAGAAAAAACAAAATTTTTTTTTTTTTTAATGAAAAATTTGCTCCAAATGGGCAAGGTGCCAAGGATACTGGCAGCATTGCATTACCTATCCTATATATCCTTATTATTTATTTACGTTGTTTGTATTATCATTTACTACATATTATATACATTAGTTAAGTTTCTAAGGTAACTTGGCTTAATTTTTAACGCAAAACTGTCATAGCTCCCATATGTCGAACCTAAAAGACCTAGTGTGGGACCACCAATATTACCTGTACGCTAATTTCTTTCTTTGGTTCAATAAACTTTTTCTTATTTTTATTTTTTAATCCAATGTCAAGTCTATCTATGGTTATTTTACAATTTTGCAATGTATAATGGAAATACAAAACTATTGATAGGAGAACGCGGTGCTGGGTTGTGGTGGTTGGTTCGGGTATAATTATTTATTCATTAAGGTTGTCTGGTGCAATATAAATAGTATGTTTTATTAATAGGTGATGGCTTAAATTATTATTTATGTTGGCAACATTGTCGCCTAAATGTATAAACATGTTCGTCAGTTTTAGGATTCCAACGTAAAACTTTTTGTAGGTTTCGCTAGTGGCAATGTTTTACACCTTTGACTTTTAAAAAAAATGTTTTTTTACTTAACAAACATATCAAATATATTTATAACCCGGCGCCATGAGAGTGAAAAATTGTTACACGGACGTGGTGCATGGGTCTTTATTACCCATTTATGAAAATTAGATATTTTACAGACAACTGCCTCCGTGGTCTAGCAGTTTAACACGCGGATTTAAACGCGCAGGTAACGTGTTTGATTCCTGGTCGGGACGCAATAATTTATTTATGATATTTCTTGAGTTTGTTACGCTAGAGACATCGACGAGCTTGTCATGATTGTCCTATAGTAAAGTCTAAATCTCATAAATTTTCTTTGAAAAAGCTGGATTTTGACCAACCAGTAAAGGTTTCGGTCGTGATGATAGCTGTATTAGATATTTTCTTAAGAAATTTGTAAAATATTTGATGTTAATAATTTATTGTGGGAATAAAAGAAGACATTTAGATAATATCGATATATAGACTTATGATAATATTTATTCAGTTTTTAAAAGTTATACAACATTGGCATCTTTTAGCCTAATCTACTTTACTACTATATAGTCATGAACTTGATGTGACATCCGAGTTAATCCAAGTATACTTTTCCGAAATCAACTTTTGTTCCTTTTTCGATTTTTTTTAACTTCCTTTCAACTTTGGACATACTTGTAGGTTCCAGCGCGATTACCGTTAGACTGTTTTCTTGTAAAAAAAACATTTTGAGAAGATCAACAATTCCAGCTAATAATTTTTTAATGCATACGATATACGCATAGATACAAAATTATCAAACTTAAACAGCGGGTCATTTTGATCAAAACTCCGTGACGCCGGGTTAATATTAGTAAATAGATTTTGGCTTGGACCTTTTGTAAGATTACCCTCTTTATTCGTCGGTCCTAACTCTAATATTGCTATCTCTTTCCTTTGCATAGAGAGAAACCGTTAGTGATGTATGTGTTCTGTTGTAAGAAAGAGACGGTGGATTCGTTTGTAGAGAACACGTCGAGTGGCACAATGTGTGTTAACGATACTATGATGCACTTGGCAGGTTTGATACATTATATACTAGTGTGTTGTTCCAAAACTGGGTATGCCTTAAAATAGATTTTTTTATTTGTAAATACATACTTATTCATAGATTTTAAAATAAAAGTATAAAGAAACTAAAGTACAATAAGACAATATCGTCTATGAACTAACAAACTATGACCGCCTCCGTGGTCTAGTGGTAACAAACGTTACCGTGAACTCGGGAGCTCGTGGGTTCGATTCCCACGGGCAAGTTGTACATTGTATAATTTGTTTCGGTCTGGGTGTTTATATGTATAATATGTATATATTTACAAAAAAAAAAGTATAATATGTAGTTTATCAACCATCTAGTTTCCGTAACACAAGCCTCGTAGCTTACCACGGAAACTAGATGGCGCTGTGTGACCTGTCTGGAAATATTAACTTATTTATATTTATTTATTATTTAAAAAAAAAATAGTCCAATCTATAAAAAACAAAAAACTCATCCTAATGTATAATACACAATCGCCACATTTAAGAGGGTTTAATGTTTTCGCTCGCACACCAATATTTTCAAAGATATTTCATTTATGACTGTAGTTTTAATAAAATGAAAAAAGTTGGCTTTTTTATAAGCGTCGTTTCTGACCACCCCGAAAAGGATACGGTCGTGATGTTACTTTACTTTTTCTTCTAATATCTATATACAGTTTAAACTCTATTTAACGTCACTCGATTTAACGACAAACTCCCTAAAGCGTCGAAATCAATTGGCTTTGGTTGGTTTAGCTTATATTCCATACAATGATTTCATCTCCATTTAACGACAACTCTCTATAACGCTATAAAATGCACAGTACCTTCAGTGTCGTTATATTGACCGCCTCCGTGGTCTAGTGGTAACAAACGTTGCCGTGAACTCGGGAGGTCGTGGTTTCGATTCCCACCGGGGGCAAGTTGTACATTGTATAATTTGTCTCGGTCTGGGTGTTTTTATGTATATATTAACAAAAAAATTATAATAATAATATGTAGTTTATCAACCATCTAGTTTCCGTAACACAAGCCTCGTAGCTTACCACGGAAACTAGATGGCGCTGTGTGACCTGTCTGGATTTTTTTTATTTTTTTATTTTTTATTTTATATAGGGTTTACACAGTATAAAAATAAATGTGTATGTATGTTCTCTATTCATTTCAAAACTACTTGACTGATCGGGATGAAACTTTGGGAATATGTTGTGTGAACACCGACGAAGGTTTCTGTCATAGTACTACTGTTGTCCGATAGGTGGCGCGCATCACCGTTGATTTGCGGGGCATACCGACCGAGGGTACATTCATTGACTGTCAGGCGGTACGAAGTTCGCCCGGTCAGCTAGTTACAGTACTCCCAAATTAATAATGCGCATGCAGATCTTCGCTAATTGTCGTATTCCCGGAAACACCCGAATCATTGAATCGTAAAAGCACTAAACAATGCACTTGCATTTTGCACCTTGTTCCAAAGAAATAGAAGTCAATATCATGAGTACACAATCGAAAACAATTCGGGCAGTGTTTTTTTGTTTTTGTTTTTTTGGCGGTGACTGCACGTGTTCTCTCTGTGTGGAATTATATAGAGCTGCTATTACACAACCTTGTTGGTTTTGTTTTCAAAGGTGAATTTAATTTCAACTTTAATTATCTTATTTAAATAGTTTATTTGACAATTGCTTGTCTGTCTGACACAGGCAGAGATTTTATATTTAAAGGAGGCCACTACAGTACTATAAAATTTTCGAAGTAAATCAATCCAACAAAGATTGTAGCATATTCTCAATCGTATGGTTTTCCTCGCTTTGAATCAAATTTCGTTACTGATAAATCAATATTTATCTCTTTTAGCACAAAACACATAATTCTACTAAATTATGCATAAAGAAAATGCACTTAACCACTCTATATACATATCGTCTTCCGACGCTCGGGGAATACGACCGTTGCCGAACAGTGACGAAGATTTCTATGCGCATTATCACTTTGGGAGAGCTGTACTTATAAAATACACTATTTTCAAGGCATACCCTTTCATGTGTATTTTTTTTAGCTAATAGGGTAAACTATAGTATTGTTGGCCCCTCAATGATTGACACTGAGACATTTTATTGAGGATATTAAATTTATTTTGTTTTTATTTCAACAACATCAATTTTGATATAATATTTATTTATTGATGAAGATACGGACGCTGTAGTGTATCGTTTTATATATTTATACAAATTTAGGTTAAGTTTCATAAAATATTTTTAGAAAAAGAATAAATATCTATGGCCGTTGTAGTTGCCCGAATTAAATAATAATAATAATTATAGCACTGTCAATAAATATACCTAACTCATGGTGCCAAATACTATTCTTAAGGTGTCAATGATTATATGGTTTACCCTATATATGTAGATTTATAAAATAGCCTATTTTTATTAACATACTGTTTGACTTTGTATGATCTTACGTTAGACTGATATGTGATTCTATTGATAGAAACAAACAACTTTTTCTAAGAAACCATATGTCGGAAATAATTTGGCTTCACACAAATTAACTATTTTAAAATTGTAAGACCATACAAAGTCACTCAGCATATTTAGTTTGTGTACATTTCGCATGATGCACGATGCTATTTTACACTAATCTGCTAATGCTAACGCCAAGCACGTTTAGACAAGGCTGCAGCCCTATTCTGTTACTTTAGCGCAAACGTTATATAATGGAATTTGTTATATATATCACGCTATTAAAGTTGGTATTTGCACGGATGCCAACGTCGAGCGCTTATTCAGTTGAGAATTGAATATTTTGTAATTATAACGCAACCTCTGAAGTAATTAACGAAATCGACTAATAACGTTTGCGACTAGTAACATAATAGGGCTGCTGTACTACTTTTTTTTGCGTGCAGTTAACCGCATATTAATGTCAGGCGCAGGAAAACCGCAAGTCTGAAATACTTTATTATTATTAGTTTTTGCTCGTGTTGGACAAAAAGTTGTCTACCAAATATTTATGACTAATGCTGTCCTTATAAACTACCCACATTTAAGGTTAACCCTGTAAATACTTGTTTAATTGTTAAAAAAATATAGTTAATTCCTAGTAAGATAATAAATAAATAAATAAAATGGGCTATAACTTTATTTAACTGAATAAATATTCATGATATATCCATTTCTTAAAACATAATTACAATAATTCTAAAAGTTACACAATCCACCAAAATTTCTACTTAAATATTAATTATACATTTATATTTATTAGTTGTTAAGATATTTGTGGAAACTTTTAATTGGCATCCATTTTTTTTACATAAGTAATGATTTGTTGGAAGCTGTAAGTTTTCATTGAAAATAAATAAATTAATATTAGACATACATATTGCAAAAGAATAAATAATAGTGATTAACTTAAAAACAATACCCATATAACAAATAGAACTAATAATATATATATACATATATTTTTTTAAAAAAGGTTCTCCAAGTATTCCAATAAGGATTCATTAAGATAATTTAATGTTAATCACTTTTTTTAACCTAGCAACACTAAAACTGAACAAATCAATATCACCGTAATTTTCATTGTATTTTAGTCATGATCTTAGCACAAAGGAGTTTTTCAACTATTTTGTACAAGCATATCTGATAGCAAATAACAGCTTCGATCTATTCCTTTTCCCACTACAATTTAAGTTAATTTTACTTAATAGATACGGCGAGCTAATCTTTTAGAACTTTGTTTAATTATATTTAAAAAACTATTAAATTCTGTCACAACTGGTAGACCACTTTCATGGCCAATACTTACAAAAAAACTAATAAAAAATTATTTGAGTCTAAATTTGTCATTTTGCACTAATAAAATTATGTATTGCTGATACGGAGTCACTAATAGTTCAAGGTTATGTTGCTACTGTATCTTCTGGTGAAAACTTTGTCGAAACATATTTGAACTACTATAATATTTTATTTTATGATTTAGTTGAAACTCTGCCGTTTGGTGGTGTTGGAAACAGTGGAATCGGTGCTTACCATGGTAAAGCAACGTTTGATACATTCACGCACAAGAAAAGCTGTCTGCATAAGAACTTCGCTGCTATCGGAGAGAAACTGGCTTCGTTAGTATTATCATCAACCTGTCTTGCCATTTCACACAATCTTCTGCCACCCTCATCCAGCGACCTTGTTCGTGTCTCCCCGTACGTATTATTTATTCACTCTAGAATCCGTCTCCATTGTTCATCGGTTCTACAACACACGTACCCGACCCTTTGAAGGCTTTATCGGTAACTTATCTGAATTTCAACGTTTTAGTCTAGGTTTTAATTTAATCCAAGGCATTTTTTGCGTTTTTTAATGAGTATACATACCACGGTAAAAAAGCCAGGTATTCACTGCGGGCTTTCTTCTCACACTTCACTTTCTCGGAACTGTTTTAGGCACGATTTAGAGTCCAACCCGGCTTGGGAGCTTTCACACTAAAATCGCAGTGATTTTCGAACCGCATAGATTTTGTACTGGCGCCAACTTGGGCGCCTCTAGTGTTAGATCACGAAACTACTCGCGATCCATAGACGATTCTACCAGGCTTGGTGGTAGGAATTTCAGTAGGATCCTGTTGGATGTCTTAACACGCCGTGATAGAACAAAAACCAACTAAGTTAGCCACTAAGGTAACAAACGTTGCCGTGAACTCGGGAGGTCGTGGGTTCGATTCCCACCGGGGGCAAGTTGTACATTGTATAATTTGTCTCGGTCTGGGTGTTTATATGTATAATATGTATATATTTACAAAAAAAAAAAAGTATAATATGAAGTTTATTAACCATCTAGTTTCCGTAACACAAGCCTCGTAGCTTACCACGGAAATTAGATGGCGCTGTGTGACCTGTCATGAAATATTTATTATTATTATTATTGCACAAATAATATTTTGACCAAATGTCTTTTGAAATTGTCTTTTCTCACATATTTGTTACATTTACAGACGTAAGAGAAGGTAGTTGTATAGATAATTTTATGAACTTTAAGTGTATTTATATAAATTTAAATGTTTTTTTAAACATTTGTAACATATGGGAGATTGTCTGTAGCCCTATTCTGTTACATAGTCGCAAACGTTATTAGTGGATTTCGTTATTTGCGTCAGAGCTTGCGTCATAATTACAAAATATTATTCAATCCTCAACTCTATAAGCGCTCGACCTTGACAGCGGTCGTGCAAATATCAACTTTAATGGCTTGATATATATACTCGTAGTTAACAGATTCCATTATATAACGTTTGCGCTTAAGTAACAGAATAGGGCTGCTGGGCCTCATAAAATATTTTTTCCACAATTATTCCATTCAATTTCTTTTACAATGCAACCGCCTCCGTGGTCTAGTAGTAACAAACGTTGCCGTGAACTCGGGAGGTAGTGGGTTCAATTCCCACCGGGGGCAAGTTGTACATTGTATAATTTGTCTCGGTCTGGGTGTTTATATGTATAAAAAGTATAATATGTAGTTTATCAACCATCTAGTTTCCGTAACACAAGCCTCGTAGCTTACCACGGAAACTAGATGGCGCTGTGTGACCTGTCTGGAAATATTTATTTATTTATAACTTTAGTTCCACTTTGTAAGTAGAATACCGTACGAGGACAATAACTAATGTGGGATCTGAAAAGAACGTAACTTAAGTTTAATTGACACAAAACTAGTAGAATTGGGTTGCTGACTAGATTATTTCTTCCTTAGTAATTAGCTATATTATGGTGTTAGATATATCTTCATATGCTTATACCTCCTGCTGCCTCCGTGGTCTAGCGGTTAAGTCCGTGGATTTAGACTCGGAGGTACCGGGTTCGATTCCTGGTCGAGACACAAAAATATTTATTAATGTAAATAAATACATTAAATTTATTTGTGATATTTCTCGAGTTTGTTACGCTGGAGACATCGACGAGCTTGCCAGTTGTCATGATTGGCCTATAGTAAAGTTGGCTAAATGCGAATCCTCTTATTTATAAGCGTGGTTTCTGACCACCCCGAAAGGGAAATGGTCGTGATGATACTTTACTTTTTAGGCTAATACCGTGTTTTTTTCTTTATCCAGAGGTCGTTACCCCCCATATACTGATGGCAATTTATCCTTCATTTCTACACTCATGAAGAAACGTCACGGTCCATCGTTGAAGTTTTTACCATACTTAATAGTGTTTGCGCTAGGTGCTGGAGTTTCCTATGCCTTCGTCGCACTAAATAAGGTAAAGAAATGAACTATTTCCAAGGTTCTGGTATGGTGGAAGATTTTTTTTTTTTTTTTATGTCCAACAAAATTAACATTATTATAAATTAAAAAATTAATGTTTTTTAGGCCAGTTTATATTGTTATATTACAAGGTAGTCGAAATGTTGTAAGAATATTGTTCAAAGGGGTTAATATTTACATGATTTATTAGACGGTCACTTATGACATATACCTATGGTCAATAAAAAAAAAACTTAAATCATTAATACATTATAATTTATGTAATACTTAAGTATAATTATTGTATGTTAAACTAGTTTTTTTATCACTGCACATAAAAATTAATTTGCAAAAAAAAAAAAAAAAACAGTCCTGTATTACGGCTCGACAGCTAGCTTACTACTGACTTGCTACTGATTCAAGTGCGTCAGTTAGACTAGGTTTTTTTTTGCGTCAGGAAATCCCTTCTGGATACTTGTCCCTGCAGCATGGAAAGGTTATGTCGGTCTGAGTGGTTTCGTGGTAACCCATGAGGATACATCCGCTAATGTCATAATAAAAAGTCACTGGAATCTGCTAAGCTGCTGGTCTTCTGTTAACAGCTTACTTATTGGACCACTTTGCTGCTTAGTCTTCTACTAGCAGGAGTAGAATCATTCAAAATAATTAAATTAATGACGTTTCATAAATTCCTGTAATAGGTTTACGTGAATAAAGATATTTTGATTTGACTTGAACTGCCTAAACAGAACCTCCGTGTGACCAGGAGGAGATAGAACATCACGTGCGTCAACCCTCGCCCTTACTAGGAGTTCACCCCACCTTACTCAGGAGTTCGCTTAGTTTAATTTTAGACTTAGTTTGCTACTCCGCTTAGACGTATTCCTACCGTATTTTTCCCTTTTTTTTAATAAGATAATTACAAATAAAAAAATAAAAAAAAATATGTGCAGTGAAAAAAAAAATGCTTTTTTTCATTATGTAAATACGCTTTATATCTATATAATTAAACATTGTAAAACATTGGGCTGTTTCATTACTACTAAACAACATTGCATCCTTACTAATTTACCCACGGATAACTAATACACGTGGAAATGGCAAAGCGCACTAAATGACATCATTCATTTTCGACTCTGGGCCACAGCGCTAATTTTCGGCTAATCCCTTGTTAGGAGAGGTGTTAATGGATATATATATATACATATATATAATGTAGTATATGTACGCATAAAATGATAACCTAATATAATAAAAGAAAACTTAGAACCAAGCCACATTTATTTATTAAGGTACAAAAAACAGTTTACAGATAAAACATTTGACAAAATACAGTGATATATAAGTAGTAAGTTTGCCAACCAACATTTGTACACAGCATGCAGTAAACAACATCAAGAAATTAATACCTAAATTTAAACATAAATATTAAATAAAATAATAAATAACAATTTGGCATACATATCTCATATATAACTAAAATTATATATATTTATATAAACCCAAAAACAATAATAATATAGTTGTAATAATAAGTATTCTTAATAACATTAAATCAAACAATAAAATCAGCGTATTTATTGATTTAGTTTATGTACGTGGTGTTTAAACAGTGAATAGGTACAGTTAAAGATATCTATTTCACTCTGGGTTAAACATAAATCATTGTAACGACGACACA
Organism: Tinea semifulvella; assembly: GCA_910589645.1. NCBI lineage: Eukaryota > Metazoa > Arthropoda > Insecta > Lepidoptera > Tineidae > Tinea > Tinea semifulvella. Next base: position 5,791,666 of record OU342612.1, read on the forward strand.
TAATCGACGACATGTAATCTTGTTAGAATATTTTTGCTAAAAATGCATACATAACTGTGAATTAAATTTAGCTAGAATCCCCGTACAAAATGAATGATGTCCTTTATTTCCATTTCGACAAAGAAAGAAAAAAGTTTATTTGTCACAAACAGTAAAAAAAAATTAAAAAAAAAAAACTCCCACCTGATGGTGAGTGTTGCGCGAGGTCCATAAATGTCAGCAACTGGAATCAATCATGACTGACATCAGTCCCTAACACTGCCGGCTTGACAGGGCATGACGGCTATTCGAGCCTGATCCCGAAACGTGTGGATACACTTTACTGGGTTTATCGGCACGAACGGTGGATACTTCCCCGCCCCGGCAGACTGGGCAAATTACACTCTTAAAGCGATTTTGTTTTCTTTTACTTTCAGATGGCCTCAAATGACAACTAACTTGGACTGACGATATATTTTTTGATTTACAATGCAAATATTTTGTAATAGGATTGTCGGATTTTTTTTTCGGGAAATTCGGGAATCTCAATTTTTTAAATAATAATTACGCGATATACCTTAGATACATACTTCTCCCGACGTTTCAGCCAAGTTGCATTGGCCGTGGTCACGGGTCGACTGAAGCTGCGCGGTGTAGCCTTCGTATATAATAGACAGTAGATGTAAAACTACCCTCTTATCACTTTTTAAAATTACGAAACAACTGCCTCCGTGGTCTAGCGGTTAAGTCCATGGATTTAGACTCGGAGGTACCGAGTTTGATTTCTGGTCGGGACACAAAAATATTTATTAATGTTAATAAATACATTTAATTAATATTTAATTTATTTGTGATATTTCTCGAGTTTGGTACGCTCTGGAGACATCGACGAGCTTGCAACTTGTCATGATTGGCCTATACTAAAGTTGGATAAATGTGAATCCGCTTATTTATAAGCGTGGTTTCTGACCACTCCGAAAGGGGAACGGTCGTGATGATACCTTAACTTTATTACGAAACAACACTAACAATACCTTTGGCGACTTCTGGTGATTCAGAGGGTGGAAACTTAAAACAAGCCTTTGACAAATTTCTGTCCTTATAGAAAGTTGCGCCACCTAGTAGACGATAGGGGTACTAAATTTAATGTCTGTAGTTTGAACAATTCATTCAACATGTCGGCCATTGTTGTCAACAAGCAAAAAAAAACGAAATTTAAATGTATTGTGTAACTTTTAATGCCTGCCTATGTATCGTATGGTAAACTAATAGATAATACAAAATATTTTTTAAATTTTCGCTCGCAAGTTGCGGCCTCAAAAATCGAATTTCGGATAGAATACTATTCCTATATAGAAGCTATACCTATAATAGGTATGTATGGCACTTTTAGTATCCTACCATCCACCTGGCGACGCCAAATTAGTTACTATACTCTTTGGGGTGATTAATTCCGGCGTCGAAGAGGGTAGTTTTACATCTATCGCCCATTATATATACGAAGGCTACACCGTACAGCTCTAGTCGGGAAACGTAGGAAGTAAGGTACTCAAAGGTATAGGTAAAGATTCGTTAAATTTATAAAAATAATTATTATACATATTACATATATATAACAGTTAAAAATAAAAATCCAAAGACAGTCGGCTTTGGTTTAGCTTGGTTTTTAAATATAAATACTAAATACATATTAAATGTTTCCGAATTCCCTAACTTCGTAACTAGATTAATAATAAAACAATATAAAAAAATACAGTTAATATGACGGTAGTTACCGAAAAGTGCATTTTTTTTTATATATGAAAAGGGTTTTTTTTTTCCTACAGTAATTAATTGGAGGAAAGTAAATATATTTAATAATTTGATCTTAATTTTTATTTAATGATGGCGCGGGTTTAGCTGACCGTTTAAAAAAAGCGGGGTTGCGGTAATCGCCAACTTAGATTTACAGACGATACTGTGACAATTGGTGCAATCAACAAAGAAGAAAGTAAAATGGTAAAGGAACTCATTTGTCACAGTCCTCGGCACCAGCACTTGGAAATATCACTTTTGCGGGGTTTGCGAATGTGAGTATGATGATCTACTACGACTTGAGGATAACGACTGCCCAGTACACTCCGCGGCCGGTCATATATTTCTTCTCTTCTGTGCGCATAGCGCAGCGTGAGCGGGATGGGTAATGTAGAAAGGAAGCGGTGAGAAAGAGACAGGAGAAAGCTATTAGGGTAACAAATTAGGACGTCAGTTTATGTACCGATAAATCACAACGCAACCATCCAAAATTGGACGAATTACCGCGATCGGCGTGAACATGTAACTTTTATTATTATTCTTTAATTGCTGTTAAATATCTACATATACACTAACGTTTATTGGATCGTTCAAATAAATAATATGGACCAATTCATTCTGTGCTGATTTATACTATATATGTACTCGTATACCAGCTTTTATTCTCATACATTTTGGCGTCTTGAGCTGTTTTGTTATACTGCGTGGAATTTATTAAAGAGAAAATATTTTAATGTTATAATCTAGAATATAATTAAAGAACTACATATCTTTTATTTTAATTATTCAGTAATTAATTCTCAAGTTACGGTGCAGAGAAGTATTCCTAAAAATATCGCCACTCATACTGATCCTAATCAAGATCAAAAAATCTGAGGTTGGCGATCGCGCGAACGTTGACTTATTCAAATTCAAATTCATTTATTCAGTAAATTGGCAATATTACAAGCACTTTTACATGTCAGATACATTTAAAAGTTTATACAATTATATGAAGCTTAGAAAATTAAGCATGATATAAACTGAACAACTCAATACTAATGTATTTACAAAATACATATAAATCAAAACGCTACTGTCTAAACTCTAATGGCATAGTTATAATAATATTTAAAACAAAATAAGAATTATTACAATAATAATAATAACAATGTCAAATAATTTTATTTAATAATATAATATTGCAGCTGTAAATTGGCGTTGTCATACTATATACTAAAACAAACATAAATAATAATAATAAAAATAAAATGTCAAATACAATATATATGTATATATATACCTTCTAAAATAACCTAAACTAAACAATGTCAATACAAATTAAAGACATTAAATATCTTTTATCAATAATGATAATAAAATATGTAGCTGTAATTGTTTCTCTCTCGTACGTAGTATTTTTACATTAATTTGCTTATACAAGATTTATTTATTATATTTAACTAAAATGTATTAAACATTTTTTTTATTTTTTTATTATTGCACTATTATTAATAGGTTTTATTATTAAGGGTAAGGAGCCTTATACTCGTAGGTATATTTTAAGAACAGGGTGTGTTTGTACCTATTTTTTTTTTTAATAAATTATATTTTATTTTATTTATTTTGTATTATTTTTACCTACGATTCAATAGCCAATTCTTAATTATTTGACTTCCTGTGACTATTTCTTGTTCCCAAAACTATCATCAAAGAGAATCATGGAAAGAGCCACGCGTCGATTGAAGCGATAAAGGAGCTAAACTAGATATAAAAAAAAAGTTTTTTTAAAGTTCTTCGAGGATTGGAAAAGGTTTGGCATTTTTTATATTCTTTTATTATACTAGCACGACATGTGACCTTGCTTCCATCTGATGGTAAGTGGCGCGCAAGTTTCATGAATGTTAGCAACTGGAATCACACTCATAACTGCTTTCAGTCGCTAACCCTATGCCGGCTTGACTGCCCATGACGGCAATTCGAGCCTGATCCCGAAACGTGTGGATACACTCTACTGGGTTTATCGGCACGGACGGTAGATACTTACCAGCCCCGGAAAATTACCACCATCAGTCCGCTTACCACTTATCAATTGTATTATATCCGAGGGAAATTACTATTAAGGGCAGAATACTGTCTAAACTTTCGCGCACATTCATAATTAAGTTTTACAATTTTAACGGGTCTTTACGCGATTTACCTTAGAGACATATTTCTCCCGACGAACGAGTGCCTTCACTCCGTAGCCACGACTCAGCTGTTAAGGCACGCAGGGCCAACAGTGAGAGAGAGACGGTTTATAGGGTTTTAGTCCGTAGGCGCCCTGGGGTCTCCTTAGGTCGGGTATGCGACCCCCATCCACGTTGGCCCTTCAGGCAGGGGGCGTATCATTGATTTATCGATTCACCGTCTTTCAAAAAAAAAAAAAACCGACGAAAAAATAAACAAAAAAATCAATCGAGCGTTATAAGCTATCTTCATCGTGGAATCCAGTAATCAATAGGTTAGGTAATAACGCTGGGAAAAATTGCCCGGTGTCGCCAAGGATATTCGCCGAGTGTCGTGTGTCGTGATTTCTAAAAACCATCTACCGCCCAGTATGTACGAGACTACACCGCATAGCTCCAGTCGACCCGTGACCACGGCCAATACAACTTGGCTGAAACGTCGGGAGAAATATGTCTCTAAGGTAAATCGCGTATCCTCTCCTCCTCCTTAGTCGGTACCCCACTGTTGGGGATCGTGACTCCATCGCAGTCCATCCACTAGCCGTTTCCAGTGGTTGCGGTCCTCGGCGCAGTGGATGGCTTGGTGTACTGGGATGTTTAGGTGGTCAGTCACCTGACTGGACCATCGTTTGGGGCTTCTTCCTCTTGTTCTTTTACCGTCTACTTTACCCGTTACTAAGAGTTTTTCCAGATTGTCGGCGCCTCTTCTATCAATGTGGCCAAAATATTGCAGAATTCGGGTAAAGCAGACGGCAGAATAAGAGAAAGTCTCTGTACCTTATCAAGTTTGAGCTCTTCGACACGGAAACGTTAGTGCGTCGTGCGGTCCAATGAATATTAAGCAAACGACGCCAGCACCACATCTCAAATGCATCAATTCTTGCCCTATCTGCGGCTTTTATAGTCCACGTCTCTGAACCGTACAAGAATATGGATAATACGAGCGTTCTGATAATGTGGATTTTTGTCTTCCTGGATATGTTGTTATCCATATTTTGTCGAGCTGGGTCATTGCTGTTTTAGACATTCCAATTCGTCGACGAATCTCACTTTCGCAACCTCCCTTATTGCTGACAGTAGAGCCGAGGTAAAGGTAAAATCGCGTATAGATCCGTTAAAATTATAGAATACATTACTACATACAATAATTACTTATATACTTTGTAGGGATTATTGAGATCCTGCCGTGCAGCACGGAGGAATGTCGCCATCCTCAACCCATGTCAAACTTTAGTTGGCGTCAAAGAGTCTTTTGATGACACTAAGAAATAAGATCATTTGAAAACAAAGAATATAAATAAATATTTCCAGACAGGTCACAGAGCGCCATCTAGTTTCCGTGGTAAGCTACGAGGCTTGTGTTACGGAAACTAGATGGTTGATAAACTTTTTTTTTGTAAATATATACATATTATACATATAAACACCCAGACCGAGACAAATTATACAATGTACAACTTGCCCCCGGTGGGAATCGAACCCACGACCTCCCGAGTTCACGGCAACGTTTGTTACCACTAGACCACGGTCAAATTATATATATAAATTGATTAATCGTTTTTCAGTACAAAATGTTTCGGTAAAGGTTTTTTTGCGATTTCTGACTTTTCTAGGTACCTACTTAAACTTCAGTCGGTACAATAGACACTTGATCCTTATAAGAAACATAATCGATTGGCATCAAAAAATTTTTGGGTGAAATTAACATTTTCGTACAGTATTTTTTTTTTTTTCAAAATGGAATACTAGGTCACACGGTCAAGGTGTCTGCTCTTAATGCCCCGTCTCAAAAATCCACCCTGTATAGTGTTGTAGAAAGAAAAAAATATGACGATTCCCTGGGACAAAAAAACTGAATGACGATTTAAATAAATTAACTTTCTATAACGGTAATTTTTCATCAATTTGAACATGTTCCCGAGCCCTTTTCTTCTTTTTTATTGTTTGCAAAAGTTGAGGTAAATTCATGTATGAGCCTGCCATTGATCTTCGAATCAGTTATTTAAGAGTAGACCCCCCGACCTTGTTTGGCTAGAAAAAACCTACTATGAACTAATTTAAATGAATCCTTATTTAAATATTTGCCAAACAATTATATTTGTGCAAACATTTTAATTTGCGGAAATGTTTTTAGAAAAATACCCAAATTGTCTTCATAACAAAACCTAGTAGGTACTAGGAATTTCTATCGTTTTTAGCTTCAAATCCACCTATTGGTAAATCGATAAAGTATAAATAAATGTGGGATATCATTTGTATCGCTCGCATGTTAAGGTAACAAGGTCAAAAGGTTGATCCCGTCAGAACGTGGCAAGTCTAGGTAGGCCAAATTCTCCAGATATACGTTCTGGAATGCCCATCTCCAACAGTAAAGGTCCTGTAGCTTCTGGTACTTAGTCGCAAACGTTATTAGTGGATTTCGTTATTACGTCAGAGATTGCGTCATAATTACAAAATATTACTATTCTCAACTATACTGCCTCCGTGGTCTAGCGGTTAAGTCCGTGGATTTAGACTCGGAGGTACCGGGTTCGATTCCTGGCTTGACACAAAAATATTCATTAACGTAAATAAATACATTTAAGTAATTTATTTGTTTTATTTCTCGAGTTTGGTACGCTGGAGACATCGACGAGCTTGCCACTTGTCATGATTGGCCTATAGTAAAGTTGGCTAAATGTGAATCCGCTTATTTATAAGTGTGGTTTCTGACTACCCCGAAAGGGAAACGGTCGTGATGATACTTTACTCTTCTCAACTATATAAGCGCTCGACCTTGACAGTGGCCGTGCAAATTTCAACTTTAATAGCGTGATATATGTATATATATATATATTAACGGATTCCACTATATAACATTTGCGATTAGGCAACAGAATAGAGCTGCAGGACGCTGTGTTCTAGGGGCTGTAATGAAATAAATAATCCCAGATTTTATTTGTATCGCTATTTTAAAAGGTAACAAGGTGGTACGGTTTTTCCCGCCCTTATTTAGACTTATGCTTTATAAAGCACCAATAAAGTCACGCGTGGAGTACTGTTCACCTCTGGAATCGTGCCGTAAGTACCTTACAGGTGCTCTCAATGTCCTGTGGAGGTCGGCGATTCATATAGTGGACTTCGCCGATACGTTGTAACCGAACCGCGCTCCCTTGACAGCGGCCGTGCAAATTTCAACTTTAATAGCGTGATAGGTTATAGTTAACGTATTCCACTATATAACGTTTGCGATGCAGGACGCTGTGTTCTAGGGGCTGTAATGAAATAAATAATCCCAGATTTTATTTGTATCGCTATATTAAAAGGTAACAAGGTCGTACAGTTTTTCCCGCCCTTTTTTAGACTTATGCTTTATAAAGCACCAATAAAGTCACGCGTGGAGTACTGTTCACCTCTGGGATGGTGCCGCTAAGTACCTTACGCTCTCAAAGTCCTGCAGAGGTCGGCGATTCAGATAGTGGACGACACTACAGTATCTAAAACTCGAATCGCTGCAGCTTCGCTAATACGTGGTCTCCCTGAGCGAGTACTACAAGCTATACTACGGTGAGTGTTCAGAAGAGCTCCACAACCTTATCCCATCTTCTCAATTCCGCAACCGTATCACACATCACAGCCCCTATAACACAGAGTCCTAGACCTCCACTGTTGGAGATGGGCCTTTCAGAAATTTGTGGAGAATTTGGCCACACTCGCCACGCTGGCCAGACGGTCAGATGAAATTTTTTAATGAAAATTTATTAATTATTACATAAGTTGATATTAGTGATACTGGAACCGAAACGGCTTAACGTGCTCTCCGAGGCACGGGAACGGTGGTGTTGTAAATCTATGACAAATGCACATAAGAAAAGTGTATTTCTCATTGGTACATGCCGGGGGATTCGAACCGACCTTTGTTGGATTTAAGGAAGCGTTCTTTCAACTGAACCACACGCATAGGCCAAAATATGCCTCCCCATACCGTAGCGACTATCCCTACATGTATATATAAATTTGGAGGCTCTTACATCAGTCGCACCCTAAAGATCATCATCAGCCTGTGTCTCTCCACTGCTGGATATAGGCCTCCCCCAAGGCTCGCTACTTCACACGATCTCCTACCACTCTCATCCAACCCCCACCAGCGACCTTCCTCAGGTCATCTGTCCATCTAGCGGGGGGTCGACCCACTCTGCGTCTTCCCGTACGTGGTTTCCACTCCAGAACTCGTCTACTCCATCGTTCATCGGTTCTACGACATACATGTCCAGCCCATTGTCACTTCAGCTTACTAATTTTGAAGGCTATATCGGTAACTTTGGTTCTCCGACGGATTTCCTCGTTTCTGACTTTATCCATCAGAAAAATACCAAGCATAACTCTCTCCATAGCCCGCTGAGCGACCTTAAATTTGTGGACGAGACCCACTGTCAGTGTCCATGTTTCTGCTCCGTACGACAGCACTGGAAGAACGCACTGGTTGAAAACTCTCGTCTTCAGACGCTGGGGTATGTTTGATAAGAAGATTTTTCACGAATGCCGCCCATCCTAGCTGAATGCGTCTGTCGGCTTTCTTGCTGAAGTTGGCTACGCCTAATTGCATAGTCTGTCCAAGGTAGACGTACTTTTGTACAACTTCGAGAGTGGCATTACCCACGCAGATTGATCTCGGTACAACATGGAATGCTTTTCTAGCCAGTGTGTTTCGCCATTGCCAATTCGCCACCACCAGCATCTTGATAATAGTAGGGTTACGCAGTCGAGTTTATTGTTTTTTTTTAAATTAATTTATACTAAGTATGTGACATCGTTCCCACCTGATGGTAAGCGGTACACGAAGTCCAAGAATGGGACCAACTGACGAACCAGTGGCGCCCGATATCAGTCCCTACTATTATGCCGGCCTATCAAGATGTTTTTCACACTTAGCGTGATGGACTCCAGGTTGTGGGAATGGCGAAACCACTGGCTAGAAAAGCGTTCCACATCTTCAGGGTGCGACTGATGATAACACATTAATAATAATAAGGAAAACATTAAACATACGCTGATTTTTATTATTGATTAAATTTAATGTTAGTACGCGATTTACTCAGAACTGTACCTATATTTAACAATCAAATATTACAAGTACAGTCATCATCATATTGTTTTATCCGCTGGAACGAGTATTTCCTAGTCTTTTAGCTACCTACTCCTTTCGTGTGCTTGACCCGCGCCCGTATAGTTAAAGCAATGGTGTGTAGTTTTAGTCTGGAAAATAACAACCGGTGCGTAATTTCAGTCTGAAACAAACAAATATCTTGGTATAGCATAACCCCAAAATGGACGGAAAAACGAAAAGGTTGGGTGGGGGTCAAAATGTAAAAAAATGGAAAGGCGGTAGCATTAAAAAGATCTATTGTTTTAAAAAAAAATTACATCCGTACGTAAGAACGGTTTGCATGAATGGTTTTTTTTTGAAAGCGCCTTTTGTAAAATTATTGTTTTTGCGTAGATATGCTATAAAAATGGTCATCTGTTTATGCGCGACGGTTTTTAAGAAATTAAAGGTTAAAGAAGCGCAATTTTTTGCCTTTTTCTAGCTTTTCATAAATACACAAAAAATGTTGCGAGTGTAGGCCAAATTGTCCAGATATATGTGTATGTATGTTCTAAAAGGCCCGTCCAATAGTGAAGGTCTAGGACACTGTATTCAAAAGGCTGTAATGAAATTTAATATATAAAATGTTTTTCTTAAATATTATAGTTAATATTTGATCTATCAAGATACAGAACATTTTTTAAGAACCATCCGTTGATTTAAAGAACAACAATTTGTTTATATTTCTTATGCTTTTTTACTTAGATTTTAATTTTTATTTGTATTTTCCTTTTTGTAAACTATTATTGGTAATTCGACTGCATGGTCCCATAGTTGGTCAGGCATGAAAGTGCCTTGTGTGGGTCCACTACTAATCACATTGATAATTTGTTGCAGTATACTTACTATTTGATAAATATTTGTTTGGAATAAGTGTAGATTGTATTTTGTAGGTATATTGGTAATTAAACATATTATTATTATTTATAGTAAAAATCCCAAGTATAAATATATAAATGTCACAAAAAAATTAAAAGATGACGACTGTACTTGTACAATTGCTCACACATCAAACTACACATTTTGAACCAAATCCAACTCTATTACATCGCCATAAAGGTGATACGTGTTCAGTCATTCGTCAGGTCAGCCAGGTTATCTCAGCCAAACTATTATTATATAAAAGACAAACGCTCGTACCCGCTGATCATAAGATTTTTGTCCTCAACCAATTTGAGTTTTGTGATTTTGTGACATAAATCCTGAAATATGAAGTCGGTAAGTCAAGAATTAGGTCTATAGATCGCCGTCGACTCTAACTCTGAAAGTTGTACAAGTATTACATATCACATAGGACACACTATCCATTTATGGCACAACGACTGTTAGCGGACCTGTTACTTCAGCTCTTCCCCAAGCCAATGTGAGACTGACAAAATGCAGAACATCCTGGATGTTTTGCCTGCGTGGTTGGACAAGTGGCGTACGTCCATCAATGTCGGGCTGGAAAGACTGCTGCATTGATAATAGACCGCCTCCGTGGTCTAGTAGTAACAAACGTTGCCGTGAACTCGTGAGGTCGTGGGTTCGATTTCCACCGGGGGCAAGTTGTACATTGTATAATTTGTCTCGGTCTGGGTGTTTATATGTATAATATGTATATATTTACAAAAAAAAAAGTATAATATGTAGTTTATCAACCATCTAGTTTCCGTAACACAAGCCTCGTAGCTTACCACGGAAACTAGATGGCGCTTTGTGACCTGTCTGGAAATAAAAATAAAAAATATATATCCAGATGCCGTCTGCCTCCACCACTCCAGCTTTAAGGACAGAACAACGAGTGGGATCTGACCGACAAATACCTGGGCTGCATCATTACCAGTTAACAATGGGTGAAATTGCCTGCAATGCCGTCAATTAGGCTTGGCTCTAGCCATCTTACGTCCTGTTATGAAATTCAGCTTGCCGCTCAGGTTGAAGGTCTGGATGTACAATATGTCCGTTCCTGTCTTACTCACCAGCCTGGCATCACCTTCTGGCGAAAACCAACACGGACAAGATCCAAAGACAACAGGAACTTGCACAAAGTGTTATGTGAGCTCCAGGTTCATGCGTAATTCCGTCTTACTATTGAAGAGTTTAAATATAAATAAAATAAATTCAGTTTTTATTTGTTACAAAATAAGAGTTAATAAAAATGAAAAATATAGTTAAAAAATAAAACAAAGATATTATGATAAAAGGGTCTATGGTTCAGAAAATGGTGTTGGAAGCAGGTTCCAACAACCTTTTAAATTTAGTGGAACAGTAATATAAATAAAAGTTATAAAAAATAATGAAACAAAATTCTTTTAAAGTTTGTCGTCGATCTGATTGGACGTAGGTATACCGGTTCTATCGGACCGACAACGGACACTTCAAACATCTCGAGAATTGCTCCGTCTTGCGCACGGGCTTCTAAAGGAAGACCAGTTCCTAGAAAAGTGCCCCTGGAGGAGAGCTGAAGTAATCGTACCTAGAACCTTTGGGTACGTGAGCCACACGGTCGCTATTAAGGAGTCTGCCCACTACACTGTATCATACCATGACCGTAATAGGAACGTGTCAGGCAAAAAAAAATTCTTTGTATAGAAAGGCATGACACTACGTCCACTAGACCGTTCCGTCACCGACTCGTACCGTCGCGTGCCATGCATTGTCGGCGAGAATATTTGCGCATGGCACGTACATATATATTATTCACAACGTCCAATATTCAGTTTTTCGTTATTTTAGAGTATCGTGAATCCAGTAGCGTCGAGTGGTTTTTTGGTCATCTTCTTCCTCATCCAATATTATGGCAATCATTGCCAGTTGTCTAACAGTTAATCTTTTAATAGCCATACCCAGTTTATTATTTTAAAACATGATAGCACTCCCCAGACGTCCAGGCATTACCGATACACATGCGAGAATAAAACGGCTTCCTATCAATTTTACGTCATACAAATTACGGGTGGGCAACATACGGGTTGCATATGGACACCATGCCGGCATCATACGCAAAGCAAGCCGTATTGTATTGCCTTTCGTGCTTGATATGTTCATAGCGCGGTCATGGTATGATACGGTGTAGTGGGCAAACACCTTTATACCAAAAACGACACCAAAAGTGCATGGATTACTGGTGGTTGCCCTCTAAGATCCTGCCAAGGAAAACGGGGGAATGTACCATTAGACATTATAGGCCTGGATGACCCCAAACTGCCTCCGTGGTCTAGCGGTTAAGTCCGTGGATTTAGACTCCTGGTCGGGACACAAAAATATTTATTAATGTAAATAAATACATTTATTTGTGATATTACTCGAGTTTGGTACGCTGGAGACGAGCTTGCCAGTCATGATTGGCCTATAGTAAAGTTGGCTAAATGTGAATCCGCTTATTTATAAGTGTGGTTTCTGACCACCACGACATTTGCTAATAATTGCCACTTTTCCGTTAGCCGTTTGGACAACTCAGTCCTTATAGGCCCATAGTCTCGACCCCAAACAGCGCAAATTCGTAATCTGTACAGAGCTTGGCGTATTTGCACAGCACGAGGTCGCCTGGATGTGTGATGAGGCTAATGTGTCTACACATGTCGCATCCCACACCAGGGACCTGCCCAATTTCCACGGCCTAACAGCCGTGCCGTCGGGTCTCTTGCTCTTCGTCTGGTCTTGGTCTCTTGCTTCGGATAATGTCGTTCAGAGCAACAAGGAATACAGCCAGCACTTCTAGAGCAAGAAAGCCCATGTGCTCCGAGATGTTCCACGGGCTCTCCACACCGACACTGTTGCGGGTGGACAGTTCGGGCTCCGACACGAAGGTACACCGCCATAGTCAGTGTATTTCGATCAAGGTGTCTTCCAATCTTTTTTTATTTGTATTGTTAAGGGTTTTTTTTATTTTAGTATCTAGTTTTATTTTAGTAGAAGAATTTCTTTTTTACTTTTCCTTCGTTTCTTCTTTTTAATTCTATTTTCTTTTCATCTTTCAGTACATGTTGTTGATGGTCATGATCAAGGTGAGTCTATCCTTCTTTCTTTATGTATTTATTCTTATTTATTTAAATATTTATACATAAACTACAAACTTTTACTTAAATTTTATTAAAAATTATTTCATACCTTAATCAGTAGATTTTGATTTATGTTCTCCAAATTCCTATTTTAATAAATAATACACCTCACACGAAGTTTGACATTAAATATTTACATTTACATACACTTTTAAAACAAATATATCTTAGTTGTACTTATTATTTACTAAATTACTTCTATTATTTTATTTTCTTAAGTTATTTCGGATCATACAATTGTTATTATTTCCAAAAAAAATCATGCCATTATGGAATATTTTGAAGTATTTCTGATGTAATCCTATAAGTATCTCTTATTGTTATTTATAGATCCTCCTATATATATTTATGTTTTTAATTATTAATATTATTCTTCTTAATCTAATTCTTTCTATTTTTAACTTATTTCAGTTCATACTGTAGACAACAATGATCACGGTGAGGATTGTCATAATTCTTTATTAATTCATACTTTTAAAGTATTATTATATTTGCTATCTTTTATAATACAAATATTTATTTATTTATACTCTTCTTCTTATTCTAATCTTTGCTCTTAACTCATTTCAGTTCATACAGTAGACAACAATGATCACGGTGAGAATTGACATAATTCTTTACAATTTATACTTTTTAAGTATTATTATATTTGCTGTCATTTATATTATAATTATTTATTTATTTATACTATTCTTTGTTATCTAATCTTTGCTCTTAACTTATTTCAGTTCATACAGTAGACAACAATGATCACGGTGAGAGTTGACATAATTCTTTATTAATTCATACTTTTAAGTATTATTATATTTGCTATCTTTTATAATAAATTTATTTATTTATTCTATTCTTCTTTATCTAATCTTTGCTCTTCAATTATTTCAGTTCATACAGTAGACAACAATGATCACGGTGAGAATTGACATAATTCTTTATTAATTCATACTTTTAAAGTATTATTATATTTTCTGTCATTTATATTATAATTATTTATTTATTTATACTATTCTTCTTTATCTAATCTTTGCTCTTTACTTATTTCAGTACATACAGTAGACAACAATGATCACGGTGAGAATTGTCATTATCTTTATAAAGTATTGTTTAATATTACAATTATTTACTATTATTATTCGTATTCTAAACTTTTCTCTACTTAACTTATTTCAGTTCATACAGTAGACAACAATGATCATGGTGAGAATTAATACTTTTTTAAATTTATTTGAATTTTTTTTTATTTTTATAACAGAAAAATGTATTTTAAATTAACGTTACCTAACTTAAAAGATGAATTAAGTAAGCAAACGTCTTTAAAATAAAAAAAGGTTGAATTAATAGAACGGCAATTTTGAGATCACCATATCTTTGCTTTTGCTTGGAAATCTCGATTTGTACACTTAAAAGCTGCTTACTTCTGAATAATATCTAGAAAATAATAAATTTCATAATAAAAATACATTTCCATGCAACTGACAGTTTTATAAGGTACCATCTATCATGCGCCATCTGTCGTGATAAAAAGTTAGTGATACACCCCATTATTACGTTGTATATACACACTGTACAACGATCTTTTATGTTTATTCATTAGGTATACCTAGATACATAACATACTTACCTTTTTTTTTAACAGTTAGTGTTCTCCGGCCATTTTGACTTTGTGCTTTCTTTTCTTTTTATTTCTATTGTTGCTTTCGTATTAAAACATAATATGACTGTTTTAATACCGCTTTATGTGTGCTTTATTTCAGTACAAGTTGTGGATCATAATCATGGTGGAAATGGACATGATGATGTTCAAGGTAACTAACCCAACAACCTTATATATATAATATACCTTACTATACCTATACCTTGTCTTCCTAACGTTAAACTGTGACGGTCGAAAGAAAATAAATTCAGTCGTAAATGAAATGTCAACAGTGGCAGCTAATATAATATATACAGAAAAAAGGGGTTCTTCGCGCCATATTGCGCGGACATGTCAAGTGCAAGTTTTGGTTTAGAACACAGCGTCCTAGACCTCCACTGCTGCAGATGGGCCTTCCAGAACTGGAGAATTCGGCCTACACTCGCCACGCTGGCGCCAGACGGCTTGGCGAGGATATAATGACAATTTATTAACGATTCCACAAGCTGGTATTAGTGGAACCGGGACAGACGGCTTAACGTGCTCTCCGAGGCACGGGAACGGTGGTGTTGTAAATCTATGATAAATGTACGTAAGAAAAGTGTATGTCTCATTGGTACATGCCGGGTGGGTTTGAACCGACCTTTGTAGGATTTAAGGTACGCGTTCAACAAACAGTCTTGTTTAATAATAATAATAATATATTCACTTTAATAGATAATTACAATCCATTTTTGTTAGTATACCTATCACTATGTTAGTAACAATGGCTTACATTAAAGTTAGTAAACTAAAATTTTATGTTAGTGCCTTATTAATACTTATTTGTACACGTGTCAATTTGTGTGAATCTTAATAAAGTGACACTGTATTGGACAGTCCACTTTATCCGATATGACCTTAAGCATATTGTTGGTGCTGCCTCTAATTCTATTGACTAGAGATGCAGTGCGTTTACGCATGATAGCAGAAAAGACTATCAACACGATTCTCTGCAAACATTCCGGACGCACTGCAATAACGTGGCAGCTTCAACAATACCCTGAAACCATTATTATACTGGACTCGTAAGGAGCTGTATGCTCGCTGCGTATAGTTGATAATAATGTGCTACAATGTATTTATGACACGTCACTATTTAAATTATTTTGAATGATTCTACTCCTGTTAGTGTAAAACTATAGGCCAGTTGCAAAAAAGCTCATTATCTTTTGACATGTTTAACGTATGCCATAGGCACGAAATAACCAATGACGTGGAGTATATCAAGATATTAATCATAGATTATTTTAATCATTTCTGCAACTGGCCGTAAGCAGCAAAGCGGTTCAAAGAGTAAGGTGTTAGTGAACCAATATACATGGGGTGGCCAACCGGTCGATCGCTACTATTAATCCAGTCGATCGTGGCAAGGCAAAAAATATAAATACGTAAAACAGACAGCGCAACATAACCACCAACTGCACGCATCATCTTCGATCATTTCTGGGCTTTGGTTTCCAACATCGATGTATATAGATAAGCCTATTCAATACAAAACGCTCTCTTAAAAACGTGCCGCTTGCTTTGTGTACCTACCTACCAACTTTGGGGGGCAATTCTCAAGCAAGGATAATGCCACGTGCTTTATTCATCGGAAATTATATCACAATGCATACAAAAAGACTAGTTTTACTCGATATAAATTTTAATATTAGGCGCTCTCGACGCTTGCTATCTCGCGACTGTTGGTGCAGCTACATGACTTCGATTGGTTTTACGGGAACGTTTTTATATCATCTATATACATCGATGGTTTCCAACGAGAAATATCCAAATTTAACGAAAATGTGTTGAACAACTGCATTCGTGTTTTGGTTCAACATATTTATGTGGGTCAGCATTTTCCTACTTATAATTATCAAGAATAAATAAGACGCTCATACATTAGATTCTTTAATATTGGCAATTTCCAACTACAAACCTGCAGCCCAGCCCTATTCTGATACTTAGTCGCAAACGTTAGATTGTCAAAATAGTGAATTCTGTTATTTATTACCACTTTTAGCCCGAGTTTCTCCGATTATTCTTCTTCTTCATAGTCGCTACACTCTTGGCAGAGTGGTCGTAGTCGCCATCAAGCCGTCGCCACTCCTCTCGGACCCCGGCTTTCCTAGTGCACTCACGTGATCCATTGCAATCTTCACCAGGTCGGTCCATCTCATCTGAGACCTACCACGCATCCTCTTGCCATCGACTTTCCCCTGGACTAGCAAGCGCTCGATGGATGTTTCTCCACGCCGTGACACGTGTCCCAAGAAAGTGAGAATGCGTAATTGTACATCTCCGATTATAGCCGATCTTATGTCAAAATAGCGTTTTTCACTATTTCAAAGGTCACCCATGGGGTTGCAACTTCAAAATCATTGGGGAAACTTGAATTAAATACTTAATTGTCCGCCGCTAATTTATATTAAAGTTAACAACATTTATATTAATTAAACTAAGATTATATATTTAGATTAAACATAGTTTTATAACACACATTGGGTTATAAACCAAAAATATGGCAAATACTAAAAGAAATATACAATAGTTTTTTTTTAATGAACGCATCGTAACGTTATTTTGCTGTCATCTGTAGTGGAAACTTTTAAACAAGAATACTTTTTTAAAACACGGAATTCAGCATTCTTATCAATACCTATTGTATTTTTTCGCGTCCTTGACCCGTAACGTCTATTTAGTACAAGGTCAATGGATTTAAGAAGGCATCCTACATTTAGTTTATTTATCATCATACTTATATCATCATTGTTTTTTAAAACAAATACGTAGTTTAGCTTTGAAAATCCGTATTTATTTAAACATGACCTCGTATTATACTAATCGTCCAAATTTGCAGTAAATGTTTGTTCATTATTTAAAACTACTAGTGTTGCCCAAAGTAAGACCATGACCAATACTGGTCAAGTCTTATTTATTTATTTTATTTATTATAAACTTTATTGCACAAAGTACCAAGGCGGACCTAATGCCGCTAGATATTCTATACTGATCAAACCTTTGGGACAACTAAAGCAGTTACGACAAGAATGCTACTGAATGAAGTGCTATCAAAACTAATAGAAAAATATTAGATTTTTATAATTTTAACGGGTCTTTACGCGATTTACCTTAGAGACATACTCGTATTTCTCCCGACGTTTCAGCCAAGTTGCATTGGCCGTGGTCTATATATATAATAATATAAAATTGGTACAGCTTTCAAAAAGTTATCCATCAATGCTGTGTACACTCCATTCTCCAAAGTAGCAAAACACGTACGCACCCCAAAAGATGTCATTCCTTTCCAAACGCCTGGCATATATAAAGTGGACTGCAGCTGTGGGAGTTCATATATTGGCCAAACTAAGCGCACAATAGCCGAGAGGGTCAAGGAACATAAAGCAGCTGTAAAAAACAAGTCAGCAATAGCAGAACACCTAATGGATAGTGGCACAAACCATTGGATTGAGCTGCATGACCCAAATATACTTTCCACCGATCGTCACTATTACCCTAGAATAGTACGTGAAGCGATTGAAATAAAGAAACACAAAAATTTCAATCGAGAGGGGGGTTATAAGCTATCTTCATCGTGGAATCCAGTAATCAATAGGTTTCGACGCCGGGAAAAATCGCCCGGTGTCGCCAAGGATACTGTAAGTGTCGTGTGTCGTGATTTCTAAAAACTTTTAAAGTGATAAGTGGGGTAGGTTTACATCTGCCGCCCAGTATGTAAGAGACTACACCGCATAGCTTCAGTCGACCCGTGACCACGGCCAATGCAACTTGGCTGAAACGTCGGGTGAAATATGTCTCTAAGGTAAATCGCGTAAAGACCCGTTAAAATTATAAAAATCTATTATGAATGTGCGCGAAAGTTTAAAAAGTTTAAGAAAAATATTAAACTTCAATATATACTAGTGAATAAATACTTATTTACATACACAAATACATACAAATAAAACTATATACATACGTTCTATGAATAAATAAATAAATATAAATAAATATTTCCAGACAGGTCACACAGCGCCATCTAATTTCCGTGGTAAGCTACGAGGCTTGTGTTACGGAAACTACAAGGTTGATAAACTACATATTATACTTTTTTTTTCTAAATATATACATATTATACATATAAACACCCAGACCGAGACAAATTATACAATGTACAACTTGCCCCCGGTGGGAATCGAACCCACGACCTCCCGAGTTCACGGCAACGTTTGTTATCACTAGACCACGGAGGCGGTCATAAATATAATATACCTACTATATGATGACTATAATGAGAGAAATAAATATAGCAGAGAGTGTATTAAGCTTATGGTAAATTTAAATAGTGCGCATAGACCAGTTTCTTAAATGGTCTTGCACCAGATCAGCTGGTCTAGGTCTTGGTCTTGGGCAAGAGTCTCACAAACCTTGTGAGACTTTAGTGTCTGTCCGCAAACTAATATCTTGAAAACTACTGGTCTGATTCACCTAAAATTTGGAATAGTTATAGATCTTGTTGATATATCCAAAAATATATACAGAGGTTGTAACAAGACTCTGTAGGTATACTATAACGCTTAATATGATTCATCAATACGTACAACTTTGAAAAATATAATATATATATACATACAGGGCCACATTGGAACTGTTCTTTCGAGTTATTGGAGATATTACAAGTCATAAGGATTCAATATTTTCACATCGGAGGTGGTCAGAAACCACGCTTATAAAGAAGCGGATTCATACTGAGCCAACTTTAGTATAGGCCAATCATGACAAGTGGCAAGCTCGTTGATTCTCTAGCGTATCAAACTCGAAAAATATCACTAATGAATTAAATACTTATTAATTACAAAAATGGTGAAAGTTTTGCGATAACAGTTTGCCAATTAAGTCTAGTTTTCGGTCGAAAAATGCGCCAAATGAATCGAAACAATATTTACGATAAAGTATCAGAATATCATTGTTCGTCGTCTTCCTTGTCGGTCACTCGATAAATCCACAATAAGGTAATCCAGGTACTTCCATTCGGCATCGTGGTCAAGAATATTTATAAATTTTCGAGAGCTGTTAATTGGGCTCAATAATCTAATTTTGAATATAATACTATTCCTATAAAAAGTAAAGTAAAGTATCATCACGACCGTTTCCCTTTCCGGGTGGTCAGAAACCACGCTTATAAATAAGCGGATTAACATTTAGCCAACTTTACTATAGGTCAATCATGACAAGTGGCAAGCTCGTCGATGTCTCCAGCGTACCAAACTCAAGAAATATCACAAATGAATTAAATATTAATCATATTCATTTATTTAACATACATACATATCTTCACGCCAAATCCCTTGCGGGGTAGGCAGAGACAATTAAGCGCCACTTGTCACGATCACGACATACTTCTTTCGCTTCTTCGACATTCATCAACCTCTTCATACATGCCCTCTTGTTTCGATGGCTTTTTAATTCACCATCAGCTAATGTTTTATTTATTTGATCGTGATAGGCAAGTCTTGGTCTGCCCGGGCCTCTTTTACCCACAACTTTCGCATTATATATCTGGTTCGTCAATCTCTCTTCGCTCATCCTTTCGACATGCCCGAACCATCGGAGCATGCCTTTCTTTATTTTTGTACCTATGCTTTCTTTTATACCTACCCTTTTGCGTATTTCGTTATTACGTATACGGTCCATCAAAGTTACGCCGCATATCCGACGTAAAGACCTCATTTCTACTGCATTAACTCTACTCTCATGCGTATTCTGACATATCCACGTCTCGCTTCCATACATAAGTGTTGGTATTAGCATGGCATTGTGTATGGCGAGTCGAGCTTTATCACTGACATTTCGACTGGCGATCAGTGACCCCAGGGCCCCATTAACACTATTTCCCGCGTTCACTCTTCTTTCAACATCCCTATCATACTTCCCATCCGCAGTGAAAACACTGCCCAGATATATAATTTCATTTACCTGTTCTAGCGTTTCATCATGAATCTTTATCGTCAAGGTTGTCATCCTTCTTCTTTCAAACACTAGTACCTTGGTTTTTCTCGCATTTGTCATTTATTTAAATAATTAAATATTATTATACACGTATTCCTATAAAGAAGCTATACCTGTAATAGGTATGTATGGAACTTACAGTATCCTACCATGCACTTGGCTTCGCTAGTGTTCGGGTGAACGATAGTTTTTTTGCGTGAGTTTCCACTCTTTTCTCAATTACGTCTTTATGTCGCACCAAACAGTCTGTCTACAGTGCTCGGCCTAAAATAAAAACGTAAAAAATCACATTCGAATTCACATTTCATTAATTTATTTAAATGAGTTATGTATTAATGTTTTTTTTATTATTTTAGTTGTAGAAGACAGCGCATTTTACCGACCCAGTTATGGTCCGAATAGTAAGTTGATTTAGTTAACTATTTGTGTGGTGTTATGTTTTGTAATTTGGCGTCAAAGGTGATGATGTTATCTTTTGTAATTTGGTTTCAAAATCTTTTTCTGTTAGATATGGTGTAGGAGGTATTTTACTGCATTAGGTTAATTATTTATGTGATGTTATGTTTTGTAATTTGATGTAAAAGGTGGTGGTGTTATCTTTTGAAATTTGGTTTCAAAATCTTTAATTGTAATTTGGTGTTAAATATTTTGTTAAAATTGGGTATTTAAATTGTCAGATGATACTGGTGTCGGTATAGTTTGTTATTTGGTGTCAAGGGTGTTGTTTTTTGTTTAATATAGAGTTTTCTGAAAATGACTTATTACATATTGTTTGTTATATAGTGTTTATTAAATGTATTTTTCTTATTGTTAAATTGTGAAATTGATGTTTTTTGTAGTTTAGTTTTAAATAAACTTGTTTTTCTGTGCTTTTAGTTGTAGAAGACAGCGCTTTTTACCGCCCTAGTTATCCGAATAGTAAGTTCAATTGATATTTATTGCTGTTTGTATAGGTAGCTTAATTTGGTTCGTAAGCCATTAAAAATATATGTGACCGTGCGCAGTTACATCCACTAATATATATATATTTTCGAACAAATTTTGTTGCTAGCTAAGTCTATAGTATACTCTATTGCAGTTACTATTTTAATGCAAATAAAAGTTAAGTAAAGTATCATCACGACCGTTTTCCCTTTCGGGGTGGTCAGAAACCACGCTTATAAATGAGTGGATTCTTATTTAGCCAACTTTACTATAGGCCAATCATGACAAGTGGCAAGCTCGTCGATGTCTCCAGCGTAGACCACGAAGGCAGTTATTATTATTTTTTATATAAGTATATATATTTTATATATATATTATTTAAAATTATTGTTTATTATTTTAGTTGTGGACGACACTGCCTTTTACCGGCCTAGTTATGGTCCCAATAGTAAGTTGGATTTAGTCAATTATTAATTATTGGTGTTATGTTATGTAATTTGGCGTCAAATTTGGTATCTAAGATTATTTTTTGCTTCTTATGGTGTAGAAGTTATTTTAATGCATATGGTTATTTATTTATGTTTTGTAATTTGGTTACAAATGTGATGGTGTTATCTTTTGTAATTTAGTTTCAAAATATATTTGTTAATGATATGATGAAGGTGGTATTTTATTTGTTATTTCAACGTTATTATATTTAGTACTTATATATATAATTTTTGTTTTAATACTATTGTTTATTATTTTAGTTGTGGACGACACTGCATTTTACCGGCCTAGTTATGGTCACAATAGTAAGTTGGATTTAGTTAAATATTTATGTGATGTAATGTTTTGTAATTTGGCGTCAAAGGTGGTGGTGTTATCTTTTGTAATTTGGTTTCAAAATCTTTTTTTTGTTAGATATGGTGTAGGAGGTATTTTACTACATTAGGTTAATTATTTATGTGATGTTATGTTTTGTAATTTGATGTTAAAGGTGGTGGTGTTATCTTTTGTAATATGGTTTGAAATCTTTTTTGTTTGATATGGTGTAGGAGGTATTTTACTGCATTAGGTTACTTATTTATGTGATGTTATATTTTGTAATTTGATCTTAAAGGTGATGGTGTTATCTTTTGTAATTTGTTTTCAA
Source organism: Tinea semifulvella (assembly GCA_910589645.1). Taxonomy (NCBI): domain Eukaryota; kingdom Metazoa; phylum Arthropoda; class Insecta; order Lepidoptera; family Tineidae; genus Tinea; species Tinea semifulvella. Next base: position 5,814,536 of record OU342612.1, read on the forward strand.
AATTTTTATTTGTTTGATATGGTGATATGGTGTAGGAGGTATTTTACTGCATTAGGTTAATTATTTTTGCGATGTTATGTTTTGTAATTTGGTGTTTGAGGTGGTGGTGTTATCTTTTGTAATTTTGTTATCTTTAATGTTTTTAAATTATTATTTATTTATTTTAATATTTTGACTATTATTTTGTTTTAGTTGTTGAAGACACAGCCTTTTATCAGCCTAGTTATGGTCCAAATAGTAAGTTATGTTCAAAATTTGTTGATTTAGAAAGATCGGTTGCTAAGTTAGTTTAGTTAGTTTCTTTAATATCTAACTAAATTAATGTTTAACTATTCTATGGGCAAAAATATAAAATATGCAAAATTTGTATTTTGAAAAAAATTACATGGTAATTTAGATATGCATAGAATGTGCGGCTTTGACTGAATAGGTAGCTTACTACTAATGATGTAGGATATATATAAAGATAATATTTAGAATTGACAAAAAGACTCCAAATTTGGCGCTAATGTGTTGAATTAGAACTAAGAGATGAAGTTGTTTGCGAACTGGCTTGGTAGTGTAGAGCAGATTGGTTAGATGGCGCTGCAGAAAACAAAAGACAGAAGTGAAATAGGTGCGCGGGAAGGGAAGCATATATATATATATATAGCATGGTGGTGCTCGTATCATATAAAAATGCAAATTTATATGTAGAAAAAAGTGACTTCAATGATAGAATGGGGTAGATCACTAACTTTTTATCACGATAGATGGCGCATGAGACGGTACCCAATAGAACTGTCAGTTGCATATAAAACTTGTATTTTATTACGAAATTTATTATTTTCTGGTTATATGGCCGAAGTGAGCAGCTTTTAAGTGTACAAATCGAGATTTCCAAGCGAAATCAAAAATATGGTGATCTCAAAATTGCCTTTCTATTAATTAAACCTTTTTTCTTTTAAAGACGGTGTTCGCTTTCCTAAGTCGTCTTTTAAGGTAGGTAACGTTAAGTTAAAATTATTTTTTTTGTTATAAAAATAAAAAAAAACACGAAAACATTAAAAAAAAATTATCCGTCATAGCTGTAAACAAGGTACCAGTGCCGCTAGCGACATCTACAAAAAGCTTTGCCTGATACACCCCATTCATAGGAGCCGCGGCTTACGACTGAATCTAGTTTCTGACGTAGTTTCCTAGTTCCACGCGTAATGTCTTTGTACCTTATCTTTCCCTTTTGTTTTAATCTAAGCTTACATTACTTTTTTATCAGATATGTTATTACCATCTTTTTTTTCATCAAAATTCTGCAACACTTGGAATTTGACGATCCCCAACAAAGAGTATAGTAACTAATTGGGAAAAGAGTGGAATCTCAAGCAAAAATTCTCGTTTACCCGAAACCTAGCGTAGCCAAGTGGATGGTAGGATACTTAAAGTGCCATCATCATTATCATCATTACAGCCAATAGAACAGAGCGTCCTAGACCTCCACTGCTGGAGATGGGCCTTCCAGAACATATATCTGGATAATTTGGCCTACACCTTTGGCCCTAAGATCGATCATGTTAAGATTTAGGAGTATATAGGACAGTCGATTAAACAGCTGTTACTTTAAGTTAATTGCAGATTGTGTTTTTAATATTTTTTCCGATTTTTTAATATTTTTTTTACTGTAAAATTTCAGTTGTCGAGGACAGTGCTTTCTATCAGCCCTCTTATGGCGGCAATCGTAAGTTTTTTTTTATTTTTTTTATTTAAGATATTATTTCCTTTACGAATCATCTTTTTGCTTACGCCTACGCTCCTCCATAATCAGGGCTTTATATCAAATTAAGATTAATAATAAATAAATAATAAATATTTCCAGACGGGTCACACAGCGCCATCTAGTTTCCGTGGTAAGCTACGAGGCTTGTGTTACGGAAACTAGATGGTTGATAAACTACATATTATACTTTTTTTTGGTATATATATACATATTATACATATAAACACCCAGACCGAGGCAAATTATACAATGTACAACTTGCCCCCGGTGGGAATCGAACCCACGACCTCCCGAGTTCACGGCAACGTTTGTTACCACTAGACCACGGAGGCGATCAAACTCTATATAGGATCGCGAAATAGCAATTTCAAACGGTGAGTGTTCTGTAGAGCACAATAAGCCAGTATAGTTAATAAATTGTTATTTAAAATTAACATCAGACCCTCGCCTACCCGCCTCGCGTGGAAAGTGTAGGCCTAATTCTCCAATAGTTTCTAGAAGGACCAAGTCCAACATTGGAGTACACTGTGTTTTGGGGCTGTAATGAAGCCAATTAAAAAAAAAAAAAAAAAAAAAATTAAGTAACATCACTACCGTTTCCCTTTTGGGGTGGTCAGAAACCACGCTTTACTACACACTAAACTTTACTATAGGCCAATCATAACAAGTGGCAAGCTCGTCGATGTCTCCAGCGTACCAAACTCAAGAAATTTCACAATAAATTAAATATTAATTAAATGTATTTATTTACATTAATAAATACTTTTGTGTCCCGACCAGGAATTGAACCCGGTACCTCCGAGTCTAATCCACGGACTTAACCGCTAGACCACGGAGGCAGTTTATTGTTTGATATAAACTTTATTAATATCAAATATGCGATACTTTTTGAACAGACCTCGTATATTCCGCCATTTTATCTTTAAACAGTCAAATAATATATTATATATTTTTTTCCATTGCTATTTAATTCAATTCAATTCAATTCGTTTATTTCTGTAATTAGGCATAGGACAAAAAAATATTGTATTTTGCACTTTTACATGTGTTTCTTACTTGGTAAAATATATAAATTGAAGCTTAAAATATTTTTTGCCAAATATTTCGCCTCTCTTTGGAGCGGCGTCATCAGTGACAGTGACTGAAGGTCTTTGTCATAAATTTTGAAAAAAGTAATTTTATTTCTTTTAGCAATGGTGAAGGCAATGCACTATATAGTTTTGTATTTATTTTATATTAATAAATTTACAAAACAAGTTAGACAAAACCTAATGCATTACATTCAGACCAGGGCTATAGTATGCACCAAGCTGCCATATAAAAGAGCTTTCCCATGTTTTTAAATCACATTTTATTTGTTGCAGATAGCACTTTTACATGTCAAATTTACAATAAGTATACTTTAATATTAGGCTACATAATTTCAGAGCATTCTACCAGGTAGAACGCCATGAAACTACACAACCTTACTTAAATGTTAAGCAGTGCGTTACAATACAAACATAAAATAACATTTTAAAAACAAAACCTACGAGAGTTATATACACAATAATTTCACACAAAACTACACTTATAATTATAGCTGCTGTAAAGAAGCTTTAGACAGTCACATTAAACTCGTGTAAACTCACCATAAGATACATCAAATCTAATGATTTTTTTTTTCAGCTTCAGGTGGATACGAACAGATTAGTAAGTATACTTAGATATTAACTAAAAAGTATCATCATCAGACCAAGACCAAGACATGTTTGGTCTTGGTCTAGCATCAGAATTAGTGGTCTTGGTCTTCCGCAAGAGTCTCGCAAGACTTCTGCGAGACTTCTGACTCAATATATTTTATTTGCCAATTGTACTAAGGAAATCTCTCTCCGCGATGTCGTTAGGGTACCAAACTTGAGAAATATCACAAATAAATTAAATAATAATTTAAAATTTAAAATATACCTAAACGTTATTTTTTTTTTCTTAGAAAAAATAAAAAAATACGGTCAAATTTTGGAAGGCCAATCTTCAACAGTGGAGGTCTAGGACTCCGTGTTCAATGGGCTATGATGATAGTGATGATATTATACTGTTCTGATTTTAGTCAGAGTCTGAGTTTTGTCAGAATACGCATGAGAGTAGAGTTAATGCAGTAGAAATGAGATCGTTGCGTCGGATATGCGGCGTCACTTTGACGGACCGCATACGTAATGACGAAATACGAAAAAGGGTAGGTATGAAAGAAAGCATAGGGACAAAAATAAGGAAAGGCATGCTACGATGGTTCGGGCATGTTGAAAGGATGAATGAAGAGAGATTGACGAACCAGATATATAATGCGAAAGTTGTGGGTAAAAGAGGCCCTGGCAGACCTAGACTCACATATTACGACCAAATTAATAAAACAATAGCTGAAGGTGCGTTGAAAAGCCATCGAAACAAAAGGGCATGTATGAAGAGGTTGATGAATGTCGAAGAAGCGAAAGAGGTATGTCGTGATCGTGACAAGTGGCGCTCAATTGTCTCTGCCTACCCCGCAAGGGATTTGGCGTGAAGATATGTATGTCTGATTTTAATTCCTACGATTGGTTAACAAAAAAAAAACAATGTTATGTTACAAAAAGGCTAAAATGTAATAAATGATTTAACTTTGTCTGACTTTAACATCCTAACTTTTTATTTATTTATAATTTATTCGAGATACAAAAATATTAAAATAAAATTCATTAAATAACTAATTATAAATAAACTAAAACTAAAAATACCTATGAAATTAAAGCTATTCTACAAAATAAACTAAGGGCTTACCACCAGGGAGGGTACCTAAAACGCTCGCCGTATTTCCTCGTTGAATTATAATCGACATAATCTGTAGGTAGTTATGGCATTTGGGATCACCACACTCTTGGAAAATTCGTTTGCATTTGTGGGTATCAAGAGAATATACCCCCATTGTTTCAACCCCAAATGCCACAAAGTTATAATTTTGTTTAATATTTGATGTGCTTTCTAAATTCGGCTGTATGAGCAGCCGAACCGGCCTTTTTTGATGTAGAGGAAATGTGGCAAGCGGCATCCCAAACAAGATATCTTTCCTCACTCCATGGTACAAGAGACATTCCATCCGGCCTTTTACCATCACTACGTGAAAGTCCTGATGGTTTGTTTATTTGTAAAATTAATGTGAAGGTTTTTTTAATGTTATTAGGTGGACCTGGACCAGCCCTTGTTGACCCACCCTACCCCTACAAACAATGTAAGTTAATTTAATTTTAAAATGACCCTGCTAGTCTAATACAGGGTCAGCGAAAATTTTCAAGTTGCCTTAGCCCTTTCAGCACGGACAATACCAAGCGTGTTTACAAATGTGTGTTACAAAAAATATGTAAGTAAAGTAAAGTATTATCACGACCGTTTCCCTTTCGGGGTGGTCAGAAACCACGCTTATAAATAAGCGGATTCACATTTAACCAACTTTACTATAGGCCAATCATGACAAGTGGCAAGCTCGTCGATGTCTCCAGCGTACCAAACTCGAGAAATATCACAAATAAATTAAATATGAATTAAATGTATTTATTTACATTAATAAATATTTTTGTTTCCCGACCAGGAATCGAACCCAGTACCTCCGAGTCTAAATCCACGGACTTAACCGCTAGACCACGGAGGCAGTCAAAAAAATATGTAGCTGTCACCAAATTCTGTTTTGCCGCTCGGAAACAGCCTGGATAGATCATGCACCCATCTAGCTACTAAGGCCGTGTTCGATAAGAAATGTTAGCATGAAAATACCACTTTTTTAGCACAAGTCGTTCGTTTAATGAAAATTCTAACATTTGATGCTAATTTCGTATGTCAGTACCGTGTTGAAAGGAGGGTTATTGATGTTACTTTTTGACAGATGTCAAATGGTTTGTTTACCATTTTTATATACTTTATAGTTTTCTATTATATTTGTTAAAAAGGTATTTTAAACGATTTTATGTAATAAATTCAAAGACCATAATCAATCACGTGTGTTGCATGCCATGGTATGATAAAACATGAACGAAAACACTTGTCAAAAAGTAGCATCACCGCTCGTTTTATTTAAAAAATGTTAGCATTGTTAAAAAAAGTGGTATTTCTTAACAAAAACGACATTTTGTGCTGGTTTATGAAGTTGCTACGAGATGTTGGAAATGCTATAAAACGAACGCGGGGATAGTGGAAAGGTTTTTGACACTGCGCACACCTGATGCGAGCAACAGACGTCAGCCACTGACGACCTACACAAGGGCGTACCCAAGATTTCAGCTAGGAGGGGGCAGCTCATACCTGTTTCGAGAAGATGGTCGGTCGGGTATATTGAAACAAAAAATCATGAAAATTGACTGGAAAAACTACTGTCGAGTGTCGTCCGTAACTAGATAGCGCTAGCGCTAGATGTTGTTTTCTCCAAATTATATTCGGCTTTAATCCTAGACGGCTCTGATTATCTCGTCGGGAACTCGGGAGCGGAAACTACGAGATGCGACAGTTTCGCGGGAGATTTAAATTATATTGCGTCGCTTACAGTATACTATATCGAATGTTGTAGAATGTAGAATATTTAATTATAGATAAAAAATATTAAATCAAAATATCTGACTGAAAAGATGTTTTGTTTCCAACACTTCTTTTTGCGCAGAGTAGGTAACACGTTTTTAATTCTCACTTGCCGGGAAAATTGACGTTTATTTTATCTTCTATGGGGGGCAGCTGCCCCCCCCTGCCCCTACCTGGGTACGCCCTTGGACCTACATACTTCAGTCCCGTCCCTACCATTAAGCCCTTATAATCAAAACTCTAAACCTATATGCACCATAATGAGTGGTGCGAGTTAATTGCGAAATATTAGCATTTAATTTATTCATTTTTTTTTTTCTAGATTCGTTCCCTGGTGCCCGTGATGGCAAGAAGTAACCTGGATTCACAACGCAAGAAATAAACATGAAATTTATGTAAAAAATATATATATTATGTAAAAAACCTATCTTTAAATTGTATATCGAAAAGTTGTAGGTTATAAATTACATAAATAAATATTGGCTTTACCTAAAGTATATATAAAATATGAATTGTTATTATTTACAATTAAATATGTTAAATAACTTAAGTGAAGTTAGTTTTATTTTTACCTTTAAATACTGTAAACTAAAAAAAAGTAAAGTATCATCACGACCGTTCCCTTCCGGGGTGGTCAGAAACCACGCTTATGAATAAGCGGATTCACATTTATCCAATTTTCATCATCATCATCATCAGCCTGTGTCTCTCCACTGCTGGATATAGGCCTCCCCCAAGGCTCGCCACTTCACACGATCTCCTGCCCCCATCCAACCCCCACCAGCGACCTTCCTCAGGTCATCCGTCCATCTAGCGGGGGGTCGACCCACTCTGCGTCCTCCCGTACGTGGTCTCCACTCTAGAACTCGTCTACTTCATCGTTCATCGGTTCTACGACAGACATGTCCAGCCCATTGCCACTTCAGCTTACTAATTTTGAAGGCTATATCAGTAACTTTGGTTCTCCGACGGATTTCCTCGTTACGGACTTTATCCATCAGAGAAATACCGAGCATAGCTCTCTCCATAGCCCGCTGAGCGACCTTAAATTTGTGGACCAGACCCACTGTTAGTGTCCACGTTTCTGCTCCGTACGACAGCACTGGAAGAACGCACTGGTTGAAAACTCTCCAATTTTACTAAAGGCTAATATGACAAGTGGCAAGCCCGTCGATGTCTCACTAGAAATGTTACAAATAAATTCAATATTAATTTAATTAATTAATATAATTGTGTCCCGACAAGGAATCGAACCCGTTACCTCCGAGTCTAAATCCACGCACTTAACTGCTATACCACGAAGGCAGTTTATTTATTTTAAGGATTTTATTAATACTAAATTCGCGATAATTTTTGAACAAACCTCGTATATTCCACTAGGCTAGCCATTTTATTTTTAAACAGTCAAATAAAATTAAATAAACAGCGCTCTAAAAGCTCGGCCATGTGGTCACCGAGGATTTGAAGGACGACTTCGATCTGGAAAGGGAAAGGAGAGCGTTGGTGGTCCGCTGCAATATGCTGGCCCGCAGGTTCGCTCGTTGTAGGGCAGATGTCAAGGTGGCCCTGTTTAAGGCATTCTGTCAAAATCTTTACACATGCAGCCTGTGGGTCAATTATACGCAGAGGGCCTACAACGCTCTTCGAGTACAATATAATAACGCCTTCAGGATGATGCTAGGGCTCCCTCGTTGGCGATGTTTGCGTGCGCGCACACAGATGATTTCTACTCAGTATTGCGGAAACGAGTCGCGTCGTTGATGCACAGAGTAATAGGGAGCGGCAACATCATCTTGAGGGCAGTTAGTGAGAAGCCAGATTGCCCTATCATGGGGCACTGGGTACATACTCACATGTATGTGCCCAGTGCCTCAGGAGGGCAAGGCAAATATAAAAAGTAAATGTCCTCTTTTTACTAATATAGAATAAGCAAACACTATGTTACTAACCCCTATGGATACTATTCCGAAATAAACGCATTTTATTTTATTATTTTTAAAAACATACAAACTGTCATTACAGCCCCTAGAACACAGCGTCCCAGACTTCCACTGCTAGAGATAGGCCTTCCAGAACATATATCTGTAAAATTTGGCCTACACTCGCCACGCTGGCCAGACGGCTTGGCGAGGATATGGAACCGGGACCGACGGCTTAACGTGCTCTCCGAGGCACGGGAACTGTGGTTTTGTAAATCTATGACAAATGTACGTAAGAAAAGTGTATTGCTCATTGTTACATGCCGGGTGGGTTTGTACCGACCTTTGTAGGATTTAAGGAACGCCTTCTTACAACCGAGGTAGCGCCACGAGTGGTTACTTGTCATTATTCTAAGGGTAGGTCGTAATGAAATCATTTGTATGATGTTTTACTCAACGGATGAGATTCAAAAATACGAACTAAATCGATGACAGTTTTGTCATTTCAGTAATATGTATTTAGTCATCCGCTGACATTAAAAAATTGCACCCTATAAATCGATGTAAACTCCGCGTTTAGTTCTACGGCCTCAACCGCATGACCACGGAGGCACTAGCTATTAAAAAAACGAGGATATAATAAAAAAATACAGGTTGATCATATTTAATAAAATGTAATTTGCTTTTGCGTTCACATGGTAATTTCCTGTTCCAGTTATAAGTGCTGCGCCAAATTTACATGCTAACATCATGAACCAGCGCCTTTTCATTTTAGTTGTGATACTTTTCCAGCATTAATACTATAATATATCAATAACCATAATGATAATAAACTGAAACATTTAAATACTTATGTAGGTATCTAAGAATGAAATATGTAAACTTTAATACTGATTAGTAAAATCAATATACAACTAACTGCATTTTCCCTAACATTATATATTGTACAAACACAATAGGTATGTATTATTTATTTATTTTTTAAGCACTTGTAGTATTTATTTTAATTTATTAAATAATTAATATTATTTATTTATTATATTACCCACCTATTGTTTTAATTAAAATACCTCTATTTATAGTAAATATTTTTATTGTTAACAGTTTTCACTACGTGTTGCATCTTTTTTGTATAACTAATGAAAGTAACTGGGATCCTAAATGACAGGTCTATTTATTATTTATTTATTTTAAAAAAATCACAGCTTATTATATTTTAACATATATTTTTTTTATTATTATTTTTTTATTATTTCCAGACAGGTCACACAGCGCCATCTAGTTTCCGTGATAAGCTACGAGGCTTGTGTTATATAAACTAGATGGTTGATAAACTACATATTATACTTTTATTTTTTTTGTAAATATATACATATTATACATATAAACACCCAGACCGAGACAAATTATACAATGTACAACTTGCCCCCGGTGGGAATCGAACCCACGACCTCACGAGTTCACGGCAACGTTTGTTACCACTAGACCACGGAGGCGGTCAAATATAAACAAAGTACAATAGTGGAACACAAGCCAAAGAGATTTTATATTATTTAGACAAAACAATTAAAACAGAAATAAGAGTAAAATATAGTAATTAGATTTAAATTAATAGTGCAATTGAACTGTGACTAGCAAAAGCAAAAGAAAAATAATAATAAATAAGTGAAAACCAATAGGTTAATGATTATTTACCTAAGACAAAATGAATGAATGAGAGGCAGAAGCAAAATTATACTATGTATACAAGTAAGTCTAATTTAGTTAGACTTAGTTTAGGAGTCAGTGTGTAAATCAATTTGTTAATTGTACCTTTATGAACAATAAAATATTTTGTATTTATACTTAAAATAATGATTTTGTAGTAAGTCTTGTTTCAAGCGGTGGTGTTTTTATTTAAATACCTACTAGCTGACCCGGCGAACTTCGTACCTCCTAACCGTCATTGAATGTTTGTAAACCTGTGCTAACTGCACGTAGAAATTCACAATGTCAACTGCTTATACGCAATGCTAATCGCCGATTGAATCTTCTCAATAAACTCTACATAGAATGGCTGGGCAGCTCCACTCTTCCAGGATTAGCGTCTCGCTTATGCTGGGAGAGGTCGATTAACCGTTGAGCGGTAAATGTTTTGGCTTTATTTCTGTATTCAACGACAGTCAAGCGCAGAGTGGGCTGGCGCAGTTGTCTTAAGAGCAACGACTGAGTAACATATATGTATTTACTTTTTATTTATTTATTTTAAAACTTTATTGTTAAATAAACAAAAGGCTGATATAACGCCTATAGGCACTCTCTTCCAATCAACCTTCGGGACATTGAAACATAAGAGTTAAAGTTATGATAAATAAACAACAAATATTAAGGAATAAATAAATACAATATACTTACAACTAAAGTATTAAATTACATATACAGTATATACAATACATATACGACGTACATATACATACATATAAGTACTACACTACAATACAACATCTTTGGACGATACAGACAAGGACTTTATTGGGATTTCAAAAGGTGAGTGTAAACCAGCTTTTTGAAGATGGCCCTGCCTGGGGCTTGGCGGATATTAAAGGGCAAGCAAGTTCCAAAGCAATACGGCATACAGAAAAAGAATGAGAAACAGAGTTAGTGTGGTGTGAAGGAATAGCAAAGATAGAGTTTTATGAGCAGAACGAAGAATTCTCTCATGAAAGGAGCTAAGAAAGGAAAATTGATTTTTTAAATATGTAGGTGAAGAGGGTTCATAGAGGACAGAGTAAAGTAAGCAGAGAATTCTATATCGAGATCGTATAGGTGAACACAAATGTATACAAAAATGAACCGAATGCAAGAATTAAGCAGCCGGTCCAACTTGTTAAGATGGTACTCAGTGAGATCCACGCAACACACATCCCCGTAATCAAGGAGAGGAAGAAGAAGAGACTGTATATAATAAGAGCACTAGGGCGTTTTAGGCTCCCGCTCGGTACCCTCAGTCGGTTTATCCCACAAATCAGCGCTAATGCGCGCCACCTATCGCACAACAGTAGTACTATATTATAAACCTTGGCCGATGTTCACACAACATATTCCCAAAGTTTCATCCCGATCGGTCAAGTAGTTTTGCAATGCATAGGAAACACACACACAGACATTCACCTTTATATAAATAAATCACAATAGCAATATTAATCTGCAACAAATAAAGTGTGTTAGATGTGTTTCTTACTTGGTAAAATATATAAATTGAAGCTATAAAATTTTATTGCCAAATATTTCGCCTCTCTTTGGAGCGGCGTCATCAGTGACAGTGACTGAAGGTCTTTGTCATAAATTTTGAAAAAGTAATTTTATTTCTTTTACAATGGTAAAGGTAATGCACTATACAGTTTTGTATTTATTTTTTAGAAAAAATATATAATCTAATAAAAAATATACTTAGATGATGTAAAACTATTTTAAACAACCTGTAACTTTACAATAAAAACACGCAGTTTTCTTATAGACTCGTTTTTGCTCTAATAAATACGACATCCATTGTTAAGAGAAATGTCATAAATTATACAAGAAACATCGCGAGCGCCTACATAAATTACAGTATTGACATACTCGTACCTAATATTAGAGTGATTTTCACACAAATGCGATAAGTACGTATATTGATTGATCGTCGGAGATCAGGCGTTATTTATGCTGGCCATAAAGAAAAGTGTAATTCACTCGACATGCGACATTTTGCTGTGAAAGTGTTTTGTCATATCTTGCCTTATCTCAGCCTACCGTAGCTTACGTACTGCTGGTAATGTGTGTGATGCAAGTTTTTTAACATTTCGATATACGAATATATCGAATTAAGTCGATACTAATACCTATATCGGTCGATATATCGCTATTACGAGGGGCGTTCAAAATATTCTCGGTATGTGGATAAAAACAAACAAGTACGAAAAGTTTGATATTTTTATTTTTCAATATACTCCCCCCCTATGTTCATACACTTATAAGATCGATCAATTATTTTTTTTAACCCCTCATAAAAATATTTTTTATCTTTGGTGTAAAAATGCTCCTCCACGGCCGTCTTCAACGCTTCATCGTCAGAAAATTTATTTCCACGCAGATCCTTTTTAAGATTGGGAAACAAAAAGAAGTCGCTTGGGGCTAAGTCCGGACTATAGGGTGGATGAGTAACAGTTTCAAACCCACATTCAACAATAGCTGCCTTGGCAATATGAGCAGTATGGACAGGGGCGTTGTCATGCAGAAGCAGAACACCTTTGGTTAACTTTCCTCGCCTCTTTTCTTTGATCGCATCTCTTAATTGACGTATAACGTTAGCGTAGTACTGCCCTGTGATATTTACACCTTTTTCTTTATAATCGATAAGCAAAACTCCTTCACAATCCCAAAATATTGTGGCCATGACCTTGCCAGCTGACGGGATTACCTTGAACTTCTTGGGATGAGCTGAACCCTTAATGTGCCACTGCATGGACTCCTGTTTGCTCTCTGGGTCATAATGATGAACCCAGGTTTCATCTCCAGTAACTATTTTTTGCAGCACCTCATCGGGATTTTCACCACACAGGTCGATAAAATCTGAACAGCAAGCCACACGCATATCCTTTTGAAGAAGCGTCAGCATTCGCGGAACCCATCTTGCACTTACTTTTGACATATTAAGATGGTCATGTATAATGTCATGTACGGTACCAATAGAGAGATTGGTTACTTGAGCTATAGATTTTACCTTCACTCGGCCGTCTTCCAATATAAGTTTTTCCACTTTATCAATATTTTCTTGTGAGGTAGCCACTACAGGCCGGCCAGGTCTAGGGTCATCTTCAATACTCTCCCTTCCACGCTTAAATTCGCTTGACCATTTTTGAATAGTAGATAAAGAAGGAGCAGACTCACGGTAAACACAATCCATTTCCTCTTTTATGGTTTTTTGATTTTTACCCTGTTTTGTCAAGAATTTTATGACGGATCGGTGCTCTAATTTCGTTAAAATTGTTAATTCGCTCATGGTGTTCATGTTTGTTCGGCAATTGCAGAAAAACAAAAGAACATCTCGGTTCCAATTTTACTTTTTTTTAATGTCAATGGATGAATCTTAGCGGCCAGTAACAAATATATATATAAAAGAGGTTGTAACGTATCAATACCGAGAATATTTTGAACGCCCCTCGTATATTAATATTTTTTTAAAGATTTACTAATACACTTTCCCTGGCACTTGACAAACATTAATCTATCAATAAAGTAACTCAAAACTCATAGTCATACATAAATCACAGACAGACAGCGGAGTCATCCAGGCCCGGATGTTCAATGGGCCTGGGTTGGGGTTGGGATAATCTCCCGTTTTCCCCGGAAGGATCCCAGCGGCTAACTACCCGCCGGTGATTAAACGCACCTTTGGTGCTGGGTGCTGTTCCTACTACAACACCGCCCTTGTGGCTAACGAATGTAGTCTCCTAGATTTGTCTACTTCAGCTCTTTTCCAAGAGTGCCTCCATAGGTAGTGGCCTCCACTCCGGGGGCCATGCAAAAGTAGGAGCGTATCCTGAAGATGCTTGTAGGATCCGTTGTCAGCCCGGTAAAACATACCTATATAGAAAAAACCCGAACTCTCGAGACTGCAATTTCCCGCCAACTTTTTCCAATACTATAGATTGGAATAGAGAACAGAAGATTTTTTTAGTCTATCAGTGTTGCCAGTAACAGCGTTTAACCCATTTTTATGGGTTTTTTAATTTGGACGGAGCGTTTGATATTTTTAGCCGTCGATATATCCATATTTATCAGCTTGCATCACTATGCGACATAAAGGCATTAAATATATAACAAGGGACAATTCGGAACATAACTATTTTTTATAGGATACAGCGAGTTCTTCGCGCCATTTTGCGTGGACATGTCAAGTGCAAGTTTTTGTTTTGTAAATTAATTTACTGTGGATATTATTGGTCAAAAGTGGTGTTGTTTTGTTTAATAATGTGCTACAATGTGAATAATTATGGAAAACGATAAATTGGACTTTAAATATGGGGCACAAGTTGCAGTTTATTTTTTGCGGTTTCCCGCGCTGTCAACTCCCATATTTTACCCGACGTGTTTGGGCTACAATGCCGCGAGTGACTCCAAGTAAAGCATCAAATTCTGCAGCATCTGAAATTTGATGATCCCCAACTCGGTTATGAACTCTGTTATGAACATATATTATGCAAATAAATTACGTGTTTAGGACTGATGTATTCTGTACAAATGTCCTTTAAAGACAATTTAAAAAAAAAAAAACAACTATTTATTTGGACGTGGGCGGTGTCGTGTTAAAAATCAGAACTAAGTCGCGTTAGTTGATCATAATTGACTCGTAATTTCTAGCACGTGACCACATATTGATTGGCAATTTAGTCCAGTTAAGTTGTCACGAGAAAAACAATGGTTATATTGTTAGACTTTTTCTCCACGACAATTAGTCCGGTATATGAACCTATATAAGCATGTGATGGTCGTAGAATAGCAGTGTTCTCTTCGATCCTCAAGATGACTAGAATCCTGGTAAGTAGGTTAACATAAGAGACAATGATTAATTTGATTTTTTCTATTTTGTAAATGATTTTAAACTAACATCCCGATGATCTAGAGACTTGAAATTTGGACCATAGCTTAAAAGTGGATGAGAATGCATGGAAATGTGAAAAAAAAAAACAACTGTTAAATTTAAAATTGTATGGAGAAGCGAAAAATTTTTGTCACTTCCAACATATGGTTGATTAATTTGATTTCTTCTATTTTGTTAATGATTTTAAACTAACATCCCGATGATCTAGAGACTTGAAATTTGGACCATAGCTTAAAAGTGGATGAGAATGCATGGAAATGTGAAAAAAAACAAAAAAACAACTGTTAAATTTAAAATTGTATGGAGAAGCGAAAAATTTTTGTCACTTCCAACATATGGTTGATTAATTTGATTTCTTCTATTTTGTTAATGATTTTAAACTA
Organism: Tinea semifulvella; assembly: GCA_910589645.1. Lineage (NCBI taxonomy): Eukaryota > Metazoa > Arthropoda > Insecta > Lepidoptera > Tineidae > Tinea > Tinea semifulvella. The sequence goes on from OU342612.1 coordinate 5,829,788, forward strand.
ACATCCCGATGATCTAGAGACTTGAAATTTGGACCATAGCTTAAAAGTGGATGAGAATGCATGGAAATGTGAAAAAAAAAAAAAACAACTGTTAAATTTAAAATTGTATGGAGAAGCGAAAAATTTTTGTCACTTCCAACATATGGTTTCTGAGGAAAACATATTTGTTTCTATCGGGCAAGGCAAACACAGAACCATTTTTATTTTTTTTATATTTATATTACGAGTTGTGACCTTGCATCCACCTGATGGTAAGTGACGCGCGAGGTCCATGAATGTTAGCAACTGGAATCAGACACTCATAACTGGCATCAGTCCCGAACACTATGCCGGCTTGACAGGGCATGACGGTAATTCGAGGCTGATCCCGAAACGTGTGGATACATTTTACTGGGTTTATCGGCACAAATGCTGGATACTTCCCCGCCCCGGCAGACTGGGAAAATTACCACCATTCTGCCTACCACCTAATAAACATATTTTTTAACCGACCTTAACAAAATCCAGTCAAGCCGCAATAGTGTTAGGGACTGATGTCAGTCATGAGTGTCTGATTCTAATCTAAGTTGTTAACATTCATGGACCTTGCGCGCCACTTACCATCAGGTGGACACAAACACCCGTAATCTAAGAAGACATTTACTCAAAATCTCCTCCACTCAACCTTTCCTTGCAGCTGTCAAACGAAAATTAAGTCTCTGTAATTGAGACGATCACAAATAACAATGGTATCTAATGTACCAGCTTACGGCTGACCTTCAAAATAAAATTGTCGGATCAGCTCTATTTTTAACTTTAAGGAGTCTGCCCACTACACCGTATCATACCATGGCCGTGCTATGAACGTATCAAGCACGGAAGGCAATACGATACGGCTTGCTTTGCCCACTGAAACGAATCGACCGGGGCGTTTAACGCCCGTATGATGCATATCAATGCATGCGCGGAGCGTATCCGCACCGGCAAAATATTCTCGCCGAAAATTATTAACGGCACGCGACGGTACGGGTCTGTGACGGAACGGTCTAGTGGACGTAGTGTCATGCTTTTCTAAACAAAGATTTATTTATTTATTTTATTTTATTTAATAGGAATAACTAGTTAGTTGGGGTTGAGTCTTTATCGTGGCAGTAGGAGTGAGGGAGAGAGAGTATACTTTTTGGCAGGAGCAACTCTCTCAAGACCTCGGTTTGGCAGAATAATGCAAGTTTTTGTTTTAAAAAAAATAAACATGTTTTCATAATTAAATCTGCTCTTTTTTTCAGATTATCGTGGCTCTGATGATGTTGGCCACCGCAATGGTGACCGCTGACCTTCCAGGAGGTCTGAAGGCTCCAGGAGATCTGCCCAAATTGCCTGACTCAAAGTTGCCTGACACCCCAAAATTGCCTGACACTTCCAAACTGCCTGGACTTGGCGGATTAAACTGACGAAAATGAACACTAGTCAGGATCTAATACAAAAAACGCAAAAAGACCTTATAAAGTCAGATTACCATCCTTAGAATTACAACGATATGCAAGTCACTGAAATAACCAAAAGTAACATTTATGGATCTAAAAAGACTAAACCCTTTTTTTTGCACTTTCGCGCCATTTTGCACGGATATGTCAAGTGCAAGTTTTTGTTTTCTAAATTACTTTACTTTACTTTAGATATTGTTAGTCAAAACTAAAGTATTGTTTTGCTTAATAATGTGCTACAATGTGAATAATTATGGAAAACGATAAATTGGACTCTATATATTATGGGGTACAAGTTGCAGTCAACTATCAACTTTTACAACATCTGGAATTTGATGAAAGGATATATTACGTCACACTTGACTGTATGGGCTAGACCCTTTGCGTTCCCTATTATCTCATTCGTCATCTAGCGGGAGAAGAGAAAGAAAAACATTTATATAAATATCGCAGTGGCAAGCTTACAATTGGCATTTGACATCTGGTACATACTTTTTACGATAACAAATAGGTGATAGGCGGACTGCTGGTGGTGCTAATTTGCGGGACAGGGAAGTATCCACAGTTCGTGCCGATAAATCCAGTAAAGTGTATCCACACGTTTCGGGATCAGCCTCGAATTGCTGTCATGTCCTGTCAAGCCGGCATAGTGTTAGGGACTAATGTCAGTCATGAGTGTCTAATTCCAGTTGCATTCATGGACCTTGCGCGCTACTTACCATCAGTTAATAGCAGTGAGACTTATCACAAATATTTACACCTCCTGACTTTAATGAAATAAGGATCAAAATACGTTTTTGTGTAAAAGACCACCAAGTGCAAACAACTAAAGCTTTTTGTATAGGATTAAATATTAATAATAATTAATAATATATCGAACTAAATAAACGTACGTAATAAATGCAGCTGCAGCATATTTTGTGTTTTTTTTCACGAGCCAATCGGCGTTATTCACAAACCCACTTTTTAATCACGCTTAAGATGGTTGCTGAGCTTTGCATCTCTCTTGCGTGATCACTCCAACATTTTAACTTATTTTTAAAATTTGAGTGTAATTTTTGAGAAATACTGTGTGACTTTGTATGGTCTTACGTTAGACTAATATGTTTATTCTATTGATAGAACTTTTCCTAAGATAAGAAAAAAAAACTTTATTTGCATAAATGTTAGTCTAATTTACAGGTCTTATAGTAAACTAACTTAACGTAACAACTTACATGTAGGTTCATACAATATTGTCAGCTTAAACTTTAGATAATTGTCTTTTAGATTATAAAACATCTTTTCTTTTAACCAAATTATTAATTGATTTTTTCGCAACAATTTTAATTTGTTAGGTAATTTACTATAAGTTCGTATACACATAATTAGGCATTTTTTATTACATTTAGTTTTCTTAGGATTTATATAAGACCATAGTTTCTCCTACTTCTAGCGCTGAAATCTCCAATCTTTCTAAACATGTCGCTGCGTTTTCTAACAAATAAGAAATCATATGTCGTACAATATAACTATTTTAAAATTAACAGTTTATATAAAGAAGCCAATTTGTTTGTCATTTCCGATATATGGTTTCTTAGGAAAAGTTGTTTGATCTATCAATAGAATAACAGTAAGACCCATACAGTTACACAGTATACAGCGTTTTAGGAAATAAAATTAATGTAATATTTCTATTTTAGAATTCATTGAAATGAAATGAAATATTTATTTGCAGGAAACATGGTAACAAACAATATTAGGTCTTATTAATATTAAATGGGTCACATATTTCGCCATAAGCATGCAAAAATTTACAACAACTGTTATAGAAGTAAAGTTACTAAAAACTCAGCGTTGCTTCTTTAGTAACTTTACTTCACAAAAACCTTTGTGTTGCTTAAAATACACATAGTATTCCTCCAAAGTATAGAAACATTCCTGAACTAGCCACGCATGCAGTACTGTACAGAATCTTTTATAAGGCATCTCTGTCCATACCTTTGGCAAACAATTATATATTTTAGCGCTCATATAGGAGGCGTTTCGTCTAAAGATTTCTAATTTAGGTATAGGCATTACTAAGGATGTGTGTGTGATGGAACGTTTGCCATTATTATTACTTTGTTGATACAGCTCAATATTTGACTTAACAAATTTACATGCCTCAAAGATGTATACACATGGTAAGGTGAGTATCATATATTTTTTAAATAAAGGACGACAAGAGTCAGTTCACTTTAGACCTCCAATAGCACGAATACACTTTTTCTGTGCTATGAACAAGCTCATTATATCTACTGAATTACCACAGATTATAATGCCGTAACGTAGCAGTGAGCAGACATAGCTGTGATAGACCATGATGGCTGTGTCATTTATATCGATATTCCTCTATTTTACTCAGACACATAAAACATATGACAAGACAGGGCAAAAATCCAAACGGTATGAGCTAGACCAATGGGTAAAGCATGAATTAATGTATGTTGTATACAACACACTATCATAGCGCCATCTATGATCGACTAGAGAAACTATCTAATAGTCAACTGAGCAATAGTTGTAGCTAATGTCAACCTTATGATTGATTTGACCGCCTCCGTGGTCTAGTGGTAACAAACGTTGCCGTGAACTCGGGAGGTCGTGGGTTCGATTCCCACCGGGGGCAAGTTGTACATTGTATAATTTGTCTCGGTCTGGGTGTTTATATATATATAATATGTATATAATTACAAAAAAAAAAGAGTATAATATGTAGTTTATCAACCATCTAGTTTCCGTAACACAAGCCTCGTAGCTTACCACGGAAATTAGATGGCGCTGTGTGACCTGTCTGGAAATATTTATTTATTTATGATTTGTCTTTTTAAAGACAGTGGGGTCGTTCAGGCCCGGAAGGCTAAGGCCTGGGTTGGTTCCCCCGTATTTTCCGGCAGGATCTCAACAAGTAACCATGCAATTTTGGTGCGCTGGGTGCCGTTACTAGTATGATGCCTGTGTGACTCATGAACCCAGGGGGCTAGGTTTGACTGCTTCAAGTCTCCACAGGAGCACTTTTCTAGAAAATGTACTCCCGTTGATGATTCTGTAGATGCTTGAAGTGTCCTTTGTCGACAACATCCGTCTAGTCAGGACAACGGCAAACTCCTCAATACTAGGCATCTCCAAATCTTGACCTATGACGGAATTACGCACGAATCATGGCTCTATAGATAACACTCTGCGCGATATATTCTGCTGACTTCGGATCTTGTCCTTGTTGGTCGTGGCCAGAAGGTAGTACCGAGTTGGCGCAGCATAGGTGAGACGGGAGCGGATGAACATCATGTAGATCCGGACCCTCAACCTGAGCGGAAAGCTGGAATTCATAATAGGACCTACGTTCATATCATGGCTCAGGCCGCCTTTGCCTAATTGACGGCGTGGCTGGCCATTTTACCCATTGTTAACGTCCTGTACAGCCCAAGTATTTGACGGTCGTAGTCCGCTCAATGTCCCCGAAGCTGCAGTGAAGAAGGCTGTCGGCATCTGGATGTAATCAATGCGGCAGTTTTGCCGACATTGATGGACATACGACACTTATGTTTTTAAAGACAGACAGTGGGGTCGTCCAGGCCCGGATGGCTAATGGGCCTGGGTTGGGGATGGGGACATTCCCCCGTTTTCCCCGGCAGGATCTCAGCGGGTAACCACCCGCTGGTAATTCATGCACGTTTGGTGCTGGGCGCTGTTACTGGTATAAAAGCGCCCGTGTGGCAATGTTTTTAAAGCTATACTTGTGTAAATAACAGTGCCATCTATGATCGAGAACGGAAATTATTTCTTAACGACAACTTTTAGAATGTTCCGTATATTAAAATCAAAACATAAAAAATATTAGTTTAATCGTAAACTTTTAATTTGAAACTGCATGTCGACACTGCACGACCATGACTGTCATATACTAAATTATACAGAGTACCGATTGGTCTAGCTTTAATTCTCATACCGTTTGGTTTCTTGGCCTGTCAATTCAATTTATTTTGATGTGCTGGCCGCATTCCACGTCACGCGGCTCTCAACAACATCATCCGAAGGGCTCTTGTCACTGCTGGTGTACACCCGCAATCTTAGAACCCTCTGGGATTGTGCGGAGCGATGGCAAGAGACCCGACGGAATGAGTGTTGGGCCGAAAAAAATTGTCAGGTCTCTGGTGTGGGATGCTACGTGTGTAGACACATTAGCTCCATCTCACATACAAGTAACCTCATCAGGCGCGGGGAGTGCGGCGTATTCTGCCGAGAACCTCAAGTTGCGCAAATACGCCAAGCTGTTACGAATATGCGCCGTTTGGGGTCGAGACGATAGGCCCATGGGGATCTTCAGCAAGGCGCTTGACCAAGGAGTTGTCTAAAAGGTCTGGAGACAGTTTGGCAATTATTTATCCATCGTGGGAAATGTTGCCAGTCTTCTTGGGACTATCTTGGATAGGACGTCTCTAGAGGACATTTTTAATTTGTAGTTTAGTTTATTTTGATTTTATTTTTAGGTAGCTTTTAATTTATATTAATTTACATCGAATAAAACATTTTCAAAGTTATTTATTTATTCGCCAATTTATTATCATTTAGGAAATCAGCTGTGATTTTGAAATAAATAAAAATTCAATTAAAAAGCGAATTTATTACACCAATACAAATACAATTTTAAAAAATCTATACTTTGTCTTTGTCATCGCTGGATGTTTTTAAAGCAGTATATTTTGCGATTTTGGGAGGATCCTCCGATGCTGGGGCGGCTTCGGGAGTGGACGCAGCTGTGGTGGTGGTAGTCGGGTCATCCACCGCTGTGTTGTCATCTGCTGGTGCAGAATGCACGGCAAGTACCATCATCACCAGGCCGAAAAACATCTGCAAATTAAAAAAAAGTAATGAGAGCTCACTACTGTTTCTGTAGTTACAGAAGTTATGGGCCGTTCGCATATTTTAATATCCATAGGCACCTTTTTATTAACAGACTTGCAATGAATGGTTATATGTTTATCAGCCTATGTATATAGGAGTATGTCTGCTCCTTTGTGGCACACTGGAGGCCAAACGCGTGGTCCAATTATGATGGTTATCACGACAATCGATTCGTTTTAATCACGCGAGTACCACTGAAAATGTCATATTAATGAAATTTCAGTAGGGCGACAACCAAACGCCACATTATGGAAAATTAAAAAAATAAAATCGACGAACTATATTAAGTGGGGTATCGTCGAATAGGTATTTCAAAATCATGTTGAGCATTCTCCTATCATTTTTCATTTTGAGTGACCATTTAGGCTATAACGATTTAAAGTTACCAAACATTATCATTTAAATTTTCAATATTAGTCCTACCTATAATAAATATGTAATTAAGTTCTGGCGCGTTGGTGGCTCGGTTGTAAGAACGCGTACCTTAAATCCTACAAAGGTCGGTTTAAACCCACCTGAGAGAAATACACTTCTTACGTACATTTGTCATAGATTTACAACACCACCGTTCCCGTGCCTCGAAGAGCACGTTAAACCGTCGGTTGTCATTAAAAATTTACATCATATCCTCGCCAAGCCGTCTGGCTAGCGTGGCGAGTGTAGGCCAAATTCTCCAGATATATGTTCTGGAAGGCCCATCTCCAGCAGTGGAGGTCTAGGACGCTGTGTTCTAGGGGCTGTTATGATGATGATATGATTAATTTATTCTCCTATTTTTGGATATAATGATGTATTTTTTATTAATTCTCTATTTTTGTATTTACTCTTTTGATCCTGTTCCAAATGTTTCGTATCCTATTTATTTAACCCGTCTTTCCCTAACTTTGACACTGACGAATTGTAACAAATGCCATAAAATATATATATATATATATATATATAAAAAACTAGATTATATTAATTTATTAGTTCGCTGATAATATTTGACGCAATAGTCATTAACCCAAAAACACAATTAAAAGCTTAACATACAATCGCATAGTTCTTACCAAATATTTATTCATATTAATGCACAATTGTTTTAATTTTGGTCGCAACCCACAGGCACTTTGTCACGACTATGGCACAAGAATAATCGATAATCCTTAGGATCTTATATATACTCCCATCTGACGGCATAATTGGTTTAATTCTTAAGTTATTACGATTACTGGCTGGAGGATGCTGATTGTATCGGCTCTCACACGATTACTAATTGATGTTCTAAGAACATATCCAAGTAAAGTTATTTATTTGACAAGCTAATGAGATCAAATATTTGGAGCAATAATAATAAATTTAATTTGTTTTTTCTTTATTTTAGTTTTTGTGTTGTATTTTTATCTATTAAGTAGGTTTTTTTTATTAATAGTAATTTATGTTTTAAAATGTAAATTATTAGTTTAATTAATAATTTAGTTTTTTTTTTAAATTTATTCGAATTAGATACAAAAATATTAAAATAAAATAGAATAAAAATTAATTATAAATATAACTAAACTAAAAATACCTATGAAATTAAAACTGTTCTACAAAATAAACTAAGGGCTTACTAAAAATACTAATTACAGCGTAGCAGACTATCTTTCAGAAACTTGAGAGGAACAGTTAGCATGCCCTCACCCATAACCAACATTGTAAAATTATTTTTTAATGTTGTGTATATAATTATTGTATGTCCAATGGACTTATTCAAAAACCTATGATCCACAATAAAATACTTTTGATTTTGAATTTGAGAGTCCTAGACTTACATTGTTGGAGATGGGCCTTCCAGAACATAGTTCTGAAGAATTTGCCCTACACTCGCCACGGCTGGCCCAGACTTGTGTTTCTTATGGTAGACGCTGGGGTTTTTGTTCTGACAGTTCACAATAACCTCGGCTGTTTCAACTTGACCGAAACGTCGGGAGAAATATGTCACTAAAGTAAATCGCGTAAATGACGAATTATGTTTCAGAAACATAGTAGGTACCTACAGTGATGTAAATTGTTATATATAATAATGTAATTATATTACATGCTTCGATTTTTCTATAGCATACAAATATTTATTTAGTCAGTCACATGACTTTGTCGAGCTTAGTGTCTAGGTTTGTATTCTTTTGTCGAATAAAAACATTTATTAACCAGCATTTGTTTGACTCCTAATTTAAACAGTTTTAGTGGCAGCTCCCTTATAGTAACTGGAAGCTTATTAAATATCTTTGTTGTCATTGCATGACAATTTCGGCTATATTGGGTACGTATATGCGCTGGAATAATTATACTACTAGGATAACAGGTTTTTAAAATTGCAATTAACCCCAAGAGTTTTAAAAAGTTCCGGGTGGCTTTTTACAAATAAACAGCATTCAAGTATGTACGAGATAGAAGGAACAGACACTATTTTTTTAGTATAAACATGCGGTCAATAATAACTATTATGAGTGTCCGCGAAAGCTTAAAATGTATAATTGGCCTAACTGTAATTCTTGCATAATTTTGACAACAAAATACGTCAAAATAAAATCCGTAAAATTCCGAAACAGATAACTGTTATTGACTATGTACAATGAAATTTCGAGATAAAAAATGCATAACAGGAGATTTTTGTCAATAAATTAATTTGTTATATAAACACGGGTCGATTACCCGTCTGGGTGACGACAATACATAAATAAACAAAAACTTTGTTTTTAAAATCCAAAAAGGTGTAGAACGTTGGTGGCTTGTAGCACGAATGCTTTCCTTAACCCTTTCAGCACGATAAAATATATTTTAGATAATAAAAGTTTTATTGATTGATTGATGATTGATTGATTGAATAAGATTGATTGATTGACTTTAAGATCCTTGATGTCTAAAATAAAAGTAAAGTAAAGTATCATCACGAGCGTTTCCCTTTCGGGGTGGTTCAGCGCACGATAGTAACAGAAAAGGACAATGCTAGGGGAGGTTTTTTTTAACTATTTATATGAGATATTTTAGACTGCCTCCGTGGCCTAGCGGTTAATATTTACGATTTAGACTCGGAGGTACCGGGTTCGATTCCTGGTCGGGACACGAAAATATTAATTAATGTATATAAATGCATTTTATTATTAATTAATTTATTTGTGATATTTCTCGAGTTTGGTACGCTGGAGACATCGACGAGCTTGCCACTTGTCATGATTGGCCTATAGTAAAGTTGGCTAAATGTGAATCCGCTTATTTATAAGCGTGGTTTCTGACCACCCCGAAAGGGAAACGGTCGTGATGATACTTTACTTTTTACAATGAGATGATATAATAAGAATATGAGAAAAGTCAAGTTGTAAAATAGAAATAGGTATATTAAATCTACGCTTAGACTATATACACTTTGGCATTAGTTATTGCTTAGTATATTAAAAAAAAAAAAAAAATTTGCTAATTCTTTGCATGTTTTTAAGCACAATGTATTGTCACTGCAGCGGATCCTGGCTGGGACTGTAAACTGAAGTGCTGTTTAACCAATTTTGATCCTTGGAATTGTGTTGCTTGATTGTGGTTGTATCATGTTCTTTTGTTTTTGTTTTTGCTTAGATTTACTTAGCTGTAATTGTATTGTTTTTATTTTGGCTACTCAAAGGCCCAATTAATGGATACTGTTATAGCATGTGGTGGTTGCCTGTTATTGGTGCAGCATCCGTTTTCTGTCTTAGTTGTAAGTAAAAATCGATGTATCTTTTGTTGCTGTCACTGTTGGCGACCCTAATAAATAAATGTACAGATCCTTTTAGAAACGGTTATTCGGTAATACCTTGATATTTTCTGGTAAGTTTTTAAAAAGTTTAATTAACATTGCTGGACTGTTTCTAGAACACATTGTTGTTTTGCCAAATGTTACAAACGATTTGGATATCTTGTGTTGAAAAGTACAAACCTAATAACCTATCTTTTAACTTATAATTTATCTTTACATTTATTTTTTAACTCATCCGTTTATTCCACACCTTTGCAGCGGTGTCTTCTTCCTTTGCAGTTTTTCTTAGCCACTTCTTCACATGACTGGTTTTATTTTGTGTATTGTTATTGTGTGTTGTGTCTTATATATATTAAATATTCTTAGAGGTAAAATATATCTAACTGCTATATTAAAATTAATTTCATTGTTTCTACCTAACAAGTACCAGCGCGCGCGCGGCCATCGACTATTTGCTGAGGAGAGTGCTCGTACACTCCTACTCCAGAGTGCCCCCGTTTCCCGTGCAATCGTTTTATTGAACAAAATCGTGCAGTCCGATGAGAATTTTGATGTGTTCGCATCAAAGGAATGGAAAGTAAAAACATTGTCCTAAAGTACTTGGAGCTATTAATTCACACATCTAGTCACTTGTGTTTTATTGTTGTTATGAAATATGTATTGTTTAGACGTATAATCTGTTATGTACATTTTCATGGAAATAAATAAATAAATTAAATATATATTAGCAATACACAAAATAAAACCAGTAATGTGAAGAAGTGGCTAAATAAGGAAAGCGCTCTTACAAGGGCCACTTTAACCGCTCTTCACCGAACGTGTTACATTACATATTAGACCTAAAACATCGTCAGTTTCTCCCAAATCACCAATTTTACAGGCCCACGATTTAATTACCTTGTACGATTTAATTAGCTAAAATTTATATGTATGGATTGTTTGAGCAAATAACCAAACCATAAATATATCTTGAATTTAAATAAAACTCATTGTCTTTGAAATCTTTTTTTATTGCGTCATCTTTTTCGTTGCTATCGTCTATGTTCTAAATTCAAACTCAATCTGTTATAACATAATTTCGTCTAATGTTGTCAGGCAGAAAGGAGGTGAAAGTCTGTCCAAAGAGGTTGAAAAAGTCACAACATTTTTTTTTTAAAGTTTACCTAACCTAACCTATTATGTGTTTTAGTCACATGCCGTAACAAAAAAGTATAGAATTTTTTCACAGATTAGAATAATAGAAAATTATAATTGTAGTAATCACAGTGTCGTGATAATTGCCACGTATTTCCGCAAAAACGATTCTACGTTAATTGTCATCATTTGTAATTAGTATAAGGATATAATTAATCGTTGCTAGGAGATAACATGACTAGAAAAAATATACAGAAATTTTGTTTTTTTTTTTAATAAAAAAAAAACCTTTTAATTCTCAACGTTCATGTTTACATTCTACAAAGGCTCCTAAACTTAACGTGATGCCTATGTCTTAGGGTGCCCCGCTCTTTTTATACAATTTATATAATAGAAAAAAATAAAACTTCAAAATTCAAAATCACCAGTCACCAATAAAGCGTCTTAGCTTTTAAATAAATGATACTGCGGATATTTGTAAATAAATGTTTTTTTAATAAAATAATAACATAACTTTAACAAAGAATCCTAATATCATTAATTGTCAAAACCAATTTGACACTAGTCATAATTTTAAAGTTTGTGAAGAGATAGCTACGCAAAAAAAAAACTGCAAAATTCAAAATTATGACGGGTGTCAAATTGGTTTTGACAATTATTGATATTAGGATTCTTTGTTAAAGTTATGTATTTTTTTTTTTAACATTTATTTACAAATATCCGCAGTATCATTTATTTAAAAGCTAAGACGCTTTAGTTATATTTAAAAATATGTGTCGGGAGTTCTTCGCGCCATTTTGTACGAACATGTCAAGTGCAAGTTTTTGTTTTGCAAATTACTTTAATGAGGATATTGTTAGTAAAAAATGGTGTCGTTTTGTTTAAATTTAATTATGGAATACGATAAATTGGACTTTTGTTGTGAACCGTATGTGTCCTATTATAGCTGACGTGTTTTGACAAAAATGCCGCGAGTGACTCCATGAAAAGTATTAATCTCTGCAACATCCAAAATTTGATGTTAACCTTATTAACATAATTACATTAATAAAAAAATATAAATAAAGATATATTACGTCAGTCTTGGTTGTATGAGCTAGACCCTTTGCCTTCCCTATTATCTCACCATACGGAGAAGAGAAAAGAGTCCTTCGCGCCATTTTGCGCGGACATGTCAAGTGCAAGTTTTTGTTTTATAAATTAATTTACTGTTGATATTGTTAGTCCAAATTGGTGTTGATTTGTTTAATAATGTGCTACAATGCTGAATAATTATGGAAAATTATAAATTGGACTTTAAATAGATGCAGTTATTTTTTTGCGGTTTTCCCGCGCTGTGAACCATTTATTTTAGTTGAGTGACTCCAGGAAAAGCTTCCAATTCTGCAACATCTGGAATTTGATGATGACCTCATTAACTCATAAAATAAAAGATATATTACGTTAGACTTGGCTGTATGGGCAAGACCCTTTGCCTTCCCTATCACCTCATTCATCATCCATCAGGAGAAGAGAAAGAGAACACTTTAGAAAAGATATTTTTTTTGAGAGTCCTTCGTGTCATGTCAAGTGCAAGTTTTTGTTTTGTAAATTAATTTACTGTGGATATTGTTAGTCCAAAGTGGTGTTGATTTGTTTAATACTGTGCTATAATGCTGAATAATTATGGAAAATTATAAATTGGACTTTAAATAGATGCAGTTTTTTTGTTGCGGTTTTCCCGCTCTGTGAACTATTTATTTTAATTGAGTGACTCCAGGAAAAGCATCCAATTCTGCAACATCTGGAATTTGATGATGACCTCATTAACTCAGAAAAAAGAAAAATATATTACGTCAGACTTGACTGTATGGGCTAGACCCTTTGCCTTCCCTATCATCTCATTTATCATCGGGAGAAGAGGACAAACAAAAAGAAAATATTTTTTGTTGTTTTAAGAATTTTATTAATATATTACCTATGTATTTAAACCTATTTGGAGAATTATATTTTAATACTAAGATAAATTATGTATGTAAAATAAAAACTTTACTTAAAAAATCATACAATATGTAATTATATAATATTTACACTATATGTATTACTTAAAGTTACAATAAATACAAATTACACAAATAAACTACAATATAACATACGAATACATTAACGTAACATAACAAATTAATAACCGTGTTCTTTATATCCGCCGTGGTGTTGAAAATCTGGTGGTAGTCCGTAAACGGGGGATTGTTGACCGTAAATGGGGGATGGTTGTCCGTAAACGGGGGATTGTTGTCCGTGAATGGGGGATTGAACGTCTCTGTAGGGATACGACTCAAATGTGGCTAAATTTTGGTACGGATTAGGGTTTTGCGGCCTTTGTTCTTGCCCTCGTCTGTAAACGTGATCGTATTCGTAGTCGCCATCACGGCCGTAGTAGTTACCGTCCCGTTTGTATGGACGAGCTGGAAAAAAATATCTATTAATAAAATAAATAATTTATTATTTTCTATTATCGGATATTATGCCGAAGTGAGCAGCTTTTAAGTGTAGAAACGAGATTTCCAAAATCAAAGATCATAAAATTAATTTAACCTTTTTATCTTTTTAAAGACGGTATTCGCTTTCTTAATTTGTCTTTTAATGACCGCCTCCGTGGTCTAGTGGTAACAAACGTTGCCGTGAACTCGGGAGGTCGTGGGTTCGATTCCCACCGGGGGCAAGTTGTACATTGTATAATTTGTCTCGGTCTGGGTGTTTATATGTATAATATGTATATATTTACAAAAAAAAAAAGTATAATATGTAGTTTATCAACCATCTAGTTTCCGTAACACAAGCTTCGTAGCTTACCACGGAAACTAGATGGCGCTGTGTGACCTGTCAGGAAAAATTAAAAAAAAAAAAAAAAATGTATGTAAACGTTAAGTTAAAATTCATTTTTCAGTTATAAAAATAAAAAAACTACATAAACATTTAAAAAATGATGCGACATATGTGTAAAACAAGGTACCATTGCTGCTAGCGACATCTATAAAAGCTTTGCCTGATACACCCCATTAGATGCGCGTGAAAATTTAAAAATATTGTGTATATCCACTTTCCTATAACTTGGGAGTCCTTCAAGCGAAGTGTGAAAAAGCATCTAGTCAAGCATAGTGTTAGGGACTGATGTCAGTAACTAACATTCATGGACCCTGCGCGCCACTTACCATCAGGTGGGCCCAAGGTCACATGTCGTGCTAGTATAAAAAAATTCGCCACCAATTTACCATAAATTTAAATTTGATTTTTTTACTAAGTTTGTAAAGTTCGTTTATTGACAACAATGGCCGACACGTAGAATGAATTGAACCTATTGAATGAGTTAATGAATTAATGAATAAACCATCCATCATACCATCTACTAGGCCAGCTATACTCTAAGTGTGTTCCGCGGAACCCTAGGGTTCCACGATACCCCTGTAGGGGTTCCGCAAGAATTCAGAAAAAAAAAACAAAACACCTCTCTCTGGTCGAACGTATTGACTCCGCCCGCCGCGCGTATACTTGTGAGCGCGCAGTCCCTTTGATAAAAGCCGCCTCTGAATTAGACGCTATAGTTGTGAACAAGCGACTTAAGACTCTAACTTGAAAGCATAAAGTAAAGAATACACTTTTAAAAATTATTGTAGGGTTCCATTAAGTATTTTGCTTTCCAAAAGGGTTCCGTAACCATAAAAGTTTGAGAACCGCTGTACTAGGCGAACCACTTTCTATGAGAACCGAAATTTGTCAATTGCTTGTTGTAAGTTTCCACCACCTGTACTCTATATCTTACCTGAACATTTAATTATAACGGCAACCAGCACAACTGCAACAATCTGAAAAAACAAAAATAATATAATATAATCCACCTTAACGAGGTTAAAATTTAAAAATGCGTTTGCTTTCTCGCTGTTTAGTTAGTAGGCATCCAAACCCACATGAAAAATTTACTCTTAAACACTTCATTAGGCGAGTTGCCTAACCCCTGTTTTTTTTTTTTATTTGCTGCTTTTGTTAGCGTATTTTATTTAGTGGATTTCATTCGGATAACTTGTCGGTAAAGGCATCGATGTATATAGATAAGCCTATTCAATACAAAACGCACTCTTAAAAACGTGCCGCTTGCTTTGTTCAAGCAAGGATAATGCCCACATGCTTTATTCATCGGAAATTATATCACAATGCATACACTGCATTTTTTTTTTTTTTTTTGAAAAGACTAGTTTTACTTGATATTAATATTAGGCGCTCTCGACGCTTCTCTATCTCGCGACTGTTGGTGCAGCTACATGACTTCCATTGGTTTTACGGGAACGTTTTTATATCAGTGAGGGCCTATCTATATACATCGATGGGTAAATGTCACTTATCTTCGGATCTTAGACTATATATCGAAGTAAACCTACTCTCTGTCTTATCTTACTTGCAATATTGTGTAATCAAACATGACGTCATGGTGACCATAGACCTAAAGGGTTTAAAACCTCTATAATTTTAATTAGGAAAAAACTTCGTAAAATCGAATAGCTCTCTAAAATCCACAGAAAACCTAGCCTAATAAAATAATTTATAAAATATGTCTATATCATTATTGGCACTGCAGAGACTGCTGTAGGTGTTGCACATTCGGGATGTTGACGAATAAGAACCTACATTAGTTTTTGAGGGAGGACAGCACAGGATCTTGGTTATAGGACGATGTGGAATATTATAGGGTACTGTCAAGGAAATGTGTTGCAAGAGTTCGATACATCCAGTCTGGCCATTGTTTTATGTAATAGTAAAAGGTCTAAGATTCACTTGATTTGAGAGCAGTCATTTTGAAGAAATCTAAACGTTGGTTGTACGGACATCGATGTGAAATTGCTGGGGCTTTGTATGCTAAATACCTAGTAAAAGATCTCTGAATGCTTTCAACTGTTTAAACTTTACAACTTTTTTATTCGAAGGAATTAAGGTATGATTTAAAAAAAAAAAAATATTAATAAACTAAAAACTTAATATATTTTAAAACATGAATGACTATTAATAAAAAAAACCTAATTAGTAAATAAAAATACAACTAAAAACTAAAATTAAGAAATAACAAAAAAAATAAAAAATATAAAAATAAAATACTTGCTCCAAATCGCTGCCAATGGGCAAAGTACCAAGGATACTGGCAGCATTGCCACGTTGAATGGCAATGCCCAAATATTGCCCAGCCCTTTTGTCTCCCGAGGTGTTGACGAGCTGTTTTGACAACGCCTTGAAAATTTCATGTGCACTTGGTCCCCACGACCCAAGAGTTTCAACTCCAAACGGCGCAAAAACACATCTCCCAACAAGCTGAGTGTATTTCCGCCGCTTGAGGTTCTCTGCTTGTAATGCAGCAGCGCCTGGGTCCTTAGAGGTCAAGGACAAGTGGGAAGGCGCCTGGGTGTCCACACAGGTGGCATCCCACACTAAAGGCAAACCTATTCTCCATGGAATCAACGTCATTCCATCGGGCCGCTTGCTATCGTCGCGGGCCATGCCACTGGGTTCTAATATGGCTGGCGAACCCACAGACACAAGGGCCCGACGAATGACGTCATTGAGACAGGCGTGCCTTGGGATGCGACCTGTGCTCTTGCTGCAGGAAAGGCCGTGGTGGCCGAGTGCCCCGACGTTGTCTCCACATTGACTCTTTAAACTAAATGATAGGACTATTAGGAATATACGTGTAGTCTACGTTGGACAATACAATCTTTAGCTAAAGTTACTCATATTTTATAGGTGGTAGGTATCATCATTATCATCATTACAGCCCCTAGAACACACCGTCCTAGACCTCCACTGCTGGAGATGGGCCTTCCAGAACATATATCTGGAGAATTTGGCCTACACTCGCCACGCTGGCCAGACGGTGGTAGGTATAGATGGTGGTAAATTGCACAGTCTGCCGGGGCGGGGAAGTATCCACCGTTCGTGCCAATAAACCCAGTATAGTGTATTTATTTATTTATTTATTTAATTAGGATCACCAACAGAGTACACATTGAATCCAATTCTATCAATAGAAGAAAACAGTAAAAAAAAAAAAACATTAGTGAATGGTACCCCAGTAACAGGTGACCACAACATGTCAAACTACATTCAATTATGATACATTATATGTTTAAGAAATTTAAATAATAATATTAACAATACTTAAAAACTAAAAAATAATGAAAACTATGACTAAAAGTAATACTTACAGTTACAGAGTTAAATGATAAAAGTATCTTATATACAAACTTCATTGAAAGCAAAATAAACAACTGAGAAGAAGAATACGTAAAATATCAGAATAGAAAGGTATAAGCTACTTTACAAATACACAATACAACTAACAAAAGCAACAACAAATGATAACATTACAACTATAGCCCTCCAGCGCCACCTGTGAACGCGGCAGAATGTCAGATAATAGTTTTGACAGATACTCGCAAGGGTTACCACACATTTTACAGTTTATTTATTTCATTACGTATAATGAATTCATATCGTTATTAGACTGACAATTTTAATTAACCATCTTATATTTAATATTAATATACAATTACCTACATAAAAGATATAGTTATTGTTTTTTTTTTTTTTTTTTTTTTTTTTTAAATATAAAAGTATTATAAAGTATAGGGAAGAACCAGTCAAACAATGTATAGTCAAGTGTATAGATGTAGGTATTTTAATATATATATTTTTTGTTTAAATTTTTTATTTTATTTTTTTATTATATATTATTATACAAGGATAAAAGTAGTAATAATAGCAGTTAATAGTAGATATGGCGCGCCTGTCCCAAACGTTATCACGAAGGGATCAGGCTCGAATTGCCGTATGCCCAGTCAAGCGGCATTGTGTTAGAGACTGATGTCAGTCATGATTGTCTGATTCTAGTTGCTAACATTCATGGACCTCGCGCGCCACTAACCATCAGAAGGGCCACATGTTTATTTATTAATTTATTTTTTAAAAAAATCACAGCTTATTATATTAAACATATAAACAAAGTAGCAATAGTGGAACACAAGCCAAAGAGATTTTATATTATTTAGACAAAACAATTAAAACAGAAATAAGAGTAAAATATAGTAATTAGATTTAAATTAATAGTGCAATTGAACTGTGACTAGCAAAAGTAAAAAATAAAAATAATAAATAATGATTATTTACCTAAGATAAAATGAATAAATGAGAGGCAGGAGCAAAATAGTAACAGTAATCTAAACAGGTGAATGAATAAATGTTTGAAAAATGTATATATACGATAGGTTATATATTTATATCTATCACTCATTTTAATTGTTTACCCAATAATGATTTGATTATTTATTAGTGTGCCGTAATTAGTTCTCTAGCAATTTTGATCTTGTTAATCAGGTTTATGACCTTATTAGGCTATAGCACATTTTATTGTGCACCATGTCACAGGACAGCGATTAGGTGGAGCAAAATTTTTTATTTTTTATATTATATGAATTATGTTTTTTTTTTTGTGAGTTTATTTATGTTCTAGTTTATTCATGTTATTTTTATTTTTGCACAGCGGCTGAATTGGCTGCAAACGGCAAACGTAATAAGTACATAGAGTTGGCAAATCGTTACTATTTTGTGCCGTTTGCCGTAGAGACGATGGGCCCTTGGTCTGAGGACGCTAAATCGTTAATACGCGACATAAGCGTTGCCATCTGAGCGTCAACAGGTGATCCTTTGAGTAGGGAATATCTTATTCAAAGGATCAGTGTTGCCATCCAACGAGGCAACGTCGCCGGAGTCCTCGGAACATTGGGTTCATCTTCTCCTGGATTCGATGACATGTAGATTATAATCAAGATATTTGTAAGTATTTAGTTTTTATATTAATTAGGTTTATCTTTTAGTTTATTTAATTTAAGGTTTTGTTTAGGTAGCTTTAATTTATATTTATTGTTTGTATTTATATGTTCTTATTTAAATTAACTTTCTGACTGCAATGGAACGGATTTTTGCACTGAAATATTTGTAGTGTTTACTTTGACATACTTTTATTGTTTATATATTGTACTTTTCTTGGGTACATTTGTCATAGAATTACACCACCATTCCCGTGCGGTGCAGAGTACGTTAAGCCGTCCGGCCCCGTGTAGGCAATAGGAGAACTTAATAAACAAAATTGTCTTACCTTGTGAAACATTGTTGGGAATTTGCGTGATGATAATGATATAACGAAAGTAGATCACAGTATGGTCTCTTACGTAAAGTTTTGCGTTTATATTAAGTGCTTATCATTTAATTCTTTGACCCTCCCCGCAGTTCAAATCAACACAATTTTCCGTAGACTCGATTAAGCCTAGCACTAGATCCAAAATAGTAGCATACACTAAAATTTTGTAAATCTTATAGAGTAAAGTATTGTCATGACCGCTTTTGTTTCAGAGTGGTCAGAAACCACGCTTATTAAGAAGCGGATTCACATTAATATATAATAGCGTACCAAATATATATACCAAATGAGGGTACAGTACAATGATGCGTTCCGTATCCTCATGCGCCGACCGAGGTACTGCAGTGCATCGGGCATGTTCGTTGAGGCGAGGGTACCAGACTTCTTCGCGGTGCTTCGAAATCGTGTCACGTCTTTCTGGGAGCGTCTACGCTCTTCAACAAATCGCATTCTGAGAGCGGTTTGCGACGGGATCCCCAGTAAAATACACTCACATTGGCTGTCTGTTCAGCAGAGCCCGAACCGTAAATGAACTTTAGTCGATGTTTGGCAAATATTTTATTTTGTTTTTTTATGTATTTTTATATTTTATAATTGTAATACCTACACTGTAAATTTTATTTGATATGGGTGTATACCTGAAATAAAACTTCATTTATTTATTTTATTTTATTTATTTATTATATATTAAATGTGTGTTGTGTTGTGGACCTTTCACAAGATTTAATCAACAAAATGGAACGTTTGCACAACACATGCATTAGATTGATCTTTGGTCTTCGCAAGTACGATCATATTTCGACTTTTCGGGATAAACTCAAATAGCTCCCTATTCGTAAGAGGCGAAATTGTAGAGTTATCTGCTTATTGTATAGTATCCTGATTGAACCCGGCACGCCTAAGTATCTTAAAGACAGCTTCACATTTCTTGGCTCTATTCATGATCGAACCCTTCGATCTATTTTTAACTCCACACTCTCCATTCCTTCTCACCACACCTCTTTTGTCTCCCATTCGTTTGCTGTTGTTGCTGCAAATCTCTGGAACGACATACCATTGAATATAAGATAAGCTTCAAATCGATCTTCAAAAATTTTGTATATAGGTACTTCTTATCAACCTGTTTCAACTTCTCAATTTTTTAAATATATTTTTTTCCTTCATTTTCAGCAACAACATCATAATTTGTATATTACTTCCCTCATCGTTTAAGTGGTTTATTTGTATATTTATTATGTGTATATAGTATATATAAATATATATAATCCGATCCAATAATAATGTGATTATTTTATTAGAATATAAATGTTTTTGTTATTTTAAACGAAATTCAGTTGATTTTAGGTATTCTAATAAAGAAAAAACTCTTTTAGTTAAATCATTGATTCACTTCAGTTTGTTTGCTATCTCTACTCTTGCAATAATACCCGCTTTCTTTAGGAAAATTTCGCTGTACGCTTATATTATGACTATCCTCCAGCGCCAACCTTGACCGTAAACATTGATAATGCAAACGCCACCAATTAAATAAAACGAGAAAAGTAAATTGTTTGTAAACAATTGATTAAAATACAAACAAAATCGCACGTCTATATAATAGGCTGGGGCCATTACCTTTTTGAGATGAAAATGGTGAAATCTCAAAAAATATTAATTTTCCATGATTGAAAAAAATCATGCTTATTGTGTGCAAATAATTACGTATTTTCACAAAGTTTCATTTAAATTAAATAATTTCCACGCGAGAAAAAAATAAAAAACAGAAAAATCGGTTTTTCGTCATTTTCTCGTAAACTTTGAGGTTATGTCGAAAAATATATATAATAAAAGTTTTAGATTTTTTTATTATCTACAACTTTTGTATGAAATACTTTTCTCTAGGAGGTCTCGTTACGCCACGAATAACGAAAAACGGTTTTCATCCCTTAAATAGCACCCCATTTCACTACTTCCCTTAATCTCAAGTTCGAAAGTTTTTTTTTTCATTGTTTATGACCTCAACTACATATTCCAGCCGGCCGTTGCCTGTTACTAATTTTTTTTTTTTAGCTATAAAAATCCGTAACGGCCCCAGCCTATAAAACGTACTATATGCAACTGTAAACTAACTTACAGCTAATACAATAAATCAAAGAATTCTTTATTCTTAGTGTATCACCGTACATTCCCACCGGAATTTGGTTAAGTCAATATAATTAAAACAACATATATTTAACGTCAAAATACGTGTCTTGCCTGGAGATTGCAATGTGAAGACAAGGAACAGAACTGGTAGTGTCATAGGAACATCAACACAATATACGTGTGGCACTCGGGGACTGTCGCGGTAAAGCTATTGCATAGCATTTTAAACTAATACGTAAATGGCTACAAGTTAATTTAACTTTTGTTACTACACATAACAATAAAATAAACTATGGACAAGAGAAAAGATTGTACATGCACACTTTAACTAAAAACATACATTTATTGTTACAAAATTAGAAATTATTTTGCTCCTCACAGAATAATTACTATCACAAAACAAGTCAATGTCTAAATCATCCTTCTAAATGTCTGCTCTGGGGACAAGAGGGCTGATTCTTTCCTTGCCTAGAGAATCAGCATAGCGATTCAGCGAAATGCGGCCAGCGTTCTTGCCACCATGCCGCGCGGATACAATTTATATTTAAATTAGGTTTTGTAAGTAGGTTTTATGTCAACTGACTTAGTATATTAAACTTCGCTACTGATCTTGGTATACGAGTATAACTATTTTATAGGATATTTAATAAGAATGACAGTCTAGACATATTTGCTAATTCTTTGCATGTTTTTAAGCGCAATGTATTGTCACCGCAGCGGATCCTGGCTGGGAGTGTAAACTGAACTGCTGTTTAACCAAATTTGATCCTTGGAATTGTGGTTGCATCAGTTGTATTGTGTTGTAGTTTTTGCTTAGATTTACTCAGTTATTATTGTTATTGTAATTGTATTTTTATTTTGGCTACTCAAAGGCCCAATTAATGGATACTGTAATAGCATGTGGTGGTTGCCTGTAATTGGTGCAGCATCTGTTTTGCATGCATACATGTGTGTGCTGACATACAGTGCATCTAGAATTCGATAGTTTAAATTTGCAATTTATGATATTTATCGTGTAAAATGTTAACAGGTTATCGCTCTTAACTAAACGGCTCGGGAGTAAAAATAAAAACAAACGTAGCGATCGTATTAACATTTATTTACAGTCGCCATTTTTAATGAAGTTGTAGCTTGTTCCAAATTTCCAATTACATTGATATCCATCTTTGTTATCAATGGAAAGTAGGTGGGTGAGAAGAAGGTAAACACAGGCATATATTTCCAAATCAGTTTTTTAAGTTAGTGTTTTCCCCATCCTCCGCCAAGATGACCTCCGTATCCTCCCATATATCCCTTGCCACCATATCCTCCATAGCCACCTCCATAGCCACCTCCATAACCAGCTCCGTATCCAGCTCCGTAACCAAGTCCTGCAAGCATAGCACCTTCACCAGCTGCTGTAGCTTGAGCACTACTAGCTACGGCTTCAGCTAGAGCTTGGGCTTGAGCTGCGCTAGCGACTACTGCAGCGGCTTGAGCACGGGCAACGTTAGCGATTCTTGTAGCTTCATACGCACGGGAGTTAGCTATAGAAACGGCTTGAGCTCTCGCGGCATAAGCGATGCGTTCAGCTTCTTGAGCTCTAGCGATCTCTGCAGAGCTAGCGTGGGCTGCAGCTGATGCGGCATTGGCTGCTCTTGCGTTCTCAGCAGCGGCAGCTTGAGCTCTGTGTACGTTGGCTACTCGAGCGGCTTCGTTAGCGTGAGCGTTGTTCATGGCGTTGGTGTGCGCAGCGCGTGCTGCAGCTTCTGTATTGCGGGCTCCTTGAATAGCTGCTGCGGCGGCGTTCGATACGTGAGCAGCTTGGATAGCTGCGGAGTGAGCTGCTTCTACATTAGGCAGGGGCCCGACTCCGTAACCGCCGCCATGACCGGCGTTTATCAAACCTGCTCCTGTATAACATGTTAATTTTAATGTCTTTATTAAAATATTAGAACAGGTTAAAGAATGCAATTTGTTCTTATTGAAACATGCATTTAGTTGAGTGTTAATAGGCGGACTGGTGGTAGTAATTTGCCCAGTCTACCGGGTAAGTCTACCGTTCGTGCCAATAAACCCAGTAAAGTGTATCCACACGTTTCGGAATCAGGCTTGAATTGCTGTCATGCCCAGGCAAGCTGTCATAGGGACTAATGTTAGTCATGAGTGTCTGATTTCAGTTACTAACATTGTCGTGCTTGTATAAATAAAAAAACACAAAAAAAAAAAAACGAAAATCTCCCACAGGTCAAATCAAATCATTTAATCAGTTCATATAGTTTTGGGTCTATACACTTACCATATCCGTGTCCCTTTGCCTCATACGCCAAAGCGACGACGAACAGAATCTAAAACAAAAATAGGATTGAGATGAATGGGTTTTTCTTCATCTATATGTATACCTGTATAATAGCTATTCACAAACGGAATTTACTCGTAAATTTAAATGAAAATATTTATATGGTCTGTGATGCGACTTGTGTCGTTACTTTAGCTGCAACACTCGCTAAATAGACAGCCAAACTAAAACAAGAAATATTTAAGTCTAAAAATATATTATATTATTATGAGAGTTACCTATAAAACGTTTTACTATTGAGTTAAAGAAAATTCTTATTGACAAATTTTGACATTAACATTGTATTCCAATAAATTGACAAGAACAATTTTAAATATAAACTATAAACTGTAATTAGAATAAGCAATCTATACTATAAAGAATTTTGAATTTGAATTTGATGGCGAGAGACCCGACGGCATAAGCGTTGGGCCATAGAAACTTGGCAGCTCTCTGTTGTGGGATGCGACATGTGTACACATTAGCCCCATCTCACATCCAGGCAACCTCATCCACCACGGGAAGTGCGGCTGTTTCTGATGAGAACCTCAAGCTGCGCAAATACGCCAACCTCGGTACAGGTTACGAATTTCCGTCGTTTGGGGTCGAGACGATGGGACCATGGGGATTCTCAGCCAAGCGTCTGGTCAAGAAGTTGTCCAAAAGGCTGACGGAGATATCTGGAGACAGGAAGGCTGGCAATTATTTCTGCCAACGTAATATCGCTATACAGAGGGGAAATGTTGCTAGTTTTATTGGGGCATAAATTTTATTACAACAGTGGAGAAAACATATAGACGGCTTGGCGAGGATATGATGTCATGTTTTTATGACAATTTATTAACGCTTCCACAAGTTGGTATTAGTGGAACCGGGACTGACGTCTTAACGTGCTCTCAGGCACGGGAAACGGTGGTATTGTAAACCTATGACAAATGTACGTAAGAAGAGTGTATTTCTCTTTGGTACATGCCGGGTGGGTTCGAACCGACCTTTGTAGGATTTAAGGAACGACTAACCGAGCCATCACAGCGCATATAACGCGTTAGTTCCTTTCAATAAAGGCTAAATTGAAGTTTTATTAATACTACGACTTAAATTAATCGAATTATTGCTTACCGCGAATCGAGACATGATCAAAAAATTCCTAAGCACCTCTAATCACAAGCTACAAAATAAAAGTATGTATTGGTAACGTGTTAATGCACTTATATACTGCACAAAATATTAATAATGCAAAAATCTACGTCATATCTAATACCGAATCGACAAAACAGAACCGGCGATCACAAAACCAGTTGAACAATCGGATACAATGTCCTAATCACGCCAATAATGCAGCACGCAAAAAATTGCCTTCATAGAAACTTACTGAAAAATTATAAGAAATCTAAGATTTCTTCCAAAAAGTTTGCTATAATAAAACACAATAAATATTCAAGTCTTTCAAATTAATATATTTCAGTAAGTCTTGTTTTAAGCGGTGTTATTTTTATTTATTTATTTAGTTAAGCAAGTCAACAACATGTTTACAAAATCTTATACAATATACAATCTAAAAGGTATCTTATTAGTTTAGCAAACATGTTACTTACAGACCAACATTGTATTCAACATCGTTTACTAAAACACAAAAAGTAAGTAGGTACTTATTACAATTTAAAAAATATATAGGTAGGAATGACAAAAAGAGTAAACTACAGAAAACAACAAAAATTAATATAGCAAGTACTTACAGATGCAAACAGTGAGATTTAATGATTTAAAAATATTACAAAAACAACAAAAAAAAACAAAAAAAAAAAAAAAAAAAGTATAATCTAAACAAAAAAAAAAAATTAAATGAACAAATTAACACAGCGACACCACAGTCACCAGCAGTTATTTTTGTATAAATATCACCATGGCAAACTTACAATATTGGTTCTCCTTGAAAATAAAAAAAAGGCATTTAAAATAGACATACTTTTAACGAGAACAACAAATAGGTGGTAGGCGGACTGATGGATGGTATAATTTGCCCAGTATGCCGGAGCGGGACAGCATCCACGATTCGTGCCGATAAACCCAATATAGTGCATCCACACGTTTCGGGATCAGGCTCAAATTGCCGTCATGCCCAATCAAGCCGACATAGTGTTAGGGACTAATGCGTGTCTAATTTTAGTTGCATTCATGAACCTCGCGCGCCACTTACCTTCAGGCGGGCGCTAGGTCACATTTCGTGCTTGTATAAAACAAAAAAAATCTCTTCATTTCGACTTACGTTTTCATTCGCTTTAAGCAAAATTTTGTGAAAAAAGCGTAGCTATTGTTTGCTTTCAAGTCAAATTTAAATAAGATTACGTTTCAAAATTACAAAAAAAAAATCGTGACACATCAATATTCATAATATGAAAGAGACTTATCGACATTAAAAGCGCAACGTGTAGTAATTCTGACAATATAATTATTTAGAATACAGGAACGTTATCTTCAATGTTACCAGAAAAAAAAAACCTAATATTTAAAATGGCAACATTTATGCTGTTCGAGACTAACTAAGGGGAGGTTCTTCGCGCCATTTTGCACGACATGTCAAGTCCAAGTTTTTCGTTTTGTAAATTAGTTTACTGTGGATATTGTTAGTCAAAAGTGGTATTATTTTGTTTAATAATGTGCTATGTGTGTATAATTATGGAAAACGATAAATTTGACGAGTATATGAGGCAGAAGTTACACTTTATTTTTTGCGATTTTCCCGCGCTGTGAACTCCCGTATACCCTTCGTGTTTGGGCGATATTGACGTGAATTACTCCTTAAAAAACATCAAATTCTGCAACACTTCTAATTTGATGATCCCCAACTCGGTTATGAACTCTGTTATGAACATATATTATGTAAATAAATTTAGTGTTTAGGGCTGATGTATCTGTACAATGTCCTTTAAAGACAAAAGAAAACGAGTTTAAGAATAATGACCAAGGTTTGGAGAGTTTATAACTAACACCTGTATTCTAAAACGTTTCTTCAACGCCTCCTCCACTCCAGCTGTCAAACAAAAATGAATTTTCTGTAATAGTAACGTTTAAAGTTAAAAAAAGCCGATCTGACAGTTTAGGGTTAGCCGTAAGCTGGAACATTAGACGCCTTTTTTTATTTTAAGTGTTTCAATTATAGAAACTTATATTTCGTTTGACAGCTGGAAGGACATGTTGAGTGGAGGAACTTTTGAGGAAATGTCAAATTCAAATTCTTTATTGTATAGATTGCTTTGTCTAATTACAGTTGTATGTACATGTCATGATGATGCATTTGCCCATATTATGGCATACAATATGCTTATGTCAATAGATATTTATTTACAATATTTATTTGTATATAGTATATTTAGTTTATTTTGTAGAATAGTTTTAATTTCATAGGTATTTTTAGTTTTAGTTTTATTTATAATTAGTTTTTTAATCAATTTTATTTTAATATTTTTGTATCTAAGTACCTACTTCGAATAAATTCTATTTCATAATCGTTAAATTATTAATGAAAATTTGCATATATGTAGTTTTAATTGTTTTTGTCAATTTATTAATGTCGAAATTTGCATGCAAAAAATTCTTTTATTGAGTAAAAACAGTTGTCAATAAGAATTTTCTTTATCTCAATAGTAAAACGTTTTATAGGTAATTCTCGTATCTCTCTAGGAATTTTAATACGGGTCTAAGAATTCCAATTTTGAGGATCGCTTGAGGAAACCCGTTTGACAGCTGTAAGAAATGGTTGAGTGAAGTATCATCACGACCGTTTCCCTTTCGGGGTGGTCAGAAACCACGCTTATAAATAAGCGGATTCACATTTAGCCAACTTTACTATAGGCCAATCATGACAAGTGGCAAGCTCGTCGATGTCTCCAGCGTACCAAACTCGAGAAATATCACAAATAAATTAAATATTATTTACATTTAGCTTGCTGCAGCTCGTCATGCAAGGCAAGATACAAGGCTCCAGAAGACTGGGGAGAAGACGCACTTCCTGGCTCAAGAACCTCAGGGAGTGGTTCGGGATGAGCACCAGATCCTTGTTCCGGACAGGGGCCAACAAAATCAAAATCGCCTTAATGATAGCCGACCTCCGATAGTAGATGGCACCGTAAGAAGAAGAATTTACATTAATAAATATTTTTGTGACCCGACCAGGAATCGAAGCCGGTACCTCCGAGTCTAAATCCACGGACTTAACCGCTAGACCACGGAGGCAGTTCTATATCTATATAATAGCTGTTAATCCATAAACCATAACGTGGTTACAATTAATGTAACTGTATATTGTTATTAAGTAATTACCAGTTTAATTATGTTTTTGTGAATTCGAATGAAGAGTAGTCGATTATGTATGCAAATGCCGGCCTCGGCAATTATATATGGAGGTAGTCAATGCAGTTTTCGCACTAAACCGCAATGATATATGCACTTGCGTAATTATCCATTGGAACAAATTATTTGCATCGATTAGTTTGTATACTAAGGCCGCGTTCGTTTTAAGAAATGTTAGCATGAAAATACCAGTTTTTAGCACAAGTCGTTCGTTTATTTATTTAAAACTTTATTGCACAGCCAACCTTAGGGACAGATAAAGCATTTAAAGTGAACGGTAGGTGCAAGTAAAAATTCAATATATTATAACTAAACGATCACATTGTAAGCAATAAACAATATGTTAATTATATACACACATAAACACATACATACATACACACAATAATACATACAATACAATATATATACATACACTAAGTAGGTATCTTGTTAGGAGCCTTTTAAGAAATGAAAATTCTAACATTTGATGCTAATTTCGTATGTCAGTACCGTGTTGAAAGGAGGGTTATTGATGTTACTTTTTGACAGATGTCATTTAACATAAGAAATGGTTTGTTTACATTGTTGTATACTTTATAGTTTATATTATAGGAATTATATATTTATTCGAAGTAGGTAATTCGATACAAAAATATTAAAATAAAATTGACTAAAAACTAATTATAAAGAAAACTAAAACTAAAAATACCTATGAAATTAAAGCTATTCTACAAAATAAACTAAAGGCTTACCACCAGGGACGGTACCTAAAACGCTCGCCGCATTTCCTCGTTGAATTATTATGGACATATTCTGTTTTAGGTAGTTATGGCATTTGGGATCGCCACACTCTTGGAAAATTCGTTTACCCAGCTCTTTTATGAATTTGTGGGTATCAAGAGAATATACCCCCATTGTTTCAACCCCAAATGCCACAAAGTTATAATTTTGTTTAATGCTATTGTATTTGATGTGTTTTCTAAATTCGGCTGTATGAGCAGCCGAACCGGCCTTTTTTGATGTAGAGGAAATGTGGCAAGCGGCAAAGGTATCCACACAGGTGGCATCCCAAACAAGACATCTTCCCTCATCTTATTAGTTTATATTATATTTGTTTAAAATGTATTTTAAACGATTCTATGTAATAAATTCAACTTGTCATACTTGCCAAAAGTTCACCGCTCGTTTTTTTAAGAAATGTTAGCATTGTTAAAAAAAGTGGAATTTCTTAACAAAAACGACATTTCACGGTGGTTTATGAAGTTACTACGAAATGTTGGAAATGCTATAAAACGAACGCAGCCTTAGTATTAAAAATTGTATTGTCCTAATCCATCAAAGCAGAGATGGGCGGAGAGGGTGGGAATAGAACAGCGAGGTTGTTTCCACCAAAGCGGTGCGGAAATGTTTACTGGCAGAAGCAGGGCGGCATAGTCGCGATTTTTTATTCGACTTAATTTATTCGAATGAACCTTATAATTTTCCATAGAGATCTGTCACGTTTCACTCAAATGTATCGAACCGACACGAGGGATGCAAAAAGTTCGGGGTGGTCAGAAACCACGCTTATAAATAAGCGGATTCACATTTAGCCAACTTTACTATAGGCCAAACATGACAAGTGGCAAGCTCGTCGATGTCTCCAGCGTACCAAACTCGAGACATATCACAAGTAAATGTATTTATTTACATTAATAAATCTTTTGCTGTCCCGGTACCTCACGAGTCTAAATCCACAGACTTAACCGCCGGAGTTAAACCGTCTTAAGGTTAAAATCAAACAAATAGTAATAGGATAGGTTCTTAAGTTTAATAAATTAACATACTTAATATTTGTAAAACAATGTTTTTCTTCTGTCTACCGTCGTTGGTATGGGTACAGTTTGTGGTCACTGAAATTAGAAAAATAAAAATTATAAACATCTGAAAATCGAAAAAAAAAATACCTACTGATAACTTTCTCAAACTTATTCGGCAGTAAAAAGGTTATAAGCGGCAGTAGCTCCACTAATAATAATAATAATAATAAATTATTTATTTCAGAATTAATTTCATAATTGTTAGTAACATTTTAACTTAGAACTATGTTAGTAGGTATCATTACAGCCCCTAGAACACAGTGTCCCAGACCTCCACTGCTGGAGATGGGCCTTCCAGAACATATATCTGGAGAATTTGGCCTACACTTGCCACGCTGGCCAGACGGCTTGGCGAGGATATGATGTCAATTTTTTATGACAATTTATTAACGATTTCATAGTTGGTATTAGTGAAACCGGGACCGACGGCTTAACGTGCTCTCCGAGGCACGGGAACGGTGGTGTTGTAAATCTATGACAAAGTGTATTTCTCATTAATTAACTTCTCACACATTAATTAAAAAGTTAAAAACAAACAGCAAAAATAATAATAATAATACGTACTTAATTTAATTTATATAAATTCACCACATCTCAAAAATCATGGCCGCTGGCGACACCATAAATATTTGTAGCTATTTATACTACGCAAATGCTGTAATACCAACTATTAGAATCGTTACAAATTGTCATAAAAATTGACATAAGACCCTCGCCAACCCGTCTGGCCAGAGCGTGGCGAGTGCAGGCCAAATACTCCAGAACTTTCTGAAAATTTAGACTTTGGAGACGAGTCCTAGGACTCTGTATTCTATGGGCTGTGATGATAAGAAAATATGTAAAACCTCTTTTGTAAATGAAATAGAGTTCTTATTATTTTATTGTAGTGCGTTCCAATATGCGTGAAAAACGCCACTCGTCTACCTAGGACAGACTATCTAATTAGGAGTAGCCAACTTCAGCAAAGAAGCCGATAGACGCATTTAGCTGGGATGGGCAGCATTCGAGAAGCTACGTCACATCTTCCTATCGAACATACCACAGTGATTGTATCCAAAATTTTTCAACCACTGCGTTCTTCCAGTAATGTCGTACGGTGCAGAAACGTGGACACTGATGATGTGTCTGGTCCACAAGTTCAGGGTCGCTAAGCAAGCTATGGAGAAAGCTATGCTAAAAGATAAAGTCAGAAACGTTGATATCCGACAAAGAACCAAAGTTACTGACATAGCTTTTAAAATTAGCAAGCTGAAGTGGCAATGGGCCGAACACATCTGCCGCAGAACCGATAAACGATGGAGTGAGTGGGACGATCCCCCGCCAGGTGAACAGATGACCCGAGGAAGGTCGCTGGTGGGGGATGGATGAGGGTGGCAGAAGATCGTGTAAGGTGGCGAGCCTTGGGGGAGGCCTATATCCAGCAGTGGACAGACACAGGCTGATAATGATGATGAAATATAGTTAATTTCTAAATTATAAAGTACTATAATAAATTCAATAAACTATTAGGTTAATAGTTGTAACTATATATATGCGTATTCTAATCTATACGCCCGCAATAATTTTACGCGAAATAACGTATATTTTATAACCGCTTCCACCATTGATCAAGAATCAACAAGATTATAGGTGACAGCTCTGAAAACGTCCGTAAGAAATATGAGCACAAAATAATCGTGCGCTGATCTTTGCGACAGTACCTTTTAACTACGGCCAACGTAAGGACATGTTAAAATGCAGAGGGTTGTCGTGGCAATTTATAACTTATGTTTAAATGAATTAGGTCGATTTTGTGATAAATTTATTTTTATTTCTGACCGATCGCTTTGTTTGTCGTATATTATTGAGAGAATGAGATAGCATGTACGTAGAGGTCAGCTAGACAGTTTCTCGCAGTAAGTTTGTATGTGACAAGCTGCAACGAGAATTGTTTCCGAAACTAATTTTCATTATTTGTAAAATGTTTGCGTTTTTTTTTTAATATACATCAATCCAACACTAAAGCGTGCTACAGTACTCCTGTAATAGGTTTATTTAACTTAAGGTATATATATTACTTAAATGCTACTTACAGTGCAGCTGAAGCAGCGTGCAGAGTTCCGTGTTTGGCTGCGTGTACTGCGTGCACCAGCTCTCCCACAGCTGTAGCCTTCTTCAGCAGGCTAGATTTGACAGTATGAGCCAAGCCGACTAGATGTCCAGCGACGGACGGTACCTCCGGAGCTACGACGGGAACTGACGCTACCCTACGTACCTATGAAAAAAAAAGTTCAAATCTATGAAGAGAGGAAGACAAATTTCTAAGCATTCCATGGATTCACCGTGAGGGTGCCGGGTCCATCGTGTGTGGGTAGGAGATGAGAAGAATGGTGTCTTGGGCTTGCGACCGACAATAGGCTGGTTTAATATAAGGAGGCCTCCTTTTTTTTTTTTATTGCGCGATAATACGCTCAAATATACATAATATACCCCTAAAATGTCCGTAATTTAATTCCCTAAAAAGTTTGTCCAAAGTACACTCAAGACTTGAATAATAATTTGAAAATACTGTATTTTCTGTTCATTCAATGAACAATCAACAATCATATGTATAATAATCTTGGATTCAATCCAAGCGCCGAACGAGTGCCTTCACTCCGTAGCCACGACTCAGACTTAGCTGTTAAGGCACACAGGGCCAATAGTGAGAAAGAGACGGTTTATAGGCTTTTAGCCGTACGCGTCTTGGGGTTCCCTTAGGAGGCCTCACGGTGATTCGGGCATGCGACCTCCCGCAGTGCCCTTCAAGCTGGGGTCGTATCGCCAGGCGATTTTACGATCTTCGTCTTAAAAAAGAAAAAAGATTCCAAGCGCCTGAAAGTTTTTAAAAGACAATCAACGCGTGTCTTATCGTCTACTTCGGTGACCAGAGGGCTGGCTCTTTTTTCACCCAAATAATCAGTATGGGAATTTAGCGGGTAAATGCAGCCATTCCACGTGGACGGGACTTATATCCCTATCCTATATATAATGTAGTATTAATCTGGTAGTAAACTAAATAATCCAATTTAATATAATATGTATTAATTGTGAGATACATTGTGTTTTCATGCGATGGCTAAGTCAATATATTAATTTAAAATATAAAAGAATTAACTAGAACTTAATAGAACTAGTGGAATTGTTATGAAATTGCATTAAAATTTACATCAGACACTCGCCAACCCGTCTGGCCAGCGTGGCGAGTGTAGGCCAAATTCTCTAGATATTCTAGACTAGACTGATCCTCAGCTTAACCCAGAGAATTTTAGTCTGGAATCAGGTTCCTCCAAAAAATTATGTAAACAATTTTTGGGAACAAATAAACGTTTTTGTATTTTTGTATTTTGTATTCAGATAGACAGTTCTGGAACGCCCATCTAGGACTATTGGACTTACATGATAAACTGGAGCATATTCGTATCTGATTTGAGGTACAGTTGGTACTGGAACAACTTTGTGATGCAGCAGTGCCGATTTAGCAGCAGCAACCGCTTTTACTGCTTTGACCCCCAAAGCGGCAGCTCCGGCCACTACAGCACCTTTAACAGCCAATTTAGCAGCTCCTTTCAAAGCAGCGCCTTTGGCCAACAGAGCAGCTCCTTTTAAAACTGCTCCCTTAGCCGCTAAAGCTTTGGCAGCTAAGATTTTGGAGCCCAATGCTGGTGGCATAAGACAAGCGCATACAGCGATCTGAAATACAAATATTTGTTAGAACGATAAGCCCTAGGCCAAAGTATTTTTTTTAGA
Source organism: Tinea semifulvella (assembly GCA_910589645.1). NCBI lineage: Eukaryota > Metazoa > Arthropoda > Insecta > Lepidoptera > Tineidae > Tinea > Tinea semifulvella. The sequence continues at coordinate 5,863,674 of OU342612.1, forward strand.
AATGTTATGATTGATAATGATTATCTGCAACAAATAAAATGTGTTAGATGTGTTTCTTACTTGGTAAAATATATAAATTGAAGCTTAAAAATTTTATTGCCAAATATTTCGCCTCTCTTTGGAGCGGCGTCATCAGTGACAGTCATTATTGATAATGAATAATGTTAGCAACTGGAATCATTTATAACTGATATCAGTCCCTAACAATATTCTGGTTTGACTGGGCATGACAGCAATTCGAGATGTTGATCACGAAACGGGTTTATCGTCAAGAATGCTGGGCAAATTACCACCATCAGTCCGCCTACCATCTATTTGTTGTTCTCGTTAAAATTATGTGCTATTCACAAATGATGTCAATTGCCAATTTTTACTTTCAAGGAGAACTAATATTGTAAGCTTGCCATGGTGATGTATATATAAAAATAACACCGCTTGAAACAAAACTTAGGTACTTAAAAATATCGTGAAGTAATTATAAAATATATGTAAAATCCGATTGCAGAGCCACCTACCGGGCCAAGTAGTTATAAACTTAACGAAGTCAAAGAGTTCAAGTTTACATTTTATAAAACAAATATTGAACGCAGATCCATAGAGTGACGTAAATTATCCACCAGTATTTGTAAAACCCTGCAACCCGAACGAAGAGTACCTGTGTTCCGGGAAACAGTATCCATTGAGTGCGGAATGAGTATGATTCGATATATGTATTTATACACCTAAGAAACTATGATGGTAGTGACGTACATACATACAGAAAATATCTTTTTTTTACCAGTATAACACACTATATATCCTTTGCCAATTCGTCTGGCCAGCGTAGCGAGTGTAAGCCAAATTCTCCAGAAATATATATATAGGCTACTCTATACGCTTATGCAGAAGACCAGCAGCTTCTGCTAACAGATTACTTTTTGCACCACTTTCGTCTTCCAAGAGTTGAATTTTTGAAAAAAATTAAAATTAGGCATGTACCTAATAGATGTATGTGAGCAAAGATATTTTGACTTTGACTTTGAGGCCCATCTCCAGAATTGAAGGTCTATAATTATGTATTCTAGGGGCTGTGATAAAGAGGAATGTTAGTATTGGCAGATACATTTTCAATATTAAAAAAAAATAGTTTGGCCAAGAAGTTGTCACGGCTGACAGAGAAATCTGCAGATAGGAGATAACTAGCCTTGCAATAAAGAAAAAAAAAGTTGCCAGCCTCCTTGGGACTATTTCTAATGGGACGTCTCTAAACTGCCTCCGTGATCTAGCGGTTAAGTCCGTGGATTTAGACTCAAAGTTACCGGCTTCGATTTCCGGTCGGGACACAAAAATATTTATTAATGTTAATCATTCATCATCATCATTCAGCCCCTAGAACACAGCGTCCTAGACCTCCACTGCTGGAGATGGGCCTTCCAGAACATACATCTGGAGAATTTGGCCTACACTCGCCACGCGGCCCAGACGGCTTGGCGAGGATATTTTTTATGACAATTTATTAACGATTTCACAAGTTAGTATTAGTGGAACCGGGACCGACGGCTTAACGTGCTCTCCGAGGCACGGGAACGGTGGTGTTGTAAATCTACGACAAATGTACGTAAGAAAATTGTATTTCTCATTGGTACATGTCGGGTGGGTTTGAACCGAGCCACCACCGCCCACGCAATGTAAATAAATACATTTAATTAATATTTAATTATTTGTAATATTTCTCGAGTTTGGTACGCTGGAGACATCGACGAGCCACTTGTCATGATTGGCCTATAGTAAAGTGAGCTAAATGTGAATCCGTTTATTTATATGGTGGTTTCTGACCACCCCGAAAGGGAAACGGTCGTGATGATACTTTACGTCTCTAAAGGTACTTTTTTATTAATTATGTATATGTAAAAAAAAAAAAAAAAAAATGGGTTTTTATAAGGGTTAGTTTCAATGTTTATTTAAATTGTTTGGTCTTTCGAATTAATATTAAATAAATAAAAAAGAGTAACTTACGGACAAGATAATAATTCTCAGCTTCATTGTGACGAATTTAATAATACTAAACTATTCTTTACGACGAAGTCCCTTTTATTTTAACTAAATGTGTTATTTCAAAATATTAAAACTGGTACTTAATGCTCTTTGACTAATATGCATTATGGAATTGTTGATCATTAAATAACTTTCTATTGTAAAACAAAAGGTAACTAATTTGTTAAGTCAAAAAAATTTCCTATTATTCCTTGTTCTTCCCTCTCGCTCGCACAATGCAGCACTCTCGAATCCCTGTAGCTTCGCCGAGATGTGGCTTTTCTGAGCGTGTTCTACCGGCTATACTATGGTGAGTGCTCCGAAGAACTCTATAACTCTATATCCTCTCCATTCCGCAACCGAACCACACGCACAGGTCAGAATATGCACCCACATACCGTAGTCACCATCCCTTCGCGTACTTATAAATTTGGGGACTCATACATCTGTCGCAAGATAAAGACGTGGAATGCTCTTCCAGCCTCGGTGTTTCCACTTTCCTATAACTTGGAGTCATTCAAGCGAAGTGTGAAAAAGTATCTAGTGAAGCCGGCGTAGTGTTGGGGACTGATGTCAGTCATGAGTGTCTGACTTCAGTTACTAACATTCATGGACCTTCCGCGCTACTTACCATCAGTTGGGCCCAAGGTCACATGTCATGCTAGTATAAAATAAAATAAAAAATAATACAGATCATTCGTCTGAGTGTACTTATAAGAAATGTAGTCTATTATATTTTTAGGAAATAAAATTACGGAAATTTTAGACATATTTCAGGCATTAACGGAATCATACAGTATTTGGTTGGGTAGGGAAAGGAGTGGAATGGTGGATGGTGAGCGTATTATCGCGCAATAAAATAAAAAAGGGAGGCCTCCTTTTCTTAAACCAGCCTATTTATTTATTTATTAAAACTTTATTGCACAATATATACAAGGGGCGGACTTAATGTCGCTAGACATTCTCTGACAGCCAACCTTAGGGACATTGTAGAACATTAAAGACGTAAGGTAGGTGCAATTAGATAAATATGATTACGTAATAAATATGCAATATTATCTAAACTACGATAATAAATACTATAATAAACTAAATACTAATAATACATACACATAACGTTTTATTAATACATTAGGTACATACATTACATAACATTAATACATACACTACATATAATAATATAATAAATAAAATAAATGAGTTGTTATGAGCTATTTAAATAAAATGAATATACCATTTTTTTGAAAATTATTGTCGGTCGCAAGCCCGGGACAGCATTCTTCTCATCTCTTACCCACACACGATGGACCCGGCACCCGCGCGGTGAATCCATGGAATGCTTAGAAATTAGTCTTAACCGCTAGACCAAAAATAATTAAAAAAAAAAACCTAAATGTCGAAAATAAAAAGTAAAATTGATAGGTTCTTAAACCTAAATATAATGCGCACACACAATGTGTCCGCTAAGTGCAGTGCTAAGTAACAGAACATAAAATCTTTAGAGACGAATACAAATAACTTATATTATTATTTATCATACCGCCCCGCTGGATTATTTTATTTTTAGTTCATGGTTAAACTGTTGTGCCATATCATGTGGTGGTCGCCTATAATAGGTGCAGCATCAGACTTTTGATTTAGCCTTAGGTACAAATGCATGGGAGCTGTTGGTACTGTTGGCGATCCTATTATTAAAAATAAAATTTGAAGTTAATAACATTACAAGTACATTAAATATAAATTAAAAACTACCTAAATAATGAATTAAAAATAAACTAACCTATAAATAAAAAATGTCCTCTAGAGACGTCCCATCCGAGATAGTCCCAAGGAGACTGGCAACATTTCCCCTCTGTATAGCGAGGCTAATACGTTGGCAGAAATAATTGCCAGCCTTCCTGTCTCCAGACCTTTCTGTCAGCCGCTTTGACAACTCCTTGGCCAAGCGCCTCGCTGACGGTCCCCATGGGCCCATCGTTTCGACCCCAAACAGCGCAAATTCGTAACCGATACCAAGGTTGGGGTATTTGCGCAATTTGAGGTTCTCCGCAGAAAACGCCGCTTTCCCCGCGCCTGACGAGGTCGCCTGGATGTGAGATGGAGCTAATGTGTCTACACACGTCGCATCCCACACCAGATACCTGCCAAATTTCCACGGCCCAACAGTCATTCCGTCGGGTCTCTTGCCATCGCTCCGCACAATCCCAGATGGTTCTAAGATTGCGGGTACACCAGCAGTTACAAGAGCTCTTCAGATGATGTCGTTGAGAGCCGCGTAACGAGGAATGCGGCCAGCACTTATAGCACAAGAAAGCCCGTGGTGTCCGAGATGATCGACTGGTTCTCCGCATCGACACTGGTCGGGTGGACAGTCCGGCCTCCGAGACGAAAGCACACCGCCATGGTCAGTGTATAAAATTAAAAAAAAACATATAAGTTTCATAATAATTCTTATATATAATAATAAAGAGTAGCTTTCTCGATTCGAAGGACTTTTGTTTTTGAGTACACGCTTTAGAACGCCCATTCTGCCAAGCTTTTGACATTTCTGACAGAAGAAATCGATGTTAGACGATTCGTTTTCGGACGATTGTGCACTCCGCCTCGCCCCGCTGGAATTGTATATTATTTATGTATTATCCTTAGGAGCCTATAGGAACACTTGAATTCGTCAAATTTTCATTTTTCTTATTTGATAACTGTTAATATTAAATCAAAATAAAAAAGGCTGAAATAGCTTGCTGTTGTTAACAAGGAACATTCTGCTAAATATAATAAATAGTGCCTAATAATTCTAATAGTGGATAGCAGCTTTCTTCTTCTTGTGTTTGTTTTTATGACTTAATTTTCGAAGCACGTTCCGAACCCTACATAAACAGCGAGCTACGTAAACACACCAATTAAGTTAAAAGTTAAAAACATTTAAAAAATAAATAATAAAAGTAAGGTATTCACAATTAGCCACTTACAATATGGAATACCTCAAATGTACATATTAGAATGCCTGAATTATTATACACTTTGCGGTTTACTATATCAATCAAATCAAAATAATTTATTTCCGTATGGTTAGCACGTAAGACTTGGATATTGTCAATACATACAAGCCAATAAATAAAATAAATAAAAACAAATAAAAAATATTACCATTGACCATGGCTGGACCGAACCCAACATCAATACATACACTATACAATAACTAAAACGTTGTTACCATAAACGAGGAATTTGTTTTTACTTACAGCTAGATACTTAATATTAAATTCGTGGCTGTAAAAAGGCCATGTCAGCTTACAATCTAATAATAATGATATTTATGTCCATAAATATTAATTCGTGGCTGTAAAAGCCGTGTCAGCTTACAAGTATAATATTAATAATTATAATAAAATAAACTGATTATATTTAGGTACACTCCACGGAAGTTATGTTCATTATATTTTGTAAAAGCGGTTGCTATATATATGTGAAGGTGAAGTTCAGTGAAATTTCACTGTCGTGTTCACTCCAGAATACAAGTATTCAACTAATATTTACTTATCTTACTAAGTTACTAACTTCAACAACATGAATAGTAAAATATTTATAATCCAGGTATGTAATTTAAATTTATTATCACATGATTCGTATGAAATACAGATGCAATAAAAAAAAAAAACTTAATCAACTTTATTTAAGATCGTATAACAAACTTGATATAAAGTTATATTTATTCAAAAAATAATATTTACAAAATATAAAATAATAATTATGAACTATTTAAATAACTATAAACTTAACCTAATAAAAATAAACTATAAATTATAACTATAAAATTCGGGTTCGATTCCTGGTCGGAACACAAAAATATTTATTAATGTAAATAAATACATTTAATTAATATATAATTTATTTGTGATATTTCTCGAGTTTGGTAAGCTGGAGACATCGACGAGCTTGCCACTTGTCATGATTGGCCTATAGTAAAGTTGGCTAAATGTGAATCCGCTTATTTAAGGCGTGGTTTCTGACCACCCCGAAAGGGAAACTGTCGTGATGATACTTTACTTTATAAATAAATAATATCTCAAGAGACGCCCATCACCCTAGAACCCTCTGGAATTGCGCGGAGCGATGGCAAGAGACCTGCAAGACCGTGGGGCCGTGATTACTTGTATGGATGCGACATGTGTTGACACATTAGCCCAATCTCATATCCAGGCAACCTTGTCCAGTGTGGGGAGTGCGGAGGTTTCTGCTGTGAACCTCAAGCTGCGCAAATACGGAGTTTACGCCGTTTGGGTTCGAGATGATGGGACCATAGGGACCCTCAGTCAAGCGTTTGGCCAAGGAGTTGTCCAAACGGCTAATGGAGAAATCTGGAGACAGGAAGGCCGGCAATTATTTCTGCCAGAGTATTACCCTCGCTATACAGAGGGGAAATATTTAAACTAAATTAAAAATAAAACTAAACTTAATATCTATCCCTTTCAGCACGGACAAGCGTGCGTTATTACAAAAAAAAGTGGTCGTCAAACTCTGTTTTTCCGTTTCGAAGCGACCTCGATAGTTCGTGCACTTATCTAACTATTTAGTAAATATATTTTTTCAAATTCAAAATCGTTTATTGCACAGAATACAGGTAGATATAGGATAATACAATTTTACAGTTCAGCTGTATCCTACCATAATGGTATTCAAATAATAGTACATGTCAAATTACAACTATAATTTTATTTATCAACACTTATAATGTAAAAATTCTTTTAACCATTTAATTAAGTAACAGCTTCTTAAATTTAATTATTGATGTCAATTGTTTTAATTCTATGGGCAAACCGTTAAATATTATAATACACATTTGGTGACTATTTTTAGAAACAATGGTCAGTTTTGTGGCAGGTTTCCATAAATTGTATTCATATTGAGTCCGAACATTTGTTCGCCCGTCCTCGTTGACAGGCCGAAAAAGACTCGGGTAGTTTTTAATAAACATACATGCGTCTAAAATATACAGACACGGTAATGTTAAAATACTATAGTCACGAAAGTATTTTTATATAAAATTTACTTTATATAAAAATACTATAGTCACGAAAGTATTTTTATATAAAATTTACTTTATATAAAAATACTATAGTCACGAAAGTATTTTTATATAAAATTTACTTTATATAAATTGTTAGAACTAGTAAAGAAAAAACATGCTACAGTGGTTTTAATTTCCATTCGTCGGGCCCTTGTGTCTGTGGGTTCGCCAGCAATATTAGAACCCAGTGGCATGGCCCGCGACGATGGCAAGCGGCCCGATGGAATGACGTTGGTTCCATGGAGGATTGGTTTGCCTTTAGTGTGGGATGCCACCTGTGTGGACACCCTGGCGCCTTCCCACTTGTCCTTGACTTCTAAGGACCCAGGCGCTGCTGCATTAAAAGCAGAGAACCTCAAGCGGCGGAAATACACTCAGCTTATTGGGAGATGTGTTTTTGCGCCGTTTGGAGTTGAAACTCTCGGGCCGTGGGGACCAAGTGCACACGAAATTTTCAAGGCGTTGTCAAAACAGCTCGTCAACACCTCGGGAGACAAAAGGGCTGGGCAATATTTGGGCCAAAGGATCAGTATTGCCATTCAACGTGGCAATGCTGCCAGTATCCTTGGCACCTTGCCCATTGGCAGCGATTTGGAGCAAATTTATTATTTATAATAATTTTTATTTTGTTTTTTCCTAATTTTAGTTATATTTTTATTTATTAATTAGGTTTATTTTTATGTATAGTAATTTATGTTTTAAGATGTAAGTTTTTAGTTTAATTAATATTTTATTATTTTTTTAAATCATTGTACCTTATTTTCTTCGAATAAAAAATGTTACCATTTCCATTATATTACCCAACATACGATAGGAAAAAGCACAACACAGTAGATAAAGACAATGCACGAATACCCCTAATGTTATTTTTGTGGAATTCGCTAGGGGATGTATTTTTCCCCAATTTTTATGAGATATTTTAGACCAGTTATCAAATCTTTCAATATCCATAATGTTTTTTGTCGTGCTGAATGGGCTATAAATATAGAACCCCTTAGACTTGATCATATGGCATACTGGCCTACAAAAAAGGTCCAATTCACCGTAGGTTAATTTTTAGTTATTGGCCATTGAAGTTGGAACTTAGATTAATTCAACATTTAATACATTAACAATATGTAGTATGGTATTTTTATCGTCGTTTTTAAAATTAAAGATATCATTCTAATGACCTGATTGGTATTCATATATTTTATATTTTTTAAATCAGTGTATTGGATCATGGTGTGGCGTGTCCGGTGGTCGTCCCTTCCTTAGAAGGTCATTGCAGTGGTGGCACGTGTGTCGGGTCCCGGTCCGCACCCTAAGGGCCTGGTTGAGCGGGGGGATGGCTGGCACATGCGTTATGTCCGTGATCGGGTGCTGCTGTGGGGGCCTGGGACCTCTGCCGAACACGTTCAATTTATTGTTCTTAAATTAACAGAGGTTTTTGCTTTTTGTCGATTTTCGGGTTGCACATAGGCTATCTTAGTCTATCTTAATTCTGACTTGCCTGGTGGGTTACTGCTGTACCAGATATTGTAATCTCATAGGTACTGATAACTAAATTTAAAAGGTTATTAATTGATCGTTGTGGTGCAGTTCTGTATATGTTTTATTTTGTAAATCTGATATAGCTGAGTTTTCCTTGCAGATTCCTTTCTCATTCAGATTAAACATTAACAGGTCACTGGAATCTGCTAAGCTGCTGATCTTCTGCTAACAGCTTACTTATTGGACCACTTTTCTGCTTAGTCTTCTACTAGCAGGAGTACAATCATTCAAAATAATTAAATTAATGACGTTTCATAAATGCCTGTAATACGTGACTAAAGATATTTTGACTTTGACTTTGATCCTTTTTGCGTAATTGAGTCCCATTAATGTTTTTGGGGCGAGTAAGGAATATATAACGAGTCGAGTGCGGACAATAAAATTCGGGGCGAGTATTTCCGGGGCAAATACAGAACTACTCAAAGCATTCAAAACCACTCCTTATTTGAATTGACCAAAATTGCTTTATTTTTCAGATAATAGCGGTATTCTTAATTTGTGCGAGTAACATCCAAGAGACGAAAGCTGTTGGTTTGCGCGCCAAAAACAAAATTGGACGAACCTCACCTATGGATATAGTTAAAAAACATACACACATAGAAGAATTAGGAATTAATAAGAAGAAAGGAAAGAAGGAGAAGTATAAACGAAGCACTTACAGAAGATCCTACGAAGGTTACGATCACTATGGTTCGGCTAATATCAAGCAGAATCCAGCTCCATATTTGGTTTATAATAGAAAGACGGGTTCCTACTATCCGTATTACAGTTTTCCGAAAGAAAATAGTGTGAGAAGAAGCAGTTATCATAGAAAATATGATTAATTTTAAGCAAAACAATTTATTATTTCCTACGATGAATAAAAAAAAATATTATATAATTGAAATTCGTCGGTAAATCGACTATCAAAATAAAACAATGAACGTCATTTTAAACTTTAATTAAAATATTTACAGAGTATTCGTTTTGGTACCACCCAGTCTTGTGATTGTGATTACAATAGCTTTTCCGCACTTAGTCTTTATTGGACCATTGTGCTGTGCGTTACCTTTACTCTTGTCAGCGGAGCCATTGGATCCCCCCCAGTTCATTGGCCGCGTCAGTGAACCCAGTGAACCACTGGGGCTATGTGCCAGCCTTATTTATTTAATTGTATTTTTGTTATTGATAAAGTTTAAAATAAGAAGTAATATACAACCAGTATAAAAGAATTACAAAATAAAAGCTACCTAAATAATAAAATTAAAAATAAACTAAACTATAAATAAAAAATGTCCTCTAGAGATCCCATCCGAGATAGTCCCAAGGAGACTGGCAACATTTCCCCTCTGTATAGCGAGGCTAATACGTTGGCAGAAATAATTGCCAGCCTTCCTGTCTCCAGACCTTTCTGTCAGCCGCTTTGACAACTCCTTGGCCAAGCGCCTCGCTGACGGTCCCCATGGGCCCATCGTCTCGACCCCAAACGGCGCAAACTCGTAACCGGAACCAAGGTTGTCATATTTGCGCAATTTGAGGTTCTCCGCAGAAAAAGCCGCTCTCCCCGCACCTGACGAGGTCGCCTGGATGTGAGATGGAGCTAATGTGTCTACACACGTCGCATCCCACACCAGAGATCTGCCAAGTTTCCACGGCCCAACAGTCATTCCGTCGGGTCTCTTGCCATCGCTCCGCACAATCCCAGATGGTTCTAAGATTGCGGGTACACCAGCAGTGACAAGAGCCCTTCGGATGATGTCGTTGAGAGCCGCGTGACGAGGAATGCGGCCAGCACTTCTAGCACAAGAAAGCCCGTGGTGTCCGAGATGATCGACTGGTTCTCCGCATCGACACTGGTGCGGGTGGACAGTCTGGGCTCCGAGACGAAGGCACACCGCCATGGTCAGTGTATGTCGGTCAAGGAGTGTGCCAACCGATGCTGAGGGAAAAGCCTGCAACCAAAGACCTGACTCCCTAGTGGAAACGGCCATGAAGGGAGCCCGCTCTTTCATATTACTAGCAGATAAAATATCTTCCTGTACCAGTTTGCAGAGCGGCTCGTCCCATAGTCGTTGGATTTTTGGTGAAATTGGAACCGAAACATTTGGACATGCTACTGACCAGGCATCTCTGGCATCTGACAAGTACGACGGCTCAGCGGAACCCAGAGATGGGTTAGTGATTCTCCCGTAGAGCTCGACAGTACTATGTACAGACGACAGAAAAGCTGGCAGTGCTACACTAGAAATTTTGCGGGTTCCCAGGCCAGGAATTGGTAGTGAAGCCTGGGCCCAAGTACGGTCATTCATGGGGCAATTTAGAATTTCGGTTAGTGAATTTTGCAATTGTTTGTCTAATAAAACTAGTTCTTCTGAAAATTTCCAAAGTTGAGAGCAACGGAGTACATACATAAATTTGGGAGCGAACAAACAATATCGTATGATAAAAAGTGCCATGTGGGGTTGAATTTTGAATAAGCGTTCTATTGTATTTTTGTTGAATGCTATTGTTTGATAACTTGTGTTTTGTACCTTTCTTAATAAACAAAAATATTTTTTATTTATTTCGTTAGTGAAGTGAGTGTGGCGAGTTGAAGTTGTCCAACTGATCACACTGACCCCATTAATTGATGTATCCAAAGTAAGATAAAAAAACAAACGCGTAGATGTTATTATTTTATGAAACCTCGTATCGTTGTAAATATTGTGATAAATATTTTAAGATAAGTTACGTTCCTATACAATTGTAAATACTGATACACTACTTTTATTAAAATAAACAAGCATACAATAATATTACTGGATGTGTTTTCTTTAGTTATCTTATAGTATGACTTCACGGTGACGTTCATTTTCGTTTGACAGCTGGAGCCCTTTACGCGGCGAACGATTGCCTTCACTCCGTAGCCACGACTCAGACTTAGCTGTTAAGGCATGCAGGGCCAACAGTGAGAGAGAGACGGTTTATTGGGTTTTAGTCCGTAGGCGCCTTGGGGTCTCCTTATGGTGATTTGGGCATGCGACCTCCCGCGGTGGCCCTTTAGCCTGGGGTCGTATCATTGATGACTTTGCGATCTCCGTCTTATAAAAAAAAATGGAGGAGTCGTTGTGGAAACGTCTTAGAAATCGTATTTTAAAAAGGGTTTAATGCTATAGCATCCCTATCGCTCACACAAAATTCATATCTGAGTGTACTTTTGAGATATGTAGTCAACTTTCTAAAAAAAGTATCATCTAATCAGAAACCACGCTTATAAATAAGCGGATTCACATTTAGCCAACTTTACTATAGGCCAATCATGACAAGTGGCAAGCTCGTCGATGTCTCCAGCGTACCAAACTCGAGATATATCACAAATAAATTAAATAATATGTAAATAAATACATTTACATTAATAAACATTTATATTCTCCCGACCAGGAATCGAACCCGGTACCTCCGTGTCTAATCCACGTACTTAACCGCTAGACCACGGAGGCAGTCAACTTTCTAGAAAATAAAATAAAATTATTTCCATTCTATTTTATTTTAACGATAAATACTGTCATAACATTACCTACCGATTTAATTTCCAGAAGTGGAAATAAATTGGCCTCACAAAATATTTTTTCCACGATGATTCCATTCAATTTGTTTTGCGATTTAGTTCCATTTTGTAGGTAAGTAGAATACTGTACGAGGACAATAAGTAATGTGGGATCGGAAAAGAACGTAACTTAAATTTAATTAAAAAGAATGTCCAAAAGAATGTTTTCCAAGTAAAATGGGCCCAATAAAATGTTCTCGTCCAATAATGATTTATTTTTTATTTGATAGTTAATATTATGTTGTGTTTTATAATCTGTAATTAATTTAATTTATTTTACCCTAGCATAACGACAATTGACAAAAACTTTTTTTTATGTTAATAATTACATAGTTTCGATCCCGCCGATTTGAAATCCAGTGTTTTATCTATAATAAAGTACCTGATCATAATAAAGAACCTAATCGTGTAAATAGTGCTTTGTAACTATTTCGTACATAAATTTTAACCAATTGACTATTTATTTAAATTTTATTTTAATGCTGGGGTAAAAGAGATGTTGTAATTAAGTTAAATAAAAACACAATTAATTGTTATGATTATTGAATTGTATTTAGTTGAGGCACACTGCAAAAAAGTTAGGGCCTGGTTTTGGGCGATCTCTTTTGTAGAATTGGGCTAAATATTGTACTTTTGACTATTTATTATTAACGCGGTATACTCAGACTTGGAAATCATCAAAAATATTGGATTGCGCGGGCGAGAGATGTACGAATGGAATGAGTCAAGATCCAGTTTATTTGTTGACCTGCCTTGAAAGTTGAACTTCACGAATTAACATCATTTAGCAGATAGTTATCATTGTTGACGCGACCTTTCTATTTTCTCCAAACTAATATCATAAATGTGATTTTTTACGCTGATCCTTTACTCAGTGGGAATGTTTTCATGTTGTCACACTAGCATAATTAATAATAATAATTTTAAAAAATATTGCACACAATTTACCAAGTATTGTTTTTTTTTACTAGCACCTCTTGTTACCTTGTGCTGATGGTAAGTGACGGACAGACTCGCTCTCTCTCTCCCTCCTCGCAGGCGCCCGCACACTAGCGGGCGACGCCGGCGGGCGGTGGTCGTTTGCATATTGCTCCCCGCCGTCCGCCATCAACACAAGGCGTCTCGAGGAACACCATCAGGTTTTTTGTCGGTGCGAGCCCGACATAACCTCCCCCCTGTCCCCCGACTCGAGTCCAATCTTATGAGTGCCTTCACTCCGTAGCCACGACTCAGACTTAGCTGTTAAGGCACGCAGGGCCAACAGTGAAAGAGAGACGATTTATAGAGTTTTAGTCCGTAGCATGCGAACTTCCGCGGTGGCCCTTCAGGCTGGGGTCGTATCATTGATGACTCTCGATTTAAAAAAAATGAAAAAATTGGCATTACGATGACAAAGTACTGTAAACGCAAGGATGAGTAAGATAAATATATGGAAATACGAAAACAATGAAAATTTGTATATAAATAAATGACATTTGCAAAGACATAGACATCACCATCCGATGTAAAGATTAGATTAATTCTGAAGCGCGGGAAAACCATTTCCTAAAATATTACTATGACTAATAAATAATGCAGATAAATCTGTATTGAAATATACTTGAGAAATTATCGCTGTCAAAGATATTTTCTTTTCAATAATGCTTACATGCTGGAGGAACTGGGGATCAAACAGCCTTTCCTCGACTGTACAATAACGCATTCTCACTTTCTTAAGACACGTGTCACGGCGTGGAGAAACATCCATGAAGCCCAGATAAATGGCAAATGGATGCAATGGATCATCTCCTAAATGAGTGCACCAGGAAAGCTTCAGCTTCAGTCAAATGGCGACCACAAACGACAAAGTTTTTTTTTTAATTTGCCGACGATTTTTAATTTGTAATTTGAATTTACATGCTACGGAAATGTAAAATGAAGTCGAATAAGGTAAAACGTCCAACTTTTATAGATAACAGTTTACAAAACACATATTTACTGAAGAATGACCGCCTCCGTGGTCTAGTGGTAACAAACGTTGCCGTGAACTCGGGAGGTCGTGGGTTCGATTGCCACCGGGGGCAAGTTGTACATTGTATAATTTGTCTCGGTCTGGGTGTTTATATGTATAATATGTATATATTTACAACAAAAAAATGTAGTTTATCAACCATCTAGTTTCCGTAACACAAGCCTAGTAGCTTACCACGGAAACTAGATGGCGCTTATATCCGTTTTGTTTCTTGTTCAATTAAATAATAAATAAATATTTCCAGACAGGTCACACAGCAATTTATGTACATTTCTGCCACTCATCATTATCAGGATATGGAGTCATCCTCATGCGAAGGTCGTCGTATGTGCGAGTACTATAATGTTTTACAATTTTTGTAAACATGTTTATTGTTTATGTTTAATTATTATAAACTAGACCTATATTAAAAGACCAGTTATTGTTATTTTATTTTTTTTTTATTTTATTTTAAAACTTTATTGTAAAAAAATACAAAAGGCGAACGTAATGCCGCTAGGCATTCTCTGCCCGTTAACCTTTGGGACATTGAGATCATTTAATATTGAGTACGGTGCAAATAAATAGAATAATCAATCGTAATAATATTTAAAAACTGAAATATATATATATATATATATATATATATATATATAAATATATACATATATATGGCAATACACATACATATAATAATATAGGTACATACACGTACATACTAATATTACATAAACTATATATATATATACATAATAAGAGTATAATTTAATTACTTATAACATAATACATTAATAATAATGATACCTTCAAAAACAACTACCACGTTCCCGTGAACCGGTTACATTACAAAAAAAAAAAAAAAAAAAAATTTGAAACAAAAAAAGTTAAACAAATAAAAAATAATTAAAAATTAGGCTATGGACTCATAGAAATAAGTATACACTCTTCTTTTGAATATTGCTCTGCTGGGTGCCTGTCTGATCTCAACAGGAAGTTTGTTCCAGAGGGATGAAGCGGATACAACAAAAGATTTGCTAACGAAGTTTGTGTGATGGGAAGGGATAGAAAGGAGAGAGTTATGTGAGGAGCGAAGAGTTTTATTGTGAAAGGAGCTGAGGTAAAAAAACATATCCTTTAAATATTTCGGTGTATCAGGTTCACTTAGCACAGAGAATAAAAGACATAGTGATCTCATATTTCTTCGTAAACGGATTGGCAGCCATTTAAGTTTTGCACGATATTCAGAAATATGGTCAAATTTGCGTAGCGAGAAAATAAACCTGATACACGTATTAAGGAGACGATCCATCCCATTAAGTTGATCCTCTGTCATGTTCACACAGCACACATCCCCGTAGTCAATAAGTGGCAATAGAAGACTCTGGGCTAGCGATATTTTTGCTTTTACTGGCAAGAAATGTTTTAGTTTATTTAACGAGTGAAGTGAGGCAAAAACTTTACGCTTCGTATTTGTGAGCTGTGTAGTCCATCCAAGATCAGAGTCGATAAATACACCTAGGTCCTTTACGTCGCTACAAAATGGGATGGGTGCGTTGTCAAACCAAACCGGCACCAGATCAGTGAGAACAATTTTAGATATGAGTCTGGAACTCCCAATCACTATGGCCTGACACTTGCTCGGATTGACCACCACCCCAAATCGTTTAGACCAGGAATTAATGTGAGACAGGTCCGTATTCAACCAAGCTATAGCACTATTTACGGTATTAATATCAGTTTGTATATAGAGTTGCAAGTCATCGGCGTAAAGATGATATTGGCAATGGAGAGAAAAGGTGATTGCATTTATAAATAAAGAAAATAAAAGAGGAGAAAGAATGCCACCCTGTGGTACCCCTGTGAACAGTTCACACCATGCAGACATATCCTGACCCACACGGACCTTTTGCCGGCGACCAATAAGATACTGTGAAAACCAGTCCAATGACTCTGATGATAATCTTAGACGAGAAAGCATAGCGATGAGCAGATCAGGATCAACTGTGTTAAAGGCATTCGTGAAATCAATTAATACCAATATAGTAACTTTTGATTCATCCATGCCATTTCTGATATCTTCAGTTACCTTAAGCAAAGCTGAAGTTGTGCTATGACCGGGGCGAAAACCAGATTGATGTGGATTGAGTAAATCATGTATAAAAAGAAAACTGGAAAGTTGCTTATAGACAATGTGCTCTAGTACTTTAGAAAGGAAAGGTAAAATTGAAATAGGACGATAGTGATTAGGAAGTGAAGGTGAGGGTTTTTTAGGAAGTGGTATAATGTACGCTTCTCGCCACGAGGAGGGAAACTGACTAGAACTGAGCGAGTAGTTAATTATATGGGTAATTGTGGGAAGTAAAAGGTCTATTATGGTAACGATCATAGCACGACCGATAGCGTCACATCCTACTGCTTTAGAAGTAATGGATTTAATCGTCTTAAGTATAATATCATCAGAAACTTCAGCAAATGTAAATGTTTCAATGTCTGGCAACGGATACTCGGCGATTTCAGTTAATGTTCGTGTCTTAATGTCTTTACTGAGCACAGGAGCAGAAGCAAAATGTTTATTGAGTTGATCGAGTGTAACATTGCCCAGATTGGTTTCACTATGAGACCGACCTAGGCCAACAGACTTTAGAAAATTCCAGGTTTTTGAGGGAGAATTACGTCGTATGTTTTCATAAAAATAATGTCGTTTTGCGACTCGACACATTTGATTGCACCGATTCCTTGCAACTCTATATAGCTCACTGTTTTCATCACTGCGGTTTTTACGGTACCTGCGATAAGCATTATCCCGCTTCTTCATCGCAAGGCGGATATCATCGCTGATCCATGGGGCTGGATCGCGCTTGAGTCTTGTGGGACGGATTGGTGCATGACTATCATATATTCTGATTACCTCTTTCCTAAATATGGACACCTTCTCATCAATGCTGTTGGCAGAAATAAGAGGTAGCCAATCAATATCAGACGCATCCGCGCGCAGTTTGCCTATATCTATGCGGCTGAAATGCCGCATGAAAATTGTTGGTGGACTATATTTGGGAGGTTTCGATTTGTACGACAGAAAAAGAAGATCATGGTGAGAAAAGGATGGGGCAAGAAGTTGACCATGAGAAGACACCAAGTCAGGGCGAGAAGTAAGCATCAGATCGAGAAGCGTGTCAGACATATCTAGGTGGTGAGTGGGGCCAGATGGCAAAAGGGATAAATTGACAGAAGATATAATATTGTTAAATTTGGCTGCACGAGACTTACAGACTATTTGATCACTGATGAGGCAAGTATTGAAGTCGCCCATTATAATATGATGTGAGTATAGTGCAACATGTTCCTCAAACATAGTTTCTAATTTAGCAAAATAATTTATCAACGGAGGACAGTACACTACACCCACAAGAGTTTTGGAACCTAATAATAGAACTTCAATAAACAAATATTCTGGAGAAGCCGAATATTCGTTAGGGGAACAAGAAACAATTTTATACGGCAAATCAGCACGCAGGTAAATCGCCACCCCGCCTCCATTACATCCCGTACGGTCATTACGTATAAGTACGTATCCCGGCAATGCATACGAGGCTGATGACAGACTCGGTTTGAGCCACGATTCAGACACTAGCACGGCGTCAACTACATTTGGAGAGGAAAAGGTTACAACTAGGTCCGTGTAATGTGCAGGCAGACTTTGTGCGTTAATATGGCACACATTGAAATTTCTATTGAAACTTCCCAAACGGTTAACAAGCAAGACATCCAAATCAAGAGCGTCATGAAATGAGTCACTACTCGTAGACCCATCACAGGACACAAAAGACTGTAAGGAGACATCATCATCAGAACTTGACATAGCAGCTACTTTGGAGGTATTGTAAATATAAGTTAATATATAAAATATACGTAAATAAATATATAATATCTGTAGGTATAATATAAATGATATGATAGAATACTACTAGAATTATAAAACAATATTAATATTCAAACTCTGCCAGTCCTGCCGGCAAGCGGGTTACAAAAACACTAGTTACACTGATTAACTTATGAGATACATACCGAAGTACATGCCTAATACAAAAAATCTATAAATATGTTCTACAAAAATAAAATTAAAATAATTAATAATAGTATTTAATACTATTTTTTTTAATTACTAAGTTATTAAACAATAGATGTAGCCTTAAATCATAATATTATGTAAGTAACACTCTGCCACAAATTAATATCCTAAAGTAACGAACGCCATCCATTTTACACAATATGAACTACAAAAAAAGTAAATAAATGAAACGCTCGTAATGAACGAATGGCAAGATGACGTTTAATACCACTTTATTGTAATTCCGAAACACTTGTATTCTTGCACAACTGGCATCGCGTGCCGCATTAAGCAAAAGTTTTTCTTGGCTCAATAATAACACGCATTGTACAACGAAAACGGAAAGACTCAATCTATTTCCGAACGCATACATGGCTGGGACTTAGCCAATTATTCCTTTGCCTTATCCATCCATTATGCCACAATTTTAAAAATAAAACAAAAAAATGCCTTTATTGCTGTATATAAGATGTTTAGGTATCCTATTATTTTATTATCATAAGTTTGATTAATATTGATTACCAATGTTGGTGATAAAGTGACATGTAATAATTAAAGGATTATTTATATATTATCAAAATGATCAGCAAATACAAGTTTTCAGGTTTCAACCATAAAACCAAGAATGAATATTGACAAATTAAGTGCAGTGACCAAGTAGTGCAGTATATCTTATTAATCTAAATTCAACAATACAAGTCCACTGCAGAAATGCTTATGGTCCCAACTACATGTACCCACTTGTAACTTGCATGGGATGCCAAGATACAGCACTTTTATTCTATTCCCATGCCCAAACATGTTGTAATTTTGTATGAATTGGCCACAATCTGACATACCAACAAGACAAGACACTTTATCATAGCCTCTGCACCACACCCACAGCACTGGATCCATCAATTAATTTCTAATGACAGTGATAGGATAAGTATCATTACCTACACATTTGTAATTAGTACCTAATAAATATATAATTTAGACACAAAATAGCTATTATTCAGGACAATACTTATTTCCCGGGCCGGCAAATAGAAGAGCACAGGACACCGAATGCATTTTCCTTCATTAAAACTTTTATTAATTAATTCATAGACCACCAAAAGACTACATGTTGTATATCATTATTTGTTTTTGTGTATGTAATCAAAATTTATTATAATCAATTACAATTTAGTTTGCTTTATTTGTATGTGTAAAGAATGCACTCTGGCGACCAACGCCCTCCACCCCACCAATCCGAGTTCCAATTAGCTAAATCCCATACCCTATATATAACAAATAAGGCAGAGTGTTAAAAACAGTACAACAAAATAAACATATATACTATTAAGCTTTTTTATTAAGCAAAGCGTCCACTCCAGTATGTTAGTATGCAAGTCTATTTAACCACCCTTTGAGCTCTTTTAGGGCGCTCTCTAGGCTGTTCACTATGCAATTGGTGAGCAGCAGCTGCCATTGCCTCCAAGGCCTTTAGTTCCAGATGGTTCTGCAGTTTATGTTTAGACCCGTCGGGCAACTTCACCACAACAATCCCATCCTGGGTCCAACAGCTCCTTAGGCCATAAATACTGCGTGCATCTACAAGCAACTGCTGCCGACGTTTAATTAAAAATTCAGAGCAGCTGAATGGAGTTCCTTTAAATTTACTTTTGTTCTTCCATACCAACTGTCGAAGTCTGAAATCTCCAAAACGCATAAGAACAGTCCGTGTCGAAGAGTCACTGTGAGTCCCCAGACGGTAGCATGAACGCAGTGACTGCACATCAGCATTGGGGATTCCAAGTTTGTTCCGTATCACATCTACCACCACCTGTAATATGTTTTCTCCGGGCTGCTCGGGGATGCCCTTTAGTAAAAGGCAATCTGATCTGCTTCTAGTTTCCAATCCATCAATTGTTGCTTGCATTTCAACTACTTGTTGTCTCAGTAACGACATCATTTCAAATGCAAAATTTTTGAATTCCTGGAACTCCTTAGCAATGGTATCCAATGTAAGCTTAGGAGCAGCTCCTTCCCGTGCAGCAAGTAACTGAGATTCAAATTCAGTCATTCTACCAGCCAATCTGCTCTCCAACAGCTGTTGGGACTGAAGAATCTTGTCTGTAGATGCCATTTTCGGTTAAGTGTCACCAGTGTAAAAAAAATATATTTGAGAGTTAAATTCCCGGCAGGGTTAGGGCAAAAACTTTATCACTAGCTTTGCATATATACTTTTTCTACATAAATATATAAAATATGTTTAATATTAAGACTTTAAACTATTAAAAACAAATTAAATATTATTAGAGACGAAAAACACTTGTTTACTTTACACCTACCCTCCTTTTTTTTTTATTGTTGTTATTGTTACTTTGTCGCAAACGTTATTAGTTGATTTCGTTATTTAATTTAGAGGTTGCGTCATAATTACACAATATTATTTAATTCTGCCTCCGTGGTCCAGCGGTTAAGTCCGTGGATTTAGACTCGGAGGTACCGGATTCGATTCCTGGTCGGGACACAAAAATATTTATTAATGTAAATAAATAAATAAATATAAATAAATAAATATTTCCAGACAGGTCACACAGCGCCATCTAGTTTCCGTGGTAAGCTACGAGGCTTGTGTTACGGAAACTAGATGGTTGATAAACTACATATTATACTTTTTTTTTTGTAAATATATACATATTATACATATAAACACCCAGACCGAGACAAATTATACAATGTACAACTTGCCCCCGGTGAGAATCGAACCCACGACCTCCCGAGTTCACGGCAACGTTTGTTACCACTAGACCAGAATACATTTAAGTAATTAATATTTAATTTATTTGTGATATTTCTCGAGTTTGGTACGCTGGAGACATCGACGAGCTTGCCACTTGTCATGATTGGCCTATAGTAAAGTTGGCTAAATGTGAATCCGCTTATTTATAAGCGCGGTTTCTGACCACCCCGAAAGGGAAACGGTCGTGATGATACTTTACTTTACTTTTTATTTAATTCTCAACTCTATAAGCGCTGGACATTGACATCAACTTTAATAGCGTAATAATCGTATATATGTAGTTAACGGATTTATATAACGTTTGCGCTTAAGAAAAGGAATAGAGCTGCTGCAACCCTAATTAAGTTGATTTGCACAGACGCTAAGAAGGTCGAGCACTTATAGAGTTGAGAAAATTTTGTAAGCTCTGACATAAATAACGAAATCCAATAATAACCTTTGCGCTTGTAACAGAATATTACATAGTAATGTAATACGGCTTATCCCTTTCAGCACGACAAAAAATAGTAAAAGGTATTAATAACTTTGAAATACTTCAGTTCTAATAAAGTATCTAATAAAAATTGTGAAAAAAAAAACCCACTAGCGAATTCCATAAAGCCCCCTCCGCATATTCGTGCGTTGTTGTTTTCTAATGTATTACGCACCTTCGTTCGTTGGATAATATGTTAGAAATAAAAAGCACTATTGTATGTTTTTTTTTAAAAAAAAGGACTATGGACTAGCCTAACAATTTAATAAAGATAATCACTAAGTAGCTAGATGCTATGCATGATCTATCGAGGCTGATTTGGAGCGGCAAAACAGAATTTGTCGACCGCTCGAAATTTTTTATAACGCACGCTTGGTACTGTCCGTGCTGAAAGGGTTATATTAAGTATAAATGTATTTATCGCTTTTGCATCCCTCTCACTCGCACAATATAGCATTTTTATTTTATGGCAATATTTATTCAAAATATTGATAAATTAAGATTAAATACAAACTAATAATATTGTAATATTAATTTTATTTTATATTTTGTAAATATATTTTTCGAATAAATGAATGTACAGTTCTCCCAAAGTGATAATGCGCATAGAAATCTTCGTCACTGTTCGGCAACGGTCGTATTCCCCGAGCGTCGGAAGACGATATGTATATAGAGTGGTTAAGTGTATTTTCTTCATGCATAATTTAGTAGAATTATGTGTTTTGTGCTAGTTGTTAGTACGTTTTCCTATTTTACAAAATAAACTATTTAAAGTTGAATAAGATAATTAAAGTTGAAATTAAATTCACCTTTGAAAACAAAACCAAGAACGGTGTGTAATATCAGCTCTATATAATTCCACTCAGAGAGAACACATGCAGTCACCGACCGCCCGAATTGTTTTCGATTGTGTACACATGATATTGACTTCTATTTCTTTCGAACAAGGTGCAAAATGCAAGTGCAATGTTTAGGCTCTTACGATTCAATGATTCGGGTGTTTCCGGGAATACGACAATTAGCGAAGATCTGTATGTGCATTATTAATTTGGGAATACTGTACTTATAGTTTAAATAATATCAATATTAGACGGAAATCACATAAATACTCTTTAAGGAGATTTTAGGTCGGTACGTCGCACGTAACCTTGAGTTTGACAGTTACATTCCACGTACGTAGTGACGTGCTGAGGCGTCGTCCCTCCGTTCGACAGCTGGAGTGACTTTTTTGATGTGAGTATATGGCACAAAAATAATGTAACAAACATTGAGTATGAAAATAATATCCTTCTATTTGATAGAAACCAAGCACGCGCACAATATTGAGAGAGCACGCTCCATAGAAGCCTAAGGAAGGAAGGATGGAATTACCGACACTTTCAAAGATCAAATAACACATTACTACCTGATTCTCGTATGGCTGATATTTATTTATTTTTAATGATTATGTCGTAGAAACAGCACACGCTTGGTTTTTAAAAACGATTATAAAGGTTAAACTATTGAATTAAAACCAGGTAACACTGAACTTGAGTATATTCAGTTCAACCGGACGATTTAAAATTACAGGTTAAAAATTTATAAATTAAAAAAAAAAAACCATTAACTTAGTCTCCCTGAACGCCTCCTCCATTTAACATTTTCTTCTAGTTGTCAAACAAAAAGAAGTTTTATAAATAAATAAATATTTCCAGACAGGTCACACAGCGCCATCTAATTTCCGTGGTAACCTACGAGGCTTGTGTTACGGAAACTAGATGGTTGATAAACTACATATTATACTTTTTTTTTGTAAATATATACATATTAAACATATAAACACCCAGACCGAGACAAATTATACAATGTACAACTTGCCCCCGGTGGGAATCGAACCCACGACCTCCCGAGTTCACGGCAACGTTTGTTACCACTAGACCACGGAAGCTGTCAAAGTTTCTGTAATAGTTACGATAAAAGTTAAAAATAGATGATCCGACGACTACTGTGTGCTTAGTGTAAAATGCAAGTTTTGGAAAACGTAACTGCTGTAGTTACGTTTTTTTTATTTTACATTGCTTGTTATTGCAAGTTTGGCTATAATAACAGGCAATGAACATCGAAAATTCAGAAAAAAAAAACTCTACTACTATAGTTGCGTTTACGAAACTTCACTGTCACACTAGGCATACTGTTCACTTCCACAGCGCAACGTTCGTTCCCTGGCAACTGTATCACGCCATAAAATAAAGGTTTGTTATTGGTCCAATTACGAACGGTGGGAATTGTCGTTAACCAATCAGAAAGGGCGTTGGAATTACGAATGTTGCCACTGAGAATTAAATTGAATTCATTCAAGTCCGAATACATCGATACTAAAACTCGTATTCGTACTTTATTATTAACATAGTTCCAGAAGTTCCCCTGGAGGAGAGCCAAAATTGTAGAAGCTAACACCATTGGTACGTGAACCACTACGAGGACGGGTGGTTGTCGCAAACCCAAGTCAAGTTCATTATACGAATCCAAAAAACATGTGTCCGCAAATATGCTTTTTAAGGGGCGGAGCGTTATGAACAAATATTAGGTGCAATTTCCAGCCAGCGTTCTTATTATCTGCCGGTAACTATAGGTACTACTCGTTGATATAAATATCTGTATGAAATGCCCCGTCCTTACCAACTTAAAAATATTTGTAAATTTTCCTGTTCCATGTTTTTATTTTATTCTAGCACGGCTTGTGGCCTTCCGCCCACCTGATAGTAAATAGCGCATATGGAAAGTTAGCAACTGGAATCAGACACTCATGACTGACATCAGTCCCTAACACTATGCCGGCTTGACTGGGCATGACGGTATTTCGAGCCTGATCCCGAAACGTGTGGATACACTTTATTGGGTTTATCGGCACGAACGGTGGATACTTCCCCGCCCCGACAGACTGGGCAATTTACCACCATCAGTACGCCTACCACCTATTAAATAAATGATACAAGATCCGTACTAAGAGCGACCTCTACCAATCGAGTATTCAAATAAAATCGAAAAATAAAATAAATAAAATTTAAGAAATACCTATTAGCATGAAAATACCACTTTTTTGGCACAAGTCGTTCGTTTAATAAAAATTCTAACATTTGATGCTAATTTCGTATGTCAGTACCGTGTTGAAAGGAGGGTTAATGATGTTACTTTTTGACATATGTCACTATGTTGACAGATGTTGGCGAATATTACACTCTTTGTTTACAGTAATTTTTTACACTATATTTGTCAAAACACAAAGTTATTTAACATTAAATCACATTACTGTTAGTAGGTAGTATTTACTTAGCAAAAGCAACTTTAATTTTCCTTTCAAATTCACTTTTAAACATTTTGACACAGTCATCAATGGGCATAATATTATTAAATATAATGGGAGTTAAGAACTTTTTAGTTCTTTTACCATAATAGTTGTTATACCGGTACTCATTGGTGGTTAGCTTGTCACTTTAGATTTTTTTCTTAGCCAATGACGTGTGTTTACGTATACCTATACGTTAAACATGTCAAAAGATAATCAACCTTTCTGAAACACAAAAAAATCAAATCAAAAATGTATTTATTTCTTTTAAAATAGATTTTTACAAAGTTATCACAGAGGCTCCCGTACAAGGCCGGTTTGGACCCGTGCTACAGGCAGCCCCGCTCCCACTTCGAGTTTATATAATGAATAGAAAATAAATAATAATAACTTCGACTTAAAAACTTATAACTATGGTTAAATAATAAGAGAAAATTAAATATATACACTATTAATATAATAACAATATTCGGCAACTTGCCGATAGTCTAACACCCGTTTTCACAATAGTTCCTCCACTCAATTATTCCTTTCAGCTATCAAACGGACACCTCTACGCTCGAGGAATTATACTTACAAACTCGAGGTACATCGCGATGGACCTTGAAAGCCCCTTGAAGGGTGTTTTTGTACCCCTCATTCCGAATCAAGCCCAGTGTGCTTAACGTAACTGCTGTAGTTACGTTTTTTTATTTTACATTGCGTGTTATTGCAAGTTTGGCTATAATAACAAGCAATGAACATCGTAAGTTAAGTAAAAAAACTCTACTACTATAGTTGCGTTTACGAAATTTCACTGTCACACTAGGCATACAGAGCGCTTAGAATGAATATGGTACTTTTTGTACTTAGTTGACTAGTAATGGCAATCGCCACTAAGACATTTGTGCCACTCGGAAATATTGCCATTTTTTTAGTTTTGACGTTTCACATTACTTCACTAAATTTGATCTTAAAAGCGACACTATAGTGTAATGACAAAGGTTTTTTTTTATTTTTTTTTTTAATTATTTTTTATTTCCATTGCCTTTATTAGCGTATTTTATAAAAAAGTTTATTTGATTCGGATACTCTATCGCTGAATGTCGTCCTTAAACGTATCTAAGAATATGAAGCAATAATAACCTAAATGATTATCAATTCCAAGGATGTGTTGTCAAACGGCTTAGGTGTTTTTTTTTTTTTAAAACAAATTTAAATATCAATTGTTTAGAGTCACTTGGGGTCACCTTTGTCGTAAAATAAAGATTAAATTAGATCGAATATATATAAACTCAGGCGAATTCGAAATATAGTTAGTCGGTGTATTCGATTAAAAAGAAACATGGCGAAACTTTTGGTGAGTACTCAATAATATACTATCTGATTATTAATTTTGAACAAAATTCTATGACGTTTCCTCTACGACTTCTCTATTTATTTATTTATTTATTTAGTACACACAGCAGTACATATATTATCACACACATAACATAGTATAATTATAGCTTATCTAATATATGTACCAATTAGGTGTCACAGCATTCACCAATATAAAAAGAAGAAGAAATTAAAAACTTATTACTGTTAAAACAATTAAAAACTTACTACTGTTAAAACAAAAAAAAAAAAAAAAAAAAAAACAAAAACTATCAAATTTACAAAATAAAAATATGACTTCTAAAATAAAATTATACATTTTTCTCTTTTTTAATAGAATTAATCTACTCAACCATTCCTTCCTGTTGCCAAACGGGAGCCTCTTAAGGGATCCATGATGTTTTTTCTCCCGATGGATGATGAATGAGTTGGTAGGGAAGGCCTATACAGCCAAGTCTGACGTAATATATCTTTCTTTTTTATGAGTTAATGAGGTCATCATCAAATTCCAGATGCTGCAGAATTTGATGCTTTTCTTGGAGTCACTCGCGGCATTATAGCCCAAACACGTCGTGTAAAATATGGGAGTCCACAGCGCGGGAAAACCGCAAAAAATAAACTACAACTTGTGCCCCATATCCAAAGTCCAATTTATCGTTTTCCATAACTATTCACATTGTAGAACATTATTAAACAAAACAACACCACTTATGACCAACAATATTTACAGTAAATTAATTCACAAAATAAAAACTTGCACTTGACATGTCCGCGCAAAATGGCGCGAACGACTCTCTAAAGGATCCTTGAAATCAGAATTGTTGATGTTAATGTGCTGCAATGTAAATAATTATGGAAAACGATAAATTGATCTTTAAATATGGGGCACAAGTTGCAGTTTATTTTTTGCGGTTTTCCCGCGCTGTCAACTCCCATATTTTACCCGACGTGTTTGAGCTATGGTGCCGCGAGTGACTCCAAGAAAAGCATCAAATTCTGCAGCATCTGGAATTTGATGATAATCTCATTAAAAAGAAAGATATATTAATCATCGGGAGAAGAGAATCAAAAAAAATAAATTCCATCAAACGTATCGGCATTTCGCTACTTTTGAGAAATAAAACTGTCTAACTCAAACTTTTTTCAAAACTCAACTTTTGACAAAACTTTCTTTGTAATTAAAATATTGCTAATGTCGAATGAATATTTTTAAGGAAAAATCAACATTATTATTAGATAACATTATTATTTTAACAGTATTGTGGTAGATCACTTTTTTAGTCGACTGTACATCGCGACCTTGAAGCGTGTTTATGTTATTTTTGGCTAATATTTATATTATTTAAACTTGTATTTCTTATCGTTAACATTTTAAACCAAACAAATTGTAAAAACTTATTCAAATGATATTTCGTTCCAAAATTATAAATAATTTTCGTGACACATGAATATTCATAATATGAAAGAGACAGACTTGTGGATGTCAAAAGTGCTAGAGCGTGAATCTGACAAAATGAACATTTAAAATACGGGAACGCAATCTTCAATGTTGCCAGAAAAAAAACTTATCTCACCAGAATTATTTAAAATAATAACATTTTTATCCTTTCGAGATTTGGAGAGTTTACAACTAAGAATAGGGCGACATGTGTGAATGTGGATTGGACGTGGAGGATTTGAATCATATATTTTTTTCTTGCCCTTTATATGACCGCTCCTTATTCATATGCTCTCTTATTTTACTCCGAGTTCCATTTCCTACTAATATTTCATCTGTACTTGTATATAATAAGCGAAGTAAATTCATATATAATATCATTGGTTCATTCATTGTAGATAATAATATTAAAATATAAATATAACTAAGTATCCTTATTGTATATTCTTATAAATACTTCTTTGATCCTATTCCAATTTTTTCGAATCCCTTTTATTTGACCCGTCTTTGACACTGGAAAATTGTTACTAATGCCAAAACGGAAAAAAAAACTAAGAATAGGTATCGATGTGCCGACAGCTGAAAGGAATAATTGAGTTTGAGTGGAGGAGCCGTTGTGGAAATTTCTAAGAATACGCGTTAACTGTGCAAGCCTCGAAATGCAAAACTACTTTAGCATTTTGACATTCTTAAGTCTGTGCTACAGTTTCCGAATATTATAATAATCCACGTTTAACATTTAGATAGTTCGTCAATTTGTTATTTCAGCCAATGACGTGCCTTTCGAAAACTGTCGATATGCCGTGTATCAGTTGTCATTCATTCAATTACAATTGAATGCATTTTTTATTACCATATTAAAACGTAATTAGGATTTCTAAATCGTCATGTCTATATTACCTAATTGTTTCTTGGTAACAGAACGGCTGTCTAAATAGTACCACAGGTTGCCATGAAAAAACGACTTTTATGACTTATGTATTTGTATTTATTTCAGTTGATCTGTGCTTTGGCACTTGTAGCTGTGGTTGCTGCCAGCCCAAATAGTAAGTATTTTTTCCATAATTTTAAACTATACAATATAATAACATTATTATTGTTTAATTTTGCGACCGATTATTGAAATTTATTCAAAGGAGCATAAAATTAAAAAAACAGGTTTAACTGTTGTGCTTTCCTCTGGCTGGCACATATTTTTTTTTATGATATTACTCGAGTTTGGTACGCTGGAGACATCGACGAGCTTGCCACTTGTCATGATTAGCCTATAGTCAAGTTGGCTAACTGTAAATCCACTTCTTTATAGGCGTGGTTTCTGACCACCTCGAAAATAAAATGGTCCTGATAATACTTTTTTCGACCAAAATTTAGAGATAATCCTTGACAATTCTGTCCGCGCCGCATGAATTGAACCACGAAGCCAGAACATACTTAATTAAATTACCTTTCTTTAAGAAAATTAAATTAATTAATTTATTATTAGGAGGAGGTTACCACCAAGAGGGACACCAGGACTACGATCACGACCACGGTTTCGGTGGTGGTCAACACGGTGGCGGTCACGGCGGTGGTCATGGCGGTGGTCACGGTCACCAACAAAACTATGATCACGACATCGGTTTCGGCGGTGGTCAGCACGGCGGTGGTATGCCCGACCACCATCAGAACTACGATCACGACCACGGATTCGGAGGTGGTCAACACGGTGGTGGTTTCCAAGACCACCACAATCAATATCAACACGGCCGCGGACATCATTAAACTTTTTTCGACTGCATTTAGCTAATAAATCTTACATAAGTTTGTCTGTTTTTTACTTATCTGATGATGAGCTGAATATGGGTTTGGATAGACCAATGGGCGAAATAAAAGCAAATAAAGGTTTTACACACTTTTATATAAATTTAAATAATAAAAAATATGTCGATGAGCTTGGTCACCACGGGTTGGCGTGTTCCAAAACTGCGGGTCGCTTATTCCGTCATAGCGCTAGAACACTTGCAGTGGTTTCGACCCCATCTATTTTAGAACCCACCGGTTTGATTCGAGACAATTGCAAGCGTCCACATGGAATGACAAGTGTCAAGGCCAATCCCTCGTATGGGTTTTTAACTTCAGTTAGAACTTATGGTCGACCGGCGTAACAATTCAAATGGAATGTTCTTGGACGTGTCAGAATGTCAAGTGCTATCTTTTGTTTCGAAAATTACTTCACTGTGCATATTATTTGTCAAAAGTGGTGTTGTTTTGTTTAATAATGTGCTACAATGTGAATAATTATAGAAAACGGTATATTTGACTTTAAATATAGGGCACAAGCTGCAGTATATTTTTTCGGTTTTGCGTTGTGAACTCCCGACGACGTGTAATGCATTAATTTCTGCAACATCTGGAATTTAATGATAACCTCATTAACTTATTAAAAGAAATATAAATATTACGTCTGGCTTTCAATGATCTTTATCATTGAGAAATATTAGTCAGAATTATAAACCCAATCATATATTTTTAGCATTACTTATATAAAAAGAAATGTTCCGATGGATGATGAAAGTATGACGTAATTTTTTATGAGTTAATGAGGTCATCATCAAATTCCAGATGCTGCAGAATTTGATGCTTTTCTTGGAGTCACTCGCGACATTTTGCTCAAACACGTCGGGTAAAATATGGGAGTCTACAGCGCGGGAAGACCGCAAAAAATAAACTGCAACTTGTACCCCATACTCAAAGTCCAATGTATCGTTTTCCATAACTATTCACATTGTAGAACATTCTTAAACAAAACAACATCACTTTTGACCAACAATATTCACAGTAAATTAATTTAGAAAACAAAAACTTGCACATGTCAGCGCAAAATGGCGCAAAAGACTCCTTTTTTTGTTCTATTCTCCCATGAAAGGAAAGGCAAAGTGTCTAGCCTATACAGCCAAGACTATAATCTTTCTTTTAATGAGTTAATTAGGTAATAAAAGAAATATATGAGTCTTTACGCATCTTAAGTCCAGTATCAAGCATTCTCTTTTAAATATGAATTTCCTTCAACCTATAAAAAACTTGAACCGGTTTGTATTTTTATGTATTAAATTGACTATTATTGTATATTTTATTTATTACATCCTTCTGACGTAGATATGTGAAACTTCTGGCTCTCTAAAAGATAAAAGCGAAATATGACTTACATAATGAATACAAGATTAGATTGTACTCATAAATCTGAAAGAGTTGACCAAAACAACCAAAATTTAAATGATAAAAAGGTGCTTCAAATTCAATATTATTTATTGCAAAAGACAAGTCTCCCAGAAAAGTGACCTTCACCAATCAGTTATCTCAATAAATGTTTACCTTAAAACCTTTTATATAATAAAATACGCTAACAAGGGGAGCGGTGATACCCATGATTATGCCTAACGAAATCTGATCAAGGCTATAGGATTATTTTTATATTAAAAACAGTAATATATATACCTTACATATTTATATAATCACATTACACTACACTACATTACACTACACTACACCCAATAAGTATTAAATAATATTAGGTTTGAGCCAGATTACCACAGACTAAGCTTTTGGTTAGTTTCATTGTGCCTCCAGTCTCCTACATAAATATTGTTACTAATATTAAGCTTTGTGGGAGAAAACAAATACCTTTTTTTGTTATATTATTTTTTATATTGGGTTTGGATGGCTTGAAAATCGAAAAATGCTGTAAGACCAATTATCTATAACCATCATCAGCCTGTATCTCTCCATTACCGAATGTATCCAAGGCTCGCCACTTAACGCGATCTTTCGCCACTCTCATTCAACCAGCGACCTTCTTCAGGACATCCGTCCATCTGGCGGAGGGTCGTCCCACTATGCGTCTTCCCGTACGTGGTCTTCACCCTAGAACCCGTTTGCCCTATCGTTCGGTTCTGCGGCAGATGTGCCCATTGCCACTTCAGCTTGCTAATTTTAAAAGCTATTTCAGTAACTTATTATGTACTTGAAGTAGGTAATTCTTTAGTTATTTTCGTTACTTTTTTTTTATTTCTAAAAGAATTTGTATGTTTATTATATATATATATATATCATTTATACGAAGTAGGTAGTTAAATACAAAAATATTAAAATAAAATTGATTAAAAAACTAATTATAAATAAAACTAAAACTAAAAATACCTATGAAATTAAAGCTATTCTACAAAATAAACTAAGGGCTTACCACCAGGGAGGGTACCTAAAACGCTCGCCGCATTTCCTCGTTGAATTATTATGGACATATTCTGTTTTAGGTAGTTATGGAATCGCCACACTCTTGGAAAATTCGTTTACCCAGCTCTTTTATGAATTTGTGGGTATCAAGAGAATATACCCCCATTGTTTCAACCCCATATATATATATTTTTTAATTGTTTCAGCTTTAGTTTTTCGAATAATATTTAGTTTTTGTATACTTATTGAAAATTTTATAATTTTGTTATTTCTTATAGGCAATAAGAGGCTACTGTGGTAATGTGGTGGTCGCCTATAATAGGTGCAACATCTAACTTCTGATTTAGTGTTAAGTACAAATAAGCATAGCTGGGCATTAACTCGTTAATCCGTTAATCGTTAATTAACGAAGTTAACATTTTGATTAACGGGTTAACTTTTAAGTTAACCTTTAAAAATGTTAACGGACACGTTAACTTTCGTTAATATGCAGAAGTCCGTTAATCGTTAATCCAATGCCACTATTTACCGCACGGCACCGCGGTGTGGCGCGAAAAACAGGTTCAGACAAGTATGAAACGACAAGTGGCGGGCGCGGTGGCGCGTGAGACAAAAACAAAACTAGATATATTTTGCCGGCGCGTGCGAGTAAGAAAACTGCGAAGTACTAGCGCCAGTGCTTAGAGTGACGAGTGTTATGTTTGTTGTTATTATAAATTACTGTCAGTGATAATTTACGTGTTAATAAAGAAGAGTGCAGTGTAATTAGTTAGATAGAAAAGTGTACTGTGCAGTGTAGTAATTAAAACTATATCATGGAAGCGGTCCTGATGAGAATCCTTGGCCACATTTGACTGAGTATGTGGAATTTGTATCCAGATCGGGCCAGCAAATACTTTTTGCTTGTAAGCGTTGCTTGCCGAAAGACACCAAAATAACATGAGTCACAATACGTACAGTTTGAAGAGATTGTTAAGGCGGGCTCTAACCGAGGAAGACAAAAAAGAGAACTCGTTCTGACAATATTATATATTAACCTGTTAACTTCCAGAACCTAAACCAACAGGTTTTATAAGTTCACTAACGCAACGATATAAAAATGCAATTTTACACATATTAACGGATTAACGATTAACATTAACTACCGTTAATTCTTCCGAAATGTAACGCTTTAACGTTTAACGAAGCTAACTTTTTTTGTAGCGGATTAACGATTAACGAAGTTAACTATTTGATTAACGGTGCCCAGCTATGGCTACTGTGGTAATGTGGTGGTCGCCTATAATAGGTGCAACATCTAACTTCTGATTTAGTGTTAAGTACAAATAAGTGTGTGATGTTAGCACTGTTGGCTACCCTATTATAAATAAATAAAAATTCGTTCTCCCACAAATATCAACTATCATAATTTTATCTATTAGAGAAATACTAAGCATAGGTTTTTTACATTGCTCACTGAGCGACCTGATAAGGCCAATGGGGCAAAGCTTTTTGTAAATGTCGCTAGCGGCAATGGTACCTTGTTTTACACCTATATCGCATCATTTTTTAATGTTTTGGTAGTTTTTAATTTTTATAACAAAAAAAATGTATTTTAAATTAACGTTACCTACGAGTACCTTAAAAGACGAAATAAAAAAGCTCACACCGTCTTTAAAAGAAAAAAAGGTTTTAATAATGGAACGGCAATTTTGAGATCACCATGTCTTGGATTTCGCTTAGAAATCTCGATTTGTACACTTAAAAGCTGCTCACTTCGGCATATTATCCAGAAAATTATAAATTTCGTAATAAAAATACAAGTTTTCTATGCAACTGACAGTTATATTAGGTACCATCTATCATGCGCCATCTATCGTAATAAAAAGTTAGTGATACACCCCATTAATAATAAAATTACAAATTTCATTAGGGCGACAACCAGACGCCACATAGTAGATATATTTTTTTAAAAGTCGATGAATTATATACGAATCGGTATTTGAAAATCATGTCCTGCAACAATGTTGATATTCCTGACGAAGCGAGCCTCATTCATCTACTCTGCCATGCATGTATACCTTTTTAGTATAATTGTGTATCTTTTAATTTATAAGTGTCTACCCTGTAACTAATATATATATATATATATTACTACGTGGGAACAGGAACAGGTTGAAAAACAGCGTCGTGCAGGTGTAAGTACCTGTACTGCTGCACGACAACAGCTGACACCTGATTCCTTTTGTCACATATTGTTTGAAATTGTAAAACTATGTGATACTGCAATGACCTTCCAATGAAGGTCATTGGATACTGTTATGGGACAAAATGGTTTTTTTAATTATTTTTTTATTTAAAGGTTTCTCTTATCATTTTCCATTTAGAGTGACCATTTAGGATAATCTATAACGATTTAAGTTTGTCAACCATCATTATTTATTATTTTATTTATTTATTATTATTTTAATGTAAGTCCTACCTACCTATAATAAAGTAGAAAGAAAGAAAATTTATTTGTCACATTAACTTAAAATTTAAAGTTCATAAAAAAAGTATTATCACAACAGTATCCCTTTCGAGGTGGTCAAAAACCATACTTTATAGAAAAGCGATAACTAAAAAAAGTAAAATTATAAAGTTAATAAAAAAAAATTTAAAAACCCCGAAGTGTATTTTTTTTTTTTTAATGGTGTAGTTAAGCAAGCAGTTATCACACTTTTTGGCGACGGAAATCTTGGCCTTAATATTTTTTATTTTTAAATTTATTTACTATACTTTTATATTGTCAATATCGCAGCACAATTATTTATCTCGAGTTATGTATGATAAAACATAGATAAAGACATCTCAGGTCAAAAACATAGAATATGCAACGCCGCATAATCTAGGGAAAGCTATAAAAACGACGGATTAAACCAAACATTCACAGTATCAATTTATATTTTGTCTAAGCAAGTTAGTATTGTGTGAGAAAAGAAATGGCGAAACTCATGGTAGGTAATATAGTTGATTTTGTGTTGTGAGAAATAATGTAAAAGTGTAAAATAAAGTATAATTACGACCGTGTCCCTTCTGGGGTGATCAGAAACAAAAAACGAATTCAAATGAGAATGCCAATTTTTCTTAGAGAAATGAAGAATTGACAATTTTTTTTTTACATTAATAATTACATAGTTTCGATCCCGCCGATTTGAAATCCAATGTTTTATCTATAATAAAGTACCTGGTTATAATAAAGAACCTAATCGTATAAATAGTGCTTTGTAACTATTTAATAAATAAATTTTAACCAATTGACTATTTAATTAAATTATATTTTAATGCTGGGATAAAAGAGATGTAATTAAATTTATAAAAAAACACAATTGTTTTTTTTTTTTTTTTATTTGAGGCACGCTGCAAAAAACTTGGGGCCTAGTTTTGGAAATCTTTTTTACTATAGACCCATCATGACAAGTC
Organism: Tinea semifulvella; assembly: GCA_910589645.1. NCBI lineage: Eukaryota > Metazoa > Arthropoda > Insecta > Lepidoptera > Tineidae > Tinea > Tinea semifulvella. The sequence goes on from OU342612.1 coordinate 5,898,968, forward strand.
GATGTTTTAGTGTATCAAATTTAAGAAATATAACAAATCAGTTAAATAAATTATTAACAGGAATCGAACCCGAATCACGGACTTTGATAGATGTCTATTTAAAAAAGCAATGATAGTAATTTTTCTTTTTATAACTGTCACCATACCAGCAGCTAGTCTAGTAAGGGTAACTCCTAGACATCCACTGTTGGAGATGGGCCTTCCAGAATACACTTCTGGAGAATTTGGCCTAAACTCGCCACCAAGGAATATCTCGCCACGCTGGCCAGGCGGGTTGGCGAGGGTCTAATATCAATTGTATTAGTTTAACCAGGACTGACGGCTTCTCCGAGGCAAGAGGTGGTGTTGTAAATCTATGACAAACATACGTAAGAGATTTTAATGCGTTCTTACAACAGAGGTACCATCCTCGCTATAGAGAGGGGAAATGTTGCCAATCTCTTGGGAATATCTCCTATGACCGCCTCCGTGGTCTAGTGGTAACAAACGTTGCCGTGAACTCGGGAGGTCGTGGGTTCGATTCCCACCGGGGGCAAGTTGTACATTGTATAATTTGTCTCGGTCTGGGTGTTTATATGTATAATATGTATATATTTACACAAAAAAAAAAAAGTATAATATGTAGTTTATCAACCATCTAGTTTCATCATTCATTCATTATCAATCATCTGTGTGACCTGTCTTAAATATTTATTTATTTATTTATATCTCTGATATTTTTTTTATTTATAGTTTATCTTTTTTATTACTCAATATTTAAATAGTATTTACTACTAATACGTACTTAGTATACACGGAAAAATAAAATATACCATTCTCACTGAAATTAATATCTCACAAAAACTAACGAATCACAAGCGGTCGGGTAATTTCTCAATTACGTAAAACAGTTTAAACTTCCAGGGGCAAATAATGTTTATGGTACAAGAATGCTGAATTATGTAACCTCAGCATATCTTAAAGATATGCCCGCCGAGCTCCAAAGAACATACATTAATAATAACAAATATAAATATAAGTTTAAAAAGTTTTACATGAGTCAATAGCAGAATTATTTCTCATACAGATTGTGAGTGACTCGCCGTACCCAGATAAACCTTAAAGGTTTTTGTGGACGGCTATATAATATTGTTGATGTATTTTTGTGTATCTTGAAAACAATAAATAAAAAAAATAAAAAATCTTTAACGATGTTTAATAATAAACGATTATATTAATAGCGACCTATTTAATATTATTGTAATTAATTTGATTAGAAGCGTGAAGATTAGAGTAATTTAAAACGTCATGAATTTATTAATACTAAATTAGTTACTAATTGGCCCCTCTTTCCCATTAAGCACTCATGCAAGTGCATAGTGCCCTGAAATCGATGGGGAGCCCCAATTTCTACCAGTAGCGCTAACACGAATAAAATGTTATCCAATCGAGAACTTGTAGCTATGGGATTTTAGACACCGGCTAAAGTGCGACATAGCTAGGGATTTCAATCCCGCAGGATTTTGGACCCGGATATGGGTTACCCATACGAAATAAATTGCCCAAAACCAGGCCCGAACTTTTTTTGCAGCGTGCCTCAACAAAATACAATTAAATAATCATAACAATTAATTGTTTTTTTAAATTTTTACAACACCTCTTTTACCCCAGAATTAAAATATTATTTAATTAAATAGTCAATTGATTAAGATTTATTTATGAAATGGTTTTTTTTTTTTTTGTTATGGCATTAGTAACAATTTGCCAGTGTCGTATGAAATGGTTACAAAACAATATTTATACGATTAGGTTCTTTATTATATGATCAGGTACTTTATTACAGATAAAACACTGAATTTCAAATTGGCGGGATAGTAACTATGTAATTATTAAGGTAAATAAAAGTTTTTGTCAATTGTCGTTACTGCTAGGGTAAAATGAATAAAATTAATTACAGATTATGAAATCACAATATCATTATGACACGAGAACTTTATATTGGGCCCATTTCTCTAAGAAAAATGTGCATTCTCATTTCTGTATTCAACGAAACTTAGGCCCTGTAACTGAATCCTTCCTTGCATTGCTTGAATGCCACTGCATTTTATCACTTAAATGCAGAAATTTGTATGGAAACGCGGGTATTTATGTGAATAAGGAAGGATTCTGCCGACCCTTAACTTCGGCACATCCTCTTATCGTCCATATCACAGTGTTTTTCGACAAAAGTCTTCAACCAGTGCGTCTTCCCCGTAATGTCGTACGGAGCAGAGACGTGGACACTGACAGTGGGTCTCGTTCACAAATTCAAGGTCGCTCAGCGAGATATGGAGAGAGCTATGCTTGGTATTCCTCTGATGGATAGAATTCGAAACGTTGAAATTCGTCAGAGAACCAAAGTTACTGACATAACATTCAAAATTTGCAAGCTGAATTGGCAATGGGCCGGACACATCTGCCGCAGAACCGACGACCGATGGGTCAAACGGGTTCCAGAGTGGAGACAACGTACGGGAGGATGTAGAGTGGGACGACCCCCCGCCAGATGGACAGATGAAATAAATAAATAATCTATCTTCTTTTTTTTTCATGTTCCAAAGATTGTTTTATCGCTGGCTCTGGTAGCCATGGCTGCAGCATACCCTCCAGGTAAGAATAAATTTTATGATTTAAAAACCTTCTTTCTTAGTGCTCATCTTACTCAGCAAAATCAATTTTAATTCCCTAATAAACATTAGTTTATAACATTTCCGCCTCCGTGGTCTAGTGGTAACAAACGTTGCCGTGAACTCGGGAGGTCGTAGGTTCGATTCCCACCGGGGGCAAGTTGTACATTGTATAATTTGTCTCAGTCTGGGTGTTTATATGTATAATATGTATATATTTACAAAAAAAAAAGTATAATATGTAGTTTATCAACCATCTAGTTTCCGTAACACAAGCCTCGTAGCTTACCACGGAAATTAGATGGCGCTGTGTGACCTGTCTGGAAATATTTATTTATTTACGCTAATACGCCAACCTCGGTTACGAATTTGCGCCAATTAGGGTTGAGGCCCATAGGAACACTCAGCCAAGCGTCATGGTCCAACCCGCTAACGGAAAGTCTGGAGATAGGAAAGCTGGCAATTATTTCTACCAACGTATTAGCCTTGCTATACAATTTTGTTTTTTAAAGGTTATGGAAACAATGATGTGAGCCAAAGTGGAGGCCATGGCCACGGCAGTCAAGGTGGATTTGGTGGTGGCGGCCTGCCTGGATTCGGCGGTGGTCACGGAAGTCAAGGTGGATTTGGACAACAGGGTGGATTCGGCGGACTCGGTGGAAGCCATGGTAATAATTTGTCAATATTGTTTTTATATACTCCACTGTGGTGTAATTGCTTTAGGCTCAAACTTGCGTTTATTTATTTATTAAGAAACTATAATAAGTTTGGCTATATGTTAATAGTACGTAGTAGAGTTTAACAACTTTACGACATATAAACTTAATTAAGTAAAGTATCATCACAACTGTATCCCTTTCGTGGTTCTGAACCACGCTTTTTTAAAGAATCGGATTCACATTTAGCCGAACTTTACTACACTCGTATATGACAAGTGGCAAGTTCGTCGATGTCTCTAGCGTATCAAACCTGAGAAAATACACAAATAAGTTAAATTAATGTGGAAAGATATGGAGTTAGAAAGACTAGCAATTATTTCTGCCAACGTTTTAGCCTCGCTATACAGAGGGGAAATGTTTATTTTTTTAATAGGTTTTAATATTATTTTATTTTTATTAGCTGCAACAAATAAAATGTGTTAGATCTGTTTCTTACGACTTGGTAAAATATATAAATTGAAGCTTAAAATATTTTTTGCCAAATATTTCGCCTCTCTTTGGAGCGGCGTCATCAGTGACAGTGACTGAAGGTCTTTGTCATAAATTTTGAAAAAAGTAATTTTATTTCTTTTAGCAATGGTAAAGGCAATGCACTATATAGTTTTGTATTTATTTTTTAGAAAAATATCATCATCACCACATTTATTTTTATTAGGTAATTTTTAATTGTTTTATTTTATTTCCTAGTGATTGCGATGTTTTAATTAAGTTCCTGAATTATTCGAAAGAATAATTTACCTAATATAAAATTAAACACGAATTTATAAATACCTACGTGAACTTGGGGAAAAACTCCGCTTGGCGACGGGTGACCCTTGGAGTAGAGAATATTTTGTTTAAATGGTCAGCCTCGCAGTTCAACGGGAGAACGTAGCGATTTTCGGCACACTAAGCTCTTATTTTATTTGTTGTGTAGTTTATTTATAATTTAGTGTTTAATTCCTGAATTTCATTTATTACCTACTTACACGAAATTGGATTTTATAAAACAACTTGTATTTCAGGCGGCGGCGGCCAAGGAATTCCCGGTTACGGAGGATCACACGGAGGATTAGGCGGATTCCCAGGTAGTCAGGGTGGATTTCCAAGTCACGGTGGATTCCCAGGAAGCCAAGGAGGATTTGGCTCAGGAAGCCATGGTGGTTTCCCAAGTCACGGTGGATTCCCAGGAAGTCAAGGAGGTCTCGGTTCAGGAAGTCATGGTGGATTCCCCGGAAGTCAAGGAGGATTAGGTTCTGGTAGCCACGGTGGCTTCCCCGGAAGTCAAGGTGGATTCGGATCTGGAAGTCATGGTGGATACCCCGGAAGTCACGGTGGATTCCCAAGCCAAGGCGGACACGGTCACCACTAAATAATTACTTATAAGTTATAAGGCTGTTAATAAATTATTTTGTTTAATTATTTTTAAACTTGTTTTTTAATTTAGTCTGAGATCTATGAACCGCGCTTGGACTTCCGTCCTAGCACAGTGCTTACGTTAAATTATAGTATATTCGTTACCGAGTTCTATGCATGCTGTATTCCATACTTAACGAGCCGTCTACACCCAATTATTTGAAAGATTATTTTACGTATCTTTGTGCCACACATGAGAAGACTCTTCGATCTTCTTCTAATGATACGCTCTCAATACCCCCTCACCATACTACCTTTGTGTCCAAATCGTTCGCAGTTGTGGCTCCGAATAGAAGTATTTTTAAAAAAACTAGTGAATGCTCACTACATGCAAGACCGAGGTTCGTAATTTTCCATGTTCCTCCTTTTGTTTTAGCTTAGTCTTAATCAGACTGTGATTTATCATTAGTAGGTATAGTATTGTGTATATATTATATTGTATTGTTAATATTTTATTTATGTAGATTATATGTATGTATTAATAAGTATGTATATGTTATCTGCAATAAAACTCTTCAAGTTTATTTAGTATTGCACCTACCTTATGTACTTACTGCTCTCGTTGTCCCGAAGGTTTGACCGTCATAGAATGTGTACAATGTACCGCCTTTGTACTTTGTGCAATTTAATTTAATTAGTTAAGTAGGTATGTAATAATATATAATTTTACTGACAAAGCCATATACAGCCATTAATTTAATTTATTTACCTAACGTAGGTAGATATTTATATTTAATATAGGTACCTATATTTTTGGTTATTTTATTGTTATTGTGTTGATGTTCCTATGTCACTAGCAGTTCTGTTCCTTGTCTTCACATTGCACTCTCCAGGCAAGACAGATATTTTAACTTTAAATATATGTTGTGTACATAGCTGGGTATTAACTCGTTAATCCGTTAATCGTTAATTAACGAAGTTAACATTTTAATTAACGGGTTAACTTTTAAGTTAACTTTTTAAAATGTTAACGGACACGTTAACTTCCGTTAATATGCAGAACTCCGTTAATCGTTAATCCAATGCCACTATTTACCGCACGACACCGCGGTGTGGCGCGAAAAACAGGTTGAGACAAGTATGAAACAACAAGTGCTGGGCGCGGCGGCGCGTGAGACTAAAACAACTAGATATATTTTGCCGGCGCGTGCGAGTAAGAAAACTGCGAAGTACTAGCGCCAGTGCTTAGAGTGACGAGTGTTGTGTTTGTTGTTATTATAAATTACTGTCTGTGATAATTTGCGTGTTAATAAAGAAGAGTGCAGTGTAATTAGTTAGATAGAAAAGTGTACTGTGCAGTGTAGTAATTAAAACTATATCATGTAAGACATGGAATCGGATTTCAGCGGTCCTGATGAGAATCCTTGGCCACATTTGACTGAGTATGTGGAATTTGTATCCAGATCGGGCCAGCAAATACTTTTTGCTTGTAATCGTTGCTTGCCGAAAGATACCAAAATAAAAGTTCATGTATCAAGCCTGAATAATTTGAAACAACATGTAAGAAGGGTACATGAGTCACAATACGTACAGTTTGAAGAGATTTTCAAGGCGGACTCTAACCGAGGCAAGACAAAAAAGAGAACTCATTCTGACAATATTATATATTAACCTGTTCACTTCCAGAACCTAAACCAACAGGTTTTATAAGTTCACTAACGCAACGATATAAAAATTCAATTTTACACATATTAACGGATTAACGATTAACGTTAACTTCCGTTAATTCTTCCGAAATGTAACGCTTTAAAGTTTAACGAAGCTAACTTTTTTTGTAGCGGATTAACGATTAACGAAGTTAACTATTTGATTAACGGTGCCCAGCTATGGTTGTGTACAATTTTGTTTAAATTATATTGACTTAACCAAATTCCGGTGGGAATGTACGGTGATACACTAAGAATAAGAACAAGAATAATTAAGTTTAAATGTGATCAGCATTGTAGTCCTTGATAAACACGCTGAAATAAATTAGAACTAAACCTAACCCTAATTTAATTTTTACTTCTGTAAAACTACAAATAGATGTGCTGTCACTTTTAGTTCAGACAGACAGTGGGGTCGTCCAGGCCCGGATGCCGCCTAATGGGCGTGGGTTGGGGATGGGGACAGTCCCCCGTTTTCCCCGGCAGGATCTCAGCGGGTAACCACCCGCCGGTAATTCATGCACGTTTAGTGCTGGGCGCCGTTACTAGTATAACAGCGCCCGTGTGGCTCACGAACCCAGGGGGCTAAGTTCGACTGCTTCAGCTCTCCTCCAGAAGTACTTCTCTAGGAAGTGGTCTCCCGTTGGGGGGCCGTGCACAAGACGAAGCGATGTTCTGGAGATGCTTGAAGTGTCCGTTGTCGGCCCGAAAGAACATACGTCTAGTCAGGCCAACGACAAACTCCTCAATAGTAGGCATCTCCACATTTTTAGTTGCTGTAATTAAGATTACATTTTGTCCCAATCGTTTTCCGAACGAATTATAAGGTTTTGGCCGTTAAATCTGCCTACGTCATAGTCAATAACTTTTGCTTTTCTACAGAAAGTAGCTACTAATCCATATCCTGTCCAACAAGTATTATAATTGCAAGTTTTACATAACTTGAATACTTAAATCGATATAGTGCTAGGATATTTTACAAGGAATTTGATAACCAAACACTTATCCGTATATTATTGTATGTACTGCCTCCGTGGTCTAGCGGTTAAGTCCGTGGATTAAGAAACGGAGATACTGGGTTCGATTCCTGGTCGGGACACAAAAATATTTATTTACATATTTAAATTATTTGTGATACTTCTCGAGTTTGGTACGCTGGAGACATCGGCGAGCTTGCCACTTGTCATGATTGGCCTATAGTAAAGTTGGCTAAATGTGAATTCGCCGTCAATGTCCTACTTTAGACTTAAAAAACCTATGAAAATGTTGGATATGAGATGGGTTTAAAATTAAATAGACGTATTTTTTCTGTAAAAACATTGTTTATTAGCACATATCCCTTGTCTAGATATTTGTAAAATAAATACTTTTGCTCGGAACGAGTTTGGCTAGGGACAAATCTAGCAATAAATCTCTATAATAAAAAAAAATATACTGGGTGACTTTGTATGTATCGACTAACATGTGATTCTATTGATAGAAACAAACAACTTATCCTATGAAACCATATATGGTGAAACAAAAAAAAAAAAAAAAACACGGCCTTATTCACCATACAGCGGGGTGGGCGGAGTGCACAATCGTCCGAAAACGAATCGTCTAAGATCGATTATGTCTGTCAGAAATGTCAAAATCGATCTTAGACGATTCGTTTTCGGACGATTGCGCACTCCATCTCACCCCGCAATAGTATTTTGTTTATCGGATGTTTTTTTTTTTTAAGTTGTATTTTTTTTTTCAAAAAGTGGTTCTACCTAAAATATATTTGCTCATAAAAAGTGGATTTCATTGGAAATAAATACGGAGATCAGTTTACTACGCCGGCTACACAACATAATGAATAATGTTGTCTAGTTTTGTCCCTTGCGTGTAATAGATTCGGCAATTGTTAAAGGCGAGATGAGAAGCTATTCTTTCTATTTTATTATTAAAAAAATGATCAAATTTCAATAGATTTTTTAATACATAAAAACATATAAAAGCAAAAACTTGTTTATTTATTACTACTGTAATAAATAAAATAAAAAATGCAAATACATATTTTTTTAAATAATAAAATAAAAAAATACGTTACATTTTAATATTTCCATATAAAAAATAATTTATAGGAAAAAAAAAAGAAACTAACCTTGATTGTTATCTAAAAAACTTTGGGTTACTTTAGACTAATACCTATGTGATTCTATTAATAGAAATAAATAAAAAATCCCAAGAAACCATAATTCGGAAATTACATTTTTTTGGCTTCTCCAAACAAATTGGCTATTTCAAATTAACAGTTTGTATGAAGTAGCCATTTTTTTTTTCATTTCCTACATATGGTTTCCTAGAAAAAGTTGTTTTGTGTCTATCAATAGAATAACACATTAGTCTAACGTAAGACCACACATAGTCACACGGTATAATCGACAAAAATATATATGTGAAAACATTTAATAGTTCTTAGTGAATTTACTGTATAATATTTACTATAATATTGTCAACTGTTGGTTTTTTTACTGTTGGTTGGTCGAGATCGTGACAAATGGCGCTCAATTGTCTCTGCCTACCCCGCAAGGGACCTGGCGTGAAGATATGTATGTATGGTTTTCCAAAATGAATGACATTAACAAAAAAAAATGACATTAACTAGCTGTGGAGTCAACAATTTATGCTCAGTGTTTTGTAGCCTGAATTCCAACAAACATATCTAGTAATATTAAAATTGGTTAAGTAATTTGGGCATGAGGGCGAATCAAACAGGCAGATTCTTCGGGGTGAGGTGGAGCACATTTTTTTTTACTATCGTATCGACTCGATTCGTTCAATGAGAGCATTCCGCCTAGCTTTTGACATTTCTGACAGACGTTATCGATCTTAGACGATTCGTTTTCGGACGATTGTGCACAACGCCTCACCCAGCTGCCAAATTTTATCAAAATCAGTTCAGTAATATACGAGTGTATATATATTATTATTTCTATTGAAATATATCAATTAGGTATATAGAAAAATACACGTTCTTAGTGCTTTATTTTTAAATTAACTATATTTTCTATTCTATATCTACCTTAACTGCATAACACTGTATGAGCATTTTTTATTTATCATGATCATTACGACCGTATCCCTTTCGGGGTGGTCAGAAACCACGCTTTAAAAGATGCGGTTCATATTTAGCGAACTTTACTATAGGCCCATCATGACAAGTGGCAAGCTCGAGAAATATCAGAAATAAATTATTGTATCCCGAACAGGAATCGAAATCGACTCTATCAGCCTATTACGTAAAATTGTAAAAATAGTGGATTTCGTTATTTACTGTCACTTTTAGAACGAGTTTTGCCGATCATAGCCGAGCAAACGTCAAAATAATGTTTTCCACTATTTGAAAACTCACCATGGGGTTGTTACTTGAAAATCATTGGGAATGCGTAAAGTAAATAGTGTCCGCGAAACTTTCATAATAAATTGTGAAATGTCAGTTTATTTTGTAATTTTATATACCTAATAGAATGGATCGGTTGGCACACTCCTTGACCGAAATACACTGACCATGCGGTGTGCCTTCGTCTCTGAGCCCGGACTGTCCACCCGCACCAGTGTCGATGCGGAGAACCAGTCGATCATCTCGGACACCACGGGCTTTCTTGTGCTAGAAGTGCTGCCCGCATTCTTCGTCACGTCACTGCTGGTGTACCCGCAATCTTAACACCCCATGGGATTGTACGGATCGATAGCAAGAAACCCGACGAAATGACTGTTGGGCCGTGGAAACTTGGCAGGTCTCTGGTGTGGGATGCGTCGTGTGTACACATTAGCTCAATCTCACATCCAGGCGACCTCGTCAGACGCGGAAAGTGCGGCGTTTTCTGCTGAGAACCTCAAGTTGCGCAAATACGCCAACCTTGGTATCGGTTACGAATTTGGGCCGTTTGGGTTCGAGACGATAGTCCAATGGGGACCTTCAGCAAGGCGCCTGACCAAGGAGTTGTCAAAGCGGCTGACGGAAAGGTCTGGAGACAGGAAGGCTGGCAATTATTTCTGCCAACGTATTAGCTTCGCTTCTCCTTGAGACTATCTCGAAAAGGACGTCTCTAGAGGTCATTTTTTATTTATAGTTTAGTTTATTTTTATTTTTATTATTTAGATAGCTTTTATATTTAATGTATTGATTGTTATGTTGTAGTTTTCTGTATGTTTTATTTTGTAAATCTAATATAGCTTGCAGATTCCTTTCAGAATTAATGACGTTTCTTAAATGCCTGTCATAAACGTGAATAAAGATATTTTAAACTTTGACCTTGACTCTCTTCGCTTAAAAAATGCCACCTACAGTATTAAGCATTTAAGGCGCACCTATACAGTTTATATTTGTGCAAACTTTTCCAACTATACATACAAATTACAAATACAACAATAACGCTGCTTATTTACCTGAGGTGTGCAGAGGAATTAATTGCGCGAGATGAAAGTATCGTTTTTTGATAGCCGTGGAATCGTTCACAAATTTGTTCCACCGGGGCAAACCGTAAATCAAGTCTACTATCGCCAAGTACTCGAAAGATTGCGAAAACGAGTCAACAGGGTCCGCTCAGACATCGCTCGTAACTGGATCCTTCATCACGACAACGCGCCGTGCCACACCGCCCTCAGCGTGTCCCAGTATTTAGCCTCTAAAGCATGGATGCACAGACCGCGGCCCGCGGGCCGCATGCGGCCCGTGGGTCGAATACTGGTGGCCCGCCGACAGCAAAAATAATACTCTCGTGCATTCGAAAAATATTGAATTCTATTCCAGAATAAAACAAAAAAAAAATATGTTCGAAAAGTAATGTGAAACTCGCGCGCGCGCAATTTGAATCTAGCGCCCAAAATTGCTAAGTCAAGTAACATCGCTCGCTATAGAAATCAAGAATTTTCTAGCGCGGTGAGCAAGCGAGATAGATATAGTCCCGTATTCCCGATTGCTCGCGTATCTACACGAAGCTTCCAGAGTCGTTTGCGCGGTATAAAAATCACGTTAACCGCAGCGGCCGAACAGTTCGCTTTTCATTTGAGTGAAGTGTCAACAACAGAAAGAAATAAGCGCGAAAATACAAAGCGAAGTAATAAGTGATTGAGAATAAGTGCAGTTTATTAGTGTTTTTGGGAGGCAATAGTTCTAGTGTAGATTTTAACTCGACTAGCCGGTGTCATATATTTTGATCCACATTCAACGTAGATTTCCTGTTGCAGTGTTAACCCGTCAAGTGCCGTGTATAATTGTGTTGTGAAAACGTAAGTAAAACTCTGTTATTAATAAGTGTTTCCCTACCTATTTAATCAATTTTAATCAAATTTAGCTTTAATGTTGGCTAAATATTAAAATAAACAAAGAAATTACTATTTTTATAAGAATTTCTCTAACTGTAATAATTACGTCATTATTTCAGATAAAATCTGTATAAAAATCTTAAAATTTCTGAGAAATAATATTTAATCAATTATTTTTGATAATTTAAAAAAGGATAGGTAATTTAAGTGGGTACTGTAATTGTTTTTAGGTGCTGTGTTAATCCTAGCCAGGATTAGAACGCAACATGGAGAAGCCAGGACCTAGTAAAAAACGTAAGGTTAAAGATGAAAATCGGCAGTTTCAAGAAATTTGGACTGAGAAATACTTTTTTGTATGGTCGCATAACAAAGTCGTTTGTTTAATTTGCAAGAATTCTGTTGCGATTGCAAAGGATTATAATGTAAAAAGGCACTATGAAACGCAGCATCCTTCTTTTACCAAGTTTACAGGCGAATTAAGAAAGCAAAAAATGTTGTCTTTAAAACGGGAGCTTATTGGTCAGCAAGCTATGTTTACAAAACACATTCAAGATTCAGAAACGGCTACAGAAGTTAGTTATGAAATTTCTCGAATGATAGCAAAGCGAAGTCGCCCCTTCAATGATGGCGATTTTGTAAAAGAATGCATGGAAATTGCCGCTAAGAAAATGTGTCCAGAAGCAGCAAAAAAGTTTGAGAAAATTCAACTGAATCGTATGACTATCCAAAGACGAATTATGTCCTTGTCAGGTAATATTGCGGAACAATTAATTGAAAAAACTAAGATCATGGAATTTTTTTCATTAGCACTCGACGAATCGACTGATATTAGTTCCACAGCTCAACTTCTCATATTCATACGAGGTGTTACTCAAGATTTTGAAGTCTTCGAAGAGTTATTAGGAATGTGTTCATTGAAAGGTCAAACCAAAGGAGTTGATATACTCAATGGACTTTTGGACGAGTGTTCAAAAACTGATTTGGACTTATCTAAGTTATCGGGAGTTGCGACTGACGGTGCTCCTTCCATGATTGGTATCAATTCCGGGCTAGTTACTTTGCTGAAAAAGCACCTGCAAGAAAAAAACATAAACACTGAAGATCTCATGCAGTTTCACTGCATTATACACCAGGAAGCCCTCTGTTCTAAAAAAAGTGAATTTCAAAATGTAATGAAAGTAGTAGTTTCGACTGTAAATTTCATAAAATCACGAGGACTCAATCACAGACAATTCAAACAATTCCTTGATGACATCGAAAGCGAATACGGAGATTTACTGTATTATACAGAAGTAAGGTGGCTAAGTCGTGGATTGACACTGGAACGATTTCTAAATTTAATAGAAGAAATTGGAATATTTCTGGCGGAAAAGCAAAGGGATGTCCCGGAACTTAAAAATCCTGATTGGTTGTGTGATTTAGCTTATTTAGTTGACATTACAAATCATTTGAATGTCTTGAACACACGGCTTCAAGGCAAAAATCAACTGATATCCCAGCTCTATGCTCATGTAACATCCTTTCAATGCAAGCTGACACTTTTCAGATCACAATTGAATTCTGGAAATTATAATCATTTTCCGAATTATAAGAAAATGGCTGAAAAATTCAACAAAACTGCGATTAATTTCAGTTATGTAGAAAAGCTAGATATTTTGATTCAATCTTTTGAAGACAGATTTTCGGAGTTTAAAAAAGTGAAACCTCTGTTGGACATATTCAGCAATCCTTTCACTATTTCAGTTGAAAATGCGCCAGAGTCAATGCAGTTAGAAATTATCGACATTCAAAATGACCAAGATTTACGCAACAAATTCAACGAAGGAGACTTGCTGAACTTTTACCGCTGCATTGATAAAAATATGTACGAAGAGTTGCGCATAAACGCTCTGAAATGTGCCAGCTTATTTGGTTCTACCTATATATGTGAACAAACTTTTTCAATACTAAATAATAATAAAACAAAAAATCGAAACCGCCTTGCAAATGAAAGTTTGGAAGCAGTTTTACGTGTTGCTACAAGTAAATTTGAGCCAAATATAAAAAAGATTGTAAGCACTATGCAGTGCCACGCTTCAAATTAATAATTTCTTTTTTAATTTTAATAAATTTTTATCAATTCTTTATTGTCTTTAACTACCTATACCTACTTCTGGCGGCCGGCCCGCTATTAGTTCATGATTTGGCCGAGTGGCCCCTAGTATTAATAAGTCTGTGCAACCCTGCTCTAAAGGGATCGCCGTATTGCAATAACCGCCTTATTCGCCCGATATGTGACCCTGTGACTTTTTTGTTCCCTAGAACAAAATCGGTGGTCAAAGGAACCCATTTTAAGTGGATTGAGGACATCCAGGCGGCCGTGACGAGGGTACTCGCGGACATCCCAGTCGAAGCGTTCCAGAAATGTTACGAAGCGTGCAAAAAGCACTGGAATCGTTGTATAGCTGCCCAAGGGGACTACTTTGAAGGGGATGACAGAGTTGTAGAATAATTTTGAAATATACGGTTTTTATGGAATCAGTCTCATTACTTAATTGTCACACCTCGTCATTGCAAATGTATACTACGTGTATTTGCAAAAAGAGCAAATATTTTTTTTTAGGCATCATTAAATATGCATCCACATACCGTAGCCACTATCCCTACAAGTACATACAAATTTGGAGACTTACATCTGTTGCACACTGAAGATGTGGAATGCTCTCCCAGCCAGTGTGTTTCCCCACTCCTATAACCTGGAGTCCTTCAAACGAAGTGTGAAAAAGCATCTTTATAGGCTGGCGTCAGTTGCTCCCATTTTTTGACCTCGCGTACCGCTTACCATCAGGTGGGCGCGGTGTCACATGTCGTGCTCAGTATAAAACATAAAAATAAAAAACCTTTTTTGAAATAAAATAGTTATTTTTTTTCTATATCCGAAAAACAAAACACTACTGCGGGGTGAGGCGGAGTCTACAATCGTATTAAAACGAATCGTTTAAGATCGATTACGTCTGTCAGAAATGTCAAAGGCTAGACGGTTTTGACATTTTTGGGAGACGTAATAGATCTTAGACGATTCGTTTTCGGACGATTGAGCACTCCGCCTCACCCCGCTGTATAGTGGTAATAAGGCCGCGTCTGAAAATCACAATATCTACCGTGATAAATACCTAGAGGCTGGGGAGTGTAACAAGGTCACACGCCCGCCGCAACCTCGCTCGAATCTCAAGGCTCTTTTTTTACAAGTCAAAGTCCGTGGTTTCGCTACCTACTTGATAAGGCTCGGTATGAGTGGCGATTATTATAAATTTAACATTCCTAAGGAGGATTATGATTCTGCACGCCATCATATTCTACCACTTTCCAACCGCCGCGAGATTGCCGACCTAGTGTTTCTTTTTAAGATAGCCAATAGTACCATTGATAGTCCGCAGTTGTTACAAAACTATACGATTACCAGGAAGAACGTTGCGTCTCAACACGACATTCGGCTTACTACCACACGCCGATACGAGCTATCGTCGGAATTCATTCATCTGGAGGACCTGCAGTCGATTTGATGAGCTTTTGCGAGATTTTGATTTTGACCTATTTTGTACAAGCTATAAGGCGGCTAGGCGAGCACTCAGTACAAAGTACTTTAATATGTCGCTACCTTGACTTTCTATTATTATCATTTTGCTGTAACTACACAACTGTGAATGATTGCTTTATTGTTCTGTTTATTGTTTTATAATATTTTTTATTTAAAGAAAATACTTTAGTGCCGTGTCTGTTGTTTCTATCTGTGGAAACTTTTTAGTGGTTTAAGTGTTTATATTTATGTCTAATTAAAATTCTCTAACCATAAGTTTTCCTAATAAAATAAAATATTTATAGGAAAAAACTGCACCGTAACTTAAGATTTTATTACTGTTTATATACTGTACTGTATATTGACCGCCTCCGTGGTCTAGTGGTAACAAACGTTGCCATGAACTTGGGAGGCCGTGGGTTCGATTCCCAACGGGGGCAAGTTGTACATTGTATAATTTGTCTCGGTCTGGGTGTTTATATGTATAATATGTATATATTTACAAAAAAATAATAATAATATGTAGTTTATCAACCATCTAGTTTCCGTAACACAAGCCTCGTAGCTTACCACGGAAACTAGATGGCGCTGTGTGACCTGCCTGGAAATATTTATATTTATTTATTTATTGCTTACTGTCATCAATAGATAATTTGAGTGCAACTTAAGTTTGGGTACAGAACTTAAGTCCGCCCTTGTACGTTACTTTTTAAGTTCTTTGTGCAATAAAGAGTTTATAAATAAATGAATTACGTTATTGGTGGATATTTTTCCTCGTCATCACTTATTTTCCTAGAATACTTTCCTTTGGTGAAAAAGCAGCCTATTTCTTTAATGTACACAATTAACAATAATAAAAACAAAATATTATTCTTCTATAGGTTAAGCGTTAACGTAGCGTTACCGTATTGAGAGATGTCTACTTTATAAACTCGATACGATAACGCTTTTGCACCAAAAATACAATTTGTTATTTGCTTTCATGTAGCGTTATGGTATTTAGGAAAAATGTAGTCGTTAGATAAAATTTCATATTTTATAAGCTCGATACGATAACGCAATAATGCACTTAATATATTATACAGTTTGTTAACTTTTTATTTGCGATAATGTATCGAGAAAATAAAAGTAGCTTGTTCAAATTCGATTATAAGCCCGATACGATAACGCAACAATGCACAAGCAACTGAGCAAATGCCTACATTGTTTTTTTTTAATACTAAACGCCTACATTAATCAATTTATTATTATTTACACGTTTGTTATATACACATAAATTTAGGCTATTCTTATACAGGGTGAGTCATAGCCATTAAAATGGATTTAAATTTTTAAATATACCTATTATTTATATTTTATTATTATTTAAGCTGATTTAACGCTTTTGCATCCCTCTTGCTTACACAATCCAATATTTTTAAAGATTTTTCAATTCTGAGTTTACTTTTAAGTAATGTAATCTATCAACTAAGGTATTTTTTTTTACGGACATTTTACGAAATCATACAGTATTTGGTTGAGTAGGGAGAGTTGAGGGAGGGAGTAGAATGGGGCGTCTTGTTGCGAATTATAAAAAGTACCCTTCTTAAACCAGCCTATTGTCGGTCGCAAGTACAAGACACCATTCTTCTCATCCCTTACCCACACACGACGTACCCGGCACCGGCTAAGTGAATCCAAGAAATGCTTAGAAATCTGTATTTTTTTTTTCAAATATTTAGTTTAGTAAAAAACTTAAAGCGGAATTTAAAACTTATATAAAGAAATTGTTTCAAGGCTCATTGACGTCTCTGGTGACAAAAGGGCTGGCAGTTTATTCTCCTAAAAATTAAGTATCCTAATTCAAAGGGGAAATGCTGGTAGTGTATTGGGCACCATGCCACAAGACAGCGATTTGGAGGAGCTATTTTTTTTGTAAGTATGTATTTTTATTTTCTATGTATTATTATTATTACTTTTAGGTTAAATTTAGATTTTGTTTTAATATAGTTTATTTAATATTGTAATTCTTTTATATTGTTTGTATATTACTTCGAATAATTTTTTTAGTAAAATCGTTATAAATGTAAATGCAATTTTTCAAAGTCTAAAATTTAAAATACCTATATATTAATATAAAAGTAAAAAATGTCCAAAATATCCTTAACTCTATTTGAATACATTTCTCAAAAGTTCAATTACACCTGTTTCATCAACGCCCCCCCCTCCCCCCCCCCCCCCACTCAACATTTCCTTTCAGCTGTCAAATTAAAATGAAGTTTGTGTAACAGTTACGATTAATGAGCCAAGCCGACAGTTTTATTTTGAAGGTCAGCCATAATGGTACATAGACGCCATTTTTTATATTAGACTTAATTTGACAGCTGAAAGGAAATGTTGAGTAAAGGACGGGTGTTAGTCTTGAAAAATCTTTCAAAATAGAGGGAGGCAAAAGCTTTAAACCAACAGATTATAAATAAAACAAAGGGTAATTACGAACATATACCCCTTCTCTCTGGGGTGATCAGAAACCACACTATTTTTACAACATAACAGACTTGAAAAATGTTACAAATCAAATTAAATATATTTTTCTCCACCGGAAACAGAAACTAAGACTTACGCGTCTAAATCTACTTCCGCTGGTCTAAAGATATCATGAAAGTTTCATCACAATCGGTCCAGCCGTTTTGTAGTACATAGGCAACATACACACACGTCGATTTATATATATGTACTTTATTATATAATATTATTTACAGTTTTTTTTATATCTACTATATATATATATATATATATATATATATATATATATATATATATATATATATATATATATATATATATATATAACTCACCCTGTACAATAAAAAATAACAAACAAGCTTCATCTATATTCATCTAATTTTAAAGCATTTAAGAAGGCAATTAAATGAACACTTTAAACATATTAATATACATATATATATATATAATAAATTAAACATATATATATAATATGTTACTATGAAAACCCTAACTATGGTGAAGATCAGAAGATTTTCCAGAAGGTACTTAGAGCAACGCGGTCACGCGGGGAGACGCCATAGCGCTTAGATATATCTAATACAAAAGATGACATTTTTTTTGCAGAGGGGGGGGGGTACACACGCACACATTAATATATTACCAATTAGCGATAAGAAATTAAAAATTGCTCACACATTGAGTAAGAGGGAGCGGCAACATCATCTTGAGGGCAGTTAGTGAGAAGCCAGATTGCCCTATCATGGGGCACTGGGTACATACTCACATGTATGTGCCCAGTGCCTCAGGAGGGCAAGGCAAATATAAAAAGTAAATGTCCTCTTTTTACTAATATAGAATAAGCAAACACTATGTTACTAACCCCTATGGATACTATTCCGAAATAAACGCATTTTTTTTTTTTTTTTTTTTTTATTTATTTATTAACACTAATACGTGTTCAAATATTGTAAAAACTTACATTTGCATGTACGAGTGGATGTTAAGAAATTATAATATATTAAATTACATATTGGTAAAACAAAAATATATCAAGTAATATTTATTTACAAATTACAAAAATCGCAGTGGTGCGAAATTAGATAGAAAAATGTTTTTAGTTTTTTGAGTTTTTAGGTCATCATTATTTTTTCATTACAGGACAGAGCTCCACTGTTAGAGATGGGCCTTCCAGAACATATATATGGAGAATCAGACCTACAACCGCCACACTGGCCAGACGGGTTGACGAAGATCTGATGTCAATTTTATTAACGACAAGTTGGTATTAGTGGAACCGGTACCGACAGCTTAAGGTGCTCTCCTCACACGGGAACGGTGGTGTTGTAAATTTATGACAAATGTACGCAAGAAAAGTGTATTTCTCATTGGTACAAGCCGGGGGGGTTTGAACGGACCATTGTAGGATTTAAGGAAAGCATTTTTTAGCCTTAGGACGTCTTAAGTACTGTGTTTGTCTGAACCCAATCGACGCTTTTATTATTCTCAAACTCATTTCGTCCACCGGCTAAAGACCGAATATAACTAAATAATCGATTTTGTGTAAACATAAAGTCGCCCCCCTAAACCATGCCAACGCAGGATGGATTTCTTTCTGGGCCCCTTACCGCCCCCCTCTAGGCGTCCAGCTTTGAGAAAGACTGCGTTAGACTAATAATAACAAACAACTGTTCCTATAAAAAACCATACGGAAATTACTTTTTTTTAGCTATTTATTATATGGCTATTTTGAAATTAACATTTTGTATGGAAAAGCCATATTTTTTGGCATTTTTGACACGTTTGTTTCTATCTAGTCTAACGTAAGAATTAATAAAATTATTATTATTATTTAACGTTAATTTATCTTTATGACTATGTACGCGTAGGTATAGTGGCTACGGTATGGCACAGGCCAAAATATAGTTCCATTCATATCTGACCAGCAAAAACCCATCTGCATTCAAAACGACGCTGTATTGGAATCATTACACGTGGTATTTAATAATTTTGGTAATACATATTTGGGTATAAATTTTAACTTTTATTACCATTGTCTTGGAAATATTGGGTCTCACCTATGACCTATTCTAAATCACCATAGTTTAAGCATTTACAGTAAATTTCAAAGTACATATAGGCATGGGTGTACCCAGAGGTGGGCAGGGAAGGGCAGCTGCGCCCCCCCAGATTTTGTTTACGTCTCTACTCTCTACTTTTGTCGATAAAATAACTTTTTGCCACAGATAAACCTTTTTCCTAAAGACCTCAAAACTTTAAAATTTAATTAAATAATTTATATTAAGCTAGGCTTTATTGCCCCCCCCTTTCGGCCCAAAACCTGGGTACGCCCATCCATATAGGTATTAAACATTTTTTTTCTCACTAAAAATTTTTCGAAGATTTTTCATTTTATAACAAAGCTATAGAATTATGAAATATAGGAATTAGAATTATATAATAACTTTTAAAATAGTATTTTCTGTATCTGTTCAAAATTTTCGGTTTTACCCTGTTAAAATAATTGTAGGTTTTTATTTATATAGAGCCAAAAACCAGCCAGGTTTAAATCTTAAAATCTAAAATCAGAATTAACTCTAAACTGGACTTAAATCGTGATTTAGATGATGTAAGCGTCCTAAAATATAATTTAGGAGGATTTGTCAATTCTGCATCCCTCTAGCTCGCAGTATACAAAAATTTTAAAGATTTTTTTTTTGTACTAGCATGAACCTTGCCCCCCTGATGGTAAGTAGCGAGGGAAGTTTCCTCGCGTATTTTCAGTGGAAAAACAGCCTGATTATTTATTAATGTTATACCTTCTGGTTCTTAGCTCTCAAAATAAGGCGTTGTACATTGTATTAAATATTATTATTAATCAAAAACAAATTGTAAATTTGTATTTTCCCCAGTAATTTAGTTTTCAGTACTTAGTACATATACTACGCGGAATTTATTAAAGGGCAAATATTTTTATATTACAATCTAAAATAGTAATTAATAACCACGTATATTTTATTTAAATTATTTGGTAATAAAATCTTAAGTTACGGCGCAGAGAAGTTTTCCTAAAAATATCGCAAATCATACTGAGCCTAATCGAGTAGGTAGCGAGAGGTCGACGATCGCGCGTACGTCTCGCAATCTCGGCTGTGGGCGAGATCAATTATTAATAATAACACTTCCCAGCCTTTGGGTATTTATCACCGTGGATATAGCGATTTTCAGACGCGGCCTTATTTACCATGCAGTAGTGTTTTGTTTTCGGATAATGATTTGTATTTGATTTGAGGTTCTACTAATGAAGTCTAAAAAAATATTTGCTCTTTTGACAAATACACGCGGTGTATTTAATATTTTTTAAATATTATTCAAGCATTGGACAAGTCCTTCAGCTGTTTTTAAAACAAAGAATGATAAGTTTTTGTCATGTTTTAATTTATAATATTAATTGGAGTCTGGCTAATGAAAGTAGTTAACGAAAAAACGCGGCAAATTCAACAAATATTAGTATTGTTACCAATTTTTGATGAAATATGAGGATAAAACTTGATACGGCAAAAAATAGAAACGAAAGTGAAATGCTTTCACTTTAGAAGATTATTGTTGCAAGTATCAAAAATAATAAATCATACTAACTAAGAAATTCAACACCACACGTAAACAATCTTGTTTATGGTTGAATTTAGTTTTTCTTTTGGAATTTGTAAAACAATGTCTTTCAGACTCCATAGTATATTCATGTTTTACAACTTAAATAAGCAATTAACAATAAAACAAATCAAAGCAACAGCCATATTGAAAAATTGACACTCACAATAGTGTTGCCATTTGAAAGTTTTCAAATAATTCGATTATCTACTTTCATTAGCCAGACTCAAATATTTTATATCGATAAATACTATTTAATTTAGACTTAACAATTACACACATAAAAAAAACATGTCAATATTTAAATATAGAATCTTAAATTTATTAATAAAACTAATAATAACCACTATAGGCAAAGTAAAAAATAAAACAAACTCGCAAAAAAAAAAAAGCTACCAAAAAACACAAATGCTACTTTTGTGATGCCGTAAAAATGCTTAATTTATTCACTCAAAAATAATAGTCTCAAAAAATACAAAATTTACATTAAAATAAAAAGTACATATTGGCACCTTTATAAAGGAAAAACACCCAGATTTATCGTTTTTAATGTTTTTTTTTTTTATTTCAATATCTAAAACGAAACACATTGTGAGACATCCTGAATGTGGTTTTTTTTTAATTTAGACATTTACTAAAGGACAATTGTGGAAAGAATTATTAAATAGGTGGTAGGCGGACTGATGGTGGCAATTTATTCAGTCTGTCGGGGCGGGGAAGTTACATACATACATATCTTCACGCCAAATCCCTTGCGGGGTAGGCAGAGACAATTGAGCGCCACTTGACACGATCACGACATACCTCTTTCTCTTCGTCGACATTCATCAATACATGCCCTTTTGTTACGAAAGCATTTTAATGTACCTTCAGCCAGTGTTTTATTTATTTGATCGTGATATGTGAGTCTCGGTCTGCCAGGGCCTCTTTCACCCACAACTTTCTCATTATATATCTGGTTCGTCAATCTTTCTTCGCTCATCCTATTAACATGCCCGAACCATCGTAGCATGCCTTTCCTTATTTTTGTCAGGAAGTTAATGCTACAACTTAGGGGTCCATTAAACATGTAATGCTTTTTAGCAACCATTAACCCCCTCCCGTACATTTGTAGATTTACAACACCACCGTTCCCGTGCCTCGGAGAGCACGTTAAGCCGTCGGTCCCGGTTCCACTAATACCAACTTGTGGAATCGTTAACAAATTGTCATAAATAATGACATGATATCCTCGCCAAGCCGTCTGGTCAGCGTGGCGAGTGTAGGCCAAATTCTCTAGATATATGTTCTGGAAGGCCCATCTCCAGCAGTGGAGGTCTAGGACGCTGTGTTCTAGGGGCTGTAATGATGTAATGAGAACCTACCCAAAATTACGTGTATTTTTTTATACCTATTTTATTATGGGTGCCATATTTACATGGTTAATGAAAAACAATATTAAGTAATAATAAAAAAAAACAATATTAATACTAAAATAATATATGTATAGTTTATGCTTCATTAAGACGGTTTAATTCTTTTGCGTACCTCTCGCTTGCACAATCCAATATTCTCATTCCATGGATTTACCATGCAGGTGGCTAATAAAACTATCATCCAGACCGTTTCTCTTCCGGGGTGGTCAGAAACCACGCTTATAAATAAGCGGATTCACATTTAGCCAACTTTACTATAGACCAATCATGACAAGTGGCAAGCTCGTCGATGTCTCCAGCGTACCAAATTTGAGAAATATCACAAATAAATTAAATATATTTAGTTACATTAATAAATATTTTTGTATCCCGACCAGGAATCGAACCCGGACTTAACCGCTAGACCACGAAGGCAGTCAGTGTAGGTAATAGATGAGAATAATCGTGTCTCGGGCTTGAGACCGACAAATGAGGCCTACTTTTTGGAATTTATTGCGCAACAAGCGCTCACCATCGACGATTCCTATCCTCTTCCGTCTTGGATATTGACGGCAGACCTGCTTAGCCCCAATTCTTGACAGTGTAAAAAGTCCCTAATTCTATTTTTATACTTTTTTTTTTTAAATATTGGATTGTGTGAGTGTGAGGGAACACAAGAGCATTAAACCCTATTAACGTTATTTCTGAAGCCAGATATATTTTACCTAAAATTGTATTTTTGACTTTATCATGAGATCGAGTATCGAATTTTAACATTCAAAATATATTTTTTGATATATAATATATAAGAATTGAGTATTTTTATGGTAAAATATGTTTTTTTTCGTTACAGGTGAACGCCGCAATGGGGTGTGTCAATAACTTTTTATCACGATAGATGGCGCATGATAGACGGTACCCAATAGAACTGTCAGTTGCATATAAAGCTTGTATTTTTATTACGAAATTTATTAATTTCTGGTTATATTGCCGAAGTGAGCAGCTTTTAAGTGTACAAATCGAGATTTCCAAGCGAAAGCAAAGATATGGTGCTCTCAAAATTGCCTTTCTATTAATTAAACCTTTTTTGTTTTTAAAGACGGTGTTCGTTTCCTAATTCGTCTTTTAAGGTAGGTAACGTTAAGTTAAAATTATTTTTTTTGTTAAAAATCTACAAAAACATTTAAAAAATGATACGTTATAGCTGTAAACAAGGTACCAGTGCCGCTAGCGACATCTACAAAAAGCTTTGCCTGATACACCCCATTGGACCGACCCGCACTCGCCTCTAGTTATGGCATTGTAATCTTTATCCCGCGTTCCGTTATAAAAATTACCAGCGGCGCTATCACAGAATGCTAACTTAAATGGGGCTCACAATAAATATTTGGAAAATATACTTTTATAATATGTATGTAGTGTATGTATGTCTTAGTATGTAGTGTATGTATTTTTTTAGTATGTAGTATATTGTTTATTATCTTATTTTGTATCAGCACTTTATTACCTCTCCCAAAGGTTAGATGTTAGAAAATGCCTTGTAGGCATTAATCTTCGCGTTTGTACAATTTTTTTCGTGCAATAAAGAATTTAATAATAATAATAGTATCCCGCGTTCCGTTATAAAAATTACCAGCGGCGCTATCACAGAATGCTAACTTAAATGGGGCTCACAATAAATATTTGGAAAATATACTTTTATAATATGTATTTATTAGTATGTAGTGTATGTATGTCTTAGTATGTAGTGTATGTATTTTTTTAGTATGTAGTATATTGTTTGTTATCTTATTTTGTATCAGCACTTTATTACCTCTCCCAAAGGTTAGATGTTAGAAAATGCCTTGTAGGCATTAATCTTCGCGTTTGTACAATTTTTTTCGTGCAATAAAGAATTTAATAATAATAATAGTCACATGTATTTTTTTTTAAACTATATATGTATACATATTAGTATTTCATTACAGAAAGATGAATAAATTGGAACCTACTTTTATAAAAGCAGTGTTAATGTTAGTGTCGTAAATTAGTTGTTTATTTACTATTACTTGACGTCATCAGGCAGTCATTCGCAACTGCAGCATTTTCGAGCAAAAATTCAAACACTATATTTAAAAGTAGCTTCCCAGCGGGTTGGTCTTGAATGAACTTGGACAAGACGAAAGTCATTCAATGATCATGTCAAGCCGGGGCCAATCTGCGTAGGAAACGCTACTCTCGAAGTTGTGCAAAATTACGTCTACCTCGGTCAGACTATCCAATTAGGAGCAGCCAACTTCAGCAAAGAAGCCGACAGACGCATTCAACTAGGATGGGCGGCATTCGGGAAACTCCGGCACATCCTCTCATCGTCTATACCACAATGTTTAAAGACGAAGGCCTTTAACCAGTGCGTCCTCCCGGTAATGTCGTACGGAGCAGAGACGTGGACACTAACAGTGGGTCTGGTCCATAAATTCAAGGTCGCTAAGAAAGAGCTATGCTTGGTATATCGCTAATGGATAGAATTCGAAACGTTGATATTCGTCAGAGAACGAAAGTTACTGACATAGCTTTTAAAATTAGCAAGCTGAAGTGGCAATGGGCCGGACACATCTGCCGCAGAACCGACGAACGATGGGGCAAACGGGTTCTAGAGTGGAGACCACGTATGGGAAGACGCAGAGTGGGACGACCCCCCGCCAGATGGACAGATGACCTAAAGAAGGTCGCTGGTGGGGGTTGTATAAGGGTAGCGAAAGATCGCGTTAAGTGGCGAGCCTTGGGGGAGGCCTACATCCAGCAGTGGAGAGATACAGACTGATGATGATATTTAAAAGTAGATTTTAAGGCGATTTAGAGCCCATAAAAAATCTAAATATTTTCAGGATTCCGTGACAAGTAGATTGTACCTGTTATTGTCAAAAAAAAAACCAAAACCTGGACCTGGAACGCAATAAGGAAGTTACAACAGTAACACGTTTAAATCAAACGGTTCATGACGCTGGTTTGTGATATTAGCATGTGATGTTAGCGCGGGTTATAACTGGAATGCGGGGTATAATGAAATACAGCTGCTGGTTATAGAAAATACAGAGGCTGGTAGAGCATTTCACATATTTAGCGTTAGAAAGATCTCAAATTTCTAATATTTACTATTTCACTATAATACCATTTAAGAACTAAGCAACGTCGTATTTTTTTAAACGCGTTTTATCATTAAAAATCAGTATTTTAGTAGCAAATTAATCTAACAAGTAAGGTCTAACAATAATTTGGCCTAACACAAGCACAAAGTACATAAAATAAAGGTATTAATTAGCGTCAACTGCAGCCCTATTCTGTTACTTAAGCGCAAACGTTATATAATGGAATCCGTTAACTATATATATATTACGCTATTAAGTTGATATTTGCACGGACGCTTTTAAGGTCGAGCGCTTAGAGTTGAGAATTGAATAATATTTTACTTAAAAATGCATGTAATGTGGTCATTATTTTGACAACCTTGTTTGAGCAAAGTCGACCTTGCCGATTCGTTCAATTCAACGTTTTAAAAAATCAAAGGCAAAAATATTATTATATTATACCTCCGTGGTCTAGTGGTAACAAACCACCGGGGGCAAGTTGTACATTGTATAATTTGTCTGGGCCTGGGTGTTTATATGTATATATTTACAAAAAAAAAAGTATAATATGTAGTTTATCAACCATCTAGTTTCCGTAACACAAGCCGCGTAGCTTACCACGGAAACTAGATGGCGCTGTGTGACCTGTCTGGAAATATTTATTTATTATTATTTTATTTAAAACACAGCTGTTTGTATTTATAGAGATAGGTACAAATATATATTTTATTTAAATTACTTGCTGGTTTTATTTAGATTAGGTACTTGCATTT
This sequence comes from Tinea semifulvella, assembly GCA_910589645.1. Classification (NCBI taxonomy): domain Eukaryota; kingdom Metazoa; phylum Arthropoda; class Insecta; order Lepidoptera; family Tineidae; genus Tinea; species Tinea semifulvella. The sequence continues at coordinate 5,925,633 of OU342612.1, forward strand.
TTGAGTAAAGCACTATACAAGCCTTTGCCCACTATGACTGCTTCGCTGGTCACGCTATGATTGCCTCGAGCTAGCCTAGCTACGCTCTAGGCCTTCCAGCTTGGCCATCATTGCAGCCCTTGCTGTCCTCGCTGTAAGTCCTGGAGCTGCGCTGTCGGCCATCATCAGCACGACCAGCAAAGTAGTCATTATAGACCGCGGCAGTAATGTACTATTGTAATTATGACACAAGCTCTGACGTAAATAAGGAAGTCCACTAATAACGTTTGCGACTAAGTACCAGAATAGGGCTGCTGGTCAAAAAAATCTATAACATATTGAATACAAGGTACAATAAAAGCCTCATTCATTGGCGGGCGCTATAACGACGCGCAAATGCAACCAATAGCCGATAAGTTTATGACTTACACATCCGTATTCTTGAACGTTACCTCAACGGCTCCTCCATTGTATTATTGTTACGTTACGTGTTAGGTTACCGGTGTTAAACTGATTCCCAAGGGAAATAATAAGGAGAAAGTTCTCACTAGAGCATGAAGTAATACTGACAAAATTAATATTTAAAATACGTGAACGCAATTTTCAATGTTGCCAGAAACAAAACTTTTAACGGAAATATTTAAAATGGTAACATTGAAAGGAATGGTGGAGTAAGACCTTTAAGGTCTTAGAATACGAATGCGAGTTTGTCATTTCCAGACTAATTATTTTTAATTACCTAAAAGTTTATTTAACTAATAATCAACTCATTATTAATTATCGGCCGCGTTCGTTTTAAGAAATGTTAGCATGAAAATACCACTTTTGTTAGCACAAGTCGTTCGTTTAATGAAAATTCTAACATTTGATGCTAATTTCGTATGTCAGTACCGTGTTCAAAGGAGGGTTATTGATGTTACATTTTGACAGATGTCATTTAACATAAGAAATGGTTTGTTTACATTGTTGTATACTTTATAGTTTATATTATATTTGTTTAAAATGTATTTTAAACGATTTTATGTAATAAATTCAAAGACCATAATACATTGTCAATTGATTTGTTATTATTTGTTACTTGTCATACTTGTCAAAAAGTAGCTTCATAGCTCGTTTTTTTTAAAGAAATGTTAGCATTGTTAAAAAAAGTGGTATTTCTTAACAAAAACGTCATTTCACGCTGGTTTATGAAGTTGCTACGAAATGTTGGACATGCTATAAAACGAACGCAGCCTTCCTATTCACGTTACGATTTACAATATATCCATCCGCCATTTTGTTTTTTTTTTTTAATGTAATTAACGACAAAATTAAATGTTTATTAACTTTCCTCTGAGACCATGACGCTTTATAAACTCTTTACTTTTAGTACTCTGTGTCTTAAACTCATATGTACGTAGGACAATATTTAAGGTCGCTGTCGCAAGCCTCGCAGACTGTCGCGTCGCGTCTGTTGACTAACGTGCACGTAGGACACTCCCTACCTCCTGATGTTAGCGGCAAAACTTCTGGGCCGATTCTTTTCGACTTACCGCACATTTCGCAGGCTGAGACTGCTATAGGATTGATATAAGTACAAGTACCACATTCCCATTTTTGTATAGTTTTTGGAACTTCTGAAATTCCGTTTTGTCTTGAGTTTCTGCTGCTTGGACGTTCGCATTCGCCATTTTGTTTTGGTGGCGTTCTTCTTGAAGCGTCCGTTTCGTCTAGTGATACTATGAGATGCACTTTGGCGTCGTAATTGGGGTTCGCTGATTGGTTACTCGAATTTGATGACCCTAAAAGTTTTATACAATTGTATACAATGTCAATCTGACCAGAATGATAGTATTAAATAAAAAGTTAAAGTATCATCACGACCGTTTCCCTTTCGGGGTGGTCAGAAACCACACTTATAAATAGACGGATTCACATTTAAACAACTTTACTATAGGCCAATCATGACAAGTGGCAAGCTCGTCGATGTCTTCAGCGTACCAAACTTGACAAATATCACAAATATTATTAAAATGTATTTATTTACATTAATAAAAGAAATTGTGTCCCCACCAGGAATCGAACCCGGTACCTCCGAGTCTAAATCCAAGGACTTAACTTTACTATAGGCCCATCATGACAACCCTGAGATTTTGACGATTGCCATTCGAGATTCACACGCGCAGGAAAGTTGAAGTTTCTGCAATAGTTACGATTAAAGTTAAAATTAGAGCCGAGCCGACAGTTTTATTTTGAAGGACAGCCTTAACCTGGTACATTAGACGCCATTTTGAATTTTAATCGTCTCAATTACAGAGACTTAATTTTCGTTTGACAGCTGGAATTTAAGGAACTGTCATAGAATACGGGTGTTAGAAGGCATTCAGCTAAACAGACTGTCACGTTGGCAAAACACTCTTATATATACATCTTATATATATATATACTCGTATATATATATATATATAATAAGTAAGTTATGGCGACTTATTCTGTTTGGGAAGTAAGTATTTGTACAATTTATCTTTAAATATTTTAAGAGATGGTGACTGCCTGATAATTAAAGGAAGTCTGTTCCACTGGCGAGCTGCAGATACTGTGAAGGAATCTGAATATCTGCTGGAAGAGTGGGGAGGGATTTTAGGTAGGTTATTATGTGAAGAACGAAGTGATAATTAGATTCGTGTAGTTACTTTTTTAACTTTAAAAACTTGTAATGGTTTCTTAAAAAAAACCGGGAGCCAAACTATGCCAATTATCTCCAGTTAGTGAATAGCAACCTTAGTTTATTATTATTATAATTATTAAAGCCTATTCTTACTTATTTGTGATACCTATAAAAAAAAATGGTGGGGGGGAATGTTCGATCCTTAGTCGAATCCCAAATGTGGGTAGTTTTGATTAGGGATTGAACACTTTGTAACAGTTCCTAATCACATTCGCACTGTTCTGCACTCAGAATTAAACCTAAATAATTAAGTTCTGGCGCGGTGGTAGCACGGTTGTAAGAACGCGTACCTTAAATCCTACAAAGGTCGGTTCAAACCCACCCGGCATGTACCAATGAGAAATACACTTTTCTTACGTACATTTGTCATAGATTTACAACACCACCGTTCCCGTGTGAAGAGAGCACGTTAAGCCGTCGGTGCCGGTTTCACTAATACCGACTTGTTAAATCGTTAATAAATTGTCTTGATAAATTGACATCATATCCTCGCCAAGCCGTCTGGCCCGCCAAATTCTCCAGATATATGTTCTGGAAGGCCCATCTCCAGCAGTGGAGATCTAGGACGCTGTGTTCTAGGGGCTGTAATGATGATGATAAATTAAGTTCTTACCTGCAGAACTTTTACAAGCATGAGCAACAGTGTGATGTCCATTTTCAATTGACTTTAACTTCACGGGCTTGTCTAAATCTGTCGTTTTCGATGGCTTTCTCACTTTTTTCACTTCAACAATCGAATTCTGCTGTTTTAACACATCTTTCCTCTCTTTCACGTCTTTTTTAGTAAGTAACCTCACTTTATCTGCCGCTTGTCTTTGGCTAACGAGGGCATCAGAAGTGGGATTGCCTACAGGAGGCACAGGTAATTTCCTCCTCTGCCGTTCATCCAAACTGTTTTTCTTAGCCAATTGCTTAGCTTTCTTAACTTCTATATCTTGTTTAATTTTCATCAAATTCTCATTGACTTTGGCTGTTCTATATAATGCATCATCATAAGAATGGTCCAGATTTAAAGCTTGAAGACCGTCTTCTAAGTCTAGGGTAGTTGGCTGATATCTGGACCTTCTTTCTTCCCTGTCCAGTCTATCTAGGGTTTTAGAATCTCGGTCCAAAGAAGGAGAGAATCTGTTCCTATCCTGGTCTTTGCTTGATAGATTTCTGAATACATAATCCCAGCTTTCGTACGTTCCCATTCCGTCTTCTCTCGCTTTGCTAAGAGCCGGTTGGGTGTCCGATCGTGGAAGACTAGTCGAGGAAATATCGCTAAAAGATTTTGTGCTAATTCGATTCTCCTTACTTTTCCTTGTTAATCGCTCATCGATATCTAGAAATGAAGAAGGTTTATTTGCAACAAAAAATACACAATGTAAATTCAAATGTATTGAAAAAGTACATTATGGCTGAAATTCCTAGTGGCTTCATTAGAAACCAGTTTTACACACAAACTTTTAAGGAGCAAGTTCACATATAAACTACGTTCTTAGTCTAGCGGGTAAGGCACTAGATTGAAATGCGGAGGTGCTGGGTTCGACGTTTACGTTCGACAACAAAGAATTTATTTGGGACTATTCTCGAGTTTGATACGCTAGACATCTATCGACGAGCTTGCCACTGGCATGATAGGCTAAAAAAAGTTGGCTAAATGTGAACTCGCTCCTTATACGTCGTAGTTTAGAAAGTGGCCATCCACGCTTACTTGTAAAAAGAGATTGCCCAAAAACCAGGCCCCAACTTTTTTGTAGCGTGCCTCAACTAAATATAAGTCAATAATCATAATAATTTGTTGTTATTTTTAAATTTAATTATAACATCTCTTTTACCCCAGCATTAAAATATAATTTAATTAAATAGTCAATTGGTTAAAATTTATGTATGAAATCTTTGCAAAGCACTAGTTATACGATTAGGTTCTTTATTATGATCAGGTACTTTATTATGGATAAAACACCGGATTTAAAATTGGCGGGAAACTATGTAATTATTAAGGTAAAAAAAAGTGTTTGTCTTGTCGTTATGCTAGGGTAAAAAAAAATATTACAGATTATGAAATCACAATATATTAACTATGAAAAAAAAAGAAATTTATGACACAAGAACATTTTTTTGGGCCCGTTTCTCTAAGAAAAATAAGCATTCTCATTTACTTAACCTATATAAGTTAAATAATAAATAAACATACCTCTGTGAACAATATCATTGTATCGACGGCCATTTTCATAACCATTTGGAGCGTCTAGTTCTATTAATTGTGCAGTTGGTACCGTACATCTGTAACCATGTGGTATTGGTTGGAAGCCATTTATAGGGATATTTGATGCGTGTTTAACAGTTGTAAACATTGGTGTTTGGACCATGTAAGGGGCCTGAATTGGGGTATAATAATAGGGTACAGATCCATAAGGTGTCATCACAGGTATTTCGGTTAGTTGCGACGCAGGGTATAGGATATTTGGCGGTATTTGTTGGGCTATATAATGTTGGGCTGGTTGGGGCATTGGCACTATAGGGTCTTCGATTGGGGTTTCTTCTGTAACGTGGTTGTAATGCCTCAGTCCAGATATCCTATGTTGAGGTTCTGGAACGTTCGAGTATATTTCTTGGCCTGGAAGTAGGAAAAACAACTTTTAATTACGATAACTTAAAATAAAATATTTGATTTTAAATTTAATTAAATTATACCCTGTTCAATATAGCTTGATCCTTTTCACAGATGTGTTTTTAACGAAACAGATTAATTATTATTTTTTGCTTTAACAGCATTATAGTTTTGTGTGCTTGACCCAAGTCCGTATGAATCACAGTTGTGTGCTTAACCCGAGTTCGTAGGAAACACAGTCGTGTGCTTGACCCGAGGCTGTAGCAAACACAGTCGTGTGCTTTACCCGAGTCCGTAGGAATCACAGTTGTGTGCTTTACCCGAGTCCGTAGGAATCACAGTTGTGTGCTTGACCCGAGTCCGTAGGAATCACAGTTGTGTGCTTGACCCGAGTTCGTAGGAATCACAGTTGTGTGCTTGACCCGAGTCTGTAGGAATCACAGTTGTGTGCTTGACCCGAGTTCGTAGGAATCACAGTTGTGTGCTTGACCCGAGTCTGTAGGAATCACAGTTGTGTGCTTGACCCGAGTTCGTAGGAATCACAGTTGTGTGCTTGACCCGAGTTCGTAGGAATCACAGTTGTGTGCTTGACCCGAGTTCGTAGGAATCACAGTTGTGTGCTTGACCCGAGTTCGTAGGAATCACAGTGGTATGCTAGACCCGAATCAGTAGGAATCACAATTGTGTGCTTGACCCGAGTCCGTAGGAATCACAGTTGTATGATTCACCCAAGTCCGTAGGAATTACAGTCATGTGACATGACTCAGTAGTAGGGGCTGTAATGAATGTTTCTACCATTTTCCCTGTGAGGTCGCATTGGCTGTGTACTAGGGGCTGTGGTGAATGTTCCTACCTTCTTCCCTGTAAGGTCGCATTGGCTGTGTACTAGGGGCTGTGGTGAATGTTCCTACCTTCTTCCCTGTAAGGTCGCATTGGCTGTGTACTAGGGGCTGTAGTGAATGTTCCTACCTTCTTTCCTGAAAGGTCGCATCGGTTGTGTACTAGGGGCTGTAGTGAATGTTCCTACCTTATTTCCTGAAAGGTCGCATCGGTTGTGTACTAGGGGCTGTAGTGAATGTTCCTACCTTCTTTCCTGAAAGGTCGCATCGGTAGTGTACTAGGGGCTGTAGTGAATGTTCCTACCTTCTTTCCTGAAAGGTCGCATCGGTTGTGTACTAGGGGCTGTAGTGAATGTTCCTACCTTTTTCCCTGTAAGGTCGCATTGGTTGTGAACTAGGGGCTATTATAAATGTTCCTACCATTTTCTCTGTGAGGTCGCATTGCCAGCCTGGAGGCGGTGTCGTTACAGTCGCCGGCCCTCCTGGCTCGCTCCCGGCCCACAGCTCCCCACGACACGCGAGCCCCACATCCCCATACCGCCTCCCATACTTGGACCATTATCTGAAACAAATCAATAAAATATAAGTATTGCTTTTTATGATTTATTGTTAGTCAATACAGTAGAAAAGATTAATGAACTATACTATGGACTAAGAAACGGTGCCCACACCATCAACAAAATAAACTATTGTAGTTCTATTTTTTTTTAAACTAGCATTTTTTATTGATTTTAGGTCTTTGTGACATTACTGAGTTAACAAGGACAAAGCCGTGTTTCAGTTATAAGCTGCGCTAAGATCACTTGGCATTCATAACATACTCACTTGGCATTCAACGTGAGCTATAAGCGCGTCCCTCGAGATAGCAGCCACCATGTCCGGACAAACGGGTCCCTCTAATGACATTCTTCCCGCCCCATTAGGCTTGTATCCCATTTGCTGGAAAAGGATTTCGGCACCAACCATGTTAGCTTCCACCTCATGCTTAAAATAGCCGCAGTATAACTGAAATTTAAAAAAATAATTAATTAAAATATGTTAGATATAATCTAGGGAGTACCTACCATCAAAACTCTTCTCAGCACCCATTAACCCCTTGTATGTATAAGAAACGGAACAACCTTCGTAATATCACTGCTCTTGTGTGTTAAAGACACGGACCAACCTTCATAATATCACTGCTCTTGTGTGTTAAAGACACAGACCAACCTTCGTAATATCACTGCTCTTGTGTGTTAAAGACACGGACCAACCTTCGTAATATCACTGCTCTTGTGTGTTAAAAACACGGACCAACCTTCATAATATCACTACTCTTGAGTGTTAAAGACACAGACCAACCTTCGTAATATCACTGCTCTTGTGTGTTAAAAACACGGACCAACCTTCGTAATATCACTGCTCTTGTGTGTTAAAGACACAGACCAACCTTCGTAATATCACTGCTCTTGTGTGTTAAAGACACGGACCAACCTTCGTAATATCACTGCTCTTGTGTGTTAAAGACACAGACCAACCTTCATAATATCACTGCTCTTGTGTGTTAAAGACACGGACCAACCTTCATAATATCACTGCTCTTGTGTGTTAAAGACACAGACCAACCTTCGTAATATCACTGCTCTTGTGTGTTAAAGACACGGACCAACCTTTGTAATATCACTGCTCTTGTGTGTTAAAGACACAGACCAACCTTCGTAATATCACTGATCTTGTGTGTTAAAGACACAGACCAACCTTCGTAATATCACTGATCTTGTGTGTTAAAGACACGGACCAACCTTCATAATATCACTGCTCTTGTGTGTTAAAGACACAGACCAACCTTCGTAATATCACTGCTCTTGTGTGTTAAAGACACGGACCAACCTTCGTAATATCACTGCTCTTGTGTGTTAAAGACACGGACCAACCTTCGTAATATCACTGCTCTTGTGTGTTAAAGACACAGACCAACCTTCATAATATCACTGCTCTTGTGTGTTAAAGACACAGACCAACCTTCGTAATATCACTGCTCTTGTGTGTTAAAGACACAGACCAACCTTCGTAATATCACTGCTCTTGTGTGTTAAAGACACGGACCAACCTTCGTAATATCACTGCTCTTGTGTGTTAAAGACACAGACCAACCTTCATAATATCACTGCTCTTGTGTGTTAAAGACACGGACCAACCTTCATAATATCACTGCTCTTGTGTGTTAAAGACACAGACCAACCTTCGTAATATCACTGCTCTTGTGTGTTAAAGACACGGACCAACCTTTGTAATATCACTGCTCTTGTGTGTTAAAGACACAGACCAACCTTCGTAATATCACTGATCTTGTGTGTTAAAGACACAGACCAACCTTCGTAATATCACTGATCTTGTGTTAAAGACACGGACCAACCTTCATAATATCACTGCTCTTGTGTGTTAAAGACACAGACCAACCTTCGTAATATCACTGCTCTTGTGTGTTAAAGACACGGACCAACCTTCGTAATATCACTGCTCTTGTGTGTTAAAGACACGGACCAACCTTCGTAATATCACTGCTCTTGTGTGTTAAAGACACAGACCAACCTTCGTAATATCACCGTCGGTCCCGGTCCGACAACAATTGTAAATATATTTTCATTCAAATTTGAGATCATACCCTCGCCAACCCGTTTGGCCAACGTGGCAAATGTAGTCCTAATTCTCCAGAAATATCTTGAAGGCCCATTATCAACAGTGGATGTCTAGGACTCTGTGTTCTAGACGCTGTGATAATGATTGTCGTATTTAGGAATATTACTTACTCTAATAGTTCTGTATTCCTTCCTCCAAGGCTGGGCTAGTAGGTTACTAGCATATCGTCCCAAAGCTGCCCAGCCTAGCCCGGCTCTGTACGCACTATAGTCTGGGAGCTCGTTAATAGTCCGTTGAAATACTTTGCCAGTTTCCGATAGACCGAACTTGCAGCCATGAGGCACTAGTGACAGATATTCCATTATGTAGCCTGTAATTTTTAAAAATGTATATAATTTTTAATACATATATCTATTACCTAACACTCATTACTTAATAGTAGTTATTAAATAAAATAATAAATTATACAGAAAAAATACGAAATACAGAGAGAGAGAGATACCTTGCAATATAGCTTAAATTTTTATTTATTTATATTTTTTTAAATATTGCACCAAGTACAAAGGCGGACTTAATGCCCGTAGGCATTTTCTGACAGCCAAATTAGAACATTTATAGGTGGAATGAAATAAATATTAATATAACAACATAATTACATATACTTACATAATATACTTTTATACATACTGTAATATGTATAAAAGTACTAAATATACTAAGTGTACTAAATACTAATACATACACATAAATATACATATATACACTTATTAACATTGTTGGGACCTATTTAGAAAGTGTAGATAGACGAGTTTTTTGAACGAAGATCTGGTAGACGCTTAAATCCCAACTCAAATTAGAAAAAGTAACAACTGTACCCATATTAGTATCTACGACCGGAGTAATACCCAAAACATTACATGACAGCCTTAAAACTATCAACGTCGACCAGTTTCCACCAATTTCTCATTGGTACATGCCGGGTGGGTTTGAACCGACCTTTGTAGGATTTAAGGAACGCGTTTTTACAACCGAGCCACCACCGCGCAATAATTTGTTAATTGCCTGTAATATATTGTGTATCATATCCTGCTAACACTTAAGATACATAGATGTAACTAGTTATAAGGCAATTAATGTGAAGAAAATAAATCATTATTATTATTATATTATTATTACCTATGATCAAGTAACGTAATAGTAGAACATACATATTTTGAAATATATATAATTACCTTCCAGCTTTTTCCTTTGCTGCAGCTTCTCTGGGCTGTCGTCTATCTCCAGGTAGACGTAATGGGCGTGTTCTATACATCGCCATAGCGCTGGGAGTCGCTCGTCCAGCTGTGGGTCGCCCATGGCGGTCGTGGCGCCCGACCAAACGCTCAACACCATTACCACAGACTCACAGGATTTTTTTCATCCTGCAACAATTACAAGTAGGTCACATTAATGGTTATAGTTATAAGTTATACAATTTTTTCAGGCGCGGTGGTGACTCGGTTGTAAGAACGCGTTCCTTAAATCCTACAAAGGTCGGTTCAAACCCCCCCGGCATGTACCAATGAGAAATACACTTTTCTTACGTACATTTGTCATAAATTTACAAAACCACCGTTCCCGTGCCTCGGAGAGCATGTTAAGCCGTTGGTCCCGGTTCCACTAATACAAACTTGTGGAATCGTTAATAATTTGTCATTAAAAATTGACATCATATCCTCGCCAAGCCGTCTGGCCAGCATGGCGAGTGTAGGCCACATTCTCCAGATATATGTTGTGGAAGGCCCATCTCCAGCAGTGGAGGTCTGGGACGCTGTGTTCTAGGGGCTGTAATGATGATGATACTATTTTTTACACCATAAACAGAATAACTTACCATAACTTTTTACTATGTACTTAGATATGTATTTATTATTTATGTATATATATTTATTTAATATGTAGGATATGTATCTTTAATTACTATGTATTTATATTTGATTATTGTCGATCACAATAGTATTTCTGCACCCGCTTATAATGGCTCCCCATTCACAAAGGTTAGTTGGTAGAAAATGCATTTATAGCATTAAGTACCCACACTATTTTTGGTTCTGTACAATAAAGAAATTATTACTATTATTATGGTTGCCTGTTGTGTAGTGCTACATACGGCTATGGATAGAGAGGTAAATCCGATGTTTTCTCTCCATCCCAGGAGTTTAAGATTAAAACTAGACACGCAGACGAGCTATATGCTGTGAGCCACCTTCTATCAGCTATAACCTTTTAAGAATACCTATATACCAGGTGTTTTTTTGTTTGTCAGGCTCTTTCATCATTATCATCATTACAGCCCCTAGAACACAGCGTCCCAGACCTCCACTACTGGAGATGGGCCTTCCAGAACATATATCTGGAGAATTTGGCCTACACTCGCCACGCTCTGGCCTGACGACTTGGCTCTTGCGTTACATAAAATGCAATAAAGTAGTCCTGGAGGGGTGGATAATGGGCCTAAGTTGGGGATGAGGTCATTGCCCCGTTTTCTCTTCAGCTTTTCCCACTTCTCTAGGAAGCGGTCCCCCGTCGAAGGTAGTGTTGCCCAATCTTGGACGACAAGACTATTGATATGGTTGCAAGACCAAGACCAAGACTACCCTAGTATTGAGTGTCGCAAGACTTTTGCACAGTTTTTTTTTTTCAAATTTTGTCAAAGGCGTTACTTTTTTTGGGGTTACGTTTATGTTTTCAATAAATTTTAATTGCGTCGTGTCCTTAATTCATATTTTTTTGATCCTAACGAAAAAAAAATATGTTAGGTATTTGGAACTTGGGAGAGCTCGTTTGCAAATAATTTTATTTTAGCATACCTAAATCCTACCTATACCTAATGCCTCCGAGGTCCAGCGGTTAATTCCGTGGATTCGGACTTGGGGGTACAGGGTTTGATTCCTGGTCGGGACACTATTTTATTTATTATTTTATTTATTTGTGATATTTCTCAAGTTTGGTACCCTAAAGACATCGCGGAGTACAATTGGAAAATAAAATTTATACTGTGTCAGAGTAAGAGTCTTGCAGAAGTCTTACGAGACTCTTCCGCAAGACCAAGACAACCAATTCTGATAAGACTGGCTAAGTCTTGGTCTTGGTCTTGCTTTGGGCAACCTAGTCGAAGGCCTGTGCACAAGACGGAGCAATATTCTAGTCCTATTCTGTTACTTGGTCGCAAACTTTATATAACGAAATCCGTAAACTAATATATATCACGCTATTAAGGTTGATATTTGCACGGCTGCTATCAAGGTAGAGCGCTTATAGAGTTGAGAATTGAATAATATTTTGTATTTATATCGCAATCTCTGACGTAAATAACGATATCCACTAATAACGTTTGCGACTAAGTTACAGAATAGGGGTGCTGAGTTGCTTCAGGTGTCCATTATCACTGTTGTTGACAGAACAACGTTTAGTCAGGCCAGCAACATACTCCTCGATAGTGGGAATCTATTATGCATCAGCCATGACGGAATTACACACCGACCACAGCGATATGTTCTTCTCCAGTTAGTAGGGCCAAAGACTATTTTTAATATAACGATTAACCGGGTTTAATGGATAAATTGCGTCGCAGCAGTTTACTGTAGGTAGCAATTATTTGAAATTTAGTAAACAGTTTTATATGGTCAGTGAGCCAATTTAAACTCACTCGCCTATACTATATAGTCGTTATACACTACGTGTTTTAATCACTAAGCTAATATTTCGTTTGGTAATAACAAACAATGTACGTGTAAGTACGGAACTAGTAGCGCAGTCACGCTCACATTGAAGCAAATTCAATTATTGTACAATCATACACGCATGAGTCAACAGATGTTTTTTTTTACAATGATTCAATAAACGATCATCAAAACACAAAGCAAGTCAATGGCCTGAATCAAATTATCCTACCTACTTAATGATAACAACGTGTTTAGTAACTACGAGGGGCGTTCAAAATATTCTCGGTATGTGGATAAAAACAAACAAGTACGAAAAGTTTGATATTTTTATTTTTCAATATACTCCCCCCTATGTTCATACACTTATAAGATCGATCAATTATTTTTTTTAATCCCTCATAAAAATATTTTTTATCTTTGGTGTAAAAATGCTCCTCCACGGCCGTCTTCAACGCTTCATCGTCAGAAAATTTATTTCCACGCAGATCCTTTTTAAGATTGGGAAACAAAAAGAAGTCGCTTGGGGCTAAGTCCGGACTATAGGGTGGATGAGTAACAGTTTCAAACCCACATTCAACAATAGCTGCCTTGGCAATATGAGCAGTATGGACAGGGGCGTTGTCATGCAGAAGCAGAACACCTTTGGTTAACTTTCCTCGCCTCTTTTCTTTGATCGCATCTCTTAATTGACGTATAACGTTAGCGTAGTACTGCCCTGTGATATTTACACCTTTTTCTTTATAATCGATAAGCAAAACTCCTTCACAATCCCAAAATATTGTGGCCATGACCTTGCCAGCTGACGGGATTACCTTGAACTTCTTGGGATGAGCTGAACCCTTAATGTGCCACTGCATGGACTCCTGTTTGCTCTCTGGGTCATAATGATGAACCCAGGTTTCATCTCCAGTAACTATTTTTTGCAGCACCTCATCGGGATTTTCACCACACAGGTCGATAAAATCTGAACAGCAAGCCACACGCATATCCTTTTGAAGAAGCGTCAGCATTCGCGGAACCCATCTTGCACTTACTTTTGACATATTAAGATGGTCATGTATAATGTCATGTACGGTACCAATAGAGAGATTGGTTACTTGAGCTATAGATTTTACCTTCACTCGGCCGTCTTCCAATATAAGTTTTTCCACTTTATCAATATTTTCTTGTGAGGTAGCCACTACAGGCCGGCCAGGTCTAGGGTCATCTTCAATACTCTCCCTTCCACGCTTAAATTCGCTTGACCATTTTTGAATAGTAGATAAAGAAGGAGCAGACTCACGGTAAACACAATCCATTTCCTCTTATATGGTTTTTTGATTTTTACCCTGTTTTGTCAAGAATTTTATGACGGATCGGTGCTCTAATTTCGTTAAAATTGTTAATTCGCTCATGGTGTTCATGTTTGTTCGGCAATTGCAGAAAAACAAAAGAACATCTCGGTTCCAATTTTACTTTTTTTTAATGTCAATGGATAAATCTTAGCGGCCAGTAACAAATATATATATAAAAGAGGTTGTAACGTATCAATACCGAGAATATTTTGAACGCCCCTCGTATGTACGAGGGGCGTTCAAAATATTCTCGGTATGTGGATAAAAACAAACAAGTACGAAAAGTTTGATATTTTTATTTTTCAATATACTCCCCCCCTATGTTCATACACTTATAAGATCGATCAATTATTTTTTTTAATCCCTCATAAAAATATTTTTTATCTTTGGTGTAAAAATGCTCCTCCACGGCCGTCTTCAACGCTTCATCGTCAGAAAATTTATTTCCACGCAGATCCTTTTTAAGATTGGGAAACAAAAAGAAGTCGCTTGGGGCTAAGTCCGGACTATAGGGTGGATGAGTAACAGTTTCAAACCCACATTCAACAATAGCTGCCTTGGCAATATGAGCAGTATGGACAGGGGCGTTGTCATGCAGAAGCAGAACACCTTTGGTTAACTTTCCTCGCCTCTTTTCTTTGATCGCATCTCTTAATTGACGTATAACGTTAGCGTAGTACTGCCCTGTGATATTTACACCTTTTTCTTTATAATCGATAAGCAAAACTCCTTCACAATCCCAAAATATTGTGGCCATGACCTTGCCAGCTGACGGGATTACCTTGAACTTCTTGGGATGAGCTGAACCCTTAATGTGCCACTGCATGGACTCCTGTTTGCTCTCTGGGTCATAATGATGAACCCAGGTTTCATCTCCAGTAACTATTTTTTGCAGCACCTCATCGGGATTTTCACCACACAGGTCGATAAAATCTGAACAGCAAGCCACACGCATATCCTTTTGAAGAAGCGTCAGCATTCGCGGAACCCATCTTGCACTTACTTTTGACATATTAAGATGGTCATGTATAATGTCATGTACGGTACCAATAGAGAGATTGGTTACTTGAGCTATAGATTTTACCTTCACTCGGCCGTCTTCCAATATAAGTTTTTCCACTTTATCGATATTTTCTTGTGAGGTAGCCACTACAGGCCGGCCAGGTCTAGGGTCATCTTCAATACTCTCCCTTCCACGCTTAAATTCGCTTGACCATTTTTGAATAGTAGATAAAGAAGGAGCAGACTCACGGTAAACACAATCCATTTCCTCTTTTATGGTTTTTTGATTTTTACCCTGTTTTGTCAAGAATTTTATGACGGATCGGTGCTCTAATTTCGTTAAAATTGTTAATTCGCTCATGGTGTTCATGTTTGTTCGGCAATTGCAGAAAAACAAAAGAACATCTCGGTTCCAATTTTACTTTTTTTTAATGTCAATGGATGAATCTTAGCGGCCAGTAACAAATATATATATAAAAGAGGTTGTAACGTATCAATACCGAGAATATTTTGAACGCCCCTCGTAGTTGTTATTTACTAAGTATACGTAGTCTTTATATTTCCTCATTTACTAATGTTTTTAATTTACACTTAATAATTTAAAAACCCTGCCAACCTGTCTGGCCAGGCGTGGCGAGTGTAGGCCAAATTCTCCAGATATATGTTCTGGAAGGCCTATCTCCAACAGTGGAGGTCTAGAACGCTGTATTCTAGGGGTTTTATTGAAATATATATATATTGATGCTGAAGCTACTGCGGGAGAATAGTAGGAAGGGGTCATCACGACTGTATCCTGGGTAGGTCAAAAATCACGCTTTCAAAGAAACAAAAAATTTTGCCAACCTTACAATAGTCCAAACTCAAGCGTACCAAACTAGAGAAATATTACATAAAAATGAAACAAATAATTGTGTCCGAACCAGGAATCGAACTGTCTAAATCCTAGAATATATTCATATTAATAGGGCGTTTTGGACAGACTATTCAGCTAGGCGCTGCTAACTTCAGCAAAGAAGCCGACAGACGCATTCAGCTAGGATGGGCGGCATTCGGGAAACTTCGACATATCTTCTCATCGTCCATACCACAGTGTTTGAAGACAAAAGTCTTCAACCAGTGCGTCCTCCCCGTAATGTCGTACGGAGCAGAGACGTGGACACTGACAGTGGGTCTGGTTCACAAATTCAAGGTCGCTCAGCGAGCTATGGAGAGAGCTATGCTTGGTATTTCTCTAATGGATAGAATTCGAAACGTTGAAATTCGTCAGAGAACCAAAGTTACTGACATAGCATTCAAAATTAGCAAGCTGAAGTGGCAATGGGCCGGACACATCTGCCGCAGAACCGACGACCGATGGGGCAAACGGGTTCTGGAGTGGAGACCACGTACGGGACGACGCAGAGTGGGACGATCCCCCGCCAGATGGACGGATGACCTGAGGAGGGTCGCTGGTGGGGGTTGGATGAGGATTGCAAAAGACCGCGTGTAGTGGCGAGCCTTGGAGGAGGCCTATATCCAGCAGTGGAGAGACACAGGCTGATGATGATGATGATGATGAATAGGGCGTTTTAAAATTACCAACCAACTTTTAAAATTACTTGCAAAACAGACTTAATACATTTTGTTTTTAGTACAGTCAGTTAAAGTTAGTCAAAGTATTAATTTTGAATACTTGATTCGGCAAAAAATTATGTCCTCTTCGAAGCTGGAGCAGTTGGCTTTGAATTTAAGATTACAGGTTAAAGGAGCAGAATTCAGCATTACATAATAATATAAAATTAGAAAAAAGTACAGATTTGTAACAACAAGCATTCAAAAACCATAATAAGCCAGTTAAACATTATGGCGATGGAACCACTAAGCTTGTTGTTCTTTTTGGTTTTTATTTAAAGTTATTTTTTTATGCAGTTGGGTTTTTTTATTTTATAAATTATTATTATATATACTTTTTAGTTACATATAGCGAAATTTGTATTGTAGATATGTAAATATTGGCGGTTAATGGTAATTTACCTTCACAAAATTTACATTAAATATTTATTAATTAATCTACGCTACCTTTTATGTGATTATATGATCTTACTAACCATTTTAAAAAAAAACCTCTATAAATATTTATACTAGAGTACTAGCTGACATTTCTGCAATACAACCCTCATTTACCCCTTTAGCCAATGTAGCATTCAGTATGCCAAATTCTTTGGAAATAAATTCTGGGAAGCTCATTTTGGAGGTCTAGAACTCTGTAATGATCATGAAGATAGCAAAAAATCAGCAACGCTAATCTCAAAGTCATAGTAAATTGTGGGTAAAGTATTAGATAACTGAGATAGCTTAGATAAGCTGACAGCATTGATGGGTTGACATTGACCCATCATATTTTTATCTTTCAATGTTTCATGGACTAGCTGTTTGACCTAGCTTTACCAATGTAGAAAGCTGATAAAGAGCCAGTTGAGACCCATCATGGTTTATAACTGGGTTTCAAGTAAAATTTGCCCTCCTACGGTTTCCAGACTGGAGAATGATGACAAGAGAATGCCATAAGGGACCACTTCCGAACAGCACAAAGACTAGTAACAAGCGGGTCATAGCCTGGCGAAAGTCGCAAATACTTAATCAAAGAGTTTGTGCAGTTTGCTGTACAGACTCTAGGGCACATGGAGTCAAGCACCAAAACATTTTAAAAATAAATCACCCTTCGTCAGCCTTTGCCTGCTCCAGATAAAAGACAGCATAGTGATTCGGCAAGGAAATGCAGCCAGCAATCTAGCAAGATTATACCGCGCGGACATGATTTATATTTAAATTAGGTTATGTAAGTATTTTACTTTTTTTGGTTGTTTTAGTTCAGCTTTACACAGTAGTAGTGTAGTAACAAAATCTTTGTACCACTTACTGAAAGAATTGGGCGTAAGCAGGTCTACCGTCAATACAATCTTGAAAAGAGCTTCCAAGACGGCATTAACAGAATGATACAGAATTTGGTTGGATAGGGAGAGGAGTACATGGTGGATGGTGAGTGTATTATCGCACAATAAAATAAAAAGGGAGTACTCCTTTTTTTTAAAAACCGACCTATTGTCGGTCGTAAGCACGAGACACCATTCTTCTCATCTCTTACCCACACACAATGGACCCAACACCTGGTCGGTGTATCCATGGTATGCTTAGAAATTAGTCTTCTCTTCTTTTCTCTCTTTTTGTCCCAAAGGTTGGTTGCTAGAGAATGCCTAGCGGCATTAAGCCCGCCTCTTGTACATAGTGCAATAAAGTTTTTAAATAAATAAATAAATAAATAACTTTTTTTTAATTATAATATTGAATTTGGATAAAAAAATACCATTGTAATATTATTTTATAATATTAAATTAAAGTAGTCAAAATTTAAAAATAAATTTTGAAAATTTTAGAATAAGAAATAGACACATAACAATATCTTGCTATACTGCATTTAAATTTTAGAAATTTTCTCTACAGTTAAGACAATTAGATTTCATTTCCTTTATTACATAACTCATTATTTTAAATGGGACAATGTAAATTTTGCTTTGCGTAGTTTTTTTACTATTCAATACACAAATATTTTGCAAGGAAGAACATTCATAACGTAGCAAGATAACAGCAATTATAAAAATCTACCCAGTACTTACTGATAAGATTAATTAAGATATACTATTCAAATATGTGACCAAATGTATTTTTAATCAGGTTTTACTTCTGTTTCTGGGTAATAAAAAATGTTAAAATAACTAATGTTAAAATTTTTGGTATTTTTTTTATCACAATGCTTTTTCACACTTGCTTAAAGGACTTATGTTTATATAGAATTATATGAATAGAGACATACACTGGCTGGGAGAGTGTGTGCGACAGATATAAGAGTATACCAACACAGAGCTACACTGTTTGTGATGGGGATTCCAGAATTATCCGGAGAATTTAGCCTACACTGGCCACGCTGGCCAGTCAGGTTGGTGAGAGTGTGATGTAAATTCCATCTATGAATGTTAGTAACTGGAATCAAACACTCATAACTGATATCAGTCTGAAACATTATGCCGACTTCACTAGGTATGACGGCAAAAGCTAATCCAAAAACGTGTGGATACACTTTAACGGGTTTATAAGCACGAACAATGGATACTTCTTGGCAGACTGGAAAAATTACCACCATCGGTCCGCCTACCACCTATCAGATTACAATATGTTAACAATTCCACAAGTTGGTATTAGTGGAACAGGACTGATGGCTTAATGAGGCATGGGAACTGCGGTGTTGTACATATTTGACAAATGTATGAAAGAAAAGTGTATCCCTATGTATTGGTACATTCCGGGGTTCTTTTTATGATTATAATTAAATGATCAGGAATGTGTTCAAGACTCAGCTTTACACAGTGGAATTTGGTGCGAGAGGAGTTCCAGCAAAATCTTTGAAAGAATTGGGCCTAAGCAGGTCTGCTGTCAATACACACACACACACACATCTTCACGCCAGATCCCTTGCGGGGTAGGCAGAGATAATTGAGCGCCACTTGAGACGATCACG
Source organism: Tinea semifulvella (assembly GCA_910589645.1). Taxonomy (NCBI): domain Eukaryota; kingdom Metazoa; phylum Arthropoda; class Insecta; order Lepidoptera; family Tineidae; genus Tinea; species Tinea semifulvella. Next base: position 5,944,965 of record OU342612.1, read on the forward strand.
ACATACCTCTTTCGCTTCATCGACGTTCATCAACCTCTTCATACATGCCCTTTTGTTACGAAGGCTTTTTTTTTTTATGCTGTCAATACATTTATGGAAAGAGCTTCCAAGACATCATTAACGGAATAATACAGTATTTGGTTGGGTAGGGAGAGGAGTAGAATGGTGGATGGTGAGTGTATTAAAATAAAAAGGGAGGCCTCCTTTTTTAACCCAGCCTATTGTCAATCTCAAGGCTGAGATACCATTCTTCTCATCTCTTACCCATAAACGATGGACCCAGCACCAGCACTGTGGATCCATGGAATGCTTAGAAATTTTTCTCCTTTCTATTAAAACATTTCATTTAATTATACCTTCACTGCAGCAAAAATGCCTTCCAAAATATATTGCTAAAGTACTTCGCCTTGGTGACTGCCTTTGTGGTCTAGCGGTTAAGTCTGTGGATTTAGACACTAAGGTACCGAGTTTAATTCCTAGTCGGGACACAATAATTTATTTGTAAAATTTCTCAAGTTTGTTACAATAGACATCAACTGACTTGCCACTTGTCAAAGTTGGCTAAATGCGAATCCACTCACTTTTTCGAAAATAGCATGGTTTCTGACTACCCAGGAAAGAATACAGTGTTGTGATGATACTTTTATTTTTTTATTATTGCTTTCTTTAAAATCTTATATTTATAAACAAATAGTACCAATTTTGATGTGCTACAAATAAAAAAATGGAGCATACAATAGAGTAATATAGATGATGTGCTAAAATATTTCATAAATAAAGCCTTAAGCAAAACAAACGTAATAGCCTTGAATAACAAGTAGCAAGCTGAAGGTCAAAAGGGCCAACAATTCACCCAAATATGACAATAAAATTAGCAACATTATAAACCAGAACCACTTAAAACTTAAATGATTAAATACTTACGAAACAAATATTAAATATCATAAAATACCACGATCATAACACCTACGCATTAACCAAACATGTTCAGATCGATTGGCGCCAAACCAGGGCCACTAAATTGCAGGAAATTTGTGCAGCGGCTTACACAAATGCTAGGAAGTAGAACTTTTCCTGGATGGCCAAAATTATTACATTGGCCCGTATGTAGAGCGGACAAAAATAGTACGATACCCAAAATAACGACCCAACATATACATTAAAAACTATACATTAATAAAACGCACGTTCCTTACCTTTGCAACTCACATTCTTCAGAAATAACAATAAACACTTTCACGAATTTATATCGACAAAACAATAATTACGATAAAACAAAAAATAAGAAATTGTTTTGACGTCTCGCGATGACATTTTAAATGCGTTCATGGCGTTCGCAAGTCTGAAAATATTGGAGCGTTCAAGATAAATTGATAAAAAGGCAACCAAATAATGCACAGTTAAATGTTATTAGTAATAACATTACTTATTACCTATTAGATATACCTACAAGATAAATATTTTGTTATAAACATTACTTATAATTATTTTGTTTTATTTGTACTTGTCAATTATTTGCTGACAATACTGTGACATATTTATTATTTGTTTGGCGGCGTTTTTCGAAATCTCAAGCACCTCTTATTTAAATTAATTAATGAATTGTTCATGTTACTATATTAAGTACCTACATAATGGCTAACAATATTTTATTTGTAGATAATTGCAGACAGGATGAAATCGAAACCTTTTATGAGGTAAAATTTTATTAAATTATTTTCGATCTGCGTTCTTAATTAACATACAAAGTCAACACTGTATTGTTTTTGTGTGCTATGTAATAAGCCTGCGTTAAGTTTGACGATAACATGCAATGTAAAATGATAATACAGAACACAATGTGTGTTAATAAGAATCCGTGTCTGGTTTATTTCAGGCATGCCAGCGTCATCGAGATTATTATAGAGGCTATCCTAAAGCGTACCACCCTTTAACTTATTTTAAACAGCCTGATTACGTTGGACAATCTCCTCCAGAAATGACTACGTAAGTTCAATATCTTTTTCAATTACCTCAATGTTTCCATAGGTAATTCATAATTGCATTGATAGGTTAGTTGGTTTAAAGCTGAAATATTTAATTATACTTACTGCAGTAAATGGCGCTAAATTGAAAAAACCAAGGCTGAAGAAAGCTTGCTAAAACAAAAGCGCTTCCCTTACAGCGACTAGTCGAACATGGGGTAAGGACCACCTACATGCCGTGGTACGCGTTCTTTCCTATAAGTTTTTTTTAAATCGTTTCTATACCGTCGCTCTGAATACTATACAATTATCAATACAATTACAGAGTCTGGCAAATAGGTATCAACACCCGGCCTCCGTGACACTGGCTCGCCTACAGTGGAGGTCGGGACGTCACCGTCTACAGCCTCTTCATTATTTTTAAATAACACATTGTATAATGTGAAATTGTCAACCTCGGCTGCTTGTATAAACATAAATAAATATTTTTTCATTTTCATTTCATCCTATGTTTGAATTGTCATTTAAGCGCTTTTTTGAAAGTCGTTCGACTTGGCGTTTGTCTATGGTTTTCATACAGCAAGCTTTGCTTTAGTTGCTTCCAAGTCAAACATAGCAATAATGAAAGTATGTGTTTGTGCCATTTGTGGAGACTTTAGACCCGTGAAGTTCAGTCTCTAAAACGTTTTAAAAAAATATCACCCTCCGTCTGGTAATTAGGTTTTTGTATTATTTAATTAGTTTTTATTCTTAAAATAGTTCATTTTTACTTCCGGGGTAGTTAGACACCACGCTTATAAAGAAGCGGATTTGCGTTTAGCCAACTTTACTATAGGCCAATTATGACAAGTGGCAAGCTTGTCGATGTCTCCAGCTTACCAAACTCAGGAAATATCACGAATAAATTTAATAATTTAATTTAAATTAATGTATATTATTGTGTCCTGAGCAGGAATCGAACCTGGTACCTCCAAGTCTGAATCCACGGACTTAGACTAGACCACGCAGGCAGTTAAAAGAATAATAAAAAATATTACATTTCATTTTAGTACCTACCTAAATTACCCAGCTTACCATGTAAGGTACAAGCATCCGATAGTGCTCCCGATGTCTATTGGTCGTACCAGCGGTATTCCGCCATTGCCCGACCGTAGTCTGTCTGGTAGAACTAACAAGGCAGCATGCAAAGCTTATGTCAGATAGAAGAATTCTACGTTATTACCATTTAAAGAATTTTCAGGAACAGTGAAATTACTACAATAATCTGTCTGCTTTTTTTTTTTAAATAGTCCCAAGACCAGACATTTTAGTCTAAGATACGCTAAGCCTAGACCTAGATTTACACTAGAAGCGCAGATAGTCTGGTAGTCACCTAGCTTATAGAGTTATCACCCCATGTAAATTTTACATACTGAAGATACATTTATGACAAAGTTATGCCACTTTTTGATGCCAAGGTTCCATTGTTTTTTAAATTTGTAAATAATACCATAGTCATATTAAATAACCTTTTATATGATGTTTTATTTACCTCACTATAAGTATTACCTGGATATGTCAAGATAAGATATTTAACATAAGTTCGGAAATTAAAATTATTCTCTATTTAATGGTGATGAAGGAAGCCTATGGGGTGGCCCCGTTAGGCTGTAGTATGTCTCAGCGGGCAACAATCCGCCGGTTTCTATTTTTACCCAGGCCTAAGGGTGGACGAGGAAGGGGCTACGAAAGGTGTGGCCCCTTGTGAGCGGTGTCTATATGGTAACAACGGCACATGCTGCGCCTCGGTCCTCAGGATCTCCCGGGGCAGGCGGCGGCCTTCCGGTGGCCGTGCGTGGAGAGGCCCGATTCCCCGAAGATGGTCGAAGCGGCTGTGGTCGGCTCGATCGAACATGGACTTCGAGAGCCTGGCCACAACTGCTCGATGGTCTCCATATTGAGGTCGTCGTGGAGGACGGTGCTGCGCACGAACCAGGGAGCCCCGACGGGCTATTTAATGGTGAACTCGTTAGACCGAGCCGCACTCGCTGCAGTCATCGCATTTTGTAATCTTTGTGAACCCTATGTTTGACTTGACGCTTTAAGCCCTTTTTTCGCTTTGAAAATCGTTCGACTTTTCGTTGCTCTATCGTTTTCATTCATTACTTAGTAAAATTCGGTAAGTCGAACACAGCATACATCGTATGCATCATATCCGCGCCGTACTATTCGCATTTTTTCATAGATTACAAAATACGATGAGTGCGGCTCACGTTCACCATAAAAGTGTGATAGCTAGCTGTCTCAAATTAGTAAAGTAGTTATGGTGTGTTTGACATGAAAGCAAAACGCTTTTTTTTACCGAATTTTGCTTATATTATATGAAAACTATAGAGCAACGACAAGTCGAACGACTTTCGAAGCGAAATAAAGCGCATAAAGCGACAAGTCAAACACAGGGCTATCTTATTTTTTTTTTTGGTTCTTTTCTCCCGATGGATGATGAATGAGATGATAGGGAAGGCAAAGGGCCTAGCCCATACAGCCAAGTCTGACGTAATATATCTTTCTTTTTAATGAGTTAATGAGGTCATCTTCAAATTCCAGATGCTGCAGAATTTGATGCTTTTCTTGGAGTCACTCGCGGCACCATAGCTCAAACACGTCGGGTAAAATATGGGAGTTGACAGCGCGGGAAAACCGCAAAAAATAAACTGCAACTTGTGCCACAGGGCTAGCTTAAACATTTTGACTTTCCGAACTTGACTTGAGCAGGGAAAGTAATCGTAGGTCCTAATAATCATATTCTAAAATAAAAGCACGTGTGAAAGTCAGGTAATTTGGCCATGATTAGGGTAAACTCTTGGATTCCGATACCCAATACACGATTTAGCCCCATTTCTTTTAGAATCTGAAAAGGAACAAAAGTAGGTATGGTCAGAAAAAAGTATGCTGGCCCTTTTGGGGACATAAATGCGTATCCTTGGCTATAAGACGGCAACTAAGAGCAAGTCGGTAGTGAGATGTGAATGATCTTTAAGTGGTCCTTATTGCTGTCCCGTGTTTTTTTTAACAACACTTATGTATTATAGGTGGTAGGATGGTTGTAATTTGCCCAGTCTGCTGGGGCGGAGTACCGTTCGTGCCGATAAATCCTGTAAAGTCTATTCACAAATTTCTGGATCAGGCTCGAATTGCCGTGATGCTCGGTCAAGCCGACATAGTGTTAGGGACTGATGTCAGTCACGAGTGTCTGAATTCAGTTTCTTACATTCATGGACCTTGTGTGCCACTTACCATCAGGTGGCGGAATATTACATGTCGTGCTAATATAGTTTTTCTTTTAAATATTTTATTAGCTGCCTCCGTGGTCTAGCGGTTAAGTCCGTGGATTTATAGACTCGGAGGTACCGGGTTTGATTACTGATCTGAAATAACACATTAAATAAATAATTTAAATTTATTTGTTATATTTACCGAGTTTGGTACGCAAGAGATATCGCTTGCCACTTGTCATAATTGGCCTATAGTAAAGTTGGCTAAATGTGAATCCGCTTATTTGTAAGCGTGGTTTCTGACCACCCCGAAAGAGAAACGGTCGTGATGATACTTTACTTTTTACTTACGTTCTTCTTCTGTCGGAGAACAAATGCAATGCAAAGAAATATTCAAGTTCTTACCAAATCGTACATTTTTTTCTTAGTATTAGCATCAAACACATTTGAAGGTTTATGAGGATCGCGAGTTAGTCTGTCAATTATTAAACTAACATCCTTTTCCGTTATTTGGTTATCGTCGTCCATGTCTGAAACACGATAATAGTAACCTAAGCACGCTTAAAGGTGTTTCGAGACGTGTATAAACCGTTTTGTCAAAGCTATGTGACGTCACAAATGACATTATTTCTCGCGCTTAGACTGCTCACGATATCGAGGTAAATCGCTCTGAGCGCTGTCAGTTTTTGTCATTATGTCGCGCGCCATTTTCAAGTTTTTTTAATATTAGAGGTTTTCTTTTAAATTATTTATTATTGTAATTCGTTTATACTGTTTGTATATTACTTCTAAAACACATCTATAATTAATATTAAATTAGGAAGTAAATAAAAAATGTCTGTAACACGGAAAGTTATTTTATAGGACCAAAATAAATTAACAATAGTTTACGTTACACATATAAAGATGAATAAACAGAAAGATGTATGTTTGTTAGTATTCATACTCAAAGATGTGGAATCCGCAATTTATCTTCCATACATATATAAAAAAAAAAACTATTATGTTATGAATTAGACCGGTCCGAATTGATATCACGCTCTGAGCATCCAAATCGTTATATTTGGAACGACACTGTTAGTATACTATTCATTCTTAGCGCTCTGAGCTTGATTCGGAACGAGAAAGACTTCGCGCTGCGACCGGAAAAAGGTTTTTTGTTGTTGTGTTCTCTCAGGCAAAGGGTCTACTAGAGTTTCATCATCAATCTTTTATCGTCACGGTTGTCATCCTTCTTCTTTCAAACACCAGTACCTTGGTTTTGGTATTGGTTGTTACTTTCATACAAAATATTTGTTACATTATTTTTACGTCATTTGATTCTTGATTATTTGTTCTTTTTCTCTTGTCCAAGAAGTACGTGTTTCACACTTTTATGCAGGTCGACATATCGACAACGAATCAACAAAATCAATTTGAAAGTGCGCGTCGAACATGACCTTAACATAAGATTTTTCCCTATTTGGTTGATTGACATTAAAAAACAGTTTGTTACTGACCAAAAACTTTGAAAGCCCACGCGGCTTTGACATCTACCGGGCACTCTGAGCTCATAGCAGAGTATAAATCCAGCAGGTCTTCGAAGGAGAAGCAGTCATCGTGCTTCGATGAGAACACGCTAAACAATCTATCTTGGAATGGATTATTCTAGAAAATATAATGAAGCATTAACCTGTCTCCGTGGTTATGATCTTAAATTTAAGGTTGGTTGAAGTTGAAAATGTCGGATGTACCAGTTAAATTTTGAAGGTCATCAAGTGGAACACGCCCGCTGGCTATCAGATAAGCACCATCTGCCAAAGTCTAGTACCGACATTATTTTTAAATAATAATTTAAGGAGTTTACCTCATCAAGATGATAATATAGATATTTTGGCATAATTATATTTGTGTAGGTATGTAGTGTATAATAAGTTATATATTTAAAGTGTGTAGTATATATGTAGTTCGTTTATTATATCGTGTATTATATTTATTTGCAACCTGCCCATGATTTCTCACTTTCACAAAGGTCAGTTGTTAGAAAATGCCTAACTGGCATTAAACTCGCCTATGTACACTAATTTTAAGTTTTTGTGCAATAAAGTATTTAAATAAATAAAATAATACATACGACGTCATTTTATACAGCTATTAATTTATTTAAATCTCTCATGTTTGTGATAGTAGCATCAACATGGATTCACCGTGTATTTCATTACAGCCCCTAGACCTCCACTGCTGGAGATGGGCCTTCCAGAACATACATCTGGAGAATTTGGCCTACACTCGCCGCGCTGGCCAGGCGGCTTGGCGAGGATTGGCACTTACCTTTAAAACAGTGAACTTATTAACAATATCTTTCTTGGAAAACCTATGACTACAATTGGCTAAAAGTTTCTTCGGATCAATTGAGGTAAACTTCTCCATTAAGCTAAAATAAAAATAACCTTTACGTTTACCCACCATCACTTTTTCCAGAGTCATAGACCTCCACTAATGAAGATAGGCCTTCCAAAATATATTTCTGGAGAGTTTTGCCTACACTATATTTCGGACACACATTTGTCGCACGATAAAGATGTGCTTTTTCAGCCAATGTGTTTCCACTTTCCTATAAGCTGGAGTCCTTCAAGCGAAGTGTGAAAAAGCATCTGGTGGTAATTTGCCCCGTCTGCCGGGGCGGGAAAGTAACCACCGTTTGTGTTGACAAACCCAGTAAAGTAAATCTACACGTTTCGGGATCAGGCTCGAATTGCCGTCATGCCCAGTCAAGTCGGCATAGTGTTAGAGACTGATATCAATCATATCGTCATGATCGTAGAACAGTGACGGATCTGCTATATTCAAAGTTATTTTAACTGTTTTTTTGTCACTTCTTTTTAAAGTTAATATTAGTGTCATAATAAGTGCAAACCTTCCAGATTTCATTTTGGAACCCTTTCTAACATTTGCACTATAAATTATAGACCACAAACAATATACAACTATATATAAAATCAGATTTTTTTAACCAAGTTATAATAATTTTGCTATCGAAATAATGCAAAATTATGGGTATTTTTTTAAAATCCGACACAATAAATTCTACGATCATGACGATATCTGATTCCGTTCCTAACATTCATGGACTTTGTGCGCCGCTTACCACCTATTAAACGATTTTTTTTTTAAATAGTATGTAGTAAGTAAGTAAGAGATATTAATAACTTAAAAAAATAATTGTAAGATTAAAAAAAAAACATGCAACAACAACAATAAATAAGGGGAGTTCTCGCGCCAATTTGCACGGACATGTTAAGTCCAAGTTTTTGTTTTGTAAATTAATTTACTGTGGATATTATTGGTCAAAAGTGGTGTTCTTGGTTTAATAATGTGCTACAATTTGAATAATTATGGAAAACGATAAATTGGACTTTAAATATGGGGCACAAGTTGCAGTTTATTTTTTTTTGCGGTTTTCCCGCGCTTTCACTCCCATATTTTACCCGACGTGTTTGAGCTATGGTGTCGCGAGTGACTCCAAGTAAATCATCAAATTCTACAATTTGATGATCCCCAACTCGGTTATGAACTCTGTTATGAACATATATTATGCAAATAAATTACGTGTTTAGGACTGATGTATTCAGGGCAGAGAATAGCTCCGGTAAATGAAACCATGCCCTTTAAATTTCTTGGCAGAAGGATAAATTTTCAGGGAAAAACACCATCCCTAGAAGTAGTTGTAAAACAATTCACTGACGACATGAATAGGGTTACTCAACAGCCTATAAGCAATGTCAAAAAAGCTTGAATATATGACAACTACTTAGCATCTCGCCTCACTTGGCCTTTCCTAGTATATGATTTCAACAAAAGCCTACTATCAAGTCTGGACGCGGACGTCATAAGAACATTGAAGTCTTGGTTTGGATTAGCCCAGGGTGCTGACTCCTCAACATTCTTTAGAGGACGGAGAAACTTCGGAATGGATCTGAAAAGACCATCTGAATTATACAAACATCTACGTATAAGCAAATATCAAATTCTAACCAGCTCCCAGGATAATACAATTTCATCCCTTCCAAAAGACCCTCTGGTCTCAGATATGGAACCGAGACTACTATTCTTCAAGAAATTCATGACAGGTGCCCAGACTGACAAAAGAGGCATTGGCTGGAAGAAAAAAGAAAGTGACAAAGAGGTTATAAAATCCTTCCTCAGGAAAGATGAAGAGCATGAATACAGAGTGCACGCGATGACTCTAGAAGTTCAAAATGACTGGCTAACTTTGGGCGATTTTTGCATCCCTCCAGCCCTAAAGTGGCGCACACTAATGTACGATTGGTCTCCGGCGTTGCTAAAGTTCTACCTAAACGCTTTTCAAATGTCCCTCCCGGACCAGAGTAATCTGGTAAGGTGGGGAAAAGCTACGGAAAAGAACTGTACATTGTGTGGTGCTGCCATAGGAACTGCTAGACACACACTTGTAGGGTGCGTTACTCTCCTAGAAAAGGGCTATTACTCACGCCGACATGACAAAGTCCTAGGTGTTATCCGTGAAGCAGTAAGTCTTTCTATTGCAAGAGCCAGAAAGGGACTGACTACAAATAAAACTTTGACCACATTTGTAAAGGAAGGGCAAAGCACGAAAACTAAATGCAAGCCCACCTCGATCCTTGGCGCCGCATCAGACTGGAAAATTCTCATGGATACATTTGAACACCATTATAGGATCCCAGATGAACTAGCTGTATCAGCCTATAGGCCAGACATCTTAGTGTTTTCTCGGAACTTGAAAAAAGTTATCCTTATTGAACTTACCGTTCCGTGGGAATCAAATATTCCAAAAGACCACAAAATGAAGTCGAATAAATATTATGATCTCACAGAAGAAATGATCAGGAACGGGTTCAAGACTCAGCTTTACGCAGTGGAAGTTGGTGCAAGAGGAGTTCCAGCAAAATCTTTGCATCACTTACTGAAAGAATTGGGCCTAAGCAGGTCTGCCGTCAATACATTTATGGAACGAGCTTCCAAGACGGCACTAACGGAATCATACAGTATTTGGTTGGGTAGGGAGAGAAGTAGAATGGTGGATGGTGAGCGTATTATCGCGAAATAGAAAAAAAAGGAGGCCTCCTTTTCTTAAACCAGCCAATTGTCGGTCGCAAGCCCGAGACACCATTCTTCTCATCTCTTACCCACACACGATGGACCCGGCACCCGCACGGTGAATCCATGGAATGCTTAGAAATTTGTCTTCAAAAAACATTACACCTCGGATAGACGGGGACACTAGCTGAAAGACAGCCGACAGCGGGAGAGACTGCTGACAGCAAGAAAGAATGCTGACAGCAAGAAAGAATGCCGAGGGTTAAGGCCCAGCAAGCCATTCCCTCGTATTATATCGCTAAAAAGTCTAAAAAGAATAATACCCCTGGGACAGTCCGAGAGGGGGGGAGGATGAACTGTCCACTGGTAGATAATAACAACGACCCTGGCGATAATATGGACTTGAAATGCCCAACGTGCGGAAAAATATACAGAAGACAAGCCTGGTTCAAGAAACACTTAAAAATACATGAAGGGATCGAAGCACAGATGGTAAGACCTTCGACTAGTACTGCGGATAGAGTTTCCCCTCACATATCCCATGGTACACCTCCATGTGAATTCAACCAGGAGTCCATGACCATCAGGACACGTCTAAGCATCCCGACCATAAAAGAAACCACCTGGAAGGTTCACGACGGAAATCTGGCTGTCATGCTGGATTGTCCTGGTACAAAACAGGATCTTGATAGCCAAGTTCGTGCCTTTCAAAATACTGTCTATGACTACTTCAGTGAGCACTATCCACCAACGACCACTCATGCTCACACCAATAAGGAAAACACTTTTAAGCTGAAATTGAGGCGAAAGAAGAGGGAGCTAAGAAAGAGACTTAGATGCGCCAAAAACATTGGAGATAAACAGCAGTGCCATCAAGTGGCTAGAGCACTTAGATCAATTCTCAAATTGATCCAAGGAATATCGCTCCAAATTAAAGATAACTCCAATCAATACAATAGAGCCAGACACGAAGTCCTCTTTGACAAAAACCCCTTCATCTATGCCAGAAAGATATTCAGCGAAAAAAGTGGTGTACTATCGCTGACCAGAGATCAAATATATAAATATTACAAAGAGACATACACAGAAATACAAAAAGAGGAACAATATCTGGACCCACCCTCGCCTCGACCCGTCAGACCTTTAGAGGACTTCCGATGCCTTCCACCAAGCATGGAAGAAATGGAGGAACAAATCAAAAGAAAAAGTTCCAAATCGGCACCAGGCCCAGATGGCATTCCGTACATTGTATATAAAAAATGTCCTCACACCCGTAAGCATTTATATAATATATATCGAAAAATCTGGTCTACTAATCAAGTTCCAAAGGCATTTGGCGAGGCAGTCTTCGTTCTCATACCAAAGAAAACTGAGGTAAATGATCCCAAAGATGCAAGACCGATCGCTTTGACGAATACAATGTCCAAAATCTTCTTCTCCATAGTACAAGCAAGAATATCCCGATTTATGATCAAGAACGAGTACTTCTCACGCCAGCACCAGAAAGGTTTTTTGCCGGGAGTTTCTGGCTGCTTAGAACACAACACCTTACTCGCTGAGTGTTTGAAGGATGCCAGGAAACAGGAGCGGCAACTAAGCGTCTGTTGGATCGACTTGGAAAACGCATTTGGGTCGGTGCAACATGAATTGCTGCAAACTGCGCTAAAATGGTATAACTTTCCAACACTAATCAGAGATATAATTGCCAATTATTACAAGAACTTGAGATTTGTCGTAACAAACAAGGACGGCTACACAGACACACTAAAATACAATGTGGGCCTGTTCCAAGGCTGCTGCCTATCACCTGTAGCTTTTAATATAATTATCAATATCCTAATCGACAAACTTAAATCTCGTGAGAAGAAGTGGGGATATAGATTCAAACAAAACAACATCTATACGGAATCCGTCTTAGCTTTTGCAGACGACTTGGCGGTGCTAACAAGAAATCCCAAGCAATGCCAGGGCTTGCTGGAAATAGTGGATGATTTCTGCTCATGGACAAAGGGAATGAGAACGAAACCATCAAAATGCTTCAGCCTATGTCTGGCTAGGCGAAACACTACATTTACGTCTTATGATCCTGGACTGAGTATAGCAGGGCAGAGAATAGCTCCGGTAAATGAAACCATGCCCTTTAAATTTCTTGGCAGAAGGATAAATTTTCAGGGAAAAACACCATCCCTAGAAGTAGTTGTAAAACAATTCACTGACGACATGAATAGGGTTACTCAACAGCCTATAAGCAATGTCAAAAAAGCTTGGATATATGACAACTACTTAGCATCTCGCCTCACTTGGCCTTTCCTAGTATATGATTTCAACAAAAGCCTACTATCAAGTCTGGACGCGGACGTCATAAGAACATTGAAGTCTTGGCTTGGATTAGCCCAGGGTGCTGACTCCTCAACATTCTTTAGAGGACGGAGAAACTTCGGAATGGATCTGAAAAGACCATCTGAATTATACAAACATCTACGTATAAGCAAATATCAAATTCTAACCAGCTCCCAGGATAATACAATTTCATCCCTTCCAAAAGACCCTCTGGTCTCAGATATGGAACCGAGACTACTATTCTTCAAGAAATTCATGACAGGTGCCCAGACTGACAAAAGAGGCATTGGCTGGAAGAAAAAAGAAAGTTACAAAGAGGTTATAAAATCCTTCCTCAGGAAAGATGAAGAGCATGAATACAGAGTGCACGCGATGACTCTAGAAGTTCAAAATGACTGGCTAACTTTGGGCGATTTTTGCATCCCTCCAGCCCTAAAGTGGCGCACACTAATGTACGATTGGTCTCCGGCGTTGCTAAAGTTCTACCTAAACGCTTTTCAAATGTCCCTCCCGGACCAGAGTAATCTGGTAAGGTGGGGAAAAGCTACGGAAAAGAACTGTACATTGTGTGGTGCTGCCATAGGAACTGCTAGACACACACTTGTAGGGTGCGTTACTCTCCTAGAAAAGGGCTATTACTCACGCCGACATGACAAAGTCCTAGGTGTTATCCGTGAAGTCTTTCTATTGCAAGAGCCAGAAAGGGACTGACTACAAATAAAACTTTGACCACATTTGTAAAGGAAGGGCAAAGCACGAAAACTAAATGCAAGCCCACCTCGATCCTTGGCGCCGCATCAGACTGGAAAATTCTCATGGATACATTTGAACACCATTATAGGATCCCAGATGAACTAGCTGTATCAGCCTATAGGCCAGACATCTTAGTGTTTTCTCGGAACTTGAAAAAAGTTATCCTTATTGAACTTACCGTTCCGTGGGAATCAAATATTCCAAAAGACCACAACATGAAGTCGAATAAATATTATGATCTCACAGAAGAAATGATCAGGAACGGGTTCAAGACTCAGCTTTACGCAGTGGAAGTTGGTGCAAGAGGAGTTCCAGCAAAATCTTTGCATCACTTACTGAAAGAATTGGGCCTAAGCAGGTCTGCCGTCAATACATTTATGGAACGAGCTTCCAAGACGGCACTAACGGAATCATACAGTATTTGGTTGGGTAGGGAGAGAAGTAGAATGGTGGATGGTGAGCGTATTATCGCGAAATAGAAAAAAAAGGAGGCCTCCTTTTCTTAAACCAGCCAATTGTCGGTCGCAAGCCCGAGACACCATTCTTCTCATCTCTTACCCACACACGATGGACCCGGCACCCGCACGGTGAATCCATGGAATGCTTAGAAATTTGTCTTCTACAATGTCCTTTAAAGACAATTATAAAAAAAAAACAACAATAAGAGTTCTTCGCGCCATTTTGCACGGACATGTTAAATCCAAGTTTTTCGTTTTGTAAATTAGTTTACTGTGGATATTGTTAGTCAAGTGGTGTTATTTTGTTTAATAATAATGTGCTACGTTATGTGAATAATTATGGAAAATCGATAAATTTGACACTATACGCGTATATGGGGCAGAAGTTATACCGTATTTTTTGCGGTTTTCCCGCGCTGTGAACCACAGATTATTAGACATGTACTACGTACTGTGAACTCCCGTATACCATTCGTGTTTGGGCGATATTGACGTGAATTACTCCTTGAAAAGCATGAAATTCTGCAACACTTGGAATTTGATAATCCCCAACTCGGTTATGAACTCTGTTATGAACATATATTATGTAAATAAATTTGTGTTTAGGGCTGATGTATTCTGTACAATGTTCTTCAAAAACATAAAAAAAAAAAAAACATTAAGGTCATGTATTCTAAGGTATCATTGCTAATAGCTTACAATAGATATATCAACTTGAAGTTAAGTAAAAAGAGACTCTTGCCAACCTGTGTCAGATGCCAAGCATGTGTCAGTTGGCGAGAGTAGGCCAAGTTGTCCAAAAATATATTCCAGAAGGCCCATATTCACAATGGAGGCCTAGGACTTTAGTGTTTTAAGAGGCTGTGATAATATTTATTTAAATTAAATACTTACTACAAAATCTCATCGTTTTGTAAATATGTAAGCGATTTGTATTCTTCCAATACATCTTCAGTTAATCCAGAATACGAGTGGCTAAGTCCCATTTTCCTTTACCTATAAACTAGTCTATCGTATAATGATTAATTTTATAACTAATATAATGCAATTGAATGTCGTGTTCGACTTGATAGCAAAGCACGCTTTTTTTTTTTTTTTTTTTCAAAAAGTTTTTTTTTATACTAGCACGACACGTTTACTGAAATGCTTAGATATTTGTCTTCATTTATTTGTTTTAGTAAACGAAGAGAAAGTTATAAATGTTTATCCTATTTATATTACGTTTAGAAAGTGATAATACGTCTAAAATAACAGTAATTGTAATAAGCTTTATTTTTTATTTAAAAAATCCTTGAATAAGTTGAGACCCCACCCGTCATGTACCAATGACAAATACACTTTTCTTACGTACAGTCATAGATTTACAACGCCACCGTTCCCGTGCTTCGGAGAACACGTTAAGCCGTCGGTCCCGGTTTCACTAATACCAACTTGTGGAATCGTTAATAAATTGTCATAATAATTGACATATCCACGCCAAGCCGTCTGACCAGCGTGGCGAGTGTAGGCCAAATTCTCCAGATATATGTTCTGGAAGGCCCATCTCCAGCAGTGGAGGTTTAGGACGCTGTGTTCTAGGAGCTGTAATGATGATGTTTTGCCTGTGTGTGAAACCTTCTTAAAATAGACTTATCCAATATAAATGAGTATGCCCATTTTTTTAAAGAAATGGGCCCAATAAAATGTTTTCGTGTCATAAGGATTTCGTTTTTATTTGCTAGTTAATAAATTGTATTTTCATAATCTGTAATTAATTTTATTTATTTTACCCTAACATAATAATGACATAGTTTCTATCCCGTCGATTTGAAATCCAGTGTTTTATCTATAATAAAGTACCTGGTCATAATAAAGAACCTAATCGTATAAATACTGCTTTGCAAAGATTTTAGACATAATTTTTAACCAATTGACTATTTAATTAAATTATATTTTAATGCTGGGGTAAAAGAGATGTTGTAAATATAAAAAAACACAATTATTGTAATGATTATTAAATTGCATTTGGTTGAGGCACGCTGCATAAAAGTTGGGGCCTTGTTTTGGGAAATCTCTTTTGATAATCTTAAACATGATAAATTAAAATACAAGCATCCATTTTAACAATGGAACTCTCCCTTAAATAATTGATTACAGAAAATATACACTTTCGTTATCTTATCATTACAATGCTATTCTCTGATTTGCATTAAACCTCTCTAGATAATAGCTATTACTATTTTGAAGTGTAACCTACTTTTACACAAATAGTTAATGATACACCCCATTTATTATTTTCTGGATATTATGCCGAAGTGAGCAGCTTTTAAGTGTATACAAATCGAGATTTCCAAGCGAAATCAAAGATATGATGATCTCAAAATAGCCGTTCTATATATATATATATATATATATATTTTAAAGACAGTGTTCGCTTTACTAATTCGTCTTTTAAGGTAGGTAACGTTAAGTTAAAACACATTTTTCTGTTATAAAAATAAAATAAAAAATTAAAAATGATGCGTTATCCCTTTCAGCACGACAAAAAATATTAAAAGGTAACTTTGAAATACTTTAAGTTCTAATAAAGTATCTAATAAAAATAGTGAAAAAAAAACCCACCAGCATATTCCACAAAGCCCCCTCAGCATATTCGTGCGTTGTTGTTTTCTTATGTGTTGCGTACCTTCGTGCGTTGGATAATATGTTAGAAATAAACTAGCACTATTGTATGTTTTATTCTGTTGAATCAATGCTCTAGAGATGTGGTGTTGGTGGAGAAAGCTGGGCATATCATGGACGGAGTTCCGAACAAACAAATCCATACTGGAGGAACTGGTGCTCAGACAGCGCCTTTCCTCGACTGTACAATTACGCATTCTCACTTTCTTCAGACACATGTCACGGCGTGGAGAAACATCAAGTCGATGGCAAGAGGATGCGTGGTAGGTCTCCGATGAGATGGACCGATCAGGTGAAGGTTGCAATGGATGATCCCCTACATGAGTGCACTAGGAAAGCCGGGGTCCGAGAGGAGTGGCGACGGCTTGTTAAGGGTGCCACTAGCACTCCAATGGCGACCACAACCACTCTGTCAAGAGTGTAGCGACTAAGAAGAATGTTTTATTCTTAAAAAAGGACTGGACTAGCCTAACAATGCAGGAATTGGTGGTTTAAAAAAAAAAAAAAAAAAAAAAAAAAAAAAAAAAAACTCTGAAAATTAGTCTTTTGTTTTGACGATCACGTCGGGGTCACCAATTTCACCAATTTGGAGGATGCAGGAATTAGTGGAAATAAAACCAGCTATCTTGTTACTAGGGTTGCCAGATGTCCGATATTGAGGCGTACAGTCCGGTATTTTCGAGGCCTGTCCGGTAAAAAATAAATGGTCATACCGGACAGAACAATGTCCGGTATTACCCTCAAACGCAAAACTCGCGCGCGCTCCTCGCTCGATGTCTGTGTCTGCGTCTGCGGGCTCTCACTTCACCACTGTATACCCTTCTCACTCACTCGTACTCGCTGCCTGCGACCTGGGGCCGCTGCAGAATCAGCCGCACGCCTTAAGCGCAACAAGTACGCGGAGATCATCATCAATCACCATTTTCATTCATTTGCAGTTGAAACGATGGGCCCGTGGTCCGAGGAGGCTCTTGTGTTCTCCCGCGAGCTTGGTGAGAAACTCCACTTGGCGACGGGTGACCCTTTGAGTAGAGAAAATCTTGTTCAAAGGGTCAGCCTCGCTGTTCAACGGGGGAACGCAGCGAGTGTCCTCGGCACACTACGCCCATCGAACAGTCGTAATTTTATTTATTAATTTTTAGTTTTTATAATTTATATAAGTTAGATATTTGAAATTGATCATGTTATGTGAGAACATTTGAATTATATTATTATTGTATTGCCTTGTACTGTACACTGCTGTGGATTGCAATCCGGAACTGCTGTCAAATAGTGGGTATATATCGTGCAATGGTTGTAATCTGTATTTTTTTATTTTTATTAAGTTTACTAGTTAGTTTAATAAGTTAACACGGCCTTTATAAAGCCACAAATTTAGGTTAAGCTGCAGTACTTGTTTATGGCACCAATGTCACTTACTTATTTCGGTCCATCCATAATTTAATTTTTAATTAATTTAAATAATATTGTATTTTTTTTGTAAAAAATTACAATATCCGAGTGTTACCTGTGAACCAAATGGAAATAAATAATTTGAATTTGAATTTTATTCAATTCTCAACTCTATAAGCGCTCGACATTGACAGCGGCCATGCAAATATAAATTTTAATGCGTGATATATATATATAGTTAACGGATTCCATTATAACTGATACGGAGCGAATGGACTGTAATCTTAGGATATATTGAAGTGGTATGCGTGCTCAATAAGGGGCTGATGGCCGATCTAAATTTCTATGTTGCACAAAGTTATGAACAAGGGATGTAAGAAAAGACATGCACGCCTTACCTTGGGTCTTCTTTGAGCTCGTCACCTGGCTGTAGCAAGTAGTAGTCAAGACCTGCGTCTTCACTCCAGGGCACCGGCCGGTACTTGTCACAATCCAGAATCGAACTAGATGGCGAGTCCTTTGTTCGCACTGCCTAACTAAGCACTATCACTTGGTTGGCGCGAGGTTATGGTTTGGTTTTTTTATTGTTTGTAATTAATTTAACGTGCACTACTTCCACGGCGTTATCACTCGATTCAGAAAGGTCTGAATCGAAGGCGAGCATCCAATGTAAAAAAAACCTTTTTTTTTAATTAGTACCAAATCATACTACTAGATGGCGCTAGGCGTCACCAATAACGTTTGCGCTTAAGTAACATAATAGGGCTGCAGGCCTCCATGAATGCCGTAAACCTATAGGGGAGGATATTAATAAAGTAAAGTATCATCACGACGCGACCGTTTCCCTTTCGGGGTGGTCAGAAACCACGCTTATAAATAAGCGGATTCACATTTAGCCAACTTTACTATAGGCCAATCATGACAAGTGGCAAGCTCGTCGATGTCGCCAGCGTACCAAACTCGAGAAATATCACAAATAAATTAAATATTAATTAAATGTATTTATTTACATTAATAAATATTTTGGTGTCCCGACCAGGAATCGAACCCGAAATATTATTTATTATTATATTAATAAAATAATAAAAGTAAAATTTTAACACAGCCATTTTGTATTTTGCCTTCCCTGTGGTTCACTTGTTGCTTTAAGAGCTCTTTTTTACTTCATTTTGCATTGAAAGTCGTTCCGACTTGACGATGCTCTATGGTTTTCATTCATTATAAGCAAAATTCAGTAAAAAAGTGAACTTTGCTTTTAAGTCGAACACGGCATTCATATGCACTTTTTTTTTTTTTGGTTCTATTTTCCCGATGGATGATGAATGAGATAATAGGGAAGGCAAAGGGTCTAGCCCATACAGCCAAGTCTGACGTAATATATCTTTCTGTTTTATGAGTTAATGAGGTCATCATCAAATTCTAGATGCTGCAGAATTTGATGCTTTTCTTGGAGTCACTCGCGGCACCATAGCTCAAACACGTCGGGAAAAATATGGGAGTTGACAGCGCGGGAAAACCGCAAAAAATAAACTGCAACTTGTGCCTCATATTAGAAGTCCAATTTATCGTTTTCCATAATTATTCACACTGTAGCACATTATTAAACAAAACAACACCACTTTTGACCAATAATATCCAGAGTAAATTAATTTACAAAACAAAAACTTGCACTTGACATGTCCACGCAAAATGGCGCGAAGAACTCTATCCATTCATATTCACTTTTCGTCTAGAAACATAAGTGTTGCCACAAAAAATAAAACAAAGTTGTAATTTTACAAATAATTTATTGCTCGAGATCCAAACTCAGCATTGACACACAACACCAATGATTATTATACATTAATTAAGAGAAAATATTCCCAACAAAAAATATGCTTAAATACATACAATAATTGCCTAAAAGTGCTAAATATTTGAAAGTACATTTGAGAAAGAACTCTACTTTATTTCAATTCATTCGACTTGCATTTTCATTCGCTTTTAAGCAAAATTCCGTAAAGCGAGTTTTGCTTTCAAGTTAAACACGGCATTATAGCTAAAGTAATCG
The DNA here is from genome assembly GCA_910589645.1 of Tinea semifulvella. NCBI lineage: Eukaryota > Metazoa > Arthropoda > Insecta > Lepidoptera > Tineidae > Tinea > Tinea semifulvella. The sequence goes on from OU342612.1 coordinate 5,964,913, forward strand.
CAACGAGAAGCGATACCAAATGTAAACAAAGCAATCGGCTAGATCGTTTGCCTCGAAAGAACGCACAATTCTATATCCGTCTCATTTATTTTTATTATTTATTAAAACTTTATTGCACTATGTACAAGAGGCGGGCTTAATGCCGCTAGGCATTCTCTAGCAACCAACCTTTGGGACAATGAAACGATTTGTGTTGTGAGGTAGGTGCAACCATTAAATAGATTAAAAGGTAATTCAAGTTAAATCTAAGTATTATATCTATATAGACAGATACATACTAATATGTACACAATACTACATATACTACATACTATATATCGTCATGATCGTAGAACAGTGTCGGATTAAAAAAAATACCCATAATTTTGCATATATATTTATATATAGTTTTATATTGTTTGTGGTATGTAATTTATAGTGCAAATATTAGAAAGGGTTCCAAAATGAAATCTAGAAGGTTTGCACTTATTATGAGACTTAAAAAGTGACAAAAAAACAGTCGAAATGACAGTTGAATGGCCGACATGAAAATTTTAAATATAGCAGATCCGTCACTGTTCTACGATCATGACGATATATATATATATATTATACACTACATATAATACCTACTTACACTGTGAGGAACTGTTTAAATAATGTCAGTATACCATCTTTTTGAAAAGTGATCTGTTTGGCACTTGACGAATTTCTACCGGCAAATTGTTCCACAGATTTGCGGCCACTACTGCAAAAGAGTTAGACTGAAAGCCAGAGTGATGAGAAGGGATAGATAGAACAGAATTATGGGACGAACTCATTCTGTCATATGTGTTTACAATTGTCAAATAAACTACACAATATTCAATTAATTGTGGTTGTTAATAAATAAATAAATATTTTTCAGACAGGTCACACAGCGCCATCTAATTTCCGTGGTAAGCTACAAGGCTTGTGTTACGGAAACTAGATGGTTGATAAACTACATATTATACTTTTTTTTTGTAAATATATACATTTATACATATAAACACCCAGACCGAGACAAATTATACAATGTACAACTTGCCCCCGGTGGGAATCGAACCCACGACCTCCCGAGTTTACGGCAACGTTTGTTACCACTAGACCACGGAGGCGGTCAAATTAAATTAATGGCGGTTAATGTTCCTTTGTTTTCTTTTGTCTAGGTACGATGGCTTAAAAATCACAGTCTGTCATAGATATTTGTTGCCATTATCAATGGGGTGTGTCAGGCTAATCTTTTTGTAGATGTCGCTAGCGGCAATGGTACCTTATTTTACATCTATACCGCATAATTTTTTTTATTCTATCATGCGCCATCTATCGTGATAAAAAGTTAGTGATACACCCCATTAATAATTTGTATTCAGCGAGGTTTTTAAGTAATTTACAAAATGAGTACCTTAAAATGGTTTGTAATCTATGCATAGACAAATTACCTTGGCGTTTTATTTACATTTGGTATCACTTCTCGTTGCGATTCCTTTAGTAAGTGAGCGGTGACAGAGTAAAATATCAACCAATAGTATGACTTACCCCTCATTCCGATTCGCACTCAGAGCGCTTAGAACGATTATGACACTGACCGTCGTTCCGAATCAAATATCGCGATTTGGATGCTCAGAGCGTGATATCAATTCGGAACGGTCGAAATCACATTTTCATTCATAAAATGTAATTTTTTTTGTAAACGTATGGAAGATAAATTGCGGATTCCATATCTTTGAGTATGAATACTAACAAATATACATCTCTCGGTTTATTCATCTTTATATGTGTAAAGTTTAATATTATTAACTTATTTTGATCTTTTAAAATAAATTGCCGTGTTACAGATATTTTTCTTTCCACTTCCTACTTTAATATTAATTAAAGATTTGTTTTAGAAGTAACATACAAACAGTATAAACGAATTACAATATTAAATAATTTAAAAGAAACTTAATTTAAATAAACTTGAAAATGGCGCGCGACATAATGACAAAAAACTGACAGCGATCTACCTCGATATCGTGAGCAGTCTAAGCGCGAGAAATGTCGTTGGTGACGTCACACAGCTTGGCAAAACAGTTTAAGCGCGTATCGGAACACCTTTAAGCGTGCTTAGGTTACTATTATCGCGTATCGGAACGATAGGTTAATTGTGATGTGACTGTTTCGCCATATCTGCTTATCGGACATACTGCAGTGTTTGAAGACGAAAGATTATAACTAATGCGATCTGGTGGTGTCGTAAATTTGCTTTTTACAACCGAGCCACCACCGCTCACTTTCTTATTTCTTAGAAATGAGAAAGCCCATTTTTCTCAGAGAAATGGCTCCAAAAAAATTTTCTCGTGTCATAATGATTTCTTTTTTATTTCATAGTTAATATATTGCGATTTCATAATCTGTAATTAATTTTATTTATTTTACCCTAGCATAACGACAATTGACAAAAACTATTTTTAATAAATTTTTTTTTTACTTAATAATTACATAGTTTCTATTCTGTCAATCTAAAATCCAGTGTTTCATCTGTAATAAAGTACCTGATCATAATAAAGAACCTAATCGTATAAATAGTGTGTTGTAACTATTTCATACATAAATCTTAACCAATTGACTATTTAATTAAAATATAATTTAATGCTGGGTGTAAATCAGATTGTTTTTTTTTAATTTAATTTCAACATCTTATTTACCCCAGCATTAAAATATAATTTAATTAAATAGTCAATTGGTTAAGACTTATGTATGAAATAGTTACAAAACACTATTTATACGATTAGGTTCTTTATTATGATAAGGTACTTTATTATAGATAAAACACTGGATTTCAAATTGGCGAGATAGAAACTATGTAATTATTAAGGTAAAAAAAGTTTAATACAATTGTCGTTATGCTAGGGTAAAATAAATAAAATTAATTACAGATTATGAAATCACAATATATTAACTATGAAATAAAAAAGAAATCATTATGACACGAGAACATTTTTTTAGGCCCATTTCTCTAAGAAAAATGGGCATTCTCATTTGTCTTCTCTTTCATATATTTTAGACAGAGTTAAATAGCAAATACAACGAAATTCCTCTATTTTACTAAAAACAAATATACGATTAATAATGACGACTTCTTTATACGATTGTGCGGCGAGAGATGCACAAGTGTTAATTTTGTTCTCTTCTCCCGTTGGATGATGAATGAGGTGATAGGGAAGGCAAAGGGTCTAGCCCATACAGCCAAGTCTGACGTAATATATCTTTCTTTTTTATGAGTTAATGAGGTCATCATCAAATTCCAGATGCTGTAGAATTTGATGCTTTTCTTGGAGTCACTCGCGGCATCATAGTTTAAACACGTCGGGTAAAATATGGGAGTTGACAGCGCGGGAAAACCGCAAAAAATAAACTGCAACTTGTGCCCCATATTTAAAGTCCAATTTATTGTTTTCCATAATTATTCACATTGTAACACATTATTAAACAAAACAACACCACTTTTGACCAATAATATCCACAGTAAATTCATTTACAAAACAAAAACTTGCACTTGACATGTCAACGCAAAATAGCGCGAAGAACATTACATCACAACACAACATTAATCATTACCGTAATTTAAAAAAAATATGTACCTACATCCACTGAAACTCAAAGACACGCAACACGAATACATTTGTTTTCATACAGAGTAAACCCATATTCTTAAACGTTTCCGCAACGACACCTGCAGTCCTATTCTGTTACTTAAGCGCAAACGTTATATAATGGAATCCGTGAGATATATATATATCATGCTATTAAAGTCCATATTTGCACAGACACCGTCGAGGTCGAGCACTTATAAAGTTGAGAATTGAATCATCATTACAGCCCCTAGAACAAAGCGTCCTAGACCTCCATTGTTGGAGATGGGCCTTCCAGAACATATCTGGAGAATTTGGCCTACACTCGCCACGGTTTGGCGAGGATATAATGTCAATTTATATTTATATTAGTGGAACCGAGACCGACGGCTTAACGTGCTCTCCTCACACGGGAACGGTGGTGTTGTAAATCTATGACAAATGTACGTAAGTGCATTTCTCATTGGTACATGCCGGGTGGGTTTGAACCGACCTTTGTAGGATTTAAGGAACGCGTTCTTACAACCGAGCCACCACTGCAATTGAATAATATTTTGTAATTATGACGCAATCTCTGACGGAAATAACGAAATCTACTAATACGTTTGCGACTAAGAAACAGAATGCACTTAACCATTCCTTCAAGCTGTCAAGTTGTCCTTTGTGGGAACCCGTTTGACAGCTGGAGGAGTTGTGAAAACGTCTTAGAAAACGGGTGTTGATCACTGCAAGACCAAGAACAAAATTGGCCAACACTAAAGTGAACCTGTAGCTCTATTGTTACTTAAGCCCCAACGTTATATAGTGGAATCCCTTAAATAACGGAACAGTCAGTGTAAAACGCTATTTAAATTGGTATTTGACCGCCTCCGTGGTCTAGTGGTAACAAACGTTGCAGTGAACTCGGGAGGTCGTGGGTTCGATTCCCACCGGGGGCAAGTTGTACATTGTAGAATTTGTCTCGGTCTGGGTGTTTATATGTATAATATGTATATATTTACAAAAAAAAAGTATAATATGTAGTTTATCAACCATCTAGTTTCCGTAACACAAGCCTCGTAGCTTACCACGGAAATTAGATGGCGCTGTGTGACCTGTCTGGAAATATTTAATAATAATAATTATTATTATTAATATTCTCGTATAAAGGTTTTCACTACAGATGACAGCAAAATAACGTTACGATGCGTTCATTTAAAAAAAAACTTTTTTTTTTTTTAGTATTTGCCATATTTTCGATTTATTACCTAATGTGTCTTATAAAACTATGTATAATGTAAATATATAATCATAGTATAATTATTATAAATGTTAACTTTATTATAAATTCGCGGCGGACAATTTAAGTATTGAAGAATATTGAAGTTGCAACCCCATGGGTGACATTTGAAATAGTAGAAAACGTAATTTTGACAAGTCGGCTATGATAGGAAAAATATTACGGCTGCTGCACTCAACCATTCCTTAAAGCTGTCAAGTTGTCCTTTAAGGGAGCCCGTTTGACAGCTGGAAGGAATAATTAAGTGGGGAGCTGTAGTGAAAACGTCTTAGAATACAGGTGCTGATCTCTGCAAGACCAACAAGATTGGCTAACACTAAAGTAAACCTGATGAATATAGCAAGTAACGTACCATTATTTAGGAAAAGTCTCATCAAAATTTTCTAAGTAAAAACTAAGTGAAACTCATTAATCCTGTTTGTACAAAATACTCATGTAACCTTAACTACGATTATAGTATGAGTAATGAGAGTCTTTACTCGATTTATTTGGAAAATCAAAAGCTTGAAATACATTTTTAAGCTATTGCATAGCTTTTATCCTCCATAACTCCTCGCAGTCCAGCCGACTTCCAACCAAACATCATCATATCAAGCAGAGCTGACCTTAGAGACATATTTCTCTCAAAGTTTCAGCCAAGTTGCATTGGCCGTGGTCACGTGTCGACTGGAGCTGCGCGGTGTAGCCTCCATACATAATGGGCGGTAGATGTAAAACTACCCACTTATTACTTAGAAATCGCGACACACGATACTCACAATATCCTTCGTCCCTAGTCGTAACTTAAAACTCAAAGGTATATAACGTGTAGACAGAATTTCGAAAGCATTAATTGTTGCACTGTTGATTGAACCAAGTTTTTACGATATTATAAATTTGTTTATCTAATCTCATATCGTAAAATGCAAATTACAAACTTCAAAACGAATTTATATTGACATACTTTATAAACATACTGCTGAAATTTAAAAATAGAATCACATTATAACACTTTTGCTCCAACGAAATAATGTTATATTTCATTTAAAAAATAGAATCATACATATTATATAACACTTATTTTTTTTTAAGTCAAAGGTTCCATTACAAAAAAGTTTTGATTCCAATTTTTACTTGTCTATGGCAGCGCCCGCCATAGCGCATGCGCGGTCATAAGCTAGGTTTTGGCGCCATTTCATTGTTTAGGACTTATGTATTCTGTACCATGGTAATTTAAAAAAAATAATAATAATATGGCGCCATTCAATACGTTTGGTTGTATAGAATTTCGTGTGAAAATGCAAGTTCCTTTAACAGTTACGGTTAAAGTTAAAAATAGAGCTGAGCCGTCATTTTTATTTTGAAGGTAGGGTGATACATTAGACGCCATTTTTATTATTTTAATAGTCTCAATTACAAAAGAATTTATCTTGAAAAAGAAGGAAAATTTGTTTTCATCAAATTATTATTAACCCGGTTATACCTAAGTCAAAAGCTAGAGAAATAAATACGTGATTTTTTAAGCATAAATTATTATTTTAATCAAATCGACATTGTCGAAAGTAATTTGTCTGCGATCTCATTATTGTCGCGTCATTGAATGAAGACATAGCGAATTTGATTTAATTACATTAATTTTTTCTACAACCAAAACCTGTGCTGGAATTAGTATTGAAGTTTCTTATCTTGGAGAACGTTTTTATTAGCTAAGTTTATCTAATAACGCTGTCTCAAGTATATTTTTGTGTTTAACTATGTTTATTGTATCGATCCAACAAAATGTGTTTTTTTGAAATTATGATTAACCCGGTTATATCTAGTCAAAAGCTAGAGAAATGCTGACTCAAGTATTTTTTTGTATTTAACAATGTTTAATGTATCGATCCAACTAAATTTGATTTCTTTCAAATTATGATTAACCCGGTTATATCTAAGTCAAAAGTTAGAGAAATAAATACGTGATTTTAAAGCATTAATTCACCTTTTAGGCAAATCGACGTTATCGAAACTAATTTGTCTCCGAGCTCTCATTTTTGCCGCGTCATTGAACGAAGGCATCGAGTTAGATTTGAACAAAGCATTTTTCTCCATCATACCGAAACCTGTGCTGGAATTGGAATTAGTATTGAAGTTTAACTTATCTTGGAGGACATTTTTGTTAGCTGATCGTTGTACATCTGGTTTTACTACGCTGTCGCAAGTATTTTCTTTGATTTGTATGGTTTTTGCCTTCAATTGTTGGTATGCCGCGTCAGTTATGTAGCCTGTGACTTTTGTCTTGCCGTCGGTGGCGAGGCGTACTTGTTCTTCTTGGAAACATTCTTCTATGGTACGTCCTTGGATAATCGCGAACACGTATATGCGGGCCAATCTGTAAAATATTTTATTATTGATTGCATTATTAGATGAGTGCCTCCGTGGTCTAGCGTTTAAGTCCGTGGATTTAGACTCGGAGTTACCGGGTTTGATTCCTGGTCGGGGCACAAAAATATTTATTAATGTAAATAAATACAATTAATTTATTTGTGATATTTCTCGAGTTTGGTACCCTGGAGACATCGACGAGCTTGCCACCTGTCATGATTCGCCTATAGTAAAGTTGGCTAAATGTGAATCCGCTTATTAATAAGCGTGGTTTCTGACCACCCCAAAAGGGAAACGGTCGTGATAATACTTTACTTTACTATTATTAGATATAGTGGTCGCTATGTCCCATATTAAGTCCATGGATTTAGACGCAGAGTTGCAGGGTACGATTCCTGGCTGGGTCATATTTATTTATTTGTATTTCTCGAATTTGGTACGCTAGAGAGACATCGACGAGCTTGACGCCTGAGACGACTTGTCATTATGGGCCAATAGTAAAGTTGGCTAAATGTGAATCCGATTATTTAAATTTCGTGTGTATGTGAGTGAGAGTATATCCAGGGTTTATGGACTGCATTTCTCTTATATCTATTTTTTTTTGTGGTATAGCATATAGTATAGTATAGCATAACACAAAGATGGGATACATTATATATTTTTACGTATTAAACGTTTTAATTCACATGATTAAAACTACTTAAAAGTAAAAATTATAATAAATATAAACTTAAATTAATAAAAAATAAACAATAATTAAATAATGAGACAAACCAGATATATATAATCCTAAAATTATCGGTAAAAGAGGCCCTGGCAAACCAAGTCGTGTCGTGACCAGTGGCGCTCAATTGTCTCTGCCTACCCCGCAAGGGATTTGGCGTGAAGATATGTACGAGGGGCGTTCAAAATATTCTCGGTATGTGGATAAAAACAAACAAGTACGAAAAGTTTGATATTTTTATTTTTCAATATACTCCCCCCCTATGTTCATACACTTATAAGATCGATCAATTATTTTTTTTAATCCCTCATAAAAATATTTTTTATCTTTGGTGTAAAAATGCTCCTCCACGGCCGTCTTCAACGCTTCATCGTCAGAAAATTTATTTCCACGCAGATCCTTTTTAAGATTGGGAAACAAAAAGAAGTCGCTTGGGGCTAAGTCCGGACTATAGGGTGGATGAGTAACAGTTTCAAACCCACATTCAACAATAGCTGCCTTGGCAATATGAGCAGTATGGACAGGGGCGTTGTCATGCAGAAGCAGAACACCTTTGGTTAACTTTCCTCGCCTCTTTTCTTTGATCGCATCTCTTAATTGACGTATAACGTTAGCGTAGTACTGCCCTGTGATATTTACACCTTTTTCTTTATAATCGATAAGCAAAACTCCTTCACAATCCCAAAATATTGTGGCCATGACCTTGCCAGCTGACGGGATTACCTTGAACTTCTTGGGATGAGCTGAACCCTTAATGTGCCACTGCATGGACTCCTGTTTGCTCTCTGGGTCATAATGATGAACCCAGGTTTCATCTCCAGTAACTATTTTTTGCAGCACCTTATCGGGATTTTCACCACACAGGTCGATAAAATCTGAACAGCAAGCCACACGCATATCCTTTTGAAGAAGCGTCAGCATTCGCGGAACCCATCTTGCACTTACTTTTGACATATTAAGATGGTCATGTATAATGTCATGTACGGTACCAATAGAGAGATTGGTTACTTGAGCTATAGATTTTACCTTCACTCGGCCGTCTTCCAATATAAGTTTTTCCACTTTATCAATATTTTCTTGTGAGGTAGCCACTACAGGCCGGCCAGGTCTAGGGTCATCTTCAATACTCTCCCTTCCACGCTTAAATTCGCTTGACCATTTTTGAATAGTAGATAAAGAAGGAGCAGACTCACGGTAAACACAATCCATTTCCTCTTTTATGGTTTTTTGATTTTTACCCTGTTTTGTCAAGAATTTTATGACGGATCGGTGCTCTAATTTCGTTAAAATTGTTAATTCGCTCATGGTGTTCATGTTTGTTCGGCAATTGCAGAAAAACAAAAGAACATCTCGGTTCCAATTTTACTTTTTTTTAATGTCAATGGATGAATCTTAGCGGCCAGTAACAAATATATATATAAAAGAGGTTGTAACGTATCAATACCGAGAATATTTTGAACGCCCCTCGTATGTATGCATTCTTTTATACATAAGTGTTGATACATTTCGACTGGCTATTAGTGACCCCAGGGCATCGTTAACACTATTTCCCTCGTTCAGTCTTCTTTCAACATCCCTATCATACTTCCCATCCGCAGTGACAACACTGCCCAGATATATAATTTCACTAGCTGACCCGGCAAATGTTGTTTTGCCATATAATTTATTTCTAGGGAATTTCTAGTGTAGAAAAAGAATAACTAACTTATTGTAAGTGTGTAAGGATATATGAGTGAAAGAGGCATGGAGCGCTGTGAGCGATGAGGGAATATAAACATAACAAAACACCAAACATTTTTTATTTTATTTATTCTTTAAAATTATATATATCGTGAGAGAAACAGGAGACTGGCTTCAGTCTCATTCCTACTCCATGTTGTTTACTGGGAAGTGACACCGGTATAGTCTGTCAAATGAGTGTTGACCCAGAAAAACCGCGGAAAATTTAAAAAATCTAGCGCTGGTAACACTAATTATAGCAGGAATAAACTGTCTTGATACTAATAAATAAATATAATAAATAAATAATAAATATTTCCAGACAGGTCACACAGCGCCATCTAGTTTCCAACGTAAGCTACGAGGCTTGTGTTACGGAAACTAGATGGTTCATAAACTACATATTATACTTTTTTTTTTGTAAATATATACATAGTATACATATAAACACCCAGACCGAGACAAATTATACAATGTACAACTTGCCCCCGGTGGGAATCACTAGACCACGGAGGCGGTCAACAGAGTAAGAACAGCATAATTTAAAAAAAAGGGTTTTTTGACCCACTTCATTCACTTACTTAAGCATGGTTACCGAAGTAGATTGTCTGGGGTTAGCGAGCCGTGCTGCATGCGGTGGAAGCGCTATCAATCTGCGAGTCAGTTGACAGAGTGAAGATGCTTTCTCACGGAAACCGGGAGAACCCATCCGCCAACCGTGGATGCGGAGAGCTTCTGACACCGCCCATATTAGTTTCTAAAAGATAAATACTTCATTATTACAGGCCCTAGAACACACTTGTCTATTCATCATCATCATCATCAGCCTGTGTCTCTCCACTGCTGGATATAGGCCTCCCCCAAGGCTCGCCACTGCACGCGGTCTTTTGCAATCCTCATCCAACCCCCACCAGCGACCCTCCTCAGGTCATCCGTCCATCTGGCGGGGGGTCGTCCCACTCTGCGTCGTCCCGTACGTGGTCTCCCCTCCAGAACCCGTTTGCCCCATCGGTCGTCGGTTCTGCGGCAGATGTGTCCGGCCCATTGCCACTTCAGCTTGCTAATTTTGAATGCTATGTCAGTAACTTTGGTTCTCTGACGAATTTCAACGTTTCGAATTCTATCCATCAGAGAAATACCAAGCATAGCTCTCTCCATAGCTTGCTGAGCAACCTTGAATTTGTGAACCAGACCCACTGTCAGTGTCCACGTCTCTGCTCCGTACGACATTACGGGGAGGACGCACTGGTTGAAGGTTGACTTGTCTATTATAGGGCAAAAAAAAAAATTTGGTTCAGCATATTTTGAGAAAATCAACTAACACAAAAATATATACACAGATTTTTGCCTGAACTTATGTTAAATAACTATCTAATAAAGTCGCTTGCATTATCTTAAGTTCAGGCTGTGGGGTCTATATCTCGCAAGTGACTTTTAAGCACCGTAGTGTATAAGGTCAAACCGAGTCGAATTAAATTTGTCTTCGTCTGAACATTTCACAAACCATACACCTAGACCATGGTGGAAACTTGTTCACAGATAATGTTATGGTTTATGGTTCCCTTCAGCAAAAGTTTTTAATGAGGACTTTCAATCCCTGTTTTTTTTTACTATTATCACAGAAACATTAGCCAAGAACAAAGAAGAACGTATGTATTAGTAATAAGGATCCGTCATGAAAATTATTATACAAGTACATTAATAATACCACTTTATATTATTATTTATATATATATACATATATATTTGACCGCCTCCGTGGTCTAGTGGTAACAAACGTTGCCGTGAACTCGGGAGGTCGTGGGTTCGATTCCCACCGGGGGCAAGTTGTACATTGTATAATTTGTCTCGGTCTGGGTGTTTATATGTAGTTTATCAACCATCTAGTTTCCGTAACACAAGCCTCGTAGCTTACCACGGAAATTAGATGGCGCTGTGTGACCTGCCTGGAAATATTTATTTATATCGTTCCCGTTTGTATCGCACCGTTCCCGTGAGCGTTAAGCCGTCGGTCCCGGTTCCACTAATACCAACTTGTGGAATCGTTAATAAATTGTCATAAATGACATCATATCCTCGCCAAGCCGTCTGGCCAGCGTGGCTAGTGTAGGCATAATTCTCCAGATATATGTTCTGGAAGACCCATCTCCAGCAGTGGAGGTCTAGGATGCTGTGTTCTAGGGGCTGTAATGAATATATATACTTATAAATTAACTTTCGGATACCATACGATCATGCGATCACCACCATAATATTCCCGCCTCCTTTTCTGACGTCCACCTGTGTGAACCCCTTTTTATTTCTGTTTCGCAGCGCCATCTGACCAAACTCGGTTACACTACCAGGCCAAAAACCTTACATCTTATAGTTCTTAGGGAATTTACTGTTTAATATCTATCTATCTGAATCAACTAATGTATTCCAATATATATTTATTTTTAATTACAGAAGGCAGAAGTTCCAGTTTATTTTTTGAGATTTAATTTTTATTTAACGCGAATGCAATTTTATTTCCTAGAAAGCTAATAGACATTCAAAGAACACTCAAGACTTTAAAAAAACTTTGGAATTATTGGAATGTGCAAGCGAGATGGAAACAAAGCTTAATAACCCTTTTTTCTGTTCTAAACGAGACTGCGACACCGAAATACCTCAAGGATAAATTTGCCTATCGTTCTTCGTTTCACGACAAATCCCTTCGTTCTTCTCACAACTCACTTATTTCTGTCCCCTGCATCATTCTGGATTTGTTTCAAATTCTTTTACAGTTGTTGCCACAAATTTATGGAACAATCTCCCTGTAAACATAAGGCAAGCGTCTACCAGATCTTCGTTCAAAAAACTCGTCAATCTACACTTTCTAAATAGCTCCCAACAATGTTAATAAGTGTATATATGTATATTTATGTATATTTTTGTGTATGTATTAGTATTTAGTATATTGTCTGCAACAAATAAAGTGTGTTAGATGTGTTTCTTACTTGGTAAAATATATAAATTGAAGCTTAAAAATTTTATTGCCAAATATTTCGCCTCTCTTTGGAGCGGCGTCATCAGTGACAGTGACTGAAGGTCTTTGTCATAAATTTTGAAAAAATAATTTTATTTTTAGCAATGGTAAAGGCAATGCACTATACAGTTTTGTATTTATTTTTTAGAAAAATATCATCAACACCTAGCGCATCATGGAAAACATCATCAGCATGTTATGTCCATTGTTGGTTCGATATTAATAAATTTACAAAACAAGTTAGACAAAACCTAATGCATTACATTCAGACCAGGGCTATAGTATGCACCAAGAGCTTTCCCATGTTTTTAAATCAATAGACCGAATAGTTTTAGGAAAACTCTTTAACACTCTTACTGTGAAATAATTGTTAAAGGTAGTGTTATGTATACGCGCATGGGTGGGCACAGGTAAAATATTATTAATTTGAGAATCTACTGAATGTCTGTGTCCATTCATGCGAGTACGAAGGGGTGTCGTAGTCTCTCCCACATAAAAAAAAAAATTAATAAGAATTTAGTACAGTATATGTCAAAGTATATTATGTAAGTATATATAATTATGTTGAATTTATGCTACTATTAATATTTATTTCATTGCACCTATAAATGTTCTAATTTGTCCCTAAAGTTTGGCTGTCAGAAAATGTCTACGGGCATTAAGTCCGCCTTTGTACTTTGTGCAATAAAGTTTTTAATAAATAAATAAACCTTAATTAACGTACCTTCTTTCGTAGACTGTTTAGTTCAGCTCCAGACTTGTTGCTCAGCATATCCGAAGCCCTTCTGCTTAGCAACTGAGAAGACGGTCCGCTCCCAAATGTATCTCCCCCGAACGACAAACTCTTAGCAATTTTGCTCTGAGACTCATCCCAACTGCTTTCACTTGAATCACGTTTTCTTTTGAGAAAATTATCACTCGGAGTTCCATCTAAGCTCTTAGTTTCAGCTTTTGGAGAACCAAATAATGCTCTTCGGGATTTTAGTACGTTGGGAACGGATGCAGGTTCATCCCTAGTTTTGTTTGTGTCTGGGCTTATGAATAAGGCTCTCTTGAAGGATTCGGAACGATTTGATAGTGATTGTGAGCTTTGGTCCAGGAGGAGACGTCTCATAGCTTTCTTTCGACTTCCCTCGCCGCTGCGGGTTTTTGGTGTCTGTGAAATATAAAATTAATCTGCTATAACACTTAAATAAACAGAATTCTGCGTTCTTCCTTTATTACTAAAAAGTTAAGTATCATCACGACCGTTTCCCTTCTGGGTTGGTCAGAAAACACGCTTATGAATAAACGGATTCACATTTAGCCAACTTTACTATAGGCCAATCATGACAAGTGGCAAGCTCGTCGATGTCTCCAGCGTACCGAACTAGAGAATTGTCACAAATAAATTAAATATTAATTAAATTTCTTTATTTAAATTAATAAATATTATTAATAATAGTATATTAAATACTACTTTTCCCTACCTATCCCTTTTCATCACACCGCTTTTATATCCAAGATCCAGATATATATAAATATGTATTTTATATTTAGGTATATTTTTATTTGTTTACGTATGACATTTATTTATGTATAAGTATAGTTCTTATATGTATGTAATTAATTTGTGTTTTATATAGTAATAAATAATTTCAACTATCTATTTTCTTCGTAACCTTACGGCATTAATTTCGCCTATGTACCTGCACTTGTTTTGGTTTTGTACAATAAAGAATTTATTATTATTATTATTATATTAACCTTTGCTGGAGTCTTCTTTCCGGGTGTTTTGCGCCCTGGAGTTTTTCTGCCTGGGGTGCGTTTGACACGAGCGTTTTTGCGCTCTGAGGAATAAGTCAGCTTCTTGTGTGGAAAATAGCTGGAAAAATAAAATATGTATAAACATGGGAAATTAAAACACCTATAAATATAGATTGGTGTAAGGTTGTAAGAACGCGTTCCTTAACATTCTATAAGGGTAGATTTGTACCCCGGCAGGAACAAATGAGAAATACACTTTTAGAGTTACAACACAACCGTTCCCGGCCTCGGAGAGCACGTTAAGCCGTCGGTTCCGGTTCCACTGATACCAACTTGTGGAATCGTTAATAAATTGTCATGAAAAATTGACATCATATCCTCGCCAAGTCTGGCCAGCGTGGTGAGTGTAGGCCAAATTCGCCAGATATATGTTCTGGAAGGCCCATCTCCAGCAGTGGAGGTCTAGGACGCTGTGTTCTAGGGGCTGTAATGATGATATTATATAAATACAAATTAAAAGGTCATGGGTTGTAACAATGTATTAGTTTTTTTTTTCTTTAATAATATTTTTACATCATTATATCTCGCCAAACCATTAAGGTTTGTTGGCGAGAAAGGTCGCTTGTTAGTAAAAATTCAATTTATGTATTATATTAGTGTGCGTGAGAAAGTGACACATTTGTTTGTCTGCCTCCGTGGTCTAGCGGTTAAGTACGTGGATTTAGACTCGGAGTTAACGGGTTCAACTCCTGGTCGGGACACAAAAATATTTATTAATATAAATAAATACATTTAATTTATTTGTGATATTTCTTGATTTTGGTACGCTGGAGACATCAACGAGCTTGCCACTTGTCATGATTGGCCTATAGTAAAGTTGGCTAAATGTGAATCCGCTTATTTATAAGCGTGGTTTCTGACCACCCCGAAAGGGAAACGGTCGTGATGATACTTTAGATCTACATTTTTTATATCCAGCAGTGGAAAGAGGTTATATTATAAAGGTTGAAAGTGTTACTTACTTTTTGTCAATAAGCACCATCTTGGAGGTGGAGGGTTGAGGCTTCTCAGCTCGAGTGGCAGCTGAACAAAATGCTTGGCGACGTCGTGCAAGATGTGATAAACGTCGCCCAGGGGACTTACCTTGGGCAAGTCTGAAAATATAATAAGAAAATTTGTACTAGAATACATACATATCTTCACGCCAAATCCCTTGCGGGGTAGGCAGAGACGATTGAGTGCCATTTGTCACGAACATGACATACCTCTTTCGCTTCTTCGAAATTCATCAACCTTCTCATACTTTAAAGTTCTAAGAATGATTTACTTGGCCCTGGCTGACTCTGTTGTCTATCTAGATGATATACAATCTGCAGTTGAGAATCCTTAAAGATATTGTACCAACACACATTAAAAATAAATATAAAAATAACTATAATGATCTATTTAAACATTGCAACGTACTTAGTATACACAATAAAATTAAGTATACCATTCTCACTGAAATTAATATCTCACAAAAACTAACGAAATACAAGCGGTCGGGTAATTTAAGGATTCTCAATTACGTAAGACAGTTTAAACTTCCAGGGGCAAATAATGTTTATGGTACAAGAATGCTGAATTATGTAACCTCAGCATATCTTAATGATATGCTCGCCGAGCTCCAAAGAACATACATTGATAATAACAAATATAAATATAAGTTTAAAAAGTTTTACAAGAGTCAATAGCAGAATTATTTCTCATACAGATTGTGAGTGACTCGCCGTACCCAGATAAACCTTAAAGGTTTTTGTGGACGGCTATATAATATTGTTGATGTATTTTTGTGTATCTTGAAAACAATAAATAAATAAAAAAATACATATCTGGTTCGTCAATCTCTCTTCACTCATCTTTTCGACTTGCCCAAACTACATGTATAACTTACTTAATTCTAAGAGCTTTCCTTTTGCCCGCACTGCTGGGTGATGGCAGAGAGCCAGAGAATACAGTGACACTGGATGCTGTCTCCGCACCAACAAAGCGGGAACTAAATTTCATAGAAAGCATCTCTACGCGTTCTGAGTAACTTGTAATGTTATAGCTGAAATATAAGAAGAAAAAAGTTAATGATGATATCAACCTCTGTCTCTCCGTTACTGGATGTAGGCATCCCCAAAGGGTAGCCACTGTATGCAGTCTTCTGCAACCCTCATCCAAACCCCGCCAACGACCTGCTTTAACGAGAGGTCGTTCCAGTCAGTATGTGGACCCACCCAGCAGACCAATATTCAATAAAAGAGTGTACAGTAATTTTTATGAGTCCATAGCTTAACTTTTACTGACTTTAATCTATTGTAGTTGTCTATGTATGTTAATTTTATTTTTATTTATTTTAAAAATACTATTAATGTTTAATTCTTTTTAGAAGAAGACAAATTTCTAAGCATACCATGGATTCACCGTGCGGGTGCCGGGTTCATCGTGTGTGGGTAGGAGATGAGAAGAATAGTATCTCGGGCTTGCGACTGACAATAGGCTGGTTTAAGAAAAGGAGGCCTCCTTTTTTTTTTTATTGGGCGATAATACGCTCACCATCCACCATTCTACTTCTCTCCCTACCCAACCAAATACTGTATGATTCCGTTAATGCCGTCTTGGAAGCTCGTTCCATAAATGTATTGACGGCAGACCTGCTTAGGCCCAATTCTTTCAGTAAGTGATGCAAAGATTTTGCTGGAACTCCTCTTGCACCAACTTTGATTTCTCTATTTGCACCGTACTCAAATTTAATTTTTCCGATGCCCCAAAGGTTTACAGGAAGAGAATGTCTTGCGGCATTACATTCGCCTTTTCTATAGATTTACAATAAAGATTTAAAATTAAATAAAACAAATATGTGGTCTAAAGTCTAAAGATATACCAAGCATAGCTCTTTCCATGGCTCACTGAGGGACCTTGAATTTATGGACCAGACCCACTGTTAGTGTCCACGTCTCTGCTCCGTACGAAATTACCGGGAGGACGCACTGGTTAAAGACCTTGGTATTTAAACATTGTGGTATAGACGATGAGAGGATGTGCCGGAGTTTCCCGAATGCCGCCCATCCTAGCTGTCGGCTTCTTTGCTGAAGTTGGCTGCTCCTTATTGGATAGTCTGCCCGAGGTAGACGTGATTTTACACAACTTCGAGAGTAGCGTTTCCTACGCAGATTGGCCTCGGCCTGACATGATCATTGAACATGACTTTCGGCTTGGCCAACCTCAGTACAGGTTACGAATTTGCGACGTTTGGGGTCAAGACGATGGGCTCAAGCGTCTGGCCAATGAGTTGTCCAAACGGCTAACGGAAAAGTCTGCAGACAGGAAGGCTGGCAATTATTTCTGCCAACGTATTAGCTTAGCTATACAGAGGGGAAATGTTGCCAGTCTTCTTGGGACTATCACTGAAGGGTCGTCTCTAGAGGACATTTTTTACTTATAGTTTATTTTTTATTAGGTTTAGTTTATATTTATTTTAATATTTACTTTTAAGTAGTTTTAATTATTTATCCTGTTTGGAAATTTAATTCGATATATATTTTAAAAAATGTTTGATTATGCGAAAAAGATGGATGGAATAAATAAAAATACTATTTAAGCACTTTCTGACTGTACTTTGATCGTAACACTTTTTAAAAAAATGCAAAATCTAGGGTAAGGTCAACGATTTTGTTTCATTTCAGATTTTAATGTGTTGCTATTATTTTATATCAATTATACTGCGATAATTAGATTGCCTCCGTTGTCTAGCGGTTAAATCCGTGGATTTAGACTAGGAAGTACAGGGTTCGATTCCTGGTCGGGACACAAACATATTTATTAATGTAAATAAATACATTAAATTAATATATAATTTATTTGTGATATTTTTCGAGTTTGGTACGCTGGAGACATCGACGAGCTTGCCTGTTGCCATGATTGGCATATAGTAAAGTTGGCTAAATGTGAATCCGCTTATTTATAAGTGTGGTTTCTGACCACCCCGAAAGGGAAACGGTCGTGATGATCTACAGCCTCTTCATCATTTTTAAACAACACATTGTATAATGTGAAATTGTCAACCTCGGCTGCTTGTATAAACATAAATATATACATATATATATTTCTAGGGGCTGTAATAATACAAGATACGTAAAAAAGAGTACCTTCCACTTCTTATAATATTTAACAAAATAAATGGTAATGGCTTGCCTAATGAAAAATGGTGAAGGCTAAACAGGTTGAATTTTTAAGCGGGTGTTGATGTCTACGCTGTATTTATATTTATATATATTTGTTAAAGAATATAACTTATATAAATAAAATTTGTAAAAACTCTTTGTAAAACAAGAATTAGACCCAAAGAATTTGACAATAGGGTTCGATTCCTGCAGTTTCCTTTAGTCTCCGGTTATACTATGGTGAATGCTGGGAAGAGCTCTATAACCTAATCCCTCCCTCCCCATTCCGCAACCGAACCACACACACAGGTCAGAATATGCACCCACATACCGTAGTCATCATCCCTTCGCGTACATATAAATTTGGGGACTCATACATCTGTCGCACAATAAAGATGTGGAATGCTCGTCCAGCCTGTGTTTCCACTTTCCTATAACTTGGGAGCCCTTCGAGCGAAGTGTGAAAAAGGATTAGGGACTGATGTCAGTCATGAGTGTCTCATTTCAGTTGCTAACATTCATGGACCTTGCACGCCACTTACCATCAGGTGGGCACAAGGTCACATGTCGTGCTATAATAACCTAATTGAGTTGTGACATATCATACTAACTAAACCTTTTTTGTTTTAGCGTCTTCAGTTAAATTTAAAAATTACTTAATCCAACTAATGTGGTGTTGGCACAAATGCCTTAGTGATTGCCATTACTAGTTTTTTTTAAAAAAAAGAAGAACTAAGTAGATATATATGTCATAGTATGTAATAAGTATTATTTGTTTATGTATATTATGTGTATTTATGTATATGTTGTTACTGTTTTACAAATTGTCATTTGATATTTATTATTGTACCTACTTACCATTAATATTGTCTTAATATCCTAAAGGTTTGGCTATCAGAATGTCTAGCAGCATTGTCCAATTGAGTTTTTAAATAAATAAATTATAATATAAAAATGTCAACATTAATCACCTCAAAAATTTATCCATAATGATCTACCTATTAAGTATTAATTAGGTACTTTACATTAAGAATTCTCAACTCATTAAAATCTTACTTAATGGATTTTTGACAAAATTCAACTTTTTTTAATTTTAACACAAGTACAACTAAAAACTGGTAAATCTTATTTGTTAAGAGGATTGTATTGCTCGCACGCTCCAAATCCGAGTGTTCATATCTCAATGCTATAGTGGATATATATTAAATGATTTTTATGTTTCACTGAATCAAAAATGGCATAAAAGTAGAAAATATGTTTAAGAAGTTCGCAACAGTAGTCAATCAGCTTACTGTCATTTTAGACATACTCATCTTTCACTTTTATAAAGGTTCTTACATAAAGTCTGATCATGAGTGGAATAGACTCCCTTTGGTCAATAACCATATTTAAACTTCTCCTCATCGGTCATTCATTAAACCAACAGAATAATCCGTCTACCTAATTACTACACTTGTCATTTATTTCCATGTAAATTGTACCTATTCCTTAATTAATGTTATGTATTCGTTCATAAATATAATAAGAGCAGTGGTAGGTTAAAACCCCAGCATGTATCAATAAGAAATCCACTTTTGTCATTGATATAATATAATAAATACATTGATGTCAAAAAAATATATTTTAACTTAACATTACCTACCTTAAAATATGAATTAAAAAAGCGAACACCGTCTTTAAAAAAAAAAGGTTGTATTAATAGAATTTTAATTTATTTGGAGATCACCAAATCTTTGATTTCGCTGGGAAATCTCAATTTGTACACTTAAAAGCTGCTCAATGCGGCATAAAAAGTAAAGTACCATCACAAAGTTTCCCTTTCAGGGTGGTCAGAAACCACGCTTATAAATAAGCAGATTCACATTTAGCCAACTTTACTATACGCTAATCATGACAAATGGCAAGCTTGTCGATGTGTCCAGCGTACCAAACTCGAGAAATATCACAAATAAATTAAATAATAATTAAATGTATTTATTTACATTAATAAATATTTTTGGGTTCCGACCAGGAATCAAACCCGGTACCTCCGAGTCTAAACCCACGGACTTAACCGCTAGACAACGGAGGCACAAAGTTATTGATACACCCCATTATCATCACAACCATATCCCTTCCAGGTGGTCAGAAACCATGCATATAAAGATGCAGATTCATATTTAGCCAACTTTACCATAGGCCCATCATGACAAGTGGCAAGCTGTCAATATCTCTAGCATAAGAAACTAAAAAAATATCAGAAACAAATTATTGTGTCTTAATCCACATACTTAACTGCTAGACCACGGAGGCATTTATTTACTAAAATTTTTATAAAATTGAAAAATACTTACTGTATATCATAGAACTTGCATTTCAATAAATTAGGCCACCCTGTCTCTTTAGCCTGTGCTTCAGTGCCCATTTCTATCAAATTTACAACTTCTTCATCTTTACGTTCCACAACGATCTCCGCATCACCCAATACACTTTTCCCCCCATTTTCTTTGGCTATTTCTTGCAGGGCCTCTGGTAATCTTGCTTCGGTATCTATGTTTATGAATGAAATTCTCTTAGTAGGTGTGGCTAAGGTTTCTTGGGTTGTTACGTTTGTGTTAGTGAACGCTGGCAGGAAACAGTAATATTTTTTTAACATCTCCGTTACATCCGTGTGAAGCATAGTTACTGATGGTGGAGGTGGAACGCCTCTTATTACCTCCTGAAATAAAAGAAAGTATGAATATTGTATATTTGAAAATAAATTAAAACTGTCCAGCATGGGATTAGGGATAATTTTCCAGCAACATGTTCTGGAAGGCCCATCTTCTTGGCCGGAACAGTGGTAAAGACTGTTGGTCTGGTTGGCGTTAATTCTTTAACCTTGCATACTGCGAACCATGAGTCATATGTTGTGCTCCATTTAGAAAAAACTACACCCAGGCTGAAGTTGCTCCAAACTGTGAGGAACCTTCCAGAGGTTTGCTGGAATGTAATGTCTCCTGGCCTTCTAAGAAGATCGGATCGCTTCCATGAGAGAGCAAAGATCATGCACAATGGTCTTCCATAGACAAACTATACATAGAATAACCATAATAGTCATAAAACTATATAATAAAGTACCAAGTTTATATAATTAACAATGTGATAAAACTAACCTCCATTTTCTTGACTCTGGCCTTTTCTTCAACTTCATACTTCTTAATGAACTGCCAGACACTGTCTGAAGACTCATAATCTCCATCTTCTTCTTCCGAAAAGATATCAGGAGACCTCACACCGCTATCAAATGACGCCTCCGTTGAAGACGTAGATTGATCCATGCTATATTTGGAGACTGTCTCCTCATCAGCATCAGGACAAAAACCCTTCTTAGGCAGAAAATCTTTATACTGGGAATCTCCAGTGCTTTGCATATCATCCTGACATTCTGAACTCTTGTCATCAGTCGTACTTGACTGATAACTATCTCCGTCCTGATCTTCGTCATCAACAACTGAACTCAAAACACTTGTATCCACAATAGGCTTTAACTTCTGCACATGCTTGATGGCCCCGTTAAAAGTTAACTCTGTAATAGGCAACTTAAACACATTCTCAGAATTCCGCACCCCACGGAACAGTGGCACACTATCAACAGCATTATTGCTATTTTCCATAGTTATTAAAGAGGTTATAACTACAGGTTTGGGGTAAATACTAGAGTGCTCAGATTTTGTATCCTCGGAAGACACTGTAGGATCCACCCCGTCACTCCTGTATATGTAACTATTCTCACAGGTTATTATTGAATGTTCCAATGACAAAGAACCTTCAGTCAATGTGTTTAAGCACAATTCTGCAGAATGTACAGAACTTATAAAATTCTTATCGTCGATTATGTCACTCTGTTGCGAGGTCTCATCGAGATGATAATTATTTTCATTTAAAACGCAGTCTGTATATTTATTTACATCATCACTTCTGACATTGGATAACTCGACGTTACCTCGGTTGTGGATGTCCTCGAATGCGTGGGGGCTGGAACATTGGCTTCTGGCTGGTTCAGAGCCAGGAGGTTGTATTTGATGCTGGTCCTGCTCAATAACACTAAAACTCCTCATAAATCTTTCGTATAAAGCAATACTGCCGCTCATCGAGTGACAATTTGAGTCGTCCAACGCTTCCATATTACGTCTACATTTTGTAATATTAGTACGAAATAATTTGCTGGCCGATAATATAACGCGAAATGAACATTGTTAATCGTTATAATTAAGAATTAATACTACAAAGCGAGAATTTATTTTTCTTTCACAAAAAAGGTGAGCGACCGAACGACAAGGAACATTTTTTCTAGTGTTGCTTGTAAAAAAAAATGGCAACGAATAAAAACTATTTTTCCACATGTAACATTATCATAATCTTTGTTTTTATACCTAATGAATTTTGCGATTCTCAAAATATTTTTTAATGTATATTTTATATTATTTTAAATTTTACTGCTCGAGTTAATAAATATAGACTTTATGGTTATGTATTTTTAAAAAATGTAGTGCGTTTCAAATTAATTAATAATTTTTAATCGAGGTCATTCAAAGGATTATCTAGCAATATTGTAGGATTCAATAAGTAAAATTGGTAAATTTTAAGTAATTAAATCACCTATAAAAAAGAAGACTTAAATTTTATAAATTGGATTATTTTTTGTGCTAAATATTATTGGTTTAGAAACGCCTTAACGGCAGGTGTCAAAAAACGAAATATCGGTGTCGGTTAATCGAAAAAGTTTTGCAAAACTTCTTGAAAACTTTATTTGGTTTTCATAATATTTATCGTATTTTACAATATTTTGTAGTTAGTCTGCTAGTATGTATCTTATTTAACATTTCATATACAAATCTTAGTTAGAAAGTGTAAACTTAAGTTGTAAACTCTGTTATTGAAATAAAACTGCTACCTACCCTCATTTTGGAATAAAATATTGCTTATTGGTAAGTAGAGTTGCTACAGCAGCTTTTAAAAATATTATATAACATTTTTCTTAAGTACTTACCTTTATTCATATAATCTCACTTATATAAAACACAAAAATTTATTAAATATTAAGTATTTAAAGTGTAATCCAAATTCTCCAGAAAAATCTGGAAGGCCCATCAACAGTGCCTCCACTGTTGGAGATGGGCCTTCTTTAGGCTCTTCTAGGGGCTGTGATGATGTGATGTGATGAAGTATTTAAAATATATTTGTCAGGGGATGTAGAGTCAAATGTTGTCTTCAGATGCTGACATTATATACCCTAAAATCATTTCTGGGTTTTCATAAGTTTTCTCCTAAATTTTAAATAAATTGGTAGTAGGTGATACATTCCAACAAAGATTGTTAATCAGCATTAGAACTTAGATCATATAGATAACAGATCTACATCTCTGCTGCTGAAGAGTTTGGAGTAATATTTATAACATTAGTATGAATATTGTAGGTGTCTATTATCATTGAATTGTCAATATTTATTTTACCGGCGTCCAGTCTCAGTCATTATATCAGAATGTGATTGCAGTGACCTATGAACCCACTGAGCTGTGGATGTTATCTATAAGGTATAAAGAAGTCAAACCAATATTACCTACTACAGTTAAACCCACTTCTACAAGTATACTTACACAAATTCACAACTTTTTTTTAAATAATGAGAATTTAAGTAACTTAATTATTATGACTAAACATGGACAGGAATAAATGAACTTATAATAGTGCACAAACCTCTAAAAGAATAGAAGCAACCAACATCAGACACCATATTACATGTTTTAATTTAAAAAAAAGGTAAGTATCATCAATCCATACCCCTTCCAGGGTAGAAACCATGCTATATTTTTTTTTAATGTAGAGGATTCACATTTAACTAACTTTACTATAGGCTCATTATGACCAGAGGCAAGCTCATCAATGTCTCTAGTGTACCAAACTCGAGAGATATCACAAATAAATTGATTGTGTCCCGATAGGCCATGGAGGCATCAAATAAAAAAAAAGTTTCAAATGGCTGATTGGATGAACTTTGGAAATTTTCAGAAGAACTAGTTTTATTAGACAAACAATTGCAAAATTCACTAACCGAAATTCTAAATTGCCCCATGAATGACCGTACTTGGGCCCAGGCTTCACTACCAATTCGGTTCGGAGGCCTGGGAACCCGCAAAATTTCTAGTGTAGCACTGCCAGCTTTTCTGTCGTCTGTACATAGTACTGTCGAGCTCTACGGGAGAATCACTAACCCATCTCTGGGTTCCGTTGAGCCGTCGTACTCGTCAGATGCCAGAGATGCCTGGTCAGTAGCATGTCCAAATGTTTCGGTTCCAATTTCACCAAAAATCCAACGACTATGGGACGAGCCGCTCTGCAAACTGATACAGGAAGATATTTTATCTGCTAGTAATATAAAAGAGCGGGCTCGCCTCATGGCCGTTTCCACTAGGGAGTCAGGTCTTTGGTTGCAGGCTTTTCCCTCAGCATCGGTTGGCACACTCCTTGACCGACATACACTGACCATGGCGGTGTGCCTTCGTCTCGGAGCCCGGACTGTCCACCCGCACCAGTGTCGATGCGGAGAACCAGTCGATCATCTCGGACACCACGGGCTTTCTTGTGCTAGAAGTGCTGGCCGCATTCCTCGTCACGCGGCTCTCAACGACATCATCCGAAGGGCTCTTGTCACTGCTGGTGTACCCGCAATCTTAGAACCATCTGGGATTGTGCGGAGCGATGGCAAGAGACCCGACGGAATGACTGTTGGGCCGTGGAAACTTGGCAGATCTCTGGTGTGGAATGCGACGTGTGTAGACACATTAGCTCCATCTCACATCCAGGCGACCTCATCAGGTGCGGGGAGAGCGGCTTTTTCTGCGGAGAACCTCAAATTGCGCAAATATGCCAACCTTAGTTCCGGTTACGAGTTTGCGCCGTTTGGGGTCGAGACGATGGGCCCATGGGGACCGTCAGCGAGGCGCTTGGCCAAGGAGTTGTCAAAGCGGCTGACAGGAAGGCTGGCAATTATTTCTGCCAACGTATTAGCCTCGCTATACAGAGGGGAAATGTTGCCAGTCTCCTTGGGACTATCTCGGATGGGACGTCTCTAGAGGACATTTTTTATTTATAGTTTAGTTTATTTTTAATTTTATTATTTAGGTAGCTTTTATATTGTAATTCTTTTATACTGGTTGTATTTTACTTCGAATAAAATAATGGCTGATTTCATATTTTTGCAAAATAACCATAATTAACTAGACGTAAACAAACTTCCACTCTTACAAGTGCAAAACTTTAAACACTCATTCCCTACAAATAGCATTATTGACTTTAAAAAAAAAAATTAATGACCAAGGACTTCAAAAAAAAGGAACCTGGGTCCTTTCTCATACTGGAAAAACCTTCCACATCTTTAGTAGGAATAGATATATGTCCTTATAATGCTTACATATGAGTGATTATCCCGATCACTACTGTATTGAATCCATTACATTTCCCCTGTAACATTTGTGTTTTTTTTTTATTAAAAAAAACTATTTACAAAATATAAAATAATAATTTGTGGTTTTTTAAATACTTTAGAATATGTTCTAGAACCCTTCTAATACCTTTTTAAACCAAAGAAAATAAAATATATTTTAACTGAAAATAATATTAATGTTACTTGGGTGGCCTCATTACTAACAATGTTCGTAACCAGCTATTAAAGAGGTTTCACTGAATATCAACTCCTGCATTTATTAGTGTTTTAGTAAAAGTAGAGATAATGCATTTGTGTTTTTATTTTGTACATGCACACACATGTATGAGGAGATATATTAAATTTTTAATGTATACTTATTTGCTGTGATTGTGACGTAGTTATATTAAAAGTTTTTTGGGATATTTCTGCTGTAGTTGGTAATTATTGCTAATAACTTTATTACATACTTTATTTTTTATTATTTTAATATTTAGGCCAAAGGTTTAGCCTTGCCATTCAACATGGTAAGGCTGCCAGTATCCTTCCTTGGCACTTTGCCCATTAGTAGCGATTTGAAGCATTTTTTTTTTTTTTTTTTCTGTTGTATTTTTAATTATTATGTAGTTTTTTTATTAATAGTAATTTATATGTTTTAAAGTTTAAGTTTAATTAATAATTTGTTTTTTTTTTACCTACTTTTAGTACTTTGCTTGCTTCGAATAAATGTATTTTATTAAATAGGAAACTAAATACTAAAAAAATGTCCCTTCATGGTCTTGCGTTAGGTCCGTGGATTCAGACGCGAAGGTGCCGGGTACGACACCGTCGGGACATAATTATTTGTGATAATTCTCGAGATTGGTAGGTACTACGACGCCAGAGACATCGACGAGCTTGCGATTTGTCAAGATGGGCCTGTAGTAAAGTTTGCTAAATGTGAATCCGCTTCTTTAAAAAGCGTGGTGTCTGACCACTACGTGTTTCGTGGTTAACCTAAGCGTATTTTCAAAGTGGCTCTCCGTGACGATAGTGATGGTAACAGTAATTTTAAATAATGATTTTTCTTGACAATTGTCGCATCTGTCGGCTTGGCGAAATAGGGGCCTGATGAACTAAAATTATTACCTGAAGATTGAGTCCGTTCACAGAAAATTTCTCAGAACTGTGAGCTATAGATGCTGTCGGTCGCGATCCTCTTACAAGCGATCCTTAGTAAAATATTCACTGACCACCTTAAAATCGCGTGGATATTTGATTGATGCCACGACTTTGTATAAAATATGTCATAAAAAGTTCGATTGCCGACAGATAGTAAATCTAATCAGTTACCTCATTCCCAGTAGCTCCGTACGTATTCGTGAACTATACCCCCACCGTCTATTTGCAGTTAAATATTGCCGAACTAACGCAGGTAAACGTATGCCACTAAGGCGAATTCTACAATCCTATAATGATCTCTTTCATTGTGTCGATCTCTTTGCATTGTCGCCTGTCTCTTACAGAAACCAGGTCTTGCAAATGTTAACTTTGGAAGAAAGAAATAATTAAAATGGTATATATCTAGTAGTTGTATTACTGTACCAAACAGGTTGTTTTTTTAAAATATTATTATGGTTTTAAAACAACTCATGGGTTACATTTACTTCTTTTAATATTTGGATTACTGAAGCTGGTTGTGCAGATATTAATATTGTTTGTAAAACCAATTTATTGTGTATTCTCTCTCTGTACAATTGTTTGTAATCCTGTATATAATAAAATAAAAAATAAATTTAAAATAAAAAACTAAAAGACTATACTGTCACATGGCTTTTATACAATAAACGAATGATGATGTGGGACGCTACTTGTGTCGAAACCCTTGCTCGGTCTATTTTATTTATTTATTTATTTTATTTATTTACATACATACACTTTACATGGTATTACAGATACTCCAATACACCATGCAAGGAGGAGTCAGACGTTATTAATAATATAAAAATAACACATTTTTTAAACTTATTAGATAATAGTTAATTAATACTAAGTCCAAGAAAAATAATAATAATAAAAATAACAAAAGATAATACTTAAAATCTTAATCAATTTCATTTACTCACAAAATTTCCAACATGCTTTACTGAGTTTGGACAGATCGTCAGCAAAGATGTCGAGATGTGGTGTTGACTCGAGCAAATTTCTAAGTGCATGAAGTGCACGAGGCAACGGAGAGTAGCGATGCGCCACCGTGCGGTAGGTAGCTGAGGTAGTCTATCTGCGGACTCGGCTAAAAAAGCCAAATACGAGTCTATTGCTAATGACTACGTGTTTGTGCCTTTTAACCTTGAGATAATCGTATCGTGGGGGCCAAACGCTAAGTTCTTTAAAGAACTTTCTAAGCGGCGGGTTAACTCTGACCCAATGACCACGGCACCAAAGTCAATCCATCGGGTATTTTACCTACACTGCGAGAGATCCCAGACGGTTCAAGAACCGAAGGGATCCCGGCAGTAACCAAAGCACTTTTTTGACAAGACATACCGTAGTGACCAAGCTGTCGAAGCTAAGAAACCTAATCGAAGGGACATGGCTTTTTTTTTTTTTATAGACGGTGAATCAATAAATTATCAATGATACGCCCCCTGCCTGAAGGGCCAACGCGGGTGGGGGTCGCATGCCGACTCATCCGTGAAGCTTCCTAGTGAAGCCCCAGGGCTCCTACGGACTAAAATCCTATAAACCGTCTCTATCTCACTGTTGGCCCTGTGTGCCTTTACAGCTAAGTCTGATTCGTGGCTACGGAGTGAAGGCACTGCGTTGTTAAATTATATTTTAATAAAATTGTACACTATAGTATGGTAGAATTTGTTGAGAAAATATTTAGTAAACACCATTGTTACACGAGGCGCAGTGGTGGCTCGATTGTAAGAATGCTTTCTTAAAATCCTACAAAGGTACTTTTCTTACGTACTTTTGTCATAGATTAACAACACCAACGCTCCCGTGCCTCGGAGAGCACGTTAAGCCGTCAGTCCCGGTTCCACTAATAACAAATTGTGGAATCGTTATTAATATGCCATTATAAAATTGACATCGGACCCTTGCCAACCCGTCTGGCCAGCGTGGCGAGCATAGGCCAAAATCTCCAAAATTTCCTATAGTCTAGGACTTTGTGTTCTAAGACGAGATTATTAAAAAATAAAATTAATAAAACGTGATATTTATGTTATGCCTGCTGTCTACATGGTTGCAATCGATGCAATTATAATTCTAAAAATAGTATCTAGTGATTTATTTTTTATTAATAATTCTTCTTGTCAATGAACATTGCTTTATCAAGCAATTTATTATCTATTCTGTATGTTTATTTTTCTATTTCATTGTTATCTTATTTGTCGCAAAAGAATTTTAGTATACGTAACGTTTGATTTAGATTTGTGAAAGTCTTCGTCCTTAGTTTTTTTTTTATTTCGTTTCCTACGCTTTGAGGAGATCTATAAAGCTTACCTACTTATGCTAAGGTTAGTACCTACGAGTATTTCTATTAATTGACATTTCTGTAGCCAAATTCTGTTGCTGTCGAATGCTTAGCACGTACTTTGATTAAACGCGTATTAAAATGTAACTTATAGCTTTCTATAAAAGTGCACTAGATATTATCAGTGACAGATATTTAAATGTAACTTATAGCTTTCTATAAAAGTGCACGCGATATTATCAGTGACAGATATTAAAATGTAACTTATAGCTTTCTATAAAAGTGCACGCGATATTATCTGTGACAGATATTAAAATGTAACTTATAGCTTTCTATAAAAGTGCACGCGATATTATCAGTGACAGATATTTAAATGTAACTTATAGCTTTCTATAAAAGTGCACGCGATATTATCAGTGACAGATATTAAAATGGAACTTATAGCTTTCTATAAAAGTGCACGCGATATTATCAGTGACAGATATTTAAATATAACTTATAGCTTTCTATAAAAGTGCACGCGATATTATCAGTGACAGATATTAAAATGAAACTTATAGCTTTCTATAAAAGTGCTCGCGATATTATCAGTGACAGATATTAAAATGTAACTTGTAAAATATTCAGAGCGGTTGGAAAACGCGCTTTTTTGTATGTGTAATGCCGTGTTTGGTTTGAAAGCAAAGGTAAGCGTTCAACGCTTTTTTACCGAATTTTTGCTTAAATTGTATGAAAACCATAAAGCAATGCGAAGTCCTTTTTTTTTCACTTGAAAAAAGAAAGCGCTTAAAGCGACAAGTCAAACACAAGGTAAATAGTTTTTTTTAAAGACGGAGATCGAAAAATCGCCTAACGATACGACCCCAGCCTGAAGGGCCTGGAGGTCGCGTACCCGAATCATGGGGCGTCATAAAGAGATCTCAAGGCGCCTACGGACTAAAACCATATAAACCGTCTCTCTTTCACTGTTGGCCCTGTGTGCCTTTACAGCTAAGTCCGAGTCGTGGCTACGGAGTAAATTCACTCGTTCGGTATGGTGTCACACGCTAATGGCGATCACAGCGACACCATCGCCGCGCGTCGCTCAGCCAATAACAATATAAACCGTCTCTCTTTCACTGTTGGCCCTGTGTACGTTTACAGCTAAGTCCGAGTCGTGGCTACGGAGTAAATTCACTCGTTCGGTATGGTGTCACACGCTAGTGGCGATCACAACGACACCATATCGCCGCGCGCTGCAAATCTATACCACTATTGCATCGTTTACCAGAGCGCTCTGAGTAGCGACGGGCAGAGTTAGTTAGTCATCCGCTTTGGTAGTATTTATTATACTTTATTACTTTTAATAGTAAATTTACTCCTAAGTTATTATTTGTATATTATATTTTTGTATATTTCAACTATATAACAATCGTTATATTTTGGTATGTCAGTTAACAAATTTTAAAATAATAACAATAATGCTATTAACACCATGCATCGTAGACAAAGGAGCATAGGAACACAATACAGTCGAAGGCATAAGACCACAAAACTATACAACTATTTAAAATAATTTTCCGTCAAAGGCATGTCAATAAATTCTGACAGGTTATAAAAAGCATTATTTTAAATTCACTTGGTTGTAGTCTAGTTATAATCTCAGGTAGTTTATTGTATAATGTAATTTTCCACGGCAAACCTTGTTTAAACGTTTTTCTCAACCTGGTTTGCCTTATATAGATTTCATTCTTGTTTCTTAGGCTATACTTAGTCAAACTAGATATTTTTGGAAGTTTATTAGCTTTCGCATGAACCTCCTGTAAGCAACTATATACATACAGAGACGTGACTGTCATAATCTTGGCATCAACAAAATAATTTCGTACTGTGGTTCTGGCTTTTAAATTAAACAATATTCTAATTGATTTCTTTTGTTGTATGAACACTTTTCGAATATCTGCCGCTATGAATTGTTTTTTCTTATTTTTCTAACCAATACAGTCCGAAAAAATCCTCTTTAATTGAGCCATCGAAGACCCGCAGCAGTATACGTGGTCAGCAGATTAAAATAAGGCCTGACGACTTTACAGACAGCCAGTTAACTGCAGTTGGTTTTCTGTTCAATTCGAGCCTGATCCCTTGAACGTGTGGATACACTTCACAGGGTTTATTATACAACTCGAATTATGCTAGAAAGGAAACAATTTTATATGTTCTAGTCGGTATTTGTGTCGACTAGATTATAAATCAGATTATGTGTTCTTAATGAGTGTTAAAACTAGGTTTGCGGATGTTATTTACACTCGTGATAAATAACTGGTCAGTTTATTAACACACTTATTTAATAAATGCAAATGATTTAGATTTGGACTTTGTCTTGTAAATTATATTATCATCATAATGGCATTGTTCATCTGTGGGTCATCTATGTAAGCACTTGTCTGCTAAGCTGCTGGTCTTTTGCTAACAGCTTACTTATTGGACCACTTTGCTGCTTAGTCTTCTTCTAGCAAGAGTAGAATCATTCAAAACAATTAAATTAATGACGTTTCATAAATGCCTGTAATTGGTTTACGTGAATTATTTTGACTTTGACTTTGTTATATTTTTATATTCTCTGTACTTTTTTCACAATAATGGTAATGCAGTGACATTTTCTTCTCTTGCTTTTTATTGCTTAACTTTAAATTTATATGTACCTTTAATAGTTCTTAGTGAATTTACTGTATTAATATTAATTATAATATTGTCAACTGTTGGTTTTACAAAATAAATAAAATAAAAAAAATCATAGACAATTTTTATTTTATATTCATGCCCAGTCAAGCCGGCATAGTGATAGAGACTGACGGGCGAGAAAAAAATATATTAAAAAAAATTAGTGTGACCACGTACAGGAAGACGTAGAGTGGGAGGAATGACGTGAAAAAGGTCGCTGGTGGGGGCGGAATAAGGGTGGCGAAAGATCGTGTGAAATTGCGAGCCTTGAGTAGGCCTATATTCAGCAGTGGGCAGAGACAGGCTGTTGATGATGTCGGTTCTTCGGCAGATGTGTCCGGCCCCCTACCACTTCAACTTGCCAATTTTAAATGCTACAAGTATATCAGTAACTTTGGTTCTCTGACGAAGCATACCATTCCAATATATATAATAGTATAATATAATAATAGTATATAGCTCTCTTCATAGCTCGCTGAGCGACCTTGAACTTGTGGACCAGATCGACTGGCTTTCTCTTATTAGAATTCTGTAATAAACCTATCGATAGGTATCGAACCCGGTAGCTTCGCGTTTAACCACATGGGTTTTCTGCTGGAGCATAAGAGATAAAAGAACCTAATTAATTTGTTTTTTTACAAAAGTTGACAAGGAAATTATTATTCGACTATCAAGAAAACGTTGAACTGTTTTTTTGCACGTGATATTTTTACCGTTGTACGAGTAAGTACCTACCAAAATTATATCGGTCGAGTGATTGAAATTATTTCAAACTATCTTTTTGACCCGGCTTCACTCGTAAATTACCACTTTAGATCAGTTGTGTGTAGGCGAGAGCATGTGCAGTAAACTTGATGGCAACTTTTGCAACGAGATCAGTTCTTATTCTGTTACATTGTGCAAACGTGGCAAATTGGTGAATTCCGTTATTTATTCCCGAGTTTCTCCGATCATAGCCGACCTTACGTCAAAAGAGCGTTTTACACTATTTCAAAGGTTTCTTTCAAAATCATTGGGAAAACGTGAATTTAATACTTAATTTGTCCGCCGCGAATTTATATTAAATTTAACAATATTTATATTAATTAAACTAAGATTATATATTTACATTAGAAATAGTTTTATAACACACATTAGGTAATAAATCAAAAATATGGCAAATACTAAAAGAAATATATAAGTAATAGTTTTTTTTTAAATGAACGCATCGTAACGTTATTTTGCTGTCATCTGTAGTGGAAACCTTTATACGAGAATACCATAGATATAGACGACGCGACGATCCTATGTCTATGGAGAATACCAATTTTATAGCGTTTTACACTGACAGTTCCTTTATCCCTTTCAGCACGATGTCAGATCCTTAGGGTCTAAAATATCTCATTAAAAAAATCCTTGGAAATAAAAATCACCTTTGTATGTTTTTTCTTAACAAGTCCTAACAATTTAATATAGATAATTACGAAGAGCTAGATGAGAGCAGGAACTAGTCGTATCGAGGCCGGTAAAACAGAATTTGGCGAGAGGTCTAGATTTTTTTGACAACCGTGACGATAAAGATTGATGATGAAACTCTAGAACAAGTAAATGAAATTATATATCTGGGCAGTGTTTTCACTGCGGATGGGAAGTACGATAGGGACGTTGAAAGAAGAGTGAACGCGGGAAATAGTGTTAACGGTGCCCTGGGGTCACTGATCGGCAGTCGAAATGTCAGTGACAAAGCTCTGCTCGCAATACACAATGCCATGTTGGTACCAACACTGATGTATGGAAGCGAGACGTAGATACGTCAGAATACGCATGAGAGTAGGGTTAATGCAGTAGAAATGCGGTCGTTGCGGCGGATATGTGGCGTCACTTTGGCGGACCGCATACGTAACGTCGTAATACGGAAAAGAGTTGGTATGAAGGAAAGCATAGGGACAAAAATAAGGAAAGGCATGCTACGATGGTTCGGGCATGTTGAACGGATGAGCGATGAAAGATTGACGAACCAGATATATAATGCGAAAGTTGTGGGTAAAAGAGGCCCTGGCAGACCGAGACTCACATATCACGATCAAATAAATAAAACTGACTGAAGGTGCATTAAAAAGTCTTCGTAACCAAAGGGCATGTATGAAGAGGTTAATGAATGTCGACGAAGCGAAAGAAGTATGTCGTGATCGTGTCAAATGGCGCTCAATTGTCTCTGCCTACCCCGCAAGGGTACTGGCGTGAAGATATGTATGTATGTATGTATGTATGTCTAGATTTTTTTGTAATAACGCACGTTTGGTATCATCCGTGCTGAAAGGGTTATTTAAAGGATTTCACTATATACCGTTGGCACTTAATTAAGTAACAGAATACTTCTCATTTCCTAAAATCTCAGTGTGAACTGTAACCCATTGCAATCTTATTCTTTTAAATGGGTCTACAAGACACTTGCTCTGACTAAACATATACTTATATGTTTCGAATTTGTACTAAGGATACCTTGTGAGACTCTTTTCGAAGTCTATTCATCAGAGAAATATTGAGCATCGCACTAAGCTACGCAATCTTGAATTTTTGGACTAGATCCACTTCTTCTTAGTCGGTACCCCATTGTTGGCTGTTTTCAGCGGTCGTTGTGCAACAGTGGATTCTTGGTGTACTAGGAAGTTTAGGTAGTCAGTCACCTGACTGAACTACTGTTTGGGGCTTCTTCTGGTTCTTTTTCCGTCTACTTTAAGTACTCTTAGTAAGAGTTTTTCCAGAGCAAACGACGCCATTGCCACTATATCCATTTATCACTGATCATTTTTTATCAGTATTGCAAAACACGCAATCCAAATACGTACCGGATGCATAAGTTGAGCAGACGATCGATTTATTCAGTAGCTCTTCAGTGACGTCAGAATAGTATACCTATAGATTACAAATTGTTTTAGAAATGGAGCTTTTGACATTTGCCAAAGGGTTACTGCAGGATGTGGCAGAATACGTGGCAGGCTACAGATTTGGACAGGTCGTGCTGCGGCAGACAGATAAAGTGCTGTGGGTTCTGGAGAAAACCGCAAGGTGGGCGGTACCACCACCACGTAAGTTACCACTACATTTTATTAATAGAAATAATTATTTATTGCACAAAGTTGAATAATCTAGAACTAAGCGTGCACACGAGCTTTATGCTGTAAGGCATCTTGTACCAGCTAACCTTAGTGGTGAGATATAACAAAATTCAGACACACTGACTGTGGGGTCGTCCAGGCCCGGATGGCTAATGGGCCTGGGTTGGGGATGGGGACATTGCCTCGTTTACCTTGGCAGGATCTCAGCAGTAATTCATGCACTTTTTGTGCTGGGCGTTGTTACTAGTATAACAGCGTCCGTGTGGATTACGAACCCAGAAGGCTAGGTTCGACTGCTTCAGCTCTCTTCTAGAACCACTTTCCCGTTGTTGGGGGGCTAAGTGCAAGACGGAGCGATATTCCGGAGATGCTTGAAGTGTCCGTTGTCGGCCCGAATGAACATATGTCTAGTCAGGCCGACGCGACGACAAACTCTTCAAGTACAACAACAGTAGGCATCTACAGATCTCGAGAACGAGAGAGAATTAATTCTAATATAATAATAATATCTTTATTTAGTAAAGTTTACAACAATAAAAACAATAACATATATCATCATGTCAATTACACACGAACCACTGCCTCGGGAGACCAGTCTAAGCGATATGTTCTCCTGACTTTGGATCTTGTCCCTGTTGGTCTTGGCCAGAGAATGATGATAAGAAAAAATGTAAATAGTAGTTTTGATACGTTTATTGATAAGACTAATGTTATTTTTACTACCTATATATTACTGTGCAATTAAGTTATTTGGAAAATAAAAGGTGTAGTTGTCGTATCAATCAAGTCCTTTAGTACTAGAGCTCTCATTTTTATAATTTAAACATTTTACACACAAACTATTAAAAATAATGTAACAACTATAATATTCTTGCGGAAGATTTGGACATAGACATGTTTAACTCCAAAGCAACATATATTAGACGTCTAATGACGCTTCATTACGTTGAATCGATCATCGGCAGCAATCCCTAATGAGTGATTTGTTTTTTCATTATCAACTTACTTATGGTTCTCTTGCTCTTTATTACTTAACTTTAAATTTATATGTGAAATTCTTAGTGAATTTACTGTATAATGTTTACTATAATATTGTCAACTGTTGGTTTTCCAAAATGAATAAAAAAAAAAAAAAAAAAAAAGGTTTTTCCTATCTTATTAGAATAATTTATCTAAAAATGCATTTATAACAGTAAATAGAATTTAGCCCAAATCTCCATACACGATGAATAATAGAATGAACAGCTAGCGGAGGCACTAATAGCAATAGCTTGCTTTATTCTTCCAGTAGACCAAGATGAGACCCCCCAACCAGAGTTGGTGAGACCTTTGCCGTGGGTGTTTTTCTTGGCGCTCCTCATCATGCTGAGGGGGGCCAGGGAGTTAATTTCAGTCGTCAACCTGTTCTGCGGGAAACCTCCCCTAAGATCAGCAGATGTTGTAAGTAAGAGCTTTAAAAAAATGATACGTCTTGTTTCAAGCGGTGTTATTTTTATATAATTATCACCATGGAAATCTTACAATATTAGTTCTCCTTAAAAGTAAAAAATGGCATTTGACAGCATTGCAAATGGCAGATACTTTCAACGAGAACAATAAATAGGTGGTAGGCAGACTGATGGTGGTAATTTTCCCAGTCTGCCGGTGCGGGGAAGTATCCACCGTTCGTGGCGGATACACCGCAAATAATAAACTGCAACTTGTGCCCCACGTACATATATAGTCCAATTTATCGTGTTTCATAATTATTCACATTGTAGCACATTGTAGCACATTATTAAACAAAACAACACCACTTTTGACTAACAATACATATAATAAAATAATTTACAAAACAAAAACTTGCACTTGACATATCCGTGAAAAATGGCGCGAAGGACTTCAGCAGCCCTATTCTGTTACTTAAGCGCAAACGTTATATAATGGAATCTGTTAACTATATATATATCACGCTATTTAAATTGATATTTGCACGGCCGCTGTCAAGGTCGAGCGCTTATAGAGTTGAGAATTGAATAGTATTTTGTAATTATGACGCAACCTCTGACGTAAATAACGAAATCCACTAATAACGTTTGCGACTTAGTAACAGATTTACTTTTTTAAAAGATTAAGTACTATTTATCATATTTCAGGTAATGTATATTCAAAGTAGAAGACGCTATATTCGGGCGTTAAAGTACCAGGGTAACAGAAACATGAGGAACAGGTCACAGCAACGCGACCAAAGTCGGTCTTGGATGGAAAGTGCTTCTTCCTTGCTAGAACTAGCGATGTGCTTCAGAACACCTACTAGAAGCTACGGAAACAATAACACAACCAATCACAGTAATAATGACGAGGTAAAGAATTCCAATACAATATTATACGAATTACAGCAACATGTGGTATTCAGCTGTAGGGAACAGCTAGCAATATTAACATCTAGTAACATTGACATCCTGGAGAGATTTTAGAGCAAAGCTTATTAAACATGATTTTCTATATTAAAAAGAAATATATTCACGAGGACCTATTGGGCAGTGTTTTCACTGCGGATGGGAAGTATGATAGGGATGTTGAAAGAAGAGTGAACGCGGGAAATAGTGTTAACGGTGCCACGGGGTCACTGATCGCTAGTCGAAATGTCAGTGACAAAGCCCGACTCGCCCATAGATATAGAATACTAACGACGACGCGACGATCCTATGTCTATGGACTCGCCATACACAATGCCATGCTGGTACCAACACTTATGTATGGAAGTGAGACGTGGATATGTCAGAACACGCATGAGAGTAGAGTTAATGCAGTGGAAATGAGGTCGTTGCGTCGGATATGCGGTGTTACTTTAACGGACCGCATACGTAATGACGAAATACGCAAAAAGGTGGGTATGAAAGAAAGCATAGGGACAAAAATAAGGAAAGGCATGCTCCGATGGTTCGGGCATGTTAAAAGGATGTCTGAAGAGAGATTGACGAACCAGATATATAATGCGAAAGTTGTGGGTGAAAGAGGCCCTGGCAGACCAAGACTCACTTATCACGATCAAATAAATAAAACAATAGCTGACGGTGCAATAAAATCCATCGAAACAAAAGGGCATGTATGAAGAGGTTGATGAATGTCGAAGACGCGAAAGAGGTATGTCGAGATCGTGACAAATGGCGCTCAATTGTCTCTGCCTACCCCGCAAGGGACCTGGCGTGAAGATATGTATGTATGTACCTATTGATGAAACTTATACATACCTTCAAGCCAAATCCCTTGCGGTGTCAACAGAGACAATTGAGCGCCACTTATCACAGTCACGACATACCTCTTTCGCTTCTTCGACATTCATCAACAACATCGACCTTTTCATACATGCCCTTTTGTTTCGATAGCTTTTTAATGCACCTTCAGCTATTGTTTTATTTATTTGAGCGTAATATGTGTGTCTTGGTCTGCCAGGGCCTCTTTGTCGTTAACTTTCGCACTATCTGGTTCGTCAATCTCTATCCATTCATCCTTTCAAACTTGCCTGAATCATCGGATCAGCAGATGTTGTAAGTATGAGCTTTAAAAAAATGGTACATTTTGTTTCAAGCGGTGTTATTTTTATATAATTATCACCATGGAAATCTTACAACATTAGTTCTCCTTGAAAGTAAAAAATGGCATTTGACAGCATTGCAAATGTCTGATACTTTCAACGAGAACACTAAATAGGTGGTAGGCAGACTGATGGTGGTAATTTTCCCAGTCTGCCGGGGCGGGGAAGTATCCACCGTTCGTGGCGGAAACACCGCAAATAATAAACTGCAACTTGTGCCCCACGTACATTATAGTCCAATTTATTGTGTTTCATAATTATTCACATTATAGCACATTATTAAACAAAACAACACCACTTTTGACTAACAATATCTAGCCTTTCCTTAATTTTCGGCCATTGTTGTCAACAAAATTACAACTTTAACAAAAAATAAATAAAAAAATTGTGTAGGTTTTAGTACCTGCCTACGTATTGTATGGTACACTAGTAACAAAATATACAATATTTATAAATTTTCGCGCGCAGTAATTGGTTGCGGGCTCAAAAATCGAATTTCGGATATAATACTATTCCTATATAGAAGCTATACCTATGATAGGTGTGTATGGCACTTTAAGTATCCTATCATCCACCTGGCTAGTTTTCGGATGTGCGAGAGTTTTTATAGTGAGTTGTCACTTTTTTACCAATGGGGTGTATCAGGCAAAGCTTTTTGTAGATGTCGCTAGCGGCAATGGTACCTTGTTTTACACCTATAAAGCATATTTTTTTAATGTTTTTATTTTTATAACAGAAAAATGTATTTAAAATTAACGTTACCTATCTTAAAAGACGAATTAAGAAAGCGCACACCGTCTTTAAAAAAAAAGGTTTTATTAATAGAACGGCAATTTTGAGATCTCCATATCTTTGATTTTGCTTAGAAATCTTAAAAACTGCTGACTTCGGCATAATATCCAGAAAAGAATAAATTTCGAAATAAAAATATAAGTTTTCTATGCAACTGACAGTTATATTAGGTACCATCTATCATGCGCCATCTATCGTGATAAAAAGTTAGTGATACACCCCATTAGTTAATATACTCATATACTCTTTGGCTCCCTCCTTGCGATGACTTCCTCCTTACGATGCTAGAACCAGCGATGTGCTTGAGTACTCGTACTAGCGTCTAAAGGAGTAATAACAAGAATTATAAGGTAAGAATTTATATAAATGTACATTAGTATGTGATAATAAAATCACGTAAAACTTTTTGTAGATATCGATAGCGGCAATGGTACTTTCTTTTCTTCTATGACGTATCATCACGACCGTTTCCCGTTCGGGGTAGTCAGAAACCACGCTTATAAATAAGCGGATTCACATTTAGCCAACTTTACTATAGGCCAATCGTGACAAGTGGCAAGCTCGTCGATGTCTCCAGCGTACCAAACTCGAGAAATAGCACAATTAAATTAAATAATAATTAAATGTATTTATGTGCCCCGACCAGTAATCAACCCGGTACCTCCGAGTCTAAATCCACAGACTAATCGCTTGACCAGGGAGGCAGTTTCTCCTATGACGTTACTAGTAATTTTGTTTTTTGTTTATTGTAACAACAGCGAAAAGCGTTTTTAAAAATGGCTAAATTATCATAACGGAGAGATTTGAATAACAATTAGGGGTGAGACAACACATAATAATAATAAAAATTTGTTTATTGAATTGCTAGATTCAGATTCAGTGTTAGTTACAGAAAACCTTATAAAACTATGTTAGTACTATCCTAATAATAACCTTAGTTTTATTTACATTTATTTAAGGCCAACTCCCCGCACATGCACGCCACAGCAACGAGACATGTATGGAGAGTTAAGGCTCCCAGCGACTATTCTAAGGATACTGTTGGTTATAATGGTTGCTAACTAACTTTAAATTGTTATAGAACCTAAATGGTCACTCTAAATGAAAAATGATAAGAGATACCTCAACATGATTTTGAAATACCTATTCGATGATACCCCACTCAATATAGTTCGTCGACTTTATTTTTTTTATTTTCCTCAATATGGCGTCTGGTTATCGCTTTAATGAAATTTGATTAATGTCATATCTTTAGTGATACTCGCGTGATGGAAACGATTCTATTGACGTAAGAATCATCAAAATCTGCCAACGCGTTTGGACTCCAATGTGGTACAAAGGAACAAACATAAATACATAGGCTGATAAATCATGAAAAAAAATCCATCTTTGCGTCGCGCAGTGGGTTTAAACAGGTTTATCTATTGGGACTTAATTAGATGCGTGAACACAAGTCTCTTAAAGGTGGCTCTGTTCGGTACTTATTTATTTATTTATAAATTCTTTATTGCACTTAATAAATAAATAATAAATATTTCCAGACAGGTCACACAGCGCCATCTAATTTCCGTGGTAAGCTACGAGGCTTGTGTTACGGAAACTAGATGGTTGATAAACTACATATTATACTTTTTTTTTTTGTAAATATATACATATTATACATATAAACACCCAGACCGAGACAAATTATACAATGTACAACTTGTACTTGTACTTAAAAACTTAACAGTTGAGTACAAGGGCGAACGTAATGCCTCTCCTTATACTAGCTAACCTTTGCGAGTTTGGTAGACGATTGCGGGTGCATTAGAAATAAAAACAAATACTTAAACATACATAATAATAATTTACTCTTCTTCTTAGTCGCTACACTCTTGGCAGAGTGGTCGTGGTCGTCACTTGAGTGTCAGTGGCACGCTTAACAAGTCGTCGCCACTCGTCTCGAACTGCAGCCTTCCTGGAGCACTCATGTAGGGGGTGATCCATTGCTGCTTTAACCTGGTCAGTCCATCTCATCGGAGACCTACCACGCATTCTCTTGCCATCGACTTTTCCCTGAACTACAAGGCGCTCAATGGATGTATCTCCACGCCGTGATACGTGTCCAAAGAAAGTGAGAATGCGTGATTGCACGATTGAGGAAAGGCGTTGTCCTATCTCCAGTTCGTCCAGGATGGATTTGTTGGTTCGGAACTCCGTCCACGATATGCCCAACATTCTCCGCCAACACCACATTTCTAGAGCATTAATACGTTTTATTTCAGTTTCGCGCAGGGTCCACGTCTCTGCAGCATACAGGAAAATGGGGAACACAAGAGCTCCGACCAGCCGGATTTTAGTAGCTTTCGTAATGTTTCGGTTCCTCCATATTTTCTTAAGCTTCTCCATAGCAGACCTCGACACTGCCATACGACGCTTAATTTCCTCCTCGCATCCACCGCCATTCGATATCAATGCTCCCAGATAAATGTATGATTGGACAACATCGCATTTTGCTATCTGTTTAATTTCTGGCCAGTTATCGTTGGCACGGTCTACAATCATTACCTTTGTCTTGCTGCGGTTAATTTTAAGGCCGAACTTAAGACTGACTGACTCCATTTTTTGCAACAGCTCTTCCATGTGACCAATACTTGTTGCAAATAATGTAGTGTCGTCCGCATATCGCAAATTTGAGATTTTTAGTCCACCAATTGTTACTCCATCAGTCCAGTTTTCAAGGGCAATTCTCATTATAAGTTCTGTGTAGATGTTGAACAGAAGCGGGGAAATAATGCATCCTTGTCGAACTCCAGCATTGGGGTGGAAGTGGCTAGATAAAACTTCATCTGTTCTTACTGATGCTGTTCCATCTTCGTAAAGACGTCTGAGTAGGTGCACTAGATGTTTTGGCGTACCCATTTCCAACAGAGTTTTCCAGAGCATGGGCCATTTTACGGAATCAAACGCCTTTGAGAAGTCAACAAAGCAAATATACGTCGGCTTGTTAAACTCTCTGGCTTTCTCTATTATTTGGCGTACTGACAGGATTTGCTCACGGGTACCTTTACCTTTTACAAAGCCGGCTTGTTCGGGCGCGATCTCTTTTGACAAATAACTCTTAAGACGCTCGTTTAATATGTGTAGTAGAACTTTGCTTGCGTGAGATATCAAAGCAATAAGGCGATAGTTACTACACATCTTTGTAGAACCTTTTTTATGCAGTGGGACAAAGACAGTGTGAGCCCATTCTTGCGGCCAAGAACCTGTATGCCATATTTTGTTGCATAGAGTTTGAAAGATCTTAACGCCATAGTCTCCCGAAGCTTTGATGGTTTCAATCGGGATAGAATCTTTACCTGTGGCTTTTCCATTTTTTAGGTGTTTAATTGCAGCTCTTACTTCGTCTTTGAGAATGTTTGGCTCAATCTCTTTGTCCTCTGGTTCAGTCGAATCGAAGCAACGTGATTCTGGATCCTCAAACAGTGACTGGCAATAGTCTTTCCAAGCCTCAGAAATCGCATCTATTTCTGTAACGGTCTCCCCGTGACCGTTTTCAATAACCCATGCTCTGGAAGTGAGAGTCTTTGTAATGCATCGAATTTTCTGGTGTAGGTCTCTGGTTTCATGTTTATCAGCATGCGCTTCGACTTCTGCACAAATTTTTTGAAGCTGAGCATTTTTATCTCGTCTACATGCTGCCTGAATCCGAGCAGACATCTTGTTTTGAATTCTTACATAATTTGAATAATTTACTACTAATACACAAATACCTATAACAATATATAATAATAATACATAATATAGTACTTGACGAATAGTCACTGGAAGGCTGTTCTAAAGGAATAACGCTGCAACGACGAAAGACTTTGATTAGTGTGATTGAGAGGGATAGAAAGGACGGAGTTTTGTTAGGATCGAAGAGAGGAGCTGAGGAATATGTTCATAAAGATAACCCAGCCATAATTTTGTTATTTATTTTAGTGTATAAAAATTACCAAACTTGCTCGAGACCAAAACAACACAAGCGATAAGACAATGGAACTTCTGATTGAAAAAATGATGGTCAATATAAACACTGACAGCGATGATGACTCCAGTTATACTGTAAGTGTGATTTTAAAAAAAACATGTTAAAATAAGTACTTAATACTAACACCCGTATTTTTAGACGTTTCCTCAACGGATTCTCCACCCGGAATAATTATTCCTTCCAGCAGCGCTATTCTGTTACTAGTCGCAAACTTTATTAGTGGATTTCGTTATTTACGCCAAAGCCTCATAACTATAAAATATTATTCAATTCTCAACTCTATAAGCGCTCGACCTTGACAGTGGCCGTGCAAAAATCAACTTTAATAGCGTGATATATAAGTTTATGTAGTTAACGGATT
The DNA here is from genome assembly GCA_910589645.1 of Tinea semifulvella. NCBI lineage: Eukaryota > Metazoa > Arthropoda > Insecta > Lepidoptera > Tineidae > Tinea > Tinea semifulvella. The sequence continues at coordinate 6,008,982 of OU342612.1, forward strand.
CCATTATATAACGTTTGCGCTTAAGTAACAGAATACAGCTACAACTGTCAAACGGACGCTTTGGAACGTCACTACGCTCAAAGAATAGCACTTTCAAACTAAAGGTACATCGCGACTAGGGTTACCAGAACTGCTTCTGTTTTTGTGAACCGGGAATTCCGGTACTCTTTGTAAAGGAACCGGTATTTCCCGGTTCATTAGGTATTTTCGTTTCTTGGTAGTTTTTGTTATTTAAAATTTAAATTTATAGGTATAAAACAAGTACTCTTTAAAAGTAAAACACTAATAAATGTTTAAGTAGTTTTTATTGTAACTTTTAAGTAATTCCAAAAAACTTATACATTTTTCTTCTACTTTTTGTTCTCTAACCTAATTAGTAGTAATTCTTAATCAGTAATATCTAACACAGTCTTTCTTCTTGTTAAGTATTAAGTAAAAATTAATGTTCTTTAACTAAAATTCGATATAGTTAGTTAAAGAACATTTTTAAACAAATAAATCAAATAATAGTTTGTAACAAAATTATAAATAGTTTTCATTACACATGAACATTCATAATATGAAAGAGACAAGCTTATGGATGTCAAAATTGCTAGGAACTCTAACAAAATTAACATTCAGAATAGGTGAACAAAATTTTCAATGTTGCCAGAAAAAAAACTTATCCTACCGGTAATATTTAAAATGGTAACATTTATGCCTTTCGAGGCTTGGACAGTTAACAACTACGAACCCGTTTGACAGCTGGAAGTAATGATTGAGTGGAGAAGCCGTTGAGGTAACGTTTAAGAATATATGTAAGGCCGTAATCGATACATAATATATCTAGATTAATATATTGCAGCTGTATAGAACTAAAATTCATACATACATACATATCTTCACGCCAAATCCCTTGCGGGGTAGGCAGAGACAATTGAGCGCCACTTGTCACGATCACGACATACCTCTTTCGCTTCTTCAACATTCATCAACCTCTTCATACATGCCCTTTTGTTTCGTTGGCTTTTTAATGCACCTTCAGCTATTGTTTTATTTATCTGATCGTGATATGTGAGTCTTGGTCTGCCAGGGCCTCTTTTACCCACAACTTTCGCATTATATACCTGGTTCGTCAATCTCTCTTCACTCATGCTTTCAACATGCCCGAACCATCGGAGCATGCCTTTCCTTATTTTTGTCCCTATGCTTTCTTTCATACCTACCTTTTTGCGTATTTCATCATTACGTATGCGGTCCGTTAAAGTTACGCCGCATATCCGACGCAACGACCTCATTTCAACTGCATTAACTCTACTCTCATGCATATTCTGACATATCCACGTTTCGCTTCCATACATAAGTGTTGGTACCAATATGGCATTGTGTATGGCGAGCCGAGCTTTGTCACTGACATTTCGACTGCTACTGAACTGAAATTCGTTAAACATATATAGGTAATTTAGTAAATAAATCAAAGGATATCTCTAATTATAGTAATTATTTCAGCTAACTAATGAACAAAGCCGCAATTCAGAAGAATCGGACGCTGCTGAAGTGAACGAATCCGAGGTTAGAATAGAACCTGATGTCCCAACTTCGACTCCCTTAAAGGAAGTAAACGAACCTAAACTGAACAATCACGACAAATCACTAGAAGACGAAAAACAAGTTTCAGTGTGCGAAGAATTAACGCAAGAAACAGAAAATGAAAAACAGACAGAAGTCGCAGTAGTCAAAATGGACGCAGCGAAGAAAAAACCGCAGTCGCCAAAGAAGCAAAAGATGGGTACGAAAATTATGAAATTCTTTCACATTAAGCCCAAAGTCGAGAAGAATATGTGTCTAAATTGTTTATGAATATAAAATACAAAAGTTTTGATAAGTGCCCCAATTATAATATAATAATTAACGACCAAGGGACATTATACTCAAAACTTAATTATGTTTTTTTTTTTTTTTTTAATTATTAATTCGAAGGAACAATACAAACTATATAAATTATAAAATAATAATTACAAACTACTTAAATAAAAATAATGAAATTAAATAGCTATAAAAGAACCTAATAAAAAAAATTAAAAAACTATAAATATAAAATGTTCTCAAGAGACGTTCCATCAGAGATAGTCCCAAGAAGACTGGCAATATTTTCCCTGTGTTTTTCCGAGGCTATATTTTTTTTTAAACAAAATTTGGCCCTTATTTTGGCACATTGCTGTTTTCTCGCGCTGTAATCTTCCATGTACCCGAGGTGTTTGGGCGATATATAGCCACATTACTCCCAGAAATCATTTAATTCTATTTAACATTTGGAATTTGATCATACCCAACTCGGTTATGTACAAATATTATGAAAAAATATCGAGTTAGGGATGTCATAATATGAAGCATTATAGACCTAAAATCTCTGCAAGAAGACCTATTTTACAATCAAGCGTATTTTTAATAATTAATTTATGGTCTTTTATATATTAGTTATTAGAAACATTTTGTATTTATTCGAAGGAAGTTAGGTACAATGATTTAAAAAAAAAAAAAAAAAAACTAAAAACTAATATTTTAAAACATAAATTACTATTAATAAAAATAAACCTACTTAATAAAAAAAAATACAACTAAAAACTAAAATAAAGAAATAACAAAATAAAATCATTACTTATAAATAAAATAATTGTTCCAAATCGTTGCCACGTTGAATGGCAATGCTGATCCTTTGGCCCAAAAATTGCCCAGCCCTCTTGTCTCCCGAGGTGTTGACGAGCTGTTTTGACAACGCCTTAAAAAATTCATATGCACGTGGTCCCCACGACCCGAGAGTTTCAACTCCAAACGGCGCCAAAAACACATCTCCCAATAAGCTGAGTGTATTTCCGCCGTTTGAGGTTCTCTGCTTGTAATGCAGCAGCGACTAGGTCCTAGGGGTCACGGACAAGTGGGAAGGCGCCAGGGAGGGTGTCCACACAGGTGGCATCCCACACTAAAGGCAAACCTATCCTCAATGGAACCAACGTCATTCCATCGGGACCATGCATACCTTTATCCATTTTAATAAATAAATGGGCAATCATAAAGCGGTAATTGGAAAGCTATGTACACAAATACGGTATGAATCCTTATCGTTTTAAATGGCTTCAGCATTTTTTGAAAATATTTTTTCCCTTTACACAATGCAAATTAAATAAATACCTTTGGAGGTGTAGCAAAATCAAAATATAGAACGTATGTATGTAGTTTTATTTGTATGTATTTGTGTATGTATTAGTATGTAAATAAGTATTTATTCACTAGTATATATTGAAGTCTAATATTTTCTATTAGTTTTGATAGCACCTGCCTTATCTTGTCGTAACTGCTTTAGTTGTCCCAAAGGTTTGACCAGTATAGAATGTCTAGCGGCATTAGGTCCGCCTTTGTATTTTGTGCAATAAACTTTATAATAAATAAAATATTCGCAACGAAATTAATTTTGTGTTGTTGTCGTTTACACGGGAAAAGCCGGGTAAAACAGCTAGTATATTTATAAATCATTAATAAGGGTACTTATCAAAACCTTCGTATTCTATAATTAATCCCAATTTCATAATTATGAAATTGTTTTTTTTTTATATTAGATAATTTTGGACAGGCTAAGCCAGGTCTTAGAAGGCAATTTATTTTTTAAATAATGACAAAATCAACTGTGATATAAATTATTTGATTGATATTTTATTATTAATTATGGACTTGCCTACTTTTAAAGTAACATTATAAAATATGTCTAAAGAATTTAAAATTTATTGAAATTATTTTGATGGACAATTTTAAATTTGTTATTATCCTACCAATTTGAAATGTATGCTTTAATTGTCTTAAATACATGTACCTGTCAATATCATCGATCGAATAACCAATTGTTTATTTAAAAACAAAAGGGGCCTTTAATTTACCCCATTGGTTCAAAATGCGCGAAGTTTACACTTAACTTATAACTTAAGAACTGCCTCCGTGGTCTAGCGGTTAAGGACGGCCTATTCTTATTTTCTCTTACATGGGGGTTAAATACTGTTTAAAAATCGTCTTATGTAACAAATAAATGATCCCAAAGATAAAATATAAATTTTCAGGTATTCATTCTTTTACTCTGTGGTAATGTAAACCTTGTCAAAATTTATATATTTTATGTAAATGTAAAAGTGATCACATATTTCTTTAATTCGCTCTCCAGTTAAATACACTTACGCCTGTTAGTAGTTACAAAATAGGCCGTTAACATTTTAACAAAGCTTAGAATACCACAGAGTAAAAGATGGACTACTTACCTAAAACTTAAAATTATACACCTAGGTATCTTTCTGGTTTTATTTTATATTTTAAAAAACAATTTCCTAAATTATTTTTTATAGTTCTTGTCAACAATTGCAACTTGCAATTTGTTTAAAAATAAGAACTTTAAATACTTTTATTCTATTTAACTAAAGAAAGATATAATTTTAAATTTTAGGTACCAAGAACGACCACTAAAAGTGATCACGTTTTCCTTTAATCGCATTTACGCCTTCGATCGACGATATATCCATATTTACCAAATGGCCGGTTAACATATTGACAAGACTTAAAATACCACAGAGTAAAAAAACGACTATCAACTAAAAATCTTATATAGTTTTAAAAAAACAATTGGATATTGCTATTTATTCCTAATAAAATTAAATTTTGTAAAATTAACCTTGTAAGTTGGTTTAAAAAGTGGAACTTATATATGTTTTTATTCTGTTTATCTAACGTAATGTATCATCAGGAGATTGTGTATTACTGCATCAGATATTATGAAATTTATGTATTTTCATTTTCCAGCCAACGGGCAAGCGTTTAAAGGTTCGCCGAAACGCAAAAAAGGTATTTTGACATTTGGTATAACACAATATGCTTATTCGCAGTAATTGCCTGAAAAGCACAGAAATCGGCACGGATTATGAGCTATAGACGAGTGTAAATAATATAATATTTATTACAGAATTAACCTAATACTGTCGGACACAAGAACACACGATTATTTTGTTCTGTTATTTCTCGGGCCGTTTACAGATCTGTCACTGTCAGAGATGCTTACAACAAACCAAAAAACTCGGGATACATTTTTTTCCCGCCTTCACTGTATAAAGTACAGATAAGGTTATGCGTGGAATACTGTTCTGACATCTGTAACTGTTTCGCTAAATATCTTCGGTACCTATAGATCCTCACAATGTCCTGCAGATGCGGGCGATTCGGAGAGTAAACGACACCACAGTGTGTTAAAATTCTAGAATCGCTGCAACTTCGCCGAGACGCCTCTGAGCGTGTTCTAAAAGCTATGCCACGGTGAGTGTTCTGAAGATCTCCATAACCTTATCGCTTGATCTCTATTCCCCAACCAAACCACACGCACAGGGCAAAATACGCATCCACATACAATAGCCATTATCCCTATTCATAAGCATATCCATAAATGACATTTTAGAGATACACTTTATCTCTCGTTATTGACTAAATATTTCGTTAATATTAATTAATTAAGTCGTACGGAGCAGAGACGTGGACACTGACAGTGGGTCTGGTTCACAAATTCAAGGTCGCTCAGCGAGCTATGGAGAGAGCTATGCTTGGTATTTCTCTGATGGATAGAATTCGAAACGTTGAAATTCGTCAGAGAACCAAAGTTACTGACATAGCATTCAAAATTAGCAAGCTGAAGTGGCAGTGGGCCGGACACATCTGCCGCAGAACCGACGACCGATGGGGCAAACGGGTTCTGGAGTGAAGACCACGTACGGGACGACGCAGAGTGGGACGACCCCCCGCCAGATGGACGGATGACCTAAGGAGGGTCGCTGGTGGGGGTTGGATGAGGATTGCAAAAGACCGCGTGCAGTGGCGAGCCTTGGGGGAGGCCTATATCCAGCAGTGGAGAGACACAGGCTGATGATGATGATGATGATGATGAATTAATTAAAAGAAACACGTGTCCATCAAATTTCCTATTTTTTTTTTTTTGTATATGGCATTAGTAACAACAAATTTCCTTAATTCTAAATTTAAAAGTTTTGACAATGTTATTTTACTGTGACCAAGGAGCCAAAGAGGTTGCCACAACATCATTAATTTTGGGCAATTTTAATTCATTTGAAAATAAAATATATAGTTTTGGTATCAATCAAGTCCTTCAGTACTAAAGCTGTCATAATGATATTTTGCACACAGGGTTTCTTCTACTTAAATTGTAATCTTGTTAGAATAATTTATCAAAAAAAGGCATACCCGTATATAATCGTATATACAAGATGAATGATGCCCTTTGAAGACTGCATCTGTCCCATGCTGAAGAAGTGGAATGCCAGTGTGTTTCCCCACTCCTATAACCTGCAGTCCTTCACACGTGTGAAAAAGCATCTCTTTAGACCAGCATAATAGTGTAGACCAGGGGTCGGCAACATGCGGCTCTTTAGTACCATACGCAAATATAGGTTCTGAATCGATTAACGAGGATGAGGCATTTCTATCTCCCAGCCACTTGTACTCGCTTTTCACCAATAATACCAAATACCGCGTGACTTCTCTAGGAAGTGATCTCCGATATTCTGTTGGAGCGATATTCTGAAGATGCTTGAAGTGTCCGTTGTCGGCCTGATAGAACATTCGTCTAGTCAGGCCGACGACAAACTCTTTAATAGTAGGCATCTCCAGATCTCGAGCTATGACGGAATCTCGGGACTCGCGTACTTAGCAGTTGGGCGCGTTGTCACAAGTCGTGTACAGTAATAAATAAATAAAAAAACATATTATATATTTTGATAATATTTAATTAAATGTTGTTAAGTAGACTCATAACTCGTGTTGATATCATAACTGGTGTGCACTTTGTTGATTTCTCATTAATATATTTTATTGTTTCATCTATTTATCTTTATTATTTTAAAAGTTACCTAAATAGTTTTTCTCTTTTATCCATCACTCCTTTATATCATTCATTCTTCTTTACATCGGGTGTCCCAACAAGAATGCCGGTTTTGAATTTGCCGCTATATTGTTTATACGAGCTGTACGGTGATATTTTTTTGACAGTTGTCAAGTACAGACCGCGCGATTTAAGAATATTTAGAAGTATTCAAATAAGTTAAATTATTGTAAAAACAATTTCGTTCGCCAATTACATCAGGTTTTCGGTCGCAATAATGCGCCACATGAATCGACAGTAAGGTGGTCGAACTTGTCGGTCACTCGATCCACAGTAAGAGAATCTGTGGCTGAGAATCCAGGAACTTTCATTCGGCATCGTAATCAAGAATTAAACATTTCCAGAAGCATTATGCAACGAATTTTGGTAAAAGATCTGCATTTACACGCGTAAAATATTCAATTGGTGCAAGAAATTAAGCGATTTTTTTCTTAAAAATCAAATCTGTCGCTCTTGTTGGGACATCCTATACAGGGTGGAAACGTTAAGCAATCTCACAGCTTAACTAATACATACATATGTTCACGCCAAATCCCTTGCGGGGTAGGCAGAGACAATTGAGCGCCACTTGTCACGATCAGGACACACCTCTTTCACTTCTTCGACATCCATCAACCTCTTCATACATGCCCTTTTGTTTTGATGGCTTTTTGATGCACCTTCAGCTATTGTTTTATTTATTTGATCGTGATAGGTAAGTCTTAACTAATCTTTTATTTATTTTAATTTTAAATACTTCGTAGCACCTAAAAATACACTAAGACAGGCATAATGGCCGGGTATTTACTAACATAGAAAGAAACTATAAATCAAGATTTAATTGTAACCTACTAAAATTATAATATAAAAAAGCTTTGTCTGTATTGATGAATGAAAGTATTTATTTCAAATAATAAAAAGCATAAACTAATTACAATATTAAATTTAACATTAAAAAAAAAAAAATAAGCTACATTACAAATAAAACTGCCTTCGTGGTCTAGCGGTTAAGTCCGTGGATTTAGACTCGAAGGTACCGGGTTCGATTCCTGGTCGGGACACAAAAATATTTAATAATGTAAATAAATACGTTTAATTAATATTTAATTTATTTGTGATAAATTTCGAGTTTGGTACGCTGGAGACATCGACGAGCTTGCCACTTGTCATGATTGGCCTATACCTATAGTAAAGTTGGCTAAATGTGAATCCGCTTATTTATAAGCGTGGTTTCTGACCACCCCGAAAGGGAAATGGTCGTGATGATGATGATGATACAAATATAACTAAAACATTAAAATCTAAAATTAACTAAATATAAATGTACCGAGGACACTCGCTGTGTTCCACTGTTGATCGGCAAGGCTGACCCTTTGACCAAAATATTCCCTATTTAAAGAATCTGACGAAAGAAAGCCAGAGCCTCCTCAGAACACGGACCCATCGTTTCGACTGCAAATGGGATGAAGTGGTGATTTACGATGATCTCCACTTACTCGTTGCGTTAAAGACGCGCGGCTTCTTATGGCAGGATGTCACATGTGACGGACAAACCACATCCGGACGTCTCAGTCAGATTAAACATTAACAGGTCACTGAAATCTGTTAAGCTGCTGGTCTTCTGCTAACAGCTTACTTATTGGACCACTTTGCTGCTTAGTCTTCTACTAGCAGGAGTAGAATCATTCAAAATAATTACATTAATGACGTTTTATAAATGCCTGTTGTTTACGTGAATAAAGATATTTTGACATTGACTTTGCCTACCATCCTAGCTATCCCCGATAATTCGAGGATACAGGAGATATTAGCCGATGTAAGCGCACATAACAAGATGTCATTGATGGTGTTTTGAAATCCTGCCGGCACTTTTTTGGCAGCATAAGGCATAGTGAGCTGGTTTTTTTTTTGGTAACGTATTAAGACTTGGCCAGTCTTGCCTTGTGACAACACTAATATTATTATTATTTTTGGAATTATCTTGTCTGAGTAATATACAAACAATATAAAAGAATAACAATATTAAATAAACTATATTAAAATAAAATCTAAATTTAACCTAAAAAATAATAATAATAATACATAGAAAATAAAAATACTTACAAAAAAAATAGCTCCTCCAAATCGCTGTCTTGTGGCATGGTACCCAATACACTAGCAGCATTTCCCCTTTGAGTTCCGATCCCCACGGGCCCATCGTTTCTACAGCAAACGTCGAAAAAAAGGTAACTATTGCAAATAGTTTCATATTTTCGACGCTTGCTGATCTGCACTTGTTCCGCTGCAACACCAGCTCTAACAGAAGTTCCTTGAAGGTGGGAAGGGGCTAGGGAATCCCAACAGGTAAATCCCATACCAGGGATTGACCCAATCTCCAAGGAACTAATGTCATTCCGTCTGGACGCTTGCCATCGTCTCGACTCAGACTGGTTGGTTCTAAAATAGATAGGATTGAGACAACTGCAAGCGTCCTACGAATGATGGCGCTGTGACGGAAAAAGCGACCCGCACTTTTGGAACACTTAGGTATGTTAATATATTTAGCATGAGAAAATTAATGTTTGTGAATTCAGGCAGCCAATCAGAGCGAAGGGATTCTGACGTCCCCTTGCTGAAGATCACACCCGCTGATGAGTCCGCTAACAATGGAATTGATGGTTAGTAAAAATAATATTTAATATAGTACCTAATATTCAACTGCCTCCGTGGTCTAGCGGTTAAGTCCGTGGATTTAGACTCAGAGGTACCAGGTTCGATTCCTGGTCGGAACACAATAAATACATTTAATTATTATTTAATTTATTTGTGATATTTCTGAAGTTTGGTACGCTGGAGACATCGACGAGCTTGCCACTTGTCATGATTGGCCTATAGTAAAGTTGGCTAAATGTGAATCCGCTTATTTATAAGCGTGGTTTCTGACCACCCCGAAAGGGAAACGGTCGTGATAATACTTTACTTTAGAAAGTAAAGAAGAAAAATAGTTTTTTTTTTTTTTTTTTTTTTTTTTTCATGTTTTTTGGGTTTAATAATAATATTAAACCCCTATAGTAGATAACTTGAAATACAGTGTAAACTCCATGTAACGTCACCCGATTTAACGACAAACCCCCTAAAGCGTCGAAATCAATTGACTTTAGTTGGTTTAGCTTGTCTTCCAATTCTGTTTTTTCTCAACAACTCTATAACGCCATAAAATGCACAGTCCCTTCAGTGTCGTTATATGGACGTTAAACTGTATCTCCAAAGCTAACTCTGAATACATTTTTGGATACATGTTCGTCAATTAGAATTATTTTGACCGCATCCGTGGTCTAGTGGTAACAAACGTTGCCGTGAACTCAGGAGGTCGTGGTTTCGATTCCCACCGGGGGCAAGTTGTACATTGTATAATTTGTCTCGGTCTGGGTGTTTATATGTATAATATATATATATTTACAAAAAAAAAAGTATAATATGTAGTTTATCAACCATCTAGTTTCCGTAACACAAGCCTCGTAGCTTTCCACGGAAATTAGATGGCGCTGTGTGACCTGTCTGGAAATATTTATTATTTTATTATTTAACTGCCTCTGTGGTCTAGCGGTTAAGTCCGTGGATTTAGACTCGGAGGTACCAGGTTCGATTCCTGGTCGGGACACAAAAATATTTATTAATGAAAATAAATACATTTAATTAATTTATTTGTGATAAATTTCGAGTTTGGTACGCTGGAGACATCGACGAGCTTGCCACTTGTCATGATTGGGCTATAGTAATATAATATTCATTCAGCATTCAGCTAGGATGGGCAGGATTCGGGAAGTTGCGACACATCTTCCTATCGAACATACCACAGTGTTTGAAGACAAAAGTTTTCAACCAATGTGTTCTTCCAGTAATGTCGTATGGAGCAGAGACGTGGACACTGTCGTTGGGTCTGATACATAAGTTCAAGGTCGCTCAGCGAGCTATGGAGAGAGCTATGCTCGGGATTTCTCTGAAGGATAAAGTCAGAAACGTTGACATCCGTCAAAGAACCAAAGTTACCGACATAGCTTTCAAAATTAGCAAGTTACAGTGGCAATGCGCTGGACACGTCTGTTGGAGAAGCGATGAACGATGGAGTAAACGAGTCCTGCAGTGGAGACCACGTACTGGAAGACGCAGTGTGGGACGACCCTCCATCAGATGGACAGATGACCTGAGAAAGGTCGCTGGTGGGGGATGGATGAGGGTGGCAGAAGATCGTGTGAAGTGGCGAGCCTTGGGGGAGGCCTATATCCAGCAGTGGAGAGACACAGGCTGATGATGATGATGAATATAATATAATCAAAATGTGAATCCGCTTCTTTATATATATAAGCGTGGTTTCTGACCACACCGAAAGAGCAACGATCGTGATGTTGATGATATTTGAAATTATCCTCCTCCTCCTTAGTCGGTACCCCACTGATGGGGATCGTGACTCCGTCGCAGACGCAGCTCATTCACCAGCCGTCTCCAACGGTTTCGGTCCTCGGCGTAGTGGATGGCCTGGTGTACGGGGATGTTCAGGTGGTCAGTCACCTGACTGGACAATCGCTTGGGGCTTCTTCCTCTTGTTCTTTTACCGTCTACCTTGTCCGTGATTAGAATTTTTTCTTGATTATCGTCTTCTCTTCTTGCAATGTGGCCAAAGTATTGCAGAATTCGGGCAAAGCAGACGGTAAAGAGTCTTTGCTCTTCGAGCACAGAAATGTTAGTACGTCGTGCGGTCCACGGGATTCTGAGCAAACGACGCCAGCACCACATCTCAAACGAATCAATCCTCGCTCTATCCGCGGCTTTTATGGTCCATAGTGTACAATGCCTATCTACAGCATTTTAGTGTGACAATGCCTATCTACAGCAGCTATATTGTTAAGCGTTATTCTTTATTTATAATTTTGTTATTTTATTGTTTCTCTTTCCAAATGATGGTTATCATGTACTGCTCCAGATTCACCAATATGTACTATAAAATTATATCGTTTTATATCAATATTGTAAAAATTGACGTGTAAAAGTGCAGAATACATATCTTTTTGTCCTATGCCTACTTGCAAAATAAACGAATTGAATTGAATTGAAATATCTCCGAACCGTACAGAAATATGGAGAAGACAAGTGTTCTCACGATGTGAATTTTTGTCTTTCTGGATATGTTGCTGTCACCCCATATTCTGTTAAGTTGGGTCATCATTTGAAATTATAAATGATTTTAATTTAAGTTTTTTTTTCAGTTATCAGACGAGCGGACAAAAATGATTGAGAAGTTATTATTATATTAGCTATAAGATGCATGTAACAATGCAAGTGTGAATGAATTTAATCTTAAACATGGAGATTTGAAAATTGTCTAAAATTACACAATAAAGTTACCATAACGTCTGGAATTGATGTGCTCGCACGATAAGTGAGGCAAGTAAAACCGAGCCGGCTCGGTTACTGAACAACCCGTATCAGTCTTAACCCTCTTAGGGTATAACCTTTTGAATCCCTCTCTCTCGCACAATCCAATATTATAAAAGATTTTGCCAGGGGGTTCGAAACGCGACATTTTACTAATAGATTACTTATTCTCATAGCTGGGCACCGTTAATCAAATAGTTAACTTCGTTAATCGTTAATCCGCTACAAAAAAAGTTAGCTTCGTTAAACGTTAAAGCGTTACATTTCGGAAAAATTAACGGAAGTTAATGTTAATCGTTAATCCGTTAATATGTGTAAAATTGCATTTTTATATCGTTGCGTTAGTGAACTTATAAAACCTGTTGGTTTAGGTTTTAGAAGTTAACAGGTAAATATATAATATTGTCAGAATAAGTTCTCTTTTTTGTCTTGCCTCGGTTAGAGCCCGCCTTAACAATCTCTTCAAACTGTACGTATTGTGACTCATGTACCCTTCTTACATGTTGTTTCAAATTATTCAGGCTTGATACATGAACTTTTATGTTGGTGTCTTTCGGCAAGCAACGCTTACAAGCAAAAAAGCTGGCCCGATCTGGATACAAATTCCACATACTCAGTCAAATGTGGCCAAGGATTGCTGAAATCCGATTCCATGTCTTCCATGATATAGTTTTAATTACTACACTGCACAGTACACTTTTCTATCTAACTAATTACATTGCACTCTTCTTTATTAACACACAAATTATCACTGACAGTAATTTATAATAAAAACAAACACAACTCGTCACTCTAAGCACTGGCGAAATATATCTAGTTTTGTTTTTATCTCACGCGCCGCCGCGCCCGGCACTTGTTGTTTCATACTTGTCTGAACCTGTTTTTCACGCCACACCGCGGTGCCGTGCGGTAAATAGTGGCATTGGATTAACGATTAATGGACTTCTGCATATTAACGGAAATTAACGCTTCCGTTAACATTTTTAAAAGTTAACCCGTTAATCAAAATGTTAACTTCGTTAATTAACGATTAACGAGTTAATGCCCAGCTATGCTTATTCTTTCTCTAAGCCTTAATATCTCTCAAAATCAATCGATAATACTGAATTTAAATTCCTATTTTAAACAAAAGGACATCATTCATCTTTTAAGGAAATTTGGGCTAAATTCACAGTTATACGGGGTGACTTTGTATGTCCTTAAACTAGACTAATATGATAAACTATTAGAAATAAACAACTTTTGCTAAAAAACCACATGTCGAAAGTGACGAAAATTTTTGGCTCCATGCTCGTAAATGAGAATACCCATTATTCTTAGAGAAATGGGCGCAATAAATGTTCTCGTGTCATAATGATTTCTTTTTTATTTGATAGTTAATCTATTGTGTTTTCATAATCTGTAATTAATTTTATTTATTTTACCCTAGCATAACGACAATGGGGTGTATCACATAACTTACATAACTTTTTATCACGATAGATGGCGCATGATAGATGGTACCTAATATAACTGTCTGTTGCATAGAAATGTTTTATTTTTATTACGAAATTTATTATTTTCTGTGGATATTATGCCGAAGTGAGCAGCTTTTAAGTATACAAATCGAGATTTCCAAGCGGAATCAAAGATATGGCAATCTGAAAATTGTCGTTCTATTAATTTAATCCTTTTTATTTTTAAAGACGGTGTTCTCTTTAAAAATATATGTTTTGATCCCGCCAATGTGGAAATCCTGTGTTTTATCTATAATAAAGTACCTGCTCATAATAAAGAACCTAATCGTATAAATAGTGTTGTGTAACTTTTTTTTTTTTTTTGGTTCTCTTCTCCCGATGGATGATGGATGAGATGATAGGGAAGGCAAAGGGTCTAGCCCATAGCCAAGTCTGACGTAATATATCTTTCTTTTTAATGAGTTAATGAGGTCATCATTAAATTCCAGATACTGCACAATTTGATGCTTTTCTTGGAGTCACTCGCGGCACCATAGCTGAAACACGTCGGGTAAAATATGGGAGTTGACAGCGCGGGAAAACCGCAAAAAATAAACTGCAACTTGTGCCCCATATTCAAAGTCCAATTTATCGTTTCCATAATTATTCACATTGTAGCACATTATTAAACAAAACAACACCACTTTTGACCAATAATATTCACAGTAAATTAATTTACAAAACAAAAACTTGCACTTGACATGTCCACGCAAAATGGCGCGAAGAACTCCCTGTTGTGTAATGGGGTAAAAGAGATGTTATAATTAATTTAAAAAAAAAACACAATTAATTGTTATGATTATTGAATTGTAAGGCACGCTGCATAAAAGTGGTTTTGACCTTTTTTTTTTAAATAGGCGATTTGTATAGATATATGATTCCTTAGGATAAGTTGTTTGTTACAATCAATAGAAATAACGTATTAGTCTAGAGAGTAACACCATACAAAATCACACGGTATATACCTACATTTTTAGATAAACTATTCTATCAAAATTACAATTCAAGTAAAAAAACCTTTATTTTATATTAAGGTGTGATTTTTTTTTTAAATACCATCATGACAGCTCTAGTACTAAATGTATATCAAGAAACATAATACAAGTTGTATATAGTATAAAAATACAGTCAGAGTAATAAACAAATGGTACAAAATCTGTCAGTATCAATTACTTTCATCAGTCATGCGCCTGCTTGATTGATACGAAAATCACGTATTTATTTTTTTAAATAACCTAATTGTATAGTGTAGTAACATAGTGTGTAAAAGTAAATAGTAATTTCGACTACGTTATTGTTGCTATATAACAATAACGTAGTCGAAATTACTATTTACTTTTTTTATATCTTTGTATAGCCCCAAATGAATTTTGTTCTTTAATACTTTTTTTTTTAAAGTGTACATACACTGTTTACATAATACAGATTTTATAATACTAGTTGCATTTTATTTACAAGTCACCCTACCTCTTTAGTCACCTCTAATTTCTAAAACTAAAATAAGATATTAAACGTTTATTAATTAATTAGCTGACCCGGCGGACTTCGTACCGCCTGACAGTCAATGAATGTAGCCTCGGTGGGAATGCCCCACAAATCAGCGGTGATGCGCGCCACCTATCGGACAACAGTAGTACTATGTTCTTCGCCGATGTTCACACAACATATTTCTAAAGTTTCATCCCGATCGGTCAAGTACTTTTGACATGCATAGGGAACATACATACATACACATACACAAATAGAATTAACCTACTTTTTTATATTAGTTTTATCTACTAAAATTGTCTACTAGTATTAGTGTGCGCGATGGGTTCTTGGCTATTAAAGATACCGGCTTGATGCAAAAATAAGTATATTTACACCTTTAAACTTATGAAATAGAAAAAGATATAGAAATTGCGTGCCGGCCGGTCGAGCTCCCTTGTTGACATTTTTTTTCTTAAATTTGAATGAGGCTTTGGAATTGAGGATCCGACATGCCCCCCGCCGTTGAAATCTTGTTTTCAACATGACTATTATAGTTCTCCTCGGAATCGATTAAGACGAAGCCTTTAATTTATGGGTAATGGACAAATCTTCGAAAAGCTTCGTTTCAACACTCCGCTTGCGGTCTTGATCTCAGCTACCCTCGCCACTCCATCACTTCCAGGAAATGTATTTATGACTCTGCCCAAGCGCCACTTTAGTGGGGGCAGGTTGTCGTCCTTGATTAGGACCAACATGTCCCTTGTCAATCGTCCTTTAGAGCGAGTCCACTTCGCCCGTTGCTGCAACTCCGAGATGTACTCTTTATACCATCGGTTCCAGAAATGCTGCCGTAGTTGTTCAATGCGTTGATACCGGCTTAGTCTTGGTGTGGATTCGTCGATGAGACTTGGAGTTGGCAGTGACGTAAGTGGTCGCCCAATCAGAAAATGAGAGGGAGTGAGAGGAAGAATGTCATTTGGATCAGTGGAAAGAGGAGTTAATGGACGGGAGTTAAGTACAGCTTCTATAAGAGAGAGAGTAGTGCAAAGCTCCTCGAAAGTTAGATGACTGTTGCCTAAAACCCTAACCAAATGATGTTTAGTTGACTTTACTCCTGCCTCCATGAGACCGGCAAAGTTTGGAGAATGTGGGGGCACAAAATGAAAATTAACATTAAGATTAGCTGCAAGTTCAATTAAATTATTCGACTGTACATTAAAAAATCGTTTAACCTCATTACATGCACCTACAAATTGAGTGCCATTGTCGGAATACACGTCTGTTGGTAATCCGCGTCGGCTTGTAAATCTCTTAAACGCTAACATGTAGCCATCTGATGATAAGTCGCTTACGAGCTCCAAGTGAATAGCCTTGGTAGCAAAGCACACGAATACAGCGATATACGTTTTATATAAGTGACAACCACGGCCTTTCTTTGAAGCAGACATGATTGGGCCAGCATAGTCGACACCAACCTTTTGAAAGGGGAAGTCACAGTTAAGTCGAGCTGCAGGTAAGTTGCCCATTATCGGTGAAATGGTGACACCTTTCATACGAGTGCACATAATGCACTTATGGTAAGTATGCCGCGCTAGATTGCGCCCACCGATGGGCCAGTATGTTTGTTTGATTGAATGTAACATTGCCTGAGGACCTGAATGCAAGAGACGTATGTGTTCGCGCATAAATATTAGTTTTGTCAGATGATGATTTGAATGTAGAATTATGGGATGCATTTTATTGTAGTTAAAATTAGAATTGCACAATCTGCCACCAACACGCATAATATTTTCGCCGTCAACAAATGGGTTGAGCTTTATTAAGGTGTTGTCATTAATTGTTAAGTTTTTGCCTTGTTTCAGCATTTCGTAAGATGGAAAACTTTCAATTTGTGATATTTTTATTAAAATATTCATTGCATTATTTAATTCGTTTTTAGATAAAATATTATTTAATTTTTTTATGTTTTTAGCGGACTGTATATTATTTATAAAACGTAGCATGTAAGCTGTTATTCTTTGTAATTTAGTTAAATTTGAATAGTTATTTATATTTATTATTGATTTTGTTTTATTAGATTGTTCGTCAAGAGTAGAAACCATAACCATTTCGCGATTGACGTCACTATTATCAATATCGAATTCTAGTGTCGCGTTTAGTGTGGGCCAATTGTTAGAATGTAATGATAAAAAGCTAGGACCTGACCACCAGTTGGGGCACGACAGCAGTGAGCTAGCATCGAGACCGCGAGACACCAAGTCGGCCGGATTGTTCTCGGTGGGCACGTGACGCCACGGCTTATTGCCGGTAATCTCCAAAATGTCTGAAACACGATTTTTAACAAAAACTTTTAATTGGCTCGGTAACATCTTAAGCCAACCGAGAACAATCGTCGAATCAGTCCAAAATGTACAATCGGCTAAAGGTAGTCGCAAAGCTTGTTTTGCTTTTTTATATAACTGAGCACCTATGAGTGCTCCGCAAAGCTCTAACCTAGGTATAGTGATGGGTTTTAGCGGAGCCACTCGACTCTTGGCCATTAACAATCTAGTAGTTATATTATTTTTGTAACTAGTGCGAACGTACAAACACGCGCCGTAAGCGGTTTGAGACGCATCTGTAAATATGTGATATTGAAAATTTATGGAATCATTACCTGTGACTTGGCGCGGGATTTGAAATTGGTTTAATGCCCGCAGACTGGCCACGATTTTGTTCCACTGTATAACTGTATCTTGAGGTAGGGGGTCGTCCCAAGATACTTTACTTAGCCATAATTTTTGTAGCATTATTTTACATTGAACTACGCACGGTGATAGTATGCCTAAAGGATCGAATATTTTGCCTGTAATAGAAAGTATAGATCGTTTAGTTGGAGATTTATGTTGACATGAATCGTTGTCGAATGAAAAATGAAATGAATCGGAAGTGCAACACCATTGCAAACCTAATGTTTTGGAATCGTCTAAGCCGCTCAAATTGAGCTCAGTTGAATCGATGTTATAATTAGCGATGAGGCTTGAATGATTGGATCTCCACTTTCGCAGATTCATCCCAGCGCCCAGCAGCTGCTAACGCCTGAAATAATGTGTAACGATTCGGCTTCGTCAAAACTTCCAGAAATGAAATCATCAACATAAAAATCTCGATTTATTGCATCGGAAATAATTTGGTCGTTGCAATCACTTGCCAACTGTTTGAGACACCTGACAGCTAGAAACGGTGCACTGGCAGTGCCGTACGTCACGGTGTTCAATTGATAAATAGACAGTGGCTCGTTAGGTTCATTTCGCCAAATAATTTCTTGCAAGTGTCTGTCGTGTGGGTGCACGAGTACTCTGCGATACATTTTCTCGACGTCGCTTGTAAAAACATATCTGTACATACGAAAACGTAGCAGAATAGACACCAGATCGTCCTGTATCGTCGGCCCCACCAGCTGGATATCGTTTAATGAAAAACCTGAACTGGTGGCGGCGCTGGCATTGAACACGACTCGCAGCTTCGACGTGAGACTGCTGTGACGCAGCACGCCGTGGTGTGGCAGGAAATGACCTAATAAAGATTGGGACATATTCACCTTAGACATATCACCTAGATTTAAGTATTCGTTCATGAATTGAGTATACATAGATTTTAATTTAGGATTACGTTGTAACTTACGCTCCATAGACAGGAAACATAGTTTGGCCCGCTCGTATGAGTTACCTAATTTATCCTTAGAATCCTTTAAAGGATACCTGACGCAGAATCTGCCGTCAGGTTGACGAATAGTATTATTGACGAAGTGTTCCTCACAGGCTCGTTCCTCGTCAGTGTAATACGTGGCGGCCGGCCTGATGGTCGCCTCGTCTAATTGCCAAAATAGTTTTAATTGTTCATCAATATTGATATCGGATTTTGCCAAGCTACAATTAATTGATGATTCGTAATGACTATAACAATGTCCCGATACTAACCACCCTAGTTTTGTCTCATACATGATAGGTTTGTTTCGCCCTAGTTTAATCTTGCCGCTGCACAACAAATCCCAAAAAACATCGGCTCCAATAAGTAGATCGACGGTAGCCGGTAGGTAAAAGTGTGGATCAGCTAGGACAAGATTACTTGGAATATTAAGTGAGTTATAATTGATTTCGTAAGATGGCAGTTTGCTTGTTATAGATGGTAGGATATAGAAATTTGTTTTAATAGAAAATTGAGTATTTGTTGAACATATTTGAGCACAACACATATTGTTTAATTTTACAGCACAATTATTGATGCCGGTTACTGCGTTATTCGTAGTAACTGTAGGTAAATCGAGTTTGACATGCAAGTCTCTTGACATGAAGCAAGACGTGCTCCCGCTGTCAAGTATGGCTCTGGCCTTATGGGGTTGATTGTTGGTATCGTAAATATAGACTATGGCTGTAGATAATAGTATCTGTTTGTAATGAGAGTGACATGACGCAGCAGTGAGAGCCGTGGTGTCTGTCGGCGGAGCGGGAGTGGTGACTGCGCTTGTGCTGGGCTGCGCGGGAGCGAGCTCCAGATGCAGGATGCTATTATGACGTTTACCACACACCCGACACGATCCGCGTCTACATGCAGACAAATAATGTCCTGGTTTTAGACAGTTTTTACATACCTTATAGTTAGGCATCTCAATACAACGCTGCTCGTTGGTTAAAGATAGAAATTCCTCACATTCATAAAGCCAATGACCACCCTTGCATTTGGCGCAGACCTTAGAATATTTGCGATTGAAATTGTTATTATTAGAAAATTGATTATTTATTACGTAACCTTTTTCGTGTATCCTTTTTATTTTATTGTTAGCCGTAGTTATGTTGCGAGACTGTACCGCGTCGATGGTCATGGTTTCTAATACTTCCGAACGCATCCTGAGAAATAAAATGAATTGTTTAAATGTGATTTTATTATTTAATGTAAGAACGTGTTCTTCCCATTTGCGACGTGTAGCAGTATCCAGCTTTAATACAGCAATATAGATTAATATTGTGTCCCAATGATTGACAGATTCCTTTAACGTTTCCAGTGCTCTAATATTTCTATTAAATGTGTCAATTATCAGCCTAATAGATGTAGAATTTTCCTTTGAAGAAGGCTGTAAATTAAAAATAGATGACAAATGATTATTAATTAGTAAACGTGTGTTATTGTATCTCTCGCACAGAAGTTCCCAGGCAACAATATAGTTTTTGTGTGAAAGTTCTAGGGACTGAATAACTTGTACAGCGCTGCCCTCTAGTGAGGCGCGAAGGTAATGAAATTTGTTTATATTATCTATGTCCTCATTTTTATTTATTAAACTGTCGAAAGTGTCCCGAAATTCTAGCCAGGAATTGTAGGAGCCATCAAATTTAGGCAAATTAATAGTGGGCAACTTACAGTTAACCTTTTGTTTGCGAGCTATGAATGAGCCACCTTTCTCAAGGCTGACGCCACTACCTGACCCGCTGCTAGCATAATGGCGTGCATGTTTCATGTAGTTTGCCACCAAGAGTTTCGCTTTTGAGAGTGCTTGATAATATAGATTTTCATATTCAGTACGTTCTGCTAGGATAGTTTCATCATCATCATCAGTATTGACTTCAAGTTGCATCTGAATAGTATCAAAGTTATTAAATAGTTTCTGTATATTTTCAATGCGAATCTGTAGCTCAGACACAAGGAGTTCAGACATGTCTGTCTCCTCAAGATTGCGCATGTATCCTGAAAATGTGGTTAAACGACCTTTTATAGTACCTCGCTGTTTAATTAGTTTTTTAATTTCTGATTCTTGAGCCATTTTTATTTATTTTATTTGGTTTATTTTAATTATTTATAGATTTAAGGTTATAATTTTAATGATTTTATTTGTTTACTTCTGTTGAAATTGCTTATAAAGTATAAAATAGCTATAAGAATGAAATATGTTTTAAAATAGGGTTTTTTTTTATATAAATTTTAGATAGAAAAAACAGTTAGAATAGTGATTTTAATGTAAACAGCTTTAGGTATTAGGAATAAGGTTAAAATTTAGAATAAGTAATAATAATAGTTGGTTTATTTTAGCAGGGACAAGGAAATTGATTAAATTAACGTAGTTATAGGATATATTTAGCTATAATAGTTTATAGATAGGTCATTGACCTTTTGGTTATAAAGATTTATCGATTTTAATGCTGCGTAATAATGAAATGAATGAATGAAGGAAGGGAACGACTCACTTGCCACGAGAACGCCATCTTGTTTTTTCTTGATTATTGTTTTATATGATTTCTGTTTTGGTTATTATCCAGCGACGAAGGTCCATGTGCGCGATGGGTTCTTGGCTATTAAAGATACCGGCTTGATGCAAAAATAAGTATATTTACACCTTTAAACTTATGAAATAGAAAAAGATATAGAAATTGCGTGCCGGCCGGTCGAGCTCCCTTGTTGACATTTTTTTTCTTAAATTTGAATGAGGCTTTGGAATTGAGGATCCGACAATTAGATTTAGTAGAATTTGCATTATTAATTTTCATGTTTAACTATTTGCACTTACCTCCCACATTCCATGTTCGTAATGTCCCTAAGGTTGACCGAGTAAGAATGTCTAGCGGCATCCCCGCCTTTGTACATAGTGCAATATTAAAAAAAAAAAAGTTTACCTACGCACGCAGCCAGCATAGGCAATAAGTTTAGTCAAGCTGAAAATTGGAACACGAGACAATTTTACACACATGATTAAACCCATTCCAGACCACTAACCCATTACTGGAGTAAAAATAAAGAATATATAATACGTAATATATAAATAAAAACAAAAAAAGTTACACTGTTTCCGCCCGGGATCGAACCGGGGGCCTTGTGCGTGTGAAGCACACGTGATAACCACTACACTACGGAAACTTGAAAGTAAACAGCCAAATTAGCTTACTGTTTCCAGACGCATTAATTTTAACCAAGTATTTGAATTTAGAACATAGGATTGGCGGGACAGTTTACAGCGCGTCACGACGAAACACCATACTTTAGATTATTTAGGGCTCCGCTTGACCAAAATAATCTTGAAAGCGCCAGTTCCGCGGCTTGTTGGCCCGCGATCAGTCGCGGCTGTGCGCTGCCGTATCAACTTGTCGGTGTCGAGTAAAAATTTAAAACTAGAAGTCCTATAAAACTGCAATCATGGATCCCGAAGCGTTCTTGGACCTGGCCAACCAGGTCATTAAACTAAAAATGTACCCCTATTTCGACATTGCACATTCACTTTTATGCGCACTGGCCGTACGTGAGGATTTGGGTGCAGGTAAGTTTTTTTTTCTGTTTTTAAAGCAATGGACAATGTCTGTAGATATTTGTTCTATTCATAGTGAGCGAGTCCAGCGGTTTATAAATAGGTTACAGCTTCCTTGTATAAATTATTTCATACGAACCGATAAATTCGTATTTAAAATACCAACTACACAATAAACAGCAAAACTAAACTAAACGCTAAACAATTTTAAATAATAGCCATTAAAAAAACAATAATGTTTAAATATGTTCTCAAGAACTTGTTAGCGTTTTATTTTTTATCATTGCTATGGTATGCAATTTTTTATCTTTTCCTTATGTAAGCAACGATTATCTGGCGGTACAATGGCGATTGGATTCATTCTAGCGTAGAAAAACTGTTAAGGCGGTTACGGCGTTTTGCGATAAACCGCGGCTGCTGCATGCAGTAAGCCGGTCTTAGCAAGTAGGAATAATTATAATAGATGTGTTCTTATCTTAATAATGATAATAAATAGGGCAAACAAACATGATTTATTTGTCTAATAAATAATATAATATTTACTTGCCCTATAAATTATCTTTTAAAAACGCGGGAAAAAAATAAAAATAAAAAAGCAAAAACCAACTAGCACGGGCTCGTCCGGGATTTGAACCCGGGACCTCTCGCACCCGAAGCGAGAATCATACCCCTAGACCAACGAGCCGATGCAAATGGGGTCGAATATGTCAATAACCTCCGCGAATTGTACACGTCATAAAATCGTCGAATACGTCATGCAGTAGACATTGTCTAGTTTAATATGGTTCTTGTCTCCATGAAACTTTGGGCTAATTTGTGTAATTTTAAAGCATGTATCATATAGTATTTGGTTGGGTAGGGAAAGAAGAAGTGGATGGTGAGCGTCTTATTGCGCAATAAAAACCTATTTATACACCATTCTTCTCTTCTCTATATCATACACGTTGGACTCAGCACCCGTACGGTGAATCCAAGAAATTTATCTTCTTAGCTTGCCTACTATTGTACACTTACCCCAAACGGCTTAATACTGAGTTTTATTAAATCCATGTTTTTTTTTGTATGAATTTTCAGGTGCCCAGGCGTTTTCACGTAAACATCCACTAGCATGTTGGCTATCCACCATGCTGGTAATCTTCGCTGGAGGTATGGTGGTGAACGGACTCTTGGGGGAGCCAATTCTGGCTCCACTCAAAAATACTCCACAATTAGTCATTGGTACCATTACTTGGTATGTACTCGATTTATTTATTTATTTAAAAAAAACAAAGAAACATTATGACTGTATCCCTTCCGGGATGGTCACAAATCCCATTATTGTTTTTTTAAAGCTGAGGATTCATATTTAGCCAACTTTAATATAGGCCCATCATGACAAGCGACAAGCTCGTCAATGTCTCGAGAAATATCTCAAATAAATTATTGTGTCCCGACCAGGAATCGAACCCGGTACCTCCGAGTCTAAATCCACCGACTTAACCTCTAGACTACGGAAGCAGTCGTATTTATTTATTCATTAGGGTCGCTAACAGTGTAATGGATTTTCACTTAAAACTAAGGAATTAACTACAGGCATACACCATATCACAGAGCACGGAATTTATATATATATATTATATTTAGTTTTATTAACATACATTCGAGTATATACATTTATTATAGTTTTATAGACTCGGACTTACGAGTCGCCATGACTTATTCTGTTTATGAAGTAAGTATTTGTATAACTTAACTTAAACAATAATTAAATTATTCGTAGGAATATAATTCATCATCAGCCTGTGTCTCTCCACTGCTGGATATAGGCCTCCCCCAAGGCTCGCCACTTCACACGATCTCCTGCCACTCTCATCCAACCCCCACCAGCGACCTTCCTTAGGTCATCTGTCCATCTACCGGGGGGTCGACCCACTCTGCGTCTTCCCATACGTGGTCTCCACTCCAGAACTCGTCTACTCCATCGTTCATCGGTTCTACGACATACATGTCCAGCCCATTGCCACTTCAGCTTACTAATTTTGAAGGCTATATCGGTAACTTTGGTTCTCCGGAATATAATTAAAACTACTTAAAGAGTAAAAATTAATTATAAACTAAACCTAATAAAAAATAAACTATAAGTTAAAAATGTCATCATCATCGAATACGGTGTAAATTAATATACATAACATATAAATTAAAAGCTAAGTATCTAAATAATAAAATTAAAAATAAACTAAACTATAAATAAAAAATGTCCTCTAGAGATGTCCCATCCGAGATAGTCCCAAGGAGACTGGCAACATTTCCCCTCTGTATAGCGAGGAAAAATAATTGCCCGTCTTCCGTCTCGAGACCTTTGTTAGCCGCTTTGACGAATCCTTGGCCAGGCGTCTTGCTGAAGGTAACCGGTACCAAGGTTGGCGTATTTGCTCAACTATCTATACTATCTCGGATGGGACGTCTCTAGAGGACATTTTTTATTTATAGGTTAGTTTATTTTTAATTTTATTAACTTCGAATAAATAATTTATTGCAGTATGTAAAAAAAAAAAAAAGTACTATATAATAACAATAATAATCTTTATTGCAAAATAAATATATATCACAATTTAGTTGTTACATAGGTTAGGGCATAAAATATATCGTACATAGTAACAAAAGCAGTTCAGCTGTGACATCTGAAATAGTCGGTGGACGGTGATTCAGATAATAATTATAAATATTTCCAGACAGGTCACACAGCGCCATCTAGTTTCCGTGGTAAGCTACGAAGCTTGTGTTACGGAAACTAGATGGTTGATAAACTACATATTATACTTTTTTTTTGTAAATATATACATATTATACATATAAACACCCAGACCGAGACAAATTATACAATGTACAACTTGCCCCGGTGGGAATTGAACCCACGACCTCCCGAGTTCACGGCAACGTTTGTTACCACTAGACCACGGAGGCTGTCATTGTAGGAATTAGTACTAGCAACATTTTATTTTACTCCAGACAATATTTATTTATATTTGCTAGAGGCAAGACTTAAATTATTGTTTGTGTGTATGTGTATGGTTGGTGTTCGTGTGTTGGTGTACCTGGATTTGAGTGAATGTATATAAGTATGCATGTGTTAGGAACAACCTATTTCTTATAATATACCTATGTATATATGGAATTAATCTGTGTTTAACCCTTTGACGACAGCGGGAAAACGGTCGTCCCAAGCCAAAAATAAAAACAAATTAATTATGAATTATTACCATTTTGAATGTGAATTAATTATTTTCTAGTCTCGGAACAAACCCGCCATGGCCAAAATGGCGCCATTTTATATCTTTAGTCATTGGAATCCATTTGGCGCTATATATAATATGTTTTTTTCTTATACAAGTTTTTAACAAAATGCTTATTTTTACAAAACAAACCTAATAAACAGTATAACTAAAGACCTTAAACAAAAAAGTCACTTGTAACGACCATAGGGACACATATGTCGCCAACTCCCATTTCAACCCCATTGTATTTTTTCGAGTTATAGTTATAAAATTTGTTTATTTGATACCCCATGACTCATTTTACATGACTAAAATAAATAAATAAGTTTTCATACTATTATGGTCCTGAAAGGGTTAATATAGTCCATCGGTAATCGGTTCTGCGACAGACGGGTCCGGTCCATTACCATTTCGACTTACAAATTTTGAAGGATATGTCGGTAACTTTGGTTTTCTGACGGATGTCAACGTTTTGGACTCTATCCATCAGAGAAATATCGAGCATAACTCGCTCCTAACCCACTGTCAATGTCCACGTTTCTACTCCATACGACAATACTGGAATGCTGTATGTTTCATAACAGGATGTGGTGTAACTTCCCGAATACTTATTATACCAGCTTGACATGTGAGCTTGCACCCACCTGATAGTAAGTGGCGCGCGAGGTCCATGAATATTAGCAACTGGAATTAGACACTAATGACATGTCCCTAACACTATGCCTTCGTTCCGATACGCGATAATAGTAACCTAAGCACGCTTAAAGGTGTTCCGAGACGCGCTTAAACTGTTTTGCCAAAGCTATGTGACGTCACAAATGACATCATTTCTCGCGCTTAGACTGCTCACGATATCGAGGTAGATCGCTCTGAGAGCTGTCAGTTTTTTGTCATTATGTCGCGCGCCATTTTCAAGTTTATCTAAATTAAGTTTTCTTTTAAATTATTTAATATTGTAATTCGTTTATACTGTTTGTATATTACTTATAAAACAAATCTATAATTAATATTTAAGTAGGAAGTGAAAAAAAATGTCTGTAACACTGCAAGTTATTTTAAAAGACCAAAATATATTGAATAGTATATTTAATGTACTATAATTAACTTCGAATAAAAGACCAAAATAAGTTAATATTATTATATAATTAAACTTTACACATATAAAGATGAATAAACCGAGAGATGTATATTTGTTAGTATTCATACTCAAAGATGTGGAATCCGCAATATATCTTTCATACATTTAAAAAAAAAAAACTAACATTTTATGAATGAAAATGTGATTTAGACCGTTCCGAATTGATATCACGCTCTGAGCATCCAAATTGCGATATTTGATTCGGAACGACGCGAGCGACGGTCAGTGTCATATTCGTTCTAAGCGCTCTGAGCGCGATTCGGAATAAGGGGTATGTCGGCTTGACTGGGCATGACCTACATAGATACATTTGACTGGGTTTATCAGCACGAACGGTGGATACTTCCCTGCCCCGGCAGACTGGGCAAAATACCACCATGGGTCTACCTACCACTTATTAAATTCCTAGTTGAATGCGCCTGTCAGTTTAGTTCTAATCGTAAACAAACTATTATTTCAGGTACATAGTATTCTACACGCCTTTCGATGTTGGTTATAAGGTAGCTAAGTTCTTGCCTGTCAAAGTGGTCGCATCTGCTATGAAAGAAATCTACCGAGCCAAGAAAGTTTACGACGGAGTCAGCCATGCCGGAAAATTATACCCCAACGCATATCTTATTATGATTATTGTTGGTAAGTATCATTATCACGACCGTTTCCCTTTCAGAAACCACGCTTATAAATAAGCGGATTCACATTTAGCCAACTTTACTATTTTTTATTATTATTCATTACAGCCCCTAGAACACGGCATCTTAGACCTCCACTGCTGGAGATGGGCCTTCCAGAACATATATTTGTAGAATTTGGCCTACACTCACCACGCTGGCCAAACGGGTTGGCGAAGAACTTTACTATAGGCCTATCATATTAAAATAATAATAAAAAAGTATTAAATAGATTTACTGCAAATGTAATTTTGTAATCCCATATTGCTGCATTTCCTCGCGGATTGCAATACTGATTCTCTGGGCGAAGAAAGAGCCAGCCCTAGGTACTGATACAGCCTAGGTACTGATAACTTAATTTAAAAGGTTATTAATTGATCGTTGTGGTGCAGTTCTGTATATGTTTTATTTTGTAAATCTGATATAGCTGAGTTTTCCTTGCAGATTCCTTTCTCATTCAGATTAAACATTAACAGGTCACTGGAATTTGCTAAGCTGCTGGTCTTCTGCTAACAGCTTACTTATTGGACCACTTTGCTGCTTAGTCTTCTACTAGCAGGAGTAGAATCATTCAAAATAATTAAATTAATGACGTTTCATAAATGCCTGTAATAGGTTTACGTGAATAAAGATATTTTGACTTGACTTGACTTGACTTGACCCTCTTGTCACCAGAGGAGACGACAAGACGCGGTGTTATGTCTTTTTAAAACTTTTTCGCGCTTGGACTCCATGGGTCCAGAGTTTCTACAGCAAACGGCACAAATATGTAATCTTTTAATATACTTACATACTTGCACCGCTTGCTGGACTCCGTATTTTCCGCCGCGTCTCCCGCTTTAAGCGCTGTCCCCCTGAGATGCGACGCGGCGAGGGTGTCGACGCACGTGGCGTCCCACACCAGAGCACGTCCCCGTTCCCAGGGGACCAACGTCATACCATTGAGTCTCTTGCCATCATCTCGGATAACTCCAACAGGCTATAGAAGAGCTGGAACGTCGATGGTGGCTAGAGCCCTACTTACTATATACATATATACTTTATATATTTTTGTTTTTAGGTACACTAAAAGGCAACGGTGCTGGGTTTACAAGACTGGTGGAAAGACTCATCCGCGGCGCCTGGACACCCACCGCTATGGAAACCATGCAACCAAGCTTGTAAGCTGATTCTTATTTATGCAATTTTTAAATAACTGTATGTTACAGTTATTTGAAAATTACACATAACAACAAAGTATTTACAATATTAAACATAGATTTTGCAAAAAATAAAATACAATTTAGGTACACCTAAAATACTGATCCAACATAAATTTTATTCGATGTAAATTAATATATATTAAATATAAATTGGCGCGGAGGTGGCTCGGTTTTAAGAACGCGTTTCTTAAATCCTATAAAGGTCGGTTCAAATCCACCCGGCATGTACTAATGAGAATAATACACTTTTCTTACGTACATTTACAACACCACCGTTCCCGTGCCTCAGGGAACACGTTAAGCCATCGGTCCCGGTTCCACTAATATCAACTTGTGGAATCGTTAATAAATTGTCTTAAAAAATTGACATCATATCCTCGCCAAGCCGTCTGGAGAAATTCTTTCTATTTCGTCTTTCGGCTGTAGGTGAGATCAATTAATAATAATACTCCCCAGCCTTTAGGTCACGCCACGATGGATATCGCGATTGTCAGACGCGGCCTTATTAACCAGGCAGTAGTGATTTGTTTTGGTGATAATGTTTTAATCTTGTGTGTGTTCTTTTCTACTGATGGATGATGAATGACGTGATAGGGAAGGCAAAGGGTCTAGCCCATACAGCCAAGTCTGACGTAATATATCTTTCTCTTTTATGAGTTAATGAGGTTATCATCAAATTTTAGATGCTGCAGAATTTAATGTTTGTTTTGGTGTCACTCGCGGCATTATAGCTCAAACACGTCGGGATGCATTAAATATTTTTTTTTTTTTTGAAGTAGTTATTTTTTATTGAAATAATTAAAACTACTTAAAAGTAAAAAGTAAAATAAATAAAATCTAATAGGTTTAGATTTAAAAAGTTAAAAAATAAACTATAATTAAAAAATGTCCTCTAGAGAGAAACCTTTCAGGGATAGTCCCAATAAGACTGGCAACATTTACCCTCTGTATAGCGAGGCTAATACGTTGGAAAAAATAATTGCCAGCTTTTCTGTCTCCAGACTTTTCCGTTAGCCGTTTGGACAACTCCTTGGTCAGACATTTGGCTGAGTGTCCCCATGGGCCCATAGTCCGGACCCCAAACAACGCAAACTCGTAACGTTTCGAGGTTGTATAAAACATAAAAATATAAAAACATACATTTATTTCATTATTATGAGGTATTATTATTCATGACATATTTCTGAAGATTCTGGCCAACGCTAGCTGCTGCTGGCCATATATGTTATATCTTGTTTTCTCCTTTCAGCTACACAAAGGCATCTCTAGTGGCCTCCATAATCTTCGTTCTGGATAAAAAGACCGACCTTATTTCTGCACCACACGCCCTCGTCTACTTCGGAATTGTCATATTCTTCGTGTACTTTAAAGTAAGTTGTAATAAAATAAATTAGATTAAAAACTAATTATAAATAAAACTAAACTAAATATACCTATGAAATTAAAACTATTCTACAAAATAAACTAAGGTCTTACCACCAGGGAGGGTACCTAAAACTCTCGCCGCATTTCCTCGTTGAATTATAATGGAAATATTCTGTTTTAGGTAGTTATAGCATTTGGAATCGCCACACTCTTGAAAAATTCGTTTACCCTGCTCTTTCATGATTTTGTGCGTTTCAAGAGAATATCAAATTTCAACCCCAAATGCCACAAAGTTATAATTTTGTTTAATGGTATTATATTTGATG
This sequence comes from Tinea semifulvella, assembly GCA_910589645.1. Lineage (NCBI taxonomy): Eukaryota > Metazoa > Arthropoda > Insecta > Lepidoptera > Tineidae > Tinea > Tinea semifulvella. The sequence goes on from OU342612.1 coordinate 6,039,514, forward strand.
TGCTTCTTAAATTTGACTGTATGAGCAGCCGAACCGGCGAAATGTGGCAAGCGGCATAGGTGTCATCCCAAACAAGACATCTTCCCTCACTCCATGGTACAAGAGACATACCATCCGGCCTTTTACCATCACTACGTGAAAGACCTGATGGTTCAAGGACGGACGGGATTTTAGCTGACCATAAGCTTCTCATTATAAACTCATTTAAGGCTTGGTGTCTGGAGAATCTGCCTGCGCTCTTTTGACAACTAAGCCCGTGTAGACCCATTTCATCAACTTGAGAACCACACTAATATTAAATTAACTTGAAAATGGCGCGCGACGTTTTGACAAACAACTGAAAGCGCTCAGAGCGATCTACCTCGATGTCGTGAGCAGTCTAAGCGCGAGAAATGATGTCATTTGTGACGTCACATAGCTTTGGCAAAACAGTTTAAGCACACGCGTTTAAGCGTCTCGGAACACCTTTAAGCGTGCTTAGGTTACTATTATCGTGTCTCGGAACGAGCGACGGGTACGCTAGTGTTAGGGTTGAATGAGTTTTTTTGAGTGAGTTGTAAGCCTAGTAAGTTGATAGACTACATTACTTATAAGTACACTCATACTTGAAAAGTCTTTAAAATGCTAGAGTGTGCGGGCGAGAGAGATGCAAAGCTGAACAACCTTAATTATTAATTTCCATTTCCAGCTATCATCAATTCTGCTGGGAATTCACGATCCGTTTGTACCGTTTGAGAATTTATTCTGTGCCTTGTTCATGGGAGGTATTTGGGATTCTCTGGCAAAGTTACTGGGCAAGGGACAGCCCAAGGAAGAAACCAAGGATGTCAAAAAGACTAACTAGCGGATGTGAGAGAGTAAGTATTTATTTTAAAATTAGACACAGTTACGCAAAAACGATCCAGTCATGCGTGGCTACAAGTGAAGAAGTACGGTTATTTGTAAGAGTCGATAACAACCCGCCTTTGCCAAATATGGTGAATTAGAATTAAAACAACTTTCTTCAAAAACGAGAAGAATATAATTTAAAAATCTAAAATATATATGAAAAGTTGATAAACATTCATCGTGTTACATTTGGCCATATAATAAATAATATAATATAAATAAATAAATAAATATTTTCCAGACAGGTCACACAGCGCCATCTAGTTTCCGTGGTAAGCTACGAGGCTTGTGTTACGGAAACTAGATGGTTGATAAACTACATATTATACTTTTTTTTTGTAAATATATACATATTATACATATAAACACCCAGACCGAGACAAATTATACAATGTACAACTTGCCCCCGGTGGGAATGAAACCACGACCTCCCGAGTTCACGGCAACGTTTGTTACCACTAGACCACGGAGGCGGTTATATATAAGTTAATAATCATCTTTATTATTAATCCTTTATTATTTTTATGTTGCTCAATATGTAACTTTGGATTTAATTTTTATTTTATTTCCAGCTCGTCACCTAGCACATCCGCAGTAGTACCAACTGACACCGACAAACCCATCACTACCAACGGTGGCATAAATGATACAAAAATAAAAACAATAAAAAAATTGTAAAACTCCTTAAATCCCAAAAAAAAATGGCACAACGACCAAGTATTTTTAGTATTAAGTTTAATTTAAGTTTTTCAAGTCATAATATCTTGAAACTATAATATCTTTTAGACAGAAGAAAAATTAACATAATTATTTTATTTATATTGGTACCTATATTTTTTCTTAATCCACTGTTTTTTTTTAAATAAGCTAATAGCTTTTTTCTATGAAATAATCTCTATTTCGACAAATAAAACTAAATTTACAAATATATATAAACAATTACCTAATACTAAATGTGCCTTAGAGTAATTAAGTTTGAAGCTTAGTTCAAATATTAAGTATTAATTGTATTTACAATAATTTTAGTATCAATTTGACATAGAAATAAATATTTTTTATGTTTGTAGTTGGGCAAAAAGGATCCAATCCACATTAAGTAAATTTTAAGTTACAGTACAATTATAATATGTCAAAAAAATAATTTTTATCTAGATGGTTTTTAATATTAAAGATATTATTCTAAGCACCTGATTGGCATATATAATATTTTTTTTTAATTAAATGTGGATTGGATCCTTTTTGATGCGTCCAAATAGTTACTTAAATTGCAACAGAATCGGACATTTTAAAAACATGTAAGTCACTTTTTACTGCCTCCGTGGTCTAGCGGTTACGTCCGTGGATTTAGACTCGGAGGTACCGGGTTCGATTCCTGGTCGGGACACAAAAATATTTATTAATGTAAATAAATACATTTAATTAATATTTAATTTATTTGTGATATTTCTCGAGTTTGGTACGCTGGAGACATCGACGAGCTTGCCACTTGTCATGATTGGCCTATAGTAAAGTTGGCTAAATGTGAATCCGCTTATAAGCGTGGTTTCTGACCACCCCGAAAGGGAAACGGTTGTGATGATACTTTACTTTTTAATATTTAAAAAAAAAAACTAAGATTAGGCATATAAAAGTGAAAATACGAGTATGTCTAAAATTACAGTAATTTAATTTCCTAGAAAATTGATTCCAAAGTACACTCAGAATTGTTATTTTTAAATTAATATTTGATTAGGCAAGCGAGAAAGATAAGTTTTTGAAATGATCGATTAAATTATACGAGTAGGTATATAATTTTTTTTTTTATTGTGTTATTGTATGTTTCTATAGTGCCAAAGAAATGTGTTACCTATTTGTGTAATTTTTTGTTTTAAAGTTTTTTATTAATGTGTGAAAAAAAAGTATTAAAAATACCGAGCATTGAATTAATTATAATTTTAGTTTTAATAACGAAACGACACGAGCAGACGACTTCCTTTTCTTTTGTTTTATTATTTATTTATATTTACTTATTTAAGTATTTATATATTATTTTTATCGTCACGAAAGTCCTAGGTCAAGTTGTAAGGGTGCAAAATTACAATTTGTTCTATTTTTTTCTTGATTTTTTTATTCGGATGGAAAGGAAGAAATTAAATTATTCCTTAATTCAATTTGTGTTTTATTTCGATTCCTTTTCGCGGCTGACATAGATATTTATAAATTATTATTACCAATTACTGCTCCGTGCCTCCGTGGTCTAGCGGTTAAGTCCGTGGATTTAGACTCGGAGGTACCGGGTTCGATTCCTGGTCGGGACACAAAAATATTTATTAATTTAAATTAATAAAATTTAATTAATATTTAATTCAATTGTGATATTTCGCGAGTTTGAGCTAGACATCGGCGAGCTTGCCACTTGTCATGATTGGCCTATAGTAAAGTTGGCTAAATGTGAATCCGCTTATCTATAAGCGTGGTTTCTGATCAACCAGAAAGGGAAACGGTCGTGATGATACTATACTTTTCTAATTACTGAAAGAAATGCATGCCAAGACGGCATTAACGGAATCATACAGCATTTGGTTGGGTAGAAAGAGGAGCAAAATAATGGATGGTGAGCCATCCATTCTTGTCTCTAAGTCTTGGAAGCTCATTCCATAAATGGAATTTTTGGTAAGTGGTGCAAAGATTTTGCTGGAATTCTTCTCTTACCAACTTCCACTGCGTAAAGCTGAGTTTCGAATTCGGATCATTTCTTCTGTTACATATTTGTTCGATGTCATGTTTTGGTCTTATGGAATTATATAATTTGGCATATTACCTTGTGGAATTATTAGTATAGTGACAAGAACGCTGGCCGCATTTCCTCGTTGAATCGCTAGACTAATTCTCAAAATAAATCGTTTATTTCAAACAGAACCTTAAATATATGGAAAATAAAAATTAAATACTTCCAAAAATAATAGCTCCACCAAATCGCTGTCTTGTGGCATGGTGCCCAATACACTAGCATTCCTCTTTGAATTAAGATACTTAGTGAGAAAACACTGCCAGCCCTATTGTCACCAGAGACGTCAATGAGCCTTGGAACAATTCTCAATATAATATAATATATGTATTGTATATATAGGTAAGTATATAATCAAAGGCTACATTTACTAAAAATACTAAACCTAATTTAAATATTCTTGAATATTCTTCCGTGCGGTATGGTGGCTTGAATTTCCTCGCTGAATCATTATGCTGATTCTCTGAGCTACGAAAAAACCAGCAATCTTGTCACCAGAGCAGAAAATTAGACCAGGATTGATGTTTTTTTAAAATATTTTAGCGCTTAAACTTCACGGGCCTAGAGTCTCTCTCTACAGCAAACGGCACTAATATGTATTCTTTCAATATACTAACATAATTACCTCTTGCAGCACTCCGGATTTTCCGCGTGACCTCCGCTTTATGCGACGCGGCGAGGGTGTCTAGCGAGTATTTTTTGTTTTAGTTAATTTTTAATTCCTAAATACCTAATTTATACGTATTCGCCGAATAGTAGGTTTGATATTCGAATTCGTAAAGTCGTATTCGTTGCATCACTACTTTTAAGTATCAAAATAAACATCTAAACGTTCGCGTTGCTTAGAACCAATAAATCAGTGCAAATAAATGATAAAAAATCGATAAAACTACACAAACAGATAACACAATTGTGAATGTAATTTTGTTATAAAAAATCTAAAACGCTATCTACCGCCGAAACCGTATTATTTGGTATCGAATTAGTACCTCTATGTTCAACTATTGGTCAAGGACATAGGTTGTGTGCACACTACCAAATTTAAATTTATATAACTTAAAAATACCTTACTTTTTTTGGTTTTTGCTGAGAACCTCAAGCTGCGCAAACACGCCAATCGCGGTCAATCATTTTACGAATTTGCGCCGTTTGGGGCTGAGAGCCAAGGAGTTGTCCAAACGGCTAACGAAAAAGTCTGGACACATTAAAGCTGGCAATTATTTCTGCCAACGTATTAGCTCTGCTATACAGAGGTGAATTGTTGTCCAGTCTCTTTGAGATTATGCCTTAAGGGTAGAGATATAGGACAATTTTTTTATCAAATTTATATTTTCCCAACCCTCGCCAACCCGTCTGGCCAGCGTGGCAAGTGTATGCCAAATTCTCCAGACTCCTTGACTCTTACGGGACTCTTGCGCAAGACCAAGACCAAGATTATGAGTGCAAAGACTAATGTTTATAATATTAATTAAGTCAAGTTATTAAGTTTTTAATTAATTAATTAATTTAGCATTTTTTAAATCATTGTACATTACTTCCTTCAAACAAAAATTTGGATAAAGCTAAATTAAGTCAATATATATACATATGTACATACTAATATTTACTATAAATATATATTTACTGGAAATTTTCAGAACCTTTATTCGAAGGATATAAGGTACCTACAATGATTTAAAAAAAAAAAAAAAAACTAAAAACTTACATCTTAAAACAAAAATTACAATTAATAAAAATAAACCTAATTATAAATAAAAATATAACTAAAAACTAAAATGAAGAAAACACAAAAAAAATATATTATTAATAAATAAAAAAATACTCAAATAAGTAGTTATAGTAAATATAAATAAACAATTGATGATGTTGTTGCTGCTAATGAAAATAGTAAAAACAAAAAAGAGAACTGCAGAGATTTGCAGCAACAGAAGGAATAGAAAGTGTGGAGTTGAAACAAGAGCGAAGAGTTGGATCGATGTACCCATGGGTTAATATCTAACGGCGGAAGACAGCTGGAGACGAGTGACCGGTACTTCCAGTTACGGTACGCGGCCGTCAGTGAGGTCATTGCAGATCGTCAGACAGACGGCGCGTTTACACCGAAACGACTAGAAGAACATTTGCAAACGCTGCAGTCCAAAATGCGAGTTACATCCTGTTAAATCAGCCGTGTATTTATAAATTATTTTTTATGCTTGGTTAGCGTTCGTATTAGCACACACACATCTTCTTTGGACTGCAGCACTACCTACAACTGTTTTATTGATATTTTTCTTTCCTTCTTTTTTGTCTCATGACAACCTATTATAACTATCTACTGATAATAATGCTATGACCTTTTTCGCTATATTATCCTGCAGCCGTATCCTTACGCGCCAACGTTAGATTGACTCGAAATAGTAGATTTTGTTATTTCCTGTCACTTTTAGCCCGAGGTTTGCCGATTAATAGGTGGTAGGCGGACTGATGGTGGTAATTTGTCCAGTCTGCCTGTGCGGGGAAGTATCCACCGTTCGTGCCGATAAATCCAGTAAAGTGTATCCACAAGTTTTGGGATCAGGCTTGAATTGCCGTCATGCCGGTCATGTCAGTCATGAGTGTCTGATTCAATTTGCTAACATTCATGGAGCTCGCGTGCCACTAACCATCAGGTGGGCGCAAAGGTCACATTTAGTGATTCGCTGTGTTATTGTAAATGCCAATCTTTTTCGACTTATTATTATTTAACTACTGACAAACAATACAGACATTAAATATACTTAAAGTTAAAATTGACGATTTTTTTCTAAATAGACAAGATATAAACCATAGACATTTACAAGAACACTCTCTTTTTATTACAATGATACGTAGCACGATCCATTTTCATGACAATATTCAGGAAGATATTTAATGGCGCGGGAATTTGCTGAAACACATGACGCTATGGATGCTTTAAAAACTTAGGTCGCTACTTAAAGACTATCCAGGACAATCCAAAAACCAGGAAATGTCCTGACAATGAGACGGTCGGTAACCCTAGTTTAAAAAATATTTCGAATGCTAAAATAATTCGCACATGTTCACACGAACATTTCTGTGTAAACCGACATTAGCTTTACCATGTCTGCCTGTCAGATTCCATCGCATGATCGCACAAAAGATAGATGCGCCCGCGCAGCCAACACACCCGAACGCGTATTATAAACTTTATATTATTCCTATTTATTTAAGTGGCTACTTTATTGAATAGTGTGTGAAGTGTTTAGTTTAGTGTTTAATGGGAATTCATAATCAAAACACCGGTGAGTTATTTTGTAGTTTTTTTTAGTGTTTCAAAGCGGTACTATTAAGTGCCTATACAGTTATTTTCTAATAAGAATTCATTACACCAGTTTAATGCTAAACCAAGTCTATACAATCATTAAATTAAAAGTAAAGTCGTAATTACTGAGATGCTTTATTCAAAGGAATAAGGTACAATGATTAAAAAAAAAAAAAAAAAAACTACAAAAACTTACATCTTAAAACATAAATTACTATTAATAAAAATAAACCTAATTAATAAATAAAAATATAACTAAAAACTAAAATGAAGAAAAAACAAAATAAAAATTATTATAAATAATAAATTTGCTCCAAATCGCTGCCAATGGGCAAGGTGCCAAGGATACTGGCAGCATTGCCACGTTGAATGGCAATACTGATCCTTTGGCCCAGTAATTACTTAAATAATAATAATTCAAAAGTAAACATTTTCTTAGCATTAACTGCACACAAGTATGTACTGAGTCACCTCCTATTATATATATATATACGAGAAATATATATGAGAAAAAAAAATGTAAGTAGAATTTAGTATTTTGTTTTATGGATATATATATATAAGTAGGTCCATAAAACAAAATACTAAATTCTACAATTTTTTTTCTCATTACAGTCCCTAGAACTAAGCGTCCTAGACCTCCACTGCTGGAGATGGGCCTTCCAGAACATTTATCTGGTGAATTTGGCCTACACTCGCCACGTTGGCCAGACGGCTTGGCGAGGATATGATGTCAATTTATTATGACAATTTAATAACGATTCCACAAGTTGGCATTAGTGGAACCGGGACCGACGGTTTAACGTGCTCTCCGAGGCACGGGAACAATGGTGTTGTAAATCTATGACAAATGTACGTAAGAAAAGTGTATTTCTCATTGGTACATGCCGGGGAGGTTTGAACCGACCTTTGTAGGATATAAGGAACGCGTTTTTACGAGTGCCTTCACTCCGTAGCCACGACTCAGACTTAGCTGAAAAGGCACACAGGGCCAACAGTGAGATAGAGACGGTTTATAGGGTTTTAGTCCGAAGGCGCCCTGGGGCTTCACTAGGAAGCTTCACGGATGAGTCGGGCATGCGACCCCCACCCGCGTTCGCCCTTGATCATTTGTCATTGATGATTTATCGATTCACCGTCTATAAAAAAAAAAAAAAAACAACCGAGCCACCACCAATTCTACTAATGATTCGTGTCAATTTGCAAGTAGGTATAGGTATGGTCGCGAGTACGCGAGTCGCGAAAGAACTGGTTTTCCTACAGGATATGATTCACAAGAAATCTTTGTTAAATACATTCTTAGAAAAAAATGTTTTTCCTTAGTGATTAAATTATACTAGCACGACATGTGACCTTGCGCCTACTTGATGGTAAATGGCGCGAAAGATCCATGAATGTTAGCAACTGGAATCACACTTATTTATTTATTTAATACTTTATTGCACAAAGACAAAAGCGGGCTTTAATGCCGCAAGACATTTTATCATAGCCAACCATTGGGATAACTTTAAACACTTTACTGAAAAGCAGGTGCAAAAATAAAGGATAATAAAAAATAATATTTAATAACTAACTAGATGTATAAATATATAATATACTACGTACTAATACATACTTATATACCCGTATAAACCTACACACATAATAATCATCGATGTATATAGATAGGCCCTCACTGATATAAAAACGTTCCCGTAAAACCAATCGAAGTCATGTAGCTGCACCAACAGTCGCGAGATAGCAAGCGTCGAGAGCGCCTAATATTAATATTTATATCGAGTAAAACTAGTCTTTTTGTATGCATTGTGATATAATTTCCGATGAATAAAGCATGTGGCATTATCCTTGCTTGAGAATTGCCCCCCAAAGTTGGTAGGTACACAAAGCAAGCGGCACGTTTTTAAGGGTGCGTTTTGTATACTAGCTTTATTGCGATAGGAAATGCGAATAGACCATTTTTTTTAATAGCGATCTGGTGGTTGAATCTTATAATGAGAGCCTGATCCCGAAACGTGTGGATACAATTTACTGGGTTTATCAGCACGAACTATGGATACTTCCCCGCCCCGGTAGACTGGAAAAATTACCACCAGCAGTCCGCCTACCACTTAGTTAATTATAATTTAGAGACGATTGTTTTAATTATGATAAAGTTGGCTTTTTGCCCCGTCTCTGTCAACAAGAAATGTTTTCAAATGATGCTTGCAGGTGTCTGGTGTGGGGTGCGACGTGTGTAGACACATTAGCTCCATCTTATATCCAGGCGACCTCGTCAGGTGCGGGGAGAGTGGCGTTTTCTGCGGAGAACCTCAAATTGCGCAAATACGCCAACCTTGGTACCGGTTACGAATTTGCGCCGTTAGGGGTCGAGACGATGGGCCCATGGGGACCGTCCGCGTCAGCTCGGCGCTTGGCCAAGTCAAAGCGGCTGACAGAAAGGTCTGGATACAGGAAGGCTGGCAATTATTTCTGCCAACGTATTAGCCTCGCTATACAGAGGAGAAATGTTGCCAGTCTCCTTGGGACTATCTCGGATGGGACGTCTCTAGAGGACATTTTTTATTTATAGTTTAGTTTATTTTTAATTTTATTATTTAGGTAGATTTTAATTTATATGAAATGTAAGTATATTAAATGACTTCGAATAAATTTTATTTTTTCTTGTCAATAATGCTTATGAATTTTATATCAAAGTTAATTTATTTATATGGTACTTAAGGGGAACGAAGTCTAGAAATACTGTTTTCACTGCGGTAAACATTTGCGACAATGGAAAAAGAAAGAAAAAAACTATAGATAAGATAAGATAAAAAATTCTTTATTTGCATAAATGTTAGTCTAATTTACAGGTCTTATAGTAAACTAACTTAACGTAACAACATTTGCCAAGTAAATTGGCGAACAAATATATCAAACAATATATAAATTTTAAAATTTTAAATATAATATGTCCAAAAACTTACATCTAGGTATTCATACAATATTGTCAGCTTAAACTTTAGGTATTACAATTGTCAAAATATTTCTTTAAATTATAAAACATATTTTCATTTAACCAAATTAATAATTGATTTTTAAAAACATTTTTTCCCAACAATTTTAATTTGTTAGGTAATTTATTATAAGTTCGTATACACATAATTAGGCAATTTTTATTACATTTAGTTAATTTTAGGATTAATATTTACAATAAGATCATAGGGGTTTCTCCTACTTCTAGCGCTGAAATCTCCAATCTTCAGTAAGAAGTATCCTCTGTAATTATTATTTAGGCTAAAGGACTAACTGACTGTCCGTGGTCTGCAAGTTGGGTTCGGTCCTTGTCGAGAATACAGAGCTGAATCTGGAGCCCCGAACACCCAAAGAGTTAGCGCACATGTACAAAAAAAAAAATGACATTGATGCAAAAAGTTCTCAACACTTTCTGCACGAATTATAATTTGATTAAAATGGACATACAATAAACGTGCTTCACTTATGTTCTTAACATAGCTATCATTGAAATCCACGTCATTATTTTATTCATGACATCATTATTTCCGTTTACTTCAAAGAACTTTAAATTACTACTACACGATTCAATTAAGTGTACAGTCGATAAATGTTTCCTTAACATTTTATTCTTCGTTTAATGCGAATCTTATATGAGTAAGGCGCTTTGAAGTTGAAGAAGACTTATTGAATTCTTCTTCTTCTTCTTACGGTGCCATCTCCTATCGGAGGTCGGCTATCTATTAAGGCGATTTTGATTTTGTTGGCCGCTGTCCGGAACAAGGATCTGGTGCTCATCCCGAACCACTCCCTGAGGTTCTTGAGCCAGGATGTGCGTCTTCTCCCCGGTCTTCTGGAGCCTTGTATCTTGCCTTGCATGACGAGCTGCAGCAAGCTATACTTTTTATTGCGCATGATGTGTCCCAAATACTCCAACTTCCTTCGCTTTACCATTTTCAGTAGTTCAACGCCTTTGTTCATCCTCTGCAAGACAGTTTCGTTTCTTACTCTGTCCTTCCATGATATCTTCAACATTCTCCTGTATATCTTCTAAAAGCTTCTAACTTCTTCGATATTGTGTTTGTCAGGGTCCATGATTCGACACCATACAGGAGAATGGAAAATATGTAGCATCGGACGAGTCGGCATCTTGTAGGAAGTTTGTGATGCGATTGCAGAGAAGGTGGCTCATTTTAACAAAGGCATTTCTAGCTTGTTCTATGCGGCTATTATTGAATTACTGACCCTTAAATCTAAAGGTCAGCCCCTAGAACACAGTAGAGTTCTAGACCTCCATTGTTGGAGATGGGGGCCTAGATTTTGATTATGTCGGTTCACGGACAATGTGACGACATCCATGCTACGGAAGTACCTTAACACGTTCTTTATTTATTAGATCTCCTATTATTATTCTAATATATTTACATTAACTTAAAAATTCTCAGACAACCATCATATAAATGTATCACTCTCCCAAAGGTTAGCTGTTAGAGAATACCTTCACGGTATTATGCTTGCCTATGTACATATTTTTATTTTGTATTTTTGTGTGCAATAAAGATATTTATTATTATTATCTCCAACAAGATGTACACCAATTCATTACAACATAATAAGAATAATATGGGGCTAAATGGCACCTTAATTATAGGAGATTACATCTTTTAAATTAGAGTACTAGTAACAATTTTCATATAAGATTAAGTTCAATTGTTAAAAAAATTGTAAAATTATTGTAATTCAATTGTAAAAGCGTTCTTCCAGTATTGTCATACGGAGCAGAGATGTGGACACATACAGAGTCTGTCTGGTATGGTCATTGGTCGCGTCAACAAGTTTAAGGTCGTTTAGAGAGCTATATAGAGATATTAAACTTTTAAAACTTTCGCGAATATTCATAATAGTTTTTATAATTTTAACGGGTCTTTACGCGATTTACCTTAGAGACATATTTCTCCCGACGTTTCAGCCAAGTTGCATTGGCCGTAGTCACGGGTCGACGAGGTAAATCGCCTAAAGACCCGTTAAAATTATAAAAACTATATAGAGATATGCTTAGCATTTTATTGATAGATAGGGTTCTAAAAGTTAAGATCCACCAGCGAACCAAAAGTTATTAACATGGCTTTGAAATTAGTGAGATGAAGTGTCAATGGGCCGGTCTGTCGCGTGTTCACGGATTCTAGAGTAAAAGGTCACTGGTCACACTGTAAGGACCTAGTAATTAAAAAAAAAGTCCAAAATGATATTTTGTTTTTCAACAGATCGTCCAGAAACAATGCCGCGATTCAAGACGATACTAGTGACCGGTGGAGCTGGATACATCGGCAGCCATTGTGTGGTTGATCTTATAGAAAATGGCATGCAAGTAGTGGCTTTAGACAACTTTGTGAACGCGGTGGGAGACGAGGATGGATCAGCGGCGCTAAATAGGGTCGAACAGATCACAGGGAAGAAAATCACTTTCTACAAAGCTGATCTACTAAACAAGGAACAAATCAACGATATATTTGATAAGGTAACTGTTATAGGTACTTACTTACTACTATATACTACTTTTCTAGCGAATATACCGTAATTCTTGTTTCAAGCGGTGTTATTTTCAAATAAACATCACCAAGGCAAGCTTACAATATTAGTTCCTAAAAAAAAAAACAATTTATTAAATAAACCTAACTATAACTTATAAAATAAAAATACGCGTACCTTAAATCCTACAAAGGTCGGTTCAAACCCTCCCCGGCATGTACCAATGAGAAATACACTTTTCTTACGTACTTTTGTCATAGATTTACAACAACACTGCTCCTGTGCCTCGGAGAGCACGTTAAGCCGTCGGTCCCGGTTCCACTAATATTAACTTGTGGAATCGTTAATAAATTGTCATTAAAATTGACATCATATCCTCGCCAAGTTGTCTGGCCAGCGTGGCGAGTGTAGGCCAAATTCTCCAGTTCTGGAAGGCCCGTCTCCAGCAGTGGAGATCTAGGACGCTGTGTTTTAGGGGGTGTAATGATATATGTATATTATTATTCGTATTTAATACATACTCATATACTCATATAGGATATATTCGCAATTAGTTTTATTTAATAACTTATTTAAAATCTTTATTGCACTATGTACAAAGGCGGACTTAATGCCGCTAGGCATTCTATGACAGCCAAACCTTTAGGACATTGAGACAGCATAGATAGGTGCAATATTGAATAAGTCCATATATATCAATATATACATACCTTACATAAATAAATTTTATATATAAATATATATACTATACATACATTACTGCCTCCGTGGTCTAGCGGTTAAGTCCGTGAATTTAGACTCGGAGGTACCGGGTTCGATTCCTGGTCGGGACACAAAAATATGTATTAATGTAAATGTATTTATTTACATAATATTTAATTTATTAGTGATATTTCTCGAGTTTGGTACGCTGGAGACATCGACGAGCTTGCCACTTGTCATGATTGGCCTATAAGTTGGCTAAATGTGAATCCGCTTATAAGCGTGGTTTCTGACCACCCCGAAAGGGAAACGGTCGTGATGATACTTTACTTTTTACTTTACATACATTAGTTCTGTGCAGCGCGAGTTTCAGCCGCCCCTCGTACATATGTACCTATGTATCTCAATGAGAATTTAGCGTTAATTCTGAACACCACCAGGAGAAAAAACATAAATCATAAAGAGGGCGAACATAAAACTAAATAAACTTCTTGTATTTCTAGCATGAAATAAACTGCGTAATCCACTTCGCAGCTCTGAAGGCAGTGGGTGAATCTATGATGCAACCGCTCCTGTACTACCAGAACAACCTACTAGCAATGCTTAACCTTCTAGAGGTAAGTTTGATGCAATTCTGTGGTTTAACGCAAAACCCATAACTAATGTCGCTAGCGGCACTGGTACCTTGTTTACACCTTTGACGCATCATTTTTTAAATGTTTTTGTAGTTTTTTTTATTTTTATAACAGTAATATGTATTTTAAATTAACGTTACCTACCTTATAATACGAACTAAGAAAGCGAACACCGTCTTTAAAAAGAAAAAAGGTTAAATTAATAGAACGGCAATTTTGAGATCACCATATCTTTGATGTCGCTTGGAAATCTCGATTTGTACACTTAAAAGGTGCTTACTTCGACATAATATCCCGAATATAATAAATTTCGTAATAAAAATACAAGTTCTCTATGCAACTGACAGTTATATAAGGTACCATCTATCATGCGCCATCTATCGTGATAAAAAGTTAGTGATACACCCCATTCTCGTAACGTAATAAAATAAAATTTGGGCTAAATTTGCCGCCCTAGGCTCCAGCCTACACAGCCTACTGGTAAATCCGCCACTGAACATGATCAAGTCATGGGTGAATATATAATAATAATAATAAATATTTCCAGACAGGTCACACAGCGCCATCTAGTTTCCGTGGTAAGCTACGAGGCTTGTGTTACGGAAACTAGATGGTTGATAAACTACATACTATACCTTTTTTTTTTGTAAATATATACATATTATACATATACCTAAACACCCAGACCGAGACATTATACAATGTACAACTTGCCCCCGGTGGGAATCGAACCCACGACCTCCCGAGTTCACGGCAACGTTTGTTACCACTAGACCACGGAGGCGGTCAATATTTATATAAAGTTTTATTTTTAGTTTAGTTTATATATTTTTATTAGCTTTATTTTTATTTTATATTTTTTATTTAATATAAAGTATAAACTAAATTCTTTAGAATGCTCATACTACAGCCAAATGAACCACCATTTCAGATCATGCGGTCCCACAACTGCTACCAGCTTGTGTTCTCTTCATCCTGCACGGTTTACGGAGAACCTCAGTACCTTCCTATCACCGAAGCTCACCCCACTGGCTGCATCACCAACGTGTATGGAAGAACCAAATATTTCATCGAGGAAATGCTTAAAGACCTTAGCACTGCTGATAAGGTAATGTAACTTTCTGCAAGTATTACAGATGTTTTACTTTTTTTTTATGGATGGAGAACACAAAATTATTAATCATACGGAATAAAACCCTATAAACCGTCTTTCTTTTCTTTCTGTCCCTGCGTGCCTCAACAGCTAAGTCTGAGTCGTGGCTACGGAGTGAAGGCACTCGTTCACCGATAAAAGTATTACAGTGTGTTCACTTGTTGTTGTACTTTGCTTTAAGTATCTGTTAATCAAGAAATCCCTGCTAATATCTGCGTATAATTGACCCACAGGCTGCATGTGTAAAGATTTCGACAGAATGGCTTAAGCAGGGCAAATATGTTCGTTCCATTCTTAAAATATATACGTGAACACAGCCTAAGGTATAGAACACAGAAGAAATGATCAGGAACGGGTTCAAGACTTAGCTTTACGCAGTGGAAGTTGGTGCAAGAGGAGTTCCAGAAAATTTTTCCATCACTTACTGAAAGAATTGGGCCTAAGCAGGTCTGCCGTCAATACATTTATGGAACGAGCTTCTAAGACGGAATCATACAGTATTTGGTTGGGTAGGGAGAGAAGTAGAATGGTGGATGGTGAGCGTATTATCGCGCAATAGAAAAAAAAGGAGGCCTCCTTTTCTTAAACCAGCCTATTGTCGGTCGCAAGCCCGAGACACCATTCTTCTCATCTCTTACCCACACACGATGGCACGGTGAATCCATGAAATGCTTAGAAATTTGTCATCTCTACCGGCAGATAAAAAGAGCACTGACCGAAAATAGCGCAGCAACCGATTATTGCTTTCTGACGCTTCGGTTTAAAAAGTGCAGTCACGGACATATGTTTATGGCCTTAATCCTTCGTTTGTTCAAAACATGATTTTAAATGAATGAATGAAGCTTAGACGAAATAAATATTGAAATTGAATGCATTGCATGACGCAGATCGCTATTTATTTAAATTAAAGGTAAATTAAAAAAAAAAGGTAAAATTTAAATTAACACATCAAATAGTTTTAACTTTTTTATTTATTAAGTATATTAACTAATAATATAATAAGTAAAAAATATTTTTAATACATAACTATACTGATGCGCAAATTGCTCCGCTCACAGCTATCTAGCGCTCTTTTTATCTGCCGGTACCTATATACATAAAAAGTATTGCTGGTTACGTGATTATTACTGTTGGTTTAAGAACTAAACTAACTGCTCAACAAAATTAGAAACAAATAAGTAAACAATGTTTCCATTATAAAAAAAAACCAATGTCATTGACAACCAACATCAAGAAAAGTCGTTGAATTTTGTTAAGTTTATTAGGTCAAATGCCATCTTACATGTAGAAGAATGCTAATGAATTCATATTATTTGTGTAACTAGGTACGAAAATTTGGAATTAATTCTTAAAACTGGTTTTACGAGTAATAGTAGGTAAGTTTGGACAAATGATGGTGTATTTTTATTTCCGCCTAATTATTTATTCCGAGTCGAAGGTCCAAAATGATACCAATTAAAAAATGATTAAATTTAGGGCAAATGTAATACCTTTCTTTATTTTCGAATAAATATTGTAATTTAATATATATTAATGTAGTGTTTTAAGTATTTGTTACCTATTTTAATGGCGTAATATAGATACGGTGATACCGGGTTCGACTCTCATTACAGTCCCTAGAACTGATCGTTCTAGACCTCCAGTATTGGGGATGGGCCTTCCAGAATAAGTAGTTATGTATGACAATTTATTAACGATTCCACAAGTTGGTATTAGTGGAACGGAGCCACCACCGCTCTTCGACTAGACAAAACAATTTGTTACCTCGTTTTATCATGTACCATATAACTAAGACAGTACTTTGTCATTTTCAGAATTGGAACATAATTTCCCTCCGATACTTTAACCCGGTGGGCGCACACCAGTCTGGTTTGATTGGAGAAGACCCAACCAAAGAGTTCACAAACCTGATGCCCTTCATGGCCCAGGTAGCCCAGGGAAAGAAACCAGAGCTCACGGTGTTCGGAAATGATTATGCTACACCAGACGGCACAGGTGATCTTCATTACAACTTCTACAGAAACTTTAAATTTTAACAAGACAGGGCAAGAAACCAAACGGTATGAGAATCAAAGCTAGACCAATATGGGTATGACAGTTATATTGTGAAATATCGTCGTCATAAAAATAAGCCTTAAGCAAATAATAATAATAATAAGGTATTCTTACAACGATGTGTGTTGGTCAGTCGTCGTAGTCAAGAGTCCAGAAAAAATAGTATCATCACGACCGTTTCCTTTCGGGGTGGTCAGAAACCACGCTTATAAATAAGCGGATTCACATTTAGCCAACTTTACTATAGGCCAATCATGACAAGTGGCAAGCTCGTCGATGTCTCCAGCGTACCAAACTCGAGAAATGTGACAAATAAATTAAATATTATGTATTTATTTACATTAATAAATATTTTTGTTTCCCGACCAGGAATCGAACCCGGTACCTCCGAGTCTAAATCCACCGATTTAACCGCTAGACCACGGAGGCAGTTAGGTATTAAAGACGTACCGATATACCTGGCGTACGTTTTTTACGTACCAGGATGTATTTTGGGTGTTATCATCATCATCATTACAGCCCATCTCCAGCAGTGTCCTAGACCTCCACTGCTGGAGATGGGCCTTTCAGAACATATATCTGGAGAATTTGGCCTACACTCGCCACGCTGGCCAGCCGTCTTGGCGAGGATTTGATGTCAATTTTTAGGACAATATGTTTACGATTCCACAAGTTGGTATTAGTGGAACCGGGACCGATGGCTTTACGTGCTCTCCGAGGCACAGGAACGATGGTGTTGTAAATCTATGACAAATGCACATAAGAAAAGTGTATTTCTCATATTCAAATATGTAATTATTTATATTATTTCAGGTATTCGAGACTACATCCACGTGATGGATTTGGCTAGCGGTCACGTAGCTGCTCTTAATATGCTAAGCAGTAAACATATTGGACTTAAGGTAAGAAAGAAGTAGAAAAAAATTGTATCCCTACAAATAGCGTCTTTCACATTTCCAGACAGGTCACACAGCGCCATATAGTTTCCGTGGTAAGCTACGAGGCTTGTGTTACGGAAACTACATGGTCAACCATACTTTTTTTTTTGTAAATATATACATATTATACATATAAACACCCAGACCGAGACAAATTATACAATGTACAACTTGCCCCCGGTGGGAATCGAACCCACGACCTCCCGAGTACACGGCAACGTTTGTTACCACTAGACCACGGAGGCTTGACATCATTCATCTTTTTGTCATACATTGTGTAACTTAAACGAAGAGCACTTGTCTTCTGGAACACACTCTGTTTCATCAGACTAGTCCAGGAGACAGAGCACATTTATAGGTAAAAAAAAAAATGTGTCAATTTTTTATTTTATTTATTTATTATTATTATCTTGTATTGGGGTTTGATTTAAATTGTATTTATTTATTTAATTAAGGAAAACTATTGACAAAACGCGGCATCTGTCTGGCACGGTGGTGGCTCAGTTGTAAGAACGCGTACCTTAAATCCTACAAAGGTCGGTTCAAACCCACCCGGCATGTACCAATGAGAAATACACTTTTCTTACGTGCATTTGTCATAGATTTACAATACCATCGTTAAGTTAAGCTCTCGGTCTCGGTTCCACGAATACCAACTTGTGGAATCGTTAATATATTGTCTTAAAAATTTATATCATATCCTCGCCAAGCCGTCTGGCCAGCGTGGCTTGTGTAGGCCAAAAACTCCAGATTCCATTTCTGGAAGGCCCATCTCCAGCAGTGGAGGTCTAGGACGCCGTGTTCTAAGGACTGTAATGATAATGATGATTGACAAAACCCAACAACAATTAAAACTAAACGTTAGCAACAGTGTCATTTATAAGTTTTAACTGCTTCGTGCTGAACGGCCTCCGTGGTCTAGCGGTTAAGTCCGTGAATTTAGACTCGGAGGTACCGGGTTCGATTCCTGGTCGGTACACAAAAATATTTATTAATGTAAATGTATTTATTTACATAATATTTAATTTGTTAGTGATATTTCTCAAGTTTGGTACGCTGGAGATATCGACGAGCTTGCCACTTGTCATGATTGGCCTATAGTAAAGTTGGCTAAATGTGAATCCGCTTATTTATAAGCGTGGTTTCTGACCACCCCGAAACCAACCTTTGTAGGATTTTAAGGATATCGTTTGGCCAGCATGGCGAGTGTAGGCCAAATTCTCCAGATATAATGTTCTGGAAGGCCCATCTCCAGCAGTGGAGGTCTAGGACGCTGTGTTCTAGGGGCTGTAATAATGAAAAGGATATCGTTCTTACAACCGAGCCACCACCGCTTGGAAAAAAATGGCATATTAACTTATAAATTTAATATTCCAGGTATACAACTTGGGAACAGGCAAGGGTGTGTCGGTCAAGGAGCTCGCAGAAGTCTTCGAAAGAGTGACGCAAACTAAGATTCCCCTAAAATACGAGGCGAGACGAGTTGGCGATATCACGGCTATGTGGGCCGATGCTTCCTTAGCCAGGGAAGAACTGGGCTGGACCACCAAGCTTACTATTGAAGAGATGTGTAAGTAAATAATAATAATAATATTATTATTATTCAAGCGAAGATTAATGCCTACAAGACATTTTCTAACATCTAACCTTTGGGAGAGTATGAGATGGAGGGTAGTGCGCTGATATAAAATAATAAGATAACAAACAATATACTACATACTAAGAAATACATACACTAAATACTAAATTAAAGAAAATAAAAATCCATTTATTGTCACATAACATAATGGGGTGTATCACTAACTTTTTATCACGATAGATGGCGCATGATAGATGGTACCTAATGGAACTGTCAGTTGCATAGAAAACTTGTATTTTTATTACGAAATTTATTATTTTCTGAATATATCACTGAAGTCAGCAGCTTTTAAGTGTACAAATATAGATTTCCAATCGAAATCTAAGATATGGTGATCTCAAAATTGCCGTTCTATTAATTAAAGGTTTTTTTTATTTTTAAAGACGGTGTTCGCTTTCCTAATTCGTATTTTAAGGTAGGTAACGTTAAGTTAAAATTCGTATTTCTGTTATAAAAATAAAAACTACAAAAACATTTGAAAATGATCCGACATAGGTGTAAACAAGGTACCAGTGCTGCTAGCGACATCTATAAAAAAGCTTTGCCTGATACACCCCATTGTGACAAAAGGAATCAGGTGTCAGCTGTTGTCGTGCAGCAGTACAAGTACTTACACCTGCACGACGCTGTTTTTCAACCTGTTCCTGTTCTCGCGTAGTAATATATATTTTTTTAATTACAGGGTAGACCCTTATAAATTAATAGATACACAATTATACTAAAAAGCTAGGTATATATGCATGGCAGAGTAGATGAATGAGGCTCGCTTCGTCAGGAATATCAACATTGTTGCAGGCCGTTAAATTATATATTATCTAGGGCTAATAATTAAAATTAAATAAAATACAAGCTAAATAATAAAAACTAATAATCGTATAAAAATAGCATTAACAAAACAATTAAACAAATATATTATATGAATATATAACCTACACATACATACTAATGAATACATACACTACATACTATTTATTTTATTTATTTATTTAAAAAACTTTATTGCACAAAGTACAAAGGCGGACTTAAGACATTCTCTGACAGCCAAACCTTAGGGACAAAGAACAATTATAGGTGCAATCATAGAAATAATAATAATACTATAATTATAAAAGTTAATTTAATAGGATTAATATATACTTACATCATATATATCATAATATTAATATACTACATACTAATAATAAACATTATTATACATAAACATACATATATACTACTTACTAACGCTGTCAGACATACATACACTATATACTAATAAATACATACAGTACTCCCAAATTAATAATGCGCTGCAATCTTCGCTAATTGTCGTATTCCCGGAAACACCCGAATCATTGAATCGTAAGAGCCCTAAACAATGCACTCGCATTTTGCACCTTTTTCGAAAGATATAGAAGTCAATATTATGAGTACACAATCGAAAACAATTCGGGTAATCCTTTTAAATACCTATTGGCGGTGACTGCACGTGTTCTCTGTGTGGAATTATATAGAGCTCCTATTACACACCCTTCTTGGTTTTGTTTTCAAAGGTGAATTTAATTTCAACTTTAATTATCTTATTTAAACAGTTTATTTGACAATTGCTTGTCTGTCTGACACAGGCAGAGATTTTATATTTAAAGGAGGTCACTACAGTACTATAAAATTTTCGAAGTAAATCAATCCAACAAAGATTGTAGCATATTCTCAATCGTGTGGTTTTCCTCGCTATTTACTTACATGGAATTATCGAATCAAATTTCGTTACTGATAAATCAATATTTATCTCTTTTAGCACAAAACACATAATTCTACTAAATTATGCATGAAGAAAATGCACTTACCACTCTATATACATATCGTCTTCCGACGCTCGGGGAATACGACAGTTGCCGAACAGTGACGAAGATTTCTATGCGCATTATCACTTTGGGAGAGCTGTAGGTACACTAAATCCTAAAAAAGTATATATTTGCCAAATATTTATTGTGAGCCCGATGCTTGTTTGTCTAAAAATAATGCAGTAACCAAGCTTTTGAAGACGTGGACTGACGGTGCGTGTCTAATAGCCAGTCGCAGTTTGTTCCAAACTAAGACAAAAACTTACAAAAAAGCGCTTAAAGAGACAAGTCGAATACAGCTAAAATAATTAACCATTTTTTTTTACAGGCACAGATTTCTGGCGATGGCAAACTATGAACCCGAATGGCTATCCAAAAAAGGCCAAAACTATTACTTCCAATGGCACCAGCTGAAGAACCCTTGTCGAGTAAAATTTAAATTAACAATGGGGTGTATCACTAACTTTTTATCACGATAGATGGCGCATGATAGATGGTACCTAACATAACTGTCAGTTGCATAGAAAGCTTGTATTTTTATTACAAAATTTATTATTTTCTGGATATTTTATGCCGAAGTGAGCAGCTTTTAAGTGTACAAATCGAGATTTCTAAGCGAAATCAAAGATATGGTGATCTCAAAATTGCCGTTCTATTAATAAAACCTTTTTTTTCTTTTTAAAGACGGTGTGCGCTTTCTTAATTCGTCTTTTAAGGTAGGTAACGTTAATTTAAAATACACTTTTCTGTTATAAACATAAAAATACGAAAACATTAATAACGTCCGTGGTCTAGCGGTTAAGTCCGTGGATTTAGACTCGGAGGTACCGGATTCGATTCCTGGTCGGGACACAATTTTTTTTATTAATGTATATAAATACATTTAATTAATATTTAATTTATTTGTTATATTTCTCGAGTTTTGTACGCCTGGCTGGATACATCGACGAGCTTGCCACTTGTCATGATTGGCCTATAGTAAAGTTGGCTAAATGTAAATCTGCATATTTATAAGCGTGGTTTCTGACCACCCCGAAAGGGAAACGGTCGTGATGATACTTAACTTTACATTGAAAAAAAAAAATGCGATATAGGTGTAAAATAAGGTACCATTGCCGCTAGCGATATCTACAAAAAGCTTTGCCTGATACACCCCATTTAAAGTCTAATTAGGATCGAACGACGTCAGCGATCACCGTCGGTCATGCATTAAATAGGCCTTCAGGGTTTATATCCCGCATGTAATTGTCAAAAGAGTAAATATTTTTAGATTCAGTAGTCATTAGTAGAACCTTTATTTGGAATAAAAAACGGTCATTCAATTTAAAGATAAAAATAATTATCCGAAAAACAAAACACTATTGCATGGTGAACAAGGCCGTGTCTGAAAATCGAGATATCCATCGTGACCATACCTAAAGGCTGGGGAGTGTTATTATAAATTGATCTCACCCACAGCCGAAAGACGAAATAGAGTGAGAGAGAAAGAATTACGTTATCGTCGACCTCGCGCTATCTACTTGATTAGGCTAAGTATGAGTGGTGATATTTTTAGGAAAACTTCTCTGCACCGTAACTTAAGATTTTATTACTGAATAATTAAAATAAAAAATACGTAATCTTTATTTTAAATCTAGATTATAATATAAAAATATTTGCTCTTTAATAAATTCCACGCAGTATATATATTATGTTCTGAAATATGAGCATATTATATGAATTTGTACATAAAACCATAAATCATTTTTTTCATCATTACAGCCACTAGAACACAGCGTCGTAGACCTCCACTGCTGGAGATGGGCGTTCCAGAATATATATATAATCTGGATAATATATATATCTGGAAAATTTGGCCTACACTCGCCACGCTGGCCAGACGGCTTGGCGAGGACATGATGTTAATTTTTAATGACAATTTATTAACTGTGATGATGTGATGATGATGACGATGAAGAAGCCAAAAATTGTGTTACTTCCTACATATGGTTTCTTAGGAAAAGTTGTTTGTTTCTATTAATAGAATATACATACTAGTCTTAACTAAAGTCCAACTCCAACTCTAGGACGCTGTGTTCTAGGGGCTGTAATGAAGAGCATACAAAACACGCGTATGTGTAATATAAATATAATTGTCACAGTAAATATAATTTATTATTATTATGTTAAACTTCATATAATTCCAATTTACATTATACAAAGTTTTTTTTCATATATTGTGTTTTATTTATATGGTCCTTCGAGCCGGATTAGAGCAGTTTTTTTTTTTTAGACTTATTTTATCTAATGACGATGTGCAACGAAAATGAGTTAAAATTATTGTTTTGACAAATAGGTTTTAACTAAACAAAACTTTTTTAAATTCCGATTTTAAATTAGTGATTTATTGCACTCACAATCCCTGCTCACTCAGGATAGCTGTTAGAAAATGTCACTAGACATTAAGTTCGCCTATGTACATTTTAATGTGTTTTTGTTTATTGTACAATAAATATTTTATCTATCTAAATAAATAGATAATTATGTCATCAATACAAATTATTAATTATGGTCATGCAATCTGACCATATTTTGGGCATATATAATTTATCATATCAGCCAAAAGAATCAAGCTCCATTCAACAGGGTATAGTCTGTGGTTGTCCTTATATAATCTTTGACGACTTTCTTCTAAAAAAAAATGCTAAAATATTTTTTTAAAGTAAGACTTATTTTAAGTTGCCATCTTACAATATTAGTTCAAATTGGCATTTGACATACATATTGAGAACAACAAATAGGTGGTAGGCGGACTGATGGTGGTAATTTGCCCAGTCTGCTGGAGCGGGGAAGTATCCACCGTTCTTGCCGATAAACCCAGTAAAATGTATCCACACGTTTCTGGATCAGGCTCGAATTGCCGTCATGCCCAGTCAAACTGACATAGTGTTAGAGATTGATGTCAGTCATGAGTGTACGATTCCACTTACCATCAGGGTCATATAAATATTAATACACTTCATTTATTTAAATTCTTTAATGCACTTAAAAATAGTACAGAGGCGAGGTATAATGCCAGTAGGCAGCTTTACCAGTTAAACTTGGGGATCGAGTAAGGTGATAGGCAGGATGAAAAAAAAAAAGAAATTTGAATGATACAGTTAATAAGTTACTTAACTAATTTTAATATACTACGCATACCTACACACATAAACTATACATACAAGTACATCATATACATTATAACTTAAATAAATACAGTTATTTAAATAGTGTTTTGTGTATACAGTATACAGCATTTGACCTTGACACAAAGTGTAAAAAAATAAACCAGTGGTTTCCAAACTTTGATAGTTTATTAAAGTTTGGAAACCACTGGTTTATTTTTTTACACTTTGTGTCAAGGTCAAATGCTGTATACCTACAGTCCAGTACGAAGAACATGTTATTGGTGACCACAAGGCAAATACAAGAACATCATATACATTATAACTTAAATAAATACAGTTATTTAAATAGTGTTTTGTGTATACAGTATACAGCATTTGACCTTGACACAAAGTGTAAAAAAATAAACCAGTGGTTTCCAAACTTTAATAAAACTATCAAAGTTTGGAAACCACTGGTTATTTTTTTTACACTTTGTGTCAAGGTCAAATGCTGTATACCTACAGTCCAGTACAATGAGAATGTTATTGGTCACCACAAGGCAAATTAGCTCGACAAAGTTTTTTTATTTTATTTTTTCATATAAAGATATGTGCTGCCATTTTAAAGGTTCAAATCCTAAACTGGTTGTATTTGGTAGAAGATATCTTGCAAACAGTTCCAATGTTCTAGGTTCTTCAACTTTTAGATAAGGTTTCAATAACTCTGAAAAAAAAAAGGTATGTCACTTAGTAAATTATCATCACGACTGTATCACTTTCGGAGTATTCAGAAACCACACTTTTTTAAAGCCAACTTTACTATAGGCCAATCATGACAAGTGGCAAGCTCGTCGATGTCTCCAGCGTACCAAACTCGAGAAATATCACAAATAAATTAAATATTAATATTATTTACATTATTGAATTAGCTGGGTTCAATCTGCTTTACGCAGAAGAAGTTGGTGCGAGAGGAGTTCCAGCAAAATCTTTGCATCACTTACTGAAATAATTGGGCTTAAGCTTATTAGGTCTGCCGTCAATACATTTTTGGAACGATCTTCCAAGACGGCATTAACGGAATCATACAGTATTTGGTTGGGTAGGGAGAGGAGTAGAATGGTGGATGGTGAGCGTATTATCGCGCAATAAAATAAAAAAGGGAGGCCTCCTCTTAAACCAGCCTATTGTCGGTCGCAAGCCCGAGACACCATTCTTCTCACCTCTTACCCACACGATAGACCCGGCACCTGCACGGTGAATCCATGAAATGCTTAGAAATTTGTCTTCCTCTCTTTGTGTCCCAACCAAGAATCGAACCCGGTACCTCCGAGTCTAAATTCACGGACTTAACCGCTAGACCACGGAGGCAGAATGTATTTTATATTTTTGGTATATATTTATTTGTTTCAAGTCAAATGTTAAGAATGTATACGTGTCTACGTTAATAGTTTTGAGGCTGTCATGTAATGTTTTGGGCATTACTCCGGTCGTAGATACTAATATGGGTACAGTTGTTACTTTTTCTAATTTGAGTTGGGATTTAAGCTCTATTGCAAGGTCTCTGTATTTAGTATTTTTTTCTGTATGTGTAGTTTAATAGGTGGTAGGCGGACTGATGGTGGTAATTTGCCCAGTCTGCCGGGGCGGGGAAGTATCCACCGTTCGTGCCGACAAACCCAGTAAAGTGTATCCACACGTTTCGGGATCAGGCTCGAATTGCCGTCATGCCGACATAGTTTTGGGGACTGATGTCAGTCATGAGTCTCTGATTCTAGTTCCTAACATTCATGACCGCCTCCGTGGTCTTGTGGTAACAAACGTCGCCGTGAACTCGGAAGGTCGTGGGTTCGATTCCCACCGGGGGCAAATTGTACATTGTATAATTTGTCTCGGTCTGGGTGTTTATATGTATAATATGTATATATTTACAAAAAAAAAAAGTATAATATGTAGTTTATCAACCATCTAGTTTCCGTAACACAAGCCTCGTAGCTTACCACGGAAACTAGATGGCGATGTTTTTAAGTTATTTGTGTTAGGCACGGCTATGTCTATTAAATATGCTGTTTTGTTTTCTTATCATTATTATTATTACTAGAGTCCATAATGCTGTGCATGCCTCCGAAGACAGGAATGGGTAGACTGCTATCATCAAGACGAACACCAATTCTTCAGGAGGTCACGACCCTCAGCAATGAGGAAACACGACGCAAGGAGAGTCCTATCCTACTTCCCTGTTCACATATAATAATCATACCTTTATCAAATGCTTACCTATTAACGGAGGTTTATGAGAATGTAAAGCGCTGGGCACACCTATTATAACTTTACTATCTGGTACTCTGATATTTCCTACACTGCCCAAAATGATTCTTTCATACGGCTGTTTTCTGGAACCAGCCGAAAAATCACAAATTGGACTTAAATCTGTCTGAATTTTTACCCAAAACCAGGTAGCAATATAGTTGATACCCCATTTGGGGAATATTAAGTTTTTTACAGCTTTAATGTTAGTTGGTGAATTTGTACACCATACTGCTATTAGACAGTTTTCTGATAGTAAATTTTGCACTGGAATCGAGGCTATATCTTCATTGTACATCATTGAATAGCTGAAATAATATTAATAAGAATTATACATATATTTTATTTATTTATATTTTATATTAGGAAAACTAAAAAACTAACTGCCTTCGCGGTGTAGCGGTTAAGTCCGTGGATTTCGACTCGGAGGTACCGGGTTCGATTCCTGGTCGGGACACAAAATAATTTATTAATGTAAATAAATACATTTAATTTATTTGTGATATTTCTCGAGTTTGGTACGCTGGAGACATCGATAAGCTTGCCACTTGTTATGATTGGCCTATAGTCATTACATTTTTTCATTCATTACAGCCCCTAGAACACAGCGCTCTAGACCTCCACTGCTGGAGATGGGCCTTCCAGAACATATATCTGTAGAATTTAGCCTACACTCGCCACGCTGCCCAGACGGCTTGGCGAGAATATGATGACAATTTATTTACGATTCCACAAGTTGGTATTAGTGGAACCGGGACCGACGGCTTGACGTGCTCTCCGAGGGCAGTGACAAATATGTGGTAGACGTCCTTTGTAAACCAGCCTATTGTCAGTCGCAAGCCTGACTCTTCTAATCTCTTAAATTTGTCTTCTCTATTCAATTACCTAAGTTTGTTATTAGCAGATTTGAGCCGTCTTATATATTTGTTCCACCAGGGAGGGTCTGCTACCAGGACATCAAACCTGACATCTTCAGGTAACTTTCTGCAACCCTCTGCAACATCACCACATATGAAACTAAAAAATATATTATTCTATTAACCCATTACTGTTTTTTTAGACTATATATAAATTCAGAATTTTAAAAACATATTTATTCGGAGTAAAGTACAAAGATTAAAAAATAAAATAAATTAGGAACTAAATTACAAAAACTAATAAATAATATTACGACTATTCGATGGGCGTAGTGTGCCGAGGACACTCGCTGCGTTCCCCCGTTAAACAGCGAGGCTGACCCTTTGAACGAGATATTCTCTACTCAAAGGGTCACCCGTCGCCAAGTGGAGTTTCTCACCAAATTCAGAATTGGTGCAGTGGTGCCTTGGTTGTAAAAATGCTTTTGCATGTACCAATGAGAAATACACTTTTCTTACTGCCTCGAAGAGCACGTTAAACCTTCTTTGATCTTGTGGAATTGTTAATAAAGTCTGGCCAGGATGGCGAGTGTAGGCCAATTTCTGGAAGGCCCATTTCTAATTTTGTTATAATGGCTGTGATGATGTGAATTTAAATAGTGAAGACTGGTGATATGAGGTCTACAGTCTTACAGAATCCTCTGGGATTGTGTGGAAAATTGGCAAGTCCCTGGTGTCTGATGCGAGATGTGATAGGCACATTAGCCACATCTCACATGCGGGCGACCTTGTTAAACCTCAAGCTGATTCAATACGCCCTCATTACAGGTTACAAATTTGCGCCGTTTGGTGTCAAGACAATGGTCATGAGCACCCTTAGCCAAGCTCCTAGCCAAGAAATTGATTAAACACTAAGGAAAAAGTATGGAGACAGAAAAATTGGCAGTTATTTCTGCCAACGTATTAGCATTGCTATATATGGAGGAGAAATGTTGCCGCTATCTCCTTGGGACCTCTCTAGAGATTTTTTTTAGTGTAATCTAATAGCCCCAGTTTAAATTTATTATATTTTCTTTTAGAGTAGACAGGTTATGGAGTGGAGACAGCATACAGAAAGATGCAACATTACAACAGATAACGGATGACTTTAAAAAAGGTGACTTAAAGTTTGAGTGTTGGATGAGAGTGGCACCAGATCATAAAAAATGGTGAGCCTTGGGAGAAGTAGTAGAGAGACACAGGCTGATAATATAATGTATTTAAGGTTTATATTTATTTATTTAAAAAATTATTGCACTATGTACAAGGGGCGGGCTTAATGCCGCTAGGCATTCTCTAGCAACCAACCTTTGGGACAATACAGAGAATTTTGATTATGAGGTCAAACGATTATGAAGTAGTTCGACTTGGCTTTGCTCTATGGTTTTCATTCTCTTTAAGCAATATTTAGTAAAATAAGCGTTGCTTTCCTTTGTAATCGGCTCAAAGGAAGTTTTTTAGTCAAGCGTATGCTCCATACCATCCATTTTTTTGTATTTTTTTTTAATTTTTCATTGTTGTTTTGTCATTTGACCAGGCCACTGTAACCCTACGTAACTTAAAGTTTTTAGTTTTAGTTTAGTTTTATTTAATTTTATCTTTCAATAGGGTTTTTAAAAGGGCGTAAATATGAAACTTATTAAAAATGTAAATAAACTTAATCTAAGATAAAACAATACATATTAATATACACACCAATACATACAAATATGTACGCAATAATACATATACTACATATAGATAGGTGGTAGGCAAACTGATGGTGGTTAATTGCCCAGTCTGCCGGGGCAGTGAAGTATCCACTGTTTGTGTCGATAAACCCAGTAAAGTCTATCTACATGTTTCGGGATCAGGTTTAAATTGCCGTCATGCCCAGTCAAGCCAGCATAGTGTTAGGGACTGATGTCAGTCATAAGTGTCCTTTATTCATGGACCTTGCACGCCACTTACCATCAGGTGGGCGCAAGGTCACATGTCATGTCCTAGTGTAAAACAAAATCTTTTAAATCACACTTATGTAAAATTTATGCTATTCTATAAGCATTATTTGCTTATGGCCGTAAGAAATTACCTGGAATAAGGAGGAATAAGAAAAGACTCATTTTTTATAGAACATTTAAGACTATCAGATGAGTTATTTCCTCCAGAAATACCGGTATGGTCAAAATCTACACGTTGAAACATTTCCTTAGCAAAATCCCTCACAGAACCTGGATCTGCAATAGTCCAAGATAGTAATTCTGTTTTTATGTCCTCTGGAATTATTGCTACAAATTTGTTTAACTCATTTTGTAGCATTTTGGTCTGAAAACACAAAAATTAAAATTAACAGAAGCTAGTACCTATACCAATCATGTCTAATCTGTGATTCCAATGTAAAGTGATATAAATTAAATTTTTCTCAGGGAAGGCAAAGGCTAGCCCATACAGCCAAGTCTTACATAATATATCTTACTTTTAATGAGTTAATGTGGTTATCATAAATTCCATATGTTGCAGAATTTAAATTTTTCTCACTTGAGCAATTATCAATAATCCAATAATCCAGGCTAGTTAGATCACTGGTTTTCTCCATATTCCTATAAGGCGCTGAGACATGGACTATAAAGAGCGCTGACTTGTACACTGCTTAGAGGTACATGTATTTATCATTAAAATTACTTTGGTACTTGTTGGTACTTATTATCTTCAGTAATTAATGTAACAATGCTTATAAGAAATGTAGACTATTTAGGTTTAGGCTTCTACAATAATACAGAACTATTTCAGTTTTACACAAAACTAATTATAAGTAAATTGCTGCTTACGCACTTTTGCATTTGCAAATTTTTTTATGATCTCGTCATATGACAATGACTGAGCAATATAATTTTCAATTGAGAGCAAGGCTAGATCGGAAAGCTTGTCTTCTGCAAGAGTCAATCTAAAGGTACGTTTTAATTAGCTTAAGCTTGCTAAAACTATGTTCACCTTTGGCCACCGTAACCGGAATTGTTACAAAAATCCGGAGAGCTGTCCAAATATTAGGAAACATCTCTTGCCAATTATTCAATGCTAAGATTTGGAGGACTGCTTTCGGGTGACCATTATCAATATCTAAAAACCTTTTCAAACACATGATTTCTCTTGAAAGGGCGCTGCGCCCGCGCGCCCCTGTACTCCACCCGCGTGCGTCTCAGTCTTATTGTTTCTTTACCACTGAGGCGCCCCCTGGTACTTGGCGCCTGGAGCGACCGCTCCGTTCGCCCTATGGAAGGGCAGGCCCTGTGTATACTGATGCAGTAAGGCAATCCACCGACTACCACAAGACAAGTAATAAGCCGACTACAAACGATAGTACCTACAAGTAACAGCTTTTACATCTAGCGTTCCGAATAATAATGTGTTTAGTGCATGTAAGCTAATTTCTTTGCCTCAAGAATTTACTTACGTCTTCATGAATAATATAATCATAGCTTCGTTTTAAATTCTTCTTCTCCTTGTTTTTTGAAGTAATACAAAATAATTGTGGCATTATTTGAAATGATTCGTGATTTTCATCATTATCTTTGACAATGTTGTAAATCGAAGCTAAATATTCCTTATGATTTAAAAGGGTTGTGTTATTTTGCGTAAATGAAAGCATTTTTTATTTTCGCGGAGGATTTACAGTAGGTAATTAATAAAAGAGGCCAATTAAATAAGGTAAATGTGGACTTGTGGAATAAATAAACATATGGATGTCACAGACTAGACGTAAACAAACACAAAACAAAACAGAGTAGGTAATCTAACTTCTTTTTTAAAAAAATGTACCACAAATTACATAACCAACGCATCATAATATCACTCGCTCTAGCACTTTCACAGTCATAAGTTTATCTTACTCTTAGAAAAAAAATATTTCTGTCAAGATTGAAGATAATCTTTCATATGCGAACTTACATATTAATCTATTGTCTATGACGAAAATAAATTGTCTATTAATACGTTCCAATAACAGCGCCACTAGCTACTATGTTGGGTATATAACATTAAAGTCACCTCCATTAGAAGATTTTTTCCTCGATATTATTTTTGTTATTGTAGTACTCCCTGTCTACACAATTAATCACTGGCTCCCTGTAACACCAAGTCGGCCTATATTCGATACGTCCACACTCGCCAGCGCTCCGGCGCACACTGGCGTTTGGTAGTGTGTCGTTCCCTCGCCGCTTGTGTACATGAGACAATGGACTATATCTTATTAAATAGATACAAACACTACAGTTATAGATATTTTTTTAATAATTGAGTGATAAAAGCAATTCATTTTGTGTCAAGAATTATTTTGAATTAAATAAATAGGTATATTAATTTGTTATTGTGTTCCCTTCTCCCGATAGATGATGAATGAGGTGATAGGGAAGGCAAAGAGTCTAGCCCATACAGCCAAGTCTGACGTAATATATCTTTCTTTTTTATGGGTTAATGAGGTTTTCACATTTCAGATGTTGCAGAATTTGATGCTTTTCTTGGAGTTACTCACTGCATTATAGCCCAAACACGTCGGGTAAATTATGGAAGTTCACAGCGCAGGAAACCGCATAAAATTAACTGCGAGTTGTGCCCCATAGTTAAAGTCCAATTTATTGTTTTTCATAATTAAACAAAACAACACCATTTTTGACTTTTGACTAACAATATCCACAGTAAATTCATTTACAAAACAAAAACTTGCACTTGACATGTCCGCGCAAAATGGTGCTAAGAACTCTCCATATGTATATTAAAGTATAGTGCAGTCTAAGCGCGACGATTGATGTCATTTGTGACGTCACAAAGCTTTGGCAAAACAGTTTATGCACGTCTCGGCACTGCTTTAAACGTGATTAGGTTACTATTATCGTGTTTTGGAACGAGTATTGATACTGCTATTTCCTAAACGTATTGGCAGGTGTCAAAAAGTTGCAGATTAGGATCACTTATTATTTCAATTTTAGTATGTTTCTTGAATAAATTAGTGCAGTTATTCTTTTCTACATATAATGTAATGTTAGGCGAATGCTATGGCATTAATATGTAGTCCAAATTAACTTCATTGTTAATAATATTATAGAAATAAATAAAAATATGACATCACAGTCAGGTGAGATTATTATTATTAATATTAATTATTTATTTTAAACATAATAAGTGGGAATTTAAGGCTCAATTAAAAGATGCGTCCGTTATAACTTGTCTAAGTCATAATTTATATTATAATAAATAGATTAGATATTCAGACTTTATCAGGATTTAATTTACCTCAGGTTCATAGGTCAAATTATTTATCAATGTTTATATAAATCATATACGATATAAATATATGTTTTAATAGGATAAACAATTAGAATAAGGAATAGAGTTTTAAACTAAACTATAAATTCTCACTCCTCCTAAGGTTATCTGTTACAAAATGCCTACACATTAAGCTCGCTAAGTATTTGTTTTTAATTATTTATTTGTGCAATATATTATTTATTAATCTATAAAAAATAGAATTGGCGTGGTGGTCGCTTAGTTCAAACCCACCCAACATGTACCAATGAGAAATACTTAGTACTTACGTACATTTGTCATAGATTTACAACATCACTGGTGCTGTACAACACCATAGCATAGGATGCTGTGTTTTAGAGCCTGTAATGTACAAGTGGCTAGTGACAATCGAAATAGACTATGGTGATAACTCACAATTTAATAAACTTTACACCAGTGCTTGATATAGGCATATCAGCAATGCGGTGCTCGCCTATTAATCAATAATAATAATAATAATAATGATGATGAATAGGATTACTTTATTGGTTCATGTGGCAGTGCGCCAAGAACACTGGCAGCATTTCCCTGCTGCACAGCGATTTTAATGTGCTATGCAAGAAAACTTCTAGCCCTCTTGTGTTCCAGCACTAACAATTGCATTGGCAGTTTCTTAAATAATATTTTCAAGTTTATTTATTATATACTTTAACACTTAAAAACCTAGTACATGCCTGCCTCCATTGTCTAGCGGGTAAGTCCATAGATTGCGACCCGATGGTGATACCGGGTTTGATTCCTGGTTGGGACACAATAATTTATTTAATTTAGTTTGTGTTATTTTTCGCGTTTGGTATTCTAGGGACATCAACAAGCTTGCCACTTGTTATGATGGGCCGATAGTAAAATTGGCTAAATGTGAATCCGCTTCTTACAAATAAAAGAAGCATGATTTCTGAAGGGATATGGTCATGATCATACTTTTTTTTGCTTATATGAAGACACCATAAGGCATTCTTCACCAGTTAACCTAGGCATCATAAAGGTTATGGGCGCGATGAACAAAAATATTAAAATTACTATAGCATTGTCTTAAGACCAAACAGCACAACTGGATTATGCTAAATGCAAAAAAGCTTTATTTTATATAGGTTATGGAAAAAAAATATAGTTTCACATTAATAAAAATACTGTAATCATATTATTTACATTCATTAAATAGAACCTACTTGCAATTAATTTGATGTGCCTTTATTATTAGTTAGTTCTTCAGATTTCAAGACTTAATATATTTATATTCATTTTTGCATCAAAACTTAAAATTTGCTACATAAGTGAGTTTAATGCCTGCATTTTCTGTCAACATGAACTGTGGAATACCCATATAGGTAGACAACTCTAGCGATAGTTTTAAAACAATTTCATTGCAATTTTTTAAATTTAAGTATTAGTTGCAACAACAATCAGTATTGAGAATTATGTGAACGAGATGGAAATGTTGCGACTTGATGCTACAACACTGCTTGAGGAAGAAGTCATATGACCAGAGGCTTGAATATACACGAAGGTATATCTGCCCTCACGAAGCCAAAATGTTTAGTTTTAACACAATGATATTTCCGAGCTTCGATCATGGAATAAAAGTAATGAGACAATCCAGCAATACAAATATTGGATATCATTTCATGAATAAGTTGTAAATGTAAGTCCTCATATGTAAACATTTTTAAAAACAATCTGGACAAGTGGCTAGTGACAATAGAAATAGATTATAGTGATAACTGTTACTTTTATGAACTTTACACCAGTGCTTGATTTAGGCATATCAGCAATGCGCTGCTTGCCTATTAATCAATAGTAATAACAGTGGTAAAATATATGTAGACACATATCTGCTGTTGATGAAGTTGAGAAAAACCCTGCCTGGTGCAATAAAAAAATATTCAGACGCAATTTTTTTTTTTTTTTTTTTTTTGTTATTTTTTACCCTTTTATTAAAAGCACACAAGCAGCAGCAACCAAGACAAAAATCCCGTCATAAATACTAAATAATTACAAGTGCATAATGTGTTAGATATATATATGCAATAGTTGCACGATGACGCGAATATCGCAAAATATTAATTGCAAGTGTGTTCTAGCTTTAAAAATCCGTAATCCGGTTGAGGCAGTCTAAAAAATATATATATTTCTTTAGTTATTTACTCATAAATAAATAAAAGTTAGTATCATTAAAAAAAATGGTATGGCCATCATTTAGGATACTTCATTTCCTTATTTATTTTTTTGTAAATTCATTTATGTCAATGGTGTCGTGTGCTAAGCCTGCCGTCTGGGTGGAGGGGGTTGTTGACAGCGGGGAGCGCCGGAATATTGATCAGGGGTTGGTGTTGCGCGTGTGTTACTACTACACTAGGGTTGTCAACAATTGACGAGCGTCGTATATTTTTTTTAGGAAAAAGTATAAAATATATAATTTAAGGAAAGAGTTACATAATTAATATGCACAGTGAACGTAAAGTTAGCTGGATCACCTGACGGTGATTTTCATATATATATATCTATAAAAATCACCGTCAGGTGATCCAGCTATATATATATATCAAATTGTGCGTGTGTGTATGTGTACGTGGCCCATCATGACAAGTGGCAAGCTCGTCGATGTCTCCAGCATACCAAACTCGAGAAATATCATTAATAAATTAAATAACTTATTGTGTCCTGACCAGGAATCGAACTATTAAAATAGAGTATTAGTACATATACCGCGTGGTAAAAAGCTCACTTTTTTATAGATAAAAAGCATTATCCTAAAAAACAAAACACTACAGGATGTGAATAAGGCCACGTCTGAAAATCGCGATATCCATCATGATAAATACCTAAAGGCTGGGGAGTGTTATTATTGTTCTTGCCCACAGCCGAGAGACGAAATTAGAGAGAGAGAAAGAATTACATAAGTTCAACGTAACGTTCTCGCGATCGTCAACCTACTTGATTAGGCTCTGTATGCGTGGAAGGAAAACTTCTCAACACCGTACTTAAAATTTTATTAATGAATAATCTAAATAAAAAATACGTACCTAGTTCTTTATTTTAATTCTAGATTATAATATAAAAATATTAGCTCTTTAACAGATTCCACGCAGTATATAGTAAGTAATAGCGTAGGATTTAAGTTGCTTCTTTGCCAGAATAAATAAATCAACATTTGTGTACTGTATTCATAAACAGTGTACGTTTTTAAATACAGTACAATGCCATTACTTAACTTTTTGCTAAACCAGACTACAATTACAATGGTTGACACCCCTACCGTAGACCGGTGGCAGCGCGCCTGCGTGTGTCGACGCGGCCCATGTGCACTGCCGGGCACATTCCCCTTAGAAAAGTTTATACTCTAAATTAATACATTCCTAGAATAATATTTAATAATTAATCTAATAAACTATCACGAAAACCAATGGCGCGATATCACAACCAATCATCGAACGGGTGTTTAGAAATCACTATAAAATTAGAGAATAGTCGAAAATCGATATCAACTTAAGACCGCCTCGTGTTCTTATAGTCGTAGTCCACGGCAATTGCCAATAGTGTATTTATATTTCAGTGTCTAATTCGTTATTAACCGATGTTTAATCACAAGTTACCGACTGATTTTCCAATGCAAACTCTACGAAAGAAAACTAGTCCCTGCAAATGTGAGTGCCGTAGATAAATGACAATGTATACGCTTATTTTTACACCTATTTTTAATATTTTCGTTTTTTTTTTGTCTTATGCGATCAGTGATTATACTTTAGTATAAGCCAATAGCTAGTCCTACTCTGAATATTTGTCTATTAGTAACATAGAGAAAAAATGGTAATAATATTAAAGGTGAGACTCATGCCGTGTTTCGACGCAAAGCTTTTTTTTTTACTGAATTTAGCTTAACGTGACGAACGACTTTCGAAGTGAAATAAAGTAAAAAAAAAAACACTTACAGTGACTAGTCGAATATGTCATTATAAAAAAAAACCAGCTATTTAGAGACTTTTCTCAACTAGCCTTGGTCTAAACCAAAATCAAAGTAACAGGGTCAGAAGAGAGTTTTTCCTGGTTCTGGTTTAGCGTGACATTTCTAAATGTCTTGAAAATTATATTGTGCACGTGATGCTGCGTGTAAATGATTTCTTTACGTGTTAATTGTTATAAAACTGTTTTTGAAAAAATACTTTCAACGACAATTCGTGGTTTTCCGATATCTAATCATAATCCAGAAACCTACGCTCATTAGCATCGTACAAATATACCGAAGTTCAAAAGTACATTTGCAAATAAAAAAAATAACGTGACAATTTTGTAGAGTTAAAAAGTGATTTTAAGCCAAGCCATACACATAGACAACACAAATAAAACTAAATATAAAAAAATGAGGTTAAGAGCATGCAAAAAATACTTAGCCTACCAGCACATGTATAGCGATAAAAAGGCGAGCTCGGCGTGCGCTATAACCTAAGGATAGACCATAGCGCAGATTTTCAGCCGCCGCGCCGCCTTACGTATTAAAAAACACGTACAGTACAGTACAGTGTGGTCGTCCACGCCCGGATGTCTAATGGGCCTGGGTTGGGGATGGGAACATTCTCCCGTTCTCCCCGGTAGGATCTCAGCGAGTAATCACCCGCTGGTAATTCATGCACCTTCAATGCTGGGCACCGTTACTGGTATAATAGCGCCCGTATGGCTCACGAGCCCAGGGGATCTGGGTTCGGCTACTTCAGTTCTCCTCCAGGAGCACTTCTCTATCAAGTGATCTCCCGTTGGGGGGCCGAGCGTAAAAAAACACGTCACGTATAATGTAATAATTACAACGTATAAAACATAGATATATATACATACACAAATATACGAAATGCATACATATGCATACAATATGCATACACACATGTATAGACCGCCTCCGTGGTCTAGTGGTAACAAACGTTGCCGTGAACTCGGGAGGTCGTGGGTTCGATAATATGTAGTTTATCAACCATCTAGTTTCCGTAACACAAGCCTCGTAGCTTACCACGGAAACTAGATGTCGCTGTGTGACCTGTCTAGAAATATTTATTATTATTATTATATAATAATGGCAACTTTGCAGTCTTGCATAGTATTTATATTTTTTATTGTACACTAGCACGACATGTGACCTTGATGTGAAACAATCGTTTGCAAATTTTACGAAATACGCAATCATGCAAAAAACCATTCTGAGATACGTCTGATAGTTTTTCCAAATATTATTATTTCTTACCTTTACAGTAGCTAAGCTTCTAGCTATTTGGCTTTAAGGAAAGTATCACTGATCGCAATGTTATGCTAAAGCCACGTATTTTAAGTTTTGCGTTTACTGTCCGGAGCACCTCCCGCTCTTGCTTTGTTTAATTCTTTGCAATTGTCGTTGCATGATCCGGCTGTGGCTCGATCTAGGGTTTAGGAGCACTTAGGGTAATCCTAAAGTCAGATTCCTAAAAAGACAAAATCCTACAAGGACAGTTTCCTATACTAATAACTCTATACTTTAATTTTTTGTACTTATAACTTAAAAAGTACTAGCTACTTCATTCTATTTATTTATAAAATCTTAACTCTAACTTGCTATTTGAATATAAGAAGCTTTAATTTTTTTCTAAAGGCCTTTAAATACTTTTGTAGGTTTTATAGGAATTTGTCATTGACGAGCTTGCCACTTGTCATGATTGGCCGGCAGTAAAGTTGGCTAAATGTGAATCCGCTTATTTATAGGCGTGGTTTCTGACCACCCCGAAAGAGAAACGGTCGTGATGATACTTTTGTCATTGTAGGAATCTGTCCTTTTAGGATTCTGGGTTTATAAAAACAAACGGTTTTGGACAGAATCGTCGAAGGGGCGTTGCGGATAACGTTTAGTATTTGGAGGGCATTATGCAGGTCTGTCATTTCCAGCATTTGTTGAGGCCGTTTGGTGAGTGTCCACTCAATTCTTTTTTCATTTTCACTAACTCTGTAGTATTGTTGTATCTTTTCTAACTCTTTTAACTTATTGTGTTCCTTATCAATTACTAGACGTTTTTAAAACGATGTCTTATCCAAAGTCTTGGTTTAAACACAGTATGTTTAAACCTAAACTCATTTGTGACATTTAATATTTGAATAGTTTTAAATAACTATGTAAGTGGTTTAATACGTAAGCTGTTAGCAAAAGACTAGCAGCTTAGCAGATGTGAAAGGAGTGTATATTTTTACAAGTATATATTTTTTTTTGACCGCCTCCGTGGTCTAGTGGTAACAAACGTTGCCGTGAACTCGGGAGGTCGTGGGTTCGATTCCCACCGGGGGCAAGTTGTACATTGTATAATTTGTCTCGGTCTGGTTTATATGTATAATATGTATATATTTACAAAAAAAAAAGTATAATATGTAGTTTATCAACCATCTAGTTTCCGTAACACAAGCCTCGTAGCTTACCACGGAAACTAGATGGCGCTGTGTGACCTGTCTGGAAATATTTATTTATTTAAAATATTTATTTATTTTCAAGACAAAATTATCCACTATGTATCTTGTCATGTTCATGACAATCCTATTCTCAGTTAAAAATTTAAATAAAACTCCGTAACCTACTTGTACCAGTTACAGGAGCTAGGAAAACTATTATAGTAAAAGCAAGTAGTAAATATTTTAAATAAGGACTTTTGGTAAATCTTAGCAACGTCTATTAATCCAGGCTTAAGTAGTTTAGTTAGCATTATAACTAATCTTTTCTGTTTGTAGTTTGCTGTTTACTAACATAGTTGTTTGAGTTATAAGAATTAACACCCGTATTCTAAAACTTTTGCTCAACGGCTCCTCCACTCAACAATTCCTTCCAGCTGTCAAACGACAAGTGTCAAGAGATTCTAGAGATCGGAATTTTAGTTGTAAACTCTCCAAACCTCGAAAAACATAAATGTTACCGTTTTAAATATTCCCGGTGAGATAAGTTTTTTTTCTGGCAACATTGAAGATTCAGTTTCCGTATTATAAATGTTTATTTTGTCAGAAGTCTTACATGCACTTTCGACATCCTTCTATCTTCGAAATCTATCTCTTTCATTTTAACTCGCGAAAATTATTTTAATTTTGTTACGAAATACGATTTGTATGAGTTTGTCAATTTGTTTAGATGAATATAAGAAATACAATTTAAATTTTAAATAATTTAATTACCAACCAAAAAATATATAAACTCGGCTTAAGGAGGTTTCAATGTTTGTACGATGTACCTTGAGTTTGACAGTTGTATTCCTCGAACCAATGAGATTCCGGAGTTCTTATTTAGTAAATTAATTTACTGTGAATATTATTGGTCAAAAGTGGTGTTGTTTTGTTTAATAATGTGCTACAATGTGAATAATTATGGAAAACGATAAATTGGACTTTAAATATGGGGCACAAGTTGCAGTTAATTTTTTGCGGTTTTCCCGCGCTGTCAACTCCCATATTTTACCCGACGTGTTTGAGCTATGGTGCCGCGAGTGACTCCAAGAAAAGCATCAAATTCTGCAGCATCTGGAATGATGATGACCTCATTAACTCATTAAAAAGAAAGATATATTACGTCAGACTTGGCTGTATGGGCTAGACCCTTTGCCTTCCCTATCATCTCATTCATCATCCATCGGGAGAAGATAACCAAAAAAAAAAAAACAATGAGATTCCGAGGCGTCCCTTCGTTTGACAGCTGGAAGGAATAATTGAGTGGAGGAGCCGTTGAGGAAACGTCTTAGAATACGGGTTTAACTTTGAGTTGTTTTGTTTCTTCAATATCTGACTTCTTTAATTGTGTCTGACAGTTATCTTAACTGTCGATTAGCACAGACACCTACAATTATGTATGATATAAA
The DNA here is from genome assembly GCA_910589645.1 of Tinea semifulvella. Lineage (NCBI taxonomy): Eukaryota > Metazoa > Arthropoda > Insecta > Lepidoptera > Tineidae > Tinea > Tinea semifulvella. The sequence continues at coordinate 6,080,423 of OU342612.1, forward strand.
TGTCCAAATTTACATAATCTGGATTTCTTAAAAAATATATATGTATGAAGCATCCGACTTTACAATTGTTTAAAATGCATAACTTTGCTGATGTTGCTTTTAACGACCTCGCGTTCTTCTTATTAGCACTTTTCTGAATGTGTCTTATTTACCGCCAGTTTCTAAAATAATTGGCTTTTATAATATACTCCAGTATAATGGTAGTCGGCTTGTCACTTTGTTAGTTAAGACAATCACATGCCTTGAAATCAAAACGTAAATCTTTTAATATTTTATTCGTCTTTTGAGAAACAGGAAATTACTCTTTAAAAAAAACGTGTAATCCAACGTACGTGAGGTCCAAGAATGGGAGCAACCGGCATCAGTCTTTACCACTATGCCGGCATAACAAGATGCTTTTTCACACTTCGCTTGTATTATCGACTTTTTAAATAAACCGAAAATTCAATAGGTATCAGTTGATTCTCTAAGCCCCCTTTTGTTGTTTATGGCTTCGTTTAATCATCCACTACGTTATTGTAGCTACATTATTTGATAGGAAACCCGCTCTTATTCCTTTTGATATAAAGCGTAAATGATTAGAGGCCACATTGTTTTAGGTAGCCAAGGAACTTGAGATGACTAATTACTATTAACAGGCAAAAGGGATGTGTGTAATTTAAAACTGGTCAGGTTTTTGCAACAAATTAATCATCATTATCACTCTGTGAGAGACCTTCACTGCTGAATATGTTAAGGATTTATAGACGTATACAATATAAGCCTTAAATAGATAAAAAAAAAATCTCTGGTGCCTACGCGCAATTTTACACGAACATGTGAAGTTTAAGTTTTTGTTTTGTAAATTACCTATGGATATTGTTAGTCAAATGTGGTTTTCTTTTGTTTAATAATGTTCTACATTTATTTGGGTTAATGCCGCTGGTAAGTCGAAGAAAAGCATTAAATTCTATAACATCTGGAATTCGAATCAACATTAACTTATAAAAATTAAAAAATATATTACTACATACAAATGGCTGTATGGGCTAGATCTCTTTGCCTATCACCACATTTATAATTCATCGGGAGAAGTCAAACAACAAAAAAACCTGGGGCTTGTTTGCTTCATCATATAAGGGTCATCGTGCCCAGAATCTACCACATGACTACAGTGTATAGGCCTCCTTTAATAATCCTCCGTATAATAATACACACGTTGTTTTTAAAAGCATCTATCCTCCACCAGAAAATAATTAGAAATAATATCGCGTCCTACAAGTAGACCTCTGCATGTGCACTCTGCCCCTGCAGCTCTGCGTGGGAGGTAGATTTTACGCTATGGTGTCCCAAACCATATCAAAACTTTTATTTTGTAATGTAATTTAGACTTGTACCGCTCTTCTGTTTAACCGACACGATTCTAAATTTAAAAACAGGAAATTTAATTAACTACCGGTTGCACAACGGAGCCACTTCAGACTCTGTATCCTATTTATGACTCGCTTGTGTTTAGAAAAAAACATACTATTTACATTAAACCGTTCAATATATTTATCACTTAAACTTTAGATTTTTGATGTATACCTAATGTAATGGGGTGTATCAGGCAAAGCTTTTTGTAAATGTCGCTAGCAGCAATGGTACCTTGTATTACACCTATATCGCATCATTTTAAAAATGTTTTTGTAGTTTTTTTATTTTTATAACAGAAAAATATATTTTAAATTAACCTTAAACAACTAATTAAGAAAGCGCACACCGTCTTTAAAAAGAAAAAAGGTTTTATTATTAGAACGGCAATTTTGAGATCACCATATCTTTGATTTCGCTTAGAAATGTCGATTTGTACACTTAAAAGCTGCTCATTTCGGCATAATATCAGGAAAATAATAAATTTCGTAATAAAAATACATACAATACACACAATACACAACTGCCTCCGTGGTCTAGCGGTTAAGTCCATGGATTTAGACTCGGAGGTACCGGGTTCGATTCCTGGTCGGGACACAAAAATATTTATTAATGTAAATAAATACATTTAATTAATATTTAATTTATTTGTGATATTTCTCGAGTTTGGTACGCTGGAGACATCGACGAGCTTGCCACTTGTCCAATCATGACTATAGTAAAGTTGGCTAAATGTGAATCCGCTTATAAGCGTGGTTTCTGACCACCCCGAAAGGGAAAAGGTCGTGATGATATTTTACTAAAAATACATGTTTTCTATACAACTGACAGTTATATTAGGTACCATCTATCATGCGCCATTTATCGTGATAAAAAGTTAGTGATACACCCCATTTAATATTACTTGTGTTAACCTTTTAAATGTAAAATGTTGCCATTGTTATAATATTAAAATAAATAATGATAGCAAGAGTTAAAGGTATGTTATTGTTTTTGTTGTTTTTTTTTTTGTTGCTTTTAATTTGGATTACCTTTCCTTTGCTTGTCATGTTTTTTAATATAACTAATAATTCGTTGCTGATGTTTACTGGCGTTATTGTCAAAAAAATTTTGAGAAATGTAGTGTATTACTTGATGATTTTCACTATTATATACCTAATTTTAGACAGAAAAAGCAAAAACATTTAACCGACTTTCCTCTATTTTAGTTCCGTAACTGACAAACAGTAAAAACTTAATACAAAAAAAGTAGTTGAAAATTGCGGATATAACTGCTAAATACAAAACAATATAGTTCTATGTAAAATAGTTACACAAGCGGTACATCTTTATTTGTCTGTACTAAAATCCATTCAAAAATTTAGGACTAATGTCATTTTAGACCTATTTTTGGTTGCAAACATTAATACAAAGTCAATTTAATTTAAAATGGCATTATAAATAAAAATAATGTATGCAATATTGCTATTTCCAAAATTGATTTTTAATATACCTACAGCCTTTAAAATACCTTTTTAGGTGGTTTGTTTATATTTTGTCTCAGAGTTCGATGAATGCTATTTGGCTCTCCTGTATGTACGTACTGTCAAAAACGAACATATATTGTTAAGTCTATTATGTAGATTTATTTAACATTTTTGTAAAATTTATTTCCAGTTAACGAAAAAATATAAATAATTATCTATGTTTTACAATTACTTTTCAAAAAGGTAATAATAATAATACTTTACGATTAAACGTAAACAACAGTCTTGACATGTGATAACGATCGCTATCTTAGCAATTTTAGGCCGCGTTCGTTTTAAGAAATGTTAGCATGAAAATACCACTTTTTTAGCACAAGTCGTTCGTTTAATGAAAATTCTAACATTTGATGCTAATTTCCGTATGTCAGTACCGTGTTGAAAGGAGGGTTATTGATGTTACTTTTTGACAGATGTCAAATTGATCGTTTACAATTTTTATATACTTTATAGTTTTTTATTATATTTGTTAAAAAGGTATATTAAACGATTTTATGTAATAAATTTAAAGACCATAATAATATCACGTGTATTGGATGCCATGGTATGATAAAACATGAACGAAAACACTTGTCAAAAAGTAGCATCACCGCTCGTTTTATTTAAGAAATGTTAGCATTGTTAAAAAAAGTGGTATTTCTTAACAAAAACGACATTTCGCGCTGGTTTATGAAGTTGCTACGAAATGTTGGAAATGCTATAACACGAACGCGGCCTTAGTCGGTCATAAAAAAGTTGACACTTATAAAATCTAAAAAGCTGATCTGGTCTATATCATTAGTTTTAAAGACGGTAAATCAAGCAGCTCCATATAGCACATACCTTATATAGTGGAATCCCTTAAATAACGGATCTGTCAGTGTAAAACGCTATTAAAATTGGTATTGTCGCTCGTATAAAGGTTTCCACTACAGATGACAGCAAAATAACGTAACGATGCGTTCATTTAAAAAAAAAACTAATAAATATTTCTTTTAGTATTCGCCATATTTTTTATTTATTACCTGATGTTTGTTATAAAACTATATTTAATGTAAATATATAATCTTAGTTTAATTAATATAAATGTTGTTTAATATAAATTTGCGGCGGACAATTCAAGTTTCTTATATAACGTTTTCCCAATGATTTTGAAGTTGCAACCCCATGGGTGACCTTTGAAATAGTGGAAAACGCTATATTGACGTAAGGTCGGCTGTGATCGGAGCAACTCGGGCTAAATGTGGTAGTAAATAACAGAATTCACTATTTTGACAATCTAACGTTTGCGGTTAAGTAACAGAATAGGGCTGCTGGTATCGATAACTTTGCGGTCTTTCAAATTCCGTCGCTAAATAGGTTTCGAAAATAGCTAGCTAATTTGACAGATAAATTCGTTTCGATTCCGACATTTTTGTGACTAAAGGTAGGAACCCGCCATAGATTCAAATGGACGCGCCGTTTTAATCGAACTATCCGAATAGACGTGCGTCCACTTATTTAGCAGACTAATGATCGATTGTCCCATAAACCTCAAAGTTTTTAAATATTTCCTAATTGACGCAATCGCTGAGAGCAATAGAAAACAATAGTTTAAAAAAAATATATAAGTGCGAGTAATCCGATGTGTGTGTATCTAATGGGGTGTATCACTAACTTTTTATCACGATAGATGGCGCATGATAGATGGTACCTAATAGTTGCATAGAAAACTTTTATTGTTATTACGAAATTTATTATTTTCTGGATATTATGCAGAAGTGAGCAGCTTTTAAATGTACAAATCGAGATTTCAAAGCGTAATCAAAGGTAATGGTGATCTCAAAATTGCCGTTCTATTAATAAAGCCTTTTTTCTTTTTAAAGGTTAGGTTAGGTTAGGTTAGGCGCTTTCTTTATTAGTCGTTTAAGGTAGGTAACGTTAATTTAAAATACATTTTACTGTAATAAGAATAAAAAAACTACAAAAACATTTAAGAAATAATGCAATAGAGGTGTAAAACAAGGTATCATTGCCGCTAGCGACATCTACAAAAAGCTTTGCCTGATACACCCCATTAAGCGGGTAAACCTATTTTACAATACCTTAATGTTTACATTTTACAATTTTTCTTTCTATTTTTTTAAATATTTCTTTCATTGCACCTATAATACTTCAAATTTGTCCCCAAGGTTTGGCTGTCAGAAAATGTCTACGGGCATTAAGTCCGCCTTTGTACTTCGTGCAATAAAGTTTAATATATATATTTTTTTTTTTTCTAATAATTATATTCCTTTCTTCCTCTTACTAGATGTTAGTTTTATATTCTTCCGTTCTTTTAATATAGTTTTATTATTTCTTTATGTAATTTATTCTATATTTTTGTGTATTATATCTTAGTAAGAAATTAAATGGAATTAGGTTAAGCTTATTAATTTAATCATCTTTATACTATGTACTATCAGACATTAAGTCTGTAATTTCTTCTAAATAAATCATTCCCGCTACCAGTTTCAAAAATGGACGTAGGCAAACAAATTTTGGAATGTGGCCACGCCATTTGGTTGAAAATTCACTACCCTGAATCGCTAAGTTTGCGATAGCTAGCAAATGTCAAGACTGCTGCCCCAGGATTAGAATGTGTTTTACGTTTGTTTAATGAAAATATAATAATAATATTTCAATAAAGGAAATGACTAAAAATAAAATGTTCTTTGTTCTACAAAAAACAAATATTTACATCACAATGGCGTAGTTAGTAAGTACCTACAATACTATTTAAACATAGAATCACTGTTTAGTTACGATTAAAGTAAATTGTGTAAGAAGCAAGAAACTTCTCTTATCTTGGTAATTAGTGGATAGTACACCACTATTTATGCTTTTTTGTTTCATTCAAATTCAAAATTCTTAATTGCATAAACATCTTAACCTAATATAAATAAATAAATAAATATTTTCAGACAGGTCACATAGCGCCATCTAGTTTCCGTGGTAAGCTACAAGGCTTGTGTTACGGAAACTAGATGGTTGATAAACTACATATTATACTTTTTTTTTTGTAAATATATACATATTATACATATAAACACCCAGACCGAGACAAATTATACAATGTACAACTTGCCCCCGGTGGGAATCGAACCCACGACCTCCCGATTTCACGGCAACGTTTGTTACCACTAGACCACGGAGGCGGACATGTAAATATGTTACAACAGTAATAAATTAATATTAACATTTTTATATATTATGATATAGGCTTTGTGATAATGTCTTACTGAGTCTCAGCATGCAATGTAGGTATGACTTAATGTCAGCACCATATATGAGTACATTATGTCAGAGAATTATGTAATGTCAAAACTTAAATCTAAATAGCTATACAATGTCAATATTTCATTTTAGTTTTTTATTTAAGAATTCATTTGTGGAATATAAACGAAACTCGCACAACCAGACGTAAATTACTTTTTTAAATTTAATTGTAGGCAATTCTTGAAGTGTAGTAGGTATTTTATTGTACAATTTTATTGCCATATTATAAGAGTTGTTGTCAAAAACTCTGCTCTTCGGTATGATTTCAGAGATTAGACTGTTAGCGTACCTAGTGTTATACTTATTAAATATTGTTGAGCTTTTAATGAATAGTTCAGGGTGTTGTTTAAGAAACCTCCGTGGTCTAGTGGTAACAAACGTTGCCGTGAACTCGGGAGGTCGTGGGTTCGATTCCCACCGGGGGCAAGTTGTACATTTGTATAATTTGTCTCGGTCTGGGTGTTTATATATATAATATGTATATATTTACAAAAAAAAAAAAAAAAAGTATAATATGTAGTTTATCAACCATCTAGTTTCCGTAACACAAGCTTCGCAGCTTACCACGGAAACTAGATGGCGCTGTGTGACCTGTCTGGAAATATTTATATTTATATTTATAAACCAGGAAACCAGGGAGGGTCAACAATTTTAGCTGTTTAAAGAGGGGTTTACATGATTCAAATGGTGGAACCCCACAAATTGCGCGAATACATTTTTTTTGAGCAATGAATGCTTGCTTTATTTCGGTACTATTTCCCCACAGAACAAGACCATACCTTAAAGTAGATACTATAGATAGATGATACTAAGATCATTATTGAACTAATATATTTTAACTTCAAGAAATCTTAGACACACTTTGTTTGAAGACATAACTCTTCGGATCCTCCTCCTCCTTAGTCGGTACCCCACTGATGGGGATCGTGACTCCATCGCAATCGCAGCCCATCCACCAGCCGACTCCAACGGTTTCGGTCCTCGGTGTATCGATATCGATGGCCTGGTGTACAGGGATGTTCAGTGTGTAAATAATATCTTAATACAAAAATAAGAGACTAAGACTACTAAATAATATATTCAATAAGGAGTATACAATAAGGAGGGTATACAATAAGGAGGGTATACAATAAGGAGGGTATACAATAAGGAGGGTATACAATAAGGGCCTACGCGAAAACGAAATAAAACGGATTAATGCTCTAGAAATGTGGTGTTGGCGGAGAATGTTGGGCATATCGTGGACGGAGTTTCGGACCAACAATTCCATCCTGGAGGAACTAGAGATAGGACAGCGCCTTTCCTCAATCGTACAATCACGCATTCTCAATTTCTTTGGACACATCAATTGAGCGCCTTGCATATATAGTTCAGGGAAAAGTCGATGGCAAGAGGATGCGTGGTAGGTCTCCGATGAGATGGACTGACCAGGTTAAAGCAGCAATGGATCACCCCCTACATGAGTGCTCCAGGAAGGCTGCAGTTCGAGATGAGTGGCGACGGCTTGTTAAGCGTGCCACTGACACTCAAGTGACGACCACGACCACTCTGCCAAGAGTGTAGCGACTAAGAAGAATACAATAAGGAGTGTATACAATAAGGGGTGTATACAATAAGGATGGTATACAATAAGGGGGGTATACAATAAGGATGGTATACAATTAGAATTACTAGGCGGCGCCACTTTCTATATACTCATAGTTTTGCAATGGGGTGTATCAGGCAAAGCTTTTTGTAGATGTCGCTAGCGGCAATGGTACCTTGTTTACACCTTTTGACGCATCATTTTTTAAATGTTTTTGTAGTTTTTTAATTTTATAACAGAAAAATGTATTTTAAATTAACGTTACTAACCTTAAAATACGAATTAAGAAAGCGAACACCGTCTTTAAAAAGAAAAAAGGTTGAATTAATAGAACGGCAATTTTGAGATCACCATATCTTTGATTCCGCTTGGGAATCTCGATTTGTACACTTAAAAGCTGCTCACTTCTGCATAATATCCAGAAAATAATACCATAAAATAACCTTTTGACGTATCATTTTTTAAATTTTTTGTAGTTTTTATTTTTATAACAGAAAAATGTATTTTAAATTAACGTTACTAACCTTAAAATACGAATTAAGAAAGCGAACACCGTCTTTAAAAAGAAAAAAGGTTGAATTAATAGAACGGCAATTTTGAGATCACCATATCTTTGATTCCGCTTGGAAATATGGATTTGTACACTTAAAACATACATACGACATAATATCCAGAAAATAATAAATTTCGTAATAAAAATACAAGTTTTCTATACAACTGAGAGTTATATAAGGTACCAACTATCATGCGCCATCTATCGTGATAAAAAGTTAGTGATACACCTCATTGCTTGTTCTAGTTTTCCATCCCCTGTTTTTCGTTGTCAAATATAATTTAGAGAGAAACCTGAAGCCTCCGTCTAAAAATTATATTTATTCGTCAGATAAGACTTTGCTGTGTCGTAAAGACAAAATATTGTGTCTAACTGTTCCTATTATTACCACTTCTGTCATTTACTTGATGATTATTACAGTTTATCGTCATAGACATGGACTAATAATCATATCATGTTGAACGTGTGCAGTTTAATACAACGGTAGGAACGCACCCTAACTGTACTATTTGTACTAGCTTACTTTAAAATCTAAACACTACCTTATCGTTGTTCTAGATAAGAACGAACCGGGTCGATTTCTCGGCGAGGGCGTGTCGTTTCGGGCCAAACTTATCGGAGTCCTCGAAGTGCCCGAGGCCCGGGGAGACCGAATGTGCCAAGAGGCCCTGGCTGACCTGAAGATAGCCATCAGAGCCGCGGGCGAGCACAAACAAAGGATACAAGTTCATGTTGCTATCGACGGGTTAAGACTTAGGGATGATAAGACTGGGGTAAGATAATAATTTTTAACCCTTCAATTTTCAAACAATTATGCGCAAAAGATCTGCGTCTATGCTATGTCGCATGAGAACCAGTACCAACAGGCTCATAAAAGGCCGGTAGCATTTGGTTAAACAGTGGTGTATTTTATTTGTTCACGTCTATAAGATTTTTTTGTTTATTGTTTTCCAGGATTCCCTATACCACCACCCCGTGCATAAGATCTCATTCATCGCGCAGGACATGACAGATTCCCGCGCTTTTGGCTACATATTCGGCTCCCCCGACACTGGACATAGATTCTTTGGCATTAAGACTGATAAAGCAGCTAGTCAAGTAAGTGACAAAAATGTACCAGGTATTGTAATCTCATAGGTACTGATAACTAAATTTAAAAGGTTATTAATTGATCGTTGTGGTGCAGTTCTGTATTTGTTTTATTTTGTAAATCTGATATAGCTGAGTTTTCCTTGCAGTTTCCTTTCTCAGTCAGATTAAACATTAACAGGTCACTGGACTGGCTAAGCTGCTGGTTTTCTGCTAACAGCTTACTTATTGGACCACTTTGCTGCTTAGTCTTCTACTAGCAGGAGTAGAATCATTCAAAATAATTAAATTAATGACGTTTCATAAATGCCTGTAATAGGTTTACGTGAATAAAGATATTTTGACTTTGACATATACAACTTTCTCTACAAAACTTCATTTCTTTACAGACCATAGAATAAAGTCCTAGGCCGCGTTCGTTTTAAGAAATGTTAGCATGAAAATACCACTTTTTTTTAGCACAAGTCGTTCGTTTAATGAAAATTCTAACATTTGATGCTAATTTCGTATGTCAGTACCGTGTTGAAAGGAGGGTTATTGATGTTACTTTTTGACAGATGTCAAATGGTTTGTTTACCATTTTTATATACTTTATAGTTTTCTATTATATTTGTTAAAAAGGTATTTTAAACGATTTTATGTAATAAATTCAAAGACCATAATCAATCACGTGTGTTGCATGCCATGGTATGATAAAACATGAACGAAAACACTTGTCAAAAAGTAGCATCACCGCTCGTTTTATTTAAAAAATGTTAGCATTGTTAAAAAAAGTGGTATTTCTTAACAAAAACGACATTTTGTGCTGGTTTATGAAGTTGCTACGAGATGTTGGAAATGCTATAAAACGAACGCGGCCCTAGACTACATATTTTGGAAGAATTTAGCTTATTCTCAGATGGGTTTTTGTGGAATTTTATTTGTCAAATTCTTAACGACTTTACAAGTTGGTATTAATAAAACCGGGACCGAGAGTCAAACGTGCTCCCCGAGGCACGTGAATGTTGGTGTTGTAATCTATGATAAGTAAAGAAAGCATTTTTCATTGGTAATAATAATAATAAAATTCTTTATTGCACATGCTTTACAACTGCCTCCGTAGTCTAGCGGTTAAGTCCGTGAATTAAGACTCGGAGGTACCGGGTTCGATACCTGGTTGGGACACAAAAATATTTATTAATGTAACTAAATACATTTAATTAATATTTAAATTATTTGTGATATTTCTCGTGTTTGGTACGCTGGAGACATCGACGAGCTTGCCACTTGCATGATTGGCCTATAGTAAAGTTGGCTAAATGTGAATCCGCTTATTTATAAGCGTGGTTTCTGACCACCCCGAAAGGGAAACGGTCGTGATGATACTTTACTTTTACTTTTACATGCATTACAGCCCCTAGAACACAGCGTCTTAGACCTCCACTGCTGGAGATGGGCCTTCCAGAACATATATCTGGAGAATTTGGCCTACACTCGCCACGCTGCAGCCAGACGGCTTGGCGAGGATATGATGTCAATTAACAATAAACAATTTATTAATGATTCCACAAGTTGGTATTAGTGGAACCGGGACCAACGGCTTAACGTGCTCTCCGAGGCACGGGAACGGTGGTGTTGTAAATCAATGACAAATGTACGTAAGAAAAGTGTATTTTTCATTGGTACATGTCGGGTGGGTTTGGACCGACCTTTGTAGGATTTAAGGAACGCGTTCTTACAACCGAGCCACCACCGCGCATTAATTATACAAAATTAAATGAAGTACATAGGCGAGCTTAATACCTTGTAGGTATTCTCTAACAGCTTTGGGAGAACGACATAAGAAATTGTGGGGTGCAGAGTTAGGAGGAGAGAATAAATATTAAACTAAATGCAAAGGTTGCTATACCTTTCACTGGGTATATCATATGTCATATTAAAAAGTATTAGTATTATCATCACGACCATTTTCCCTTTCGGGGTGGTCAGAAAACCACGCTTATAAATAAGCAGATTCACATTTAGCCAACTTGACAAGTGGCAAGCAGCGTACCAAACTCGAGAAATATCACAAATAAATTAAATATTAATTAAATGTATTTATTTACATTAATAAATATTTGTGTGTCCCGAACAGGAATCGAACCCGGTACCTCCGAGTCTAAATCCACGGACTTAACCGCTAGACCACGGAGGCAGTTATATTAAAAAGTAATGAAATAAATAAATATAATAATAATAATAATAAATAATAAATATTTCCAGACAGGTTACACAGCGCCATCTAATTTCCGTGGTAAGCAACGAGGCTTGTGTTACGGAAACTAGATGGTTGATAAACTACATATTATACTTTTTTTTTTTGTAAATATATATACATATTATACATATAAACACCCAGACCGAGACAAATTATACAATGTACAACTTGCCCGTGGTGGGAATCGAACCCACGACCTCCCGAGTTCACGGCAACGTTTGTTACCACTAGACCACGGAGGCGGTCGAATATAAATTAACATGTCAGTTACATAAACAAAATATACATTTATAAACATACATAAATAATATATTATTATAATAAATTGGTACATGGCGGTCTTCGAACCAACCTTTTTAGGCGTTAAGGAAAAGCATTTTTTTCAACCGAGCCACCACCACTTCTATATCATTTATTTATCACCGTAGGGACCGTCTGGAACACTTGGTTAATTCAATTTATAATACTCTGTAACTAATATTAGTTACCTACAGTAAACGAGATAACACAATCATGGTCAGACAGCTTAATACGAAACAGCACGACAAAAACCAGAAACAGCCCAAACTATCAATACAATTATGGAAGAGCCATATTGAATGCTAAATAATCAATTACAGAAAATAAAATAAAATTTTAAAGATTAAAAGTATAAAGATTTTCCTTTCACACAATTCTGACAACCCAATTATATTTTTGTGCGATTTAATCAGTTTTAATCGGATTATGCCAAAATGTTTTATTTATACTAATATTTGTGTAGCTGATATGTTTGACAAGATAAAATATTGTCCTTACGTATAATCATAGCTCGATATTTATTGAATATATTAGAACTCAGGCGGCAACCCTACTCAGGCGGCAACCCTTCTCATATATATTTTATTCTTATTATACTATATATAGAAAGTAAAGTATCATCACGACCGTTTCCCTTTCGGGGTGGTCAGAAACCACGCTTATAAATAAGCGGATTCACATTTAGCCAACTTTACTATAGGCCAATCATGACAAGTGGCAAGCTCGTCGATGTCTCCAGCGTACCAAACTCGAGAAATATCACAAATAAATTAAATATTATATTCTTTATTCTTTATTCTTAGTGTATCACCGTACATTCCCACCGGAATTTGGTTAAGTCAATATAATTTAAACAAAATTGTACACAATATATATTTAACGTTAAAATATCTGTCTTGCCTGGAGAGTGCAATGTGAAGACAAGGAACAGAACTGGTAGTGACATAGGAACATCAACACAATAACAATAAAATAACCAAAAATATAGGTACCTATATTAAATATAAATATCTACAAAAATATATATATATATTATTACATACCTACTTAACTAATTAAATTAATTTATTTACATTAATAAATATTTTTGTGTCAGACTAAATCCACGGACTTAACCGCTAGACCACGGAGGCATTACCTATAAGAATAACCTTCGATATGTTATTGATCCTCTCAGAAACCCAGTTTATACTGTTGATTTATGTCAAGAACGTGCTACATCGTTATTGCCTCCAATTATAATCTGTATAAATATTTAATTTATGAGGTTATGTATGTCTGCCGTGAAAGTACTTTATGGTAACAATGTTATTTTTAGAGCACATTTCTACATAGAAAGACTAATGAGAACTTATAAGACACTCTCTGTGTTACGGCTATAAGCTAACCGGGTGGCTATAACTAAATGCTCCCCAGTCGGTAGCAGTTGGTTAATTATTATTTTTTTGTTCTCTTCTCCCGATGGATGATGAATGAGATGAAAGGGAAGGCAAAGGGTCTAGCCCATACAGCCAAGTCAGACGTAATATATCTTTCTTATTCATGAGTTAATGAGGTCATCATCAAATTCCAGATGCTGCAGAATTTGATGCTTTACTTGGAGTCACTCGCGGCATTATAGCCCAAACACGTCGGGTAAAATATGGGAGTTGACAGCGCGGGAAAACCGTAAAAAATTAACTGCAACTTGTGCCCCATATTTAAAGTCCAATTTATCGTTTTCCATAATTATTCACATCGTACCACATTATTAAACCAAACAACACCACTTTTGACCAATAATATCCCTAGTAAATTAATTTACAAAACAAAAACTTGCACTTGACATGTCCACGCAAAATGGCGCGAAGGACTCTCTAGCAGTTGGTTAAACTTAGGTGTATCCTATTTATTTACGGCTAATACTAAGTGTTGTTGCATTCTACTGAAACTACACGCCTAGTTTTAACCACTTAGTATTGGCTTGTAGTAGTTTGTACCACTGCAACTGGCTACACCTAGTATTAGCTGTGAACAAGTAACAACTGCAGGAATATATATAATAAATCTGGGGAATTTGGCCTACACTCGCCACGCTGCAGTGTTTCACCTAGAACATCCTAGCTGGACAAAATCAATAACAAATTTCTAAAAAAAGACATTTTATGTCGTTATAAGAGAATTGTCGTTAAATTGAGATGGAATCATTGTATGGAATACAAGCTTAACCAATCAAAGCCAATTGATTTCGACGCTTTAGGGAGTTTGTCGGTAAATCGTGTGACGTTACATGGAGTTTACACTGTATGTGATAGCTGCAACCTGTTAGTAACTAACCGGGACAGAGGGCTAGAACGGTGGTGTAATAAACTGTCTGACGAAGAAGATACCAAAGAAATACAACAGGTTGTTTTCGCATGTTGATTTATTCAATCTGTCAAAAATACAAGTTAAATCTAAAATATTGGACTCTATACAATAGTGCACATACACATACACACCTACATCCATTTTCATACACCAACATACTTCTACACACATCATTCCAACTCAGTACATTTTTATTTTATATTTAGAGTGAGCATTTTGTTTTTAATAATGTTTTTTATAAGTTTAGTAAGGAAAAGGTAATTTCATAAATTGCTATGTGGGTAGATATAAGTTTAACTGTTTATATAAGAAAGTCAATAATGCTGTGAAATGAAATAAATAAATAAATAATTCTATGACAAATGTACGTTAGAAAAGTATTTCACATAGAAATTAACTTTTTTGGATTGCAACGCGTTCTTACAGCCAAGTCACCACCATTCCGAATAAAATTATAATGATGTATTTAATTTTCAGGTAGTTATAGCAATGCGCGATCTCTTCCAAGTGGTATTTGAGTTGAAGAAGAAAGAGATAGAGTTAGCAAAAAAGCAGCTCGAATGCAAGAACGCCATCTGTGTTAATAGTAGACATACCAACACTGAAGTAACCAGACTTAATAAGGTAATTCTCAATATTTTCTGTTTTTATTTTGAACATTTTTTTTTAATAACATGCATCACCGACCATTTTTTTTCGATCCAAGTTATTAGGGCTTTACTTTGGATACCTGCTGAAATTCGCGGCGAACGAGTGCCTTCACTCCGTAGCCACGACTCAGACTTAGCTGTTAAGGCAGGTAGGGCCAACAGTGAAAGAGAGACGGTTTATAGGGTTTTAGTCCGTAGGCGCCTTGGGGTCTCTTTATGAGGCCTCACGGTGAGTCGGGCATGCGACCTCCCGCGGTGGCCCTTCAGGCTGGGTTCGTATCATTGATGATTTAACGACTTCCTTCTTTAAAAAAAAAATAACCTGCTGAAAAATAATAGATTAATTCTGTGTAATAGATTCCGTTCCGAGTCGTGCATAAACTGTATTGCCAAAACTATGTGACGTCACAAATGATTTCATTATTCTTGCTGAGACTATTTGCGATATCGAGGAATATCTGAGCACTGTCAGTTGTTTGTCATTAATGTCATTTTGTCATGCGGCATTTTTAAAGGGGTAAATAAATAAAAAATGACTGTAACACTGCAAGTAGCTAAGGCTTGTTTCAAGCGGTGTTATGTTTTTATAAATATCACCATACAATATTAGTCCTTGAAAGTAAAAATTGGCATGTGACATCATTGCAAATGGCACATACTTTCAACGAGAACAACAAAAAGGTGGTAGGCGGATTGTGGTAATTTGCCCAGTCTGCCGGGGCGGGGAAGTATCCACCGTTCGTGCCGATAAACCCAGTAAAGTGTATCTGGATCAGGCTAGAATTGTCGTCAAGCTGGCATAGTGTTTAGAGACTGATGTCAGTCACAAGTGTCTGATTCCAGTTTCTAACATTCATGGACCTTGCGTGCCACTTACCACTTAATTACTTAAGACTTAATATTATCATTTGGTAGTTACCCAGAAAGTTCACACACTTTCTGGTTTTCTTTTACAAGTTAAGTTATGCCTGTATTATGCCCCACGATTCTAAAGCAACCACTATTTATTAACTATTTCAGACTACAACAGTAATATCAGACAGTAGTTCTGCAAAGCCTACCGATGTTGGTCCTGAAGGGGGAGTCGCGGAGTTAGTAGATCTAGAACAAGAGTTGAGCTCTTTAAGACGAGGTCTGACACTTGTGGAGGGACTCACACCTTCTGCAGACCCGTTTGGAGACTCCTTTATAGTTCCCCCTCAAACTAGTAAGGTAAAGTATTGACTTACTTAACTAAACACAGTTGAAGACGGTTATAACAAGTTAGAAGATCTAAAACAATAGTCAAACTCTTCAAGACGAGGTCTGACACTTGTAGAGGGGCTCACACCTTCTGCAGACCCGTTTGGAGACTTCTATATAGTTTTCCCTCAAACTCGTAAGGTAATGTATTGACTTACCTAACTAAACACAGTTTTAGAAGGTTCTAACAAGTTAGAAGATCTTAAACAATAGTCAAACTCTTCAAGACAAGGTCTGGCACTTGTGGAGGGACTCACACCTTCTGCAGACCCGTTTGGAGACTTCTATATAGTTTTCCCTCAAACTCGTAAGGTAATGTATTGACTTACCTAACTAAACACAGTTTTAGAAGGTTCTAACAAGTTAGAAGATCTTAAACAATAGTCAAACTCTTCAAAACAAGGTCTGGCACTTGTGGAGGGACTCACACCTTCTGCAGACCCGTTTGGAGACTTCTATATAGTTTTCCCTCAAACTCGTAAGGTAATGTATTGAATTACCTAACTAAACACAGTTTTAGAAGGTTCTAACAAGTTAGAAGATCTTAAACAATAGTCAAACTCTTCAAGACGAGGTCTGACACTTGTGGAGGGACTCACACCTTCTGCAGACCCGTTTGGAGACTCCTTTATAGTTCCCCCTCAAACTAGTAAGGTAAAGTATTGACTTACTTAACTAAACACAGTTGAAGACGGTTATAACAAGTTAGAAGATCTAAAACAATAGTCAAACTCTTCAAGACGAGGTCTGACACTTGTAGAGGGGCTCACACCTTCTGCAGACCCGTTTGGAGACTTCTATATAGTTTTCCCTCAAACTCGTAAGGTAATGTATTGACTTACCTAACTAAACACAGTTTTAGAAGGTTCTAACAAGTTAGAAGATCTTAAACAATAGTCAAACTCTTCAAGACAAGGTCTGGCACTTGTAGAGGGGCTCACACCTTCTGCAGACCCGTTTGGAGACTTCTATATAGTTTTCCCTCAAAATCGTAAGGTAATGTATTGACTTACCTAACTAAACACAGTTTTAGAAGGTTCTAACAAGTTAGAAGATCTTAAACAATAGTCAAACTCTTCAAGACAAGGTCTGGCACTTGTGGAGGGACTCACACCTTCTGCAGACCCGTTTGGAGACTTCTATATAGTTTTCCCTCAAACTCGTAAGGTAATGTATTGACTTACCTAACTAAACACAGTTTTAGAAGGTTCTAACAAGTTAGAAGATCTTAAACAATAGTCAAACTCTTCAAGACAAGGTCTGGCACTTGTAGAGGGGCTCACACCTTCTGCAGACCCGTTTGGAGACTTCTATATAGTTTTCCCTCAAACTCGTAAGGTAATGTATTGACTTACCTAACTAAACACAGTTTTAGAAGGTTCTAACAATTTAGAAGATCTTAAACAATAGTCAAACTCTTCAAGACAAGGTCTGGCACTTGTAGAGGGGCTCACACCTTCTGCAGACCCGTTTGGAGACTTCTATATAGTTTTCCCTCAAACTCGTAAGGTAATGTATTGACTTACCTAACTAAACACAGTTTTAGAAGGTTCTAACAAGTTAGAAGATCTTAAACAATAGTCAAACTCTTCAAGACAAGGTCTGGCACTTGTGGAGGGACTCACACCTTCTGCAGACCCGTTTGGAGACTTCTATATAGTTTTCCCTCAAACTCGTAAGGTAATGTATTGACTTACCTAATTAAACACAGTTTTAGAAGGTTCTAACAAGTTAGAAGATCTTAAACAATAGTCAAACTCTTCAAGACAAGGTCTGGCACTTGTGGAGGGGCTCACACCTTCTGCAGACCCGTTTGGAGACTTCTATATAGTTTTCCCTCAAACTCGTAAGGTAATGTATTGACTTACCTAACTAAACACAGTTTTAGAAGGTTCTAACAAGTTAGAAGATCTTAAACAATAGTCAAACTCTTCAAGACAAGGTCTGGCACTTGTGGAGGGACTCACACCTTCTGCAGACCCGTTTGGAGACTTCTATATAGTTTTCCCTCAAACTCGTAAGGTAATGTATTGACTTACCTAACTAAACACAGTTTTAGAAGGTTCTAACAAGTTAGAAGATCTTAAACAATAGTCAAACTCTTCAAGACAAGGTCTGACACTTGTGGAGGGATTCACACCTTCTGGAGGTCCGTTTGGAGACTCCTTTATAGTTCTTCCTCAAACTAGTAAAGTAAAGTCTTAAATTGATCAACTAAACACAATTCTAGAAGGTTTTAAGAAGTTAGTCGATCTAGAACAATAGTTAAACTCTTCAAGACGAGGTCTGACACTTGTGGAGGGTTTCACACCTTCTGGAGGTCCGTTTGGAGACTCCTTTATACACACATCAAAAAAGTCTAGGGATCAAGCATGTTTATGCGGATTTCTTGTGATTGAGATGTGGCTTTGTAATAAATTTATGATTTTATAAATTTATATGGATCCTTTTTGGTGCATTTCATAATTTAAAACAGGAACTGTCAATCAAATTCGAGTAAAAGATGAAAATCAGCTGTCAATATTTTCCCTATAAAAACATAAGACGCATTGAAGACATTATTAGTGCTACTGTTTCCCTACTACTGATTAAAACCAACGTTATTATGGAGCGGCGACGTCATTTAAGCAGGGAAGAAATGATCAGAGCCGTGGGAATGATAGAAGCTGGTTCCCGGCAACGTACTGTGGCTTTAGCTCTGAATACAAGTCAGAGTGTTATCAGTCGACTTTGGACACGTTACCGAACCACTGGTACCGTGGCTGAGCGCCATGGAGGACGGTATCGCTGCACCACACGGAGACAAGACCGATACATTCAAATCACAGCTCGAAGAACTCCAACAATAACCGCCATGATGTTAGCCGTGAGCCTTCATCGCTCTTCAGGGAACTTAATTAGCGACCAAACAGTCAGAAACCGCTTGCATGAAGTGAACCTTCATTCCCGAAGACCGCTACGGGTACCACCTATAGCAATGCACAATCGTAGGACTCGATATCAATGGGCTCTTGAACACAGAAATTGGACAGAAGAACAATGGCGTTTCGTGTGCTTTTCTGATGAGTCTCGTTTTGGTATGAGGCCGGATACAAGACGTATACGACACTGGAGAACCCCTGGACGCCAACAGCGATTAAAATCCTGCCAGGAAGTCCATCCTTATAGTGGTGGAACCATCATGGTATGGGCGGGTATTTCGATCGGCGGAAGAACTGAGTTGATTTGGATCAGAGGCAACCTCAACGCTCAAATTTATGCTGAGACGGTTGTATCAGACGTCATCGTTCCTCTACAAGTGCATATCGGTCCCTTATTTCAGTTAATGCATGATAATGCACGACCGCACACCGCAAGAGTTGTAAGACAGACTCTCGCCGCAGCTAACATCAATGTCCTGCCCTGGCCTGCTCAGTCGCCAGACTTGAACCCGATTGAGCATGCATGGGATATTCTTCAGAGAAGAGCTCTGCCGAATATGGAGGGTATCCAGTCGCAAGAAGACCTTTTTTTGTTGTTGCAACGAACATGGGCGGCCATTCCACAGCGTGATTTGGATGAACTCATTTTGAGTATGCCAAACCGATGTTCTTGTGTTGTTAGTGTTCGCGGTAGAAACACGGATTATTAATTGTTTAAGTTACCCAATAAAATTAAAAAAAAAACTGTTATTTCAGTCTTTTTTTCGAACTTTAATGTTAGTGGTTCAAATGTCAAAAATCCCTTTATTAGGAAAATGGCAATTTTTTTTACTAATGCAAAGGTGACTTGGTTTATCGTTACTGTAGACAAACGAAAACATTTTATTTGATCAATCCTTAAAGAAAATTTTAATGAATATCAATCAGGAGAAAAGTTATTGCAAAAATATATGTTGATCCCTAGACACTTTTGATGTGTGTAGTTCTTCCTCAAACTAGTAAAGTAAAGTCTTAAATTGATCAACTAAACACAATTCTAGAAGGTTTTAAGAAGTTAGTCGATCTAGAACAATAGTTAAACTCTTCAAGACGAGGTCTGACACTTGTGGAGGGTTTCACACAATCTGCAGACCCATTTGGAGACTCCCTTTATAGTTCTTCCTCAAACTAGTAAAGTAAAGTCTTAAATTGATCAACTAAACACAGTTCTAGAAGGTTTTAAGAAGTTAGTCGATCTAGAACAATAGTTAAACTCTTCAAGACGAGGTCTGACACTTGTGGAGGGTTTCACACAATCTGCAGACCCATTTGGAGACTCCCTTTATAGTTCTTTCTCAAACTAGTAAGATAAAGTCTTAAATTGATCAGATAAGAGTACGAGATACAACGCCATAATTGCCAGGAACTTGATTGTCAACACGACTAATGCCTGCTTATTGCTCCATGATTTGATGCTTCTTTTGAAGATAGTGCCTAAAAACTCAAGTTTTTCGCTTTTGTTCCATTCCTGGCAAAATTGATCATGAAGCAAAAAGCGGGCACCAGTCGCACGAATTCCTGGCAATTATGGCGTTGTATCTGGTACTCCTATTTTTCAAAAACTGGAAGGACGTCGGAATTATTCTACATGGAAGTTTGCAATGGAAATGTACCTAATTGATTGTGATCTGTGGGACTATGTTATTAATCCCGCAATACATGCACGGACTACAGAAGATTATAAGAAGGATGCTAAGGCAGTTCTGACAATACAAAATAAAAAGAATATGTGGGGCTTATCATTAGAAAAGAGTTTCTATATAAGCACAAAATCCAACACTAAACACAGTTCTAGAAGGTTCTAAGAACTTAGTAGATCTGAAATAATAGTTAACTCTTCAAGATGAGGTCTGACACTTGTGGAGACATTCACACCTTCTGGAGGTCCGTTTGGAGACTCCTTTATAGTTCCCTCAAACTAGTAAGTTAACGTCTTTAATTGATAATCTATAAAGAATGGGAAATTTTTTAGCATTCCATAGATTATCCGTGCATGCCAGGTCCATCATGCGTTGGAAAGAGAGAAGAGGAGAGTGGTGTCTCAGGCTTGCGACGGACTATAGGCTTGTTTTTTGTGCAACAAGACGCTCACCATCCACCATTCTACTCCTCTCCCTACCCAACCAAATACTGTATGTATGATAACATTAATGTCGTCTTGGAAGCTCGTTTCATAAATGTATCTCCTGCAGACCTGCTTAGGCCCAATTCTTTTAGTAAGTGGTGCAAAGATTTTTGCTGGAATTCCTCTCGCACAAACTTCCACTGCGTAAAGTCTTGAATCCGTTTCTGATTATTTCTTCTTGCAACATTTGTTCGACTTTGGTCTTTTTGGAATATTCGATTATTGATCTCTAAAATTTCGGTAATTGAATATCCTAGAAAGCTGATTGACTACACTTCTTACAAAGCTTAACAACGTATTAATCAATCAAATCAAAATCAAATTAAATCATTTATTTCCTTTGGTTGTCACAACAATCAAACTTGGATATTGTCAATACATTTTTTCTCCATAGTTTATTATCATGTAGATTATAAAATAACCAGCAGCTGGTGGACCCATCATGAGAGTAGAGTATCATCACGACCGTTTCCCTTTCGGGGTGGTCAGAAACCACGCTTAAAGAAGCGAATTCACATTTAGCCAACTTTACTGACGGCCAATCATGACAAGTGGCAAGCTCGACCCATCATCTTCGACTAAAACACTGTTGCCATAAACAAGTTTTTGCTTAAAACTAGGTAGTTAAAATTAATTCGTGGCTGTAAAAAGGCCGTGTCAGCTTATAGACTAAAATAAATTACACATGTTAGGTTAATAAATTAATTCGTAGCTCTAAAGAGGCTGTGTCAGCTTACAATCTAAATATACAAAAAAAATGTATTAAACTACAATATTTATGTCAATAAATGTAAATTCGTGGCTGTAAATAGCACTAGTTTAAATTGATTTTGATGCCATTTCAGGCTGGTCTCCTTCCACCTCCCCCTTCCGGTACTACCTCCCGCGGTCGGTCCACTCCGGCCAGCTCCACCCCCGCCACCGCCACCTCCACCCCTCGCGCGCCCATCTTCAGTCCCAACAAGGTGAAGTCAGTCAACGCATCACTCACCTTCGAACTCTCATCGGTCACCCACGACTATCCGGAGCCGTCGCCACCGTTTATGGAAAATTTGACGGAGCCGGTAAGTTGAATAATTGCAGTTACTGCTGAAGATAAAGCTTTCTGAAGATATTTATGGTGAATGTTACGCTGACCAACATCCCTATTTAGTTACTTAAGCGCAAACGTTAAATAATGGAATCCGTTAATTATATACATATATCACGCTATTAAGGTTGATATTTGCACGGCCGCTGTCAAGGTCGAGCCCTTATAGAGTTGAGAATTGAATATATTTTGTAATTATGACGCATTCTTTGACGTAAATAACAAAATCCACTAATAACGTTTGCGATTAACAGAATAGGGCTGCTGTCTAGTTAGTTATTTTTTTTCGTTTTTAATATAGAACAAAAGCTAAACTCTTTGAAATTAAATGAAATTAAATATTTATTTGTGATTGTAAGTAAAGTATCATCACGACCGTTTCCCTTTCGGGGTGGTCAGAAACCACGCTCATAAATAAGCGGATTCACATTTAGCCAACTTTACCATAGGCCAATCATGACAAGTGGCAAGCTCGTCGATGTCTCCAGCGTACCAAATTCGAGAAATAACACAAATGAATTAAATATTAATTCGATGTATTTATTTACATTAATAAATATTTTTGTGTTCCGACCAGGAATCGAACCCGGTACCTCCGAGTCTAAATCCACGGACTTAACGTGTCTAGCACCACGGAGGCAGTCTTTGGGATTGTATGATTACAATTAAAGATGAACCATATATTTTTCCGTGCAACAATCTACCTTAAGAGGCGTACAAATAATAATTTGAGTCCTAACACTAATTAACAATTATTCTAAAACTACGGCTAAAACAAATAATTTATTTACATACATTAATTAATCTTATATAGGTTCATTACATATGTCAATCTTATATAATATAAATAAATGTCAAAATAATACACCTAGATAAGAAAAAGATATGTAATTTATTTGTCATATTCCTCGAGTTTGGTACGCTGGAGACATCGACGAGCTTGCCACTTGTCATTATTGGCCTATAGTAAAGTTGTGAATCAGCTTCTTTAAAAGCTTGGTTTCTGACCACCCCGAAAGGGAAACGGTCGTGATAATACTTTACTTTTTTTAAATTATTATTATGTTTTACTGTATTATTTCAGATCTCATCCATGCCATACACAACTACCACATCACTGTATGATGTATTTACAGAGTTAGATCCACTTGGTACAGGAAGGAGTAAACCTTACGTAGATAAGAAATTATTCTTCCAAGAACTTAAAAACCCGCCAAAAAAGGTCCTGAAAGATCTAGTTCCAACCACAATCAGCTCAAATCTACTCCCAGACATATTACCAATAGTAACTACGACAGTAGAAACTGTGAAAGGGGATCAAACTTTCAGTGCGACAACAATAACTTCAGTTCCTCGTCAATCTGGTGGTTCAGTTAGTATAGCTAAACCGACTAATTCAAGTTTCACAGCGCCGATCTTTGCTTCGGATCCGTTCGCTGAAACCGATCCGTTTGACAGTGCGGATCCGTTTTCGGATACTTTCAAAGATGATCCGTTTGTGAATAGTGTCGTTGAAGTCGCGAAACAAAATACATTGTCCAATGATGCTATAAGAAGGAAATTGAAGGACTATGGGATTAGGAATGAAGAAAAAAGTGATGTGAAGAATGTGTTTAATGGACCTCTGCAAGTGTCGTTGCCTCCTGAACCAACGCCCAAATCGCCAAGACTGCAAAGACAAGTAAGGCAATACAAATATGTTCTTAGATGGTTTCATAATAAGAATAATGTATTTACCAAAATAAAAGAGTGCAATATAAAAAGGTCATAAAACTAAGTAACACAAAATAATAAATGTACAGTAAATATGGTGTTCCCTGCAGCCCTATTCTGTGCATTACATCATTACAGCCCCTAGAACACAGCGTCCTAGACCTCCACTGCTGGAGATGGGCCTTTGGCCTACACTCGCCACGCTGGCCAGACGGATATGATGTCATTTTTTTATGACAATTTATGAACGATTCCACAAGTTGGCATTAGTGGAACCGGGACCGATGGCTTAACGTACTCTCCTCACACGGGAACGGTGGTAGAGAGAAGACAAATTTCTAAGCATTCCATGGATTCACCGTGCGGATGCCGGGTCCATCGTGTGTGGGTAAGAGATGAGAAGAACGGTGTCTCGGGCTTGCGACCGACAATTGGCTGGTTTAAGAAAAGGAGGCCTCTATTGCGCGATAATACGCTCACCATCCACCATTCTACCTCTTTCCCTACCCAACCAAATAGTGTATGATTCCGTTAATGCCGTCTTGGAAGCTCGTTCCATAAATGTATTGACGGCAGACCTGCTTAGGCCCAATTCTTTCAGTAAGTGATGCAAAGATTTTGCTGGAACTCCTCTTGCACCAACTTCCACTGCGTAAAGCTGAGTCTTGAACCCGTTCCTGATCATTTCTTCTGTGAGATCATAATATTTATTCGACTTCATGTTGTGGTCTTTTGGAATATTTGATTCCCACGGAACGGTAAGTTCAATAAGGATAACTTTTTTCAAGTTCCGAGAAAACACAAAGATGTCTGGCCTATAGGCTGATACAGCTAGTTCATCTGGGATCCTATAATGGTGTTCAAATGTATCCATGAGAATTTTCCAGTCTGATGCATAAATCTATGACAAATGTACGTAAGAAAAATGTATTTCTCATTGGTACATGCCGGGTGGGTTTGAACCGACCTTTGTAGGATTTAAGGTACGCGTTCTTACAACCGAGCCACCACCGCGCCTTCTATTTACTATTCTGTTACTTAGTCGTAAACGTTAGATTGACAAAATAGTGAATTCTGTTATTTACTACCACTTTTAGCCCGAATTTCTCCGATCATGTCAAATTAGCGTTTTCCACCAAAGGTCACCAATGGGGTTGCAACTTCAAGATCATTGGGAAAACGTGAATTACGTACAGTTCTCCCAAAGTGATAATGCGCATAGAAATCTTCGTCACTGTTCGGCAACGGTCGTATTCCCCGAGCATTGGAAGACGATATGTATATAGAGTGGTTAAGTGCATTTTTTTTTTCATGCATAATTTAGCAGAATTACGTGTTTTGTGCTAAAAGAGATAAATATTGATTTATCAGTAACAAAATTTGATTCGATAATTCCATGTAAGTAAATAGTGAGGAAAACCACACGATTGAGAATATGCTACAATCTTTGTTGGATTGATTTACTTCGAAAATTTTATAGTACTGTAGTGACCTCCTTTAAATATAAAATCTCTGCCTGTGTCAGACAGACAAGCAATTGTCAAATAAACTATTTAAATAAGATAATTAAAGTTGAAATTAAATTCACCTTTGAAAACAAAACCAAGAAGGGTGTGTGTGTAATAGCAGCTCTATATAATTCCACACAGAGAGAACACGTGCAGTCACCGCCAAAAAAACAAAAACAAAAAAACGACTGCCTGAATTGTTTTCGATTGTGTACTCATGATATTGACTTCTATTTCTTTGGAACAAGGTGCAAAATGCAAGTGCATTGTTTAGGGCTCTTACGATTCAATGATTCGGGTGTTTCCGGGAATACGACAATTAGCGAAGATCTGTATGTGCATTATTAATTTGGGAATACTGTACTTAAATTGTCTGCCGCGAATTTATATTAAAGTTAACATTTATATTAATTAAACTAAGATTATATATATTTACATTAAAAATAGTTTTATAACACAAATTAGGTAATAAATAAAATATATACGAGTATATTAGTTTTTTTTTAAATGAACGCATCGTAACGTTATTTTGCTGTCATCTGTAGTGGAAACCTTTATACGAGAATACCAATTTTAATAGCGTTTTACACTGACAGATCCGTTATTTAAGGGATTCCACTATATCACGTTGGCGCTTAAGTAACAGAATAGGGCTACTGGAATACATGAAAACTTGAGGCATGATTTGATTTCCTATAATCTAACAAATATCTAATAACTTTACAATAAAACAATTTAAAGCAGACTAACGCCCGTATTCTAAATTTTCCCAATACGTTTCCTCAAAGGCTCCTCCACTCAACCATTCCTTCCAGCTGTCAAACGGGTTCCCTCAAGGGAACAAAATCGGTATACTTAGTTGTAAACCTCGTAAGATATAAATGTTACCATTTTAAATATTTCCGGTAAGATAAGTTTTTTTTCTGGCAACACTGAAGATTGCATTCCAGTATTCAAAATAATTATTTTGTCACAATTACTTAACGCTCTAACGCTTTTGACATCCATAAGTCTGTCTCTATCATGTCACTATTTTTTAAAATAATTTTGGAGCGATAAATGTTTTGAATGAGTTTGTAATTTTTTTGTGTTTAAAAAGTTTAATTATGAGTTACTAATAACTATAATAATCGTTTATTTCCAATAAAATCCTATGTACATGTTTTTCTTTTGGATACCCACACTAGGAAGGCCTCATCATATCTCAAATACACTAAATCTAAAATTTACATTAATAAACATTGTGATTACCTCCTAAACATATATTTATCTGTTTCCTAGACCACAGACACAAGCTCAGTCCGTCAGAGACCTCAGCGTAATACCAAATTGAACTCCGAAAGTGCTTCACCGCCTCCTCCTTTGCCTCCAAAAAAATTGACGGAAATAGTCAATAACAAACCCCCACCAAGACCGCCACATGAGGAGCATACGGATTCTGGAGCAGAAAGTGGACCACCCTTACCACGGCCTTCTAGAAGAAGAGGGACGCCTACTGTGAGTGTTAATTTAAAATTTAGGACTTACGATACTCTTAACTCAAGTCAATCACACCAAATCAATCAATAGATTATATCTGTGGTGTCAAGGAAAAAGGAGATGAGTCGAAAAAATTAAAATTAGATTTTTGCATCTATTGGTTCAAATCAAATCATTTATTTGTTTCAACACAGGTAATCTAGTTAATATATTAACCTAGTTTATAAAAGTATTAAAAGTGCAGCTGTGTTCTGCCATGAGGCGTACAAATATTGTATATATATGTATATTGTAAAGATACATATAACTATATTATTACACAACAAAATCAAAACATTCAATTCATAAGTTAAGTCCATATTTATAAGGAAGAAAAAAATGTTATTGTTTCAATAAACTTTATTATTATTATTATTATTCATATGCGTCAATGCAATAAGGAGATGAGTCTATAAACCGTACAGTTTATTTTTACACCCCTACGTACATAAAGGGGCTAGTCGTAACATTAAAATGTATAAATAAGTAAAAAGAGTTCAATCGAGTTATTTCAGTATCGCGCTTTTACCGCCAATAATTCAGTTAGCATAGTGAGATTAGTCGACTCGTACCTAAAGTATGCGACTAATGAAATTGAACATTACGTAAATTACAAATTTCTAATTATAAAAATGAGTTGTTTTCTTAATTTGCCACTAGTGAAAAGTTCAAGTTATGTGGGATAAGCCCCTTTTTCCTTGACACGAAAGATATTAAAACATCACTAAAAATATTCTCATAAACAAATGTTATTATGAGCTACAAGATGCAAAGATACCATTGCATAGAAGTACTCAGCCAAATTTTATAAATTAATAATAATTCTTAATATTTAAATTTAAATTATTTAATTTTATATTTATTCTTAATTGACACGGCCCTTTTACAGCCACGAATTTAAATTTAAGTTCATTTACTTGACATTCTAATTTTATTTAGATTGTAAGGTTACACGGCCCTTTTACAGCCACGAATTTAAATTTAAGTTCATTTACTTGACATTTTAATTTTATTTAGATTGTAAGGTGACACGGCCCTTTTACAGCCACGAATTTAAATTTAAGTTTATTTACTTGACATTTTAATTTTATTTAGATTGTAAGGTTACACGGCCCTTTTACAGCCACGAATTTAAATTTAAGTTTATTTACTTGACATTCTAATTTTATTTAGATTGTAAGGTTACACGGCCCTTTTACAGCCACGAATTTAAATTTAAGTTCATTTACTTGACATTCTAATTTTATTTAGATTGTAAGGTGACACGGCCCTTTTACAGCCACGAATTTAAATTTATATTTATTTACTTGACATTCTAAATTTATTTAGATTGTAAGGTGACACGGCCCTTTTACAGGCACGAATATTAATTAACATTAATGCTATTAGAATATAAGATGACACGGCCCTTTTATAGCTATGAGTTTATGTTTAATTGACATATCATTATAATTATTTAGATTATAAGATGACACGTTTTTTTTTATATTTATTATTTTTTTTTTTTTTGTTTTATAAATTTAATATTTATAAATTATCTGATAACTAACTTAACTAACTTCTGTACATCATAATTATTAAGTATTTAGAATGTAAACTGACACGGCCTCTTTACAGCCACGATCTTATTTAAGTAGTTTCTAAGTTAGTTAGTTTTACTTGTTGTACTTGTGCATAACATACATAAATATGGATTATTGCCTGTTTACGGTCCAACCAATATTACCACTTTGATTAGTACATATGTCTTGATAATTGTATTGATATTATTAGTTCTGTCTGTATCCAAGTTGTTTTGAGAGAACCAATGGAAATAAATTATTTTGATTTTGATTGATTTTGATTTTACATACATACATATCTTCACGCCAGATCCCTTGCGGGGTAGGCAGAGACAATTAAGCGCCATTTGACACGATCACGACATACTTCTTCCGCTTCGTCGACATTCATTAACCTCTTCATACATGCCCTTTGGCTACGAAGACTTTTAATGCACCTTCAGTCAGTGTCTTATTTATTTGATCGTGATATGTGAGTCTCGGTCTGCCAGGGCCTCCTTCACCCACAACTTTCGCATTATATATCTGGTTCGTCAATCTTTCATCGCTCATCCTTTCAACATGCCCGAAACATCGTAGCATGCCTTTCCTTATTTTTGTCCCTATGCTTTCCTTCATACCAACTCTTTTCTGTATTTCGACGTTACGTATGCGGTCCGCCAAAGTGACGCCACATATCCGCCGCAACGACCGCATTTCTACTGCATTAACTCTACTCTCATGCATATTCTGACGTATCCACGTCTCGCTTCCATACATCAGTGTTGGTACCAACATGGCATTGTGTATGGCGAGTCGAGCTTTGTCACTCACATTTCGCGTGCCGATCAGTGACCCCAGGGCACCGTTAACACTATTTCCCGCGTTCACTCTTCTTTCAACGTCCCTATCGTACTTCCCATCCGCAGTGAAAACACTGCCCAGATATATAATTTCATTTACTTGTTCTAGAATTTCATCATCAATCTTTATCGTCACGGTTGTCATCCTTCTTCTTTCAAACACTAGTACTTTGGTTTTTCTCGCATTCAAACGGAGTCCTTTTTCTGCACATCCCTCCTTCATTCTTGTGACTAGTGATTGCAGTTGTTGTTCGGACGATGCCATAAGAACATCATCATCTGCATAAAGCAGGCAGTTTGATTTTTATTTTGATTGTGATTTTGATTTTGTACACAATTTGTATTTAGTTATAGTCTAGTTTAGTCTAGTCTGCCTTTATACAGCAGCTATAATTTTAAGTTACCTTCTTTTTTTTTCTTAATAATTGTTTGTTCTAGCTTATAGTATGACAATGCCTCTTTACAGCAGCTATTATCTTAACTGACATTTACATTTATATTTTTATTTTTATAATTGTGTCTGTCTTAGCTTATAGTATGACAATGCCTATATACAGCAGCTATTATCTTAACTGACATTGACATTTATATTCTTATAATTGTGTCTGTCTTAGCTTATAGTGTGACAATGCCTATCTACAGCAGCTATATTGTTAAGCGTTATTCTTTATTTATAATTTTGTTATTTTATTGTTTCTCTTTCCAAATGATGGTTATCATGTACTGCTCCAGATTCACCAATATGTACTATAAAATTATATCGTTTTATATCAATATTGTAAAAATTGACTTGTAAAAGTGCAGAATACATATCTTTTTGTCCTATGCCTACTTGCAAAATAAACGAATTGAATTGAATTGAATTGATAAAATGAAAATAAAGGCAATGTGTCTAAGAAGAGAGTCTTTCTCTAAGAAAAATGGGCATTCTCATTTAGTTGATGTTGTAACGTAAATGTATAAACGTGTAAACGTACCATGTAATCAAGGCAATTTATTCAAAACTCAAATATTTTATCAATTTAAAGAAAGAAAGAAAGAAGAAAGAAATATATTTATTTGTCGCCAAACCATACACATAGCATAATTTTTTTTTTTAAACTATAAAAAAAACAAATAGTAAAAAGATTATGCGCAAAATAATCAGCCTACCAGCACATGTATAGCGACAAAAAGGCGATCAGCTCGGCGTCCGCTACAACCTATAGATAGGCCATAGCGCCGATTTTCAGCCGCCGCCTTACGGATGGAATGCACGTCACGGACACAGATGTACTAAAATACAACCTATTTAATACATACATTGCACGAATACACACACATAATAATAATAACATCCCAGCCTTGCATAGTAAAGGTGAACAATAACTGATTGCATCCGGCGAAGTGGCGGAGGCAGATTATTCCAGATTTTAGTAGCCGCATACCTGAAACTGCCACGAAAAGAAGACGTCTTATGTCTAGGACAACATAAGAGGTCAAAACTAGATCTAGTGTTGTGACGTTTGGGTAGTTTGGGCCATATCAATTTTTCACACAGGTAACTCGGGGTGTTCCGCCTGATCACACCAAACAGCAACGTTGCCATGTGAAGAATTCTGCGCTCTTTCATTTTTAGACGATTGTGTTTGTTTAAAAACGGCGTAACGTGCGCCTTTGCATGAATGGGATAGCAGTATCGTGCACAAGCATTTTGGACGCGCTGTATGACACGTTCAGTCTTGCCCCACAAACACGGGCCGTATACCGTATCAACATAATTAAATTTCGACAGAACAATCGCTTCACAAAGTTTTTCTCGCGTGTCTACACTTATAAAATCACGAAATTTGTAAAGGCACTTTAGCCGATAGAAACAGTTTCTAACAACTTGAGAGATTTTTTTCTCATGAAAATGACATCTTTAAAACACTGACACAAGCATTTCATTCCAGGCTGACCGTGCAATAAAACCTCGTCTATCATCTGGAGCCACAAACAGCTCTGAAGACGAATATCTAACTCCAATACCACCCCCATTACCTGGAGGTCGTCGGTTTGATATTACGTTGAGTCAACTTTTAACTTGTGGCCTAGACGACTTGGCTACTAGACTAAGGGTCCCGGCTTCAACTTTGTCTTCTATGACTTTACCACAATTGACCACTTATTTAAGGTCGTATTTAGCTGCTGATGCCGAAAGAGCGGTAAGAATTAGTCTAAAATGTGTGAATTGAGACTATTTAGTAAGGTCTATGGTAAATTTATTTTAAAAAAATCGATATACGTATCTGTATTCCCTTTCGTTGTGGTCAGAAACCACGCTCATAAATAAGTGGATCCTGGTCGGGACAAAAAAAATAATAATTAATGTATATAAATACATTTAATTAATATCTAATTTATTTGTGATATTTCTCGAGTTGTTGGTACGCTGGAGACATCGACGAGCTTGTCACTTGTCATGATTGGCCTATAGTAAAGTTGGCTAAATGTGAATCCGCTTATTTATAAGCGTAGTTTCTGACCACCCCAAAAGGGAAACGGTCGTGATGATACTTTACTTTTTACATTTACATTAATAAATATTTTTGTGTCCCGGCCAGGAATCGAACCCAGTACCTCCGAGTCTAAATCCACGGACTTAACCGCTAGACCACGGAGGCAGTACCATAATTATTATTTTTAAATTGTACATAAAACAGTTAACAAACTAAACTAAAAAGAAGTAATAGACAATATGATCATTTTGGGTTTGCTAGCTTAAAAAAATATGTCATATCATTCATCATTACAGCCCCTAGAACACAGCGTCCTAGACCTCCACTGCTGGAGATGGGCCTTCCAGAACTTATATCTGAAGAATTTGGCCTACACTCGCTACGCTCTGGCCAGACTTGGCGAGGATCTGATGTAAATTTTTAATGACACCTTTATTAACGATGCTACAAGTTGGTATTGGTGGAACCGGAAGCTTAACGTGCTCTTCTCACACGGGAACGGTGGTGTTGTAAATCTATGACAAATCTACGTAAGAAAAGTATTTCTTATTGGTACATGCCGGGGGGGTTTGAACCGACCTTTGTAGGATTTAAGGAACGCGTTCTTACAACCGAGCCACCAACGCGCCAAAAATAATTATGTGTAGGTAAAATTGGTACTTATGCAAAATCAAAAAGAAATATTGAGTTTAGCAATCTATTACCATCCATAATATTAAAGTCATATAATGTATTTAAATTACAGAACATAAACGTAGAACCAATCACAAAAGCTGACAAGGACAAATCCTCAGACTCGATTGCATCAAAAAAATCCGAATTCAAATCTAATTTCGAAGATGATTTCGCTCCTTCAAGCGATACTAATGGTACCTTTGTGGCCAACTTTGACGATTTTGATACCAAAGCAAACCCAGCGTACGATAGATATGCTGCTTTTAGAGAAATACAGGAACAAGAATTAACTACCAAAATTCTAATTAGTCCTATTCAAGAAAAAGCTAAACAAAATGGCGAACAAATGAAACAAGCTGATGATTCCGATGATGAAAAAGATATATCTCCAGTTAACAATATACACATACCAGAGCCTAAAGATTTGGAAAAAGAAAGAGATAGCCACAGTCCATTGAAATCATTAGACGAACTTACTTTGGATTCATTTAATATGTTTAGAAACTCTGTAAGTCCAAAGCCTTCTCAAATCGACGCTAAAATCGAAGATATTAAGTCTGTGATGAAGAATTTGCAATTGGAACAATCTAGAAGGAGCGTTTCGCCTCGAGATAACGGCAATAACGATAGAGTTGAAGAGAAACGAGCTAACGACCGTTACGCAGCTCTTCGCGAAATAACGATAACGGAACCGCCAGAAGAATACGAATCACTACCATCCGAGGCGCCTAAAGAACGTAAGAGATCCGATGAAAAATCTGATGGTTTTGATAATTCGGATTTCTTTGATTGCATTGATAATAGTTCTTTGTCGTTTTCTCATGTAGATGATGCGTTTAGGAAGAGTCCTGGGGTGAGGGAGAAAGGGGAGAGAGAGGTGGAGAAGAGAGAGATAACTCCGACAGAGATCGTAAGAGAAGTGCCCGCCAGACTGTCCACTGGCTCCATTAGTGAAATAGCTAGCGGCTCCTCTCCTGATACTAAAGGTATATTTTGTATTATTTGTAATTTGACAAAGGTTATTCTTCACCGTAAACCCCAAGGTTTGACTTTTACAAAACCCATAAAAGTTGTACTAAAAATGTCTTTAATATGGTTTATCATTTGCAGTGACAGAAATCAATAATTTTGTAAAATGGTATGATAATACACATAAAAGCATGCATATTAAACATAATTTAGTATTAGTAGCAGTATCTCTAAATTAACTAAAAAGCCTGGCTTGATTGTCATCAAAAGCAATAGTTTGATCAATCAGTTCAATTTAAGGTTAAATAATAAATCAAAAAATACTGTGTTAAATTTATTAAAGAGCAAATATTTTTATATTACAATCTAGAATAAAAATAAATAACTACGTATTTTTTATTTTAATTATTCAGTAAAAAAATCTTAAGTTACGGTGCAGAGAAGTTATCCTAAAAATATCGCCACTCATACTGAGCCTAATACATACTTCATATAGCGAAAGGTTAAGGAACACGCGAACGTAGACTTACGAGATTCTTTCTCTCTAATTAATACCTAAATGCTGGGGAGTGATACGGACGGTTGCAGAAAGCACGATTACAATAATATATGATCATCATTTTGATATATTCCACGTGATTGGCAGTTAGTTTGTCAGTTTGGGTATAAGGCAAAGTCGTGCTCCATAGGCATACTCATACTTAGCATAATCATCCTTTCTGCAACCGGCCGTATCACTCTCCAGCATTTAGGTATTTATCACGATAGATGTCGTTTTTAGAAGCGGCCTTATTCACCATGCAGTAGTGTTTGGTATTCGGATAATGATTTTTATATTTTAAAAAAAGTTACCTGATTTATTACAAAAACAAGTTCTACCAATGACACCTGAAGCCTAATAGCAAAGCATGTGATATAATTACATATAATAATTTACATCCCTGTACCTACCATGTTTCTGACAAATAAATTATTTCATTTCATTTCTAAAGAATATTTGCTCTTTTGAGAATTACACGCGGTATAGTTATAAACGCGGTATAGTTTGACCGCCTCCGTGGTCTAGTGGTAACAAACGTTGCCGTGAACTCGGGAGGTCGTGGGTTCGATTCCCACCGGGGACAAGTTGTACATTGTATAATTGGGTGTTTATATGTATAATATGTATATATTTACAAAAAAAAAAAGTATAATATGTAGTTTATCAACCATCTAGTTTCCGTAACACAAGCCTCGTAGCTTACCACGGAAACTAGATGGCGCTGTGTGACCTGTCTGGAAATATTTATTTATTTATTTAAAATGGTCCTTCGAGTCGGATTTTGATTTATTATGACAATTTATTAACGATTCCACAAGTAGGTATTAGTGAAACCGGGACCAACGGCTTAACGTGCTCTCCTCCCACGGGAACGGTGGTATTGTAAATCTATGACTACAGTACGTAAGAAAAGTGTATTTCTCATTGGTACATGCCGGGTGGGTTTGAACCGATCTTTGTAGGATTTAAGGAACGCGTTCTTACAACCGAGTCACTTTACGAGTTTTACTTACAAATATGAGAAATAAATCAAGCCAAGGTTTTTCGTTTCTATGCAGCTGTATGCATAGTGCAGCTGGGGCCCCAGACACAAGCCGAAAATTTCTGGTTTGGGCTCTAACGTGCAATAACAAAAGAAAATATGTACTTATTAGTTGTATACGCATGTCAAATATTTTTAATCATCATCATTACAGCCCCTAGAACACAGCGTCCTAGACCTTCACTGTTGGAGATGATGTCAATTTTTATTGACAATTTATTTACGATTCCACAAGTTGGTATTAGTGGAACCGGGACCGACGGCTTAACGTGCTCTCCGAGGCACGGAAACGGTGGTGTTGTAAATCTATGACAAATGTACGTAAGAAAAGTGTATTTCTCATTGGTACATGCCGGGTGGGTTTGAACCGACCTTTGTAGGATTTAAGGAACGCGTTCTTACAACCGAGCCACCAACGCGTATAATTTTTAATAATAGCGCCGATTGTACCAGCTGACGACTGACCTTCACTGTATTGAAAAGGTTTTTATTTTTTTATAATAACACTACATGTGACCTTGCCTCCCCATAATGCTAATTGGCGCGCGAGGTCTATTAATGTTAGCAACTGAAATCAGACACTGGCATAGTCCCTAACACTATGCCGGCTTCACTGGGCATGACGGCAATTCGAGTCTGATCCCGAAACGTGTGGATACACACTACAGGGTTTATCAGCACGAACTGTGGATATTCCTTTGCCCCAGCAGACTGGGCAAATTACTGCCATGAGTCCGCCTACCACCTATTTGTTGTTCACGTTGAAAGTATGTGCCATTTGCAATGATGTCAAATGCCAATTTTTACTGAACCGATATTGTAAGCTTGCCATGGTGATATTTACATAAAAATAACACCGCTTGAAACAAGACTTAAAACTTATACATTTGACGCCATTTTGATTTCTCTATTGTACTATTGTAACTATTTATTACTATTTAAATAAATAATTATTGTATTATGGTATAACAGCTACTGTAAAAGCTTATAATTACACACATATAATTTGGTACACAGAACGCAGTGTATCTCGTTCTGGCGGAGGTCGGTGGTCGGTGTTAGCTGCCCATTGCTCCTCCGACTCTAAGGATTCGGAATCAGCAGCACCACCAAGACCCACAAGAAGACGACATCATTGTAGATCACGTATGTATAATTAAATTTAAAAAACAACCGTTAATATATTTCTATTTGTGAAAACTTATTGTTGCGTGTTCGTGGATGAATTTGTGATTTAGAATCTGGTGTCGTTTATTATTATTAGCTCAGCCAGCCTCTAAGCTAGGGGAAACCTAAACCTGCTAAAATCAAGAGTTGGAAACCACACTATAACTGGTACAGAAAATAAAGGTGTGCTCGTCCGGGTTAGGAAATTAGGAAACACTGAATCTAGGCTTCACAGTAAGTTCACTAGGTCCATCAGACCGGCCGGCTGTTTTTCTATATAACCCACTATTTTCATGTTTTATATAAGGTCTATAGTCACATGCTAGGGCGACGTGTGTTCTGCTACCACCGATTGGTCATCGACTGCTTGGGTCGACGGTTTGATCGCAACTGTCCGACGAATAGACAGTTTCTCTTTGTGCAAAGATTTTATATATAGGAAACGGAAAGGAAGGATAGTACCAAGCCATAACATTAATAAATGACACTATGTTGCTAACTTTTAGTTCTATTTGTTGTTCGATATTGTCAATAGTTTTCCATAAATAAATAAATATTTAAAACTATATATTTAACTGCCTTCGTGGTCTAGCAGTGGATTTAAACTCGGAGGTACCGGGTTCGATTCCTGGTCGGGACACAAAAATATTTATTAATCTATATAAATACATTTAATTAATATTCAATTTATTTGTGATATTTCTCGAGTTTGGTGCGCTGGAGACATCGACGAGCTTGCCACTTGTCATGATTGGCCTATAGTGAAGTTGGATAAATGTGAATCCGCGTATTTATAAGCGTGGTTTCTGACCACCCCGAAAGAGAAACTTTTTATATATTTAAACGCCATAAAGTAAGAAGACCATTGTTACTTACCCATGTCATGTAAATAAATATTTTATGTTTGAGTTTGAATTAATTGTTTACAGGTCACACGTCATCATCATCTCGTGATGTATCTCCTTGGGACGAGGCGCCTCCTCCTCCAAGACACCACAGGACACATTCTCACCACAGAGAATCTAGGTAAGTAAGCAAGACCTGTTATAATATGAAATCTTTCTGGCTTAAGATCTAATAATCTATAATACTGTATTTTTATATCCTAGTTATAAGCTGTGATTTATCTGAAAAAAAAAAAAAAAAAATTGTAGTTATATATTATTAGTAATAGCCCGCCACGTATTCTGTCACATCCTGCAGTAACCCTTTGGGAAATGTCAAATGTCCATTGAAGCTTTTTGTCGTACTCCTTGGAAGGTGGTCACAGTACCTGATGGGTACTTCTATGACCATAATAATAATAATACATAATATAAATAAAATAATAAATATTTCCAGACAGGTCACATAGCGCCATCTAGTTTCCGTGGTAAGCTACGAGGCTTGTGTTACGGAAACTAGATGGTTGATAAACTACATATTATACATATAAACAACCAGACCGAGACAAATTATACAATGTAGAACCCGCCCCCGGTGGGAATCGAACCCACGACCTCCCGAGTTCACGGCAACGTTTGTTACCACTAGACCACGGAGGCGGTCCATGAAGATACGGAAGCTTTAAATTAATTAATATTTTTTGTTTAGTTAATGTTATTTTTATATGTATTTTAGTTGTAAGGTATGGTATTCGCCGGGTCAGCTAGTATATTATAATTTATATTTGTAAGTAGGTATTTAATTGTAGGATTTATTTATTTTTCCATTGGCAACACTCCTTAAGTCGTAACGTTACAGGCATCCTAGACTTTAGTTGTAATTACTAATTAATATTTTACAGACACAACTCTTCAGGCTCGCGTGATTGTCTCGACTCTGGCAGCGGGAGAGATAAGGACAAAATAAGAGACAAGAGAGACAGAGATAGAGATAGCAGAGACTCTGGCAGCACGAGAGAGAGAGATAGACGTGACTCGGGCAGCGGAAGAGACAGGGACATACGGACTAGAGACATTAGCAAAGAGAGAGATAGGCGGAGAAAGAGTCGAGATAGAGAGAGGGAGAAAGAGAGTTGGGATAGAGATTACAGTCGCGATAGAGATTATAGAGACTCGAGGAGTAGAGAAAGGCTGAGTAAGGAATATAGGGAGAAGGAAAGAGATAGACATAGGAAACCGCAACATTCCTGGGATGATGAAGAAGAGTAAGTATACTTTTAACTGTTTATTACTAGAAAATACATTTTATCTGTCGCTTAAAAATATTTCTTAAGATAGGGTCCACTTTTATTGTGATTATTTTATATAGGATAGTTCGATTACAACGGATCATAAAAATAATGGAATCGTATCAAATTTATCTGTCAAATGGGGTGTATCACTAACTTTTTATCACGATACATGGCGCATGATAGATGGTACCTAATATAACTGTCAGTTGCATAGAAAACTTGTATTTTTATTACGAAATTTATTATTTTCTGGATATTATGTCGAAGTGAGCAGCTTTTAAGTGTACAAATCGAAATTTCTAAGCGAAATCAAAGATTTGGTGATCTCAAAATTGCCGTTCTATTAATAAAACTTTTTTTCTTTTTAAAGACGGTGAGCGCTTTCTTAATTAGTCGTTTAAGGTAGGTGACGTTAATTTAAAATTCATTTTTCTGTTATAAACATATAAATCCAATAAAACATTTAAAAAATGATGCGATATAGGTGTAAAATAGGGTACCATTGCCGCTAGCGACATCTACAAAAAGCTTTGCCTGATACACCCCATTCGGCCTAACTGTTAATTAGGACATAAAACTATTTTCTTAAAGAGATAACTTTTAGGCATAAAAAAAAACACTAATCAAAAAGATTAAGTCCTTATATTTTCTATTCTCATACATAATTAATAATAATAATATGTTCCCGTCCAAGGAACTGATTTGATTTCGCTTAGAAATCTCGATTTGTACACTTAAAAGCTGCCACTTCGGCATAATATCCAGAAAATAATATAAATCGTAATAAAAATACAAGCCTTTTTATGCAACTGACAGTTATATCAGGTACCATCTATCGTGATAAAAAGTTAGTGATACACCCCATTGCCAGTTCACAGACGATATGCCCAATCAATTATTTACAACAATTCAGTCGCAATTTTTACTTCATATTATTATATACAAAATGTAAATAATATACATATATATATATTTATTGTAACTAACTAAGTATATAGTTAGGTGTGTAATTAACAGTTTAACTAACACTAGGTACAGCGAAGGTGGTGGCTCGGGTCGGTCATCTCCCCGAGAAAGATGGACTGATCATCGGTGGAAACGAGACGGTAAACATATTAACTTATTACAGCAACAGTCTATTGCTTAAATAAATAACGCTTTGAATCTTTCTCGTTCGCACAATCCAACATTTTCATATAATATAATTATTAATAATAATAATATATTTAGTAAAAGTTACAAGATATGAAAACAATAACATATTATTTCAATATGCATTCTTTTAGCAGACACTGCTGCAGCA
Source organism: Tinea semifulvella (assembly GCA_910589645.1). Taxonomy (NCBI): domain Eukaryota; kingdom Metazoa; phylum Arthropoda; class Insecta; order Lepidoptera; family Tineidae; genus Tinea; species Tinea semifulvella. The sequence continues at coordinate 6,120,292 of OU342612.1, forward strand.
CCGAAAAATTGAGCACACACGGTGTGACGTCACCGAAACACAAATTGTTGACGTCCGCCGCCGACCGAGGTTGAGGTGCGACTGACTACCCACCGATGGGTCATAGAACTGGCTTTAACATATAAATTTATAATAAAAAAATCGTTAATCGTCTTAACGAAAAAATATTTTGGTATACAAACACAAAAGAAAATATATAATGAGTAACCTATTTTACATATTATAATGTATGTTACTGAACTCATTAAATCTACTTTTAAAAAAAGCGATTATTTCGGAATAATATCCATTGCCTAGAGATTATACCCGACTAATCTACCCAAGATGTGTAAATGAATATTACAGCAGAAACTGCCACGATACGAGATACGAGAGTTACCTATAAAAAGTTTTACTATTGAGTTAAAGAAAATTCTTATTGACAACTGTTTTTACTCAATAAAAAAAATTTTAGCATGCACATTTTGACATTAACATTGTATTCCAATAAATTGACAAGAACAATATTAAATGTTAACTATAAATAAATAAATTTCTTTTCTTTTCTTTTCTTTTCTTTTCTTTTCTTTTCTTTTCTTTTCTTTTCTTTTCTTTTCTTTTCTTTTCTTTTCTTTCCTTTTCTTTTCTTTTCTTTTCTTTTCTTTTCTTTTCTTTTCTTTTCTTTTCTTTTCTTTTCTTTTCTTTTCTTTTCTTTTCTTTTCTTTTCTTTTCTTTCCTTTTCTTTTCTTTTCTTTTCTTTTCTTTTCTTTTCTTTTCTTTTCTTTTCTTTTCTTTTCTTTTCTTTTCTTTTCTTTTCTTTTCTTTTCTTTTCTTTTCTTTTCTTTTCTTTTCTTTTCTTTTCTTTTCTTTTCTTTTCTTTTCTTTTCTTTTCTTTTCTTTTCTTTTCTTTTCTTTTCTTTTCTTTTCTTTTCTTTTCTTTTCTTTTCTTTTCTTTTCTTTTCTTTTCTTTTCTTTTCTTTTCTTTTCTTTTCTTTTCTTTTCTTTTCTTTTCTTTTCTTTTCTTTTCTTTTCTTTTCTTTTCTTTTCTTTTCTTTTCTTTTCTTTTCTTTTCTTTTCTTTTCTTTTCTTTTCTTTTCTTTTCTTTTCTTTTCTTTTCTTTTCTTTTCTTTTCTTTTCTTTTCTTTTCTTTTCTTTTCTTTTCTTTTCTTTTCTTTTCTTTTCTTTTCTTTTCTTTTCTTTTCTTTTCTTTTCTTTTCTTTTCTTTTCTTTTCTTTTCTTTTCTTTTCTTTTCTTTTCTTTTCTTTTCTTTTCTTTTCTTTTCATCCTGAAGGCGTTATTATATTGTACTCGGAGAGCTTTGTAGGCTCTGCGTATACGATGATAGATGGACGTGTAAGATTTTGACAGAATGCCGTAAACAGGGTCACCTAGACATCTGTCCTACAACTTTTTTACCAAACCAAAATTTCCAGCTAGATTTATTTTTATCAGCCGTTAACTATAGTATGTTTTTTAATATATATTTTTTCTACAAAACCAGTAAAATTTTTTTTTTTTTATTATAGAACGTAACTACGGCTCTTTGGGTTGGCGAGAATCTCGGCGAAGAGTCGATATACGACAGAGCGACGATAATTCTGACAGAAGGTAGGATTTTATTTGTATTATAACCTTTTCAACAAACTGCCTCCGAGGTCTAGCGGTTAAGTCCGTGGATTTAGACTCGGAGGTACCGGGTTCGATTCCTGGTCGGGACACAAAAATAGTTATTAATGTAAATAAATACATTTAATTTATTTGTGATATTTCTCGAGTTTGGTACGCTGGAGACATCGACGAGCTTGCCACTTGTCATGATTGGCCTATAGTTAAAGTTGGCTAAATGTGAATCCGCTTACGTATAAGCGTGGTTTCTGACCACCCCGAAAGGGAAACGGTCGTGATGATACTTAACGTTTTCTTCCTTTTTTCTTCATGCACCGATTTTGAGTTCTACATATAATGCACTTTTGTTTTTTACTTCGCTGTTTTTTTTTTTAATTTTGACACATAGATTTTATGTCTTACAGTTTCACGTATTCTACAATTTTAATTTAATTAATAAAATTAAAGAAAAAAAAGTCTCGTCACGACCGTATCCCTTACTATTGTATTTACTACCGTATTGTGGTCAGAAACCACGCTTTTGTAAGGAGCGAGTTCATATTTTGCCAACTTTACCATAGGCCCATCATGACAAGTGGCAAGCTTGTCGATGTCTCTAGCTTACCAAACTCGAAATATATCACAATTAAACTATTGTGTCCCGACTAGGAATCGAACCCGATACCTCCGATACATTACATTGAGTTATTATTAGTGGGAACAATACACATATAGCAAATATATTGTGGATTAGCAAAGTACATTACTGCACCAGAGGCCATAGCCCCGCCTACCCAGCTCAGCGCCAATCTCACTGGGCCATGTAGGGAACATCCTCATCCCCTCAACCCCCATGCATTATGATAAAATATATATATTTTGTACTTTATTACTTATGGTTATAGATAGTATTACATTTTATTTTATATGTATGTATCTGCATGTAGTATATTTATTTATTTATTAAGGTACAAAAAACAGTTAACAGACAAAACATTTGACAAAATACAGTGATAGAAATAAGTAGTAAGTTTGCCAACCTAATATTTTGTACACAGCATGCATTAAACAATATTAAGAATAAAATACAGAAAGACATTAATATCTAAATTTAAATATATAAATATATGTAAATATTATTTTTTTAGGTATCTAAGTATGTATTTTTATTTATTTATTTATTATTTAAGGTACACTAACAGGTTACAATTAATACATATCAAACACAAATTTAAAATAATTTATAAGGTCGGAATTGCAACCCAAGGGCAGTGTACACGGCATGCTACACATAGCTACTTGGATGATTAGAGTCAACTGTGTTTTTCAGTTTTAAAATTGTTAGTTTCATCCATTTCATCATATGTTATATCATTAATATGTTATTATTAATGTCAATTTATGTTGAAAGTTACATCATAGGTTATATATTAGTATAAGTCAATATAAGAATAGTACTGTGACTGCCTCCGTGGTCTAGCGGTCAAGTCCGTGGATTTAGACTCGGAGGTACCGGGTTCGATTCCTGGTCGGGACACAAAAATATTAATTAATGTAAACATTTAATTAATATTGAATTTATTTGTGATATTTCCCGAGTTTGGAACGCCTGGAGACATCGACGAGCTTGCCACTTGTCATGATTGGGCTATAGTAAAGTTGGCTAAATGTGAATCCGCTTATTTATAAGCGTGGTTTCTGACCACCCCGCAAGGGAAACGGTCGTGATGATACTTTTAAGAATAGTAAAAAGTCACTTTACGTTAGTTTACCATCAATAACACTTGTCTCTTAAATAGACTAAGATTTGGGTTGAAAATGTCTAGATTCACAGTAAAGGTCATTAAATAGTCGACACATACGCATAATAGGGTTATTATAAGAGCTGTTGATTTTATGGGTACCAATAATAAATGTTCGGTTCTTTTGTCGGGGATTACGCCAAGTACTAAATCTGTATTCTCAACGAACCCGATACACCTAACTATCTTTAATATTTATTTAGTTTTTTTAACTCACATCATGTAAGAACCCTTCGTTCCTCTTCCAACTCCACTCTTTCCATTCCCTCTCATCACACCTCTTTCGTCTCTAAATCGTTTGCTGTCGTCGCCGCAAATCTATGGAATGAATTACCTCAGGATATTAGACAAGCTTCTAGTCGTGCTATATTCAAGAATGGGGTGTACAAATATTATCTTTAACTTAAACTATTTTTTTTACTTCTATTGTATTGCCACTCTCTTCATTCACACTTTCACAACGAGCGACGACGCGACGTCTACTTTTGTCCCGCTTCCTTCATCACATGAGTAGTTTTATTTTGTATGTATTATTGTATAACCTATTTACGTATTTGTATATGTAATAGTAAGTATTATTTTTATGTATTTGTTTTATAAATTGTTATTTTATATCTATTATTGCACCTACTTACCATGAAAACTGTCCCAATGTCCTAAAGGTTTGGCTGTCAGAGAATGCCTAGCGGCATTAAGTCCGCCTTTGTACATAGTGCAATTAAGTTTTTAAATAAATCTGAGAGAAGACAGCAAAGTAGAGGATTGAAGCAATGAGTGTGTAATTTTGTGTATTAATTTATATATGTCATTATATTGTCTAATTAAGTCTGTAATTTCACCTACCTTTTATTGTTTAATTGCTTTCCTTGTCCCGAAGGTTTGACTGTCATAGAATGCCTAGCGGCATTAAGTCCTCCTTTGTACTTTTAGATTAATATATAATAAAGATTTAAATAAATAAAATAAATATTTATTCGACTTCATTTTTTAATATTTTTTTTGTACTTAAAAATCACCATTATTTATAATTAGGTATGGAGCAACATTAGCATGGGCAAATAGACGGACTGCGTCGTCTGCCAGTAGACGAGAGTCGGATAGACGGCGGGCGCGGCGAGAAGACCGCATGAGACCGCCGGAAAGACCGAGAGACCAGCGATTCTCCAACGACTTCTCCCCAAGAGACCACGGATCTCCGTTTGATAATGATTTCATAGAAACTCCAGCTTTACCGAAGAAAAGAGCGCCGTATACCAGTTTGGAAGGAACCAGGTAAATACCTACGTAATTTTTTAAAGAACAATGGCGAGTGACCATTTAGGATCTATAACGATTTAAAATTAGTAACTGACCAAACTAAAAAGAATAAAAACAAGCTTAAGGTATTTTTTTCAGTTTTTAATTAAAGTTATCTTTTTACGCAGTCGGGTTTTTTATTTCATAAATGTCGTTTATCTATATATATATAAACATAAATGTCTATGTGTATGTATTTCAAAACTACTTGACCGATCGGGGTGAAACTTTGGGAATATGTTGTGTGAAGGTTTCTGACATAGTACTACTGTTGTCGGATAGATGGCGCGCATCAGCGCTGATTTGTGGTGCATACAGATCGAGGGTACATTCATTGACTGACAGGCGGTACGAAGTTCGCCGGGTCAGCTAGTTAAGAATAAAAAACAGTACAATGATTTAAATAAAAATTAAGCTAATAAAAATATATAAACTAAATATAAATTAAAAGCCGCCTAAACAATAAAATTAAAAATAAACTAAACAAAACCTTAAATTAAATAAACTAAAGGATAAACCTAATAATTATAAAAACTAAATACTTACAAATATCTTGATTATAATCTACATGTCATCGAATCCAGGAGAAGATGAACCCAATGTTCCGAGGGCTTCGGCGACGTTACCTCGTTTGATGGCAACACTGATCCTCTGAATAAGATATTCCCTACTCCAAGGATCACCTGTTGACGCTCGAATGGCAACGCTTATGTCGCGTATTAACGATTTAGCGTCCTCAGACCAAGGGCCCATCGTCTCTACGGCAAACGGCACAAAATAGTAACGATTTGCCAACTCTATGTACTTATTACGTTTGCCGTTTGCAGCCAATTCAGCCGCTGCACCTGCTCGTTTTCGTGTCGCTTTGTAAACTAAATTGAAAATAAAACTAAAATCTAAACTATATGTAATAATAATAATAATAACGTTTATTGGCGTAAAAAATACACTTACATATAACATTTCAAATAGTGCAGAAATAAAAAAATATTCACACCATGACTTGATCATGTGTCAGTGCCAAGAACACTCGCAGCATTCCCCCGCTGCACAGCGATGCTCATTTGCTGCGCGAAAAAACTGCCAGCTCTCTTGTCATATACAGTGATAACCAGCTGCTTAGACAGTTCTTTAAAGAACTTCTTAGCGCTTGGCCCCCACGGTCATAAATTACCTATTTAATCATTCGGTTTTAAAATTTTTGTATCTTACTTCGAATAAATCCACACTTGATTGGTACATCAAAAAAACAACCTCTATATCCATAATTTACATTCATTTCAATTTAAATTATGACGTGTCACAAATGCCTGTAATAGGTTTACGTGAATAAAGATATTTAGACTTTGACTTTGGCATTACAAATGAAAATTCAACTGCATGTGTGGTGAAAATAAAAATAAATCAAGTAGGTTTTGAGATAGCATTTATAATATAAGCTGCTGGTCTTCTGCTAACAGCTTACTTATTGGACCAATTTGCTGCTTAGTCTTCTACTAGCAGGAGTTGAATCATTAAAAAAATAATTTAATTATAGACGTTTAATAAATGCCTGTAATAGGTTTACGTGAATAAAGATATTTTGACTTTGACTTTTGAAAAAATAAGTTCGCGGTGAACGAGTGCCTTCACTCCGTAGCCACGACTCAGACTTAGCTGTTAAGGCACGCAGGGCCAACAGTGAAAGAGAGATGGTTTATAGGGTTTTAGTCCGTAGGCGCCTTGGGGTCTCCTTAGGAGGCCTCACGGTGAGTCGGGCATGCCACCTCCTGCGGTGGCCCTTCAGGCTGGGGTCGTATCGTCAGGCAACTTTGCAATCTGTCATTTAAAAAAAAATGTTTTAGGTTCGTATTTGAATCCGAAGAGACTACAGCGTCTCCTATATCTGGTGGCAGTCGTGTTAGGGACGGAGAGTCAGGAACCAGGTTCCGGTTCGATTCCGAGTCTGTCTCTCCTAGATCCATGTTTGAAGATGACTTCACCGTGTCTACTCCTAGAGCTAGAGCAGCCTCCATTGCTGAAGAAGATGAAGGTAACCAAAATTATTAAATTAAATTTTAATTTTAATTATTATTGTGGTTTTTTTTTTATTCAGTTAAGGTTAGCACCGAGCATGACTATGACACGGACCTTGTTTGTATTTAAGTATTTATAAGTAGTTTTTTTTAAATGTATTGTATGATTTATGTACTGACTATTTTATATTTATTTTATTATATAATTATTATCTTTAATAGTATAATTTATAGTATATTATATACAACATTTTATATTTAGGTTTTTTTTTTCTTTGTGTCTATCGTCGTTTTCTTGTTAATTTAGTTAAACCTGTACGTGAGCTAGGGCGTTGGCATAAAAACAGCGTCAGTTAGTGCACCACATTATGTGATGTACAGCTGACTGAAGCTGAGCCAAGACCCTTGCCACATCATATACACTTATTTTAAAATATTGTACTCTAGATCTTGTATTAATTAATGTGGCAATAAACGTTTTTATTCTTTATTATTCTTTATATTCTTTAAATAAATAAATATTGTTTGAGACACGAATTGCAAATATCTCCTGTTTTATTTTTAATATAATTTGTTTAACAAACTGTATGGTCTTAAGTTAGACTGATATGTGATTCTATTGATAGAATGAAATAACTTTTGAGATTTATAACAGTCGGTTATTAGACGTCGATATATTTAGCAATTCTCGCGCCGCATTTAAGGCCAAAATGAAGAAGCTGTTGTTGTCGGTTTAGCTCGCTGCTTCGGAGTTCATTGATAGTTCCATAAATTCGAACACTGCAATTGTATTTTCCATTCTCCGTGGTCTAGCGGTTAAGTCCGTGGATTTAGACTCGGAGGTACCGGGTTCGATTCCTGGTCGGGACACAAAAATATTTATTAATGTAAATAAATATGTACATTTAATTAATATTTAGTTTATTTGTGATATTTATCGAGTTTGGTACGCTGGAGACATCGACGAGCTTGCCACTTGTCATGATTGGCCTATAGTAAAGTTAGCTAAATGTGAATCCGCTTATTTATAAGCGTGGTTTCTGACCACCCGAAAGGGAAACGGTCGTGATGATACTTTTTTTTTATCTTTTTTGAATGCGAGAAAAACTAAGGTACTAGTGTTTGAAAGAAGAAGGAAGTCAAACGTGACGATAAAGATTCTTTAGAACAAGTAAATGAAATTATATATCTAGGCAGTGTTTTTACTGCGGATGGGAAGTATGATAGGGATATTGTAAGAAGAGTGAACGCGAGAAATAATGTTTACGGTGCCCTAGGGTCACTGATTGGCAGTCGAAATGTCAGTGACAAAGCTCGACTCGCCATACACAGTGCCACACTGATACCAACACTTATGTATGGAAGACGTGTATATGCCAGAATACGCTGAAAGTACAGTTAATGCAGTAGAAATGAGGTCGTTGCGTCGGATATGCGGCGTCACTTTAACGGACCGCATACGTAATGATGAAATACGCAAAAAGGTAGGTATGAAAGAAAGCATAGGGACAAAAATAAGGAAAGGCATGCTCCGATGGTTCGGGCATGTTGAAAGCATGAGCGAAGAGAGATTGATGAACTAACTGAAGGTGCATTAAAAAGCTATCGAAACAAAAGGACATGTATGAAGAGGTTGATGAATGTCGATGAAGCGAAAGGGGTATGTCGTGATCGTGAGAAGTGGAGCTCAATTGTCTCTGCCTACCCTGCAAGGGACTTGGCGTGAAGATATGTATGTATTTAAATAAATATTTTCAGGTGACCTGCCCCCTCTAAGAGTGAAGCCCCCCTCATCTCATCGGGACATTAAAAAGTCCGAATCTGTTAATATTTTTGTTCGAGAATCGGATCCGTTTGAAAATGATGATTTCTTTGCCTGCACGGGATCGGATAGGGCTGCCAGACGAGAAAATTGGCCTGGAGACTTTCAAGCATTTGATAATGTATGAAAAATTACAATAATTAACTTTATTACAGGTACAGATAATTAACTTTAATACAGGTACAGATGTTTATTGTGCTTTTATAATGTTTAAGGAGGGAATCACTGCCTTTTTATCACGATAGATGGCGCATGATAGATGGTACCTAATATAACTGTCAAAGAAAACTTGCAGTTTATTACATATTTTTTTTAAAAACCCCTTATATGTATAAGATGTCAAAGTTCTATTAATTGCGTTTTAATTGTCTTTTAAGGCAAAAAATATATAAAAACTACAAAAATGAGAAAAGTAGTTTAAACAAGGTACCATTGCCTCTAGCGACATCTACAGAAAGGTTTGCGTAAAATTTCATTTCTTTATTTCAGTAAACATTTTTAAAATCTGAAGTTTTCTTTTAAAAAATGTAATCAATTAGCATTCTAGGAAATAAAATGTCCGCACATTTTAGAGATTAAATCAGCTTTTATTTATATTTTTATATATTTATTATCACAAAATTAAAAATTAAATAAAAAAAGTTAAAAATAATACAATGATATATGACAAAAGTGTCTGTGGTTATTATACCATAGCCGACATTTAAATTTAGTAGAACAGTAATAATATTTTTTTAAAAAAAACATGATAATATAATAAAGAACAGGAACCTAGACGGGAGCTGTCCCAGCCTGCTTCACAAGCAGCCATGCTGCACAAATTTTACGGAAAGTGGGTAAATTTATTTCAAATCATTTGAAATTCTGTTAGAACAATAATCTATATCAATAAGAAAGTTACATTCAAAAAGGATATATTTTATGAAAAGTCATACATACAAAGGCCGCGTTCGTTTTATAGCATTTCCAACATTTCGTAGCAACTTCATAAACCAGCGTGAAATGTCGTTTTTGTTAAGAAATACCACTTTTTTTAACAATGCTAACATTTCTTAAAAAAACGAGCGGTGAGGCTACTTTTTGACAAGTATGACAAGTAACAAATAATACAAATCAATTGACAATATATTATGGTCTTTGAATTTATTACATAAAATCGTTTAGAATACATTTTAAACAAATATAATATAAACTATAAAGTATACAACAATGTAAACAAACCATTTCTTATGTTAAATGACCTCTGTCAAAAAGTAACATCAATAACCCTCCTTTCAACACGGTACTGACATACGAAATTAGCATTAAGTGTTGGAATTTTGCATTAAACGAACGACTTGTGCTAAAAAAGTGGTATTTTTATGCTAACATTTCTTAAAACGAACGCGGCCAAAGTCCAGAATAAAAAGTATCACCTTTTTTTTTAAAATATAAATACAGCAATTTCAATCATCTGTATTTGTATTAAACTAACACTTAAAGACCAATAAAGCTATAATTAACATAGCAAAATGTCAAATTTACCCTTACTAGTGTAATTTTAGTTAAGTCCAATTAAATATTATTTATTAATTAAATTAAATCAGCCTTGTTGTAAATACATTTTATTTACTAACAATAAACATACATACTTTTTTTCTTTTGCTTGCCATATTTTGTTGAAAGGCAGTTAATTTTCTATTATAAATTCTCGCATTAGATAAATTGTATAAATATGTTTTTGATTTTCACTAATCTAAAGAGATTTTATTTGTCAATTTAATTTAGTGATGCAACAAATACGAATATTAATGTAATTGTCAAAACAGCAAATATTTTTTTAGGCATCTTCGGAAGAACCTCGATGTCGCATCCTCAATTCCAAAGCCTCATTTTTGAATGAGAATTAAGAAAACTAATGTCAATGAGGGAGCTCGACCGGCCGGCACGCAATTCTATATCATTTTTCTATTTCATAAGTTTAAACGTGTAAATATACTTATTTCTATATATATGTTTATTTTCTATATTTATGTATATTAACTGCCTTCGTGGTCTAGCGGTTAAGTCCGTGGATTTAGACTCGGAGGTACCGGGTTCGATTCCTGGTCGGGACGCAAAAATATTTATTAATGTAAATAAATACATTTAATTAATATTAAATTTATTTGTGATATTTCTCGAGTTTGGTACGCTGGAGACATCGACGAGCTTGCCACTTGTCATGATTGGCCTGTAGTAAAGTTTGGCTAAATGTGAATCCGCTTTATAAGCGTGGTTTCTGACCACCCCGAAAGGGAAACGGTCGTGATGAAACTACTATACTTATTTCTACATCAAGCCGGTATTTTTATTAGCCAAGAACCCATCGCGCACATGTTGCGTAGCTTCCTCGTTGACATTAGAATTGTTAAATTTGAATGAGGCTTTGGAATTGAGGCTCCGACACTCTATTTGAAAAAAAAAAGCCGATTTTTAGTCCTGATGGTAAACGTGCACAGTATTTTGCGGTTTTCAATAAATTTAAATATAACACGCGGCGGTAAAGACACCAAAACGCAGAGTGATGTGCGCCGTGCGCTGCTAACGGAAAGCGGATACGGAGGGAATATTAAAACTGTGCCAATTAAAAAAATGACAAATAACCCAATCAAATTAAATAGGCGCGATTAATCATATTTATTCTATTTATATCAGTATGGTTTGGAATGATATTAAGTAAAAACAGTGGTGTATTATTAAATTTGTTGAATTATTCGTATTTTTTATTTATTTTTTTTTATTCGTATTCGCCGAACAACAGGTGCAATATTCGTATTCGTGAAAGTAGTATTCGTTGCGTTACTAAATTACTTAACCTATATATGCCCGTAATTATTTGGATCATGGTTTTCTCCATAATCGCATATATTAACCTTAAGATACATAGAAAAATCCATGCTAGTTTTTGGCAAGGGTCGTTAACTGCTGGGCAAATACTTTTTTTTATATTTTTTTTTTATAAATAAATAAATTAATATTTCCAGACAGGTCACACAGCGCCATCTAATTTCCGTGGTAAGCTACGAGGCTTGTGTTACGGAAACTAAATGGTTGATAAACTACATATTATACTTTTTTTTTTAAATATATACATATTATACATATAAACGCCCAGACCGAGACAAATTATACAATGTACAACTTACCCCCGGTGGGAATCGAACCCACGACCTCCCGAGTTCACGGCAACGTTTGTTACCACTAGACCACGGAGGCGGTCGATTTGCCTTTGCCAAAAATGGTGAATTAGAATTAAAACAACAGCAATTAGATTTTAACAAATTATCTAAAATGACGGTAATCCGCTTTTATAAAAAAAACGTTCAACGGCTTTCTGATACTCGTAGATCGCACTACGCTCTGTATAACAAGTGTTTTATTTTATAAAATAAAAATTGAATTTTGTTGTGTTGGGTCGTTGGCGACCCTTTGGGCATATATAGGTTAAACTGTTGACCAAGTAATGATTTTGCATTACAATAATACTTGTTATTATTTTTTAAACGTTTTTAATTTGTAGATGTGTGTAGACGCAACCTGTGATATTTATAAGCAACGCCCTATATATTATTGACTATATAGCAAACCCAATATTCTATACGTGGTGACTTCGTACTTTAGACTAATATGTGATTCTATTATTAAATTATTATTATTATTAAACTAAACTTTTTAAACTTTCGCGCACACTCATAATAGATTTTTATAATTTTAACGGGTCTTTACGCGATTTACCTTAGAGACATATTTCTCCCGACGTTTTAGCCAAGTTGCATTGGCCGCGGTCACGGGTCGACTGAAGCTATGCGGTGTAGTCTCGTACATACTGGGCGGCAGATGTAAACCTACCCACTTATCACTTTAAAAGTTTTTAGAAATCACGACACGACACTTACAGTATCCTTGGCGACACCTGGCGATTTTTCCCGGCGTCGAAACCTATGGATTACTGGATTCCACGATGAAGATAGCTTATAACCCCCCTCTCACAAGGTACCAGTGCCGCTAGCGACATCTATAAAAAAGCTTTGCCTGATACACCCCATTACGTAAGTCATCGTTCGTGCGATCGTCGACCTCTCACTACCTACTCGATTAGGCTCAGTATGAGTGGCGATATTTTTAGGATAACTTCTCTGCACCGTAACTTAAGATTTTATTACTGAATAATTAAAATAAAAAATACGTAGTTCTTTATTTTTATTCTAGATTTTAATATTAAAATATTTGCTCTTTAATAAATTCCACGCAGTATGATTCTATTTTATAACTATTTTAGTGAAATAAAAATAAAATTTAAGTATTCAAATCAAATCATTTATTTCCTTTGGTTGTCACAACAACACTTGGATATTGTCAATACATTTTATCTCGTTTATTATGTAGATTATAAAATAACCAGCAGCTACTATGGGTGGACCCATCATATCAGCTATACCATCATCATCGACTAAAACACTGTTGCCATAAACAAGTTTTTGCTTAAAACTATGTAGTTAAAATTAATTCGTGGCTGTAAAGAGGCTGTGTCAGCTTACAATCTAAATATACATAAAAATTGTATTAAACTACAATATTTATGTCAATAAATGTAAATTCGTGGCTGTAAGGGGGCCGTGTCAGCTTACGATCGAAATAATAATAATTATTATAATTGGTATGTCAACTTAATACATATTCGTGGCTGTAAAGGGGCCGTGTCAAATTACAATCTAAAATAATAAAATTAAGAATGTTAAATTAAACTAAATTCGTGGCTGTAAAATGGCCGTGTCCAGCTTAATAGCTATTAGTAAATATATTATAAAAAAATGATTATTACAATTAAAACTAGAACTTATATTTTAAGTATGTCTGTTTGTTATGTACCTACTTATATAAATAAATATTTCCAGACAGGTCACATAGCGCCATCTAGTTTCCGTGGTAAGGCTTGTGTTACGGAAACTAGATATTATACTTTTTTTTTTGTAAATATATACATATTATACATATAAACACCCAGAGCGAGACAAATTATACAATGTACAACTTGCCCCCGGCGGGAATCGAACCCACGACCTCCCGAGTTCACGGCAACGTTTGTTACCACTAGACCACGGAGGCGGTATATTGCATACACGTACATTCACTAACTACCAATAAACAATTTAACAGTCGCAGTTAAAATAACAGAATATGGTCCAATCTAAAGATTAGAATATTGGGTTCTGCTGTATGAAATGCTTTCATTAAATAATTTTAATTGTTATTGTATTAATTTATGTTAATATCACTAGTCCTAATTTATTCGCAATTTTTTATGAAGCTGTATCTTAAATATGCAATAAATCAATATTTTATACAATAGGTTATTAGCCTCTTAACCCCTCGTGTGTTTAAGATGTGGAGCCACATCTAAACCAACCATAGACCTAACATTAAACTCTTTTATTTTTTTTTTTGTGTTCTCTTCTCCCGATGGATGATGAATGAGGTGATAGGGAAGGCAAAGGATCTAGGCCATACAGCCAAGTCTGACGTAATATATATTTATTTGAATGAGATAATGAGATTATCATCAAATGCAAGATGTTGCAGATAAAGTCCAAAAACGTCGGGTATAACACGGGAGTTGACAGCGCGGGAAAACCGCAAAAAATAAAACTGCAACTTGTGCCCCATATGTAAAGTCCAATTTATCGTTTTCCATTTTTATTCACATTCTAGCACATTTAATAATGTGAAAAAAAACAAAACAACACCACTTTTGACTAACAATATCCACAGAAAACTAATTTACAAAACAAAAACTTACACTTGACAAGTCCTCTTATTTTATATATCACGGCATTATGCCGCGAGTGACTCTAAGGCATTAAATTCTGCAACATTTGGAATTTGATGATAACCTCATTAACTTATAAGAAAGAAAGATATATTACCTCAGACTTGGCTGTATGGGCTAGACCCTTTGCCTTCCCTATCACCTTATTCATCATCCATAGTGAGCAGATAACACAAGAAAAAAAAAAAAACTTATGACGTTTGTTATTACTACGGGCGCGGGTCAAGCACACGAAAGGTTAATTGTAAATTATCTTAAAACGTAAGTAATATTTTTTTAATTGTACACTTCACAAGAAGTAGAGAAATAGCCCAAAATGGTTGATGTTATTAGTCAAAGGGAAAATAATAAGAATAATTTGTTTACCATTTGACTAATATTTTATTTATTTATTTTATTATATTATATTAATCGATATGTAGTATAGGTTTCTTAACTAAATCTTAATTTTTCTACAAGTCTTTCCAATTTTAGTATATTTTTTACGCAGCTACGCAAAAAGAATCCAATCCACATTTTTTTTAGAAAATTAATTATGAATTTTAGTCAGGTCCTTAGGATAATATATATTTTTTTATTTAACCTTGTGGACACATTAGAACATTTATAGGTGCAATGAAAGAAATATTAATAGTAGGATAAATTCAACAACATAATTATATTTATTTACATAATATACTTTTATATATACTGTAATATCAATATACTAAATACTAATACATACACAAATACATATATTATTAACATTGTTGGGAGCTATTTAGAAAGTGTAGATTGACGAGTTTTTTGAACGAAGATCTGGTAGACGCTTGCCTTATGTTTACAGGGAGATTGTTCCATTAATTTGTGGCAACAACTGTAAAAGAATTTTAAATAAATCCAGAATGATGCAAGGGGACAGAAAGAAGTGAGTTGTGAGAAGAACGAATATATCAAAAACGATTATGTATATTTAAATACCGTGTTAATACCGTATTAATAATAATAATAATAAATTGTTTATTATCAGGCAACAGATGGCCCATAGATAAATACCTTACAACTAAAATACATAAAAAAATAACATTAACTTAGAATAATAAAATTAATTAATCTAAAGCTTCCGTGTCTTTATTTTCTTGTGGTCATAGAAGTACCCATCAGGTACTGTGACCACCTTCTGAGGAGTACGAGAAGTGGGCGGTGCCGGCGTCCCTGCTGGGGGTGGTGCAGAGGGAGTAGGTGCTGCGCGGGGCCCAGGAACATCGTTGGTTCTGCGTGAAGCAAATCCACGAATGTATTTGCGGTACACAACACCGAGCGGCCAGAATTCCTTGTTCAGGAATATTTTGAGGAGCTCTGACCGCACACGAATCCTAAAGGCCTTGAATCCGGTGTCATCCCAATGGGAAGGCAACTCGTCGATAGCAGATATTAAATGTTGGACTAATCCATCGATGTGTCTAATCTAAATTCTAACTTTAATGGCCTATAACTTTTTTTTATTTATAATTACTAAGTTACCACAACAGAAATGAGTACAAAACATTTTTTAAATTTCAAATCTTTACAATACAGTTCCAGTACCATCTCCAGAAGCATGTGCACACAGCATACAATTATGAAACATTTACATATATTTAAAAATAAAAATAACAATACACTACCCACTAAAAAAATACTTGATGTGGATTGGATTATTTTTGCGTAACTACGTCCAATTGTTGTAATATAATATCTTAACAATTTGGGCAACTGCCTCAGCGGTGTAGTGGTTAAGTCCATGGACTTAGACTCTGAGGTACCGGGTTCGATTTCGAAGACTTGGTGTTGTTATTCCACTCCTAATTTTGGTCGTGGTATTGATCATGCCCAAAAAGTCTACTAAAGATATATACCGCGTTTAATTGTCAAAAGAGCAAATATTTTTTTTAAGGCTTCGGCAGCCCTATTCTGTTACTTAAGCGCAAACGTTATATAATGGAATTCGTTAACTATATATAAATATATATATCACACTATTAAAGTTGAACGCCTTTCCTCGACTGTACAATTGCGCATTCTCACTTTCTCCGGACACGTGTCACGGCGTGGTGCGTGGTAGGTCTCCGATGAGATGGACCGACCAGGTGAAGGTTGCCATGGATCATCCCCTAACATGAGTGCACTAGGAAAGCCGGGGTCCGAGAGGAGTGGCGACGGCTTGTTAAGCGTGCCACTAGCACTCCAATGGCGACCACGACCACTCTGCCAAGAGTGTAGCGACTAAGAAGAAGATTAAAGTTGATATTTGCACGGCCGCTGTCAAGGTCGAGCGCTTATAGAGTTGAGAATTGAATAATAATTTGTAATTATGACGCAATCTCTGACGTAAATAACGAAATCCACTAATAACGTTTACGATTAACAGAATAGGGCTTTAGGTGTCATTGGTAGAACCTGTATTTGAAAAAAAAAATGACACTTTTTTTTAAGATAAATATCATTATACCAAAAACAAAACACTACTGCATGGTGAATAGGGCCGCGTCTGAAAATTATAAAATAATAAATACCTAAAGGCGATCGTTGATCTCTCGCTACCTACTTGATTAGGCTCTCTATGAGTGTCACAGACTATAAAGACGATGAGTTGCGATATTTTTAGGAAAACTTCTCTGCGCCGTAACTTAAGATTTTATTACTGAATAATTAAAATAAAAAATACGTAGGTATTTATTTTTAATCCAGATTATAATATAAAAATATTTGCTCTTTAATAAATTCCACGCAGTATTTGTGTCTCATTGAGACTTATAAATAAGCGGATTCACATTTAGCTAACTTTACTATAGGCCAATCATGACAAGTGGCAAGCTCGTCGATGTCTCCAGCGTACCAAACTCGAGAAATATCACAAATAAATTAAATACCTATTAATTAAATGTATTTATTTACATTAATAAATATTTTTGTGTCCCGACCAGGAATCAAACCCGGTACCTCCGAGTCTAAATCCACGGACTTAACCGCTAGATCACGGAGGCACACAAACTAATATCTCGAGAACTACTGGTCTGATCTACTTGAAATGGTCATAGATCTTATTGACCAACATGTATTCAAAAATGTATACAGAGGTATTTTTTGGAGATTTTTACCTATGAACCCTAAAAAAAGGTAGACACGAAACAATACAGGTCACACACGCACAGGTCAGAATATGCACCCACGCACAGGTCAGAATATACACCCACATACCGTAGTCACCATCCCTTCGCGTACGTATAAATTTGGGGACTCATACATCTGTCGCACAATAAAGATGTGGAATGCTCTTCCAGCCTCTGTGTTTCCACTTTCCTATAACTTGAAGTCCTTCAAGCGAAATGTGAAAAAGCATCTAGTCAAGCCGGCATAGTGTTAGGGACTGATGTCAGACTTACCATCAGGGCCTAAGATCAAATGTCGTGCTAGTAAAAAAAAAATAACATAAAAAAAAAAAGAAAGCATATATCCATTTTTAGCAAAATTTGGAAAAAATGTCTGGGCAAGAGTCTTTCAAGACTAAAATTGGTCAACACTAATTACTGGTCAAGACACAAATTTATTTAATTTAGTTGTGATATTTCTCGAGTTTACGCTAGAGACATCGACAAGCTTGACGCTTGTCATGAAGGGCCTATAGTAAAGTTGGTGGTTTCTTACTAGCCCTGAAAGATACGGTCGTGATGGCTAATTTAGGCAGATATATAGAAAAGCCAAAAAACATTTCTGTATTTAATTGTTTTTTATATTTATATATTAATAAAATTAAAACTACTATAAAGGTTAAATTAATTATAAAAATGTCAATGGTTAAAAAAATGTCCTCTAGAGACGACTCTTCAGGGATAGTCCCAAGTAGACTGACAAGATTTCCCCTCTGTATAGCTAATACGTTGTCAGAAATAATTGCCAGCTTTTCCGTTAGCCGTTTGCACAACTCCTTGCTGAGTTTCCTTATCGTCTCGACCCCAAACGGCTTGAGGTTCTCAGCAGAAACCGCCGCACTTCTAGTGTTGCCCAATCTTGGTCTTTTTTGCAAGACCTTTTGCTCTTTTTGGGGTTAGGTTTTTGTTTTCAATATTTTTTTTTTTTTTTTTTTTATAGAAAAAAAATAACGTTTAGGTATTTGGGACTTGGAAGAGCTTCTTTGCAAATAATTTTATTTGATTATACCTAAATCCTACCTATACCTAACGCCTCCGAGGTCTAGCGATAAATTCGGTGGATTTGGACTTGGAGGTACAGGGTTTGATTCCTGATCGGGAAACAATAAATCATTTAATTTATTTGTGATATTTCTCAAGGTTGGTACCCTAAAGACGTCGCGGAGAGAGATTTCCTTAACAATTGGAAAATAAAATTTATATTGTTGGTTTTGCTTTGGGCAACACTACGCACTTTCTGCGCTTGACGAGGTTGCCTGGATGTGTGTTGCGGCTAATGTCGCACACCAGGGACCTGCCAAGTTTCCACATTTATAATTAAATAAAAATATATATCTATATATTCGTGTAAATATACTAAACACGCTTCATATTAGAAAAATATATAAACTGCAACGACAGTGTACTATTTTTTACATTTGTAACTAACACCCACATTCTATGATGTTTTTTGAACGAGCGGCCCCTCCACTCAACAAATCCTTTCAGCTGTCAAACAAAGGGATCCTCGACATCGGTATTCTAATACATTTCCTCAACGCCCCCTCCACTCAATATTCCCTTCCAGCTGTCAAACTAAAATTAAAGCCTCTGTAATTGAGACGATCTGTCTTTCAAAATATAATTGTCGGCTAATAACTTTAATCGTTTCAATTACAGAAACTTAATTTTATTTTGACAGCTGGAAGGAAATCTTGAGTGAAGGAGGCGCTGAGGAAATGTCTTTACAATATGGGTGTTAGAGCATCTATTTATATTAAGTTACTGTCTTTTTGTTTGTTTTGTTCTTTGCCTATTCATTTAAAAAAAAAACTGTCTGTATGAGCTTGGCCTTTTGCCTTCCAATAAGGGGAAAATTGTATTAAAAAAAAAACAAACGACCGTCAGCTAAACGTCAAAATATGGGTGTGGTGAGGGTCACAAAATTCGCGTGATGTAATTTATACCTCCCTTTTTTTATTTAAATAATTAAGATCAACATTTTAATTTCTGTGATATGATTTCATGTGATTTTTATTGCGTTTGTTTTTTCATTATTTACTTTAGTAATTATATTATTCTTAATTTAAATGCATATTGCACGGTAATATTAACCAACATACCTTAGTAGTTATGTGACACCTATTATTATAGGATTGCGTTTTAATATTAAAGATATTCGTCTTCGCAGATAAAAAATAATTTTCATTTCCGAATGAATTATTAAATTATTTTTAACATATTGTTTTAATTGTTATTTTTTTACACCAGCACGACATGTGACCTTGATCGTAAGTGGCGCGCAAGGTCCATGTATGGTAGCAACTGGAATCAGGCACTCATAACTGACATCAGTGACTGGGCATGACGGCAATTCGAGCCTAAACCCGAAACGTGTGAATACACTTTACAGGGTCTATCGGCACGAAAGGTGGATACTTTCCCGCCCCGGAAGACTGGGTAAATTTCCAGCATCAGCCCGCCTACCACCTATGTTATACGTCATGTACACTAATTATGTGACTTATAAGCAAATGTTAAGATGGTTTTGCGCTTTTGCATTCCTCTAGCTACAGATGTTTTGGTGCAATTCAGCCTAACATCTGTTTTAAGACGTTTCCTCGACGGCACCTCCACTCAACATTTCTTTCAAGCTGTCAAACGAAAATGAAGGTTTCTGCCTCTGACAGCCGTAGTCTAGCGGTTCAGTACGTGGATAGATCTCAGAGATACCGGATTCGATTCTTGGTTCGGACGCAATAATATTTATTAATTTAAATACATAATATTTAATTTATTTTGGTACGCTAGAGACATCGAAGAGCTTGCCACTTGTCATGATTGGCCTATAGTAAAGTTTGCTAAATGTGAATCCGCGTCTTTATAAGCGTGGTTTCTGACCACCCCGCAAGGAATACGGTCGTTATGGTACTTTACTTTTACATTGTAGTTACGATTATTGTTAAAAATGGAGCCGATTGTAACTTTTTAATTTTGAAGGTCAGCCGTAAGCTGGTACATTTGACGCCATTTTTATATTTAATCGTCTCAATTACTACCTTCACTACAAGACTTTATTTAAAAAAATAAAAAATAAAATGCGATAGATGTACTTCTGAGATGTCTGTTAGTCACCTCCTAATAGATTGCAGCGCTTACGATAATGACAGATCTCGCTTCAATTTACCCCTAACACTAAAAATGTGCCTCAGTGATGAACATTATCAGGATGTGTTCAGCAGAATTCATGTGTTATTAGGCGGTCGCTTATGACCATGTTGTTAATAGCGACCTTAAATAAATAATATTTTAAAAAAGACTTCATTTTTGTTTGACAGCTGGAAGAAAGTGTTGAGTGAAGGAGCCGTTGAGGCAAAGTCATATACGGGTGTAAGTAATGCTCTTACAACTGTCACTCTATTTATTAATCTTTTACAAGTAAACACAGTTTTTGTACCTATTAATATATCTTTTGTACATAAATGTAGGTAGATGAAAGAAAAAATATGTGCAATTATCATGAATGTAGTCGCGTTCTTTGTATTTTCATTATACAATGCATATTATTCCGTGTTCAACTTGGTGTTTTATTACAAAAAAAATACTATTGAAAGACGTTCAAGTAGCGTTTTCATTGGCTTTAAAGCAATTTAAAAAAGCGCGCTTTGCTCAGAACGTGAACACGGAGTCCGTACCAATGCTGTGTTCGACTTGAAAGCAAAGTTTGATTTTTATCGAATTTTGTATGAAAAACCTAGAGGAACGATTTTCAATGTGAAATAAAGTGGAAAGAAGCGCTTAAAGCGACAATTCTAAACATACGGCAAGTTTGTATTTATGCCAAAAAAAAAAAAAAAAACAAAATTCTTTATTGCATAAAAACATCTTAACCTAATATGTTACATCAGTAATAAATTAATATTAACATTTTTATATATTATAGATAGGCTTTGTGATAATGTCTTACTGATATACTTATACATTAAAGAGTACTTATGTCAGAGAATTAATGTAATGTCAAAACTTAAATCTAAATAGCTATATTTCATTTTAGTTTTTTATTTAAGAATTCATTTGTAGAATATAAACAAAACTCGCACAACCATGTCATGTTTGACTTAGCACTTTTTGTACTTTATTTTGCTTTGAAAGGCGTTCTAGTTGCGTTTTCATTTACAAACAAACCAATATTCTAATGAAAAGCACGCTCTGCTTTGCTTTCTACGCGAACTCGGGTTTGTTTAACGATAAGACGCAGTGTGTAATGAAACTATAGATGCCGGTGTTGATTAAGGACGTGGCTTAGCAAGTTGAATGCCATTACCAAAGGTATTTATGTTCGATATTTGTTGTGTAAAATAAATCGGAGTTATGAATTTAACTTGTGTTTTTTTTATTTTCACTTGCGTATGTTATTAACATTATTTCCCTATAAACGCGTTTACTTTATGTTCAGTTGTAAATTCAAAACAAATTTAAAAATAACATATAATATGTATCCGATGGGATACTGTAATGAAAGGGCGATTGTCGAAAATGTATTAATAAATTTATAAAAGTTAGATAAGATAATTAAAAAAAACTTTTTTTGTTGGCAGAATGACCTAAAATCTTAATCAAATTGTTGTTTTTTAAATTATACAAAGGACTTAAGTTCTAAATAAGCCTAACTACAATATTTATTCATAAAAAATGCTTATTATTATTCAAAGTTCATAACTGAGTTGGGAATCATCAAATTCCAAATGTTATAAAATTTATGCTTTTGGAGTCATTCGCGGCAATATCGCCCAAACTCGCGCGTCGGTAATATAAGAGTTCACAGCGCGGGAAAATCAACTGCAGTCAAATTTATCGTATTTTATAATTATTCCTATTGTAGTACATTATTAAATAAAATAACACTACTTGTTGAAAAGAACATACTTGCACTTGACATAGATGTCAGTGGAAAAGCGCGGTAACAACTTCCTCGAATTTCGACCTTGATAAATTGTCAACGTCATATAGTAATGTATCTTTGTGGGTTATTGAAATAACCGTAAACGTTATTCGTTTATAAACAACGTTTAAGCACTATTTACTTGTACGTCGCGTGATTGCGAGTTAAGATTAGCTTCTTCGTTTACAAGACTACAAGTTATTTTAACTGAACTTCACCCGTACTTTACTAGGCCTAAGTCTGACTGTATAACCTTAATATGAATTGTTCAGGCGTATCAAAAAGTTAATTTTATTCGTACATTTTGTTTTATATAGGTACAGGGTATATACTCGTACATTCTATAATACCTATTATTATTATTAGTAACGAAAGGAATGGGACACTTGCATTCTTGTATGTGGCAAGGTCAAGATTTCAAAACAAATATTCTATTTTAATGGGGTGTATCACTAACTTTTTATCACGATAGATAGCGCATGATAGACGGTACCTAATATAACTGTCAGTTGCATAGAAAATGTGCTGTCTTCAATGTTCGAACTTGAATATTTTAAGTTGGTTGACTCCCCGCGCCACCAGCGCCACCGCTACTGACTCTGTCTAAACCATAGATCTATGGTCTAATAAACAATCAATTCAGTGCATGGTCAGTCACTGGCACTGCGTTGTAGGGTGACGTTACGTGGTAATTTTAACGAAAATGACGCGTTAACTAAACGAGTACGATAACCTAAAAATGATTGTCTTTGGGATATCTTCTTTTATGTCATCTATCCATTTTATTATCCAAACTCGTTTCTTTCAAAGACCATATAGCTAGTTTCTTTTTAGATGTCTCTCTTTCTAACAACTCCACCTTCCGTTCCGTTCAACTCATTCAACAACAGAATGGAAATCTTTTTCAACAAATAATTAAATCGTTGTTTATTCTGCTGATTTCGCGACTTCATTTTTCGCCACTGACTACGATAACGTGTGTACCTACACTGTGAAGAAATTACGACTAGTGACTACATGTAAACAGTGTAGTCAGTTTTCGGCGCCAGCACTAACTCCTGCTACTGTATGCCTAGTGTGACAGTAAAGTTTCGTAAACGCAACTATAGTAGTAGTTTTTTTACTGAATTTTCGATGTTCATTGACTGTTATTATAGCCAAACTTGCAAAAACACGCAAAGTAAAACAAAAAAAACGTAACTACAGTTACGTTTTCCGAAACTTGCATTTTACACTAAACACACTGACCAGTTTACTTACCCTGTGTAAATTAGCCTCTATGTAAAGTCGATAGTCTTGTCACTAGAAAACGAGAAATCATTGTATTACGATGCTCAGTGGATATTTTGGCAACTATACGTTATTGGTTACACAATCTGTGGTTACACAGCGTACATCTCTCACGTCAAACGTCATATTTGTCATTTTTATTTTGTGCACAGCTGCAAGATTGTGTTTTTTCAATAAATTCTTTGCAAATTGATCAAACTATTTCAATCTAAGATCATGATATAAGGGCATATTAATGTGCGTGTAATTTTTTTAAGATGAAACAAAGGTTAGTACAGCGTTATCTTGTGCAAAACATAGATTTTGTTTACGTGTAACATGAATCGTTTATTTGTTATTAGGACACGGCCTATGCTTGGTGATGATAATATTAATGGTATTAACATGGTCAACTATAAGAAATATGATAGCGACGACGAGAACAATGTACAATTACACAGAATTAGACCACAAGAACACTATATTGAAGCTCAAATACAAGAGGGTGATACCTTGCAGGCCATCGCTTTACGATTCTATTGTTCTGTAAGTTTTTATTATGTATACGTAAATAATGATTCAAGTAGTACTTTACGCAGTGGAAGTCGGTACGGGAGGAATTTCAGCAGAATCTTTGTACCGTTTTTTGAAAGAATTGTATCTAAGCATGTCTGATGCAGTGTTTTTTTAGAACAAACTTTTGTAACGGAATTATTAGAACCATATTATTATATAACTGCATCCATGGTCTAGCGGTTAAGTCCGTGGATTTAGACTCGGAGGTACTGGGTTTGATTCTTGGTCAGGACACAAAAATATTTAATAATGTAAATAAATACATTTAATTAATATTTAATTTATTTGTGATATTTCTTGAGTTTGGTACACTGGAGACATTGACGAGCTGCCACTTGTCATGATTGGCCTATAGTAAAGTTGGCTAAATGTGAATCCGCTTATTTATAAGCGTGGTTTCTGACCACCCCGAAAGGGAAACGGTCGTGATGATACATACTACATATTGTTATTGCTAATCTACAGTCTACTACTTGCACTATTCTCAAAATTATGAGCTGTTCAAATTGTGGACCATCCCATAATATCACTGACTCTGCAAATCCCTGCAGCTTCGAGATGTGCCCACTTTGAGCGTGTTCTATCTGCTATGAGTGCTCTGAAGAACTCTATAACGTTAGCCCTTACTACACTATACCACAACAAACCATACAAACAGAGTCCTAGTCCTCCACTGTTGAAATGGGCCTTCGAGACATTTCTGGAGAATTAGGCCCACACTGAACGGAACAAGTCTTAGCTTTACCCAGTCGAAGTTGGTGCTAGAAGAGTTCTAGCAAAATCTCTGCACAACTTACTGAAAGAATTGGGCCCAACCAGGTCTGCCATCATACAATTATGGAAAGAGCTTCATGAAGGCATTAACGGAATAATACAGTATTTGGTTGGTTAGGTTAGGTAGAATGGTAGATGGTGAGTGTATTATTGTGCAATAAATTAAAAAAGAAGTCCTCCTTTTTTAACCAGCTTATTGTCGGTGGCAAGCCCGAGATACCATTCTTTTCATCTCTTACCCACACACGATGGACCCGGTACCCGCACAGTGAATCCATGGAATGCTTAGAAATTTGTCTTCATGACAAATGTATATAAGAAAAGTGTATTTCTCATTGGTATTGTGTGTCACACAATGAAGATGTTGAATGCTCTTCCAGTCTCTATATTTCCATTTTCCTATTATAACCTGGAGTCCTTCAAGCGAAGTTTTGAAATTTTGTTTCCATAGGGAAGATACATTCAAACTTTTTTATGCTTTCAGATATCGGAATTAAAGAGAATTAATCAAATACATAAGGACAATGAAATATTTGCTAGAAGAACAATCAAAGTGCCAATCACTCCATACTCTGTGCTCACAGAGATGGTGCCTACTCAGCCACACCCTGAGCCCTCTACCTCAGACATATCTCCTAGTGACCAAACTATAGAAAATAATAATAAGGACTATTCAATAAATTGCAACGAAATTGTTTTAAATAGTACGTTGGTGCCATCTGTGGTGCCGTACACTGATGTGGAGCCTGAATATGTTACCGAGGATAGTAAGCTGCTCCCGTCCGTTGTCAGAGATCCTATTGAATCTATAGTGGTGAAGGAATTGACGTCACACGGAGCAGATTTTGGACTGAAGTGGTATCATTTAGTTGGTTGCTTATTGGTGCTGGGAGTGTTGATTCCTCTAATATATGTGATATTCTATGTGGACAAACATGAGCACCATGACATTGCCCCGAGCGTGCATGTAGAACCAACTCCATGATTAATTTAATCCTTGAGCTTAAATCGAGGGTATTTTATAAATATTTTTTTGTATATGTTACTGTAATAGTTCAAACTATATAGTGAATCCTAAGATTTACCCATTCCTAGTGGTTAAAGTCTAACCAAAAGTAGTTAATACCAAAAATCAACAGTAGTTAATACCAATAAACCAACAGTAGTTAATACCAATAAACCAACAGTAGTTAATACCGCATACCTAACATTTGTTAATATCGCATAACCAACAATAATACTGCCTAACCAACAATAATACTGCCTAACCAACAATAATACTGCCTAACCAACAATAATACTGCCTAACCAACAATAATACTGCCTAACCAACAATAATACTGCCTAACCAACAATAATACTGCCTAACCAACAATAATACTGCCTAACCAACAATAATAGTGCTTACGGTAATATTGATTAAAAATTATTAATCGCAAATTCGCTTGGAGAAATTTCATTCCCTGTGGCAGGTTCAATTCAATTATTAGTTGAATCTCATAAGGGCTTCTATAGTAACATATACCTACCTATATCCCACTTTATAAGTGGAAAAACTTGTGATTATTATTAAATGATTAAACCTTTTTATTATTGTTTAAAATTATTATCTACTTGACGTTTTTGTCCTTAAATTTGATACTATTTCTGTTTTCTGTAGACTTAATTGATGTTTATCATAATTTTAATGATAAATGAGATTTATTTATCTTTCTGATGCTAAACAGCATCAAATGTCAATAAAATATGTGATAAGAGAAATTATGTAGTTTTATTATTTCATCATTACAGCCCCTAGAACACAGCGTCCTAGACCTCCACTGCTGGAGATGGGCCTTCCAGAACATATATCTGGAGAATTTGGCCTACACTCGCCACGCTTTATTATTTATCTTTATTAAAATATTACATGTTTGTCCTCTTAACTCTGTACCCGTCTTCCCAGGTAACAAAAGGGCTGGCTCTTTCTTCCCCCAAAGAATCAGTGCTGCAATGCGGGGAAATGCAGCCAACGTTCTTGCCACCATTCCAAGTTGACCATATATCCATAGCAATAAATTTTATTTTATTGTATACCTATATTCTGTCGAATTAATTATTTAATTTATATTTGTGGGTACTATGTAGCCACTTTTGTGTTAATATTTAGTGAACAAAACGAAGGTAAATATGTACACATGTGTTGTGCACATCTGTACTAACTAACAGCCAATCAATAGTCAAAAATAAGCTAAATAGCTGTTATTACAACCTCTGCCTTGCCTACTGCCTTTACATGCCCATAAGATTCATAATAATAAATAAAGTTAAAAAAGCGACGAATTTTATTTTGAAGGTCGTTACGTTTGATATCTTATTGAACCTTTGGTAACTGGGCGTAAGAGAAACGAGATTTATACAAGTAGGTATTCTAAGACGTTTATTCAACCCATGTCTATTATAATCTGTGATTCAACCATTCCTTCAAACAGGTACCTAGGTCCTAAAGGGATCTTCGAAAAGCTGAATACGTATTTATGTACCTACATGTTACACGTATGTTCGGCTTGAAAGCAAAGCAAAGCTTTTTTTACCGTATTTTGCTTAAAATATATGAAAACCATAGAGCAACGCCAAGTTGGCGAACTTTCAAAGCAATCACAGATTATATAGGCAATATAAAGTGAAAAAAGCGCTTAAAGCGTCAAGTCAAACACTCTGTTAGTTGTAAACTCTCGAAAGCATATGTTACCATTTTAAATATTTCTGGTAAGTTTTTTTTTCTGGCAACTTTAAAGTGTACGTTTCCTGCTAGGCAAATACTGATTGTAAAAGTGTATTATGCTGCGGATGAAGCTTTAAAGGATAATCAAATTTGTTAATACTTTTAGTTTAATTGTTAAGACATTCATTATTTTAGGTTACTAGATATGACATTACCATTATCATTGATTTAATATTTAAATTGGACATTTTGAATTTTAATTAGATTAATTTTTATTTTTTATAAAAAATATATACTTTACAGCTTCATCTAACCAGCATTGGGCTTAACTGGCTGTTCCTTGCCAACCGAGACAAGTTCAAGTGTTCCTATAGGTTCATATGGACGAATAATAAACAATATGTTCGACTTTAAGGAAATAATGCAAAGATCGCTTTTTAAACCGAATTTTGTATGAAAACCATAGAGCAACGGCAAGTCGAACGGCTTTCAAAGCGAAATAACAGGCACAAACCTAGATAGACAGAAGAATAAAATATACGAATATCAACTCTAATAGCGTTTTACATTGACAGCAATAACGTATGCGGCTAAAGAACGAGAATCCGACTGCTGGTTTAGAAAAAGCTTTCTGATCAACCTACAATAGGTATTATTATGTATAACAATATGGGGCAAGAAGCATAACAGTATGAGAATCAAAGCAAGTCTCGAAATTAATTAGACGTAGTTACGCAAATATCCAATCCACAAAAATCTAGAAGACCGTATCCCTTGCCGAGTGGGCAGAAATCTTTTGTGCCATTTCTCGATTCTGGAACGCTAGACATCGACAAGTTTCCAGAATCAAGAAATGTAACTAATAAATTGAATACATTCGTGTAGGAATCGAACCATGCACCTCCGCGTTTTAATTTACGGCCTAAACTGCTAAACCACGGACCACATAAGGTTAATTAGGCCATTGAAGATGAACTTAGATTAGTACAACATATAATACATTTCGAATATGTCAAATCTTTATCTGGATCGTTTTTTATATTAAAGATATTATCATAAGGACCTAATTGGCATTCAAATTTTAAATTTCTGATAAATTGTGGTTTGGATACTTTTGTCGGTTTTATCGTCCCCAGTGTTCGACGTGCTCTTTTAAATCGATTCTGCAGTTTAACGGACAATATCCCACTTGCATGCTACGGAAGTTAAATCACGTTCTTCTTCGGCAAGAGATGAACAAATTAGATTGCGTAAAATTAATGTAAAAAAACATTTTGTATAAACATAGCATCCAATATCTTGCTCTACCTTATATTTGATCTCTTTGACTTTGATAATGCCATGTTTGACTTGAAAGCAACTAAAGCAAAGGTTGCTGCTTACCAAATTTTGTATGAAAACCATAGACAAACAAGTGTCGAAATAAAGTAATAAAAAAGCGCTTAAAGCGACAAGTCGAACATAGGGTAAGGATGGGGGAGAAAATAAAGCTCACAAATGTCATTAGTTATTTAGTTTTATTTAAAAATTACTAAATTATTTCCTTACAAATAACTCGATGGATCTGTTGCAATATAATTTGTATTCTTATTTTATTGTTTTTATAAACCCAAAAACAAAATTGATAAATTTTTCACAAATGTGAATGATTTTATTAATATAGTATTTTTTAGAAATTGTTTCCGCCGCGATTTAATCCAGGGTTGCTCTCATGAACGCTGAAAAAACAAATACTCAATTAGTTTTCAAAACAGTCATAAAAAAATATACAAAATACATACTGATAATATGAATGTCACAACTTTTATTAAGTGTACAATTTTTCTTTTATGGGAAGGCACAAGGCAGAGCCCATACATCCATCGTCTTCGGTAGATTTAAAAGATTTTTTGTTCTATTTTCCCGTTATGGGAAGGCAAAAGACAGAGCCCATACAGCCATAAGTTGTTTTTTTTAATTTTAAGATACTAGACTTACGATTAATATGCCAAATATTATTTAGAACTTTAAAAAATGGAAATTTATATGGCGCATACTCTGCCAATGTGATATAATATTTTTTAAATATTTATTTAAGGACATGGTGCACAATACATAAGTCCTAATTAATATAGTGTCATAACTCAAAATAAAACAAAAAAAAGGTAGTTTTTTTTTAGAATCAGATATGAAAAAACAAACATGCAATTACACAGTATACACACGAATATTAGTACAGTTAGGTAGTTCCCGCAGTCGATGCCAGCGCGCCCCTTTGTAGGGAGATTAGTGATTCCTTGTTATATTAAATCCAACAACAAAATCACTAGTCTTCCAGACAACGGGACGCTACACCCAGTTAGACACAGAAGATAAACCTATAAGAGAATGACAGGTTAGTTATAGATTAAATATTAATTAATGTAAGGTATAGTGATATAATTATCTTACACCCGTATTCTAAGGCGTTTCCTCAACGGCTCCTCCACTCAACAATTCCTTCCAGCTGTCAAAGAAACCCTCGAAATCGGTATTCATATCGCGAAAGGCATAAACGTTACTATTTTAAATATTTCTGGTAAGAAAGTTATTTTATATGGCAACACTGAGGATTGCGTTCACGTATTCTAAATATTCTTTCTGTCAAAATTACTACATGCTCTAGCACTTTTAACATCCATAAGTCTGTCTCTTTTATATTATGAATATTCATGTGTCACAAAAAATATTTATAATATTCGAACGAATACTGATTTAAAAGAGTTTGTCAATTTTTAAAAATAAAATAAGTAATCTAACCAGTTATTATTATTAGTTAATAAGAAATACAAGTTTGATTAACATAAATATTAGTTGAACATAACATAAATATGCTTCAAAGACATTTGAGTTTGACAGTTTTATTCCTCAAGCGTAGTGACGTGCCGAGGTGTCACTCCGTTTGACAGCTGGAGGGAATAATTTAATGAGCCGTCTTAGAATTCAGGGGTTAGTTTTAGTTCGAGACATGAAGGACAAAAGTTTTAGTACAAGAGGTGAACGACAAAAAATAGATAAATGAGATAATGATGTTGTAAAGATATCCAGTCAATATTTATTATAATTTTAACGGGTCTTTACGCGATATAACCTTACATACTTCTTCCGACGATTCGTTCAAGTTGCATTCGCCCTCGTCACATACATAATGGGCGATAGTTGTAAACCTACCCACTTATAATTTTAAACTTTGGCAAGCTTTCAATATTAGATCTCCTTGAAAATCAAAATTGGCATTTGATTTTCATAGGTGGTAGGCGGACGGATGGTGGTAATTTGCCCAGTCTGCCTGATGAACCCAGTAAAGTGTATCCACACGTTTCGGTATCAGGCTCAAATTTGCTCAAGCCGACATGGTGCTTAGAGACTGATGTCAGTCATGAGTGCCTGATTCCAGTTTCTAATATCATCAGTTGGGCGTACTAGTATAAAAACTAAAAAAAATCAATTAAGGTAGAATCTAGTTATTAATCACTGTCGACCGATTCAGCCGAGGGTGTAGTGTGATCGAACCTAAAAACTCTTAAAGTGACAACTGAGTAGGTATACATCTACCGCCCATTATAATTTACATTGTAAGGTGACACGGCCCGTATACAGCCACGAACTAGTATTAAGATTTGATATTTATTATTATTGTTAGATTGTAAGCTGACTCGGCCCTTTTACAGCCACGAATTTATATTTAGTTGACACGGCCTATTTACAACCACAATCTTATATTAAGTAGTTATAAATCTTATATTAAGTTACAATTATATATCAATATAATTATAATTATACATTATGTTATAATTATTTAGATTATAAGTTGACACGGCTATAATCCCTCGAATTTAGGTTAAGCTACAGTACTTATGTCACTTACTTATTTCGGTCTATCCATAATTTAATTTAATCTTTTTATTTATTATTTTAATAATATTGTAAAAAATTGACAATATCCGAGTGTTACATGTGAACCATATGGAAATATTTTGAATTTGAATTACCTTGCTTATGACAATAATGCTATTATAACACACATAAATAATCTGGATTGTTTACCTATTACGGTCCAACCATGATTACCTAACTTATGTTTGTTTATATATATATATTTTTTGTATATTTATATTTCCAGACAGGTCACACAGCGCCATCTAATTTCCGTGGTAAGCTACGAGGCTTGTGTTACGGAAACTAGATGGTTGATAAACTACATATTATACTTTTTTTTTTGTAAATATATACATATTATACATATAAACACCCAGACCGAGACAAATTATACAATGTACAACTTGCCCCCGGTGGGAATCGAACCCACGACCTCCCGAGTTCACGGCAACGTTTGTTACCACTAGACCACAGAGGCGGTCATTTTTGTTTTATATTATTTTAGTGCTAACAATATCCAAGTTGTTACAAGATAACCTATGGAAATAAATAATTTGATTTGAAACTTGTCCGAAATGTGGGGAGATGTATATCTCCAAGGTATATAGCCATTTAAAGACCCGTTAAAATGAAAAACCATGAAAACTATCTAATGAATTTCTATTCTAACATCGCAATTCCGAAAAACCCTTTCTACATAATTCCGCGTGCTTTTATATGCTCTTACTATAGACTAATATGTTTCTATCAATAGAATAGCATATAAAATCACCCCGTATACAGGTTGAAATACACTAACCCTACCTGAAGTAACCTAAATATTGTAGATATTTTTATTTTATTTTTATATAATTAATAATAAATAAACAGCTAAAGGGCGGTGGTGGCTCGGTTGTAAGAACGCGTTCCTTATATCCTACAAAGGTCGGTTCAATTCCACCCGGCATGTACCAATGAGAAATGCACTTTTCTTACGTACATTTGTTATAGATTTACAACACCACCGTTCCCGTGCCTCGGAGAGCACGTTAAGCCGTCGGTCCCGGTTCCACTAATACCAACTTGTGGAATCGTTAATAAATTGTCAATAAAAATTGACATCATATCCTCGCCAAGCCGTCTGGCCAGCGTGGCGAGTGTAGGCCAAATTCTCCAGATATATGTTCTGGAAGGCCCATCTCCAGCAGTGGAGGTCTAGGACGCTGTGTTCTAGGAGCTGTAATGAAACAGCTAAACAGCTCCGTAGTCTAGCGGTTAAGTCCGTGGATTTAAACTCGGAGGTACCGGGTTCGATTCCTGGTCGGGACACAATAATATTTATTAATTTAAATTTAATTATTATTTAATTTATTTGTGATATTTCCTGTGTTTGGTACGCTGGAGACATCGACGAGCTTGCCACTTGGCATGATTGGCCAGCAGTAAAGTTGGCTAAATGTGAATCCGCTTCTTAATAAGCGTGGTTTCTGACCACCTCGAAAGGGAAACGGTCGTGATGATAAAATAAATAAACAAAAATAAATTATTATTTAATATATTATCGAGTTTGGTACGCTAGAGGCATCGACGAGCTTGCCACTTGTCATAATTGGCCTATAGTAACGTTGGCCAAATGTGACCCGGCTTTTCTGACCACCCCGGCAGGCAAATAGTAGTGATACTATACTTTATTGTTTTTAAATATAAATTTATGTTTCTTTTTTCATTTGCTCTTATCAATATTTAGGATACTTCCCATCCATACGGTAGTTTGCTCCACCCTGTATACATTTGGATAAAATCTACCGCATACTAAAAACCAAATTCTCTCTCTTTACTAAATACATGTGAAAATTACCCCAAAACAATGTTTAATATGGTACCTTCATTAGTGCTTGGGTTGTGTTAAACTTTTAATTTCGTTTGTATGAATTCGGGAAATTCTTCAAACATTCTGGTTTTAAAAATTATATTTATTAATATTTTATTAAACACAACAGTAGTTTAATATTGCATTAATATTGCAAAAAAAAAAAAAAAAAAAACTACAATAAACTGTTTTTATACAAGTTAAGAGGTTATTAAACGCTTATCTCTCTCTCCTTTCGCTCGTACAATCCAATATTTACAAAAATGTTTTAAGGCCGAGAAATGTAGTCTCTATCAACATTCTAGGAAATAAAATTACTGACATTATTGCACCTAATTTTAAACAGAGAAAATTTGCACAAACATTTATAACGATTTAACTAAAAACAAATACAGTGTAAACTATATAACGACACTGAAGGGACTGTGCATTTTATGGTGTTATAGAAGTTGTCGTTAAATGGAGAGAAGAAAAATCTGAATTCATTTATAATTTTAATTGATTTTGAACATTTATTATAAAATAGTATTTAATTTAGATAAATAATTATATAAATGTTTTTTTAAATTTTTGTTTTAATAATAATAATAATACTTTTTTTTTTTTTTTTAATTGTCTTTAAAGGACATTGTACAGAATACATCAGACCTAAACACGTAATTTATTTGCATAATATATGTTCATAACAGAGTTCATAACCGAGTTGGGGATCATCAGATTCCATATGCTGCAGAATTTGATGCTTTACTTGGAGTCACTCGCGGCACCATAGCTTAAACACGTCGGGTTAAATATGGGAGTTGACAGCGCGGGAAAACCGCAAAAAATTAACTGCAACTTGTGCCCCATATTTAAAGTCCAATTTATCGTTTTCCATAATTATTCACATTGTAGCACATTATTAAACCAAGCAACACCACTTTTGACCAATAATATCAACAGTAAATTAATTTACAAAACAAAAACTTGCACTTGACATGTCCACGCAAAATGGCGCGAAGGACTCCTTCTAATAATACTATTGTTTAAACTTTGTTTATTTTTTATTTATAATGTATTTGTTTGACGAAATGTTGATTATATTTATAATATAGAATTATTGTATGCCTATTGTGGGCAGATTGTTTAAATTTTAATTTTCAGTTTCGTTTGACAGCTGGAAGGAAACGTCTTAGAATATGGGTGTTGCTAATATATATTTTTTAATATTGGATTGTGGAAGCCAGAGGGATGAACAAATCATAAGCAAATATTTTTATTTATATAATTAATTCAAAAAATGTGTTTTTACCTCTGTTGTAGTAGATACTGAGCCATCTGTATCCGTTGTGGTGTGCCCGTGATGGTTATGATTCTGTCGTTGGCTCCGGGAAGGGGCTCAGCTATTTCTATGCCGGCTCCACTTTCTGCACGAATCTTACGAATACGATTTCCAGATTTACCGATTATAGCTCCAGCTAACTGAAAAATATATGAAAATTACAAAAATAAAAAATTGATTTTGACCATTCTTCTTTAGTCAATAAAGTAAAGTATGATCACAAATAAACGAATTGAATTGGTGATGATGTTTATGTCTCTTTTGCAGCATTACCATTAATTGCTGACCTGAGCCTTTTTGTCGCAGCAGCTCGCTCATTTATTTTATGCATTTATCTTGTCTATTTTTATTTGTTGGTAATTTTATATATATTTTTTACGTCTTTTATTATTGTATTAGCTGTTGTGTGCAAATATTTTCTTTCTCTCTTTCTAATTTAAGTGTGAAAAAGCATCTTTATAGGCCGGCATAGTGGTAGGGACTGATGTCGGTCGTCTGAGGCTGGCGTCAGTTGCTCCCATTCTTGGACCTCGCGTACCGCTTATCGTCAGGTGGTCGTATAACATGTCGTGGTCAGTATAATATAAAAAATAATACTTCTGTAATTATTGTCTTTTTTTTTCAATATTATATTTTTTTATTATTTACTTACATCTTTCGGTATAGTGACTTGAGTGGATGTGTCGGATTGGTTTCCACCACCGTTGTCATTGAAGTTGCCACCACCTCCGCGGTTGCCACCAAAATTGCCACCGCCACCTCCAAAGCTGCTCCTTTCACCGCCACCTCCAAAGTTGCTACTTCCACCGCCTCCGAAATTGCCTCCTATAAATTTTACAAGGTCAGGTGGGATAATAGAAACCACGCTATGAAGAAGCGGATTCACATTTAGCCAACTTTACTATAGGCCAATCGTGACAAGTGGCAAGCTCGTTGATGTCTCTAGCGTACCAGACTCGAGAAATAGAACTATTGTGCCCCGACCAGGAATGAAACCCGGCACTTCTGCGTCTATATCCACAGACTTAGCCACTAGATAATAGCTTATAAAAAAAGTATCATCACGACCGTTTCCCTTTCGGGGTGGTCAGAAACCACGCTTATAAATAAGCGGATTTACATTTAGCCAACTTTACTACAGGCCAATCATGACAAGTGGCAAGCTCGTCGATGTCTCCAGCGTACCAAACTCGAGAAATATCACAAATAAATTAAATATTAATTTATTCACATTAATAAATATTTTTGTGTCCCGTCCAGGAATCGAACCCGGTACCTCCGAGACTAAATCCACGGACTTAACCGCTAGTCCACGAAGGCAGTTACCACAAAATAATGAAATATTAAAGCAATTTAATACTCTTACCTCCAAAATTGCCTCCTCCAAATCTTGGTGGTCCATTGAAATTATTTCTCGGTCCATTGAAGTCATTTTTTGGCGGACCGTTGAAATTGTTTCTTGGAAAATTATTTCTTGGTGGACCGTTAAAGTCGTTGAACCTTGGTCCAGGTGGGGGTCCCCCCATTGGGGGTCTTGACATGGGAGGTCCCATTGGGGGCATGCCCCTAGGTGGAGGCCCTCTGCCAGGTCCGCGAGGCCCAGTACGAAGTCCCCCCTGACCATTGCCATATCCCCCATATTGGTCAGCGTAAAAGTCATCGTAATTATGGGGATCGTATTCTATAACTGGAGTCTTGATTTGAGTCTGAAATATTTAATTATAGAGATTAAATTGGATCTAGCAATCTCAGCCAGAATCTGCTGTACATTTAATTTTAGGGTAATTACTATGTCAAGACAAATTTTTAAGCCTTCCATGATTCAATGTGCGGGTCCATAGTACACATGCATATAAACCAACCATACACATATACATACACACAAACAAAAAAGTTTTGTTAAAATATAAATAAATACTGTAATAAAACATGTTGCAAGTACTAATCTACAATGACATCTGAAACACCGTCCACCGACTATTTCAGATGTAAATAAATAAAATAAATATTTCCAGACAGGTCACACAGCGCCATCTAGTTTCCGTGGTAAGCTACGAGGCTTGTGTTACGGAAACTAGATGGTTGATAAACTACATATTATACTTTTTTTTTTGTAAATATATACATATTATACATATAAACACCCAGACCGAGACAAATTATAAAATGTACAACTTGCCCCCGGTGGGAATCGAACCCACGACCTCCCGAGTTCACGGCAATGTTTGTTACCACTAGACCACGGAGGCGGTCACAGCTAAACTGTTTTTGTCACTATACTGTCTGTTATACATAATAGATTTGTTGTCAATTTGGTGTCGTCTCCGGTGTAAATTAAATAAAAATACTTTCTGTTCTGTCTTGGTCAAGTCTCAGTAAAAAGTAGTCAGTTCTTTTTTTG
Organism: Tinea semifulvella; assembly: GCA_910589645.1. NCBI lineage: Eukaryota > Metazoa > Arthropoda > Insecta > Lepidoptera > Tineidae > Tinea > Tinea semifulvella. Next base: position 6,157,541 of record OU342612.1, read on the forward strand.
CGTTCTCTTCTCCCGATGAATGATGAATGAGGTGATAGGGAAGGCAAAGGGTCTAGCCCATACAGCCCAGTCTGACATAAATCTTTTATTCTTATGAGTTAATGAGGTTATCATCAAATTCCAGATGCTGCAGAATTTGATGCTTTTCTTAAAGTCACTCACGGCATTATAGCCCAAACACGTCGGATAAACTATGGGAGTTCACAGCCGCATAAAATTAACTGCGATTTGTGCCCCATATTTAAAGTACAAATTTATTGTTTTCCATAACTAATTACATTGTAGCACATTATTAAACAAAACAACACCACTTTTGACCAATAATATCCACAGTAAATTAATTTACAAAACAAAAACTTGCACTTGACATAAGCACGCAAAATGGCGCGAAACGTCCAAAAAGTCGTCTGTCCATTGTCATATTCTAACAATCTGTCAAATGAAATGAAATGAAATATTTAAATAAAATAGTCCTCCAATATTGTCAGTCAAAAAGGAGGTAAGAATCTGTCAAAAGAGGTCGGACGCGCCGCTACAAACAAACAAGTCACTATGTACAATTTATATGCCCTAACCTATGTAACGACTAAATTGTGATGTATATTTACTTTTGCAATAAATATTATTATTATTTACAGAGAGATGAGAAGAATAGTGTCTCGGGCTTGAGACAGACTATAGACTGGTTTACAAAGAAAAGCTCGTTTTTTTATTTTATAACAAGTCACTATGTACAATTTATATGCCCTAACCTATGTAACGACTAAATTGTGATGTATATTTACTTTTGCAATAAATATTATTATTATTGTTATTTACAGAGAGATGAGAAGAATAGTGTCTCGGGCTTGAGACAGACTATAGACTGGTTTACAAAGAAGAGCTCGTTTTTTATTTTATAACAAGTCACTATGTACAATTTATATGCCCTAACCTATGTAACGACTAAATTGTGATGTATATTTACTTTTGCAATAAATATTATTATTATTTACAGAGAGATGAGAAGAATAGTGTCTCGGGCTTGAGACAAACTATAGACTGGTTTACAAAGAAGAGCTCGTTTTTTATTTTATAACAAGTCACTATGTACAATTTATATGCCCTAACCTATGTAACGACTAAATTGTGATGTATATTTACTTTTGCAATAAATATTATTATTATTTACAGAGAGATGAGAAGAATAGTGTCTCGGGCTTGAGACAGACTATAGACTGGTTTACAAAGAAGAGCTCGTTTTTTATTTTATAACAAGTCACTATGTACAATTTATATGCCCTAACCTATGTAACGACTAAATTGTGATGTATATTTACTTTTGCAATAAATATTATTATTATTTACAGAGAGATGAGAAGAATAGTGTCTCGGGCTTGAGACAGACTATAGACTGGTTTACAAAGAAGAGCTCGTTTTTTATTTTATAACAAGTCACTATGTACAATTTATATGCCCTAACCTATGTAACGACTAAATTGTGATGTATATTTACTTTTGCAATAAATATTATTATTATTGTTATTTACAGAGAGATGAGAAGAATAGTGTCTCGGGCTTGAGACAGACTATAGACTGGTTTACAAAGAAGAGCTCGTTTTTTCATTTTTTTGTGCAACAAGACCACAATTCTGCTTAAATTCAAAATTCTTTCTTGTATAGATTGCTTATTCTAATTACAGTTGTATGTATGTACATGTCATGATGATGCAATCTGCCCTTATATGGGCATACAATATGCTTACGTCAATAGATATTTATTTACAATATTTATTTGTATATAGTTTATATTTAATATTGTTCTTGTCAATTTATTGGAATACAATGTCAATGTCAAAATTTTATTGAGTAAAAACAATTGTCAATAAGAATTTTCTTTAACTCAATAGTAAAACGTTTTATAGGTAACTCTCGTATCTCTCATGCACATTATGTGGCAGTTTCTGCTGTAATATTCACTTACACATCCTCTCTCTACCCAACCAAATACTGTATGATTGAGTTAATGCCGACTTGGAAGACCGTAGGCAGTCTATAACTTGATGTTTATAAGTCTTACCTGGCGTACAATATCCAGCACCTCTCGCAGTCCAGCGGCTACAGTTTCATCGGTTCCGAGGAGCTGAACAATTCTCCCAGAGCTCTGTGGCGCTAAACTCGCAAACACTTTAACGCGAGCACCGGTTTTCTAGAACAAAATAACGAAGTTAACGTACACTTTTTAATAGCCTTGAAGCAATTTGAAGGTAGTGCCTACAAAAATGTCGACTGTCGACCCGTGACCACGGCCAATGCAACTTGGCTGAAACGTCCGGTGAAATATGTCTCTAAGGTAAATCGCGTAAAGACCCGTTAAAATTATAAAAAATATTATGAATGTGCGCGAAAGTTAATCAGTAAATAATTTTATTTATTTTACCCCAGCATAACGACAATTGACAAAAACTTTTTTTTTACGTTAATAATTACATAGTTTCGATCCCGCCGATTTGAAATCCAGTGTTTTATCTATAATAAAGAACCTAATCGTATAAATAGTGCTTTGTAACTATTTCATACATAAATTTTAACCAATTGACTATTTAATTAAATTATATTTTAATGCTGGGGTAAAAGAGATGTTGTAATTAAATTAAAAAAAACACAATTAATTGTTATGATTATAAAAATTGTATTTAGTTGAGGCACGCTGCAAAAAAGTTGGGTCCAAAAGTAAAAAGTTTTGGACAATCACTTTCAAGTACTAGGTATATAGAAGTAATAAAGAAACCTGGCATGTAAGATGGTAGATTTATCAAAAAAAAAGACTTAAAAAATATTTATATATGTTTTATGCGAGCGAAAGCGATGCCAAGCATATCAACCAAGCATTTTGCTCAAGTCTCTTATGAACCATCGAAAAACTAGCTCCAAAGATATACAACAAAAGAAACTAACATCCACTATTTAAAACAGAAAAAAGGACCACTCGGGGTTCTCACGTTTTTTTTGTATCAACCCAATATTTCCGGACATACACAGTGGAGCATACTTTTTATACCCAAGGCTTTTTCGAGTACCTGCCTAATACTATCAAGACAGAAAGCTTGTTATTAGAACAAAACAAACTAAAAAAAAACTATTTATGACTACAATAATAATTCATTGATGTAAGAAAAAAAGAAGCAAGGGTTCTCACGTTTTTTTAGTAACCCAATATTTGAGCAAACCTGTATTTATTTTGAAGTGCTTGCTTTATTCTTGTAGAACTGAAGAAAGGAACTAGTAAAGAAATAAAATAAAAATAAAATAATAGAAGTAAAGTATCATCACGACCGTTTCCCTTTCGGGGTGGTCAGAAACCACGCTTATACATAAGCGGATTCACATTTAGCCAACTTTACTATGGGCCAATCATGACAAGTGGCAAGCTCGTCGATGTCTCCAGCGTACCAAACTCGAGAAATATCACAAATAAATTAAATATTCATTAAATGTCTTTATTTGCATTAATAAATATTTTTGTGTCCCGACCAGGAATCGAACCCGGTACCTCCGAGTCTAGGTCCACGGACTTAACCGCTAGACCACGGAGGCAGTGAATAATGATGAATGAAAATAAAATAATCAATAATAAAAACGAAAAAAAAAAAACTAGTGATCTATACCGCTCCCGTGGTCTAGTGGTAACAAACGTTGCCGTGAACTCGGGAGGTCGTGGGTTCATTCCCGCCGGGGGCAAGTTGTACATTGTATAATTTGTCTCGGTCTGGGTGTTTATATGTATAATATGTATATATTTACGTATAATATGTAGTTTATCAACCATCTAGTATCCGTAATACAAGCCTCGTAGCTTACCACGGAAATTAGATGGCGCTGTGTGACCTGTCTGGAAATATTTATTTATTTATATATATATAAAGAAGAATGTCTGTGTGTATGTTCCTTATGCATTTCAAAACTAATTGACCGATCGGGATGAAACTTTGGAAATATGTTGTGTGAACATTGGCGAAGGTTTCTGACATAGTTAGATTGCATAATAAACCTGCTTAATATATAAAACTAAGTCGGGTTTGTTAGAACACTTATAAACTCGAGAACGGCTGGACAGATCCGTCCCAAATGGCAGAATAACTATAAATAAAATTGGAAAATTTAAGAAAATAATAAATTAAAAGAAAAATCATTCTCCTATACTAAAAGTTCGTGGGTTTCGTACCTGTCAAACAATTTTGGTTGTCAAATATATATGGGTGCGTTCAGAAATTTATATAAATTCAAAAATCTTAACATAATACTTATTTTATATTTATTGTATTGAAGTAAAAGTAAAGTATCATCACGACCGTTTCCCTTTCGGGGTGGTCAGAAACCACGCTTATAAATAAGCGGATTCACATTTAGCCAACTTTACTATAGGCCAATCATGACAAGTGGCAAGCTCGTCGATGTACCAAAATTAAATGTATTTATTTACTTTAATAAATATTTTTGTGTCCCGACCAGGGATCGAACCCCGTACCTCCGAGTCCTAATCCACGGACTTAACCGCTAGACCACGGAGGCAGTTTTTATTTATTGTATTACTTTCATAAAATCATTAATTTAGTTCAGCTAATAAGTAACACGATGTTCATTGACTGTCATGCGGTACAAAGTTCGCTGGGTCAGCTAGTGAAATATACTTAACGAAAAAAAAAATGGCAACATATCTTTCATGGTGAAAAAAGTAAAACAAGGGTAGTTATTCTTGTCTTAAGGGTTTAATAAGATTTAATGTAAGAAAGAAAAAAATCATTTGGGGTTGTCACGTTTTTACGTACCAAACCAATATTTCCGGATATAGAAAGTGAAAAATACACGGTATAAAACCCGTAAGGTGCGTTCTCACGGGTGCATGTTTAAAAAAAACAGTATAAAGATCCGCCGGATATCACTATAAATCAAATACAAATGTTTTTTCATAAAAAGAGATTGCCCAAAACCAGGCCCCAACTTTGTTGGAGCGTGTCTCAACAAAATATAATTCAATAATCATATCTTCTTATTGCGTTTTTTTTTTAATTGTATTTCAACATTTTATTTAACCCAGCATTAAAATATAATTTAATTAAATAGTCAATTAGTTCAGATTTATGTATGAAATAGTTACAAAACACTATTTATACGATTAGGTTCTTTATTATGATAAGGTACTTTATTATAGATAAAGCACTAATTTCCATATAGGCGGGATATCAACTAAGTAAAAAAAGTTTTTGTTAATTGTCGTTATTCATCATTCATTCATTCATTACAGCCCCTAGAACACAGCGTCCTAGACCTCCACTGCTGGAGATGGGCCTTCCAGAACTGGAGAATTTGGCCTACACTCGCCACGCTGTCCAGACGGCTCGGCGAGGATATGATGTCAATGTTTATGACAATTTATTAACGATTCCACAAGTTGGCATTAGTGGAACCAGGACCGACAGCTTAACATGCTCTCCTCACACGGGAACGGTGGTGTTGTAAATCTATGACAAATGTACGTAAGAAAAGTGTATTTCTCATTGGTACATGCCGGGGAGGTTTGAACCGACCTTTGTAGGATTTAAGGTACGCGTTCTTACAACCGAGCCACCACCGCGCTTTTTGTGTAACTGCGTCCAATAATAAAAAATATAAATTGTATTGATCTATGCTAATGCTAAATCATTTAAAAGAAGTGAAAAATATGTATTAGCATCATAACGACAGCATAATCCCATGCGGAGTGGTCAAAAACCAGATGGTATTTAAACAAATATGAATTGACACTTAGCTAACTACAACAGTGACAAGTAGCAAGCTCGTCGATGTCTAGAGATCATCAAAACACAGGAAATACTATAAATTAATTATTGTTTCCCGACTAGGAATCGAACCCGGGTATTCCGCGCCTAATACTATGGACTTGATATTTATCGTGCGGGGTGGTCCAAAACCACGATTTCAAGAAGCGGATTCAAATTGAGCCAACTTTATTAGAGGTCCGTTATGACAAATGGCAAGCTACTCAAGATATACCACAAATAAATTTTAAAAAATATTGTGTCCCGATAAGAAATCAAACCCGGTAACTTCGCGTCTAAATCCACAAACTTAACCGATAGAAAACAGAGGCAGGTGATATTAAAAAAAAAGAAAATCTATACAATTAGAGATTACTGAAAAAAAGTTTCAAATAAGCAATTTTTTTTTCACCGGGATAAGTACTAAAATAAAAGTCGGGTGTGACACCGTTTGAAAATCGATTACCAATCAATTACCTGTGACTATGAAATAAGGTGGGCCCTCGATATGTGTGACAATGTTGACAGGTGTGCAAGACGCATGCGCGAACAAATCGACCACCGCACGTGGAACCAGCTACCAAACACACAAAGACCGCTAACCAACCACAAAGCTTCCATATCTTATACAATTAAATACCACAATTTAAATTACAAAGTTACTAAAAAAAACACTCGCGTGGTTCAATTGTTATATTAAAGATGACCGTCCGATACGACGGCTTACGACAGACTGAGCCCGTGAGCCGGGTGCAGTAATCATCCCCCCTCCTTGGCTAGACACCACGCCCACTCGGCGACGACAATACGCCAGATGACGCCATAAAAAACGCCAGGACGGTGCAAATTAAAACACCGGCCTGAGGCTACTAGAGCACCCTTCTGCCAATTCACCGTGCCAAGTCCATGTTACAATGTCAGGAACCTAATTGTTCAAATTTAACATATCGTGAGGGTTAGGTGTGGTCAAGTATGGTATATCTTTGAATATAAGTTACCTCTACACTCAGTAGATGTCCATTAAAATGCTGAAATATTATATTATTATTATTTTAAATTATTTATTTGATCCTTGTTTTAGTTTATCTTATATATTTTTCTATTACTTATGTTTCTTGTCAAAATTTGTAAAGTGTTGTTTGAGTACCTACTTATTGTTACTAATACTTGTTACACTTAATTAATTTTATTATATTGTATAATTTTTAAGTTGTAAAACGGGATCAGTATACAAATGCAATTGTTATTTCATATCTCATTGTTGTTGTACTGATTTTGTTGGTTCTTATTTTATTATTTTTCATTATAGCTAACAGTGAAAATTTGTAAGGCTTTAAGATTAGATATTTTTTATATACATAATATTGCATGGGCTGTAAATTTTCCCACGAATAAATAAATAAATAAGTTACTAGTTATATTCTGGTTAAATTTATAATCCTGCCTCCGTGGTCTAGCGGTTAAGTCCGTGGATTTAGACTCGGAGGTATCGGGTTCGATTCCTGGTCGGGACACAAAAAAAAAACAATGAAAATAAATACATTTAAATAATATCTAGTGGTAACAAACGTTGCCGTGAACTCGGAAGGTCGTGAGTTCGATTCCCACCGGGGGCAAGTTGTACATTGTATTTTTTGTCTCGGTCTGGGTGTTTATATGTATAATATGTATATATTTACAAAAAAAAAAGTATAATATGTAGTTTATCAGCCATCTAGTTTCCGTAACACAAGCCTCGTAGCTTACCACGGAAACTAGATGGCGCTGTGTGACCTTTCTGGAAATATTTATTTATTAATTATATTATATAATTTATTTGTGATATTTCTCGAGTTTGGTACGCTGCACTGGAGACATCGACGAGCTTGCCACTTGTCATAATTGGCCAATAGTAAAGTTGGCTAAATGTGAATCCGCTTATTTATAAGCGTGGTTTCTGACCACCCCGAAAGGGAAACGGTCGTGATGATACTTTACTTTTTAAATTTACAATATATAAAAACACCATAAGAATTATATTAATAATGAATGTTCCGTTCATTTTTTTTTATTTAATTGTAATTTAACAATGCTACAAGTCGTAGACGTATAAAAAAAAAAAAAAAACAATTATTTATTTACTTTCCAATACATATAACTTATTAAATAGCCCGCCAAACTGTAACCACAGTTTGTTGGCGGAGACAATTACTCTCGAAGCTTAATAATAAATATTTAATCGTCTTTGGTATTTGATATTGACAAAATCAGTTGTTTAGATTTTGTAAGTGACAATTTTTTTATGATTTACCTACTGAAATCGAAGATAGCGATAGCTATCAAATATATAATGCAGACTGCTGCCCCTGGTAACACAGTAGCAGTGTATTGTATCTTTTATAGATGATATCTTAATTGAGTAGGACGCCCTACGTCACGTCAACGTCGACATATATGCAATAAGTAACCTGCCACATTGTATGGAAGTGGGTGAAGCCATAGCAGTTTGCGGTTAGTATCGGAAACGGAAGCGGCTCGCGTGCTGCCCTCCTGTCACCAACCCGACATACGACAATTACACCATGCTACACCCTTTTCATTTACATGACTCATTTTTCACGCTATTTTCATGTAATTATATTGCTCTTTTATTAAAAACTAGCTGTTTAACCCGGGGTTGCCAGTAAAATATATAAAGTCTTAACAACATATATACATTTGCACCTGCCTCACGTAACAAATGCTCTAAATTGTCCCTAAGGTTGACTAGTAAGAATGCCTAGCGGCATTAAGTCCGCCTGTGTACCTAGTGAATAAAGTTTTGAAATAAATAAAATAAATAAACATATACTGCCTACGTGGTCTAGCGGTTAAGTGAGTGGATTTAGACTCGGAGGTACCGGGTTCGATTCCTAGTCGGGAAACAAAAATATTTATTAATGTACACAAATACATTTAATTAATATATAATTTATTAGTGATATTTCCCGAGCTTGGTACGCTGGATACATCGACGAGCTTGCCAATTGTCATGATTGGCCTATAGTAAAGTTGGCAAAATGTGAATCCGCTTATTTATAAGCGTGGTTTCTGACCACCCCGAAAGGGAAACGGTCGTGATGATACTTTTAACATATCCGGAAATATTTTCAACAAGGCACTTAAGTCGTTTATTCATCATCAGCCTGTGTCTCTGCACTGCTGAATATATGCCAATCCTCCAACAAGAAAGTCACTTCACACGATCTCCTGCCACCCTCATCCATCCCCCAACCGCGACGTCCTTCAGGTCATCCGTCCATCTGGCGGGTGGTCGTCCAACTCTGCGCTTTTCCGTGTCTCTACTTCAGAACTTGTCTCCTCAATCGTGCATCGGTTCTGCTACAGACGTTTTGACGGCTATATTGGTTCTCTGACGGATTTCCACGTTTAGGAATTTATCCATCAGAGAAATTCCGAGCATAGCTCTCTCGACAGCCCGCTGAGCGACCTTAAATTTGTTGCCTAGGCCCACTGTCAATGTCCACGTACGACAGTACTGGAAGAACGAATTCGTCTTCACAGAAGATGTATAGCAGCTTTCCGAATGCCGCCCATCGCCCATAGTCTGTTCAAGGTATACGTATATTTGCACAACTTCGAGAGTGGAATTACCTACGCAGATCGGTACCTCCGAGTCATAATCCAGACTTAACCGCTAGACCACGGAGGCAGTTAAAAGTAAAAAGCTAGTCGCTAAGAAACCTTAAAAAAACACTGTCATAAGTATTTGATATTTCAAACAATATAAAACGGAAGCACGTTCGAATATCAAGATGTAAATTCACGGATAGGAAGAGGATGTGAGAAAAAAAAGTATAGGAAATATTGTCTTCGGTAACCCGAGTAGTTCAACCCCATCCACACGTGGTCCCCACTGTATTTTCATTGTACATTACGTGTTATTTTGTACCAAGATTGTTTTTAGTTTAATAATAACATGCAATCTATAATGAACATACAAAGCCCAATGTCGATTTAGAACGCGGTACTTCGAACACGTGAGGTCTTCCAACTTAAACACTGCACGTGCCTCATTATCAATTTAGACTGCCTCCTTGGTCTAGCGGTTGAGTCCGCGGATTTAGACTCGGAGGTAACGAGTTAGATTCCTGGTCGGGACACAAAAATATTGATTAATGTCATCGATGTATATAGATAAGCCTATTCAATACAAAACGCACTCTTAAAAACGTGCCGCTTGCTTTGTGTACCTACCAACTTTGGGGGGCAATTCTCAAGCAAGGATAATGCCACATGCTTTATTCATGGGAAATTATATCACAATGCATACAAAAAGACTAGTTTTACTCGATATAAATATTAATATTAGGCGCGCTCGACGCTTGCTATCTCGCGACTGTTGGTGCAGTTCATGACTTCGATTGGTTTTACGGGAACGTTTTTATATGATTAATGTAAATTAATACATTTAATTAATTTGTGAATTTCTCGAGTTTGGTACGCTGGAGACATCGACGAGCTTGCCACTTGTCATGATTGGCCTATAGTAACGTTAGCTAAATGTGAATCCGCTTATTTATAAGCGTGGTTTCTGACCACCCCGAAAGGGAAACGGTCGTGATGATACTTTCTTTACCTTTTTTTTATTTTTAATGTATTTTCTATTTGTCAAAATGTAAACAACAAAAGTTCACTCAATAAACTTTCAAATTAACGTCGTGTTTTCATCAAATACTTAAAGAGGGTTTAACGCTAAAATATATTTAATATTATATATTTATTAATATTAATATTTGTATAGTAAATTAAAAAATATATAGGTATATTGACAATCAATTTTTAATGAAAATGTATGTATTAATTATAAGATTGACTGCATGGTAAATAGGGCTTTACTGTTAAGCCATGTAATGTTTTATTAATAAATAAATATATTTTTAAAGATATTACTAGTCTTATTTCCTAGAACCCTGAATTAAGAAATTATATATTTATATTTAATATTTATGTCTAATTAAAAATCTGTAACCATAAGTTTTGCTAATAAAAAAAAAAAAAAAAAAAATGCGGATGATCATATTTTGATGAATTTTAGCAGTGATCCCTGGACCCGGGGTAGGACATGATTCAACGCATAACCCTACGGCCACTTGAATCTTTTTTGTTTTTAATAGACTTCACAAAATAAACGCATATATTGTAAAAGGGTAGTTACTTCTCATGATTGTGATCAGCTTGATCTTAGATTGATCAGAGAAATTCGCTAGCAAATTTTACACTATATTTAAAAATATTTGTTTCTGTTTTGCATAAAATCTAGTTATAGCCCACCTACATTTGTTTGACCGATTTGACCGCCTCCGTGGTTTAGTGGTAACAAACGTTGCCGTGAACTCGGGAGGTCGTGGGTTCGATTCCCACCGGGGGCAAGTTGTACATTGTATAATTTGTCTCGGTCTGGGTGTTTATATGTATAATATGTGTATATTTACAAAAAAAAAAAGTATAATATGTAGTTTATCAACCATCTAGTTTTCGTAACACAAGCCTCGTAGCTTACCACGGAAATTAGATGGCGCTGTGTGACCTGTCTGGAAATATTTATTTATTTATTATTATTCATCAACACAGACCCTAGAACAGAGTTTCTGGAGAATTTGATCAATTTAAACGTACAATGAAAATACACTAGCCAGACCACGTTGACGAGGCTGATGACTACTTAGTAACAATTCCGCAAGTTGGATTTAGTGGAAGGGGGACCGACGGCTTAGCGTGTTCTCCGAGGCACGGGAGCGGTGGTGTTATAAATTTACAAGGGGTCAAAACATCCATGTTTTGACTTGCAGTTTGATGAATGACAAGTATGATTAACGAGAGAATGTTCATACATTGAGTATTTTAGAAGAAATACTTGTGAAAGTACTTGCCGGAGTTCTAAGCGACCTTTTTAGGATTTTAGCCAAACCAACGTCCCTTAATACGAACTGCAGAGAAAGGACATTTAAAATCTTTTCATATTTGGTCCGTCATTGTGCAAAGTTAGTAAAGTCTATCTTAAGACGGGTGTGAAGGCAGCCCAGGTGCGGGTGTGTTTTTGTCGACCTTCCGGCGGCTGTGCGCACACCTGCCCGACATGTGCGCGCGACAGCTGCCAGCCTGCGCCTGCGCACAGCCAGCACGCGTCCTCAACTAAAGTGCTACAGAATCGCAAGTTTTATGGAATCAGGTCGAAGAACCCTATAGTTACGCATTACTAAATACCTAATAATAAAGACTACGGTGATGGCTTGGTTGTAAAAACTCTTTCATTAAAATCAAAAAAGGTATGCGGTTCGAACCCCGTCAAGTACCAATGAGAAATACATTTCCTAAATAGATTTACAATTCTTAGACGACTTTTTTTTCTCGATGGAATTGTTTGGTGTAGTTTAATGGTTCTACTAGTTTAGTCTTTTATTGTTCTCTTAATTGTTTTTTAGTTGGTGGTGGCTTTGTATTTGAATTGTATTATTTTAACGTTTTGTCTGCTGTGTTTACTACTAACTCAATGCTATCAGTGAAAATTTGTAAGGCTTTAAGTTACTATATTTCTATTGTATTATTGTAGAGGCTGTAAATTTTCCTAAAAATAAATAAATAAATAACACTACCGTTCCCGTGCCTCGGAGAGCACGTTAAGCCGTCGGTCCCGGTTCCACTAATACCATCTTGTGGAATCGTTCATAAATTGTCATTCAAGATTGACATAATACTGGCCATCGTGGCGAGTGTAGGCCAAATTCTCCAGATATATGTGCTGGAAGGCCTATCTCCAGCAGTGGAGGTCTAGGACGCTGTGTTAAAGGGGCTGTAATGAATGAAAAAATTGACCACTCTGCCACTCTTTAACTATCGTATATATCAAGTTTGCAATAAAATTATATTGTCAACAAACTTTGTCAAAATCTGAGTAGATTAAGTCTGTTCAAACATTGACGATGTAGGCAACTAACTCCCCACGGAAACTCAGCACTCAACATCGAGATTGGAAAGTTACTGGTGTATAGATATTCCGAACAATTCTGTAGTTAAGCGAGTTATGGTCCAGTCACAAATGTTCATTAAAGGCTGTATGTACGAGACAATATTTTTTCGTGGCATTCTTTTTGAGAGTACACCTTACATTATTTTGGCTCTTCTTTCTACCCAATCAAATACTGTCTGATTTTCGGAAGATTGTTGCATTATTATACTCCCGATGAATTGTTGTACGTCATGATACTGCGCCATCCGATCCTGTCTTCGGCAGCATGCACAGAATCATAGACGCTAGTGTTGGTGGAGCGGATTTGGTCGGACTACCGCACGGGCTTCAGCCTCTCGTTCTCTTTCCTCCCACCTTGTTTCAAAGGAGTTTTTCTAGGTTATCTTCTTCCTTGTTCTTTTTCCTCCCACCTTGTTTCAAATGAGTTTTTCTAGGTTATCTTCTCCCTTTCCGGCAATGTGTTCGAAGTACTGGAGTATACGATACGAAGACATGGTGGATAGCCTAGTCAATATTTTGAGTTGATTCAGCCAACACCACATCTCAAAGACATCGATGCGCTTTCGGTCAGCTCTATTTATGGTCCATGTCTTTTTTCTCCAAAAACCAGTGACCGAACGAGTCTGGATTTCGTTATAGAGATCGTCCTATCAGTCCAAATTTTGTGTAGCTGTGACATGGCGTTCTTAGCTAAGATTACTATACTAATTGCAGTTATTTTAAACTCTTAATTAGTCGCAAACGTTCTTAGTGGATTTAGTTGTTTACGTCAGAGCTTGCGTCATAATTACGGAATATTATTAAATTCTTAACTCTATAAGCTCGACCTTGACCCGTGTAAATATCAACTTTAATAGCGTGATATATATATAGTTGACAGATTCCATTATATAACGTTTGCGGTTAAGTAACAGATTAGAGCTGCTGAGGAAGTAATCAGGAATGCTTTTAATTGAACATATTATAATAACGGAATTAAAATTATTAAATATGAAAATTTGAATCTTGTTCCAAGAGGTTAAATATTTTTACACACATTAGATGGTAGAACAACTGGATCAGCGTACAAGTTAGGATATGTGTCGAACTTTCTACTTCGCTGGCGACAGGACCATAACTTGTCTGACTACAGAAAAGGCTCGTGATGTCTTCTCGAGTAATTCAATGGTTATCGCAGATTGTTTTAAAAGTTGTACACATCACGTAATTGATAGCGGTGGGCTAGATGCACTACCCTTGTTGATGCTGTCCTAACTTTATTTGTAACAACATAGTTGTTAAAAACTAATATAGTTGACTTTTGTTTTTACGACCAAATATAAAAGTGGATTTGTTAGCGAAATAAAATCTGAAACAAATTGTCCTACAATGTCATGCCTTAAAGGTTTTTATGAGTGTATTTTTTTTAAGACAAATTGTGGTACTTTTTCATAAAGAAACCGGTATTTCCCGGTTAAGTTTTTGTTATATATCCTATATAAAACAAGTATTATGCTTTAAAAGTAAAACACTAATAATAATATCATTAGGTACCTACCTCAAATAAATTAAAAGTATCATAGAACATTAAAAAAAAATAGTTAAAAAAAAAATGACCTGTTGGTCATTCAAGAAATATGACTATATAAAGTAAAAGTAAGTAGTAGTATGAATCGCGTAATGTAGATGTCGCTAGCGGCAATGGTACCTTATTTTACACCTATATGGCATTTTTTTTAAATGTTGTATTTTTATACGTTTATAACAGAAAAGTATATTTTAAATTAACGTTACCTACCTTAAAAGACGAATTAAGAAAGCGCACACTGTCTTTAAAAAGAAAAAAAGGTTTTATTAATAGAACGGCAATTTTGAGATTACCATATCTTTGATTTCGCTTAGAAATCTCGATTTGTACACTTAAAAGCTGCTCACTTCGGCATAATATCCAGAAAATAATAAATTTTGTAATAAAAATACAAGTTTTCTATGCAACTGACAGTTATATTAGGTACCATCTATCATATCGTGATAAAAAGTTAGTGATACACCCCATTAAAATAAAATTCCGAAAGTAGCTGGAACCTAATTTATTTTACTTGTTCCATTTTATTGAACTGAGAACCGGTAATTCCCGGTACTTTCAAAATAGGGATTTCTCGGTTCTGAACCCTACACCGTGGTCAGGTGATTGCGATCGCAATCGAATCTCGATTTGTACACTTAAAAGCTGCTCACTTCGGCATAATATCCAGAAAATAATAAATTTTGTAATAAAAATACAAGTTTTCTATGCAACTGACAGTTATATTAGGTACCATCTATCATGCGCCATCTATCGTGATAAAAAGTTAGTGATACACCCCATTAAAATAAAATTCCGAAAGTAGCTGGAACCTAATTTATTTTACTTGTTCCATTTTACTGAACTGAGAACCGGTAATTCCCGGTACTTTTAAAATAGGGATTTCTCGGTTCTGAACCCTACTCCGTGGTCAAGTGATTGCGATCGCAAATTTAAACGCGGAGGTAACGGATTCGATTCCTGGTCGGGACACAACAATATTCTTCATTTATTTGTGATATTTCCGAGTCTTGTATTGTACTGGGTTTTAAAATAAGAAACAGCCGAAGAGATTTTAAAACGCGGTCGAAACAGCTGCCGCCGACATCTGCCACTAGATAATGGTGGTACACCTAACTCCTACAATACACATGTCTAAAAAACTTCTATATAGATATAATAACATATAGACCAGACAAATTATACATTTATTTATTTTATCATACTGGTCAAAGATATCGACTTTTGGCGACATAACATTTTTGGTCATAGACTAGTAATTAGTTTTTTTAACCGCTTGATACTTAAGTATTAGTCATCAATCAATCATTAGTTTAAAAAATTTGCTTACCAAACACTTTACAGAGTCCGTATATTATTGTATGTATTATAGATTGTATTATTTGTACATATATATATATATATATATGTGTGTGTACATATTATTTATGTATAAATCTGTAGATAAGTACCATAGCTTAATTATTATTATTTTCTTTTAGTTATAAGTAGATTTTTCAAGAAAATTCATTGACAACCATTAGTGGTCTAGCACCCACAATCCCTGCTCACTTCTCCTAAAGGTTAGATGTTAGATAATGTTTTTAGACATTAAGTTCGCCTATGTACTGTAAAATGTTTTATTTTCTGTACAATAAATAATGTATCTAAGCACGCTAATAATTATCACTAAACAAACTAGTGGTCTAAGAGTGACATTCCACTGGAGCTTTAAAACTAATTAAAACATTTACCTCACGTAACTCCTTAATCTTGGCTCCAGCTTTTCCAATTATGCATCCAGCTTGACTGTTGTGAATTATTAGACGCACGTCGACATAGTCATTATCACTGTTATGCTGTTGGGAGAAAAAACACAAAAAGTAAATATGAGGGTAGTTGCACATTTGTCCCTGATTTTGTATTAATATTCAGTCGGGTGTAGTACGTTGTCACGTGAGTGTGTCAATAATGATTTTGTGCTTATCAAATAATAGTTCCGAATAATAATAAAAAATGTGTAATAAATATTCTTCGTATCCAAAGAGGTCAAATATAAAGTAGAGCGGGCATCTTTCATACAAAATATAATATTTTTTACGCCACCTAACGTACACTAGCAAAACTTTTTAACATCTATAGAGAACAGTTTTAAAAAAAGTTTCAGTAAAGCTCAATAGCAAAGCATGGAGCTAATGTCAACCTTATAGCTAATGCTTTTAAGATTATAATTGTGTGCAACTGTAATAGCGCTATCTATGATCGACTAGAGGAACTTTTTTGTCTAATGGTCAACTGAGCAATGATTGGAGCCAATGTCAACCTTATGGATTGTGTTTATAAGGCTATAATTGTGTGCATTTATAATCAAGAAGCGAACCTATTTATTAAAGACACGAAAGAAGACTAAAAAAATGACAAACGAGGTTCTCTTGTCGAATATAAGAATATGTGGTTTAATAATCAAAGTACTTACATCAACTAAACAAGGCATGATTTCTTTGATGATATTGATGACAGCATCCAGGTTCGATGCACCTATCGTGAGGACGCTGAAACACAAAACATTATTTTGATGACACCTACCTAGACACAATACCACAAAAATCAATATAGTAAATCAACGGTCAGGGGTACGAATTTGCTGGACTTTTTTTGGTCCAGAATCGCCGACATTTCTTATGGTGGGGCTACATTAGCGGGCTATATTAGTAATCGGGCGATGACGAATGCTTATCGGGGCACTGTCGATAAAATGGCGTGCATCAAAGGGTTTTGTCGCGACAATATTCGCTAGCGTGGCTACAACTGTGTCACTTCAGTGTAGTCCAGACTTTGACGTGGGACAAATGTGCTTGTGGTTAATTGTACATTATGGACTAAAGCAACGTGACCATTCTATTTTATGAAACAGAGACATATGGAATCCTAGTAACCCCGAACACAAAAAAGACACTTAGTTTAGATGATGGTCAGTATTAAAAATCGTCAAACACCATCGCACGGTGTTTAGCGAGGCACCGCGATATGAATCTAATGTGGACAAGAACATCGCGTAGTAGCGACACAAATGTTCGCCCGCTAATGTATCCCCATCGTTAGGAAAGACTAATATGCTGCATGTACGTCATGGACAACTCTATTATAGATCTTTTAAGAATTACGTACATTACAATATAACTCAGCGTGACGTCACGTGAACTTTTAATATGACAAATCGCAACAATAAGAAATACATTCGTAATTACATCTATCCCGAAATGTAAAAATTTCAACTCATAATAGTACAAGAACCTTTACGTTGACTACGATAACAAAAGCGGTGGTGATGGGTTTCCAAACGAAATATGTTCCAAGGCTATACAGAATGATTTTTCAAGTGGGCGTGAATAGCAACTGTCCTAACTACGAGAAATATCGAAAAATGTTGAAAAATTGTCTCCGGACCAATTTTAATAATGAATAAAACTGTAGTATGTAGTGTTGCCCAATGCAAAAATGCAAGAACAAGACTACTGATATGGTTGCAAGACCAAGACTACCCTAGTCTTGGTCTTGCGCAAGAGTCTCGCTTTACTTTTTTTGGGGTTAGATATACAATAAATTTTAATTGTATCGTGTCCATAATTATGAATTTTTTTTTGTTCATAACGAAAAAAATTAACGTTTAGGTATTTGGAACTTGGGAGAGCTTGTTTGCAAATAATTTTATTTTAGTATACCTATATTCTAGCTATACCTAATGCCTCCGAGGTCTAGCGGTTAATTCCGTAGATTTATACTTGAAGGTACAAGGTTTGATTCCTGGTAAATTATTTAATTTATTTGTGATATTTCTCAAGTTAGTTGTTGTACCTTAAAGATATCGCGGAGAGAGATTTCCTTAGTACAATTGAAAAATAATATATATAAATATAATAAATAAAGTAAATAATATAATATATAATAATAATAAAATAAAATAATATATAATAAATAATAATAATAATATATATTAAAATTAAAAAATTTAATAAAATAAAATACACAAAAAAATATATATAAATAAAGATTGGCTAAGACTTGGTCTTGCTTTAGGCAACACTAATAGTATGATATTGTTGGAAAACTAATAAACTGTCCAAGAATCGGACCCGATTTTTTTTTTACAAAGTAGTTTCCTTAAGTTTGAAATTACTTAGGTAATCCTTATAAGCGACAGTATCAGCTAGTGTAATACAGGATCTTTTTATTGATCCTTTTTTTTTAATGAATTTATTTTTTAGCCAACTTTACTATAGACAACTCATCGATGTTTCTAGGGTATCAAACTTGAGAAAAAATACAAATTTAAGCCGGTACCATCCACGGACTTAACCACTAAACCACGGATACAATAAAATAAAAAATGGCCTTGAAGAGCTGTTAGTCTTCTGCTAACAGCTTACTCCTTGGACCACTTTGCTGCTTAGTATTCCACTAAAAGGAGTAGAATCATTCTAAATACTTATTATTTACTTATTATGACGTGTCACAAATGCCTGTTATAGGTTTACGTGAATAAAGATATTTGAACATAATTTGTTAGCCAACCCATCACCGTTACTTTTGTTGGTTCTATTATTCAGATAACAGATCGGTGAAGGTGGCTCTTAGATATAACTTAGGACTTATAGTAGAGGTTAAATTGATGCAATACTAATACTACTATTAGTATACATAGACCATTGTACTACAGAGCAATTACGCCATTATTGAACTTATGTAAAAACCCTAACTCTACATGCCACGATAGATGTACTTAAGAATGATTCAAGTATATTATGTATACTATTGCTAGGTTTGTCATATTTATAAATGACAGCGATAGAGGATCCTTGAAAAGCATGAGAGGCTGGTTGGTGGAGGGATGTATTGTAGGTGTGTGTTTTTACTTCTACCAAACTTTGGACATATTTAGATATTTGTGAATACTTAGTGAAAATGGGAAGCTGTTTAATTGGAGAATGGTGGGAGAGGTCGGAGTTGGGGAAAGGCACAACATGACTAGGTGAGCTGATGAAAGAACTATCACACCTGACTGTTGACTGAATTCGTATTCATTGATCAAGAAAATTCGGGTAGTAGTGAATAATTAGAGAGTTTGAGAGAGTTGGCGAGCATTTACCGTTCGGGGCCAGGGCAATCTGGGACTGTTATAGAGGCTTTGAACTGGAGGCGTCGGGGCAGCGGGGCGGGTGCGGCGGGGCGGCGCGACCGGCAACCAAGTCAACGGTGAGCGCAAGTCGCACCGCGCAACACATGCGTCCGACCGCAAGGAACACTACGTTTGCTACACATTCGACTTACTGATAACGCAACTAGCATGAGAAGAACAGAGCTTTTACCTATTTCTTGAATGTTTGATTCATAAAGCCACGCGGAGACGAAAAAACAAGGAAAATATCTCCAATATCTATCCTTAAACGAGGTCCATACAGGCCTGGTGCAGCAGTATCGACATTTGATAACGATCGCTATTTTAGCTATTTGCCATTTACAAAGTCGAAAAAGATGATTTGGTCAATAGTTTGCGAAAATTACAAATTTGACAGATGGAACTATCCGGATGGACGTGCGTACAATTATTTAGCAGACTGATGATCGATTATCGGATCCACCCTTCGCGATGCCAGTTTCATTTATTTATTCAATGAACAGTCAACAAAAGGTACAATCATATTTATCTAACACATGGTTATTGCCCTTTTCATTACAGACCATTACAGCATGCATTAATCATAACGTATTTTAATATACATTAAAACTATAGAAAAAAAAAGAAATACGCAGAATAAAGAACATATTAACGTAGACGTAATCCAAGGCTGTGCCGTTTAAAAAAACAATATACGTTTTCGACAATCAAGAACAATTTTTGTAATGTGGCCGCGCCATTTAGTCTGATGGAAGGATCGTCAATAGCCACCTTAAATCGCAAAGATAGAGATTGCTATGAAAAGTCGAGACTGCTGCCACTGGACCACTTTGTCTGAATTCGTAAATTTTAAATGCTAAATGTCCTTTATTCAATTATATTTAGAAGATTAAGATTTAACATGTTGAGAACTCACGCTTGAAGCAATCAGTACGTCATGCTAATCATGTTATTGTACCTCACGAGAGTTTAAATAAAGCTAGCAGCCTAGCTTGATATTAAAAAAATATTGTTGATAATAAAATGGACCATAAAGAACCATGATCTTGTCAAAATGTGTAGCAAACAGTAGTGAACTGAGCGTTTTATCAGCACGCATGTTGTCCGTATGACGGCAAGCGCGGTGCGACAAGCACCAATTACTTCTGGGGCCTTGGGGACGAGAGAACCTGAAAATTGGCTGCCGGGGGGCGTTATACTATGGACTGACGCCAACCGTCGGGGCGAAGCGGTCAACAGACCTCTACGACCAGACACGGCTAACATACTCCAAAATTCTTCCTCACATAATTCAGCGGGTGATGTTAGCATTTAGGAAAGTAATTTGGCGAAAGAAGTTGCAGAAATGCGAACATCACCGTAAAGGTGTAGAAAATATGGCGGACACTGGGTGGCTCGAGATCCAGACTTCCAAATTGTAAAGCAAATAGGAGTGGTTTGTTTTGTAGTAAGTTTGTTGGTACCTGTGGTGAGAACATGTTAGTGGATTATTCATCAACTTTTACGGTAAATTTAAACAAAAATAACACTGATGATAAACCTATAATTAATATAATACACGAAAGGCCTGAATGTATTACGTGATGATGAGCTTACCGTGCCAGTATAAATACTAACCCGACTTCGAAGATCAGAGATGTTGGTACCTCCCTTCCCAATTATGGATCCAGCCACCTGACAATATAAATGAACATCATATATAATAATAATAATAATCGTTTATTTCCGATAAAATCCTATGTACATGTTTTTCTATTGGAGATATTACACAATCTAAAATTTACATAAACTCAAATTAAATTCTAAATACAATAAATCCAAAATAAAAAACATTGATGAAATTTAAGAAATTAATCAATGGTTAATAAATACACTATATATACAACATAAAAAATAACTAAAATATAAATAAATAAATAATTAGTCCTATAAATTAAATCCCAAGAATGTAAATTATGAAAGACATACTTGATGAAAGATTATATAAATATTAGATTTATTTTGTGGTGTCCAATATATTCTCAGTTTCTAAATATGTAATGACAATTTTAGGCGTAGTTAAGAACCAAACAATTACAAATTAAATTCTAAAATTATATTTATACAAATAGAGCATACCTTGCTAGGAATAAGAAAGATAGCCTCTTCTTCATTGTACCGTTGCCGCTTGAAGGGTGCAGGCCCATCATCAGAATAGTCGCGCTTCATTGTGAATCTGCTAACAAAAAATGTCTACCTGAGTAACGCAAGAGTAACACAAGAAAGCATATGGAGGCAGAAAAAATGGTGAAGCAAATTTGAAGATACCATGTTTTGTGCAAATGAAGAATCTTGAATCCAAATATACCTGCAACGTGTTTTGAATTCTATTTTAGAAACAGCTGTATGATGTGAACAGCTGACCATACATACACACATGATATTATGCATGCTAATGTTTAGGAATTGTTGTTAATTGTAGTTTTGTTTAAATATTTTTTAATTTAACTGCCTCCGTGGTCTAGCGGTTAAGTCCGTGGATTTAGACTCGATTCCTGGTCGGGACACAAAAATATTTATTAATGTAAATAAATACATTTAATTATTATTTAATTTATTTGTGAGATTTCTCGAGTTTGGTACGCTGGAGACTAGCTTGCCACTTGTCATGATTGGCCTATAGTAAACTTTGGCTAAATGTGAATCCGCTTATTTATAGGAGTGTTTTCTGACCACCACGCAAGGGAAACGGTCGTTATGATACTTTACTTTTTTTACTTTTACATTTTGTATTTAAATTAATAATATTAAGGTAAAGTGCCTGAGTAGTCTAGCGGTTAAGTCCGTGGATTTAGACGCAGAGGTTCGGAATACAAGTATTTATTTTATTTATTTGTAATAGCTTTCAAGTTAGGCACGCTAAAGACATCGAAGAGCTTGCCACTTGTCGTGATGGGCCTATATTAAAGTTGCCTAGATGTGAATCCGCTTCTCTAAAAAGCATGATTTCTGACCACTCCGAAAGGGATACGGTCGTGATGATACTTTACTTTTACTTTAAAGGTAAAGTGATCTAATATAACTATCTTTTTTAAGATCATTTGGAATGCAAAGATGGCTGTAACCCAATTTATCCCCTCATTCCGAATAAAATATCGCGATTTGGATGCTCAGAGCGTGATATCAATTCGGAACGGTCTAAATCACGTTTTCATTCATAAGATGTTAGTTTTTTTTTAATGTATGGAAGATTAACTGCGGATTCCACATCTTTGAGTATGAATACTAACAAATATACATCTCTCGGTTTATTCATCTTTATATGTGTAAAGCTTAATATTATTAACTTATTTTGGTAATTTAAAATAACTTGCCGTGTTACAGACATTTTTTATCACTTTCTACTTAAATATTAATTATAGATTTATTAAGAAGTAAAATAGAAACAGTATAAACGAATTACAATATTAAATAATTTAAAATAAAACCTAATATTATATTAACTTGAAAATGGCGCGGGACATTATGACAAACAACTGACAGCGCTCAGAGCGATCTACCTCGATATCGTGAGCAGTGTAAGCGCGAGAAATGATGTCACATAGCTTTGGCAAAACAGTTTAAGCGCGTCTCGAAACGCCTTTAAGCGTGCTTAGGTTACTATTATCATATCATGTGTATGTTGCATACAGCCATCTACGTCATAATAAACAAAATGTAATTTAGTTGAGTATCATTTTAATAACGTAATAATGCTTTAAAAGGCTTGGAAGAGAAGGGTTGGGTCCTTCGATACCAATAAAATTGAAGATACGAATATTTGCTTTCAAACAATATTACAATAAGCAATTGTTTAAAGGGTAGACGAAAAACAAATATGTAATAATATGTAAATGTTTATTTTAGGCAATAACCAGGGACAAAGTATAATTTTAGAGAAGAAATTTTATTTGTAATATAATGGGGTGTATCAGGCAAGGCTTTTTGTAGACGCTAGCGGCAATGGTACCTTGTTTACACCTATGACGCATATTTTTTAAAATGTTTTTGTAGTTTTTTATTTTTATAATTAAAAAAAATATTTTAACTTTACGTTATTAAGAAGGCGGACACCGTATTTAAAAAAACAAGGGTTCAATTAATAGAACGGCAATTTTGAGATCACCATATCCTTGATTTCGCTTGGAAATGTCGATTTGTACATTAAAAGCTGCATTCGGCATAATATCCAGAAAATAATAAATTTCGTAATAAAAATACAAGTTTTCTATGCAACTGATAGTTGTATTAGGTACCATCTATCATGCGCCATCTATCGTGATAAAAAGTTACGTGATACACCCCACTGATTGAGTTTTACATTTAAGTTATCGTATTTTTGTATTCAAAAGCTTTGAATTCTTTAAAAAAATAAGAACACCGTCTTCTAATACAAGTTTGGCAAAATCAAACAAGTTGGCGGAAATTAAATGTCATACTCTCAAAGAGAGACATCAAAGTTGCGACGTAAAAAGACCAAGGTAATTACAACCTTCAAACACATTGACTTTACAAAGGTGGAAACTTGTTAAATTAAAACCAAGTATATAAATGACACCTAGATAAAACAAGTTATGCCAGCAATTTTGGCCTGACCTAATATATATGGAGACCCTTGATCAGCAGTCTAATATTACGACTTGTCGAACCCAAAATATTATTTAGTATAATAAATTTGGCGCAGTGGTGGCTCGGTTGTAAGAACGCGTACCTTAAATCCTACAATGGTCGGTTCAAACCTCCCCGGCATGTACCAATGAGAAATACACTTTTCTTATGTACATTTATCATAGATTTACAACACCACCGTTCCCGTGTGAGGAGAGCACGTTAAGCCGTCGGTCCCGGTTGCACTAATACCAACTTGTGGAATCGTTAATAAATTGTCATCATATCCTCGCCAACCCAGCGTGGCGAGTGTAGGCCAAATTCTCCAGTTCTGGAAGGCCCATCTCCAGCAGTGGAGGTCTAGGACGCTTTGTTCTAGGGCTGTAATGAATGAAAAAAAAAATGGGGTCTAAACAGTAGTGTAGTGGTGTGCGTTGCAAAGACGAACAGTTTTAAGAATAGTTTTTAGTTTTAGTGTTTCGTTCTTTGTTGTTTTTCGTTGCGCGAACTACTTATTCAGTCGTACTTATCGTTTCCCGTTTTGTGTGTAATTATAATAAAATACGGTTGTAAAAACGCTTTCCCTAAAAGTCTACAAAGGTCGGTTCATGTAACAATGAGAAATACACTTTTCTTACGTACATTAGTTACAGATTTAGAACACCACCGCTGCCGTGCCTCAGAGAGCACGTTAAACCATCGGTCCCACTAATATCAACTGGTGGAATCGTTAATAAATTGTCATTAAAAAATAACATCAGATCCTCGCCAATCAGGGTGGCGAGTGTAGGCCAAATTCTCCAGTTTATTTTCTGGAAGGCCCATCTCCAACAGTGGAGGTCTAGGATGCTGTGTTCTAAGGTCTGTAATGAAAAAAAAAATGTTCGTAACCATTTTTAAAAATCAAATAGTGTACCTTATATTATTTACTATAAGGTAAATATAATCATAAAGTACTTAAATTAAATATAAATTCAACGAATTATTAGGTTAATAAAATTTATCCATTTTTTCTCGAATTCTAATCAATATCACTCGCAGCCGTAGTTATTTCCTTACTGCCGCCGCCGCACCGTCCTAAAACAACGTTGCAACTATAACCGTTTTCGCAACTAGTTTTCGTTTTTCGGATAACAGTTGCGTTTCATTTTCCAAAAATGCTTGTTGTGTACGTATAAGTGGACGAGCAAGGGCATGTGTGCATTTGATTCAGTTGTAAAGCAGGACTCACGGTACACGTTACGATTGTGATCAATGGTGGCTAGGCATTAACTGCATAATGAAATATTTATTTGCAGGAAACATGGTAACAAACAATATTAGGTCTTATTAATATTAAATGGGTCACATATTTCGTCATTAGCATGCAAAATTTTACAACAACTGTTATAGAAGTAAAAAGTTAGTAACTTTACTTCACAAAAAAAAACATACAACATCTTTGCCTCACACAGTTTTAGAAAACAATCTGACAAACTTAATATTTCGAATCTATTTTTAAATCAGCTGCCTCCCGCTACTTGGCTAGCTAAGCCGCTTAACGTGGCAACTACGCTAAGGAATTTCCAAAATCCCTCTCAAGCGGAACTAATATAGTTACATACTACAACGAACGCATCCGATGTACCCATGCCTATAAACGCACTTGCTGAGGCGACACTGCGGCGAGCTACTATTGATCGCAGCGACTGCATGCTTCTAATAAAATTATTGCCAACACATTCGTCAGTAATTAACTACTTTTTCTTAAATGGAATGCTTCATAGGAACGTGGTATTTCCATGACAAGTTTAATTGATGGTAATTCAGGGTTTCTGCGGAATAAATGGGGTCATTTATTTTCCACTGCCTCTGTGGTCTAGCGGTTAAGTCCGTGGATTTAGACTCGGGGGTACCGGGTTCGATTCCTGGTCGGGACACAAAAATATTTGTTAATGTAAATAAATACATTTAATTATTATTTAATTTATTTGTGATATTTCTCGAGTTTGGTAGGCTGGAGACATCGACGACTTGCCATTTGTCATGATTGGCCTATAGAAAAGTTGGCTAAATGTGAATCAGCTTATTTATAAGCGTGGTTTCTGACCACCCCGAAAGGGAAACGGTCTTGATGATACTTTACTTTACAATTTATTTTCCAGACCATAATTCACAAGGAACTTCTCGGAAGCTGGTAATTTATGATGAGAATCAAAGATACCTTCAGAAAACTTTTTTTTTCATTTTTAGATTTTACGTATGTATTATATTATATAGTGAGCATGAAAAAAGTGTTTCTTAAATAACCTTTTATCTTTCATTCGATTCTGTTTCAGATGTATAAGTCTGCAACTGTGGTTGGAATCTTTGTGAACTGTAAATACTTAGGCCCAGTTGCACGAAAGTGTCCGTTAAAGTTACATTTGACGACGACATTATCAGTGACATTAATTTCAAATATTTTAATTTTTAGAATCATCCTAAAATACATTTTGTATGCGTTTTTTATGCCTCATGTAAGAAGGGCGAAAATGTTAATGTAAATGTATTCGTCAAATCAGAGGGTGCAATCGGCTCTAGGTCTGCTAGTACTTAGACTACAACATTTTTACAGTGATATTATGATATATATGAAGATATATGATGTAAGTATAATTGTTTAAATTTGTCCCCAAGGTTTGGCTGTCAGAGAATGTCTTCGGGCATTAAGTCCGCTTTTGTAATTTGTGCAATAAAGTTTTTTAAATAAATATTTATTTTTTATTTTTTATATTACTCTTGAAATCTTTATGCGTAGAATAGACAAACTTTAACCTGTGCTGAGTAATTAGTGGGTAATAATAATCCAGCTACAATTAACCTAGATAACAAAAACTGTTTCTTTAAGCAATTAGTTAATGAAAAAATAGGTTCGTATATATAATATATCTCGTACTTAGACCTACAATTAGGAACAGGGCAATACAAGTTGACATACTGGCCAAATAAATATAATAATAAATATTTCCAGACAGGTCACACAGCGCCATCTACTTTCCGTGGTAAGCAACGAGGCTTGTGTTACGGAAACTAGATGGTTAATAAACTACATATTATACTTTTTTTTTTGTAAATATATACATATTATACATATAAACACCCAGACCGAGACAAATTATACAATGTACAACTTGCCCCCGGTGGGAATCGAACCCACGACCTCCCGAGTTCACGGCAACGTTTGTTACCACTAGACCACGGAGGCGGTCGACAAATATGTTGAGATATAATTTAAATTATCAACAGGTCAGACACAATTGTTAGTTGGTAGAAAATAGAGGCGAGCTGTTCGAATTGTGGACGATGTCACTATATCTGGAACTCTCGAATCCCTGCAGCTTAGCCAAGATGTAGCTTCTCTGAGCGTGATCTACCGGCTATACTATGGTGAGTACTCTGAAGAGCTCTATAACCTTATTCCTTTCTCTCCATTCCGCAACCGAACCACACGCACAGGTCAGAATATGCACCGACATACCGTAGTCACCATCCCATCGCGTACCCGTAAATTTGGTGACTCATACATCTGTCGCACAATAAAGATGTGGAATGCTCTTCCAGCCTCTGTGTTTCCACTTTCCTATAACCTGGAGTCCTTCAAGGGAAGTGTAAAAAGGCATCTAGTCAAGCCATGTCGGACATAAGTGTCTGATTCCAGTTGCTAACATTCATGGACTATTCGCGCCACTTACGATCAGGTGGGCGCAAGGTCGTGTAATATAAAAAAAAAACGTACGACATTACGATAATGATTAATTTGTTTATTTAAATTTGTATGCACTAGGTACAAGGGTGGACTTGATACCGCTAAGCTTTCACTCACCTATCTCACTAGTAAAACTTAAGGTGTTTTATACACAAACAACTTTATTCAATCAGTATTTTTAGTAGACGAAAAATCAACGCGAATTCATAATAATAGTTTCAAATCACGACATCATCTGTGAACTGCCTATTCGTCCCTTATGTTAATTTCAATATAATTATTTTATAGAGATAAAAAGTATTATAACGACCTTTCGAGGTAGTCAGAAACCATGCTTATAAATAAGCGGATTTACATTTGGCCAACTTTACTATAGGCCAATGATGACAAGTGGCAAGCTCGTCGATGTCTCCAGCGTACCAAACTCGAGAAATATCACAAATAAATTAAATATTAATTAAATGTATTTATTTACATTAATAAATATTTTTGTGGCCCGACCACGAATCGAACCCGGTACCTCCGAGTCTATCCACGGACTTAACCGCTAGACCACGGAGGCAGTTTATAGAGATAACTTTTAATTAATAATGTGTAATAAATAAATCGTCATGATCGTAGAACAGTGTCGGATTTAAAAAAATACCCATAATTTTGCATATATATTTATATATAGTTTTATATTGTTTGTGGTCTGTAATTTATAGTGCAAATATTAGAAAGGGTTCCAAAATGAAATTTAGAAGGTATTATGAGACTTAAAAAGTGACAAAAAACAGTCGAAATGACAGTTGAATGGCCGCCATGAAAATTTTAAATATAGCAGTCACTGTTCTACGATCATGACGAAATGTTAATTTTAATTTCTGTTTATTGACTTATTTTTTTTATTGAGTATAACATTTTTATTTAGTTTCATTACGCCACAAAAAATAATTTGCGACCTTAATTTTATTTTCTTAAAAGTTGAGATTCGACTATTTTCCAGTTTACAAACGATAATCAATTATTTTATAAAATTTTATATACATATACTTCATTACAGCCCCAAGAACACAGCCCTTAGAACACAGCGTCCTAGACCTTCACTGCTGGAGATGGGCCTTCCAGAATATATATCTGGAAAATTTGGCCTTCACTCGCCACGCTTACTTATTATAAAAATCACCTCAATTCATAGCTTTTGTTATGAGACATAAAACAGCGACGAATGACCGATCCGAAGTTTAAGTCAACGATCTCATATAATTACTTATCGAGCTCATCAAGGGACCCCGACATGCACACACGCGACAGTTTTGTATAAAAATTTAAAAGTGGTATCGACTTCGTCATCCCGTCTGGCCAATTCTTCAGTAACTTCTGAAAGGATGATATGAGGAATGATAGTAATTTGTTAATTAAGCCACAGAGGGTTTAAAATTATCGTATATCTATATATATATAAATGTGAATGTCTGTCTGTGTGTTCCTTATGCATTGCAAAACTACTTGACCGATCGGGATGAAACTTTGGGAATATGTTGTGTGAACATCGGGGAAGGTTTATGACATATAATATTGCATAATAAGTAAATCTTAATATATAAAACAAAGTCGGGTTTGTTAGAACACTTATAACTCGAGAACGGCTGGACAGATTTTCACGGTTTTTGATTTGTTAAGATTTTTTCTTAAAGAATTTACAAACATTTAATGGTTGTTAGGCGGTACGAAGTTCGCCCGGTCAGCTAGTTTTGAATAAAAACTGAGGACTGTCTTCGCAAACAATTCATTTACTTGTGACAATTATATATTTTTACGCGAGAGTATCTGCTTCCCAGAATACTAAATAGTCTATCTCAAGAAATAAGAACAAAAAAACTTTCCAAGGTGACATATAAAAACAAAATTAAGAAATAACTACTCGAACAACTGAGTAGCAAAAACGTTAAGATTGTTTGTGTAAAATGTCCGATTAGAAAGATACAACCTATATTTATTTTTGTTATTTAACTGCTACTTAATCTATTATAGTTTTATTTTATTGTTGATGAGCCAAACTATTAAATAGTTTATCGGCAGATAAATAATGTTGTATTTAAATGTTATTATATACGAAAAAAAAGCAACACATTTTATATATTTAAATATTGTTATGTTATTTATACTTACTTTGGTATATTTATGTTTGATTTAAACTATTATTATTATTATTATTTCTTTGGTACCATTATAATAATTTATCACTCTCCCAAAGGCCAGTTAGTAGAGAATACCATACGGTGTTATGCTCGCCCATGTACATTATTTTATAAATCATATTTTTGTTTAATAAAAAATAAAATATTATTATTTCTCGCTAAATGAATGGTGCAACTAACCTATTTTGTACCAATAATTGTATTTTTTTATTGTATTACCAAATAAACGTATCATTATTAAATCACGCTTTTTTTACAAAACAGATTTACTAAATTTACTAGACAACTTTAGTAGACAAGTAATGGACAGATGACCTAAGAGGGTCGCTGGTGGGGGTTGGATGAGGGTGCAAAAGACCGCGTGCAGTGGCGAGCCTTACGGGAGGCCTATATCCAGCAGTGGAGAACACAGGCTGATGATGATGACTAGACAAGTGTCAAGTTCGTCGATGTCTCTAGCGCACCAAACTTGAGAAATACCACAAATAGTTATTGTGTGTGACCAGGAATCAAACCCGCACCTCCGTATCCACGGAGGCAGGAGCATATTAAAAATGTGTATAATTTTATTAGACAACACACACACATACTATACTTTACTTGCTATAAATTGTTTGTATGTTTCCACAACCTACTCCAGCACAACTCATGCAGGAGACAGGGTTCACCATGACGAACCAACATTATTTTGTGTTAATAAACGATTTGTATTTCTATTTTATGTGTAGGCTTCAGAAACCCTGTTCTTAAATATGAAAATAGGCAAACTAATTGTAGGAAGCAGCCTATCGGAAATAGCGGAAAGAGCTGCAAATGAGTTTAGTCGGGGGAACTACGTCAGTGCACTCATTCAATTAGGACAATCTTTGTATAGGCACATTGTACTTATACCTTCAAATTAAAAATTATTTATTGCATAAAAACATCTTAACCTAATATGTTACAACAGTAATAAATTAATATTAACATTTTTATATATTATATATAGGCCTCTCATTCATTCATTTTATTTTAGGTAAATATTCATTAACCTATTGGTTTTCACTTATTTATTATTATTATTTTTTTCTTTTACTTTGGCTAGTCACAGTTCAATTGCACTATTAATTTAAATCTAATTACTATATTTTACTTTTATTTCTGTTTTAATTGTATTGTCTAAATAATATAAAATCTCTTTGGCTTGTGTTCCACTATTGCTACTTTGTTTATATGTTTAATATAATAAGCTGTGTTTTTTTTTTAAATAATTAAATAAATAAAAACCGTGGTTTCTGACAACCCTGCAGGAGATATGGTCGTGATGAAGTGCGAGCGAGAGAGATGCAAAAGCGTTAACCATCTTATGCTGTAATTTGAATGTTAACTAAATGATAACTAATTTTATAAACAATTGTTATTTGGTAAGTAATTTGAGGTCGTGATGTTTTGGCTTTATTACCTACCTGCCATTTGCGTTGCTTGAAAGAGGAAATTAAAAATGAACCCTTTCTGGGATGTACTCGTATGTTGTATAAAGTCGCCCCTTTGTGCGAATTTGTGGCTTTTGTTAGTCTCGCGCGCCACCTGCCGGCGTGTCACTGACCTCCTATCACCTGCCTTGACATCTACTGACGCATTGGCTTATTCAATGCACCATGACTATGAAATTAGTGCAGTCAGCAGATTTTAATCAGTGTAGTAAGTTTTAGTTGCCTCCATGAGAAGTACAATAAAAGTATGGTAGACCAAAGACCCAATAAAAAATTGGAAACACACACAAATTTAGCAGCTTTCAGATCGACACTCAAAAAGCATTTGTTAATGTTACAAAATACTTCACCGCAACTTACCCTATCTTATTTAATTTATTAATACCTACTTTTTTTTTTCTTGACTATGACTTATATTATTAGTTTATTTATCATAATATTATTTATTTATTCTATTCATATAAACTGTACATTTAATGTTCCTTCCGATTTAGTAAATGGTACTGTACATATCTGCGACCCGTGACTCACCCAACATAAGGCATCAGCTGAAAATCAGCGCTGCAGCCTCGGCTGTAGCATATGCTGAGCTGACCACCTATTTATCGCCACACCTGTATGTATGTTTCGGTATATAGAATAGGCTTACACATATATACACATTTAGATTTATTCCTTGCATTTTTTTTATCCATTGTAATTGTTGCGATAAATAAAATATTATCTTTCTTTCTTTTCTTTTAATGCGTATCTGCCTAGCAAGCGACCCTTGGGCAGAGGCAGTACAAGGAGCTAATTGTTGGCTACTCAGGCAGGTAAGTACACGAGAACCTTTCAAGTTTCAAGCGGTGTTATTTTTATATAAATTACACCATGGCAAGCTTACAATATTAGTTCTCCTTGAAAGTAAAAATTTGCATTTGACATCATTGCAAATGGCACATACTTTCAACGAGAACAACACATAGGTGGTAGACTGATGGTGGTAGTGTTGCCCAATCTCAACGTCAAGTCAAGAACAAGACTACTGATATGGTTGCAAGACCAAGACTACCCTAGTCTTGGTCTTGCGCAAGAGTCTTGCAAGACACTTGCACAGACTTTTTTTCCAAATTTTGGTTTTCAATAAATTTTAATTGCGTCGTGTCCGTAATTTTGAAATTAGTTTTGTTCCTAAGGAAAAAAATATCGTTTAGATATTTTGAACTTGGGAGAGCTCGTTTGCAAATAATTTTATTTTAGTATACCTATATTCTACCTAATGCCTCTGAGGTCTAGCGGTTAATTCCGTGGATTCCTGGTCGGGACACAATAAATTAATTAATTTATATTTAAAATTTTTCAAGTTTGGTACACTAAAGACATCGCGGAGAGAGATTTCCTTAGTACAATTGGAAAATAAAATATATATTGAGTCAGAGTCTTGTAGAAGTCTTGCGAGACTCTTGCGCAAGACCAACATTAGGAGTGCAGGACCAAGACTGGCTAAGTCTTGATCTTGCTTTGGGCAACATTAGATGGTGGTAATTTGCCCAGTCTGCAAAGTATCCACCGTTCGTGCCGATAAACCCAGTAAAGTGTATTCACACATTAGGGATCAGGCTCGAATTGCCGTCATGCCCAGTCAAGCCTGCATAGTGTTAGGGACTGATGTCTGAGTCCAGTCGCTAACATTCATATGGCTCGCGCGCCACTTAATATCAGGGCGCAAGGTCACATGTCGTGTTAGAATATTTAAAAAAAAAATTATATCACCGTCGTATAAGTTGTGGTAATATTCGAAAGAAATGTTTAACATGGTTTGAAAATACAGAATATCCGCAAAAGGAAAATCTGAGATAATTTAAAGATAACGGAGGGATAAGTTTGTAAGAGAATAACAGACGCAGAATATAAAATATTCAGAGGATGTGTGAAATTAAATCTGGATCCAAAGTCTTTTTCAGAATATTTGGAAAACATTTACAAGTTAATACTTACATTGAATTCGTAATTTAAATCCAACAAATGTCGTAAGTTATTGCCAATAACAGCTGTTTCTAGCCTACAGTACGATTTGTTGATGCCAAGATTATGACATTGTACTGTTCTATCTCCATCTTTAAAAACTTGGTCTACGAGTACAGTCATTTCCTTAAATTGCAAAATGACCCAATTCACGCTTTGACGTAGTAAATTTTGTATATGTGTACGTTTATTTAATTGTTTATTTATGTACTGTCCTCCGTGGTCTAGAGGTAACAAACGTTGCCGTGAACTCGGGAGGTCGTGGGTTGGATTCCCACCGGGGGCAAGTTGTACATTGTATAATTTGTCTTGGTCTGGGTGTTTATATGTATAATATGTATATATTTACAAAAAAAAAAAGTATAATATGTAGTTTATCAACCATCTAGTTTCCGTAACACAAGCCACGTAGCTTACCACGGAAACTAGATGGCGCTGTGTGACCTGTCTGGAAATATTTATTTATTATTTATTGTATCATATTGTTATTACTATTTTATATAAGTATTTGTTTGCATTATTATTATAATTAAATTTAACATATAATTTAATAATTAATCTCATAAGTATTTATTTATATCTTTATTCATGTTGTATCTATACTAAGGTAAAGTCACTAATGCCCGACAGTGACCTAAAGGATGACACTTATGAAAAAATGTCCTTGTATTAAAAACAATTTTAACAAAATGACTGTTATTACAATATCATAGGACACCTAGTGCCATCTATGATTTGTTCTCAAAAACTTCCAACAGTTTCTAAACGAAATTTCAAAATGTCGTCAGTCGTTGTCAACCATGTAACGGAGTGAGCACGCGTTCCGCGTTTTCTTATTTTTTATGTTAAGGACGCCGAAATTTGAAGGTAAGTTTTGAATCGATATTCATATAAAAAATACTTTTTACTCATTTGCCAACGTATTAATGATAAGTTGGGTTAGTTATAAACGTGCTTTTCTTGTGTTAGCTAATATTTTTCTGACAAATTATGGTATGTCTACTATTAGTTCCAAAAACAATGAATATCTAATAGATGACAGGCGTGTCATCCATTGGTGTTTCAAGATATTAAACTCTTATGTTAGGTTAGGTACGATTTTGAACTCTATTCCCAATGAAAAGATTACTGTAGAGATATCAACAATTTTGTATCACTTTAACTAAAGGTAGACATGGTGTCTATTATTGGGGTATACATGATGTCAATTATTGGTTCTATTGTTCCAGACCGATAATTATGCCGCCAATAAAAGGACAGATGTTTCGTTACTCTGAGGCTGATATGGAAGCCGCTATTCAAGAATGCAGACGAGGAGTTCCGACGTCAACTGTGGCAAAAAAATTTGGGGTACCTAGGGTAACTCTGCTGAATAAAGTAAAGGGTAAGACACCAATGAAACGAAAAATGGGAAGAACATGCTACATCTCAGATGATACTGAAGCTTTGCTTGTAAAGTGGGCTAAAGCAATGGTGAAACAAGGATTCCCAATAGGCAAAGAGAATTTACAAGATAGCGTGAAAAAAATTGTTGATGATTTGAATTTAGAAACTCCTTTTAAAGATGGGAGGCCTGGTAAAAGGTGGTACAGCAGTTTTTTAAAACGGCACCCAGACCTGATCCATAGACAGCCTCAAAATTTAACTTCATCCAGAGCTACAGTCACAACGTCACAGTTAAAGAATTGGTTTAAAGAAGTCAGCACCTATCTTGAAGAAAACAATTACACAAATATTTTGGTTGAACCTCATCGAATTTTTAATATGGATGAGACTGCATTTTTTTTGAATCCGAAAGGGAATAAGGTACTAGCAGCTAAAGGCGAAAAATTGGTGTACCAGCAAGTTAACTCGGACGAAAAAGAATGTTTCACAGTTCTTGTAGGTGGTAATGCTGCTGGTCAAGTTCTACCGCCCATGGTTATTTTTAAGTATTTAAGAATACCAAGAGAATTAAGCTTGTCTATTCCTGTAACTTGGGGTATTGGACGATCCGACAGTGGTTGGATGACGATGGAGACATTTTATGAATATATCTGCAATATATTTGATAAATGGTTGAATGACAATGGTATTCAAAAACCAGTCATACTTTTTATGGATGGGCACACATCACACATGTCATTCCACGTGAGCAAGTTTTGTTCGGAAAATGGTATAATCCTAATTGCTCTCTTTCCTAATGCCACTCATCTCTTACAGCCCATGGATGTCGCTATTTTCAGAAGCTTAAAGGGCGCCTGGAAAACTGCTGTGCAGTCTTGGCGTTTAGAACACATTGATTCCCCCATTTTGAGAAAAGTTCATTTTTGTCCTTTGCTAAACAAAGTACTTAAAGACACATTATCACCTCAGATGTTTCAAAACGGGTTTCGTAAGTGTGGACTCTCACCCTGGAATCCTGACGAAGTGTGCTGTGAATCAGAACAACCAACAGATGAATTCATGGCATTACAAAAAATGGCGAAAATTAAAGAACTGGAAATGGGCCTTAAATTCCTGGACAAATATATTGCTTCAGAAGTAATTGACGAAAATATTAGATTGTTTCAATTTTATAAAAAGATTGAAGACCTACTCACAAAAACTAAAGAAATCTTACCACCAACTGAAAATCTCTCTACCTTGAATAATTCTACATCAGAACAAAGTAGTACAACTCAAATATTACCACCGCTTAATACAGTCCCGAGTAGCGATCGATTGACAATGCCATCCACATTACAAGCTACAACTTTGGATATTCCGTTCCAATATTTACCCCTAAATGAAGACCCTAGAACTCCCTGCAAAGAAGTCCAAAAAAGCACTACTCAAAATCTCGAAGGCACCACAGGATCATTGATTGAACCACCTTCATCAAGTCATTATAGGCCACAAGAAAGTTGTTCAAAGAATTCAGATAATATGGTAATACCTAGTCCATTTAAAAGAGCATTGTTTTGGCCAACTCCTAAACAAAACTCAAAAGGAAGAAGGAAAGAAAAAGTGCCATCTGTTGTATCATCTTTGGAATGGCAAAGATACCATGAAAACAAAGAGAAGGTAAAGACTGAATTAGAGGATGACAAAAAAAGAAGAGCTGAGGAAAGGAAAAAAAAGAAAGAAGAGACTGAAAAAGCACGAAAACTTAAGACTGATAAGAAGTTATTAAAGAGAAGTAAAAATATTATAAAAAACAAACTTAAAAAGACTGACTATAATAGCTCAACTACCGAAGAAGAATGGGTAGAATCTGGAGACAGCATGAATGATATTTCTGATGAAGTCACTGATGAGGAAAACGAAGAAGAAATAAATGAGGAAGAGAGTAGAATTAAGCAAGGTGACTATGTTATCGTTAAGTTTCCTGGCAAAAAGAGATATTACAAATATGTTTGTATTGTCCAAAAAGTAACTAAAACAGAAATTGAAGTTATGGCAATGGTAGCATGTGATGAGTCTAAAACAGTATTCAAAGAAAATGATAGAGATATCAGTGCTATAGCTGAATCTCAAATAATTAAAGTCCTTGATGTACCAAATATTATCATAACTGGTGATAGAATTAAGTACAAATTTGATAGTGCCTTAGAGGTTGATGGATAAGTAATTATTATCTAAGTTAATTAAGTACATAAAGCACACTGATGCCCTTAAAACTTCAACTGCATTAGTTAAATATTATGTCAACTATTAGTGCATTTGACTGTCTACTTAAGGTGATTTTCTGTTTTTGTGATGTTATCTATTAGTACTTAAGACAATTTAAAAAAAATATATATTAATAATTAAAAGTATGTTGATTAATGAAAATTTTATTACTTAAGATAATTTTCTAAGATACACTGCATTCATGTAAAAAAAAGCTGTGATTATTTTGTTTGATAAATATATAATTATTTCCATATAAACATAGTGTTTTCATTAAAGTGTCGAGCATTAGTGACTTTACCTTATTATTATTTCCAATCTCAATTACCCTATTACCTCACTTTTTACCATCACAAAGGTTAACTGGTAGAGAATGCCTTCGGCATTAAGTTCGCCCATGTACACTACATGGTTGGTAGTTTGTTGTATCCGTAATTAGTATTATAAGTATGTATTTATAAATTACAATTATAGCATCTGTTAATTTAAGTATCTTTTATATCATGTTTGCGTTATTACTCTATCCTTGTTTTTATTTTTATATCTAGTTTTTTTTCTTTCCTTTCCATAGTATTTGTGTTTAACTTCTATTATGTATAAAATATTTTTGGCTCTCAATGTCTTCTTATTGTTATTAATTTATTACACAGATGTTCAAACTTGTCACGTGCCGGCAAAGCCTTTAAAGGGGCCCCTTAGTGGTTCATATTATTTATTAGTTTTCAATTTTAGTATCTTGCAGAGTGACAATTTTGTTTATCTGTGATATTGTTTGCGTATGTTGACTGTTTGTTGCCTAAATAAATGAAAATAAAAAAATAAAATACATTTGTTAATTATGTGCAATAAAGAATTTTATTATTAATATGACAGTCACGTCTCTGTATATTGTAGTTGCTTACAGGACGTTCATGCCAAAGCTAATGAACTTCCAAAAATCTCTAGTTTAACTAAGCATAACCTAAGAAACAAAAATGAAATCTATATAAGGCAAACCAGGCTGAGGAAAACGTTTAAGCAAGGTTTGCTGTTGAAAATTACATTATACAACAAACTGCCTCCGTGGTCTAGCGGTTAAGTCGGAGGGTACCGGGTTAGATCCTGGTCGAGACACAAAAATATTTATTATTGTAAATAAAAAAAAAGTATCATCACGACCGTTTCCCTTCCGGGGTGGTCAGAAACCACGCTTATAAATAAGCGGATTCACATTTAGCCAACTTTACTATAGGCCAATCATGACAAGTGGCAAGCTCGTCGATGTCTCCAGCGTACCAAACCCGAGAAATATCACAAATAATTAAATAATAATGAAATGTATTTACTTACATTCCACCAGGAATTGAACCTGAATTGTAAATAAATACACTTAATTAATATTTAATTTATTTGTAATATTTCTCGAGTTTGGTACGCTGGAGACATCGACGAGCTTGCCACTTGTCATGATTGGCCTATAGTAAAGTTGGCGAAATGTGAATCCGCTTATTTATAAGCGTGGTTTCTTCTGACCACCCCGAAAGGGAAACGGTCGTGATGATACTTTACTTTTAATTATTTTTAATTTTTTAATTTTCTTTAATTATCATGGCATACATACATAAGAGATTCATAATTAAGTGGATTAAGATCGGGACTAGATGATGGCCAGTCTTCAGCTCTGATGAAGTCAGAAACGTTCCTTTCAAGCCACGCGTGTAGATCGAGCTTTATGACCGGGTGTTGAGTCTTGCTGAAGAGTTACTGGTAAATGGGGCGAATGGTCAATATTTTTCCGTTTTATTTTGATGGCAGCCATCAGTTTTAACGCCATATTATTAAGCCCAAGTTGCATTAAAATTAAGTCTCTGTAATCTTTCAGTTTTATATTCAAGGTCAGTCGTCCGCTGGTACAATCGACGCCATTTTTAACTTTAATCGCAGAGACTTAATTTTGGTACAACCCAGCCCAAGAGTTGATATTCATATAATATTTTGTATCTCTATAACTCGCGCTAAAATGGTAGTAAATAACGAAATCCACTATTTTGACAATCTAATGTTTGCGCTTAAAATAATAGACTGCGACTACTACCACTGACTGACAAAAAGTTTTTTTTTAATACGTCCATTACAAATTAGGAAAAAGTAAAAAAAAACGTGCATCGCGTTATTTGAAATAATTGCTCCCCTTTGCGGCATTATAGTTTAGTATAAGAATTAATACAAAGATTATGGATAATTACAATAGGTGTGTTTGAAAGCGGTATCGAAGGACGGAGTAAACGGGATCAGCTATAGCCAAAGCGGCAGGTGCTGGCAGTACAAAGAATACCTTGGCCGCAAAAAACCGACAAAAAAACATGCAACGATGCTCACAAAAATGTCACTCCCATCCCAGCTGTTCTTGGGATCTTTCGTCGATCCCTGCTTTATATAAAGTCGGTTTAAAGCAACCCCTAAGCATTCAAATTGGCAATACAAAGACACTATACCTGTTTCTCTTTCATTATTTCACAAGCAGAATAAGTCGCCATAACTCACTTATTATATATGCGTATATGTATGTATTTTATATTTAGTTATGTATTTATTTGTTTATGTAGGACATTTATTTATGTATAAGTAATTGTTTGTAATTAATGTGCGTTTTATATATATTTTTTTATATTATTAGGTAAACCATACAGCACTTAACATTATAATTGGCAGAATGGTAACAATTTGCCTTTAGAGGTTCACACAAATAGCATGTATCTGGTTTTTGTACGATACGATATAGTAATAAATAATTTCAATTATCATTTTTCTTCTGCTGCACTGCATTACATATCTCAGTCACAAAGGTTAGTTGGTAGAAAATGCATTTACGGCATTAAGCTCGCCTTTGTACCTTTTTGTACTTATTTTAAATTTAATTACAACATCTCTTTTACCCCAGCAATAAAAAATAGTCAATTGGTTAAAATTTGTGTATGAAATAGTTACAAAGCACTATTTATACGATTAGGTTCTTTATTATGATCAGGTACTTTATTATACACTGGATTTCAAATCGGCGGGATCGAAACTATGTAATTATTAACGTAAAAAAGTTTTTGTCAATTGTCGTTATGCTAGGGTAAAATAAATAAATTTAATTACAGATTATGAAAACACAATTTATAACTATCAAAAAAAAAAAAACATGGCACGAGAACATTTTATTGGGCCCATTTCTTAAGAAAAATGGGCATTCACATTTAAATAAAACAAAGTATGTGTGAGATATCAACATTTTTTTTTATTCGTTTAAAAGAACTATTGATGTCATTATGTGTGAAATATCCGTCACGGCTTCTCTAGATGGAGCGCATCGGAATAGTTCAATTTTCCATGACTCTGGCTGAATTTGAACGATGACATAAATTATGTTGGCTTTGAGGACAGAGGTAGTTCGACTTAAGATAACCCCACAAGAAAAAGTCAAATCCACCACACTCGAATAGTCCTCTCGGTAGGACGATTATGTAAAATGGGCGAAGCGCGTGGTACGTTGTCCGAATAGAACACCCATTTTGATAAAAACTATTTTATTATATGCACGTGTTGTTGAATGCTATATCCGTCTATGGTGATTTGGCAAAACAGTCTGAATAAATGACAACTAATTTGACAGATGTAGCTACCACAAGATGGCCGTTATCAACTGACTAAGTTCGGAAATCCTTGTTGGAAGACCCTTTTCTCGTATGACTGTGCAATTAAGTTATTTTAAAAATTAATTTCAGACATTTATTTCTCTATTTATTATAGTATTTTTAACAACATAAAGAATCTTACAATCCAGGAACCGGGTCTATCGTATATGGGCGAAGAGGAACCTAGTTGGTTTGTGACCAAAAAAGCTGGGTTATGTGACCTTTTTTTTACATATAAAATATGCAGTATCCACTATATCCAGTAAAGTGCTTCCGTGATCTAGCTGTTAAGTCTGTGGATTTAGACATGGAGGTACCGGGTTCGATTCCTGGTCGGGACATAATCATATTTTTAATTTAAGTTAATAATTTATATATAATTTAATGAGTTTGGTTCGCTAGAGACATCGTCGAGCTTGAAACATATATAAAATGATAAAAAATAATAATAAAAATGACATCATTCATCTAATATGGTATATGCATTTTTAGATAAATTATTCTAACAAGATTACAATTAAGTAGAAAAAAACCCTTTATTTTATTTAGTTTAGGTGTGGAAAATGTTTTAAATTCATTACAAATTCTAAAGTACTTGATTGATACGAAAACTACATACAGTAAAAATAACATTAGCCTTATTAATAAAAGTACTGTTTACAATTTTTTTCTCATTGTACACAGCACAAGTAGAACAATAATAGCCCAAAATGGATGATGTCATTTTATATTTTACTTACCGAAGAAGATTTTTATGAAGGCAGGCAACTCAATCGCCGTTATAGATCTATAACAATATAAAAGAATCGTTAAAAAAAATACAATAATAGTTTAGAAAAATAAATATAGAGAAAACTAGAAGATATATGATTTAAGTCGATTTATTCTCGAATTAATACAAATTTAAATTAAAATTGAAAATTTTATGGCCAATATTAAGTTTACAAGTCTTTATCGAAATATTAATTTGAAAATGTTAACGTACAATGTTTAATGTGGCATATTGTAGGTCTAAAATCGTGGTCGGCGCCTGCAGTGGCGCTTTCCAAGTCGCGTCCGCCTCTGAGGGTAGGCACCCATGGACTGCGAGTTTTAAGGAGGTGCCGCATGTATTGTAGGAGACTTTGGGACGCCTCTGTTCGCGCACGCGCCCTGTCTCTATCGATAGCCGAGTTCAAAATTAACCCTAGGTTCCAAATAGTTATACATTGCGCTTTATTATTCTACAATAGACAAGCTTGATTACAAAATAAAACGCAATGTACAACGTCATTACAGAAGCTAGTAATTTTAAAAATGGCTCCGAAGGTTTAATTGTTTCATCAAGTTTTTGGATTCTAGCACTAAATGTATTATCGCGCCCACCTGATCTCGTAAGGCCGCTATCCCTAACCCTATGCTGGCTCTACAAAATTAATAGGCTTAACAAATTATGCAGACTGGATCAGCTGCTATTATATATTACAGATGTGTAGAGGATGCATGGAAGAGGCGGAGACGACCGCGCATGTACTTATGGAGTGCTCCAGTATGGCTGCACCCAGACGGATGTTCGTCCAGACTGCGAGGACTCTTCCGGAAGTCTGCAGGAACGATACGGGTCTCTTGGTCTTTATGGAGGAGATAGGTTGGATCCATCCAAAGGAGGCTAATTGCGGAGAATACCCTTATCTATATGAATCGAATCGAAAGTTTATTAGTTATCACTATATAAATATAAAATACAAAAACGTTTATTTGTTCACAAAAATTGTTTACATAATTCTTTTGGAGGAACTCTGATCCCCAGACTAGAATGAATGTATCTACCTATTTATCCTACTATTATCCAGCAACGCTATTAGAGGGCGCTATGTAACATAGATAGTTACTAACTATCCATTCCCACTCACCATTCTTCTTTTGTCTCAAAGTCCTTTGCAGTTGTAGCCGTAAACCTCTGGAATCAGTTGCCTATAAAAATCCGGCAGGCCCAGAGCAGGGCTATCTTTAAAAAACTTGTATATGCACACTACATGAAGTCATAATAAACTTAGTTTAGTTCTGGCGTTGCTGATAATTATACTTGTATTTGATATGGTTATAGATAGTATTACATTTAATTTAATATGTATATTATTATTGTTTATATGTATAGTTTATATGTATGTATTTGCATGTAGTATTAGTATGTAGATATGTAAATATTATTTATTTGTATGTCTATGTGTATGTTAGTATGTATTAATTTATATATGTCATTATATTGTCTAATTAAGCCTGTAATTGCACCTACCTTTCATTGTTTAATTGCTCTTGTTGTCCCGAAGGTTTGACTGTCATAGAATGCCTAGCGGCATTAAGTCCGCCTTTGTACTTTGTGCAATAAAGATTTAAATAAATAAATAAATAAAATCTACTGTAGTTACTAACTATCTACTGAGGTCCAGAACGATTGCTCGTTATCTAGAAAATTAAAACTATCTACTTTTTATAATACTTTACTTGAAGGCGCTTTTCGTTGAAATAAACCCAACTATCTACTGAGATTCACAACGATTGCTCGCTTTTAAGCAAAACTATCTTCCTTTCATAACACTACTTGACGGTGCATTGCAAATGTTCGTTGAAATAGACTAAACTATCGCTCGTTTTCTATAAATAAAACTATCTACTTTTCATAACACTTTACTTGACAGCGTTTTTCGTTGAAATAAACCCAACTATCTATGGAGATTCACAACTCGTTTTTAAGCAAAACCATTCATAACACACTACTTGACGGTGCATTGCAAATGTTCGTTAAAATAGACTAAACTATCGCTCGTTTTCTATAAATAAAACTATCTACTTTTCATAACACTTTACTTGACGGCGCTTTTCGTTAAAATAAACCCAACTATCTATGGAGATTCACAACTCGTTTTTAAGCAAAACCATTCATAACACACTACTTGACGGTGCATTGCAAATGTTCGTTAAAATAGACTAAACTATCGCTCGTTTTCTATAAATAAAACTATCTACTTTTTATACTAGTGAAAACTTGTAAATGACTTTCTGTTTCTGTTTTTGTATCTATACTTGTGAATTAAATGTCAATAGTTTTCCTTAATAAATAAAAATAAATAAATAACAATCTACTTGAAATAGCTTCGTAGCGATCTCGCAATGGACAGACTGCAAAGCATTATTGCGTTACGTACTAATTAAATGAATAGGTAAGGTAGGGCATTACACATATAAATAAATAAATAAATAAACATTTGCCCGAGTATGAGTGAAAAAGTTGCACGGAATTGAACTTGACATTTAGTTTCAAAAATAATCATGCTTTTATTATATAGTCTAATATAAAATTGAGGTAGACAGTTATTAAAAGTAGATAGTTTTCACAACGTTTTAGAAAACTGATAACGTTTACCTTATTATGTTATTTCAAAAACCCATAACGACACAACTCTTAAATCAATGCACCTCAGGTGCTAAACACCCGTTCCTACTATAACAGCGCCTGTGTGGCTCACGAACCTAGGAATCTAGATTAATCTACTCTGGTTTTTTTTTCTAAATCTCATTCCTACCACACTGGAGTCCGCGTGAAATACGGATCGATATTGTAAAGATGCTTGCTATTATCTGAAACTTTTACAGTAACAAATAGCCGTCCGGTTCAAGTATGGGTCAGTGGGGTTAGGCGTTAAAAAGCGATTAATTGAACAAACATCCTAAGGTGGACACTGTTCGGTCGCATGCGACACAGTCGTTATCCTAATGCTAGACTACAAATTGACTACAATAAACTAGAAACGACCAAATATTTATTGTCGACTATAAGACAAACCAAAAAAATATCATTAGCCCTATTTCTAAATAATCGTCTTTTGACTAAGTTTTAGCCACAAAGGGCAAAAATATT
Organism: Tinea semifulvella; assembly: GCA_910589645.1. Taxonomy (NCBI): domain Eukaryota; kingdom Metazoa; phylum Arthropoda; class Insecta; order Lepidoptera; family Tineidae; genus Tinea; species Tinea semifulvella. Next base: position 6,202,272 of record OU342612.1, read on the forward strand.
TAAAGGCAAGCTATAAGTTACAAGCTACAAGTACTTACTTCAGAAACAAAATAAAACGCCATAACTCACTCCATACCTAAATATATATATAGAAAGAAAGAAAGAAAGAGAAATATTTTATTTGTCACATTAACAAACATAAAAAAAAAAAAAAAGTAAACTTAAAATTAAAAGTGTGTGGTGACAAATAGGGAATCAGCTCAGCATTGAGCTGCGACGCTTTGAGAGTCACAGCGCTGATTTTCAGCTAATCCCTTAATATACAAGCATAAATGTGTCGAGGCTCTAGTGCAGAACTATAATAGTAAATAATATATAATTTATTATATATATTACACAAATAAATAATAAACAAACATAATAAATGCATATTTATGAATGACACAATAACGTAGCATACCATAATATATATCATATATATATACACATAAATATATACATATACACACTTACATACAAACGAATAGAACAAATCACATAAAAAATAATTAACCATAAAATTTTAAGTAGATATGCTGCTACAGTAGCAGTTGAGATGCCAACAAATACATTTTATATTTATTTTTAAAAGCCACCACCGACTGTACGTCGTGCAGAGGTGGAGGCAAGTTGTTCCAAATCTTTGCAGCAGCATACCTAAAACTCCCACGGAACGCGGAAGTCTTACACCGGGGAAGACATAGTAGCTTAAGACTAAAACGCGCACCATATCGCCTGGGGTTTTGTGGCCATTTCAGCTTATTGAAGAGGTACGTTGGGGAATTAAGTTTAATTACGCCAAAAAGCAGACACGCTAGATGTACCGTTCTGCGTGCGCTCATTTTTAACCGCTTATTTTTATTGAGAAAAGGAGTAACATGAGTTCTGGGCGGTATAGGGTAACAGTACCGAGCACAGGCATTTTGCATATATATAAATACATATATATATATATATATATGTATTTTATATTTATGTATAATTTTAGTATCTATTTCTTAGTTTACGTAGGATATAATTATAATAAATATAAATAATAATAAATAAATATTTTCAGACAGGTCACACAGCGTCATCTAGTTTCCGTGGTAAGCTACGAGGCTTGTGTTACGGAAACTAGATGGTTGATAAACTACATATTATACTATTTTTTTTTGTAAATATATACATATTATACATAAGAACACCCAGACCGAGACAAATTATACAATGTACAACTTGCCCCCGGTAGGAATCGAACCCACGACCTCCCGAGTTCACGGCAACGTTTGTTACCACTAGACCACGGAGGCGGTCATGTTTTTTGTAAGACCAAGACTCACATATCACGATCAGATAAATAAAACAATAGCTGAAGGTGCATTAAAAAGTCATCGAAACAAAAGAGCATGTATGAAGAGGTTGATGAATGTTGAAGAAGCTATAGAGGTATGTCGTGATCGTGACAAGTGGCGCTCAATTGTCTCTGCCTACCCCGCAAGGGATTTGGCGTGAAGATATGTATGTATGTATGTATGATTATGTATGTATAATACATTATATATTATTTTGTGTATGTATTAGTAATAAATTATTACTTAAATATCAAATGCCTTCGTAACCTATCTGCACTCGCTTATAACAGATCTCAATCACAAAGGTTAGTTGGTAGAAAATGCATTTACGGTATAAGGCTCACTTATTTTGGTTTTGTACAATAAAGAATTTATTATTATTATTAAAGGGCGCTCGCATCTCCAAGTAATTAGAATGACTAGATATAAAATTATTAATTCGGTCGGTCGCAGATTAGATAGTACATTTGTCATACTAGTCTAAGATGAGTCTAAGAGCGAGCCGTTTCACCACAGAGAGCGTAGTTCCCGGTTCCAATAATACACTTGTGGAATCGTTTCCAAAATGTAACTAATTGAAATCAGGCACTCGCCAAGGCCAAACTCTCAATCGATACCACATCTCAAATATTAAGAGGTATTTGACAAACCTTTAGCCATTATCAAAATCCTGCAAATTGGATCCATAATAATAACCATAAAATGAAACTAGTAATTCCATAAATTGGGTCACACACAAATAATAATACCACATTTGATAATGTTGATGGACGTCAATTAACTTAGGGACGATCAATCAGTAAGGTGACCGATCAAAGGGCACGACATAATATTTGGTTTGTGTTTTAAGGGGATTTATACGGGTCGATTGTGCTCATCCACCACCAACACCCTGTTTAGACAGTTGACTAAAATCGCTCAAATCGATAAACACACCTAATATACCTGAGCATTTACACAGCCGATTTTACGCGGTCTAAAAATAGTAAAAGACCACGTACGGTACGGTACCAGATGGACAGAAGCAGTTAGAAATCGAGTTATGTAAAGAAAGCCCTTCGGGTGTATTGAAGATTTTTATTTGTCATTGTTAATAGTCCTTCGATGAGGCGCTGTCAGAGTGCCGTAGTCACGACAACAATGTGACAACATGATGCATGTTGGATCAGATAAACAATTACTTAGCCCAATTAATAGTCTATACAGTTTAAATAGGCAAGTATGTTATAGAACCGATTAACAATAGAGTAAACGGCTTCCAGAGCCCATCCTAGACTTAAGTCTTCAGACCAAGAATATCGCTGGTAAAAGTTGGATGAGAGTGGCAAGATCAAGCAGTGCAGAGACAAAGGCTGATAATGATGCTTTAATAGATAGAGACTAAATTTATTACAATAGTCCAAATTGGTTTAAAATATGGTGCAAAGATTTTGCACAAGTTGATGAACATCCTTGCAAATTCGTGCGTGCACATAACATAATATCAGATGAATTGGCGAAGCGAAAAATTTGCGATAAGACTCGTTAGGTTTGTAATTAGATGTTGACAGGTATTAAACATATAGGTACATATATAATAATACATTTGTTTGGCAAAACCCTTTAGTTTATTATATACCATAACCTACCTCAACATTTGAACCAAGTTTCTCGATCGATATCTTATGTTTATGACCTACCAAAACTTTGTTTTTTTATCATATAAAATAGAAAGACCATAAAATGTAAAACGTAGGAAAAACCGATATCAAGAGATATTGAGAATTTTGCAGCTGTTGACTGCATAGTTTATCCGCATACTTATTTATAATTGAAAGTGGATATGTCGTGGGAAATGTCAGGTGATGGACTACCTGCATCGTCGTGGGAACTTAGCAGGGTGTCCCGACAATCATACTGCGCTGACCTAATTGCCTTTCTTTGTCGACTGATATTATAATGAAAGGCTATCGATATGAAATTGTACAATTCACAAGGACTGAAGAACCTAGGTCTGTAATTTTCTCTATGGCGAGGTGATAAAATATTCAACAGCCGATGGGAACTTGCCAACCGCGGTACGGCCTTCGGAGTCGCACTGGCGCCTGAAGAAAATAGCGTTTAAAATGGTCACTTATTTTAAGGGTCCTCTATCACAATTCTATTTGTGTCACAATTTTTTTATGTATACAAAATGTAGTTCTATTACATCTCCTAAATTTCATCAGTAGTAACTTCTTTGCAGTTTTTTTGTAGGGACAGTTAAGCGTCATTTGTTATGGTCACCACATACCTCTTTTTCTTTTTATTGATTTATTATATCTACGCAAACGGATCACAACCAATACGGTTCACATTTTAGAACAATTTCAATCCAAAAGCAGTGTACGAGATGCTTATTGTGATTTAGTCACATTGTCAATTCATCCATCATGACTAGTGGCAAGATCGTCGATGTCTCTAGCCAACCAAACTCGAGAAATATCACAAATAAATGATTGTGTCCCGATCAGGAATCTAACCCGGAACCTCCGCGTTTAAGAAACAAAAACAACAGCATTAACAGATTTTAGATCAAGGTAGATTATTATTAGGTTACAGTAGCACCAACAAAATATGCGGTAGATAACAGATCTCTTATACTTAGCTTGGATGACATTTATAAATCCTATTAATGTGTGCAGCATCTTCTGCCAGTGATTTGTTTATTTAGCCGTGATAGACGAGTTTACGAGCATTAACGTTATGATGCGGCTGATAAACTGGGCAGAAGGGAGTTAATCTAAAACACCAACTGGCCCAGTAGCCCTATTCTGTTCCTTAGTCGCAAACGTTATTAGTGATTTCGTTATTTACGTCAGAGATTGCGTCGTAATTACAAAATATTACTCAATAAGCGCTTGACCTTGAAAGCGGCCGTGCAACTCAACTTTAATAGCGTGATATATATATATAGTGTTGTAAATATTGTTCTTGTAGGTTTTTTAGATGATTATAGTATAAATGCTGGCTGTGTAAATTTGAAGTAAATATGTATTTTTGTATGTTCTATTTGATGTTTAGATTTTATATGTCACTTGTAAAAATGAAGATAAAGTAAAAAGATTGATAAAACGTTTTAAAGTGTTTTTCTGTTCTAACAAATGGTTATGGGCTATAAACAAGATCTACAATAACACTAGAAGTAATCTTGTTACTAATGGAACCGAATATGACACAAGTTGTGAGTTCAGAGGTGCGGAAGGTAAACAGCAGCTTACCTACATTTGAGAAGTTGAAGGGGCATGAAAACTACAATTCGTGGAAGTTTTTAATGCAAAAATGTCTAGAGTACGACGATCTGTGGGATATTACCAAAAATGATATTTCGCAAACTACAAATGATGAAGGTACTAAAAATCTACTAGCCTCGCTTTGTATCTATCTACACACCCATTTTCATCTTTTTTAACTTTAAAGACCCATTTATTTTCAACTACACTTCTTCCAGGTGGCAAATCCACCAACAAAAATGTACCATTTTTGACAAGCGACTCATATTCTTCCAACATGGCTTGTCTCCAATATTCCGCATCTGTACGATTCATTGCTTGTTTAACTGTCACAGGATCATCTAAAATAGGTACATCTGGGCAATCAACATTATAAAGAATAAAATCTGGAAATTGCTTGGGTTTCCTATTACGTAGTGGATACCTACGAGTTTCTAAAATTGGCTGTTCTACCGTATCAAAATATTCTTCTTCGTCTTCGCTTTCAATATTAGAAGTTGATTCTATGCTTTCTTCATTATTTATTTCATTGAATTCTTCTTGATTTAAACTACTAATAGAGTCCGGTGAATAAACATTATTTTCTGTAATTATATTATCTTACTAAAGACCCTAACTAATGCTGCAAAAGAAGCTGTTTTTCAAAAGAATTTAATTTCGGAATTGTTTGGTGACTGTCAGAGTATTAAAATTTTTAATGACAATAGGTCAGCACTTGAAATTGCTAATAATTATATCTGTAACAATAGAACTAAACACATTGACGTTAGGTATCATTATATTAGAGAAACTATCGAAAAGAATATGGTGGTAGTTAATCATTTAAACACTAATGATATGATCGCTGATATTCTCACGAAACCTTTATCAGGGTCTAGGTTTGAAAGACTCAGGTCTGCTTTAGGTTTAAATATTTTTGATTTACAAGTTGTTTAATATAGACTCAAGGGTGTCTTTATTAAGGGGGTGTGTTGTAAATATTGTTCTTGTAGGTTTTTTAGATGATTATAGTATAAATGCTGGCTGTGTAAATTTGAAGTAAATATGTATTTTTGTATGTTCTATTTGATGTTTAGATTTTATATGTCACTTGTAAAAATGAAGATAAAGTAAAAAGATTGATAAAACGTTTTAAAGTGTTTTTCTGTTCTAACAAATAGTTAACGGATTCCACTATATAACGTTTGCGCTTAAGTAACAGAATAGGGCTACAGAACCAATAATCCCCCTACCGTTCCAATTCTTACGAAGCTGGCTCCGCCAAAGAACTAATAGACGGCACAAACAGATGTAGACATCGACCACAGATTGCAGACAGACAGGCCCTTCCCAAACCTGATAGTCTTTCGCGACGTCTCTTGAGCATTACCAGAGCTAAGCTTCGAACAATGGGAGTGGTTCCGTGTTTGCCCCACAAATACTCATTCTGAGTTTCATTTTCCGCACTCGCCTCGTTATATTATTTTTACTCGCACCAATAACATTTAACTTTAATTTAGTTCTTATGCCCCAAAGAAATATACTTAAACCAAATGTTAGTACCCAAAATATGTTAGTACTCCAAAGCTTTAAATTGTATATGTAATTTCGATTATTAAAATGAATATAAATAGATTATTTTAATTAAAATGCATCCGTATTGCACACATCTACTTTGGATTTTATGTTAAAAATATTTATAGACATTATACCGTGGTACGTGACCCTAACATGGCAAAAAAAAATTTAATCCTCATGTTCAGTTTAGAAGAAAGGAAAAACAATTAATTATTTAAATAATAACTGGTGAAATGTCTATAAAACTCTGCTTAGAATAAAATTACTTTAAAGGCACGACTGTTGTTTTATTTTCTCATGTTTACTGGCAGAGTTTATCGTTGCTTTTGGTTTCCCTTATATGTATGAGCACCTTCACACATCAATTAAAAACTTAGCGCATTTTTGGGACAAATAAGGAGTACTTAAAGATCATAGAAAGAATAAGGAATTTATGCTAGTTATTTTTAATGTAGGACAAATATTGTGATTTTGTGAGGCAAATGCGGAAGCACTCCACAATGTATGTAGGGGTGATGACGGAACACTGTTCCTTTAATAACTTGTAAGAACGCCTTAAATCCTACAAAGGTCAGTTCAAACCCACCCATATGTATCAATGATCAAAACCCACGCATGTATCAATGAGAAATACACTTTTTTCTTACGTACATTTGTCATAGATTTACAACACCACTGTTCCCGTGCCTCCACTAATGCCAAATTGTAGAATCGTTAATAAATTGTCATAAAAAAAATTGACATATCCTCGCCAAGCCGTCTGGCCAGCGTGGCGAGTGTAGGCCTAATTCTTCAGTTCTGGAAGGCCCATCTCCAGCAGTGGAGGTCTAGGACGCTGTGTTCTAGGGGCTGTAATGAACACTGAACATTACAGACAGGCCACAGTGTTAAGGATGTATGGCAGAGGAGACGGCCGAGTATTTGCTCTTTGAGTGGTGCAGTGTGGCTGGCTACACTTAGACTGAAGTTGCACAAACGCGTAAACGTAACAAGTCTCCTGGCCTTCCAAGAGGAGATCAGATGGCTACGCTGATGAAGCGAAGGTCTCCAGGAATAACGGTCTTCCAGAGACTTAAGTATTTCATTTCACATCTCGGTAAGGATATATTTTGTAATTTCATATTTTTAATAAAATCATAAAACGGTGATATAGAGAACCCCTAACATTTAAACGTATGTATTATTAAATATTCCCTTATGTTTTACACGAACCGACTTTAGTCGGAAAAACGACATGTGTATCGAGCAATTACGCTATGAATAAATGAAGTGCACTACAGTTTAAACTAGTATTTGCTGTTATGCAATTGCGGACTATTCTAGGAACTTGTCAAAGGAACCTATAATATAGCTGACAATTATATTGAAGACTGTATATAATTTTTCAAGCAATTTCCGTAAGCGAATTTTATGATAATATTACTCCTAAAGACTTCTTCGGGAATTATGTAAAGAAACGAAAATAAAGTTCAACGAGCTCTCAAAGGCAATCTTCAAAAAACATTTTTAGAATTATAATACATAAGAAACGTGTAATAGCAATAAGATCTTAAAAATAAAAAGGTAAAGTATCATCACGACCGTATCCCTACCGGGGAGATCACAAACCACGCTTTTTTCATTTTTATTTTGCGGATTCACATTTATTGATGATTGTGGGACACCAGGAATCGAAATCGGTCCCTCCGAGTCTAACAGTCGAACTCGAACGTATTTTTGGTACATAATTATTACTTAAGTAAAAATTAACAGGTGAATTTTTGAGTTTTCTAAACCTGCTTTTCAAACTTGGTTTCTGATTAATCATGGATTAATATGAGTGAGCATAGACTGCCTCCGTCTAGCAGTTCAGCCATGGACTAATTTTGGGCAATATACTAATGTAATTGAGTCAATAAACGTTTTTGATTTATTTAAACGCGGAGGTACCGGGTTAGATTAATGGTCGGGACACAATAATTTCCCCGCGTTCGTTTTATAGCATTTCCAACATCTCGTAGCAACTTCATAAACCAGCGCGAAATAATGTTTTTTGTTAAGAAATACTTTTTTTAACAATGCTAACATTTCTTAAATAAAACAAGCGATGAGGCTACTTTTTGACAAGTATTTTCGTTCATGTTTTATCATACCATGGCATCCAATACACGTGATATTATTATGGTCTTTGAATTTATACATAAAATCGTTTAAAATACCTTTTTAACAAATATAATAGAAAACTATAAAGTATATAACAATGTAAACAAACCATTTCATATGTTAATCACATCTGCCAAAAAGTAACATCAATAACCCTCCTTTCAACACGGTACTGACATACGAAATTAGCATCAAATGTTAGAATTTTCATTAAACGAACGACTTTTGCTAAAAAAAAGTGGTAATTTCATGCTAACATTTCTAAAAACGAACACGGCCTTTATATGCGATATTTCTCGAGTTCGGCAACTCATTACTGTTGCTTTTGTTAGCGTATTTTAAGACATAATAAGTGGATTTCATTCGAATAACAGATCGGTGAAGGTTGCTCTTCTACGTATCCTGTACTATAGGGTGGTTTTTTTTAGCAGCATGAGCAGTTTCTGTATTTATCTGTTCGCGAAGTTCGTAGAGCACTTCGTCCATTTTACGGTCTATATAATCAGACCATTTTCGTACTAATTATACTCTTCTCGATTCAAAATCATCAACAAGACAAAGAAGTAGCGCGAAGTGTTGAAGAAGACGCCGAAATGTCGATTCGTTACAAAGTAGTGAAAAATTGGACTGATCGAATGGACTACGAGTATGTAACTCGTATCCGCGGCAGACATATGCCGAAAATCATAATTAAAAAAAAAAATACATGAAAATATTTTCTAACAATTTTTGTCTTGTATTATTATTTAAGGTTCTCAATACCGTCTGGGATCTCTCGCAGTGATGGTAAAAGACCCGATGGATTGACTTTGGTGCCGTGGTCCATGGGTCGAGCATTGGTGTGGGACACTACTAGTGTCGACACCCTTGCTTGGTCTCATGTCCCGGCACATCTGTCAGGGCTGGGGCGGCTACGGACTCGGCTGAAAAGGCCAAATATTGCAAATACGAGTCTATTGCTAATGACTACGTGTTTGTGCCTTTTGGTCTTGAGACAATGGGACCGTGGGGGCCAAGCGCTAAGAGGTTCTTTAAAGAACTGTCTAAGCGGCTGGTTAACGCTGTATGTGACAGGAGGGCTGGGAAATCAGCATCGCTGTGCAGCGGGGGAATGCTGCGAGTGTTCTTGATCATGTGGCACACTGCCACATGATCAGGTCATGGGTGAATATTTTTTATATGTAGTTCAGATTTTCGTATTCTTTTAAATTTAGATTATTAGAATAATTTTCAGTTTTATGTTTTCTGTCTTAATAAAATCACCTACTCGTATATAATATAAATATTTTATTTATTTATTCTATGGAGAACTATCGACAATACAATAAAAAATCTATGTTAAAAAGAATTAGAAACAGAGTGTCATTAAAAAGTCCTCACTAATAGTAACAATATACCTATAAAAACAACAAGTAATATTTTAACCTAAGATAATAAAGGACTTACATACACATACATAATAACAGCATAAACAATACATACATGACAGAATAGACTGAAGATACGATACAATATACAATATTAATGTATTATAAATTAAAGAATAAGTTGTTAAGCTCATGTCTCACCGTCCTTACATCACATATCACCTATATAATATAAAAAACCCCGTATAATAATAAAAGCTCGTATATACAATGTACTTAAATATTCTAAAAGATTTCACGAAAAGGTTTCGACGGAAATCGCTTAAAGGAACGTCGAAGTAATTGAATCTCACAATGAAGACATCACCTATCACGCTAGTCAGGTATTCTAATTTGTTGTACTTCTGGACTATGTTGTAATTAGCTAATGACTTAACATAAGTTATATAAAAATAGAATTGGCAATTTTAATAGGGTGTATCACTGCATTTTTATCACGATTATGGCAAGTGGGAAGCTCGTCGATGTCTTTAGCATACCAAACTCGAGAAACATCACAAATAAATTAAATATTTTCTTGTTCCCTGACCAGGAAACGAATCCACCGGCTTAACCGCTAGACTCGAAGGCAGTTTTGATAAAATTTGGTAGAAATGTTCCTTCCAACCTAGAGATCGACATTAAATGGTAGGCGAACTGATGGTGGTAATTTGCCCAGTCTGCCGTAGTATCTACCGTTCGTGCCGATTAACCAAGTAAAGTGTATCCACACGTTTCGAGATCAGGCTTGAATTGCCGTCATGCTCAGTCAAGCCGGTATAGTGTTAGGGACTAATGTCAGGCATGAGTGTCTGATTCCAGACGCTAACATTCATGGACCTTGCGCATCAGGTGGGCGCAAGGTCACTGTTAGTATAAAAAATAGATAAAAATAAAAAAGTTACCTTCGGAGTACAATAACCTAACGACCAACTGAAATGTATTTTTCGGCCACTTTATTACACTGGCAAAGCGGGGTCAAATGGCCAGTGGACTATAAAAGCCGCGAATAGAGCGAGAAATAATAGGTAGAAGGTAAAAGAACAAGAGTTAGAAGCTCGAAACGGTGATCTAGTCTGACTGACCATCGGAAAATACCTGTATGTTAAGCCATCCACTATGCCGAGAACCTCAACCACTGAAGACTGGTGGAAGATTAGCTGCGATTGGAAAGGAATCAATCCTTAAGTGGGGTATCGACTGAGATCGAAGATTTTTAAAAAATACCAAGATATAGAAACGTCTGTCGTAGAACCGACGAGTGATGGAATGGACTTGATGACTTCCGCCAAATTAATGGATAGAGATTTATTTAATTAGGATCACCAGCAGAGTACACATTGAATCCAATTCTATCTATAGAAGCAAACAGTAACAAAACATAAGTGAATGGTACCCCAGTAACAGGTGACCACAACATGTCGAACTACATTCAATTATGATACATTATATGTTTAAGAAATTTAATTAATAATAACAATATTTAAAAAATAAAAATATAGATTGGATGAAGATGGCAAGAATCAGCCTGATCTTTTCAATGCTGTATATACTCGTAGACTAAGTATTGTGCGCGACATTTTGCCACCTTCGTCCAACAGCAACCTTCTCTTGTTATTCGTCTACCTAGATTTAGTCCTGTATGTACTAATGTACTCTCTACTACTATATTTCGTCGTCCCGTATGTACTTGATTTTATTTTGTATATTTTAGTGTGCAATAAAGAATTATTATTATTATATCAAGTATTATTATTATGTGGTCTCTTCTACGTTAGAACCCGGTTATACGAACGTTCGACTCTTTAGTCTTATAAAGGTATATCGCCAGTAATAAGTATAAAAAATGCAGTAGCATTAATCTTCGTTTGCAGCTAAGCAAGAAACAGTCGTATATAATTAAGGGAGGTAAGGTAGGCGGTTCTCCCCTGTGGCCTTTCACACAGCTCACTTATTCCGTTTCTTATACTTCAGCCATACCAGCCTGAATATTTGATGACCCCTATCGATCATAACTTCTTCGTTGTATCCACGGCAAGGGGCTAAACAGTGGGGGTATTTTATAACTCATTTTAGACAGCTCCAACCGATCCATTGCATTTTGAAAATGAATAAAGCTTTTCTAAATTTATTCTCAAGAAGCAATGGATCGCATAAGAGTCATTGAAACATTGATGAGATACGAAATGGTACAGTGTATGTCCGTCAGAGCTATATTTCACGACAGCAATTGGACTGCAGTTTATTTGTGGTAGTCATTAGAAGCACGAAATACGTCTGAATTGTAACTAATTCTTTAGACAAAATATAAATGTTGAACAAACATTCGATAAAGGGGTTGTTATTTATTACCTAACCTAATTTATTGCCTCAATAGAAAAGTATCATTACGACTTTTAAACCTCAAAAACCCCTCCAACCTTTCAAATTCTTCAGTAGTGAAGATCTAGGTTTCTTGTTGCTATAAGCTGCTGGTCTTCTGCTAACAGCTTACTTATTGGACCACTTTGCTGCTTAGTCTTCTACTAGTAGGAGTAGAATCATTCAAAATAATTAAATTAATGACGTTTCATAAATGCCTGTAATAGGTTTACGTGAATAAAGATATATGTTAATGTAAGTACATCATGATAAGCCTTTGTCTGCCCGCTGCTGGATATAGGCCTCCCCCAAGGATCACCATTTTATACGATCATCTGCCACTCGCCACTAGCGACCTTTTTCAGGCCATCCGTCCATCTCATACCACTCTGCGTCTTTCCGTAAGTCTTCACTCCAGAACCCGTCTACCCAAAGGACATTGGCTCTGCGAAAGACTTGTCCTGCCCATTGCCACTTTAGCTTACTTATTGTGAAGGCATAGCCTCGGTCGGTAACTTTGGTTCTCAGACGGATGGCCGTTTCGGACTTCGCTGAGGATCTTAAACTAGTGGAACAGACCCAATGGAAGAACGCATTGGTTGAAAACTTTCGTTTTTAAACACTATGGTATGTCCGATAAGATGTGGCGCAACTAGGTATGCAACAAAAATAGTGTTGTTCAATCTTGGTCTTGTTTTTTGCAAGACCAGGACCACTGATATGATTGCAAGACTAATACCAAGACTTACTCTAGTCTTGGTCTTGCGCAAGAGTCTCGCAAGACTCTTGCTTAAGATATTGTTTCCTAATTTTGGTAAAAATGTTTAATTTTTAAGGAATTAACGGGTAATAACTATTTCAAATTATAAGTAAATTAGACAAGTAGTTGTCGAGATAGTAGTTTGCGGACTCTTCTCGGAGGATACTCGCAACATTTCCTACAGAGCAAGAGTCTCGCAAGACTCTTGCTTAAGATATTGTTTCCTAATTTTGGTAAAAATGTTTAATTTTTAAGGGATTAACGGGTAATAACTATTTCAAATTATAAGTAAATTAGACAAGTAGTTGTCGAGATAGTAGTTTGCGGACTCTTCTCGGAGGATACTCGCAACATTTCCTTCAGAGCAAGAGTCTTGCGAGACTTTTGAGGAAACATGCATGTACGTGGCGTAAGTAGAAAATAAATCATCATTTGTTTTCTTTACGAAACGTACTTAACAAATATGACGCTCATTATGTTTGCCGACATACTCGTACAATTAAATGAAAAACTTGATTGTCATTAAAGTAATTACAAATAACTTTACTACTGTTATAACACGGAATGTTCCAACTTATAATAAGAAAAGAACCCATTCAATTATTTAATGCGGATGCCTCACTCAAATGATAGGTGGATGTAGCAAAGTTGAGGAGCCGTGTAATAGAATATTCATATATGTTCGAAGAACCAATACGACGAAACTAACATAAGAACTATTCCAATTAGTGTTGCCCAATCTTGGTCTTGTACTTTCAGTCTTGGTTTTTTTAAAGACCAAGACCACCGGTACGTTAGCAAGACCAATACCAAAACTAACACTAGTCTTGGTCTTAGGCAAGAGTCTCGCAAGACTGTTGCTCATACATTTATTCCTAATTTTACTAAAAATGGTCATATGTTTTGGGCTACGATTTATATTTTTAATTGGTAGCTGTTGCGTGTCTGTCTTTTTTAGGTTTCAGATGTAAAAATATCGAACCCTTATGGAACGAACGAACATGTTGGAAAACAAGATCTATAAGCATTCCAAATTTCAAGTAAATCAGACCAGTAGTTCTTGGGATAGTAGTTTGCGGAAAGACACGTTACGTCGGATATGCGGCGTCACTTTGTCGGACCGCATACGTAACGTCGAAATACGGAAAACGGTAGGTTTAAAAGAAAGCATAGGGACAAAAATAAGGAGACATGCTACGATGGTTCGGGTATGTTGAAAGAATGATCAAAGAAAGATTGACGAACTAGATATCACGATCAAATAAATAAAACAAAAAATAAAGGTGCATTAAAAAAACTTCGTAACAAAAGGCCATGTATGAAGAGATTAATGAATAAGTGGCGCTCAATTCTCTCTGCCTACCCCGCAAGGGATCTGGCGTGAAGATATGTATGTACAAGGTTTTCTTAATAAAATTGGAAAAAAATATTTTCAGTCAGAGAGCCATTACCTTACCAAGACCAAAATTAGGAGTCCAAGAACATCGATGTATATAGATAGGCCCTCACTGATATAAAACCAATCGAAATCACGTAGCTGCACCAACAGTCGCGAGATAGCAAGCGTCGAGAGCGCCTAATATTAATATTTATATCGAGTAAAACTAGTCTTTTTGTATGCATTGTGATATAATTTCCGATGAATAAAGCATGTGGCATTATCCTTGCTTGAGAATTGCCCCCCAAAGTTGGTAGGTACACAAAGCAAGCGGCACGTTTTTAAGAGTGCGTTTTGTATTGAATAGGCTTATCTACATAGGTGTGTAAGTATGAAACCGGAATTTGCCCATAGGTGGCGCTAGATGTCGATGCAGTTACCGACACATCACGTCAGCGTTGTCTTGTTATTGTATTGATATCCGACAAAGATTTCCAACTCACAATAACACGAGTTTCATTCAGTAGCATTAGTTTACTAGAGATAAACATGTCGAGTTTTGTGCCAACAAATTACGATTTGCGGACAGCCCTACTTTTCTGTTTTCATCTGAAAAAAAACCGCAGCCGAATGGCATCGAATGCTTCTGGAGGCGTTTGGTGAGCATGCTCTCGGTTAAACAGTGTTTCCAGTGGTTTAAACGGTTCAAAAGTGGCGATTTCGACGTGAGGTACGAAGAACGTGGAAGACCACCGAAAAAGTTTGAAGACGCTGACCTGCAAGCCTTGTTGCACGAAGACGACGCTGAAACACAACAACAACTGGCGGATCAGTTAAAGATGACCCGAGAAGCCATCTCCCTTCGGTTAAAAGCCATGGGAAAGATACAAAAGGTGGGGAAATGGGTTCCACATGAACTCAACGAAAGACAGCAGTAAAACCGCAAAACATCATGCGAAATGCTGCTCGCCAGGTTCAAAAGAAAGTAATTTCTCCATCGAATTGTGACTGGCGATGAAAAGTGGATATATTTCGAGAATCCTAAGCGCAAAAAGTCATGGGTAACTACGGGCGAACCATCAACATCGACGGCAAGACCAAACCGCTACGGACGAAAGACAATGCTGTGTGTTTGGTGGGATCAGAAGGGCGTAATCTACTACGAGCTGCTGAAACCTGAGGAAACTGTCAATACTCAACGCTACCGACAACAAATGACCGATTTGGATCGAGTTTTGCATGAAAAACGACCAGAATACTAACAAAGACAACACAAGGTGATTTTGCTGCATGACAATGCACCAGCACACAAAGCAAAACAGGTCCAGGAAACGATAGAGTCGTTCCGTTGGGAGATTCTTCAGCACGCGCCTTACTCACCGGACGTTGCCCCATCCGATTACTACTTGTTTGCATCGATGGGACACGCACTTGCTGAGCAGCGCTTTACTTCTTACGAAGATGTACGAAAATGGCTCGATGACTGGTTTTCCTCAAAAGAGCAACAGTTCTTTTGGCGCGGAATCCACAAATTGCCAGAAAGATGGGAAAAATGTATAGATAGCGATGGAAAATACTTTGAATAAGTTACTTTGTATCATATCATTACAATAAACGTGTTTTTTCTAAACAAAAATTCCGGTTTCATACTTACACACCTGGTATATACATCGATGTCCAAGAACAATGCCAAGACCGAGACTAGCTGTTCTGATGCAAGACCATGACTTTGTCAGTTTTGGTCTTGGTCTTGCTTTGGGCAACACTAATTCTAATATTAATTAGGTCTGTAAATTTTTCAACACAGAATCAATAATATAAACTTCTTAAGAATTTATTATGAATGTATAATTGCTTTGTGTTTTTCTAACATAACAAGGGTAGTCTTAATTACTCATAATAGGTATAGTATAACATGAAGTTGCGGTCATCGCTTTAAAATATCGTGACTGTGATGCTTCGTGATTAGTTATAATTGGATAGAATCGGCGTGCGGCACGCCAGGAGCGTCGGTCGGGAGACATCTTCAATTTGAGTCTCCAGTAATTTTCCCGTCTGTCCTTGTATATTTAAGCGGTAGAGTCGCCAGTCTCATGCATATGTCATGAGCAGTTGCCGAGCGACGGTTTGTTGACGGTTGAGTCGAGGGAAAGCCACCACCGGCGCGGCCCCACCAATAATTACGTTCTACTTTCGATTCCGTTGGCTATCGACAGCACCCCCACGCCCCCCAGGCTATATAAAGGGATGAGGTACCAATTATTAAGACAGGTTTAGACCAAATGAACACAGCTAGAGCAAGAATGTTCTAATTTTGATGTACTCGTCAATTATAAATTGTTTTTACTATTTACATCAGAATATTTTTTGTGCTCCTGGAGCAGGTAGATCAGACGAAGGAAAGTTCATTGTAATAAATCCAATAACCAGTGCGCAATTTAATGAACGAGCAAGCAATAGAAAAAGTTTGCACAAAAATAATTCTGGTTGCGGTCCTCAGCGTAGGGAATGGTTTTTGAAGCTTTGGTGGCTTGTTTTTTTCTTTGTTCTGAGCACGACATTGCGCCCACCTGAAAGGCGAGGTTCAAGATTGGAGCGTCAGTGAGCGAAATGACGACCGACATATCAATAGAGAATACATTATAAGAAGCTTTTTCACGATTCGCTTAAAGGTATCCAGGATATAGGAATGAGGAAACAAACTGGATGGAAAAGCATTCCACATCTTGACCGTGTGACAGATGTAAAAAAGTAAAGTTCAGGTGGTCAGTCTCCTGACTTAATCACCGTTCTTTATCTTATTCCAGCAGAAAATTTGAAGTTTTTTTACGAAGAGGTGCTCTCTTCCTACAATGTAGCTAAAGTATTGCAAATTTCGGGTAAAGCAGGTAGCCTCTGCGCTTGGTCTAAACCCACCTTTAAACTCAGTTCTCTACAATATGTCGCACGTAATGACTGCTGCCGTACATTGCATGTAGCGACACTACAAATTATAAAGGTACATCGATCGTCAAAGTACTGGCAAAGCGGTTATGATAGCATGGATATTTTATGCCAACTGTTCTATCTAATAATAGGTAGTAACAAATTGCTATTAGCGAAACTGTAATTTACTTGTATTTTGTTCTATGGGGCTAACAAGACCCCTGCAAGTTAATAGGGTAAGTTATAACAATGTGGGTAGTTAAGAAACTTTTTTCAATTAAAATTTTAGATACACCCATGTCGCAGTGACGTTGATCAAAGAATGTTTTTCTCATATTTTGATATCTACCCGCAGTCGAAATAATATTCCAAACTATGCTTAAAGGACTTCAGATTTCAGCCTTGAGAAAACTAAAAGATGTCGGTGTTGATTATACTTATAGCTATATCTGTTTATTGATAAACCTAAAAATGGCACAGAATTTTGAATTAACTTAAAATATACATTTCAGTCTAAGCAATGGTGATCCAAACTACCAACGCGTCCTTAAGTTGGCTGTGGTTGGATCATACTCAAAGAATATATGAAGTAACTAATTAGGAAAAGAGTGGCAACTTTATTAAATGTTTTTGAGCCCGCAACCAATTAACTGCGCACGAAATTTTTATCATCATCATCATCAGCCTGTATCTCTCCACTGCTGGATGTAGGCCTCCCCTAAGGCTCGCCACTTAACGCGATCTTTCGCTACCCTCATCCAACCCCCACCAGCGACCTTCTTTAGGTCATCTGTCCATCTGGCGGGGGGTCGTCCCACTCTGCGTCTTGCCGTACGTGGTCTCCACTCTAGAACCCGTTTGCCCCATCGATCGTCGGTTCTGCGGCAGATGTGTCCGGCCCATTGCCACTTCAGCTTGCTAATTTTAAAAGCTATGTCTGTAACTTTCGTTCTCTGACGAATATCAACGTTTCGAATTCTATCCATCAGAGATACACCAAGCATAGCTCTCTCCATGGCTCGCTGAGCGACCTTGAATTTATGGACCAGACCCACTGTTAGTGTCCACGTCTCTGCTCCGTACGACATTACCGGAAGGACGCACTGGTTAAAGACCTTAGTCTTTAAACATTGTGGTATAGACGATGAGAGGATGTGCCGGAGTTTCCCGAATGCCGCCCATCCTAGCTGAATGCGTCTGTCGGCTTCTTTGCTGAAGTTGGCTGCTCCTAATTGGATAGTCTGCCCGAGGTATACGTAATTTTGCACAACTTCGAGAGTGTCGTTTCCTATGCAGATTGGCCTCGGCTTGACATGATCATTGAACATGACTTTCGTCTTGTCTAAGTTCATTTCGAGACCAACCCGCTGGGATGCTACGTTTAAGCCGTTCAGCATTCCGCTAAGATCCTTGAGTGAACTGGCCATAATGACTATGTCATCCGCAAATCGGAGGTGTGAGATGAATTCTCCATTGATGTTTATGCCGCAGTAATTCCAGTCTAGCATTTTAAAAACATCTTCCAACGCGTTCGTGAACAGTTTCGGGGATATGACATCCCCCTGTCGCACGCCTCTGCG
Source organism: Tinea semifulvella (assembly GCA_910589645.1). Classification (NCBI taxonomy): domain Eukaryota; kingdom Metazoa; phylum Arthropoda; class Insecta; order Lepidoptera; family Tineidae; genus Tinea; species Tinea semifulvella. The sequence continues at coordinate 6,220,945 of OU342612.1, forward strand.
CAGTTGGATAGGCTTTGTATGCTGACCCTGTAACTGGACGGTCATAGTCGCAGAACTGTAAAGACATCTCAGCACCTCAACGTATCGATAGTCTATTAGGCATCGCTGCAAGGATTCCAGAACAGCCCAGGTTTCGATTGAGTCGAAGGCTTTCTCATAGTCCACAAACGCCAGACATAGCGGCAGATTATACTCCTCGGTTTTCTGTATTATCTGTCGCAATGATTGAATGTGATCGACCGTACTAAAACCTTTTCGAAACCCAGCCTGCTCCGGGGGCTGGAAATCATCCATTCTCTGAGCGAGTCGATTTGTGACCACCCTTGAAAACAACTTATAGACATGGCTCAGGAGTGATATGGGCCTGTAATTCTTTAAAAGGGAGATGTTACCCTTTTTAAAGAACAGGACCACAACACTCCTGGTCCATGCCTCTTAAATTTTTATAATATTGTGTATTATGTTACTAGTTTACCATCGATACGATAGGCAGGTACTAAAATTTACACAAAACATTTAAATTTCTTTTTTTTACTAAGGTTGTATAGTTCGCTTGTTGAAAACAATGGCAGAAATGTTGAATTAATTGATTAAATTAATAAATGAATGAACAGTAAATAAAGTACCACCTACCGTCTACTAGGCGGCGCCACTTTCTATGTGAACCGAAATTTGTCAATTGCTTGTTCCAAGTTTCCACCCCCTGCAGGATGAGACGGAGTGCACAATCGTATCGTCTAAGATCGATTACGTCTATCAAAAATGTCAAGACGTAATCGATCTTAGACGATACGTTTTCGGACGATTGTACACTCCGACTTACCCCGCAGATCATACTGTCAGAAATAAGAGCACACGATTATTTTGTCCTCTTTCTCGAGCTGTTTTCAGAGTATCACATTTAATTTAGATGTATTATTGATTCAAGAACACGACTCACTATGTTACCAAAGGAAATTATGATGCCGGTCGTAATGTGGACTAACCTCCTATACATTCAGATTTCTCGAGCTGTTTTCAGAGTATCACATTTAATTTAGATGTATTATTGATTCAAGAACACGACTCACTATGTTACCAAAGGAAATTATGATGCCGGTCGTAATGTGGACTAACCTCCTATACATTCAGATTGGTTAGTTTATGCTTTAATTTTATATTCCTTTAAAGATAGGATTTATTCACTAAACAATTACTTATCACTTCTAACTGGTGTCGCCCAAAGCTAGATCAAGATTTGGTCAGCCTTGGTCTTGCATCAGAACAGCTGGTAAAAAGAATTAGATTCCTGAAGTTTGACATTACTTGCCAAAATCAGATGGCGGCACGGTACAAATCGACCAATCAGGTGCGACTATGAACTACTAGACTTTTGCGATTTAGATTAGTTTCGTGGGAACGTTTTTATATCAGTAACGATCTATCATATTTTATCGATGGTTACAATACATTTAAATTAGTTGCTTTCGACCAAAATAGGCACTCTTCATGTCAAGAACTTCGGTACGACTTAACAATTAAAGATAAAGTTGGTACTTAGTGTACCAAGAATTCTACCCTGTATTTCCCTTTCTAGTCGTCAATTATTCAGTACCCCGCAACTTACCTCCTATTTGTAACAATTATATCGATTTTATTGCGTTTTACGGGTTTTAATGTATTCTTTTTGTACAGTTAGGATATAATTCGTACTGGCAACTACTGGGAAAACCCATGAAAATAATTAAATATTAATTTTTAGAAAGTTTATACGATTATAGAAAGGATGGCTCGGTTGTAAGAACGCTTGCTAATCTAAAGACGTAATACTTTTCGTTTGTCGCCGGCCTCGCTATCGCAGCCTAAGGGCGTGGTTGATCAGGGGGATGGCTGATCCGAAATCGGGTGCTGCTGAGACCTCGAACACGTTCAATTTCATCATCATCATCACAGCCCTTAGAACACATCTCCTAGACTTACACTGTTGAAGATGGGACTTTCAGGATTTTTTTGAGAATTTAGCCTACACTCGCCTTGCTGGCCAGATGGGTTGACGAGGGTGTGATGTCAAATTTTATTGACATTATTAACGATTCCACAAGTTCCAACAGTTCTCCAAGGCACGGAGGCAGTGGTGTGGTCTATCACATTTTGCACGTAAGAAAATTGTATTTCTCATTGATACATGCTGGAGTTCGAAGCAACCTTTTTTTAGGATTCTTATAATCCTTGCTTATAATAATGCGTTCTTACAACCGAGCCATCACCGCTTTACGTTCAATTTATTGTTCTTAAATTAGCAAAGGTTTCGCTCCTCCTGCCTCTGTGGTCTCGGTGGTACCAGGTTCGATTCCTGGTCGGGTAACAAAAATATTTATTAATGTAAATAAATATGTTTAATTAATATTTAATTTATTTGTGATATTTCTCAAGTTTGGTACGCTGGAGACATCGACAAGCTTGCCACTTGTCATGATTGGCCTATAGTAAAATTGGCTAAATGTGAATCCGCTTATTTATAAGCGTGTCTCCTGGCCACCCCGGGAGGGAAACGGTCGTGATGATGATACTATACTGCTTGCATATTCCTTTTTCAGTAAGATTAAACATTAACAGGTCACTGGAATCTGCTAAGCTGTTGGTCTTCTGCTAACAGCTAACTCTTTAAACCACTTTGCTGTTTGGTCTTCCACTAGCAGAAGTAGAATCATTAAAAAAAAATTCACGTATCACAAATGCCTGTAATAGGTTAAGGTGATAAAGACATGACTTACATTTGTCATAGATTTACAACACTACCATTCCCATGACTCAGACAGAATGTTAAACCGCCGTCCTCGGTCGCGGTTCCACTAATAATACTAACTTGGAAATTTGTTAAACAGTTGTCATTAAAATTGACATTAGACCCTTGTCAACCCGTCTGGCCAGCGTGGCGAGTGTAGGCCAAATTATCCTCATTTGAAAAGAGAAACAATAAAATAACAAAATTATAAACACAGAATAACACTTAACATTATAGCTGCTGTAGATAGGCATTGTCACACTATAAGCTAAGACAGACACAATTACAAGAATATAAATGTCAATGTCAGTTAAGATAATAGCTGCTGTATATAGACATTGTCATACTATAAGCTAGAACAAACAATTATTAAATTTATATTGTCAGTCATAAGCCCAAGACACCATTCTTCTCCATCTCTTTCCTACACACAATGGCCCCGGTAAATCCATGGAATGCTTAGAAATTTGCCTTCACTCTTACCATTTGTTTGTTTTAGTAGTGGAAGTAGTAATAATATTTTCTAGAATGTTGACTATATTTTTTTAAAGAAATCTAATGAAGAAGAGACTTGAAAAATCTTTAAAAAAGCATTAGACCCTTTTAAGGATTAACTCAAAGAATTCCCTCTAAACCTAAATACTTTTCCTTTTGTAACAATTTAATTCTAAAAGACAGGAATTTAATACATAGTGGGAACTATAGCATGTTTCAAGTAGTTAGGTTTGAATTTTTTATCAAAGAAAAAGTGCAAAGTGCAGACAAATTATAGAGCAGAAAATGGAGGGTAATTGATAGCTTAGGATAATGAACTAAATGACATATTATATAAAGTATGACTAATGCTTTAGGCCTTTACTTCACTGGGTACTACATTTTCTTGCCTGTACAGTCTACCAAAAAAGTAGATTTATTTAGTCAGCTAACAATAAGGTTGATTTACCTCTGAAAAAAGTATGGGCATTTGAATACTCGACCTTAACAAAATTTAATTACAAATAAATCTTTGTTAAAACTTTATAGACCATTTTCTTGGTCCATTGTACATGGCTTGTTATTATCAAGCTGTGTTTAGATTAATAATCATCATCATTACAGCCCCTAGAACACAAAGTCCTACTGTTGAAACTTCCAGAAAATAATGGAAAATTAGGCATACACTCGCTACATTTTGTGTATGTGTGATAAACTATAAGATGTTAATGTATGACAATCATATCTAATTTGACTTTTAACTTTGGAGATAATGTCCACTCCCCATAACTCCAGCAACTAAGAAATGTTAAACTTGGTATTCTGTCTCCTACACAAAGAGGGGACTGGTCGGGACACAAAAATATTTACTAATTAAATAAATACATTTAATTTATTTGTGATATTTTTTGAGTTTGGTACGCGGGACATCGACGAGCTTGCCACTTGTCATGATTGGCCTATAGTAAAGTTGGCTAATGTGAATCTGCTTATTTATAAATGTGGTTTCTGACTTGATTTCTTTTGACCTGAAATGGTTGTGATGATACTACACAAAGTTTACTAGGAGACAGCTATGTATACAGAGTGGTCATTTTACGATTAGACAGCACAGACCGTATTCTTGCTCACAGAAAATGGACATAGGTAATTTTTTTATTGAATTGGTTATAGAATGGTCATATCTACCTACTCTAGCCCAGTATAATGGATAATGACCCTTCTGTTATTGGAGATCAGCAATTAGCAGTGGAATGTTGCATTGACAATGATGATAAAGATCATAGAATCAATAGTAAGCTTTGCACTTAATGTGTAATGTAATCTTGTTAACATTACCATTATGTAGTGATAAGAAAACTATTTAACGAACATTATTAGAGTAAGGTTAGAATCGCAACAAGAAGCGATACCAAATGTAAACAAATGAAATGGCTAGGTTTTCACCTCAACAAAACACAATTCTATATACATCTCTTTCTATCATGTATATTCATGATGATAACCCGCTCTGTACTTTCTTTCAGGGGCGACTTGTACAAAGTCAAATAAACTGCATGCCAGGAGTTAATAGCAATCAGACTCAATTCTGTTGACCACATTTGCTGTGTGTTGTGAAGTGCTATCGGGATTTTCTTTAAATTACACTTAACCATTATAGTTTTTGTTGCATGTGTTTGTCGTTATTTATTATGTAGTTGTGACACAGATATTTATTGCCATTAATTGTATTTAGCGAGGTAATTAGGTACTTCACATAAAGAGTAGGTACCTAAGGTTTAGAATCTGGCATAGGCTAATTACCTTGTCGTAGTTTTCTTTACATTTGGTATTGGTTCTCGTTGCGATTCCTTTAGCTAATTGTTCTGTAGTTACAGGTCCCGAGTAAGGGCATTGGAAATGAATTGTAAGTGTTCATATTAGTTAACCAAACAATAGCAGTAAAAACTCAAAATCGATGGCGAAATTATAAGGATAGCAACGTAGACAAGATAAATAACAGTGCGAGTGCATTATTACATAAAAGTTAGCCATTAAAGAGAGAATACAAAAATGAGGAGAAAACCTACCGGTGCAAATTAAAATCTATTCACCCTATTATTTTAAAATATAATAATGCCAAACTCTTACCTCGACAAAATGATGATCAGTAAAACTTTTAAAATAACCAATTCACTAAATATTACAACGCAAACATTAAAAATACTCGCGAGCGAAGAAAAAGCCAAAAAATGGCGGATAATAGATGCGGATAAAAATGTTGCTATAGTAAAAACGCCCATTATGGCACATCTAAGGATGCTGAATCAAGATTTTAAAAATATATAAAAAAGTATATATATTGCTAAGTATATATCTCTATACTATTTAAGTTATAATAGTTACATATTACTTTATGCAATCTTTTAGTATAATTAATATAATTATTGTTAAAAGTATTTGTAAACATAACACACGTTTTACACGCTCGTTCTCGTGAACGTCCGTTATCCGTCACATTTGTGGTTGGTTGTCAAAAGCTGCTTGCTAATGTAAATTTTATTTACCACATTTTTCGTATTATTTTTATATCCTTCTTAATTATTAATGCGTATTTTAATAAATTGCATTTAGTGTTTATATACTGCTTCGTTGAAATCACATTTAAACCAATAGTTTCAAGGCAAGAGGGTCTTAAATTTGAGTTAGCGTTTTTATATTTTATTAAAATATTTGCATTGATAACGTAATGTAATGATGAATAATTCATCCGATATCATTTGGTCGGAGTTACATTGTTCGAAAGATGCACTTACCGACACATATGGATGGTTTTTACAATTTTTATTGGCTGTTTTGGCGTTTACATGTTTGATTGGTGAGTCTACTTATCTGTTTTGAAATCTTGCCACTTAGAGCATCTATGTCAAGGATTTTCTACCTGCACCTTCTATGAAAAGTTGCATTTAATTTAGAGTAAGAATATTTAGTAAATATTGGACTAATGTTTGCATCTAAAGATATGTTTTATATAAAGTGGTATAAATTTTATTTCACTGCTTTATTTTCTTCTCTAAGATAGCATTAGCGGATTCATACAGTATTTGATTTGGAAAGAAGCAGAACAGTGAAAAATTAGTGTGTTATTGCACAATAACACAGTCTACAGTCAGTTGAAACCTCAAGTTCTCTCTTCCCAAACACAATGCTTGATGAATCTATGGAATGCTATATATATATATATATATATCCTGTTTCCTCTTCCATCCACTATTCTTGACTTAATTCTATTCTTCTTCTAGAATTTAAGATTTTGTTGGAATTCCTCTAATATATAATTTGAAATATGTTTATTCACCTTGAAGTTAGCAAACAATGTTGCTTTATTCAACACAGTATTTCTATCTAGAAGGTTCAATCAGTAAATATTTACCTGTCATATTTAAAAGTAATTTTGACTAATTATGTAAAAGCACTTCTTGATTCTTCGGCGTGAAATCAAATTCATATCTTACATCTGTGTATTTCACACCTTGGTTTGGGCACCAGAGATGTCTATGTTTTTTACTTGTATATATTTATTTATAATAGAGTAGCCAACTGTGCTAACATCCATGGGCATACTCAGGGGAGGGCAGGGAGGCAGCTATTTACGTTTGTCAATAAAAGTTAAGAAAAATATTTTTTTCCATTTGCATCCATTTTATTTATTTATTTATTTAAATACTTTATTGCACTTAAAAACCTAGTACAACTACTTTACTTTACTTTTACTTGCAAGCAAAAAAACAGCGCTTAGTGTACATAGCATATTGGATAATGCTGTGAACAATTAAAAAACTGTTTTGCTGAAGACCCTCGAAAGTTACTTTTAAAATAGCTTATATATAATTAAGGAATTTATATTTAACATAAACCTATTTAAAGTTATGTTATTTGTATTATAAAAATCTGATTTGCCCCTCCTGCCTAACCTGGATACGCCCATGCTATACTATATACATCACACATGTATTTGTACTTAAAACAAAATCACAAGTTAGATGCTGACGACCTATACAAGTGTAACATCATCCCTATGTATAACAAATATTATAAAAATTACAAAAATAGTAATAACTTATATGTTTTAAAATTGGACGTCTGATTAAATCTTTTTTTTATAGGTAAAAGATTCTGTGAGCCCAGGTATGCTCGAAGGCCTTGGCTTATTTGGTTTTTTGACACTTCAAAGCAAGGTTTGGGAGCTTTAATTATTCATGGGGCTAACGTGTGGATGTCACCTCATCTCACTGGCAACCCCTGTACCTGGTAAGTATGGCAACATTATAAAGTCAACTTTTCAGAGGTTTATTTTTTGTGTTATTACTATGCTATGTTTATATTTAAGCAATAACGATCCATTCCTTATTTTTGATTGGTCAAACAACAAATATATAATTTTTAAGTTATTAGAAAAGTAAAGTATCATCATGGCCATATCCTTTTGGGGTGGTCAGAAACGACACTTATAAAGAAGCGGATTCACATTTGGCCAACTTTACTAAAGGCCAATCATGACAAGTGGCAAGCTCGTTGATGTCTCCAGCGTACCAAACTTGAGATATATCACAAATAAATTAAATATTAATTAAATTTATTTATTTAAATTAATAAATAATATTGTGTCCCGTCCAGGAATTGAACCCGGTACCTCCAAGTCTAAATCCACATACTTAATTGCTAGACCACAGAGGCAGTTATTACAGCTAATTTATGCAGTCTGATAATAATATAAATTATTAATAGCATGAGAATGGTTAAAAAAGGAAGAAAAAAAGTACAGCAAAAACAAAATTAAATTAAATTCATTTATTCACCATAAGATACATGACATACACTTAGTTTTGTCAGTTAATAAACTCGATCGGAGTTACAAGGGTGAAATGAAGTGAATTTTTAGAGGTGGAAAAAGCTCTTTTATTAAAAAAAAATATATATAAAACTTTTAAAAGTGTTTTTATTACATTTTTTCGAGAATATAAAAAACAGGTATTTTGTTTTTATCTTCATTTACAATAATATATTCTTTATTATTAAATTATAATATGAGGGTTGTGCTATATTTCCTTCCTTTTCCAACCGCAAAGTGCTGTTTTTTTTATCTATATATTTTTGTTTTTTCAGGTACATAGTAAACTTTATGTTAGACTCAACCCTTGGTCTTCTAATAATATGGGCAGGAATACGGTATGCTCAGCATTGTGCTAGAAATTACGATATACCACTTATAAATTTTGGTGAATATGGTAAGTCACTCCAAGCATTATCAACGTCAACTGAAATTGACAAAAAAAAAATCAGACTCCTGCCAGTGTAGCAAGTGAAAACCAAATTTTCTCAAAAATATTATTTAAAAGGCACATCTCCAGCAGTGGATCGGGCTATTTTAGAGTTATAACCGGACTTGTTGCGTTCGAAGCTTTAATGGTTGTTGTCTATGGTTTGACAGTTGAGAATGTCTAACTGTGTTAACATTTCTGTTCAGTAAGGTTTAGCCATTCATTATGAACCGTTTAACGCCAGAATTGTAGAAATGTACTTTAAAAAAAAACTGTTTGCGAAATTCATAGAGCACATCGTCCATTTTACGGTCAACATAATCGGCCTAGTGAGCAAGCAATTCGTGGAGTTATTGATCGTTTTCGCACTTATTTTACTCTTCTCGATTGAAAACCATCAACAAGACAAAGAAATGTGCGTACCAAAGAGAATATAGCTGCTGTAGAAGATGCCAAAATGTCGATTCGTCGCTGTTCTCAACTTGTTGGCCTTTGTACTTCGCCTACGTGGAAAATTTAAGGAGCGGTGGTGGCTCGGTTGTAAGAACAAACTTAAATCCTACAAAGGTCGGTTTGAACCCCCCCGGCGTGTACCAAGAAAGAGTGGCAACTTTCGAAAAAAACTATCGTTCACGCACGTTAACACTAGCGTAGCCAGGTTGATGGTAGGAGGTAGGGCTTAGTCAAAGTAAAAAAAAGTCAAAATATCTTTATTCACGTAAACCTATTACAGGCATTTATGAAACGTCATTAATTTAATTATTTTGAATGATTCTACTCCTGCTAGTAGAAGACTAAGCAGCAAAGTGGTCCAATAAGTAAGCTGTTAGCAGAAGACCAGCAGCTTAGCAAATTCCAGTGACCTGTTAATGTTTAATCTGACTGAGAAAGGAATCTGCAAGGAAAACTCAGCTATATCAGATTTACAAAATAAAACATATACAGAACTGCACCACAACGATCAATTAATAACCTTTTAAATTTAGTTATCAGTACCTATGAGATTACAATACCTGGTACAGCAGTAACTCACCAGGCAAGTCAGAATTAAGATATAGACTACATGCCCATGTGCAACCCGAAAGTCGACAAAATGCACCTCTGCTAATTTAAGAACAATAAATTGAATTTGAATATGAATATTAATATTAAGATTATTTATTTCTCTAAGAAAAAGAGGCATTATTATTTGACGAATTGAATTCCCTATAAGGAAGATAAATAAACAGTATACAATATAGAGTTAATTTTGTTCCAGGTAAACCTCCAATATGTGGTGCATGGTTATGTCAGTGTGTGTTGTATGCCGCATTGGCTACATTTGCTAAGTCGGTCTTGGCACTGGTATTAAGGTTACCGCCTGTTGTAGCAGTGTTGTCTGCTTTAAGGCTTTCTCCGGTTTCTGATCCAAGATTGGAACTGGCTGTAGTCATGCTTATTATACCGTTTTTTGTTAATGTAAGTACCTTTTGCATCTATTAATATTGATCATTCGGAAATCAAAATAATTGCAATTATTTGCTGCTATGTTCGACTTTAAAGCGAAGCTTGCTTTTTTACCGAATTTTGCTTAAATTTACCAAAAGCGAAAAAAAGCGCTTAAAGCGACAAGTGAAACACAGGGTGCAGCTTATAGTTTGTGCCATTTCTCATAATTCGAAATAATAAAATTTTCGATCTAACCTAAAACAAGTGATTTTAGTTGTCGACATCAGCTAGTAGTGTAATTAAATAAGTAGTATTTTCCTCGCCAAACCGCCTGGCCAGCAGCGTGGCGAGTGTAGGCCAAATTTTCCAGATATATGTTCTGAAAGGCCCATCTCCAACAGTGAAGGTCTGGGACGCTATGTTCTGGTGTGTGTTGTAAAGATTGTATTAAAAAAAAAGTATGTGTCAATTGGCCCATAAAGGAGGATACCTTTTTGCATTTTAATATTGAATAATTTAATAAATTTAATTTAAGTGGCCGCCATGTTTTATAAATCAGTTCGCTTTCCACGCGTTCCGTTAATAAATTAATAAATAATAACAAATAAATATTTCCCGACAGGTCACACAGCGCCATCTAATTTCCGTGGTAAGCTACGAGGCTTGTGTTACAACTAGATGGTTGATAAACTACATATTATACTTTTTTTTTTTTTTTGTAAATATATACACTCAATATTAAATGATCTCAATGTCCCAAAGGTTAACGGGCAGAGAATGCCTAGCGGCATTACGTTCGCCTTTTGTATTTTTACAATAAAGTTTTAAAAATTAATAAACTACATATTATACATATAAACACCCAGACCGAGACAAATTATACAATGTACAACTTGCCCCCGGTGGGAATCGAACCCACGACCTCCCGAGTTCACGGCAACGTTTGTTACCACTAGACCACGGAGGCGGTCGAAATAGAAATGATAGCACGAAATTCTGTTTAATAAAAGTTCCATTACCTAAAAAAAATATATATTATGACCAATTTTTTTTTTAGCATGTCTTATAACTGGAACGCAGATTTCTCGTTGTTTACTGAGTTATGCTATGTTGGACTTGAAAGCAAATAAAACAAAGCTTGTTTTTTTACCGAATTTTGTATTAAAACAACAGAGAAACGGAAAGTCATACGACTTTCAAAGCTAAATAAAATGAAAAAAAGCGCTTAAAGCGTCAAGTCAAACCTAGGGTCATATCAACATGGCGGAAAGCGTATTTTGACAAGTGAAATAAACAAACTTTAACTACTTTAAGAAGTTCTTCGCGCCATTTTGCGTGGACATGTCAAGTGCAAGTTTTTGTTTTGTAAATTAATTTACTGTGGATATTATTGGTCAAAAGTGGTGTTGCTTGGTTTAATAATGTGCTACAATGTGAATAATTATGGAAAACGATAAATTGGACTTTAAATATGGGACACAAGTTGCAGTTTATTTTTTTGCGGTTTTCCCGCGCTTTCAACTCCCATATTTTACCCGACGTGTTTGAGCTATGGTGTCGCGTGTGACTCCAAGTAAAGCATCAAATTCTGCAGCATCTGGAATTTGATGATCCCCAACTCGGTTATGAACTCTGTTATGAACATATATTATAATAAATTACGTGTTTAGGATAAAGATTGATGATGAAACTCTAGAACAAGTAAATGAAATTATATATCTGGGCAGTGTTTTCACTGCGGATGGGAAGTACGATAGGGACGTTGAAAGAAGAGTGAACGCGGGAAATAGTGTTAACGGTGCCCTGGGGTCACTGATCGGCAGTCGAAATGTCAGTGACAAAGCTCGGCTCGCCATACACAATGCCATGTTGGTACCAACACTGATGTATGGAAGCGAAACGTGGATATGTCAGAATACGCATGAGAGTAGGGTTAATGCAGTAGAAATGCGGTCGTTGCGGCGGATATGTGGCGTCACTTTGGCGGACCGCATACGTAACGTCGAAATACGGAAAAGGGTTGGTATGAAGGAAAGCATAGGGACAAAAATAAGGAAAAGCATGCTACGATGGTTCGGGCATGTTGAAAGGATGAGCGATGAAAGATTGACGAACCAGATATATAATGCGAAAGTTGTGGGTAAAAGAGGCCCTGGCAGACCGAGACTCACATATCACGATCAAATAAATATAACACTGACTGAAGGTGCATTAAAAAGTCTTCGTAACCAAAGGGCATGTATGAAGAGGTTAATGAATGTCGACGAAGCGAAAGAGGTATGTCGTGATCGTGTCAAATGGCGCTCAATTGTCTCTGCCTACCCCGCAAGGGATCTGGCGTGAAGATATGTATGTATGTACGTGTTTAGGACTCATGTATTCTGTACAATGTCCTTTAAAGACAATTTAAAAAAAATTAACTACTTTAAAACTAAAATTATTATTAATTAATACTACGTCTTTGAGAACAAAGCACACAGTGATATATTATAATTTATTATTCGTTAAATATTTTAATTTAGGAATATAATTATGTTTTTTTTTCATAGTGGCAATTCTCTTTTGGACAAATAATTATTAATTGTTTTTTTTATTTCAGATTCTAATATTTTGGGTGACAGACAACTTCCTAATGTATCACCCGCGCGGCGTTAGTTCAAAACTTAAAACTAGGGTGAGTTTAAAAGATAAAAAAAGAATTGGAAGAGTCCTTCGCGCCATTTTGCGCGGATATATGAAGTGCAAGTTTTTGTTTTGTAAATTAATTTACTGTGCATATTGTTAATCAAAAGTGGTATTGTTTTGTTTAATAATGTGCCACAATTGAAATAATTATGGAAAACGATTCGCCGAAGTCGCAGTTTATTTTTTGCAGTTTTCCCTTGTGAACTTCCATATTATACCTGACGTGTTTAAGGAATAATGCCACGAATGACTTCAAGAAAAGCATTAAATTCTGCAGCATCTGGAACTTGATGATAACCTCATTAACTCATTTAAAGAAAAAGATATATTACGTCAGACTTGGCTGTATGGGCTAGACCCTTTGCCTTCCCTATCACCTTATTTATCATACATCGGGAGAAGAAAACACAAACAAAAAAGTATTGGAGTCCTTCGCGCCATGTTGCGTGGACATGTCAAGTGCAAGTTTTTGTTTTGTAAATTAATTTACTGTGGATATTATTGGTCAAAAGTGGTGTTGCTTGGTTTAATAATGTGCTACAATGTGAATAATTATGGAAAACGATAAATTGGACTTTAAATATGGGGCACAAGTTGCAGTTAATTTTTTGCGGTTTTCCCGCGCTGTCAACTCCCATATTTTACCCGACGTGTTTGAGCTATGGTGCCGCGAGTGACTCCAAGAAAAGCATCAAATTCTGCAGCATCTGGAATTTGATGATGGCCTCATTAACTCATGAATAAGAAAGATATATTACGTCAGACTTGGCTGGATGGGCTAGATCCTTTGCCTTCACTATCACCTCATTCATCATCCATCGGAAGAAGAGAACACAAACACAAAAGTATTGTCAGGACCTTATTCGTTACGAAGTGGTCAGAAAGCACGCTCTTAAAGAAATTTAGCCAACTTAACTATAGGCTCATCATGAAAATCAAATACTTTCTGTGTCATAGTGCTATATATGTCTATGCCATAGTGTCGCTTATAAGGATCATATATTATTGTTTGTTATACTAGCACGACATGTGACCTTGCTCCCACCTGATGGTAAGTGACGCTCAAGGTTCATGAATGTTAGCAACTGCAGTCAGTCACTCATGACTGACATTAATTTATTTATTTTATTTATATTAGGAAAACTTAAAGCTACTATACATATATAAAATTAAAGATTAAACACAATTAAGCTAATGACAAATATTCACATATAGGTAAACACAATTACATATATAAAAAAATGGAAAAATGGAGACAATAAAAAAATAATCTACACGTATAAGCTGAACACCTTCCCTACCTGAAGTGCTCATTTGTCATTGCGCGTCTAATAGATATGGTACTGTCATTAAACATATCAACATCAATGCTCAGGTCTTTGAAGATATCACCTGCTCTAATGAAGAACGCCCAATCCCCAACACTGCTGGCTTGACAGGGCATGGGGGTAATTCGAGCCTGATCCCGAAACTTATGGATACACTTTACTGGGTTTATCGGCACTAACAGTGGATAAATCCCCGCTCCGGCAGACTGGGCAAGTTACCACCATCAGTCCGCCTACCACCTATTTGTTGTTCTCGTTGAAAGCATGTGCCATTTGCAATGATGTCAAATGCCTTTTTTATATAAAAATAACACCGCTTGAAACAAGACTTACTTTAAACTATATTATAAAAACTATAACTTATTTTTAGGTTAAATACCAATCAATAAAAAAGGAGAAATCAGGATCCGATTCGGAGGACCATTCGGCAGACGAGAGGTTGATTGGGGCAAGCGTATGACCCTATCGGAAGCCCAACAATATACGGGCTTAATCTCTCTCTAATTAAGGTAACCGCTACATTAAATCTCTGATTAAAATCAACTCATAATTAAAATTACTTTAGCAAAGGATTTTCGCCATACTTGTGTCTGAGATATGTTAAACAATCTACAGGAATATAAAAAGTTCCCAGTAAACTAATCTAAATCGTAAAAGTCTATCAGTTTCACCTGATTGGTCAATTCGTCGCGCGCCATCACCTGATAGGTTGATTCGAATTGCGCCTCCAATGTTGGCAAGCCGCACGTTTTAAGACTATGTTTTTTATTGTCCGTGCAAAAGCGCGGGAACACCTCTCATCTCATGCATCAACCAGCAGGAAAATTAATAAAAAAATGCTTATACCTACTTCAAAATTGTAATTTTTTATAATTTTAACGGGTCTTTGGCCGAGCTTTGGCCGAGCTTTGGCCGTGGTCACGGGTCGACTGGCCAATGCAATTTGGCTGAAACGTCGGGAGAAATATGTCTCTAAGGTAAATCGTGTAAAGACCCGTTAAAATTATAAAAAAAACTATTATGAACGTGCGTGAAAGTTTAAAAAGTTTAATTATCATTTTTATCATTTACACTTTTGTAGTAACACCAATTATGTGCTAATTTTAATCAGGGATTTAAGTTGCGGCAAAGGAATTATTATCGCGTTATAATTGACAAACATAACGTCATGATCGTAGAACAGTGTCGGATTTAAAAAAATACCCATAATTTTGCATATATATTTATATATAGTTTTATATTGTTTGTGGTATGTAATTTATAGTGCAAATATTAGAAAGGGTTCCAAAATGAAATCTAGAAGGTTTGCACTTATTATGAGACTTAAAAAGTGACAAAAAAACAGTCGAAATGACAGTTGAATGGCCGCCATGAAAATTTTAAATATAACAGATCCGTCACTGTTCTACGATCATGACGATAAGATCTTTACGCGAACTAGCGGTTAAGAACGATTAAGAGAGAAGTGGTGGTAATGACAATAAGGGGGCAGACTTTCTGCCGTGAAAAAGTCCCAAACGATGGTCTACTCAGGTGAAGAACCTAACCATCTCAGTACATCACTGTGAATCTAGACATTTTCGACCCAAATGTTAGTCTATTTAAGAGACAAGTGTTATTGATTGTAAACTAACGTAAAGTGACTTTTTACTATTCTTATATTGTCTTTTTTGACTTATACCAATATATAACCTATGATATAACTTTCAACATAAATTGACATTAATAATAATATATTTATTCTCGTATATAGTATTAATATATTGATAATGATGAAATGGATGAAACCTAAAATTTTAAAACTGAAAAACACAGTTGAACCTAATTATCCAAGTAGCTATGTGTAGCATGCCGTGTACACTGCCCTTGGGTTGCAATTCCGACCTTATAAATTATTGTAAATTTGTGCTTGATATGTATTAATTGTAACCTGTTAGTGTACCTTAAATAATAAATAGATAAACATCAAGCCATCCACTGCGCAGAGGACCGCAACCACTGGAAACGGCTGGTGGATGGACTGCGATGGAGTCATGATCTCCAACAGTACTACTATATAAAACAATATCTTGTAAATGTTTTGGTTTCGGGTCATAGTCAAATCAGTCACAAACGATGAATACCTACTACACGTCATTAACGGGTCTTTGTCGACTTAACCGGTAACTCTGTATAACGTTTGCGCTTACACAACTTCAAACGCAAACATCATCTCGCAAGTTGATTTATCCGTAACTTCAGCTTGTCAATTTTAACGTAACTAATAATATGTACCTATATGATATAATTTAAGATATGTATATAGCTGCGGATTTATATGTATATATTAAACTCATGTTAATATGCCTGGCCATATAAATATTACGTGATTGTGGTATGAAAGTTGTACTTATATTTTTATATTCTGCTATTTATAGCTATATACATACATATAATATTCACCACAGATAATAATATTAAATATAAGATAGAGCGGGCATTTACACATTTAAAATGAAGTCTTACACTCCTATTCTAAGTCGTTTTTCTAACGGTTCTTTCACTATCCCCGCGTTCGTTTTATAGCATTTCCAACATTTCGTAGCAACTTCATAAACCAGCGCGAAATGTCGTTTTTGTTAAGAAATACCACTTTTTTTAACAATGCAAAAACATTTCTTAAATAAAACGAGCGGTGAGGCTACTTTTCGACAAGTATTTTCGTTCATGTTTTATCATACCATGGCATCCAACACACATGATATTATTATGGTCTTTGAATTTATTACATAAAATCGTTTAAAATACCTTTTAAACAAATATAATAGAAAACTATAAAGTATACAACAATGTAAACAAACCATTTATGTTAAATGACATCTGTCAAAAAGTAACATCAATAACCCTCCTTTCAATACAGTACTGACATACGAAATTAGCATCAAATGTTAGAATTTTCATTAAACGAACGACTTGTGCTAAAAAAAGTGGTATTTTCATGCTAACATTTCTTAAAACGAACGCGGCCTAAGTGGAGGAGCCGTTGCGAAAACGTTTTAAAATACGGGTGTTAGGTTGGATTGCACTAAAATCCTATCTCTGTAATTTACAAAGAATCAAGTTACAAAGGACAATGCAATTTTGGTGTCAAATGGTAGGTCTTTATAATACCTTCAACTTTTATTATGACACCAGATAAATCTATCCTGGTGAAAAAAAAATATGACCTACAATAATTCTCATGGCACCGACAATTTGCAGTTTGAATTTTCCAGTCTTTCCATCTATCCTTATTACTTACCCCTACTGGTGGGCATAAGTGGAATAGTTTTTCACCACTCTAAACATGTATAAAAACATGTACTACCTAAGCCTATTAGGTGGTGTCCATAGGGATATGTTTTAGTATTTTTTTTAATATGTACCATTTTATGTTTAATAATATGTTCTTCATAAGATTAAAAAGTTTTATATAAACATATAAACAATCAAGGGTGTCACAAAAATGCATTATTTAATGAGTGCACTTGGGTGGTTTTCTTTTGTGGAATCGATTAATTACCTACTAATAGATTCTTTTGGCAGATGTTTTTATATTTTGTTCGTTTTGTTTTTCTATTTAATCTTCGTTTGTTTTGACATTTGTAGTAGATTTAAAAGGAAATATAATTATAATATGCATATTAACCATATACTTATAATAAAATTACTTATAATTTCATATACAGACGAAAAAGTATTTTTAAATGCATGTATCTTTTTTTTACCAGTACAAATTATTTCCACTACATAATAAAAGTTGGCTGTATTAATGAGATCTATAATATGGTATTATATTTATTTCTACATTTTTTTTTTTGTTTGAGCCCAATATATTGTCCTTTGTTTTATTTTCAAGGTCAGCCAGTACCTACATTCGAGGCCATTTTTAACTTTAATCGTTACAATAGGCAATTGTCATTTTTTAAAATGTTATTAACTTACGGATTCCTGGAAAAATACTTAAGTTTTAATGGCGTGTCTAGCCTTAAAATCTGCTTTTAAATATCGTATTTGCATTTTCGCTGCAGTTGCAAATGGCTGCCGGATGACGTCACGTAATAGTAAATAAACTATGTTTACTCTGTGGAACCGGGAAAAAAACAACTTAATTATGTAGATTTACTTGTGTGGCAGTTTATAATATTTACTATTAGGTGACGTCATTCATGTTTTGAGGTAACATTCCAATATCTCTAAATATATTATATTTCGTTAAAAATGAAATTTGTGTGATATAAAATGATAAACAAAAAACTTTTTTTTTTTACTATAATCAACTCTCGTCTGTTAACGTAACAAAGTGTAGATTATTTTTTTTCCAGGTAACCCCATACTTACAGTATATTTATTTGTACTTAGATTAAAGCCTTTTTTATTGTACTCTTTATTTTGGTTAATAAAAAAAAAATATTTAATTATTATTTAAAATCTCATGTATTAAAAAAGTGCATTCTATACTCTTAAAAATAAATTTCAGGTTAAATAGTTTAAAAAACAGCCGGTTTCTCGAAGCTCTACTTAATAATTTCTTAGCTAAGAAATCTTTAAGTTTTTCATAAATCAAATCGGGTTTCACGTACAAATTTTACAACACTTAAGTTTTCTTAGTTAATATACTTATTACATAAGATTTATGACAAGTTTTTGGTGACAAAAATTTAATATTTATATTTAGTAAAAAATACACATATATGTATTTTTGTTCAAAATAATACAATGTGAATTATAACACGAAGAATATAACATTGTAGAGATAACTGTTGGTGTGAAACGAAACGAGAAACAGGTTCGTTCCAAATCTATAATCCATGTTTTTTTATTATTCAATTTAATACAAATAGTCTTACGCCCGGTTTCTCGTACGTCAATGAATTGAAAAGTTACTCAAACAACGTTTAAAATAATTGTCTCTCAGTAAGTAGTAGGTAATTAAAATTAAATTAAATATATTTTATTTCAGGCATCTAGAAACCCATAATTAATTTATAACAATCATTCTAATTTTACTCTAAACTATAATCTAAATAAATTTATAATTAACAAGGTCAAACGACCTTATGTCAAAAATAGCTTTAATTATGTCGTTATCCGATTGTCTCAGTCGGTCCACAAAAGAGGCGTGCCGCTTGCGGAGTTTGGCAAAAAAGTCGTCGACTCTGTTCTCAACAAACATACCAGACGAACTATACCTCCAGGGCAACTTTAGAATGCATCTAAATGCATTAATAAGAGATAATAAGAGAGAAAAAAGTTAATGAACCTTCTTCAGCTTCTTAAGAAAACTTAAAAATTACTTAGTTATTTGTTATTGCTTTGTGAAACGCAACATTGAGAACTTTCCATATATTTGTGTGAATGACAGTTGCCTTCTTAATTATTTCCTAACACCCGTATTCTAAGACATTTCCTTTCAGCTGTCAAATAAAAATCAAGTTTCTGTAATAGTTACGATTAAAGTTAAGTATTAAGTTAATAGAGCCGAATCGACAGTTTTATTTTGAAGGTCAGCCGTAAGCTGGTACATTAGAATCAAATTTTAATTTTAATCGTAACAATTACATAAACTTAATTTTCGTTGGACAGCTGAAGAGAAATGTTGAGTGGAGGAGATTGCGGAAACGTCTTAGAATACGAGTATAAGTATTTCTTAAGATATGTTGTGAAACGCATTTCTTTCAAAACCTGATATTTTTTACTTAAGTAATAATTAAGTACCAAAAATACATTCGAGAAACTGGCTGAGAGTGTACTTTAGAGAAATGAAGTCTATCAACTTTCTACTAAATAAAATTTCGGACATTTTTGACATATATTTACTTCCATATATCTACCTAATTTTAGTCGGAGAAAAATAGCAAACGAAGTAGGATTTTCCTTTATTTTACTAAAATAAATATATTAGTAATATATCTCCAAATGACCGTAATTTTATCCCCTAAGTAAGTTGATAGACTTCTTTCGTCTTTTCTCAAAAGTACAGTCAGACCTGAATAATCTTAGAAATTATTGTTTTGCAGCGAGGGAGATTCAGAAGCGTTAAACAGGTTTTTATTTTTTGTATTTAAATAATGTAGGTACTAAATAAATAATTAATCGAATTTGTTTATTAATATAATGTTATTGTTATAAAAGATAATTATTTTTGTATGGCATTATTTTAATAATTTATTCTCAGAACGAAATCGTAGTTACCTTATAAAACAGTACAATATTTTAGTTTAGATTTAAATACACCACAACCTATACTGACGCGTTCAGTTTTTTTTTGTTTCTGTATTAACACATCTCTATATTCGCAATAGAAAAAAAATGGCGGCAAACTTAACAAATTCTAATAAACTTAAATTTCCTTCTTTGATATTATGTTGTGATATTTATTATAAGAATTATTTTTTTAAATCGTCGATATTCTAAAGGATGATTAAATTAACGCACATTTAACATTTGGTTATAAGGAACATCATCAACACAGAACACAAAGTGCTAGACCTCCACTGCTAAAGATCGGCCAGAAAATAACTGAAAATAAATGAACTAAAATATCTAAATATAAATAATCATAGGTTTGTTTTAGTAAATTAAAGGAAAGTCTTTAATTTGTCTTTGTATTAAACTGCCTCCGTGGTCTAGCGGTTAAGTCCGTGGATTTAGACTCGGTGGTACCGGGCTCGATTCCCGGTCGGGACACAAAAATATTTATTAATGTAAATAAATACATTTAATTAATATTGACGAGCTTGCTACTTGTCATGATTGGCCTGTAGTAAAGTTGGCTAAATGTGAATCCGCTTATTTATAAGCGTGGTGTCTGACCACCCCGAAAGGGAAACGGTCGTGATGATACTTTACTTTTTTACTGTATAAAATTAAATACCTATAAATATGTCCAAAACGTCAGAAATAAAATATAAAAAAAATCTTAAAATTACACTCAAGAATTGAATAATCTTTGGTAATTTTGCATTGTGCGAGAGAGAATCACAAGCGTAACACCCTCTTAAGGAAATCGATATAACCGTGCCACCACCGCGCTCGTGATTGGCTAAAATAACAAAACCTTTTCAAAATCTTAAAATTATTTTAATCATCCTTTCGGAAAGTGGCAGTTAGTGTTATAAATTTTAGGCGCCGGACACACAGCCCTCTGCGGTCGAGTTCTGCGATCCGCGTCTACGCGATGTATGCTCTCGCGCTGGGTTAAAAACCTACACACCGGACCGCGACGACCAAAGTGAACGCATGTTTCAATTTTTATCATCACGTTGGAAAGTTTATTGAAATGGTGTATAACGCATGATGTTGTAGATGTTGCTAGCGGGAATGGTACTTTGTTTATACCTATGACGTTTCTGATTTTTTTTGTAATTTTAAAAAAGATAAACTGTATTTAAAGGAAAAAGGCGAAATTAATAGAACTGTAAGTTTGAAATCAACATATCTTTGGTATCGTTTGGAAAACGATAAACACCTCGATTTGTGCACTTAATAATATCAAGAAAAAAATTGTATTCTATGCAACTGTTGTACAGTTTTAAAATCAATATTTTTTTGTTGGTAGAGATTTTAAAGTTTTTTTTTATCTTATATAAATATTTTGTACTATTTTTTAATTAATATATATTAAGTAGGTATTTGAATTTAATAAAAACTTACAACAGTTATATTAGGTATCATCTATCATGCGCCATCTATCGTGATAATAAAAAGGCAGTGATACACTCTATTACTGCGAGATGAACATATCACCGCGGACGCCTGTGTGTGTTCGGCGCCTTATGTATAATATATATATATATGTTTTATAATAAAGGCTATGTATAGATCTCTAAAAAACAATGTATATGATATGTTATTTACATGTAGATAGTATACATACAGGGTGAATTTATCAAGTATTAAATATTATTATTTTTATTTATTACATCCGGAATGAGATCCAGATGAGGATATCGTATGCTGAAAATATATAGGATATGTCTTTTTTTAAATATAAAATAAATACAAAATGAGACCTTTCACTCTTCTGGTACGCTGGAGACATCAACAAGCTTGCTACTTGTCATGATGGGTGGTATGGCAGTTATGCGGGTTTTAAAAATAGAATGCTGGTTCGCGGCCTTCGATTATAGCTCCAGCAGTGGGAAACCTGGTCGGGTCACATCAGTACAAAGCTACTCCAAAACTAGAATTATCTGTTGAAAATCCACTTACTTGAACTAGCAATGACGAGGACTCCACTAGCCAAGCACCAGCCTTCTGGTCAGCTGCGAGACGATCCAGGTGCGGTATTCATGTCGCGGGTGTAATTTCACTTCATATCAGCGGCGCGGTCTGAGAGAGCTTCGTGGTGATCTTCCCGAGGAGACACGGCACACCAACGTTCGCGAGCTATAGTCCGAAGCACACTAACAAAAATATGACAAGCTCGGCGCGTATAAGGGCTCTCTCATTCCCGGAAGTGTCGACCGTAGCGCCATCTAGCTAAATGATGGCGCATGGAGTCAACAAACATATTTAGCCTTGTAAATGGTTCTCACAAACAAGACTAGTTGCGGTAGCTTTTGCTGCGGCGTGACCAATAGGACAATAGCACTAAAGTTGGCTAAAATAGAAACCGGAGAAAAATTACAACTCGCAAGAGACCACGGGCGTTATAATGATGATGAATTTAAAAATCTACTCGTATTGAAGGAATAATAATTGGACGAATTTCACACCTCCATAGAAAATACACCACTTGAAAAATTCACACGTACTTGAAAAATTCACCTGTATAGCTTATTTAATTGAATTATTTAAGTTATAATTTAAATATTAATTTTAAGTTATCAACAAATAAGTGTCCCATAAGTCAACGTCAAACCGAGAAAAAAACCATAGGCTGTATCAAAACGAAGTCCCTGTAAATGTAACGATAAAAGTTAAAAAATCACGTCAAATGTAGCTGACGGCTGACCTTCAAAATTAATCTGGTACATTCAACGCCATTTTTAACTTAAATTGTCACAATTACGAAAAAATATTTTCTATAACTGACCATTATCACTACACCCATTCCCGGTTTGATGGTGATTTTGTGACTTTTTGTATAGATAGATTATATGTATGTATAGATAGGTCGACTTAAGTACAAGCCTGATTCCAGTCCAGAAAAGTGTATTTTTGTATGCTTTAAAAATATAATATTAAATATATTTTTGGTATAAAGGTAAAGAATGAAAATTATTTTAGCTATCGATTTTAGCACCTTGCGGGTGTCGGGTCCATCGTATGTAGTTAGATGTTAGTTACCAGTAGCCCTATTCCGTTACCATAGCTGGGCACCGTTAATCAAATAGTTAACTTCGTTAATCGTTAATCCGTTACAAAAAAAGTTAGCTTCGTTAAACGTTAAAGCGTTACATTTCGGAAGAATTAACGGAAGTTAATGTTAATCGTTAATCCGTTAATATGTGTATAATTGCATTTTTATATCGTTGCGTTAGTGAACTTATAAAACCTGTTGGTTTAGGTTCTGGAAGTTAACAGGTTAATATATAATATTGTCAGAATGAGTTCTCTTTTTTGTCTTGCCTCGGTTAGAGCACGCCTTAACAATCTCTTCAAACTGTACGTATTGTGACTCATGTACCCTTCTTACATGTTGTTTCAAATTATTCAGGCTTGATATATATATATATACTTTTATATATATATATATATAAAAGTTCATGACTTTTATTTTGGTGTCTTTCGGCAAGCAACGCTTACAAGAAAAAAGTATTTGCTGGCCCGATCTGGATACAAATTCCACATACTCAGTCAAATGTGGCCAAGGATTCTCATCAGCTGAAATCCAATTTCATGTCTTCCATGATATAGTTTTAATTACTACACCGCACAGTACACTTTTCTATCTAACTAATTACACTGCACTCTTCTTTATTAACACGCAAATTATCACTGACAGTAATTTATAATAACAACAAACACAACGCTCGTCACTCTAAGCACTGGCGCTAGTACTTCGCAGTTTTTTTACTCGCACGCGCCGGCAAAATCTATCTAGTTTTGTTTTTGTCTCACGCGCCGCCGCGCCCGGCACTTGTCGTTTCATACTTGTCAGAACCTGTTTTTCGCGCCACACCGCGGTCCGTGCCGTAAATAGTGGCATTGGATTAACGATTAACGGACTTCTGCATATTAACGGAAGTTAACGTGTCCGTTAACATTTTAAAAAGTTAACTTTAAAGTTAACCCGTTAATCAAAATGTTAACTTCGTTAATTAACGATTAACGGATTAACGAGTTAATGCCCAGCTATGTCCGTTACTTAGTCGCAAACGTTATTAGTCAGACAGACAGCGGAGTCATCCAGGCCCGGATGTTCAATGGGCCTGGGTTGGGGATGGGATAAACTCCCGTTTTCCCCGGCAGGATCTCGGCGGCTAACTACCCACCGGTGATTCAACGCACCTTTGGTGCTGGGCGCTGTTCCTACTACAACACCGCCCTTGTGGCTCACGAATCTAGTCTAGATTTGTCTACTTTAGTTCTTCTCCAAGAGCGCCTCCCTAGGTAGTGGCCTTCCCTCCGGGGGCCGTGCGAAAGTAGGAGCGATATCCTGAAGACGCTTGTAGGATCCGTTGTCAGCCCGGTAAAACATACGTTTAGCTAGGCCGACAACAAATGCCTCGATAGTAGGCATCTCCAGATCTCTCGCAATTACAGAATTTCGCACGAACCACGGCGCTCTGGATACCACCCTGAGCGATATGTTCTGCTGACTCTGGATCTTGTCCCTGTTGGTTTTGGCCAGAAGGTGATGCCAAGCTGGCGCAGCATAAGTAAGTCGGGAACGGATGAACATGTTGTAGATATTACTAAATATTTTAAAATTCTCAACTCTCGAATAAACTCCTCGACCCTGACAGCGGCCGTGCAAATATGAACTTTAATATCGAGATATATATATATGAATATATAGTTAACGGATTCCATTATATAACGTTTGCGCTTATGTAACAGAATAGGGCTGCAGGGTCTAAAATTATAAAGCCGGTTACAAGTAGTTAACAGTCCTGATTTTTGGGAAAAAAACGCAAAACTTAGTTTTCACGATATTTTTACAATTAAAAAAAAAACATATTTTATACCTTTATACCAGCGATATTAAGATGTAATATTGTCATCAAAAAATATGAATTAAAATGTGTTACATATTTTATAGTGCCATTTTATACAAAAACCATCGAATATTTTAAAATTGTTCTTGTGATTGTCATTAGATTAAAAATTGTGCTTACCAACAGGTGGGCGCGAGGTCACCTGTGCTAGTATACAAATTATGTTACCTACGATTTTTTACTCTTAACCCCTTGCTGAAAGAAAGGATAACTTATCTAACTTTTTTGTTACACGTTCGGGTGTGATTAGGTAGTTTGCTTGTCATGTTATTGTTCACAGTGAGAAATATTCTGGTGGCGGGTATAATTTCAATTGCTTCTACTCTGTTGCTATCCTCTATGTTCTTATGTTGCCTGTCTCTGTCCTTTCTCTTCGAATAAATAAATAGTTTGTTATTTAAGCCAATCACGGTGATTCCCTTCTTCCAGGCTAGCTATCCAACTCAGATTGGATATTGGGAACTCGCAGTGCCAACTTTCAACCTGCCTCGGGTTGGATAGTGGGAATATAGTTAAATATTATTTTTTCTTCCCATCTTCCAACCTTTATGGATTCCTGGTAAGTAAAGTATCATCACGACTGTATCCCTTCCGGGGTAGTCAGAAACGCTTTTTTTTCAATGTTTTTTTTTTCACATTTAGCCAACTTTATTCTATAGGCCCATGATGACAAGTGGCAAACTCGTCGATGTCTCTAGCGTACCAAACTCGAGCATAAATCATCTGTTACCGGAATGAAATCCACTTTTTATATAAGCAACGGTGATGAGATGGTTTTTTTTTATAAAACAATTGTGATGACAAACGTGAAACTTAAGGAAAATAGACGAATCGTAACTTTTTTTTTTAAAATTTCGGTTTGATTTCCGGCTAGCATATAATTTTTAAAACTATCTCATCTATCCCAGAAGTCGACGTCAAGCCGGAATCGGGTGACGAAGTCATAATAGTTATCAGAAAAATATTTTTAAAAATCTTAGTTATATATTTAAAACGGTTTAGGTATTTTTAGTATATATAGGTATTTTCAGTTTACAGATGCATTATTCAGGATTACATTAGAAAAATAAAATTAAAAAAAAAAGTTAAGATTTGTAGCAACAGGGGTTAAAAGACTGTCACAGGGTGTAGAATTACACGATTTTTTTAAAAAATACCTATAACTTTTTAAATTTATAACTAAGAATTTTTAAAATATTTTTCTGATAACTATTATGACTTCACCCGATTTCGGCTTGACGTCGACTTCTGGGACACCCTGTATATATGTATTAGTTTTATTCTTTATCAGAATCGGCCCGAAGACTCCTTTTTCCTTGTAGTTTTAGTCAGTAGCCATTCACGTCCCTTTAAAAAATCATGCCGTATAGAATTGACTTGGATAATATTTCGTTAGGCAACCTATGACCGCCGATTTTGTTAACGTATTTTATTATACTGCGTGGAATTTGTTAAAGAGCAAATATTTTTATATTATAATCTAGAATAAAAATAAATAACTACATATTTTTTATTTTAATTATTCAGTAAATAAATCTTAAGTTACGGCGCAGAGAAGTTATCCTAAAAATATCGCCACTCATACTGAGCCTAATCAAGTAGGTAGTGAGAGGTCGACGATCGCGCAAACATTGACTTACGTAATTGTTTCTCTCTCTATTTCGTCTCTGTTGTGAGCGAGATCAATTAATAATAACACTCCCCGATTTTAGACGCGGTCTTATTCACCATGCAGTAGTGTTTTGTTTTTCGGATAATGATTTCTAACTTTAAACAAGTGTTTTTTTTTTTTTTAAATAGAGGTTCTACCAATGACATCTGAAGCCTAAAAAAAATATTTGCTCTTATGACAATGGGGTGTATCAGGCAAAGCTTTTTGTAGATGTCGCTAGCGGCACTGGTAGCTTGTTTACAGCTATGACGGATCATTTTTTAAATTTTTTTGTAGTTTTTTTATTTTTATAACAATAAAAATAATTTTAACTTAACGTTACCCACCTTAAAAGACGAATTAGGAAAGCGAACACCGTCTTTAAAAGGAAAAAGGTTTAATTAATAGAACGGCAATTTTGAGATCACCATTTTTTTTATTTCGCTTGGAAATCTCGATTGGTACACTTAAAAGCTGCTCACTTCGGCATTATTACCAGAAAATAATAAATTTCGTAATAAAAGTACAAGTTTTATATGCAACTGACAGTTCTATTGGGTACCGTCTATCATGCGCCATCTATCGTGATAAAAAGTTAGTGATGCACCCCATTACACGCGGTATAAATAGTGGATTTCATTTGGATCTTGTACTATAACCAAAAGTTAATTATCCTTTCAGATTTAAGGGGTTAAATTTATAAACGACATCATTTATTTTGGGCTATTTTTGTACTACATGTCCTGTGTAAAATGATTTAAAAAATGTAGTATCGATACTTTTATTAATAAAACTAATGTTATTTTGACCCGATTGCGCGTTGTTCCTATGTATGTATGTATGTACGTATGTTTGTTTCTTTGTGGCACATTGGAAACAAAACGCGTTGCCGATTTTGATGATTCTCATGTCAACCGATTCGTCTTCATTACGCGAGTGTCACTGAAGATATCATCACAAGCATCCAACCGAAAAATATTTAAAAAAATGGTGTCATCGTATTATTTAAATGGTTCATAAGTTATTTAATGGTATCATATGTAGTGTATGTATTATTAGTATTTAATATATCATAGTTATTAGTATGTATTTAGTAATATCATTGTATTTTTATGTACTGGTATATAGATTTATTTATTATTATTATATATAAATATTTGCACCTACCTTACGTTTGAAATGGTCCCCAGTGTCCGTCCCTAAGGTTGGCTGTCAGATAATGTCTAGCGGCATTAAGTCCGCCCCTTGTATAACGTGCAATAAAGTTTTAAATAAATAAGATATGACATAAATACAATTTCATTCAGGCGGCAACCAGACGCCATATTGTGGAAAATAAAAAAAAATAAAGACGACGAACTATATTGAGTGGGGTATCATCGAATAGGCATTTAAAACTCATGAAGTTTCTCTTATCATTTTTTATTTAGAGTGACCATTTAGGATCTATAGTGATTTATTACCATCGATGTATATAGATAAGCCTATTCAATACAAAACACACTCTTAAAAACGTGCCGCTTGCTTTGTGTACCTACCAACTTTGGGGGGCAATTCTCAAGCAAGGATAATGCCACATGCTTTATTCATCGGAAATTATATCACAATGCATACAAAAAGACTAGTTTTACTCGATATAAATATTAATATTAGGCGCTCTCGACGCTTGCTATCTCGCGACTGTTGGTGCAGCTACATGACTTCGATTGGTTTTACGGGAACGTTTTTATATCAGTGAGAACCTATCTATATACATCGATGTTTATTACTATATATTACTGTGCAATTGGTTGGAAAATAAAATATGTATTTTTCGTATTAATCAAATCCTGTACTAGAGCTATCATGATGATTTTCATACCTAAACTATATAAAATAAAGGATTTTTTTATACTTTCTGTAATTTTGTTAGAATAAATTATCTAAAATGCATAAATATATTTTGATATACAATTTAGCCCAAATCTCTATACAAGATGAATGATGTCCTTTAATTTTACTAAAATAGGTGAATAAACACATATTTTGTAATATTATTTAATAAACCTAGGCTAAGTATTGATCATATCACGAACTGAGATTTAAGCCAAATTCATTTTTGTCTATTGGAGTAGGTTTTATAAGGAGATATTGTACCTATTCTATGGTTATCAAGAAATATATAGTTAGGTTAATACAATGGTATTTTATTTAATTTTTATTGTAAACGAGTGATTCCCTTCTTCCAACCTAGCTATCCAACCGATGTTTTTTTGTGTAAAACTGATGTTGAAGTTTAATCATAATTACAGCCCCTAGAACACAGCGTCCTAGACCTCCCCTGTTGGAGATGGAGGGACGACGATTCCACGTCGCTGTGGAGGATCTCATCTCTGTGGAAAAACCCATTCTGGCTGGGGTTCCACAGGGCAGCTGCTTATCTCCCGTACTTTACGCGCTGTACACTAATGACATCCCAACCCTCTCTGAAGTCCTGGAGGAGGACGGGGAGGACAGAGAGGAGGATGTCATGCTTGCACTGTTTGCGGACGACAGTGCCTACTTTAGCTCTTCTCCAAGCCAATATGAAGCTGCTGACAAAATGCAGGACCTCCTAGATCTTCTCCCTGCATGGTTGGACAAGTGGCGTATGTCCATCAATGTCGGCAAAACTGCCGCATTGATGACATCCAGATGCCGGCTGCCTCCACCACTGCAGCTTCGGGGACAGAACATCGAGTGGACTCCGACCGTCAAATACCTGGGCTGCATTATTAACAGGACGTTGACAATGGGTGAAATGGCCTGCCACGCCGTCAATCAGGCAAAGGCGGCCCGAGCCATGTTACGTCCTGTTATGAATTCCAGCTTGCCGCTCAGGTTGAAGGTCCGGATCTACAAGATGTTCATCCGTTCTCGTCTCACCTATGCTGCGCCAGCCTGGCACCACCTTCTGGCCAAGACCAACAGGGACAAGATCCAAAGTCAGCAGAACATATCGCTCAGAGTGGTTTCCCGAGCGCCATGGTTCGTGCGTAATTCCGTCTTAGCTCGAGATTTGGAGATGCCTACTATTGAGGAGTTTGTCGTTGGCCTGACTAGACGTATGTTCTCTCGGGCCGACAACGGACACTTCAAGCATCTCCAGAACATCGCTCCGTCTTGTGCACGGCCCCCCAACGGGAGACCACTTCCTAGAGAAGTACTCCTGGA
Organism: Tinea semifulvella; assembly: GCA_910589645.1. Classification (NCBI taxonomy): domain Eukaryota; kingdom Metazoa; phylum Arthropoda; class Insecta; order Lepidoptera; family Tineidae; genus Tinea; species Tinea semifulvella. The sequence continues at coordinate 6,250,953 of OU342612.1, forward strand.
GGAGAGCTGAAGCAGTCGAACTTAGCCCCCTGGGTTCGTGAGCCACACGGGCGCTGTATAACGGCGCCCAGCACTAAACGTGCATGAATTACCGGCGGGTGGTTACCCGCTGAGATCCTGCCGGGGAAAACGGGGGACTGTCCCCATCCCCAACCCACGCCCATTACGCATCCGGGCCTGGACGACCCCACTGTCTGTCTGTCCTGTTGGAGATGGATGAAGTCTGGAGAATGTGGCCACGCTGGCCAGACAGGTTGGCGAGGATATATTTTTTTATTGACAATTTATTAACGATTCCACAAGTTGGTATTAGTGGAACCAGGACCCACGGCTTATCGTGCTCTTTGAGGCACAAATGTACGTAATAATTCTCATGGGTACATGCCGGGGGTTTGAACCGACCTTTGTAGGTTAATAAGAAAAAAGTTCTTACAACCGAGCCACCACCGCGCTAAGTTTAATATCTACGAGTATATCTAATTAAATGTAATGGAACATTTTAAAATTAAGAGAGATATTATGTAAGTAGTGTTTCCCAATGTAAGACTAACACTGGCCAAGTCTTGGTCTTGCATGAGAACAGCTCTGATGATGATAAAAATAGTGATGCCACTCGATAGTCCACTATTGATAGGATACCAATAGTGGAGGTCTAGGACTCGAGTGTTTTAGAGGCTGGGATGATGATGATAAAAATAGTGATGCCACTCGATAGTCCACTATTGATAGGATACCAATAGTGGAGGTCTAGGACCCGAGTGTTTTAGAGGCTGGGATGATGATGATAAAAATAGTGATGCCACTCGATAGTCCACTATTGATAGGATACCAATAGTGGAGGTCTAGGACCCGAGTGTTTTAGAGGCTGGGATGGTAATTATAAAAGTAGTAATGCTGCTCGATAGTCCACTATTGATAGGATACCAATAGTGGAGGTCTAGGACCCGAGTGTTTTAGAGGCTGGGATGGTAATTATAAAAATAGTAATGCTGCTCGATAGTCCACTATTGATAGGATACCAATAGTGGAGGTCTAGGACCCGAGTGTTTTAGAGGCTGGGATGGTAATTATAAAAGTAGTAATGCTGCTCGATAGTCCACTATTGATAGGATACCAATAGTGGAGGTCTAGGACCCGAGTGTTTTAGAGGCTGGGATGGTGATTATAAAAGTAGTAATGCTGCTCGATAGTCCACTATTGATAGGATACCAATAGTGGAGGTCTAGGACCCGAGTGTTTTAGAGGCTGGGATGATGATGATGATAAAAATAGTAATGCTGCTTAATTTGTGTTGATGTTGATTAAGCATCTAATGCCCCATCCAGACTCTCCACAAGGCCACGTGAGAGTGAGGACGGTGCGTTAGTGTCCCCTCGCCTCGCTGTCTCTCCGCTTTCTGTCGGTTTTTCCAGCGCGAGTCAAATGACGCCACACGTGAGGCGAAGGGGTTTCAACCACACTCGCGCTCGCTCACTTTGTTGTGCTGACTTGCGCGCGGTTTTGTTTATATTATGACTGACTGGAGTAACGATTATTTGTGTACCACTTTTATGGAATTGTACCAAATCGAACCAATCATTTGGAATCCATATCACAATGAATACATCGTCCTGTTAAGGTGTATTGACGTTATCCACCACCTTCGCTGTTTAGACTTTCTTTTTTTTCCTAGGGTATATATACGCAAGGCATTATAATATTGGTAGGCACATAAAGTAGCTAACGCAGTCACTTCAATCACGTCCATCTTGTACTAGACGTAGCGGGCAACTGAATAAAAATCGAGAGTGTGGATGGCTAGCATTTCCGCAGCCTTAACTCGCCAAAATTCTTGCCGAGAGCCTTTAGGAGGCGCCTCGCGATAGTCTGGATGGGGCATAAGAATGCGGGTTGCGCAGCTACAATCACGTTGCTATAGTTACATAATTTATTTATGACATTAACAGCAATTATTGTTGTGACGTAGCTTATAATAGCAATGTATTTTAAAACTTAATTTTATATTTAATGTGTGTTGGGTCTCTAAAGCAATATGAATGAAAGCGAGTTACGTAGGTTATTGCAGACCAAAAATGGATGTCGTATACCCAAAATGCTGCCGATACCAGACGTTTCGAAGTATGAAAAACTTCCTTTTATACCATTACCACCGTACAATAGGATGAAGGTAGGTTTTTAAATATTGTATCGTTATATATAATTATTATTAAGTAATCTTTGGTTTTCGTTTAGTAGTACACTCTTCTTTAGTTTTTCAATTGGTTAAATTTATTCGAAAAAATATTTACAACATAAAATAAAATTAATATTAAGGATAGGGATATAAGTCCCGTCCGTGTGGAATGGTGGCAAGAACGCTGGCTGCATTTCCCCGCTGAATTGCAATACTAATTCTCTGGGCGAAGAAAGAGCCAGCCCTCTTGTCACCGGAGGAGACAACAAGACGCGGTGTTATGTCTTTTAAAAACTTTTTTGCGCTTGGACTCCATGGGCCCAGAGTTTCTACAGCAAACGGTACAAATATGTACTTACATACTTGCGCCGTTTGCTGGACTCCGCATTTTCCGCGCTTCTTTAGTGGGTCGTCCAATGCAGCTTTCATCTTACCATCGAGAACAAGGCGCTCGGTGGATGTTCCTCGATGTATGATTCTGAGTTCTTCCAGTTAGAAATTAAGATGTATGATCTACCCAAGTTCAAAGTATGATGATAATATCAATAATAATTTTTAGCACTTTTACACGTCATACATTTATAAACAAACAGTATAAAATAATTACAATATAAATTAATCCTAACTACTTTAAAGTAAAAATTAAAATAAATATAAACTAAACCTAATAAAAAATAAACTATAAATAAAAATAATTAGATTACTAGACCTGTGGATATATAATTTGTGACTTCCACTGCTGAAGATGGCCTACCAGAACATATTTTAAGTAACTTATTAACGTATTTGTATATGTAGTTTTATGTAATTATAAGTATTATTTTTATGTATTAGTTGTTATTTACAAATTATCACTTGATTTAAGAAATAATATTAAAAAATGATTTTGAATAAATCGGAGGTACCGGGTTCGATTCTTGGTCAGGACACAATAATATTTATTAATATAATATACATTATAATATTTAATTTAATAATGATATTTTCTCTCGTTTGGTACGCTAGAGATACTCGTATCGACAAGCTTGCCACTTGTCATGATTGGCCTATAGTAAAGTTGGCTAAATGTGAATCCGCTTCATTATAAGCGTGGTTTCTGACCACCCCGGAAAGGATACGGTCGTGATGATGATGATACTATTAATTTAGTAGTAGTAAGTATCATCACGACCGTTTCCCTTTCGGGTTGGTCAGATTTAAAAATATTATTTATAAATTAAAATTTAAGTATTTATAAAAGGCAATAGGTACTTACGTAGATTAGGTTAGATAGTATTTGTTACAAATAAAAGATTGTTTGTGCAAAGATTACTTTAATTATAGCAGATTAAACATATAAGATACAAAACAGTCAACTTGCTAACCAACGTGAGGAGAGAGAGAGCAATAGCTGTGCTCACCGTCTAGTGTCAATCTAAGACCGAGATAGCCTATTGGCTTATTCTCCTGCTGTCCCTCTCACATAATGATAACATGTTTATTGTATTTTAACAGTATTTGAAGTAAAGTTAATGTATATTTACAGGAAAAAAAAGCAAAGTTTCTGAAGATTTTAGAAGAAAAAGCAAAGCACAGAAAGGTGGAGATAGCCAGACTTCCTGTACCAAGACGTGAACGTGACTTACTAGAAATTTCTCAAGGGCGACACATTGCCACCCTCAAACAATGCGCCAATCGTATAAAACCTCCAGCTATGCTCAAATCATGCGAAAACAAAATAACACAACTCATACCTTTAAAATATCGACAAAGCTATCCAAACATAATGATAGAACTATTAAACGAGTGCAAACAAGAGTGGAACATCAATCTTCACGATTTGGCCGTCAAAACTATAATACGCGAAATACCTGGAAAGCCAAGAAAGAGGTACGAAGAACCACCTTTTAATTTCCTCGGAAAAACAATAAACTACGACAAAATGCTAAGAAACAGAAAAAAACTAGAAACTACATCTCTCGCTATGCATCCTTTCATACGTCTTATTCTCGAATCTTCTGAGCGGACATTTCCTGTGACGTTAATCAGTTTATCAAAATACAGAAAAATGGGGCCGATGACGTTGGAGGAATTTACTGAAAAGATTATGGAAGACATTAAAAAGGGAGATTACTTGGTGTCGAGTAATTGGTATGCCATATTGGTTACGTGGCTCAAAAAGCCTAGATGTTTGAAAGGAATGCGTCAAAAAGGAATAGACAAATTTGTCAAATGTGCCAAAAAGATGATATCCATTCAAATTCAAGATTTAATGAGACGGACCATCAATGATATTATAGATTCGTTGTCAGATCCCGAACGTGTGCCAATTTTAAGCGTAGAGTTACATTTCAATGGTAAATTCTTCTTCCAACCTACACCAGACGCTATTTGTTTTGCGTTTGATGAAATTTCTAACGCCATTTGTAGCATAGCGTCAAGACTTATGCCTATCGAACAATACTTAAAACTCCCTTATAACTACGATGTTCTGCCAGTGAAGTACAATGAATGGCTTAAAAAAGATGGTCGCGATAGACTACAGCGCCAGCTACGTAATGTTTTTACTCAACAACGGAATTATTTAAATCGGTTAAGACATGCATATTACATGTTACATGGTGATGCAGCTAAAGATATTGTGCTGGAATTTATTGAAAAAACTAAAACCTTTGAAGAGGGTCGTGCTAAAATAATTTACTTTCAAGATATCAATTCTGAAATAACAGGGGTTATTGAAAATGAATATTTTAATAATTCCGTTATTAATCAAAAACCCATGATCGATGGACTAAAACAAAAAGCTATGGAGTTTGTAAAATATATAATAGACGGAATTGTACAAAAACATATGTCCGAAAATTACGCTATATGTTTTGAATTTGAAAATATTGCAGCTAAAGCGCTTAAAGAACCGCAAAATGCAACTGAATTAGTTGAACAAGGTGTCTATATTTTACATGCTAAAACTGTTTTGGTTGAAGCACTGAAAGAAAGAATTTTAAATCAAGTTACTAGTGTTTCTCAAATTATTGAAATGACATCATTAAGCCCTGAGCATGTAGAATCTAATACACGAGCTGTTAATTGGCTTAAAAACATAAAACCAATTTTTGAGAAGAATGCTGCTTCTTATGAGACTTTTAAAGCCGATATGGAAGAAACTTTAATGAACAAAATTACTGTGTTAAATAATAAAATAAAAGATATCATTCCATATTTAGAACTTTTAGATAATATGGATGATATAAACAATACACTAGAATACCTGGAATATCTGCGCAAACTTGTCCATCGGTTACATGACTGTGACAAACTTGTCAAATGGATTAATAACGAAGAAACAACCTTCAAATTTCCAGTTTCAAATTATTCAGATTTAGAGGAGTTAAGAGAATATATCGTTCCATTTTATAATTTAATATTTTTAGTGCATAGATGGAAACGCAGTTACTATACGTGGATGGATGGTTCCTTTGAATATCTTGATCATAACAAAATAGAACAAGATCATGATTATTATTACAAAGAGTTCTTAAAATTATCAAAAGCTTATAAGAACAAAATTAAACAACAAATTGCAGAAAACGTAGAGAGACGTTTTCATGGGCTAGTTGATGATCCTGATGTCAACAACCTTCCATCTCCTATGAAGATATGTGTACAATCCATTGCGGAAATAAAAGATTGGAGACCTAACGTTCAGATGGGACATATTATGTGTAACCCTGCATTGGTACAGAGACATTGGGACGAAATGTCTTCCATCGCCGGATTCGACTTGACACCAAATGCCGGCACATCTTTAAAGAAGATCATTAATTATAATTTGTGGGAAAATTTAGATCAATATGAAATAATTAGTGTCGCTGCAACAAAGGAACTAGCATTAATTACTAATTTAAATAAAATGATGGCTGAATGGAAGGACTTGGTATTTAAAACCAGCCCATACAAAGATTCTGGAATTAGGATTTTGTCTGGTTTGGATGATATTCAAAGTGTTTTAGATGACCACATAGTAAAAACTATCGGAATGAGAGGCTCGGCATTTGTTAAGCCATTTGAGAGTCAGGTTAGATCATGGTACGATAAAATTGTGAGAGTTAATTCAACAATAGATGAATGGGGCAAAGTTCAAAGTCAGTGGTTATATTTACTTCCAATTTTTTCTTCTAAGGACATCGTAGCTCAAATGCCGGAAGAGGGAGTTATGTTTGTGGAAGTTAATAATATTTATAGACGTTACATGACCAGTGTTGATAAAGATCCTCATGTTCTCGAAATAGCTGCAGGTACAGGAGTGTTAGAATCATTTAAAGCAGCATCCGTAATGTTAGAAAAGATTAATGAAGGAGTTAATAATTATTTAGAAAAGAAAAGATTGTATTTTCCAAGATTTTTCTTTCTCTCTAATGATGAAATGTTGGAAATTTTATCGGAAACCAAAAACCCGCTCAAGGTTCAACCGCATCTAAAGAAATGTTTTGAAGGTATTAACCGTCTTGTGTTTGATTCCGATTTTAATATAACAGCTATGATATCCATGGAAGGTGAGCAAGTTGAACTTTTAGAAACAATAAGCGTTTCTGCAGCAAGAGGTTCTGTAGAAAAGTGGCTAGTTCAAGTAGAAGACCAAATGCTCAAAGCTGTAAAATCTGAAACTGAAGTTTCATATTATGAATATCCAAATGTAGGACGTGCAGAATGGATCTTGTCCTGGGAAGGCATGGTAGTTTTAGCTGTTTCACAGATTTACTGGGCGGTAGATGTTCACAATTGCTTACACACTCATAAACTCAGCGAACTTCAGGAGTTTCACTTAAGTCTTACCAAACAACTAAATGAAACTGTCGCCATTATTCGCCGAACTGATTTGTCAAAATTAAGTAGTATAACAGTCAAAGCTTTAATTGTAATAGATGTGCATGCGAAAGATGTGATTCAATATTTACTCGAACAGGAAGTAACAGAAGTTACTGATTTTCAATGGATGGCCCAATTGCGTTATTACTGGGAAGAAGAACGAGTGTTTGTTAAAATTATTAATGCAGTAGTAAATTATGCTTATGAATATTTAGGAAACTCTGATCGATTGGTTATTACACCTTTAACAGATCGCTGTTATAGAACTCTTATTGGTGCATATTATTTACATTTAAATGGAGCGCCTGAAGGCCCTGCCGGTACCGGTAAAACTGAAACAACTAAGGATCTTGCTAAAGCTCTTGCTGTTCAGTGTGTTGTTTTTAATTGTTCTGATGGATTAGACTATAAGGCTATGGGAAAGTTTTTTAAAGGATTAGCTTCATGTGGTGCTTGGGTATGTTTTGACGAGTTTAATAGAATAGAAGTTGAAGTATTATCAGTGATAGCTCAACAAATTTTATGTATTGTCCAAGCAGTTAGACAACATGCTGAAACCTTTGATTTTGAAGGGACAATGCTCAAGTTAAACCCAGCTTGTTATGTCTGTATTACAATGAACCCTGGTTATGCGGGTAGATCAGAACTACCAGATAATTTAAAGGTTTTATTTAGAACTGTTGCAATGATGGTCCCTGATTACGCGATGATTGGTGAAATCTCACTATATTCGTTTGGTTTTATCGATGCCCGAAACTTGTCGATTAAAATTGTTACCACCTATCGGTTGTGTTCGGAACAGTTATCGTCACAAAACCATTATGATTACGGAATGAGAGCTGTAAAAACAGTATTATCTGCGGCCGGTAATCTGAAAAGGAGTTTTCCCAATGAAAGTGAAAGTATTCTACTTTTACGATCTATTACAGATGTAAATTTACCCAAATTTTTATCTTTCGATGTCCCATTGTTTGAAGGAATTATATCAGATTTATTCCCTGGCATTGTATTGCCAAAACCAGACTACGATTATTTTTTACAAGCTGCTTGCGATACATGTGCTTTAAACAATCTTCAACCAATGGAAAGTTTTCTAACTAAAATAATTCAAACGTATGAAATGATGATTGTAAGGCACGGTTTTATGTTAGTTGGTGATCCTTTTTCGGGAAAATCGATGACCCTAAAAATATTAGCAGAATCGTTAACATTAATGCAAGAAAGAAATCAACCAGGAGGTTGCGAATCCACTTACAAAGTATTAAATCCGAAAGCTGTTACTATGGGTCAACTTTATGGAGCATTTGATCCTATTTCCTACGAATGGACTGATGGGATTGTAGCAACTATGTTTCGAGAATTTGCATCCGAAGATACCCCTGTTAAAAAATGGATAGTGTTTGACGGTCCTGTGGATGCAGTGTGGATTGAAAATATGAATACTGTATTAGACGATAACAAAAAGTTATGCCTAACATCTGGGGAAGTGATGGCTATGTCCAGTGTCATGTCCATGATATTTGAAGTAATGGACCTCTCTCAAGCTTCGCCTGCAACAGTGTCCAGATGTGGAATGATTTATATGGAATCTTCCTCACTAGGCCCTATGCCATTTTATAAATCTTGGATAAATACATTAAACCCCATATGGTTAGAAGAAAATGAAGATTTTATATTTGCCATGTGCGAATGGCTTATAGAGCCATTTCTCTACTATGTAAGAAAAAATTGTACTCAACTAGTGGTTGCTGGGGAAATCAATCTTGTTGTTAGTACTTTACGTCTTGTAGAAATGTTAATGGATAATGCAATTGAAGGCGAAGAAGATACAAAGTATACTCGAACATGGTTTATTGCTTCCTTTATGACTGCGGTAGTTTGGGGAATCGGAGGTATACTGAATGCCGATTCTCGTGATAAATTCGATGACGTGGTTAAGGAGTACTTTAGAGGAGAACACGATGTACCTGCAGCTATTGAAAGACTCGACGTTTCTATTCCATCAGAAGGCATGATTATAGATCACTTTTACATGTATAAAGGCAAAGGATGTTGGAAATCGTGGGCAGAGGCAGTCAAAGCAGTCCAAGTTAAAGAACAAATCAATTTACTTCAATCCGTTATTCCTACGTTAGAAACGGAAAAATATATGTATTTATTAAAACTACATACAAAATATTGTAAACCAATACTTTTGATTGGCCCTACAGGAACCGGCAAAAGCTTTTATGTGCAAAACTTTTTAATGAATATTGATATGGAAAAATATACACCTGGATTTATAACTTTTACCACAACTACATCTGCTAATCAAACACAAGATTTGGTTTTGTCAAAGTTGGTAAAAAGAAGAAAGAATAATTATGGCCCAACTAAAGGAAAACAAGCTGTTATTTTTATCGATGACATGAACATGCCAGCTAAAGAAGTGTATGGTGCTCAACCTGCTATAGAATTATTACGATTATACTTTGATCAGAAACACTGGTATGATCTTAAAACAACAGATAAACTGTTCCTTTATGATACAATATTTTATGGCGCTATAGGCCCTGTAGGGGGCAGTCGTCAATTAATATATCCAAGAATGTTACGTCACTATAATATTTACTCTATTAATGAATTTTCCAAAGAAAGTATGACAAAGATATTTACTACACTGTTACAGTTGGGATGGAGAAGGAACGGCTTTGGTCAGGATGTTCAACCTACTATAGTAAATATAATTCTAGCTACCATGGACGTCTATGACAATGCTATTGAGGAGTTAAGACCAACTCCTGCCAAATCACATTATATATTTAATTTGAGAGATTTCTCAAGAGTAATTCAAGGCTGTGCATTACTTAGAAAAGAATCCGCAGAAAGTAAGAAAACATTTACAAGGGTATGGGTTCACGAAATATTGCGAGTCTTTTATGACCGTCTCGTCGATGAAGTAGATAGGACTTGGTTCTTTAACCAGCTTAAGAAATCTACTCGTGATTATATGAAGGAAACATTCGAATCAGCTTTAGATACATATCAAGACACCAACGGCCAAGTTTCCCAGGACAATCTTAAACGTTTAATGTTTGGCACTTATATGGATGCTGACGGTTTGGAAGGTGAACGGCGATACGACGAACTGCCTTCAAAAGAAGTATTTCTAAATATAGCAATTGCAATGCTACAAGAATATAACGCTATGCATAAAGCAAAAATGAACATTGTTCTATTTGATTATGCTTTAGAACACCTTTCTAAGATATGCCGCTTACTGTCTATGCCTTCTGGTAATGCACTGTTGGTCGGTGTCGGTGGTTCCGGTCGACAATCGTTGACACGATTAGCAAGCACTATTTTAGGACAATCCATCTTTCAACCTGAAATTACGAAGTCATACAGTGTTAAGGACTGGCATGATGATTTGAAAATGGTTCTTCGAGAGTCAGGTGGTCTAAATAAGGACACCACTTTTCTATTTACCGAGAGTCAAATTAAAGAGGAAACATTTATACAAAACTTGGATAGTTTGTTGAATTCTGGTGAAGTACCAAACTTGTATGGAATGGATGAAAAACAGGAAATACTAGAATTAGTTCGGTTAGCGGCTCAAGGTGGCAATAGAAATCTTGATATTGGTCCACTTCAAATATTATCATTTTTCGTTGGAAGATGCAAAGCAAAGTTGCATATAGTGCTATGTTTTAGTCCTATAGGTAGTTCCTTCCGCACCAGGCTTAGACTTTATCCTTCGCTGGTAAATTGTTGCACTATTGATTGGTACGATAGTTGGCCTGAAGACGCCCTAGAAATGGTTGCTCACCATTACATGGGGAAAGTTAACGTGCCAGATAAAGTAAAATTATCGGCTGTTGTTGCTTGTAAACAATTTCATGTTGATGCCCGCCAGGTGTCAATAGATTTCTATAGTCAATTTGGTCGAAAGACGTATATCACTTCTGCTTCTTACTTAGATTTGATAAAATCTTTTACCACACTAACGAATCGAAAGCAACGGGAATTACGTGCTGCCAAACTAAGATACACTAATGGATTGGATAAATTAGGTCAAGCAGCAGATGCTGTTTCAATTATGCAGCATGATTTAAATGTCTTAAAACCTCAGCTTATAGTAATGGCTGCAAAATCTGTTAAAATGATGGAAGAAATAGCAACTGAAACTGCAGAAGCAGATAAGGCGGCGGGTCAAGTCAGGGAAGATCAGAAAGTTGCTAACGTCCAGGCAGCTGCTGCACAAGAACTCAAAAAAGATTGTGAAGCTGACCTTGCTCTGGCTTTGCCGATTTTAGAAGATGCTATAGCTGCTTTAAATACTTTAAAACCAGCAGATATTACATTAGTTAAATCTATGAAAAATCCGCCTGCAGCTGTAAAATTGGTAATGGCTGCGGTATGTGTAATGAAAGGAATACCACCAGACAAGATTCCCGATCCGGATAATCCTGGCAAGAAAATGTTTGATTTTTGGGGTCCCAGCAAACGAATATTGGGAGACATGGGATTTCTGGAGGGACTAAAAAGTTTCGACAAAGATAATATACCTGTTGCAACAATGGCAAAAATAAGAAAGGAATATTTGACTCATAAAGATTTTAAACCTCATATAATAGCAAAGGCATCAGCAGCTGCGGAAGGTCTTTGTAAATGGATAATTGCAATGGATATGTATGACGCTGTTGCTAAAGTCGTAGCTCCCAAAAAAGCAAAGCTAGAAGCTGCCGAAAAAGAGTTTGCTGAAACAATGGCTATTTTGGAAGAAAAAAAGGCTACAGTACGTGCGTTAGAAGAAAAATTGGCTCGTTTAAATGAGGCATTAGAAGAAGCTAATTTAAAAAAAAAAGCCCTTGAAGATGAAGTTCAACTTTGTATCGATAAACTTTACAGGGCCGAGAAATTGATTGGTGGTTTAGGGGGAGAAAAAGTCAGGTGGACTATGGCAGCTGAAAATTTACAGCTACTATTTGACAACCTTGCTGGCGATATTCTTGTGTCTTGTGGCATAATAGCTTATCTAGCACCATACACATTGCCTGTAAGAACAGATATAATACACAATTGGCGTCTTCTTGTCATAAATCTAAATATGCCTCATTCTGAACAATATCTCTTCAAAGATGTTTTAGGATCGGACATAAAGATACAAAATTGGTGTATCGCTGGATTACCAAGAGATCAATTTTCAACTGACAATGGTATAATTCAAGACAATTCTATGCGTTGGTCTTTGCTTGTAGATCCTCAAGGTCAAGCCAACAAATGGATTAAGACAATGGAAAAAGTAAACGATTTGCAGGTGGTGAAGTTTACAGACGGAAATTATATGAAAGTAATTGAAGCGTGTTTGGAATATGGAAAACCTGCGCTTATTGATTGTATATTGGAAGATATTGAAGCCCCATTAGACCCAGTTCTTTTAAAGCATACTTATACTCAAGGTGGTAAAGAATTCATTGCTTTAGGAGATAATGTGATTGAATATCATCCCCATTTTAGATTGTATATGACTACTAAATTACGAAATCCTCATTATCTTCCTGAAGTCTTTAATAAAGTTACGTTGATTAATTTTGCATTAACAAAGGAGGGTTTGGAAGATCAATTATTGGGAATCGTAGTTGCAAAAGAAAGGCCTGACCTCCAAGAAAAAAGGGAGAAGTTAATTGTGCAAGGTGCAGCTAATAGAGCCGCACTAAAACAAGTGGAAGATGATATTCTAAGAACATTACAAGAATCGAAGGGTGATATTTTAGAAGATGAATCTGCAATTCAAGTTCTGGATTCTTCTAAATTATTGGCTATAGATATTATGAAGAAACAAGAAGCTGGCGTAGAAACAGAAATTATAATTGAGAAGTTCAGACTTGGCTATCGTCCCATTGCATCTCACTCTGCAATACTGTACTATTGTGTCACAGAATTACCGAATGTTGATCCTATGTATCAATATTCATTAACATGGTTTATAAATTTATATATTTTGTCTATTGAAAATGCTAACAAATCTAAAGATTTAGAAAAACGACTGAGGTTTCTGAGGGAGACTTTTACATACAACTTGTACAGTAACGTTTGTAGGTCGTTATTTGACAAGGATAAATTAATGTTTTCATTTATAATGTGTTCCAAGATGATGCTATCGACAGGTGAGATGAAAACAGAAGATTATATGTTTTTAATAACAGGAGGCGTGGCAGTGCAAAATACTCTTAAGAAACCAGTGGATTGGTTACCGGATAAGGCTTGGGATGAAATTTGCAGGCTGACAGATTTAGCTTCATTTAAAAGTTTTAAACATGATTTCGTTAACAACATTGGAAAATGGAAAGAAGTATATGATGATTATGAACCTCAAAACAAAACACTACCAGATGGATGGGACAAGAAGATTTCTTTATTCCAAAAGCTTTTAGTAGTTAGAGTTTTACGACCAGACAAACTGACAATAGCTTTATCTGAATTTGTAGAAAACCAAATGGGACAGAAATATGTTAGTCCACCTCCGTTTGATATAGGAAAGTCATTCGGCGATTCTAACTGTCTGGTGCCCTTGATATTTATTTTATCACCAGGATCAGATCCCATGGGAGCTCTGATAAAGTATTGTGAACGTATGGGATATGCGCATAGATTTAATTCCATATCTCTAGGTCAAGGCCAAGGACCGATAGCTCGAGCGATGATTGAGAAAGCCCAAATTGAAGGGGGGTGGGTTTGTTTGCAAAATTGTCATTTAGCAGTATCCTGGCTCCCTGTTTTGGAGAAAATTGTAGAAGGCTTCGATCTTACAAACACAGATTTAAGTTTTCGGCTTTGGTTAACAAGTTATCCATCTGATAAATTTCCACAATCAGTGCTACAAGTTGGCGTGAAAATGACAAATGAACCGCCAACAGGACTTCAGCACAATATTAATAGATCATACATTTCAGAACCTCTAAAAGAACAAGAGTTTTATGAAGGCTGTCCAGGAAAAGATAAAGCATTTAGCAAACTTTTGTACGGCATCAGTTTCTTTCATGCAGTTGTTCAAGAGCGTAAAAAGTTCGGGCCCTTGGGATGGAACATTCAGTATGGATTTAACGATTCTGATTTTCAAATATCTATAATGCAACTACAAATGTTTTTGAATCAATATGAAGAAATTCAATATATTGCCATCAAATATTTAACAGGCGAATGTAACTATGGAGGACGCGTAACAGATGATTGGGATCGACGTCTAATAGTAACAATACTGGATAACTTTGTAAACGCAGATGTTGTGTTTGATTCTCAGTATGAATTTTCTGATATCGGTCCTCAGTATGGTTTACCACGTAGATGCGAGTATCAAGATTATTTAAAACACATTGAAAATGTTCCAGTTAATCCACCTCCTGAAGTATATGGACTTCATATGAATGCTGGTATTACACGTGACTATTCTATATCCATGGCTTTGACGGCTGCGTTGGTACTCGTCGAGGGTGCTGGAGGTAGCGGAGAAGGAGGAAATATAGAAGTTATTTTAACACAAATGGCTTCTGAGATTTTGTCTAAGCTACCACCTAAATTCGACGTAGAGATGGCACAAAATAAATATCCAGTTGACTATAACGAATCTATGAATACAGTTTTGATTCAAGAAATGGAAAGATTTAACAAATTATACCATGAAATAAAAACATCGTTATTAGATTTGCAAAACGCTGTAAAAGGCTTAATAGTCATGTCACCGGCGCTGGAGAACCAGTCCAACGCAATGATTTTGGGAAGGATACCTGATAACTGGCGAAAGTTCTCTTATCCTAGTTTGAAACCGTTACCAAGTTACATAACTGATTTTCTTGAACGCCTCGCAGCTTTACAAAATTGGTATACATACGGCAAGCCTCCTACATTTTGGTTATCTGGATTCTTTTTCACTCAAGCTTTCTTGACGGGTGCTGTACAGAACTATGCTCGAGCTAAGAAAATTCCAATAGATTTGTTAATATTTGATTTTGAAGTGAGGAAGGTAGATTTTGAAACGACTCCACCTGAGTGGGGTATTTATGTGTTAGGTTTGTTTATGGACGGTGGTCGTTGGGATCGTGAAACAGGTGTGATTGCAGAACAATATCCAAAAATTTTAAACGATAGCCTGCCTGTTATGTGGCTTTATCCTAAAATTAAGAATGAATTTGACCAGGGTACGAGGTATAGATGTCCTTTATACAAAACTTTGGAAAGGAAAGGTGTACTTGCTACAACAGGACATTCATCTAATTTTGTGTTGGCATTTTACCTTCCATCAGACAAACCATCTGCACATTGGATAAAAAGAAGTGTTGCATTGCTCTTACAGTTAGATAACTAATTTTTATGTACATTTTAGCATTATATAATGATTTTAGATTCGGATTTGTCAGTGTATTTACAAATCTTTTATTTAAATATCATCAAGTACTGTCCATTTTTATTACTTTATATAGATTTTAATTATTTTATAAAACTTTTATGTACTAGCTAATAAATATAATTAAAATAAAATGTGAAATAATTTTATTCTAAAGACCTCTTTCATCAAATCCTGAGCTGGGTTGTTACAAAACGAAGTCATTGTAACTGTAACGATTAAAGATATGGGGTTGAATGTAGCTGACGACCTTTAAATTTACCTAATATTGGATTGTTAACCTACATTCGACGCTATTTTAACTTAAATCGTAACAATTACATAGATTTTATTATGATCACCAAATGCTCCAACTAAGCTTTGAAAGCAGTCTATTGTTAATGATAGCTTTAATTAGGAGTTAGGTCCGGTAACTGAATGAATGGAATGTTTGGAAACGCGGCTATTTAAGGGCCGGGCCGTGGAGAAGACGCACTTCCTGGCTCCAGAACCTCAGGGAGTGGTTCAGGATGAGCACCCGATCCTTGTGCCGGACAGCGGCTAGCAAAATTAAAATAGTCAAAGTCAAAATATCTTTATTCACGTAAACCTATTACAGGCATTTATGAAACGTCATTAATTTAATTATTTTGAATGATTCTACTCCTGCTAGTAGAAGACTAAGCAGCAAAGTGGTCCAATAAGTAAGCTGTTAGCAGTAGACCAGCAGCTTAGCAAATTCCAGTAACAAGTTAACAGGTAATGTTTAATCTGACTGAAAAAGGAATCTGCAAGGAAAACTCAGCTATATCAGATTTACAAAATAAAACATATACAAAACTGCACCACAACGATCAATTAATAACCTTTTAAATTAAGTTATCAGTACCTATGAGAATACAATACCTGGTACAGCAGTAACCCACCAGGCAAGTCAGAATTAAGGTAGACTACATGCCTATGTGCAACCCGAAAGTCGACAAAACGCAAAAACCTCTGTTAATTTAAGAACAATAAATTGAACGTGTTCGGCAGAGGTCCCAGGCACCCACAGCAGCACCCGATCACGGACATAACGCATGTGCCAGCCATCCCCCCGCTCAACCAGGCCCTTAGGGTGCGGACCGGGACCCGACACACGTGCCACCACTGCAATGACCTTCTAAGGAAGGGGCGACCACCGGACACGCCACACCATGAGAACCTGAACACTAAGAATGACTTTCGAGACACACACAAGCATAAACATAACAATTACTTCCTAAGTACCCAAATGTTGCCGTGCCTTAATGATAGCCAACCTCCGATAGAAGATAGCACCTTTAGAAGAAGAAGGGCCGGTAAATCGAATTAGCCCTTTTAGCACGACAAAAAATATTATGGATATTGAAAGGTCTTATTGATAACTTTGAGGTCCTTGAGGCCCAAAATATCTTTTTCGATATTTAATTTATGCTTTAAGATGACTTGTAATAAACGAGTATTGTATTTTATTATAATTATTTATTTTCGTTAAAGTTCCGTCTAGCATCTTTCTTTTCGATCAATGTTCGTCGAAGCCTCAACAGGATGGCAGCATTGCGTTTCTGAAATATATAAAAAAAAAACAATGTAATCCTGGTCGAAGGACCATATAAAAGTTCATTATTATTATTACAGTAGAGCGGAGCACTGTGTCCTGTGTTCGCTTTGAAAGTCGTTCGACTTATCGTAGCTCTATGGTTTTCATACACTTTAAGCAAAATTCGATGAAAAAAAAGCTTGCTTTGCTTTCAAGTCGCACATACATATATATACTTATTTACCACCACAGTTCTTTTCCATTAACCCTAACCACTTGTGTAGTTTGATTTATTGCAGTTGAGGACTTTAATCTTCACAAAACCAATAATGTTTGTTTTGTTTTAGAGTTTGTAAACTTTTCAGAAATATATCCAGGAATTCTCACTTTTAGCAGTGAAGCTAGGACTATCTGTGTTTTCTATAATTTATGGACATTGGTGACTATGGGCCAACTAAAGGTTTTGTTTGCGGATCATTTTATTACACGGGATATCTAAACACCTATAGCATAGTTCGACTTGAAAGCAAAACTTTATTTTTTTACCGATTTTTTTTGTGAAAACCTTAGTAGATTCTTAAACTTATTTCGTATATCGTATTTATTATTTAGTTATAAATAATCGATGTTGTGTAATAGGAATTCAATTTTTTTCAAATTCAAAATTCTTTATATTATAGATTGCTTATTCTAATTACAGTTGTATGTACATGTCATGATGATGCAATCTGCCCATATTATGTGCATACAATATGCTTATGTCAATAGATATTTACAATATTTATTTATATATAGTTAACATTTAATATTGTTCTTGTCAATTTATTGGAATACAATGTTAATGTCAAAATTTGCATGCTAAAAATTATTTTATTGAGTCAAAACAGTTGTCAATAAGAATTTTCTTTAACTCAATAGTAAAACGTTTTATAGGTAAAAGGATGGTTTTAATTTCAGTGAATTTTATAGTACATTACTGCCGCGGTCTATAATGACTACTTTGCTGGCATAGCTGGGCACCGTTTTAATCAAATAGTTAACTTCATTAATCGTTAATCCGCTACAAAAAAAGTTAGCTTCGTTAAACGTTAAAGCGTTACATTTCGGAAGAATTAACGGAAGTTAATGTTAATATTTAATCCGTTAATATGTGTAAAATTGCATTTTTATATCGTTGCGTTAGTAAACTTATAAAACCTGTTGGTTTAGGTTCTAGAAGTTAACAGGTTAACATATAATATTGTCAGAATGAGTTCTCTTTTTTGTCTTGCCTCGGTTAGAGCCCGCCTTAACAATCTCTTTAAACTGTACGTATTGTGACTCATGTACCCTTCTTACATGTTGTTTCAAATTATTCAGACTTGATACATGAACTTTTATTTTGGTGTCTTTCGGCAAGCAACGCTTACAAGCAAAAAGTATTTGCTGGCCCGATCTGGATACAAATTCCACATACTCAGTCAAATGTGGCCAAGGATTCTCATCAGGACCGCTGAAATCCGATTTCATGTCTTCCATGATATAGTTTTAATTACTACACTGCACAGTACACTTTTCTATCTAACTAATTACACTGCACTCTTCTTTATTAACACGCAAATTATCACTGACAGTTATTTAAAATAACAACAAACACAACACTCGTCACTCTAAGCACTGGCGCTAGTACTTCGCAGTTTTCTTATTCGCACGCGCCGGCAAAATATATCTAGTTTTGTTTTTGTCTCACGCGCCGCCGCGCCCGGCACTTGTCGTTTCATACTTGTCTGAACTTGTTTTTCGCGCCACACCACGGTGCCGTGCGGTAAATAGTGGCATTGGATTAACGATTAACGGACTTCTGCATATTAACGGAAGTTAACGTATCCGTTAACATTTTTAAAAGTTAACCCGTTAATCAAAATGTTAACTTCGTTAATTAACGATTAACGGATTAACGAGTTAATGCCCAGCTATGTTTGCTGGTCGCGCTGATGATGGCCGACAGCGCAGCGTAGCGCAGCTCCAGGCCGTCACAGCGCGGTCAGCGTGCAGCACTTGATGGACGAGCTGAGATAAAGGCCGAGAACCGTAGGTCGAGGCCTTTACAGCGAGGACAGCAAGGGCTGCAATAATGGCCAAGCTGGAAGGCCTTAAGCGTAGCTAGGCTAGCTCGAGGCAATCATAGCGTGACCAGCGAAGCAGTCATAGTGGGCCAAGGCTTGTATAGTGCTTTACTCAAAAATGCAAGTACCTAATCTAAATAAAACCAGCAAGTAATTTAAATAAATATTAGTACAATAAAACGTTGAAACGTCAAAATAGCGGCCGGCAATGTTTTGACGTTTCAATGTACTAATATATAAGTATTTAAATTACTTGCTGGTTTTATTTAGATGGTCCTTGAAACAGAACGGCAAGGTCGACTTTGCTCAAACAAGGTTGTCAAAATAATGACCACATTACATGCATTTTTGAGTAAAAATATAAAGTTTGAGAAAGACTGCATAGAGCAACGCCAAGTCGAACGACTTTCAAACCTAAATAAAGTAAAACCCATAAAGTGAAACTTTAACCGCTTAAAGTGACAAGTCAAACTTTGGTTGGTTTAGCTTGTCTTCCAATGGGGTGTATCACTAACTTTTTATCACGATAGATGGCGCATGATAGATGGTACCTTATATAACTGTCAGTTGCATATAAAACTTGTATTTTTATTACGAAATTTCTTATTTTCTGGATATTATGCCAAAGTGAGCAGCTTTTTAGTGTACAAATCGAAATTTCTAAGCGAAATCAAGGATATGGTGATCTCAAAATTGCCGTTCTATTAATAAAACCTTTTTTCTTTTTAAAGACGGTGTGCGCTTTCTTAATTCGTCTTTTAAGGTAGATAACGTTAATTAAAAATACATTTTTCTCTTATAAAAATAAAAAACTCCAAAAACATTTAAAAAATGATGCGACCTAGATGTAAACAAGGTACCAGTGCCGCTAGCGACATCTATAAAAAAGCTTTGCCTGATACACCCCATTATGATTTTTCTTCTCTCCATTTACCGACAACTTTCTATAACGCCATAAAATGCACAGTCCCTTTAGTATCGTTATATAGTGTTTACACTGTATTAGTATATAATATAATATAATTAATTAATATATTAATATTAAATTAATTTATATATTGTTTTACCCTTAATACTACACATTCTCGTTCTATAGTCTCGCATTCTGCTTCTATGATCATAACTTCTTGGTTCTGCTTCTCGTTGTGTCTCATTATCTCCCTCTGCTGTATTTTTATCTTCTCCAAATGATCTGCTTCTTTACGTCTCTGTTCTTCACACTGTCTTTCTATTGCTTCTCTTTCTAGAAATATATAATCATACAGTGTATTTGGTTGGGTAGAGAAAGGAGCCTTATATCTGGCAGTCTTATTGTGCACAATAGTCGTTGTCAAACATCATTTTAATAATAAAGTAAAGTATCATCACGATTTCCCTTTCGCTGTGGTCAGAATCCACGCTTAGAAATAAGTGGATTCACATTTAGCCAACTTTACTATAGGCCAATCATGACAAGTGGCAAGCTCGTCGATGTCTCCAGCGTACCAAACTCGAGAAATATCACAAATAAATTAAATGTACTTATTTACAATAATAAATATTTTTGTGTCTCGACCAGGAATCGAACCCGGTACTTTCGAGTCTAAATCCACGAACTTAATCGCTAGACCACGGAGACAGTTTAATAATACAAAAAATATGTTTACAACGACTATTGTGCAATTTATGTCTGCATTAGTTTTGCAAGTTACATAATAAGACTGAGAGATATCTCCTGTTTAATAGCTAAGTTTATCTTCTCAACTTATGGTTATGGTTATTGGTAAGGCCCATCATACAAGTAGTTGCATTTAGGACGGTATAACGCGTGTGCATCCCTCTCACACAATCCAATATTTTAAAAGATTTATCAATTTGGTTTTCACTTATTTGTTATTATTGTTATTTTTCTTTTACTTTTGCTAGTCAGACGAGCTTGCCACTTGTCATGATTGGCATATAGTAAAGTTGGCTAAATGTGAATCCGCTTCTTTATAAGCGTGGTTTCTGACCACCCCGGAAGGGAAACGGTCGTGATGATACGTTACGTTACGTTTACGTCACAGTTCAATTGCACTATTAATTTAAATCTACTATAAATAAATAAATAAATATTTTCAGACAGGACACACAGCGCCATCTAATTTCCGTGGTAAGCTACGAGGCTTGTGTTACAGAAACTAGATGGTTGATAAACTACATATTATACTTTTTTTTTGTAAATATATACATATTATACATATAAACACCCAGACCGAGACAAATTATACAATGTACAACTTGCCCCCGGTGGGAATCGAACCCACGACCTCCCGAGTTCACGGCAACGTTTGTTACCCCTAGACCACGGAGGCGGTCTAGGGGTAACAAACTATATTTTACTCTTATTTCTGTTTTAATTGTATTGTCTAAATAATATAAAATCTATTTGGCTTGTGTTCCACTATTGCTACTTTGTTTATATATTCAATATAATAAGCTGTTAAAAATATATATATATATATATATATTTGGGAAATGTAGTCTATCAACTTTCTAAAAGACCTAATATTATATTTGTTTTAGTACAAGCTGCTGTTTGATGTAATTGGGACCTCTATACCAAATTATCTTTAAAAAAAACTTAAATGGCCGAGCCAGCCTAAACACTACAACACGCGAGCAAGTCATAAATTACCCTGCATCCATCGTTTTAGGACATCTGCGTTTCGAGGTAGTTTTAGGTACGCTGCTGTGAAAATATGGAACAACTTGCCTCCTCCGCTTCGGGACATGCATTCCTTAGCAGGTTTCAGATCGGCACTCAAAAAGCATATATTAATATTACAAAAGACTTCACAGCAACATACCTAATCTTATTCTATTTATTAATATACTATTGTTTTTTCTTGACTATCACTGTAATTGTTATAAATAAAGTATTTTCGTTCTTTCTTTCTAATATCGTAATAAATATTTTTCTTTATTACCTTTTTCAAATAATTCGTGGTATCCCCTGGTAAAGCTGTCTATACTGTTCAAATGCGCACCCACTTTAGTGTTGTCACAGGCCTTACATAATTCTATTACTGATAACTGTTTCTGTGCCCCGTTTATATTTTCTTCTTGTACCTTTCAAAATTATACTTTGATATGGTGATGATGGAAAATCTAATAACAGCTTTTTCACTGATATAATCGAACCGGTAGCTCAATAATGAATAAATAGTAATATGATGCAGTTTAAGTTTTTATCAAAATCGTATTTTTTTCGATATTTAGTTTCGTTTCGGATTTGGCCTTGAAGGTAAACTTAAAAAATTCACTCTGTATATGAGCGGTGCTACCTCGGTTTTTTTAAAAAAGTTCTGTTCAAACCCAGGCATGTGCCATGTATCAATAAGAAATACATTTTTCTTACGTACGTTTGTCATTGATTTATATACAGTATTTGGTTGGGTAGGGAGAGAAGTAGAATGGTGGATGGTGAGCGTATTATCGCGCAACAAAATAAAAAAGGGAGGCCTCCTTTTCTTATACCAGCCTATTGTCGGTCGCAAGCCCGAGACACCATTCTTCTCATCTCTTACCCACACACGATGGACCCGGCACCCGCACGGTGAATCCATGGAATGCTTAGAAATTTGTCTTCTCTTCACCACCGAGCAAGATAAGATAAGAGAGCAATCATAGAGCAAGTTAAGCCGTCGGCCCCGGTTCCACCAATACCAAACTTGTGGAAACCTTAATTAATTGTCATTAAAATTTGACATAAGACCCTCGCTGACCAGTCTGGCCAGAGCATGGCAAGTGTAGGCCAAATTCTCCAGATACATGTTCTGGAAGGCCCATCTTTAACAGTGGAGGTATGCTCTAGCTAGGGGCTAGCCACTATATTTTATAATTATGACGCAAGCTCTGACTTAAATAACGAAATCTACTAATAAAATTTGCGACTAAGAAACAGAATAGGGCTGTTGAAGCTGATGTGCCTTAGGATCCGCCTCTGCACCCCTTCGATTCGATCTATGTATTTCCCTTATCTAGGGTTACAGACCTTTAAAGTTTGTTCCAATGCGCATCAGAAAATAAATATATGTATAATATAAAAAATATATACCTAAGGATAAATAGTCAGTTCTAGACATAAGCACGTGCTTCTAAACATTTGACATTTCTCATGCTTAGATCCGACTATTAATCCGGTCTTTACAGTTTGACATTTCAGAGTAAAACGTAACGAAAGTAGAAAAGGAGTTTTTCGTGCTGAAGCTACCGGTCTAAAATACTTCAATTTTAATTAACGTAAGCATAATGCTAAACGTCCTATAATGGTTTAAATGGCTCCTAGGCACTATAATATCCCTAGTACAGAGCCCCAAGTTGTGCTATCACACACGTCAATTTATTTAAAAAAAGTAATGCATCGCGGGCGTCCCTTTTGCGGTAAGTGCATTGGTCAGGTCGACGACGACAACGGCGACTCAAATACCAGTGCCCCGGGAGATTGCCACCGGGCTTGTGTGTAGGAGCCATTAAATCTTAGGAAGGTGATATATTTTTTTACTTGAAGCTCTAGTTGTAGTATTTGTATTTCTTCATTGACCTTTGCTAACTCTTCAGTTTGTTCAATTACTCTAGATCTTACGGTTATTAGTTCTAGTTCTTTAACGCTCTTCTTTTTGGAAACTAAAATAATAAACGTGAAACAAATACAAGGAAAATATTTTTTTAGTATTATTAATAGGTACATTTATGAATTAAAACCTGATTTTAATTTTCCAAGTAAATAATTCGTATCTTCTTCAGAAATCATTTCAGTTGTTTTATAAACTTTAATTTCAAACTTCCCGCGCGCGTCGTACGGATATTGCAATTTTACAGCCACAGACTAGTTTACTATTATCAATAAAGAAAGAAATTACATTCAAACTCAATCGTACAGCATAATCCCTGTGTTTGACTTGTCGCTTTAAGCGCTGAATAGATATATATACAATTTAAGCAAAATTGGTTCAAAGAAGCGTTGAACGCTTTGCTTTCAAGTTAAATATGTGGCGTACAGCTGCTATGTTCGAATTGAAAGAAATGCAAAGCGTTCAACGCTATGTTTTATTGAAATTTGTTTAAAATTTATGAAAACCATAGAGAAATGCCAAGTCGAACAATTTTCAAAGCGAAATAAAGTGAAATAATGCACTGCAAGTGTCATGTAACACACAGTGTGTGTAAAAATAAAGTGATAAAACTTGGTCCTTTTTATTGTTAACTAATTTATGGGAATGAAGTCCCACCTTTTGAACTGATATGTCAACCGTGAACCGATATTGACGCGACTTAAACCACGAAAAGCATCAAATTCTACAACACTTGGAATTTCATGATCTCCAAGTCGGTTATGACAATTATTATTAATAAATTACGTGTACAGGTACAATGTCATTTAAAGAAACTTAAAAATTAAATTTAAAAAAACTACAGAGTCGCGCCATTTTGCTCGGAGATGTCAAGTGCAAGTTTTTGTTTTGTAAATAAATTTACTGTGGATATTATTGGTCAAAAGTGGTGTTGTTTGGTTTAATAATGTGGTAAAATGTGAATAATTATGGAAAACGATAAATTGGACTTTAAATAAGGGGCACAAGTTGCAGTTTATTTTTTGTGGTTTTCCCGCGCTGTCAACTCCTATATTTTACCCGACGTGTTTGAGCTATGGTGCCGCGAGTGACTCCAAGAAAAGCATCAAATTCTGCAGCATCTGGAATTTGATGATGACCTCATTAACTCATAAAAAAGAAAGATACATTAAGTCAGACTTGGCTGTATGGGCTAGACCCTTTGCCTTTCCTATCATCTCATTTATAATCAATCGGGAGAAGAGAACCAAAAAAAAAAATGGAAAAAACGCGCGTCGTCGTCGGATAATCTGTGGTCGTCGGTGTGCCGTGTGGTTTTTCCAGTTTTATCGAAGTATTATTTGGTATTGTGCATTTCTACAATGCATATTCTTAAAAAGTTTCAGTATATTAATACGTAAATAATAAACAAGGGATCCTATTCGGGCAAAATGGTTTCCAGTACGACCCGGGTAATCCAGGTGACCAACATCGCGCCTCAAGCGACTAAAGATCAAATGCAGACACTTTTTGGATATCTTGGCAAAATAGATGATATACGTTTGTATCCTACAATTCGTGATGT
Organism: Tinea semifulvella; assembly: GCA_910589645.1. Lineage (NCBI taxonomy): Eukaryota > Metazoa > Arthropoda > Insecta > Lepidoptera > Tineidae > Tinea > Tinea semifulvella. The sequence goes on from OU342612.1 coordinate 6,276,158, forward strand.
CTCTTGCCCGGTCCAGTCGCGGATATGTTACGTTAAATACTACGATTCCGCGACGGTGAATGTTGCTCAGCACATGACGAATACGGTTTTTATCGATCGAGCTCTTATTGTGATTCCGATGCAGAGTGGAGAGATTCCTGACGAGCACCGAGCTCTGGAGATGTCGAATAATGGTACTTTGGTTCCTGGGTTTAACAGTGGCGAGCCTAGATTGCCTAGTCATTGTTTAAATTCTTTGGAGGGTGCTCCACCAAACCAGGTGCTTCACACTATTGATCCGAAGATGTCTGTTGCTGGCGTGCCTCCGTACCCTCCATTGCCTGCTACCTACGATGTTGGGAAGATTGAAGAAATTAGGCGTACCTTATTAGTTCTAAACGTAGGGTCTATAACTCAGCAGCAGTTGGTAGATCACTTCTGTCAAGCCGGGGAGGTGAAATATGCTAAATACTGCACCCGAGAGGCTGATCCCATGAAGTATGCCCTGGTTGAGATGACGGACCAAGATAGTATCATTCAAGGTCTGAAATTGAATGATAGTGTTGTTAATGGACAAGTTATTAAGGTAATTTTTTGCCTTTATTATACCTACTTTGTACAAAGCATTTCTTACAGCCGTAGACTAACATGATACATTCAATACCATTTTAAACTTTAATTGTTACAATTTGTGGAGGAGATTTCTTACTTCCTCACATGTGTTATAAATAAGTGGACTGTGTATGGTTTGATGACGAGCCAGCTCCGCGAAGAAGACCAGCTCTTCTGATACTAAAACTACTAATAATTCAATTAACAGTTCAAACCAATAAATATATGTGCGTGGCTATTCAGCAGACACTGCTGCAGCACTGAAAATTGGGCACAAAATCCACACTGGGTTACAGAACTGGCTTTAACACAATTACAGTGCTTAAGTTTCGGAACAACATTTGTTTATTGATTTATATGGGACATTGGCTAAATTAAATTGGAATACAGCATTTGGTTGGGTCTACCCTGTCTCTAGAGAGGGTAAAATTTTAAAATTATTGTCTCCTCAATTAGGCAGCAAGCAGATTTAACAACTGGATTTGTAATTATTTTCAGGTACACCATGCTACCCAAGCTATAACCAAGCCGCAGACCAAGAGTAATGAAGCAGCGCAGCGGGAAATTGAAGAAGCCATGTTTCGGGTCAAGGAGGCACAGAACATGATCTCTGCAGCTATCGACCCAGTTATAGGCCTTCTGTCTAAGGATAAACGAAGGTTAGTATATGTTTTGTATAATAACTTCATGAATAATGGAGACATTATTAAAGGATCCCCTTTTTTGGGCCAAATTTTGTACTGTGAATTAATTATTGAATATTACAGGGAAAATCTACAAAATCATAAAAATAAATTGGATTTTTAATATATACAGGGTGTCCCAGAAGACAAAGCCAGAATCGGGTAATAATAATTTTTAAAAATATTCTTCTAAAATTGCATTTGGATTATACAAATTTGAATAGTAATGAAATGTAATAAAAAATCAAATTTTTTGTTTATTAAACTGCATTTTTTTCCTTCCTTTATGACTTGATAATATCTGAGGTTACATATCAGGCTTGCATTATATGGACAAAAAAGAAATTCTTTATTTAAAAACTTTATTTTAAACAGTACAAATGTGACATTGTAAAACTATCACCAATTATTAAACCCTAAAACATAACATATGACTCGCCAACATAACAAGAGTTGGGGAACCCTAATAATTAATATATAATAATCTCACTGAGAAGCTACTACATAAACTCGATCGTCTTCTCAAATTATGTATACGCTATGTATTTGGCCTGTGTAAGTATGATCACGTCTAAATTTCGCATTCAATTAAAGTGGCTTAATATCCGTTTTAATAACAATAATCATATTTTTTTTATTTTTTTTTTATTAACCAAAATAAATAGTACAATATAAAAAAACCTTAAATCTAAGTACAAATAAATATGGGGTTCCCTGGCCTCCATAAAAAGTTAACTTGCGTTATGGAGACCAATTGATTCCCTACAATTTGTGAAAATAGTTGCATCAAAATATCTATAAACAAACTTAATAATTAAAACCAATAGTACGTATAACTATCAAACAAATGCAACTATAATATAATACATAAAATGCAGGTAGTATGAAAAAAAAGATAGAGCTATTCAATAACACTCGCCAAACGAAGTCACAAAGCAACGGCTATTAATTGATGGAACAACTTTTTCGCAGCTCCTTACATATTTTTACTTTCTAGTACGGCATTTTAAATAACCCCAATACACCCCATTGGGCGATCGTTTCAAATATCTGTGCGACTCTCATACACGTCCTCTTCGTTGTTCGCACAACAATCAACTTTCAATCCCTCCTCCACTCCTCTAGCAGATATTCAGATTCTCTCACGATGTCTGCAGCTCATCAAGGCTGCCATTAACTATCCGACAGGCACAATCTCTAAATATATTCAAAAATAACTATTTTCTCACCTTCTTGAAAAACAAAATTTTTACTTAATCTCCTCACCTTGGCATATATTATTTTATTAGTATTATATAATATGTATTTTATATAGCTGAAAAAGCCGAGAGAAGTATTTATGCTCAAAGATGTGGAATCCGCAATTTATCTTCTAGACATTTAAAGAAAAACTATTATGGTATGAACAATAAATATAAATTAAAAGCTACCTAAATAATAAAATTAAAAATTAACTAAACAAAACCTTAAATTAAATAAACTAAAAGATAAACCTAATTAATATAAAACTAAATACTTACAAATATCTTGATTATAATCTACATGTCATCGAATCCAGGAGAAGATGAACCCAATGTTCCGAGGACTCCGGCGACATTACCTTGTTGGATGGCAACACTGATCCTCTGAATAAGATATTCCCTACTCAAAGGATCACCTGTTGACGTTCAGATGGCAACGCTTATGTCCCGTATTAACGATTATTAAAAAAAAAAAATTATGCATTAGGTTTTGTCTAACTTGTTTTGTAAATTTATTAATATCGAACCAACAATGGACATAACATACTGATGATGTTTTCCATGATGCGCGAGGTCATGATGATATTTTTCTAAAAAATAAATACAAAACTATATAGTGCATTGCTAAAAGAAATAAAATTACTTTTTTCAAAATTTATGACAAAGACCTTCAGTCACTGTCACTGATGACGCCGCTCCAAAGAGAGGCGAAATATTTGGCAAAAAATATTTTAAGCTTCAATTTATATATTTTACCAAGTTAAAAAAAATATATGAATTTATTATTTGTTTTATTACATAAGTATATTATGATCCTATTTATCCCATAGTTTATTAATTATTATTATTTTTCTCTTATTTTTATTATATATATATATATATCATTTTATTTTTCTGACTGCATCCATAATATTTATTCTATCTCTCTCCCAAAGGTTAGCTGGTAGAGAATACCTTTATGGTATTATGCTCGCCTATGTACATCTTTTTATATTTTGTGTGCAATAAAGGATTTTACTATTATTATTAATAAATAAAAAAAACCTTTCCAACACAAATAATAAACCAATTAACTATTACATAAACATATACTTAATTTGCGCGCTTAATGGCGTGGTTGTGGCTCGGTTGTAAGAACGCTTTCCTTAAAAATCGTACAAGGTCGGTTCAAACCCCCCCGACGTGTACCAATGAGAAATACACTTTTCTTACGTACATTTGTCATAGATGAACAACATGAAGTCGAATAAATATTATGATCTCACAGAAGAAATGATCAGGAACGGGTTCAAGACTCAGCTTTACGCAGTGGAAGTTGGCGCGAGAGGAGTTCCAGCAAAATCTTTGCATCACTTACTGAAAGAATTGGGCCTAAGCAGGTCTGCCGTCAATACATTTATGGAACGAGCTTCCAAGACGGCATTAACGGAATCATACAGTATTTGGTTGGGTAGGGAGAGGAGTATAATGGTGGATGGTGAGCGTATTATCGCGCAATAAAAAAAAAAAGGAGGCCTCCTTTTATTAAACCAGCCTATTGTCGGTCGCAAGCCCGAGACACCATTCTTCTCATCTCCTACCCACACACGATGGACCCGGCACCCGCACGGTGAATCCATGGAAGGCTTAGAAATTTGTCTTCTTCAGCACCATACCCTTGTCTCGGAGAACACGTTAAGCCGTCGGTCCCGGTTCCACTAATACCAACTTGTGGAATTGTTAATTGTCATTATTAATTGTCATCAGTCTGGCCAGCTTGGCGAGTGTAGGCCAAATGTTACAGTAGGGAGACTAGGACAATGGTGGATGAGATGTATCCTTTGTTAATCAGCCTATTGTTGGTCACAAACCGGAGACACCATTCTTCTCGTCCCTCTTTCCCACACACAATGGACCCGGATGGTGAATTAATTGAATGCTTAGAAAATTGTCTTCTTTCATCTTCTGTAATGTGAATCTTTTGTTACAGGACTCGTTCCCGTTCACGCTCCCATCGTCGTTCCCATTCCCGTTCACGTCGTTCCCGGTCTCGTCATCGCAAACGTTCCCGCTCCCGGCGTCGTTCCCGTTCCCGACGTTCTCGTTCTAGACATCGTCATCGGTCTAGGTAAGTACGCTAACTAGCTCAACATTTTTAAATGTGATTGTAAATGTAGTCAATCAGCTTTCTAGGAAATTGGAAATTTCACTTTTTTACATACATTTTTTTTTATAAATTTAAATCACTATGAATTGAACTGCCTCTAGCGGTTTATTCTGTGGAATTAGACGGAAGGTGCCACGTTCGTTTCCTGGTTGAGATACAATAATCTATTTAAAAGTAAAATAAAATTTCAAATCTGTTTTAGGTCGCGTTCTCGCCATCGCAGTTCCAGAAAGTCCCGCTCCAGGTCACGACATCGCAGTAGTCGCTCTTCTAAGAGAGACCGCTCCAGGGACAAAGACAAGAAGGATTCTGCCGAAAAGGACAGGAAATCAAAATCCGTTGATAAGGACAGGAAGTCTATCGATAAAGACAGGAAATCTGTTGAAAAAGATAGGAAGTCAATAGAAAAGGATAAGAGAGAATCTGTTGAGAAAGAAGATCCAAAAAGTCCAAAATGCATCAAAATTGATGATAAGATTGAAATTAAATCGGAATCAGAGGAAGTTACGCCCACAGAGAGTTCTACAGAGAAGTCTAAACAGTCGACTCCTGACGACTCAAAGAGCGAAGTGATCAAAGACTCTCCAAAGAAGAGAGAGAGATCTAAATCTAGAGAGAGAAAGAGATCCAGATCGAAACGACGCTCCCGATCTCGGTCACGAAGGAAGAGATCGCGATCTCGTAAACGAAGTCGCTCTCGCAAAAGATCTCGCTCTCGGGATAGAAAGAGATCTCGTTCTCGGACTAGGAAACGTTCTCGCTCGAGAGATAGGAAAAGATCAAGATCTCGGGATAGGAAGAGGTCTAGATCTCGGGATAGGAAGAGGTCTAGATCTCGAGATAGGAAGAGGTCTAGATCTAAAAGGAAAAGCAAGACTCCTAGCAGGAGGTCTAAGGATAGGACTCCAAGTTTGTCAGTTCGGGAACCTGTAATTGACAAAACTTTGCTAGAAGATAAGAATTCTCCAGATAACATGGATATTTCTAACTCTCCGTAGAATTGCTTTTATTATTGTAGTTTATAGCATTTATTATACAACTACTCGAAATAGACATGTAAGTGTTGGTCCATCTTCTACCGGTTATTTCGACAAAATTCATAATAGTTATTTCCATATGGTTCACATGTAACACTCGGATATTGATTTTTTTTTACAATATTATTAAAATAATAAACTAAAAGATTTAATTAAATTATGGATAGACCGAAATAAGTAAGTGACATTGCTGCTTATCCTAAATTCGAGGCATTATAGCCGTGTCAACTTATAATCGTAAATAATTATGTCTACATAATGTATAATGATAATAAATTTAAATTAATTTCGTGGCTGTTACAATCTACAGACTTATTACTGACAGACTAGTGTTGCCCAAAGCAAGAACCAAAGACTCGTGCTCAAGACTCGTGCTCGACTGGAAATATATATTTCTAATTGTAGTTAGGAAACCTTATGAGACGTTAGTGTCTGTCCGCAAACTACTACCTCGGTCTGATTTACTTAAAAATCGGAATAGTTATAGATCTGTGTTGACCAACATGTATCAAAAAGATATATACAGGCGTTGTAACAAAAACACTGTAAGTACAACACAGCAGGTAGTTTTGGACATATTTTACCACCCGTAGTCATAGAGGTTTCCTTAACGACTCCTCCTCTTAACCATTCCTTTCGAAGACGTTCCCTCAAGGGATCCTGGAAATCGGTGTTCTTATACTATTTCCATTTCGTTATTTTCTCGATGACAGTTTCTGTAGAATGTAACTGCGCATATTACACAGAAATAAACTTGTAAATGCGAGGTATAAAAAATACGACAACTGCCTAATTCTGTTCCTTTATCCCATATAATATTCATCCAAGACAAATGGGGTGTATCACTAACTTTTAATCACGATAGATGGCGCATGATAGATGGTACCTAATATAACTGTCAGTTGCATAGAAAACTTGTATTTTTATTACGAAATTTATTATTTTCTGGATATTATGCCGAAGTGAGCAGCTTTTAAGTGTACAAATCAAGATTTCTAAGCGAAATCAAAGATATGGTAATCTCAAAATAGCCGTTCTATTAATAAAACCTTTTTTGTTTTTTAAAACGGTGTGCGCTTTCTTAATTCGTCTTTTAAGGTAGGTAACGTTAATTTAAAATTCATTTTTCTGTTATAAAAATAATAAATTACAAAAACATTAAAAATTGATCCGACATAGGTATAAAACAAGGTACCAGTGCTGCTAGCGGCATCTACAAAAAGCTTTGCCTGATACACCCCATTGAGTCCATATATGCAGGATTTTTTTTTAAAGTACGATAAATAACCAACATTTTAATAAAGTTACATTCTATGGTAATATGAATAGTGATGTTATGATTGAAATATCTATATTGTATCGATATTGTATATAATTTTGTGACGTCATTCACAGTTTTAACTGAAGGCTTAGTCTGCATATTTTAAACTTATAAATAATATTAATCTCAATACAATTTTGATCCTTTTTTATCATCTTTAATGTATAGCGATATTTTAATGAATTGATTCTTTACCACTGTCACCATTCCTATTGTAATAAGTATAGCTGTTGTAAAATAAGCAGGTATCTTAGGTGTCCTTTGATTTGTGCCCATATTAGCTCTATAGCATTTGCCTGCGATCGATATCATTACTTATTTGGCCACAACACTACAACTATCAAATTAGATCTGTCATCGAGACAATAAAGAAATGGAAATAGTATAGTTGTAAACTCTCCAAAGCTCGAAAGACATGTTACCATTTTATTTGTTTCTGGCAACATTGAAGACTGCGTTCACATATTCTAATATTTTCTTAGTATTTCTTCACGCTCTAGCACTTTCGACATTAATAAGTCTGGCTTTCCTCTCATGAATATTTATGTGTCACAAGTGTAATTATTTATAATTTTGAATTGTTTTTTAACTAAAATTAGTAGAGAGTGGACTAGGGTTAGTTTTGATATTTATCTTACTAACATATTCAAATAGTTTATTAATCAAAAATAGGGTTTGACAAAAAAATTATCCTACAGAAAATGTAGGTAGGCACTTACAAATTATACTAGTAATTTAGACAAATGTGTCGCTGCTAGCTAAACTAATAGTCTTTCAACTACTGTTAAATATAGCTAGCAGGTCTCTTTCCGGGAATTTATTTATTCTCACATTTATTATCACAACACTGCGACAGACAGACAGGGGAGTCGCCCATAATAAACGTTAATTTAGTGATGACCAAGCGAACCTCTCCCCTCCATCCATAATTATTAATTAGAATACAAAAGCATTAAATGTATGGAGCGATTTATTTATTTTGTGCTCTGTAACGTCACTATATTTTCAACCAAGTTTGAACAGCATTTCGACAGGCTAAACCTAGCTACCTTTATTTTATAGTAGTTATATAGTTTAAATAAAGAGATAAATAACCAGTAATTGGAATTAAAAACAGTAGATGGATCACCTTTATTACTGAATACTTATAATAGGGAAGGCAAAGGATCTAGCCCATACAGCCAAGACTAATCTTTTTTTTTATGAATTATGTTGCAGAATTTGATGCTTTTCTTGTTTATGACGGGTTTATGGTATTTAAAGCGCGGGAAAATCTCAATAAATAAACTGCAACTTTTAGTGTACAATTTAACGTTTTCCATAATTAATCACATTGTTATACATTAGTTAACAAAACAACACCACTTTTGACTAACAATATCAACAGTTAAATAATTTAAAAAACAAAAACTTGGCGCGAAATGGCGTTCAGGAATCTCCGCAAAACTAATATTTAAGATATACTGTCTAATTCGTATTTTCATTATACATTGCGTGTGATCCTTAAACTAAATACAAACTTGGTATAAAATGTCACGCAATGTACAATGAAAATACAGATTTCGAATGAGTCGAAAATAAGTAATATTTTTTTCTCTGTTGACATTACCGATTTCATTTAAGTAGCAATTTTAATCGCCAATGAGTAATAAATTTCTTCAAAATATAATTGGATTTTTATTTGTTAGTTTCTCCTATCTTTAATTGAAGATTATAATTGTTAAACAAAAACTAATATTTTTATTAATAGTTAAATGGAAAATGAAGTTATACTACCAGAACTTACGATTATTGAAGTAAGTATAGATAGTTAAAATAAGACTTTTTTTTCTAAACTTTTGCTCTGTCTTAGCGTTCAAGTAATAAAATTCAAATTAAAAAAAAAATCCACTGCGTGGAAAAAGAAACTGATTAAAAAGTATAAAAAAAATCGTTTTTTGTTTGCTTATTCTATACGAGTATTAGTAAAAAGAGGATAAAAATAAACCAATTTGAGTAAAAATTAAATAGTAAAAAAAAAATGTTTACTCATTAGAATCGTCATCGATTATTTGCAGAACCTCGACTGTTGGAGATGGGTCTTTCAGAACATATTTCTTTAGAATTTGACCTGCACTCACCACTGGCCAGACGGATATGACATAAATTTTAATGACAATTTATTGCATGTTCGACTTGGCGCTGTAAGCGCTTTTTAAACTTTTTTTTGCGTTGAAAGTCGTTCGAGTTGCGTTGTCACGTAAGGAAAAATCAGTAAAATAAAAAACGCGCTATGCTTTGTTTTCAAGTCGAACACGCTATTATTCAAGATTCCACAACTTATTAGTAGGACCAACAGCTTTAAAGTGCCCTCCGATTTTCGTACTCTGTGTTTGACTTGGTTCTTTATTTTGCTTTGAAAATCGTTCGACTTTTCGTTGCTATTTGGATTTCATATGTTTTATTAAGCGAAATCGGTAAAAAAAACCGTTGCTTTCAAGTCGAACATAGCAGTAAGGTATTGATGGTTATCTAATAATCATATATTTAAGGCAAATATTATTATAAATACAAAATTTTCAGAGCAGAATATACCTATTATTTTACATAAACTACTTTATGCCGGGCAGTTTAAAACTGAGGACCAAATTGGAAATATTACAAGTTGGGAATGTAGACGATGTATTCTTAGAACCTTCTGCAAGGCGGAGATTTCTGACCGAATATTTGCCCAAACGAAGATGGTTGCAGAAAGGAGAAGGCCCCTATCCCGGATACTGCCGAGGCGTCGGAAGTGCGAAATGCATCACAACCCTATGCAATTGCGACACGTTGGATGAAATTTGGAAACAAATGCAGAAAATTAGCAGACGATTTGGCTAACTTTATTTTCATAAAAACTTATTATTATCTTTGTCTATATTTACTGACTAACACCTATTATTCGCGCCGATCGCGGTAATTCAACCAATTATGGATGGTTAGTAGTTATTGTGATTCGTCGGTGTATAAAAAAAACGTCTCAATTTGTTAATCCTGTCTGTTTCTTTCTCGCCGCTTCCTTCCTATATTACCCATCCCGTTCACTAGTCCAATGGCCGGCGCTTGCGCAACGCCTATATAACAGGCCGTGGAGCGTGCTAGGAGAGGGATTTGAGGTCCACTCACGACGACGAGGCTTAATCTTCTGATTCAGCCCTCCTCCAATTCCTCTGGCCGCCAAACTACAGTTCCAGTCGCCAAACCAGCCGCCGTTGTCTTCATCCCTCATTTCCCCCTCGATGGCTCTACCGCAGTCCCCTACCCCTTAGGTTGGGTCTGCTGCCGTTGAGTAGACTTTTGCTTCGCATGCTTGCATGAACGCGGCGAACGAGTGCCTTCACTCCGTACCCACGACTCAGACTTGGCTGTTAAGCCATGAAGGGCCAAAAGTGAAAGAGCGACGGATTTTAATCCGTAGGCGCTTTGGGGTCTCCTTAGAAGCCTCACGGTAACTTGAACATGCGACCTCCCGCGGTGGCCCTTCAGGCTGGAGTCGTATCGTAAGACCATTTTGCGATCTCCGTCTTTAAAAAAAAATGCTAGGATAAGTTGTCGAATCAAAAAATAGAAGTTGTCCTACAGTCGTCATAGAAGACGCTAAAGAAATCGCCGCGATTATTGTAATCATCCACATTCGCATAACCCAGTGAGAAATACACTTTTCTTAAGTACATTTTTTAATGATTTACAACAACTTCGTTCCAGTGTCTCGGAGAGCACGTTAAACCGTGGTGTCGCTCCCGGTTCCACTAATACCAACTAGTGGAATCGTTTATAAATTATCAATAGAAATTAGAGATTTCCCATCAGATAGATATACCTACCCGTAGGAATAACTAATTATATTTCAAGGATCAAAATGGTTTCGCAACATTGCACATTTACCTGAAATATTTTACAACAATAATTACGTAACATTTCATAATAATATGCAATGCAGAAACTCCTATATAATCTAACGCTTGTCCAAAGCTGTTATCAGTTACTTCGCAACTTTGTATGGCATAGCTTTGCTTAGTGTTCACAGATAAGCTGGTATCCTGAGTGCCACATTTACTGCCGGACCATGGAGAATCAAGAATCGAACAAAACGCCTGAAGTAATCACGAACGTTGACGAACATCAAGAATATCCAAAAGCGGTAAATTCTAGAAGTAATTCCCACCAAAGATCACGCTCTTCCAATAACGTATTTCATTCCATTCAAACAGAAAATGGAACGCAAAATGTGACTGAATGTTACCCTAATCCTAAAATATCTATTTTACTTCTACGTAAAATAAGTCACTCTAAGAAAGGCGATAAATTTTGTTCTAGTAGACGTGAACTTTTCCGCTCGAGAGGTATAAAAAGACGTTCTCGCTTAAGAAGTAAAAGCCAGCGTTCTCGCTCGAGGAGTAAAAGAGATCGTTCCCATTCGAGGGGTATAAGAGATCGTTACCATTCGAGGGGTAAAAGAGATCGTTCCCATTCGAGGGGTAAAAGAGATCGTTCCCATTCGAGGGGTAAAAGAGATCGTTCCCATTCGAGGGGTAAAAGAGATCGATGCCATTCAAGGGGTAAAAGAGATCGTTCCCATTCGAGGGGTAAAAGAAATCGATCACATTCAAGGGGTAAAACTGACCGTTCCCGCTCGAGAAGCAAAAGTTACCGTTCACATTCTAGAAGTAAAGTTTTCAATTCTATACAAAACTTACACCGCACTTTACAAAATTCTACAAAACAGGACCATTGCTCTCATCAAAGGCAAGAACGTTCCCATCCAAGAAAAACATGTCAACAATTTACTATGCTGGAAAATACATCTCAAAATTTGAACTCTGACGACCAAGACGTGATTTTTGTAACAGAAGATATGTTAAGAAATGAAAGATGTAGATGCTACATTAGAAAATATGACCATAACCGCTTAAGAGGTGAAAATTCCCGCTCAAGGAGTGAAGGTTTTTGCCCAACACACGAAGAGCAAGATGTGATATTTATAAAAGAAATCAGACCTTCCAGCACTAAAAAGCGGAACCGCTACCGCTTAAAAGGAAGGCATTTAAAACCGTTAAAACACCATTTAAGGGGGCGGAAGCACAAATGGTTTAGAAGGTCTACATCTACCAGTGAGAGCTCTTCTTCTGATAGTTCTGACAGCAGTAGTTTTAGCAGCTTTTCTTCTTTCAATTCAAGTTAAATCATTTAAAAAACACAATCTGGCATTAAACTCGCCTATGTACACTAATTCCAAGTTTTTGAGTAATAAAGTATTTAAATAAATAATCTTTAAATGATTATCCGAAGTGTTATTGTCACTGCTGGAGTACCCGCGACCTTAGAAACCTCTGGGATTGCGCGGAGCGATGGCATGACCGTTGCGGTTCTACGCGGCGAACGAGTGCCTTCACTCCATAGCCACGACTCAGACTTATTATAGCTGTTAAGGCACGCAGGGCTAACAGTGAGAGAAACGGTCGGGCATGCGACCCCCACCCGCGTTGGCCCTTCAGGCAGGGGCGTATCATTGATGATTTATCGATTCACCGTCTTTAAAAAAAATGACCGTTGCGGTTTGGAAATTTGGCAGGTCTCTGGTGTGGGATGCGACATATGTACACACATTAGCCCCATCCCATGATGACGACCTCGTCCAGCGTGTGGAGTGCGACTGTTTCTGCTGAGAACCTTAAGCTGCGCAAATATGCCATCTCGGTGCAAGTTACGAGTTTACGACGGTTGGGGTCAAGACGATGTGAACCCTCAGGCTGACCAAAGGCTGACGGAGAAATCTGGAGACAGTAAGGCTAGAAATTATTTCTGCCAACTAGCCTTGCTGTAATAGAATAAGCATCTATACAGAAGGGAAATGTTGCCAGCGTCTTTAGGACTATTTCTGATGGAACGTCTCTAGAGGACCATTTTTGTTTATTATTTTATTTTAATCAGCTAGTTTATAATTATTTAAAATATGTAGGTACTATAATTTTGTCTTTTTATTAATGAGTGTTATAAAACTATGTAAAGATTTAAAACAAAAGATATTTATTGTAAAGATCGCAGAGAAAGGATTGAGATTGAGAGGCAAAATCTGCAAAGCATACGCTTTTCAAGGTGTTGCACAGACGAATTTGGGCAAGAAACCAAACGGTATAAGAAACAAAGCTAGCTTATCTAGCTAAGCTAGTTAGTCAGCAATCGGTACAGAATTAATTAGTATACATATTTATTTAAAAACTTCATTGCACTATTGCTGTGTTCAACTTGAAAGCAAAGCTTGCTTTTTTTTTTTACCGAATTTTGTATGAAAACCATAGACAAACGCCAAGTCGAACTACTTTTAAAGCGAAATACAGCGCGATCTTAATGCTAGGCAATCTCAAACCTTTTCAATTTTAGACAGTATAGATCTAGGACGGTCCTAGGTATAGATATTAGGTCATTAATTAGGTTTCTTCTATTAGTATTAATAAATATAAATAAAATATAACAACTTATATGATAAGGAAAGCTAAATGGGATGTTGCTGCAAATAAGTTTGTCATTGCCGGTTATTGTCGTGTTCGTGAAACAAAATAATCAATTTGAAAGTAAACGTCGAACATGACCATAACCGACAATGCACTGTCATAGACTTACTAATTTTGTATTGGCCTAGTGAACGGGAAACGACTAGGCGCTGGTGAAAATACTCCGAAATTGAGCGAAAGAAATGAAATCAGCAGCAACTAACCTTTATTCCGGGTCTCGAACTGGTGACCGAATTCATTTTACGTCATCGACGCAAAGTGCGCCGGCGCACAAAGGCGTTACCGCGAATATTCAAATCAAACGACTCAATTAACGAAATATCGAACACCTAGCCTTGATTCTCTCACCATTTGGTTTCTTATCCCATCTTGTTATATATTTACAGCCAGTTGCAGAAAGCATGATTAAAATAATCTCTGATCAATTTTTAGATATGCGCCACGTGATTAGTAGTTAGCTTGTGACTTTGGTAATTTAAGTCAATGACGTACCTCATAAGCATAAGTTTAAGCCTTATGTTTGACTTGTCGCTTTAAGTGTTTTTTTTTACTTTATATCACTTTGACAGTCGTCCGGCGTTTGTCTATGGTCTTCATACAAAATTCGGTAAAAAAGGAATCTGCTTTAGTTGCTTTCAAGTCGAACTTAGCAAATATGTCAAAATATAATCAGCCTTTCTGAAACTGACCGTTGATATTTTCCATTTACACACTGTTTTTACTCAATAATAATTTTTAGCAAGCAAATTTTTACATTAACATTATATTCCAATAAATTGACAAGAACAATATTAAATATAAAGTATATACAAATAAATATTGTAAATAAATATCTATTGACATAAGCATATTGTATGCCCATATAAGGGCAGATTGCATCATCATGACATGTACATACAACTGTAATTAGAATAAGCAATCTATACAATAAAGAATTTTGTATTTTTTAAGTTGGAATTTTTGTCAAAAATTTGGTTAAGGAGTTAAACTTTTTAAACTTTCGCGCATATTCATAATAGTTTTTTTAAATAATTTTAACGGGAGAAATATGTCTCTAAGGTAAATCGCGTAAAGACCCGTTAAAATTATTAAAAAAAACTATTGGTTAAGGAGTTTAAAAAAGGTTGAAATAAAAGGCATTTGCAGGGTTAATATTGTTTTATTTTATAATGATTATAGTTTTTCTATTAAATTACAATCTAAGAAACCTACATTTTATAAGATAATTAAGACTAAGACATAATTGAATCATGACATGCAAAAAGGGTCCATAACCATTATTAACAATTATCTGGACTTTACAGGAGAATATTGATTGTATTACAAAAGTATAAATTATTAATAATTCTTAACCATTTTATAATCGAATTATAAATAGTTATATTACATGTTATGAGACTGACAAGGCCCTTTTACAGCCGCAACAATTTGACATTATCTCTATAATAATAAAATAATTTAATTTTAAGTTTGACATTTTATTTAAACTAATTTTATATACGTAGACAATCTAGTTTATAGTATATAAACTTATTAAAAAAAAATACAGGTGTCAAAACATATGTATACAAGGGTCGTTCGCGCCATTTTGCGCGGACATGTCAAGCGCAAGTTTTTGTTTTGTAAATGAATTTACTGTGAATATTGTTGGTCAAAAGTGGTGTTGTTTTGTTAAATAATGTGTTGCAATGTGAATAATTATGGAAAACAATAAATTGGACTTTAAATATGGGGCACAAGTTGCAGTTTATTTTTTGCGGTTTTCCCGCGCTGTCAACTCCCATATTTTACCCGACGTGTTTGAGCTATGGTGCCGCGAGTCACTCCAATAAAAGCATTAAATTCTGCAGCATCTGGAATTTGATGATGACCTCATTAACTCATAGAAAATAAATATGTATTACGTCAGACTTGGCTGTATGGGCTAGACCCTTTGCCTTCCCTATCACCTCATTCATCATTCATCGGGAGAAAACTAAAAAAAAAAACAAAGGTGGCAAAACATATGTATGCAACATATCATTAAATTACGATAATCCATATTGACCATTATAAGAAAAGAGTTTGAATTCGTTTGTGATGCTTGTTGTCTTCAAAAGGTACTGCCAGTTCTGTTCTTCGCTTCTAACATAAAACTCTCCAGACACGATATAGTTAGGTAATTAAATTTTAATATGTAATGTAGAAATTGATGTAATCATGGACTAACCAAATTGCGGTGACAAATAAAGAATATATTATGTTTGCGCCGATCGCCAATAATTAAAAGTAATTCGACCAATTTTGGATGGTTAGGCGTTATTGTGATTCATCGGTGCATAAACAGACGTCCTAATTTGTTACCCCTATACCTTTGTCCTGTCTCTTTCTTTCCGCTTCCTTTTTACATTACCCATCCCTCTCACGCTGCGCTTGCGCACCTAATAAGAAGAAATATATGACTGACCGCGGTGTGTGCCACGGGAGTCGTTGTCGCGCAGTCGTTGCTATTATACTCGCAGTCGAAAAACCCCGCAAAATTAGTGATATTTTCAAGTGCTGGTGCCGAGGAGATCAGGTGAGTTCCTTTACCAGTTTCCTCTCTTGTTTGTTTATGAATTGTCACAGTACCGTCTGTGAATTCTAAGTTGGCGATTACCGCAACCCCGCTTTTTTATACAGTCCGCTAAACCCGCGCCATCATATTACATTTTATAGACCAAAACAACTGGATCGCAGAATGAGGGGAGATATAATTGAGACATTTAAAATTCTAACAGGAAGGTATAACTGCCCCCACCTAGCCAAAATGTTTAGGTTTAACACAATGATATTTCCCCGTCGTGACCACGGAATGAAGCTAATGAGAAAATCCAGCAATACAAATATAGGATATCACTTCATGAATACCAGAGTTGTAAATATGTGGAACAAAATACCAGAAGACATATTGAAGTCCTTAACTGTAAACACTTTTAAAAACAAACTGGACAAGTGGCTAGTGACAATCGAAATAGACTATGGTGATAACTGATAATTTAATAAACTTTACACCAGTGCTTGATATAGGCATATCAGCAATGCGCTGGGAGCCTATTAATCAATAATAATAATATTTTGTGTATATGTACACAAAAAAAAAAGTAAAATCCTATATGCTGTTGCAGTATTAAGGACATCAACGAAATAATAGCACTTGTGCCCTTTTTGCAAGTCATGATTAAATTGAAGATAAATATAAATTTTTGGGTAATATTTTCATGCAATATATGTAGTATAAAATATTACCCAAATATGCTTGTACATCATAATATAATAATTATTATTTATTTTAAGCAACTACGAAGGTCATAGATAAATAGCATAAACTAAATCCTACAAAGGTCGGTTCTAACCCACCCGGCATGTACCAATGAGAAATACACTTAAGAACGTACTGCAGTCATAGATTTACAGGCCTCCTTTTCTTAAACCAGCCTATTGTCGGTCGCAAGCCCGAGACACCATTCTTCTCATCTCCTACCCACACACGATGGACCCGGCACCCGCACGGTGAATCCATGGAATGCTTAGAATTTTTTCTCCTCTCTTCACCACCGTTCCCGTGTGAGGAGAGCACGTTAAGTCGTCGGTGCCGGTTCCACTAATACCAACTTGTGGAATTAGTAATAAGGTGTCATTAAAAATTGACATCATATCCTCGCCAAGCCGTCTGGCCAGCGTGGCGAGTGTAGGCCAAATTCTCCAGATATATGTTCTGGAAGGCCCATCTCCAGCAGTGGAGGTCTAGGACACTGTGCTTTAGGGGCTGTAATGATGATAATGATAAAGTAAATCTGTGGACAATATATGTATAGTGTTGTGTGGGTAATGTATACATGTTGTATATGTGTGTACAATTTATGTATACATGCTGCATATGCCTGGGCTACTCATTACATATTATATTTGTGTGGAAATTTATTATTCAACTTTTAATTGCGAAGGCATTATATCCAACATAGCATATTTCCAGGTCCATTTCCTTGCGAGCGACTCGAATCGGGGTCGATCTTGCACGTACATCTCGCCCACTTCCGGTTCCATGCAAATCTATAGGGAAGAATAAATATATTATATATAATTTCATTAGGCAACCCATAACTATTACTATTGTTGACATATATATTTTTTTATAAAAAATTTTTTTTTGAAGATAGAAAAAAGATTGATAGTAGAGTATAGTGTATTGTTTACATTGCATTATGTTTCTTAAATAATTTTAAAAACAAGATAGTTTAGTATATTGCTTAGGACTTATGTATTCTGTACCATGTCTTTAATAAATTAAAAAAAAAAACAAAGGAATTCTTCGCGCCATTTTGCGCGGACATGTCAAGTGCAAGTTTTTGTTTTGTAAATTAATTTACTGTGGATATTGTTAGTCAAAAGTGGTGTTGTTTTGTTTAATAATGTGTTACAATGTATGATAATTATGGAAAACGATTAATTGGGCTTTAAATATGGGGCTCAAGTTTCAGTTTATTTAATGCGGTTTGCCCGCGCTGTGAACTCCCAATATTATTCCCTTCCCTTCGTGTTTGGGTTACAATGCCGCAATCCCTTGCGGATCGAACCAAGAAAAGCATCAAATTCTGCAACATTTCATAATATATATTTTTATATAATATAACCTCATTAACTCATAAAAAAGAAAGATATGTTACGTCAGACTTGGCTGTATGGGCTAGACCCTTTGCCTTCCCTATCACCCTATTCATCATCCATCGGGAGAAGAGAACACAAACAAAAAGATTGATTAAGGGCGGGTCAAACCAGATGCGTGTGCATCACAACATAGCACGCGTTGCGTACAGCTTTTGACTAACAATATCCACAGAATTTTTTTTTACAAAATAAAAACTTGCACTTGACATATCCGTAAAATAGCGCGAAGTTTTTTTTTTATTTATTAAAGACACGGTACAGAATACATAAGTCCTAAGTCCCATTAAACTAATTTAAGAAATTTGTTGCATTTCACAATAGCTTGTGATTTAAGATGGGTTTTATTTATAATTTAATTTTGACTTACCGCAGTATAAGGATCGGTTAGCAGACTCTGTATAGAAATGAGCACCTTGCTGATAGTAAGTGCCAGCGACCAGTTGTGATGAACAGAATCTATTCCAACATCTCCGTGACGGGACACATTTGGATGTAAGATTCGAGTCAAAAACCGAACCACAGGAGGTGTCATCGGATACCTAAAATCACAGCTCGCTTTAACACCTCTTAACTCTGCCCTGATTTTGATCGAAGGTAGCAGATATTGTCGATTAGCAAACAATACCGCTACAGTCGAAAATTGGCGGTTTTTACTTGTAAATGTTAAATCCTTGTCAAAATAGTCTAGGGCCGCGTTCGTTTTAAGAATTGTTAGCATGAAAATACCACTTTTTTTAGCACAAGTCGTTTAATGAAAATTCTAACATTTGATGCTAATTTCGTATGTCAGTACCGTGTTGAAAGGATATTGATGTTACTTTTTGACAGATGTCATTATCATATAAAAAGGTTTGTTTACCATTTTTATATACTTTATAGTTTTCTATTATATTTGTTAAAAAGGTATTTTAAACGATTTTATGTAATAAATTCAAAGACCATAATAATATCATGTGTGTTGGATGCCATGGTATGATAAAACATGAACGAAAAGACTTGTCAAAAAGTAGCCTCACAACTCGTTTTATTTAAGAAATGTTAGCATTTATATTGGCAAAATTGTTTTGCCTTTCGATAGGACGTTGTTAAATTAATGAGCAATAGCGCGATGTTAAGTTGTTGTCGGTGAATAAAATCCCCGATTTGTTGAGGGAATTGTTATTTTTTTTTAAAACAAATCAAATCAATATTAATAGGTAAACTATATTATACTATAAATGAAGCACTGAACGATGATAATATATTCGATATATGAGAATACATATGTTTATTTTAATTATTAACTAAATTATTATTACATATTATTATTATTAGTTTTTAATATGACAATCTTATTATTATTATTTTTTTCTTATTAGTTTTAATGAAGATGCCCTTGTGGCACATTTCTATGTTTAATAATATTAGTTATTTGACATATTTTAGTATTGTAAACAATATACATATATATATTAGGCGAGCAACTAATCTTCCACACTGCTTGAGGAAGAAGTCCTATGACCAGAGACTTAGATTTCTAAAACTGACAAGTCTCAGAGATCGCAGAATGAGGGGAGATATAATTGAGACATTTAAAATTCTAACAGGAAGGTATAACTGCCCTCACCTAGCCAAAATGTTCAAGTTTAACACAATAATATTTCCCTGTCGTGATCACGGAATGAAATTGATGAGAAAATCCAGCAATACATGAAATATCACTTTATGAATAACATATTGAAGTCCCCAACTGTAAACACTTTTAAAAACAAACTGGACAAGTGGCTAGTGACAATTGACATAGACTATGGTGATAACTGACTATTTTATGAACTTTACACCAGTCCTTGATATAGGCATATCAGCAATGCGCTGCGAGCCTATTAATCAATAATAATAATAATAATAATTTATATTACATCATAGTAGTACTTGATATTTTTATTTTAACATTAGTAGTATTTAAATTTTATGTATTGTATTTTTTTATTTAGGTACATTCAATATGGCTGTTCCATAATTGTATTGATAGTTTGGGCTGTTTCTGGTTTTTGTCGTGCTGTTTCGTATTAGGCTGTCTGACCATGATTGTGTTATCTCGTTTACTGTAGGTAACTAATATTAAGAGTATCATATTGTAACATCTGAAATTGCAAATTTCGTGCATCGTGGTTTTGCCTTCGTGAACTACTCCTGACAAGGGGTTATTTCTGGCGGGCCCTAAACATGAGGGATTCTTGTGCCTCCACGTTGGTTGCGGGTGTGGCTGGAGACCGGTTCGAGTGAGTTGGGCGATCCTGAGGACGCGTGTGTCTACCCGACCGGACCAGATCACTCCCACTCAAGTGTCGTTGGGAAATTCCCTCGGCGATCAATATCGCTAGGACCCTCAGGTGGAATCTTTTATTTTATTTAACCCGGGCGATGAAGGAGAAAGTTGTGTCACTTATTTTTACTTATACACTTATTAATGTAAAATATTTTAGGATGTGCTGTGAATTGACATACCGCACATTGTTAGGATCCAAGTAGATTTAAGGTTGGTGACCCAAACGCCCCCAAATGTGCAACCCTTCTATATATATATATATTTAAATTTCATTATTTAAATGTTGGCAATAAAAGTATACCAAATAAAATAATGGTTTCATTTTTACTCCCACCCGAAATGGAAAAAACTGTTACAATATGTATAATTGACTTAACCAAGTGTTCCAGACAGTCCCTACTGTGATAATTAAATGAAATAAAAAAAAAAGTTACTGGCTTATGGCTTGACGAGTTAGGCGAGAGTAAAATTAATAATTGTATCCATTGTTTATGCAATTTGCATTGTATATATCTATAGGAGGATTGTTAAGCTTTGCATCCCTCTCGCTCGCACACACGATATAGAGGTAGATCACTCTGAGCGCTGTCAGTTGTTTGTCATTATGTCGCGCGCCATTTTCCAGTGGGAAGTAAATAAAAAAGACCAAAATAAATCAATAATACTAAACGTTACACATATAAAGCTGAAAAGAGGTGTGTTTGTTAGTATTCATAAACATAAAAAAAACTATTATGGTAAGAATAAAAATATAAGTTAGACCGTTCCGAATTGATATCACGCTCTGAACATCCAAATCGTGATATTTGATTCGGAACGACTGTCACTACAAATAAAACTTTGACCACATTTATAAAGGAAGGGCAATGCACGAAAACTAAATGCAAGCCCACCTCGATCCTTGGCGCCGCATCACACTGGAAATTCTCATGAATACATTTGAACACCATTATAGGATCCCAGATGAACTAGCTGTATCAGCCTATAGGCCAGACATCTTAGTGTTTTCTCGGAACTTGAAAAAAGTTATCCTTATTGAACTTACCGTTCCGTGGGAATCAAATATTCCAAAAGACCACAACATGAAGTCGAATAAATATTATGATCTCACAGAAGAAATGATCAGGAACGGGTTCAAGACTCAGCTTTACGCAGTGGAAGTTGGTGCAAGAGGAGTTCCAGCAAAATCTTTGCATCACTTACCGAAAGAATTGGGCCTAAGCAGGTCTGCCGTCAATACATTTATGGAACGAGATTCCAAGACGGCATTAACGGAATCATACAGTATTTGGTTGGGTAGGGAGAGAAGTAGAATGATGGATGGTGAGCGTATTATTGCGCAATAAAATAAATAAAGAGAGGCCTCCTTAAACCAGCCTATTGTCGGTCGCAAGCCCGAGACACCATTCTTCTCATCTCTTACCCACACACGATGGACCCGACACCCGCACGGTGAATCCATGAAATGCTTAGAAATTTGTCTTCTACAAGGTCTGATCAAATTTGACCCGGACTGGTATATATAAACTTGACAACGTAGCTAAGGACCCGACACCCGCACGGTGAATCCATGTAGGAACAGGGGGTTTGTGTATAACTTACGTGAATGGCACTTGAATGTAGAGATAAAACTTGCCCCCTTCGTATGGCGAGCCAACTGGACCTGTCACACTGGCCTGCCAGTGACAACTCTTAGCATCCAAGGGAACGGCAGAAATGCCTTCAGGAGGATCACTGCGTAACATCTGGAGAATGTTAAATCTTAATCAGATTACTATCATCATCATTACAGCCCCTAGAACACAGCGTCCTAGACCTCCACTGCTGGAACTTTACATTAATAAATGTAAAGCTGTGTGGTCAGTTATTAAGAGATGCACAAATGAGACTATGAACAGGCATACAATATCTAACATCAACGTTTCTGATACCAGTATAAATCAACCGGATAAGATAGCCGAGACATTTAATGATTTTTTTATAAATGTTATTAGTGAAAATTGTACACAAAACGCGACTATTACTAATGTTACTAAACATGTGTCTCCAGTAACACCAACTATATTCTTAAGACCATTTGATATAACTGAACTTGTTAAAATAATCAAGTCGTTGAATAATTCTAAATCAGTGGGTTATGACAGTATTTGCACTAAAATAATAAAAACTAGTGTTAATGTAATCGCTTGCCCATTATTACATGTTATAAATTTATCTCTTAGCCAAGGTATTTTTCCTGAAGTTTTAAAAAAAACTATTCTGAAACCATTATATAAAAAAGGAGACAAATGTTTAATGAATAATTACAGACCAGTGGCACTAATACCGATTTTTTCTAAAATTTTTGAGAAATGTATGTACAGTAGAATATTCAATTTTATAGTTTGTAATAGAATTATAAAAGATGAGCAAAATGGATTTCGAAAGGGAAGAAGCACTACTCTAGCAGCTTACCAATTAATTAAAAATGTTACAGATTGTCTTAACCGTAAAATACCTATAACCTTATTATTTATGGATATGAGCAAGGCGTTTGATTTTGTTTGTCATAAGATCCTTATCAGAAAATTGAACGCTTACGGTATACGTGGGGTGGCATCAGACTGGGTAACATCTTACTTAAGTGATCGATTACAATGTGTTGAAATCTGTGCTTATAGTTCTGAAAGTCAAAGTATACAGAGCTACAGATCTGATTATAACTATAACAGATATGGTGTACCACAGGGTAGTGTAATGGGCCCACTGTTATTTCTCCTCTATATAAATGATTTACCCGATTCACTGAAGCATAAATGCGTGCTTTTTGCTGATGACACCACAGTTTTAATTAGAAATGATAATAAAGATAATATTGCGTATGAAAATGAAATCAATATAACATTAGCAGCTGTGATTACATGGATGCGTAATAATAATTTAATGGTTAACCCCAGTAAGACAAAATACATCCAATGCCACACATATAAAACCAAACCTAGGGTGCTTAACATCAAATCTGAAGGACAAAGTATTAAAGAGGTATCTGGTCATAAATTCCTCGGCATTACCCTTGATAAGTTTTGCAATTGGAAGGACCACGTGCAAGATGTTTCCAATAGACTTAATAGATTTGTTTACGCTTTAAAAAAAGTTAGACAGTTCGTCAATAAATCAGCAGCTATTACTTCATACTATGGATATGTAAACTCTGTGCTGAGATATGGCATTGTAATTTGGGGGAACTCTGTAGATATAGATACGCTGTTTATAATCCAAAAAAAATGCATCCGTGCAATTTTTAATCTCGGACAGCGCGACTCCTGTAGACCATACTTTCGTGACTATAATATTCTAACATTGCCGTGTCTGTATATTTTAGACGCATGTATGTTTATTAAAAACTACCCGAGTCTTTTTCGGTCTGTTAACGAGGACGGGCGAACAAATGTTCGGACTCAATATAGATACAATTTATGGAAACCTGCTACAAAACTTACCATTGTTTCTAAAAATAGTCACCAAATGTGTATCAAAATATTTAACGGTTTGCCTATAGAATTAAAACAATTGACATCAATAATTAAATTTAAGAAACTGTTAAATAAATGGTTAAAAGGTCAATGTTTTTATAGTATCCAAGAATTTTTACATTATAAGTGTTGACAAATATAATTTTAGTTGTAATTGACATGTACTATTATTTGCATACCATTATGGTAGGATACAGCTGAACTGTAAAATTGTATTATCCTATATCTACCTGTATTCTGTGCAATAAACGATTTTGAATTTGAATTTGAATTTTTGAATTTGGAGATGGGCCTTCTAGAACATATATCTGGAGAATTTGGCCTACACTCGTCACGCTGGTCATGTTTTGATGACAATTTATTAACGTTAAAGTTAAATTGTTGTTATTTCTTCTTGTTAAAATTATTGTTTCTTGTGTTAAGTTATTATTTTTGTTATCAATGTTATGTTTTTATATAAAAAAATATTGGTCCTGGACCAAGTAGTACCTTTTCTTGGTTTGTTAGAGTTTGAGAACCACTGGTTCCTTTGCTTACATTTTATGTCAGCGCACAATGAATGTTGTATACCATATTTTATATTAAGATATTTATTTGGCCTTATTACCTTAAGTTCAATGGCCAGTCTGTTTCGTCTCCAATGACTTTCTTCTCCTTGGTTGGGTTGTGCCTGCACACACATCTGTACCACACAGTTTCTGCAGAAGCACGACTGCACCAGACCCAAATAAGTCTAAAAAATAAAGTACTACATCTTAGTACAGTTTAACTGACAAATATACACCTCAGATGAACTATGACTTGCAAATATTTAATTTGGACATAGCAATTATTTTTTAGATTGTAAGCGGACACGCAATTTATTTGTCATAAATATTATACTTGATTAGTTGTAAGCTGGCACGGCTTTTACAGCCACGAATTTATATTTATGGACATAAATATCATTATTTTTAGATTGTAAGCTGACATGGCCATTTTACAGCCACGAACTTATATTTATGGACATAATAATAATTATTATTAGATTGTAAGCTGCACGGCCTTTTTACAGCCACGAATTTATATTTATGGACATAATAATAATTATTATTAGATTGTAAGCTGCACGGCCTTTTTACAGCCACGAATTTAATTTTATGGACATAATTATTATTATTAGATTGTAAGCTGACACGGCCTTTTTACAGCCACGAATTTAATATTAAGTACAAATTCCTCGTTTATGGGAACAATGTTTTAGTTATAATTATTGTATAGATTTTGGGTTCGGTCCAGCCAGGGTCAATGGTAGTATTTTTTATTTCTTTGCTTTTAAAACATGTATTGACAATATCCAAGTGTTACATACTAACCATACGAAAATAAATGATTTGATAATATATACACTGTACAAAAGGGCTTAAATCCAGTGGATAAATACGGAGATTTATTTTATTTATACCTATTGTCGGTCGCAAGCCCGAGTCACCATTCTTCTTATCTCTTACCCACACACGATGGACCCGGCACCCGCACGGTGAATCCATGGAATGCTTAGAAATTTGTCTTCTTCACTAATATTTATTATTAGGTCCTGTACAATTTACTTACACACTTTTTAAAATATTTTGAATACTGGAAAATAATGCTTACATTATCTATTAATAATCTTCTGGGGTGGGTCCACAGTGACCATTATTCTTTTGGAATGTAGCCACGCTATTTGGTCTATTTGAATACTCGTCAATTCACTGTTAAATGTCGAGACTGCTGCCCCAGGGCTCTATTTATCTATGGCAAATATGCCTTAGCAATTAAACATAATTTTGAAATCGATATAGATGAATTACCTTATGCCAGTCGACATTAGCGAGTGCCTTATAGAGCGGCCACCTCTTGATAGTGAACGCCCTCCAGCGATGAACAGTCACGTGCGCGCTCACCAGACGCTTCCATCGTATACAAACACAAGAACACGCGCTCAGTGATAAGTCGTCCAAATAGCCGAAGATGCTCAGCCATACTGAAAAAAATTTTAAATGTCCTTTAATTAAAAATCTTTAATCGCGCTCTGGTCGGGAGTGGGAGACAGCGATCGTGGTAGTCAGGGTGTGGGCATCTTACTATCTGGCCGCTTGGCCGACAGCATGTACGAGTACTGCCTGGAAAGCCCAAGAATTCTCTGGGTTCGTCTGAAGACTGGGCTTAAAAAGTTTTTTGTAGCCGTGGTCTACGCACCAGTGAGCTCAGCTCCACAACAGGAACTAGAGAATTTTTGGAACCAGGTCAGGACAGTTCTAGATTTGGCAGTTGGGAACGAACATATAATATTATGTGGCGATTTAAATGGATGGGTGGGGACACGTCGTACAGATTACGAAACGGTCCTAGGTGATTTTGGAGATAGGAGAGTTAATGATGCAGGTAAGCTTATACTTGACGTGTGCTTAGAAAAGAATCTCTTTGTGTCCAACACAATGTTTGCTCACAAAGACATTCACATGTACACAAGAACGATGAATAGTGAAAAGAGTATGATTGATTTAATAATAGTTGATGAAAGACTGCGAACACAGATTCTGGATACCAGGGCGTATCGTGGTCCAGAATTGGGAACAGACCACTACCTAGTAATTACTAGGATAAGTGGTCTGTTCACAAAATGGCGCCACCGGCAATCAGGTGGCCATCTGTCAGTAGTAGAGAGAATAAAGAGTGAAAAGTTACAAGATGATAGTGTGAAAAAAGAGTATATGAAACGCGTCAAAGATAAACTTATCAACTTGAAAGATGTGAGCAAAGATGTGGAAGAATGCTGGAAGTACCTAAAAAATGGTATGGTAGAATCGGCAAGTGAAGTATGTGGGGTAGCAAAAAAGCGAGCAACCAAAGGTGACGCGTGGTGGGATGACGAGGTTAAAGATTCGGTAGAAAGAAAGAAGAAAGCTTGGATAGATTACGTTGCTTCGCTTAATATAAATGAAAGTATGAAAAGAGAAAAAAAGGAGTTATACCATCGTTGCAAGAATGAGACTAAATCTTTGGTTAAGGAGAAGCGTGAAAGATGTAAGGAAATAGGTGAAAATAGGATGACGAGCAACTTTAAGGAGAACTCCAAACTTTTCTGGAGGGAAGTTAGGAAGGCCAAAGGTGGCTCGTCATCTTGTCGAATGAATAGAGTTAAATCAAAGAGCGGTAACATTCTTGCAAACACAAATGAGGTGTTGGAGCGATGGAGTGAATACTTTAGCGAGATGTATGCTAGTGGAACTCCTAACGACGTTACGACGGGTACATTACCCCCAGCGCTACCCACAACAACAACGTCCACATTGAAGGAGGAAATAAGTGTGCAAGAATTGCAATCGGCAATTAGAAGCCTGAAATGTGGCAAAGCAGCGGGAAAAGATCCGAGTGCTCGCTGAAATGATCAAATACGGAGGTATACCGGTCTGGAACGCTTTCCATCTGCTGTGCAACCTTTGCTGGCAGGAGGGAAGAGTACCGGAAGACTGGCAGCAGTCAGTAATCGTTCCTTTATACAAAGGCAAAGGATCTAGATTGGACTGTTCCAACTACCGAGCGATTAGTTTGATCAGTTTGGCGAGCAAGATGTATGGCAAGATTCTCACGAAACGACTGCAAGAGAAGACTGAAGATCTTTTATGGGAGGCACAAGGAGGCTTTAGACCTGGAAGAGGATGCATTGACCAAGTCTTCTCGCTCCGCAATATCACAGAGAAGTTTTTGGCCTTAAACCAGAAGGTTTTCTGTGCTTTTGTGGATTTGGAGAAGGCTTTTGATAGAGTTGTAAGAAAGAAGCTTTGGGACATATTGCCGGAGTATGGAGTGAATGACAAACTGCTACAGGCTATACAGTCCCTGTACAAGGGCTGTAAAGCTTGTGTGCGGGTGGAGGGAGGTATGTCGCCTTGCTTTGAATCCCAAATGGGTGTCAAACAGGGCTGTGTGCTTTCCGCCAGATTATTCACTCTATATCTCGACAAATGCCTAAAAAGTGTGAGAGAGAGTAACTGTGGGATAAAGATGAGTGATCTAGTGGTGAACTGCCTGCTTTATGCAGATGATGCTGTTCTTATGGCATCGTCCGAACAACAACTGCAATCACTAGTCACAAGAATGAAGGAGGGATGTGCAGAAAAAGGACTCCGTTTGAATGCGAGAAAAACCAAGGTACTAGTGTTTGAAAGAAGAAGGATGACAACCGTGACGATAAAGATGGATGATGAAACTCTAGAACAAGTAAATGAAATTATATATCTGGGCAGTGTTTTCACTGCGGATGGGAAGTACGATAGGGACGTTGAAAGAAGAGTGAACGCGGGAAATAGTGTTAACGGTGCCCTGGGGTCACTGATCGGCAGTCGAAATGTCAGTGACAAAGCTCGGCTCGCCATACACAATGCCATGTTGGTACCAACACTGATGTATGGAAGCGAAACGTGGATATGTCAGAATACGCATAAGAGTAGGGTTAATGCAGTAGAAATGCGGTCGTTGCGGCGGATATGTGGCGTCACTTTGGCGGACCGCATACGTAACGTCGAAATACGGAAAAGGGTTGGTATGAAGGAAAGCATAGGGACAAAAATAAGGAAAAGCATGCTACGATGGTTCGGGCATGTTGAAAGGATGAGCGAAGAAAGATTGACGAACCAGGTATATAATGCGAAAGTTGTGGGTAAAAGAGGCCCTGGCAGACCAAGACGCACGTATCACGATCAAATAAATAAAACACTAGCTGAAGGAGAATTAAAAAGCCTTCGTAACAAAAGGGCATGTATGAAGAGGTTGATGAATGTCGATGAAGCGAAAGAGGTATGTCGTGATCGTGTCAAGTGGCGCTCAATTGTCTCTGCCTACCCCGTAAGGGATCTGGCGTGAAGATATGTATGTATGTATGTAATTAAAAATAACTTGTTTTATTAGAAAAGCTTGAGTTGACAAATATTAGAAAACTAGACTATTCTAGGAAAACGGTGTATAGAATCACCGGCTGTGGAGCGAATCGTTGCCCGCCAAGATTCTGTCAGGGAAAACGAGGAATTATTCTCAATCCAGGCCCATATAATATCCCAAATATTGCTAGACAACAATTGTTTGTTTTATATTAGTTCTTAATGTCACTAATGTCATTGTCTGTAACTTTATTGTTGTGTTTACCTTTGTCACTGTCACTACCTTTGTCACTATCTCTACCTCTATGACGATCTTTATCACTATATATATCTTTGTCACTGCCCCAAGTGGTTATAAAGTACTAGCTACCCTTTGCACGGGTAGGACTAAAACATTTATATCAAACAATTGCTAAAATCTGTTGATCCGATTGCATAAAACTTCATAGCATTACCCGCCTGAAAATTTTAACAAAATTGGTTTAGGCCTTTCATCCATAGGGAACATACACACATCGATTTTTACATACATATATTGTGTGCATCATCAAAATATCAGACACCGTTTTACAAGTCTTTTAATAATTTTATGTTTCTTTAATATATAAAATAACTATTTATTAAACATTTATCCAATAAACTAATAATATTCAAGTGTTAGTTATAGTGTGAAGAGTTTAAAAGTAAGTGTTTTGTGTTATACTGACCTTCTGAAGGTAGTTTCTCCACTAATTCTGGTGGGAGATTATCTGGTGGTCGTGGGGTAGATAGGGCTTGTAGACTCAACGCTAGAGATGGTGTTGGTGGTGGAGGTACCGGTACCATTGCCACTTCTTCGGCATCGTCCTGATCTCCACCTCCGTCACTGTCCCCACCTCCACCGCCGCCACCTCCACCGCCGCCACCTCCACCTCCACCGCCGCCACCTCCACCGCCGCCACCTCCACCGTCGCCACCTCCACCACCACCGTCGCCACCTCCACCTCCACCTCCACCGCCCCCACTGCTACCACTAACGTTAGAACAAGTAGCTTTGCACGCGCTATCTTCTTCAGGGCTTGTCTCGTTATCTAGAGAATTCTGTAATCATTATTAGAAAATAATAGAAGATGGAAGAGATTTCAATAAGCTGACTTAAAACATTAACTATATGCACACTGTCAATGGTAATATATCTACTTTATACAACCTTAGGGAAAACAGAAGATAGAAGACTTTCTTAGAATTTCATTGATTCACAGTTCAGTTTTTATGAAGCCATATTTTTTTGTCATTTCCGATATGGAAAACTTGTTTGTAGAATAACATACATATTAGTCTAACGTAAGACCATACAAAGTCACCCCGTATATACAAGTATGTATGTATATTATATATATTGATGTTTAATATTCTCTGTTAGTTTTGATCGCACCTTAACTTGTCATTACTGCTTTAGTTGTCCTAAAGGATTGACCAGTATAGAATGTTTAGCAGTATAAGTTACCCTAATAAAATTAGGTCCGCCTATTGCTCTTTTGTGCAATAAAGTTTATAATCAAATAAATATAAATATATATGGCCGTAAGGTGACATGTTGTGATATTTGACCATGTTATATAGCAGGGGTGGCCGACTTGACTAGACCCAAGATCTGCTTTTTACTGACCAAACACTGTGCGATCTACCAATTACATACTTCTTGAAATCTCAAATGAAACAATGTAGTTCAGTGCACAAATTATAGTATTTTTTTATTTTATTAAGAGGGAAAACATAAATTTTAAAATAATTGTTAGTGTGAGCATTCTGAGCATCTTCCGCTAGATTAGCAAAATCAGGTTTGTAGTTTGAAAATGCCAACCTTAAAGAATACAATGTATGAGCGTCTGTTAAGCGAGAACAGTGTATATTTTTTGTTTGAAGGAAATGGTAAATCACATAAAATGTTGAACCAAAACACGAATGTTGTTCCAACACTATTTTTTAGTTTATTGATACAAGATGATGCATGCAGCAGTTGGTGATTATGTTGCGTAGATATTAATATTTTTTGCCTTGCAACAAACGACTGCACTAAAGTTGGCCACCCCTGTTATATAGCATATGTCCATCCCTGGGTTTCTCTGCCAAATTTTATTATTCATAGGCTCTGTAATATAAGAGAAGACGTTCATGCCTGTTTCACATGTCTCCCTTCACGAGACATACACAAATACATACATACAGAAGTTTCTTTCACATTTATAATATTAGTAATAATACTCACAGCTTGCCACCATGCTGGAGCTGCAAGTCTCGGAACCTTCAAGAAGAACAAATCTGAAGGCTCGTCGTTTCCAGAATCTCCATCATCTGTCTTCTCGAGATAATATGAATTCAGCAAGTGCGATGGAAAATCAGGAAAGAGGAATGCATGGCAGGTCACACACACTGGCTCGTCAAAGCACGGGCCGTAGTAGCCATTGCAAAGATGGCATTGTGCATTCTAAAATCAAAGTATTATAGGTAGTTATACAATGTGTGTAACATACATCAATTTTTTTTAATAGTGAAGGAAAACAAAAAAGTTGTCTTTTTTTTTTTAACAATAACATGTGATTTTAGGATTACTTTTTTTTTAAATTACCATTAACTTATAGTCAATATTAAAAATAAAATTATTGACTTTAATATTTAATTTTGAAGAATAATAAATAACACAATTAAAAAAATATATTTTAATAAACTGCTTCAAGATTATTATACATTTAAATGGCTTAATGTCATTGAGTGCATGTTATTATTCGTCATAATGGTCATACTATATAATCTGTGATTATGGTTCGGCAAGAGTATATCATGGAATGAAACTGATGAGAAAATCCAGAAATACTTTATGAATAACAGAGTTGTAATGTAATGTGGAGCAAAATACTAGAAGACATATTGAAGTTCTCAACTGTAAACACTTTTGAAAACAAACTGGATAAGTGGCTAGTGTGTACAATAGAAATTAAGACTATGGTGATAACTGACAATTTTATCAACTTTCCACCAGTCCTTGATATAGGCATACCAGCAATGTATATAATTACAAAATAAAATTTAATTCTCAACTCTTATAAGCTCTCAACCTTGTCAGCGTCCATGCAAATATCAACTTTAATAGCAAGATACATATATATATTTAACTGATTCCATTATATAAGGTTTGCGCTTATGTAACAGGATACGGCTGCAGCAATGTGCTGCTTGCCTATTAATCAATAGTAACAATAACTGACAATTTTATGAATTTTACACTAGTGCTTGATACAGGCAAAACAAATTGTTGTGTCCCGACCAGGAATCAAAACCTGTAACTTTGCATTTAAATCCACAGACTTAACCGCTAGAGTAGAGAGGCAGTTATTCAATAATAATATTAATAATAAATAAAAATAATATTAAATATTGCAGATTATAATGGCACATTTTAATATTATTGGAACTCCTAGAAAACAGAGTACCAGGCCCGCATTAATAAATCGATCTCATGATCAAACATTAACTCAAGTATGACTTGCCTCTTTCATTCGCTATAAGTTTAAAATTTGTTAAAATTCCTTTGTTCCTTGCCTCCGAGTGCTAGTTAAGCCGTCAGTCCCTGTTCCACTAATACCAACTCATGGAATGGGGTGTATCAGGCAAAGCTTTTTGTAGATGTCGCTAGCGGCAATGGTACCTTATTTTACAGCTATATCGCATCATTTTTTAAATGTTTTTGTAGTTTTAATTTTTATAACAGAACAATGTAATTTAAAATAACGTTACCTACCTTAAAAGACGAATTAAGAAAGCGCACACCGTCTTTAAAAAGAAAAAAGATTTTATTAATAGAACGGCAATTTTCAGATCACCATATCTTTGATTTTGCTTAGAAATCTCAATTTGTACACTTAATAGCTGCTCACTTCGGCATAATATCCAGAAAATAGTAAATTTCGTAAGAAAAATACAAGTTTTCTATGCAACTGACAGTTATATTAGGTACCATCTATCATGCGCCATCTATCGTGATTAAAAGTTAGTGATACACCCCATTGTTAATAAATAGTCATTAAAACTGACATTAGATCCTGGCCAACCCGTCTGGCCAGCGTAGGGAGTGTATGCCAAATTCTCCAGATATAATAAATAAGATCACCGTATGTTCTGGAAGGCCCATTTCCATCAGTGAAGGCCTAGGACGCTGTGTTCTAGGGGCTGTAGTGATAATTATGGTATCGAATTGAATACTGATTATACAGAAATATTTATGATAAAGCTTGACTTACGGTATACGAAAATTCTGTTGAAGGTTCAACGTCCCAGGCAGGAGTAACTTTGTCATCGTTACTTTTTAGAAATTCAATAAAGTTATAGTATTCTAGAGTAAATGTAGACATTTTATTTCATCTGGAGATGAATTTCAATGTATTATCCCGTATTACTCATTCGCGTGAGCACAAACCATGCCAAAAAGAATCATTGAACGAAAGAAAATCACAATTTATTTTTAAGAAGAGAAAATCGATACCACAGACAGACAGACCAATAGTTAATAGATAAGATACCTATTCACGACCGTAGCGCCAACTACGTTACCTAGTTGTGTAGATAACATATAGATGGCGCTACACAATATATATTTTTATATATTGAGAAGCGTATGTTCGAATGAATACTAACAAACATACATCTCTCGATTTATTCATCTTTATATGTGTAAAGTTTAATATAATTAACTTATTTTGGTCTTATAAAATAACTTACCGTGTTACAGACATTTTTTTTTACTTCCTACCTAAATATTAATTATATATTTGTTTAAGAAGTAATATAGAAACAGTATAAACAAATTACAATATTAAATAATTTAAAAGAAAACCTTATATTAAATTAACTTGAAAATGGCGCGGGACATTATGATAAACAACTGACAGCGCTAAGAGCGATCTACCTCGATATCGTGAGCAGTCTAGGCGCGAGAAATGATGTCATTTGTGACGTCACATAGCTTTGGCAAAACAGTTTAAGCACGTCTGGAACACCTTTAAGCGTGCTTAGGTTACTATTATCGTGTCTCGGAACGACGACGGGTTCGACATGCATACCCGCTCGATTTGCTCGAATGAAACTGTCAGTTTTTTATAGAGGACTGTCGCTTTCCATTAGAATTTTTCGATCCGACACACAAGTCGAAAGCGCCAGAATTAGGCCCCTGATCGATACCATCCCTGTGTTTGACTTGTCGCTTTAAGCGCTTATTTCACTTTTTTTCGCTTTGAAAGTAGTTCGTCTTGGCGTTTGTCTATGGTTCTCATACATATGCTATGTTCGACTTGAAAGCATATAATGCAAAGCTATTTTGTTTGAAAACCATACACAAGCACCGAATCGAACGACTTTCAAAGCAAAAAAAGGTGAATATAGGAAAAATTCGGTAATAAAAGCAAGCTTTGTTTTATTTGCTGTCAAGTCGAATATAGTAAAAATAAACAATGGAAGGCAAAGGAAATATGCCATACCGCCTATATATTATAAGTTCTTGTATTGTTTTATTTAAAAACTGACACATTTCAATTATAGCTATATAAGTAATTATTAGGCCTCTTACTTTGTAAAACGACAGTATATTCATGCATTTCTTAATCATTTGTCGTAACTTATATCGATCGGCTGATGGACTAGTTATCGATGCATGGTTTTATTTCTTTTAAAAACGAAAGTGTCAAATTGCTGTCAAGTGTCAATTTATCTGCCAAATTGTTTGGCGTTATTCTTTCGTTTCTGTTTTTATTTTCTGATTTTCTGTATGCTAATCTCTAATCCGGCTATATCACGTAAATATTACGTTATACTGAAGTATAATTGCAATTTACAAACTTGGAAATAAATGAAGGAGTTATTGTGATAAATATTTTTTACATTGGCGTCAGAGTTTAATGAGATTTGGTTACCGGCGCAAAAGTTAACTTTCTCCTCTGTTTGTATAATTGCCAACAGTGATAAGAGATTTACTTGCAAGTATTAAACATCTTCCAAGTATTGTGTGATTTAAACTGGGACGTTTATCCTAATAATTGTGAATATTGTGAGAATATGCATCGTACAAGATCCCAAATATCTGGATCGGAAGAATGTTTGGATCCAATGGATAACAATCTGTCGGAATCTAATGGGTCATTAAATGCCGCCGACAACAGTATTGCTGTAAGTACTTTAAATTGATGTATTGAAAGTTATTAATAACACTAACAATAATTGTTGTTTACTTTGCCCTTTGTTGGGAAAATAGGTTTCCTTTGGAGCAAATTGCATATTATAATTATTGCATTTCAATGCCGTGCCTATTTCCATCTATCATAGTATTTAGCTACTTATTTACGTCCATATTCTAAGACATTTCCTGGAGTGAGTATTGGAAGTCATATCCAATACTGCTAGGTTAGGTTAGACTGCTCCTTAGCTGTACACAGACTGTTACAGCATGCTCAGAATACGTTTAAGCTTTAAAGACAAATGAGAATGATTTCTTTTTCATTTGATATATTGTGTTTTTATAATCTGTAAATATTTTTTTTTTATTTTACCCTAGCATACTATATTTGAGAAAAACTTTTTTTTACGTTAATAATTACATAGTTTTGATCCCACTGATTTGAAATTCAGTGTTTTATCTATAATAAAGAATCTAATCGTATTAGTATCATAGTACTTTTTAACTATTTCATACATAAATTTTAACCAATTGACAATTTAATTAAATTATATTTTAAGGCTGTTGTAATTAAATTTAAAAAAAAAGAATTAATTGTTATGATTATTGAACTAAGCATTACATGGATTTACCATATAAGTGCCGAGTGCTTTGTGTGTGGGAAAGGGAGATGAGCAAGAGTGGTGACTCAGGCTTGCAACCACCACAAAAGGGTTTTTGACCACCCCAAAAGGTGTGGATACTTTTTTTTGTACCGAATCAAGTCTAACCTAACAGACACAATTAAGTCATATCCCGAAATCAAGTCGTACCCGATACTGCTAGGTTTAGGTTATACATAATTGAGTCATGTCCAAATTGTTGTTTTTTAAAAACTTAATACCCATATTATGAAAGGTTATTGCTACTAACGGAAAACTTAAGTAAAACATCACCATCTTTTACAAGGTGCTTTAAATTTAGGGTTGTGCACAAATGCACTTGAAATGTCATTAGAGCCACCGGCACCCAACCAGCACTGCCTCGCCTTGTGGCTAGTTTCCTTTATATAGTATTGGTATTGGTTCATGATAATCTATATAGATACGGATTTGTCTCAACTGCGCCACCAAATTAAACCAGCTTGTAATTGGCGAACTGGCTTCCCTTGAGGCCCACGGACCCCAATGGACTTTCTGAAATGTTGATAATTGTCAGAGAACCAAAGTAACTGACATAGCTTTCAAAATTAGCAGAACCTGTTTGTCACCATCGCTTGTCGCAGAGCCGACAACTGATGGGGCAAACAGGTTCTAGAGTGGAGATCACATATGGGATGACATAGAGCGGGACGATATCCCGCCTTGGTTCCCCAAGGCAGCGGTTGTCAGCTTACAATAAGCAAACAGGTTCTGTTAATTTTGAAAGCTATATCATTTACTTTGGTTCTCTGACAAATATCAACATTTCAGATTCTATCCTATACAGCAGAGGAGAGACACAGGCTGATAATGATAATGACTAACCATAGGTAGTATTAATTAAATTTATTTATAAAAAAATCTGTGAAATTGAAAACGAACATGAACATGTGAGTTGTCAGTTTTTAAAGGTCACGCTGGCTGTTAATATAGCTATTTTATGCTTAGAACATTTTAAGCCAAATGCTACATTAACAGACACACAGTGTTGGGAATTCAAGCACTTGCAGTTCCTACATTAATATATACTCATAGGCTGAGGTGTATCAAAACAAAGTCTCTGTAAACAGAATGAAGCTAATGAGTAAATCCAGCAATACAAATATAGGATATCACTTCATGAATAACAGTTGTAAATATGTGGAACAAAATACCAGAAGACATATTAAAGTCCTCAACTGTAAACACTTTTAAAAACAAACTGGACAAGCTAGTGACAATCGAAATAGACTATGGTGATAACTGATGTTGCCACTCTGAGCGTGTTCTACAAGCTATACCACGGCGAGTGTTCTGAGGAGCTCCATAACCTTATCCCTTCTTCTCTATTCCGCAACCGAACTACACGCAAAGGCCAAAATATGCATCCACATACCTTACCCACTATCCCTACGCGTACTCATAAATTTGGAGACTCTTACATCTGTCGCACGCTGAAGATGTGGAATGCTCTCCCAGCCAGTGTGTTTCCCCACTCTTATAACCTGGAGTCCTTCAAGCGAAGTGTGAAAAAGCATCTTGTTAGGCCGGCATAGTGGTAGAGACTGATGTCGGTCGTGGTGACCGGCGTCAGTTGCTCCCATTCTTGGACCTCGCGTACTGCTTACCATCAGGTGGGCGCGATGTCACATGTCGTGTCCAGTATAAAAAAAAAAAAATTATAAACTTTACACCAGTGCTTGATATAGGCATATCAGCAATGCGCTGGGAGCCTTTTAATCAATAATAATAATAATAAATGTAACAATTAAAATTATAAATGTTGTCAATTGTACCAGATGATGGCTGAACTTCAAATCTGGTACATATAACACCATTTTTAAATTTGAGTTCTGGTGTCATCAGTGTAGTTACTTGACACCGACATTCACGAATGATTTACAAGCAAAAAGTTACAGTCAAAATTGTCTCTTGAAATTTTATCCCCATTAAAGACATTTCATCACCAGTGTTGGGACCCGAAACATTTTCAAACAACCAGTGCCACTACTTGGTGTTAAAAACCTTACACGGTTGTAACTAAAACCAGTTGTCATCTTCCCAAACTTTAAATGGTTACTAATTGAAATATTTTAAACTGACAAGTCAAAACTGGTCAGTAAAATGACACAAAATTAAGAAAATGTCTTAGAATATGGCTGTTACTCTTGGTTAGGACATTTTTCACTTTTGCCTTTTTTACTTCTGTGAATAATTTATCAAAATGAGTGGTTATTTCACCATTAAAGTGGGTTGTAGGTTGCGGTGAAGATGTTGCCATAAATACCATAATACGGACGTACAAATTTGTATGCAGCGGTGGGTATCGTTCACTATATTATTTTATTATGTTGCATTCAATTGGATTGCAAAATTTTGTAAACTGTATGACCATTGGCAATTGGCACTAAATTGATTATAATTGTAAGCAGAATGTGCATTTATGTTATTTGCTTCTTGTAGTTATATTATGTATGGTAGTTGATGTTATTTTTATTAAAACTTAGAAAGGCAGAGTTCATTTTAAAGCTCGTAGGTTGTGTATTAGAGTTTTGGAAACGCATCGTTGTAGTATTTTTTACTGAATTTTCGATGTTTTAGAATCAGCAACAAGAACTGTAGTATTCCAAAATTTGTATATCACACTGAGGTTTTAACTTACAAATGTAAGCAATTATTCAAAGTTGTTCCTTAATACACGTTCCATAGGAATAGTAGGTCAATAAACAAAAATAAAAATGACCTGCCTTTGTAAGATGAAATAATTGTATGCTTCTCAAAGTAAAGTGTATAAACTCAAAATGTTGGTATTATCTATAGATACGCCTAAAATAGTAATAATGCAATATAACATATCAAGACATTTTTTTTTTTTATAACCTATGGTTTTAATTACCTATAGTAATATTTAGCTATAGATTTTATTCAAATTTATCATCCATATATTAAAAATGATTCCACAAAACTAATCTAAATAACTAAAGTCTATTAGTTTGTTTTCGCACACGATATGTCGATTAGTACCGCGTCTCTACTTGATTGGTTAATTTGAATCACGCCTCCCTCTGATTGGTTGATTCGTACTCCAATGTTTGTAATTGGAAATGGTAATTTGCCTAGTCTGCTGGTATGGTAACGTATACTACCGTTCGTGCCGATAACCCAGTAAAATGTATCCACTCGTTTCGGAATCAGGCTCGTAATAGCCGTCATGCCCAGTCAAGCCGCCAGTGTTAAGCCTGATGTGAGTCATGATTGTCTGATTCCAGTTGCTAACATTCATGGACCTTAGCGCTCCACTTACTATCAGTTGGGCGCAAGGTCACATGCCATCGTTGCCTTAAACAATTCCTCTCTGCCCCACAAAAAACATCTAGCGTTGTAAGGCCTGGTGACGAGCTGGCCATTGTATAGCCTCCGTGGCCGATCCATCTTATCTGTACTCGACATAAACGCGCGGACAGTTCTCGCAAAATGTACAGGCGCGCCAGAGCATGCCTGGCACTAAAACAATGTTAAAAGTGATCAGAGCTGATCAAACGTTCCGCGTTGGTCCAATAATATGAATTACAGATGTTCGTCCCGCGTCCACAACTGGCTACCTAAAATTTTGAAAATCGCGCCATCGTTGTAACGGCTCCATCCATTATGCTCGCACCAAATCTCTCCTACCGCTTCGTAACACAAATGTAAATGGTATGGTATTTCTGATCACAGTCGTGAGAGCATCTGCAACCATCTGAAAATACTTCGTATATTTTGTAAGAACGTTCTTTATGTACATCTATGATAATCATATTTTTTTTCTAATGTTTGACATTGATTAATAAAAATACTAACTAATGATATAATAATAAAGTGATTGCACCTACTTCATACATACATATAATATATAAAACAAAGTCGGGTTTGTTAGAACGGTTATTGATTTGTTGGTTTTGTCTCCGTCCCGAATAACAGAATAATTATTAATAAAAAAAAAATGACGAAACAATTAAATTAGAAGAAGAAAATAATCCCATACAAAATGTTTGTGGGTTTATTTACCTGTTTACGTACCTGTGAAACGATGTTTGTTGTCAAATATTTATGAATTGAATGCATGTTCAGAAATTTATATTTAGCTTATTTATATGATATAGAATAAATGTCAATTATCTATTAATTTAAAAAGATTGGTCTCACTTTTACGTCGCGAAATTGCTATGATTTGTTTTATGTGAGTATTATTATTATTAATGACATTGACTGTCAGGCGGTACAAAGTTCGCTGGGTCATCTAGTATAATACAGTAAAACAAAATTTTGAGATTGTACACTTTAACTGAGATGCAACCAATTTTGCTGCAATTTAATCATAGTTGTTCTACGTTGTTTAAACTAATATTTGGTAGGACGGGGAGGAGGCGGCTGGGGGAGATGGGGTCACCGACCTGGCTGCTATAAAGGCACGGGTTCGGGAGATGGAAGAAGAAGCTGAGAAGCTCAAACAGATGCACACAGAAGTAGATAAACAGATGATGGGAAGTCCCCCTGGCATTAGTGAGTCCACAGTTCCCACGCAACGCGAAAATTAACGCAGGATAATGTGTAATTTTTATGTTTTTGTTATATTACATGATTATATAAAGATATTTGAGATAAAAACAAAAACATAAATTATGAGAAACTATTTTTAATATCCATGTAATATAATAATAAGTCAGAACCATTTTTAGGCAGATTTAAGTAATAAAAAAAAAATTTATATATTTTTTTACCACAAGTAGAGAAAGCAAGTACTTAGAAGCATTAAACTGGTATTTTATTATGGTATGTATTCGTATATATGTATAGGATGTCCAGTGGCAGAATTCGGATTTTAATTTTAAATATTTCTGTAACATTTGAGTCCCCTTAACGGGGGTCGCGATAGGTTCGTCGGTTCTGCGGATTGTTTAGTAACGAGGCTTATTTCAAATCCAAAGATTTTGCTAATATTGCTCGTAGAAGGTTCTGTTCGCGATTCGATGTAAACAATTCAGTCACTCTTTTACAACTAAAGATCAATATCGTTCGACAGTCAACAAACTTTGCTTATTTAGCAGCGATTTTGTTTTTAAATCTGCAAATGTGATCTCAATATTTACTGTGTTTTATAAATTAATATATTTAGATTTCTTTGTTATTTTATTTTATAATTTGAAACCTGTCACCAGACATTCTGTATATACATTGAATATTGATTTTAATATAGTTATATTATTAATTCTTTAAAAAAATATGTGACAAACAGAAAACAAAGTCAGCATAGAATAGCAGTGTAATGCTTTTAAGGTACTGATTTATTATTATTATTACCAGCACAAGCAGCGCGGCCTAATATTTATTATCACTTTTCTCATGCATAAATAAAAAACACCTTTTCTTGCTCTATATAGAAAATATTTTTATGGTTTAAGTATCACAACACTTTAAATTACTTAAACTAATGACAGTGCCTTATATATATATTTATGAAATTGCTATATTAAATAGTTTATGAATTAAAAATAAAATACATCCCATGGTAGACAAGAAGTTGCCAGACCAAATAATAAATGTTGACCATATGAATTGAAAAACTTTCTCATTGACAAGACATATGTATAGTACAAATGAATACTTAAATGACATTATATAAAACTCTTGACATGTATATATATATATATTTTTGTTAAGTATTAAAATGAGTAAGATTATATAATATTTGTACGCTTTAAAAGCAGAGCACATTTGTTAATTAATCAAACAATATAACCTGTGTCTCGAACAAACAAAAACGAATAAATAATTTTAAATTGAATAAAAAGTAAAATGACTGCAACTTGGATCAAAGTCCGAAACGGTTGTAATAAAAAGAGACACATTACACTTTTACACACCAATGATTACATACCTTCTCAAATATGTTAGTCTATAAAGCGAGAAAAGGTAAATAATAATATAGGGACAGAAGTACAATATAATGCCAAATATAATATTACTTTAACACAATGTTGTAGCTAGTCCACTCAATATGTCTTATGAAGAGAAAATGGAGACTGACAATCGTTCTGTGTATGTTGGCAATGTGGATTACGGAGCCACTGCCGAAGAACTCGAGCAACATTTCCACGGATGTGGATCTATTAATAGGTAATTATATCATATTTATTTAATTATTAACATATAAATTTCCCAAGGTTTAGCTTGGAACACCAAAAACAGTACACAGCATGCTCATTATTTAAATGTACCTATCCCTAGTGTGGCATTAAAGTTATCGGTGATTTTGAAATGCAACTACAGGAGATTGATTATTCCTGAAAATTCAAATATATATGTATGCTTAGTTGTGCCTAGCTGGTTATGGTCATGTTAGATGTACACTTGCAAATTGATTATTTTCTTGTTTTACGGACAGTATGCCGACCTAAGTGCTACAGAAGTGTAACACACGTTCTTCTTCGACAACAGAACATAATTTTTAATATATCAATTTTAAATACACTGATAATAAGCTGTTATATGTAATAGTTCTGTTACTCGATCATAGATGGCGCTACTATAGATGCACACAATTATATCCATAAAATTACTTATCATAAGCTTTACATTGGCTCCAAGTTTCCCATTAGACAAGAAAGTCCCTTTAGTCGACCATAGATGCACACAATTATAATCTTAATACACTAGCTATAAGGTTGACATCATCTCCATGCATTGCTGAGTAGACATGTTTTTTTTTAAGGTTTTGCTAGTGGAAGTTAGGTGGCGTAAAAAATAATATATACAGAAATTTTGTATGAAAATATTCTGTTCACTTAATCTTATATTTGACCTCGTTGCACGCAGTGTATATTGAAAAGTTCAGAACCCAGAATTCTAAACTTCGAGTGATAGAATTCCTGTTTAAATGTGCGAGGATTTAAGCGGTGCTCAAGGACTAATACAAATTAAATCTATGCCTACACATTAAAAAAAAACAATTAAATTTATTTATTTACGACCGCCTCCGTGGTCTAGTGGTAACAAACGTTGCTGTGAACTCGAGAGGTCGTGGGTTCGATTCCCACCGGGGGCAAGTTGTACATTGTATAATTTGTCTCGGTCTGGGTGTTTATATGTATAATATGTATATATTTATATAAAAAAAAAGTATAATTTGTAGTTTATCAACCATCTAGTTTCCGTAACACAAGCCTCGTAGCTTACCACGGAAACTAGATGGCGCTGTGTGACCTGTCTGGAAATATTTATTTATTTATTATTTATAAACTCTTTATTGCACAAGAGCGAACTTATGCCGGATTTAAGGGTTGCATGTTATACATATATAATTACTTAATAATCGTTACATACTATTAATTAATAAATACTTAGAGATTTACCCTAGTCCGCACACCTAGGGCATCCTTTAATAATCATGAGGTATATAATAGGAATTTTAAACAACAAACCATGTTAGAAGTAAGAATACGAAACAGTTATCCAAAAAAATAGGCTTAAAAAATTAAATAAACATTGTCCTCCAGTAGTATGTGTTCATGATAACGTGATGGTATTGGCGTCAATTTTCCTTGCACGCCGCTCATTTTCCTAGCACATTATTGGCAAATAATAAATAGATGACATAACATTTAAATAGAATACGTTATTTAATTTTTTTATTTTTTATTTGATGTTTAAGGACAACTTACAGCTAGATACATAAAATATATATACAGTACATATTGACAAGTTGCCACCGATAGGTAAAATTACATAATTAATTCGCTGCAAAAACAACACGAAACCTGAAGTAAAATTAACCTAAACTTAAAACTAAGAACAATAAACTACATAGCATAGAACAAAAATAAACTAAAAAAAATAATTAAAAATCAATTATACATAGATACCTAATAAAAACAATAAAATGGAAAATAATAAAAATTAAATAAACTAAACAATAAATTTACAATATATGTAAATATAATACTATTGATGAGAACCACTGGCGAAACGTTTTGTAAGAATGCGCATACAATTTCGATTCCAATGTACATAGGCAAGCTTAATGTCCAGGTATTTTCTAACAGCTAACCTTGGGGAGAGTGAAAAGAGTGTGGAATTTAATAGCAGTTTTTTTAAAATAATAATAATTATATTATTAAATCCGGAATGTTGGTGAGAGGGGTCATTTGCTTATACTAAAATATGACTTGTCGGTTTTAGCTTCCATTGAAAATTGTAACCTAATCAAATAACCATTGCATTAATTATGATTTTGAATTATTTGCTAATTTAATGTGTACACAGACTTTCCTATATGGGTTGTGCTGTGATATTGCGTAAGTACAAATCGCACTTCCTCCTAAATACATTTTTAAAAAATATATTGCAGCAGGCTTGGCACGGTTTTTGCTTATTGTATAATAACGGACTGTTCTAAAATATAAAACTTTTTTTATTTTATTTGGATACTATTAATTGATTAAAAAATGTGTTGGTTGATGGCCTAGCTAGGATGGATGGATATAGTTCAGTGCCTGTCAAAGAACTTTTTTTTTTTATTTGAACGTGATCTGGCTGCCACCTGATGGTAAGTGGCGCGTGAGATCCATGAATGTTAGCAACTCATGACTGATATCAGTCCCTAACACTATGCCGGTTTGACTGGGACGTATTGGATATAACTTGTAAAAAAAAATATTTTTACAAATTAAATGTAAACTTTAAACACTTTTGGGCAAGTGGGTAGTAACAATAGAAATAGACTAGGTAATAACTGTTTTTTTTTAACTTTACACCAGTGCTTGATATAGGCATATCAGCAATACGCTGTGAGCCTATTTATGAATAATAATAATAAGAAATTAATAATATTATTTAAAAATATCTAATACAATTTCGTAAGTTTTTACTTTATTGCTCAAACTTTACAATTATATTATTAATACAATACAAAATTGTCAAATTTTAAAAAGCCAAATTAAATGTATCATTATTAAATAACTAAACCATATTAAGTTTTTTTTTCTACTTAAATTGTGATCTTGGAAGTGTAATTTATCTAAAAATGCACATAATATAACTGAATATAATTTAGCC
This sequence comes from Tinea semifulvella, assembly GCA_910589645.1. NCBI lineage: Eukaryota > Metazoa > Arthropoda > Insecta > Lepidoptera > Tineidae > Tinea > Tinea semifulvella. Next base: position 6,321,071 of record OU342612.1, read on the forward strand.
CAAAAGCTAAATACAATAGATTTCTATAGCTTTAACGGGTCTTTACGCGATTTACCTTAGAGACATATTTCTCCCGACGTTTCAGCCAAGTTGCATTGGGTAATAGTGACGATCGGTGGAAAGTATAAAGATACTTTCCACCGATCGTCACTATTACCCTAGAATAGTACATGAAGCGATCGAAATAAAGAAACACAAAAATTTCAATCGAGAGGGGGGTTATAAGCTATCTTCATCGTGGAATCCAGTAATCAATAGGTTTCGACGCCGGGAAAAATCGCCCGGTGTCGCCAAGGATACTGTAAGTGTCGTGTGTCGTGATTTCTAAAAACTTTTAAAAGTGATAAGTGGGTAGGTAGGTTTAAATCTGCCGCCCAGTATGTACGAGACTACACCGCATAGCTTCAGTCGACCCGTGACCACGGCCAATGCAACTTGGCTGAAACGTCGGGAGAAATATGTCTCTAAGGTAAATCGCGTAAAGACCCGTTAAAGTTATAAAAATCTATTATGAATGTGCGCGAAAGTTTAAAAAGTTTAGCCAAATACAAGATAAATGAAGTTCTTTAAAAACGTATCTGTTCGTCATATACAATAACCATCCGTGCTACGCTTACTGCTTTAAGAGCATTTGCATCCATCTCGCTCGCACATTACAGCAGTTTTAAATATTATTCTAGTTTCGTACCCGTATTCTAAGACGTCCTTAACGTCTCTTCGCTCAATATTTCCTTCCAGCTGTCAAACGGAAATAAAGTCTCTATAAATTATTATTATTATTGAATAAAGTCTCTATAAATTATTATTATTATTAAATAAAGTCTCTATAATTGTTACGATTAAAGTTGAAAATGGACCATTCTTGGGCCTCGCGTACTGCTTACCATCAGGTGGGCGCGATGTCACATGTCGTGTTCAGAATATTTAAAAAAATAAGTTTTTGTAATAGTTACGATTAAAGTTAAAAATAGAGCCGATCTGACAGTTTTATTTTGAAGGTCACCCGTAAGCTGTTACATTAGACGCCATTTTTAATTTTCATCGTCTCAATTACAGAGTTAATTTTCGTTTACCAGCTGGAAGAAAATGTTGAGTGGAGGAGCTTTTGAGGAAATGTCTTAGAATTAATTTATTTATTTAACATTTGGAATTCAAACGGAGATCATGGCTAAAGCAAGCATTTAACAACAGATATTAACATTATGTGAGTCAGATACCATAAAAGTGCTCACTAAGAACATATAATTTGTACATTGATTGGGGTGAGTTAGCAAAATTTAAACCTAAATAATTAACAGAATTAAAAAACAATTAAAAGATAAAATTAAATAAAACTATGAAAGCTTCAAGTTACATTGTGTTACAGTGGCCTGGTCTAAATGACAAAACAACAATGAAAAATTATAAGTTTTACTGCAATGCTCGAAGTAAAGAGTTGTTGTAGTATGGAGTTAGTAGGCTTGACTTAAAAACTTCCTTTGAGCCGGAGAATAGATCAGCATCGCAGAATAAATTATCGAATGTAATAAATTACGAGCTACATTTACCAGTACGGGTAAAAGGTACACTCAGACATGAATAATCTTTGAAATTGCTGTATTGTGCGAGAGAGAGGGAAGCACAACACTCTTATGCATGCAACAAATAAACAACCAATAACATCGTTATTTTATGAGGGAGTGCGTATAATTTTAAGCATTTTTGATGTGAGTTGTATTGAGTGCATCACGGTTTGGCTGCGCTTGCATGGCTGACTAGTGACGCCCCATCCGCTTACAGCGGCTTTGCAAAGTTAAAACCTAGCAAGTGCGAGTTAATAAATTCCGAAAGTGGTTACACACATCCGCCATGTTTTTTTTTCGATAACTGGCGCTGATGTCTCGGTTGTAAGAATGCTTTCCTTATGTATATAATCCTAAAAAGGTTGTACCAATGCGAAATACACTAACGAACATTTGTCATATATTTACAACACCGCTGTTCCCGTCCTATCTAATCTATTGTTATAGCATTCAAAAGCAAAAATAATATATAATAATAACAATGAATAAAAAAATAAATAAAAAAAAATAACTAATAAAACATTCAACTATAAATAGATTAAAATAACTAGGATTTAACTCTTGTCTATACGGGGTGACTTCTTGCGTAGACCACGGGGGCATTCTTCAAAGCAAACAGCGTTTTGTTTTATACATAGTTGCTGGGTTTTAATTTTGCTAGCTAAATAGGTGGATGGACTTGAAAGCTAGGCCTATAAAAGTAATTTCTTTTCAGGGTGACGATATTATGTAATAAATTTGATGGCCATCCAAAAGGATTTGCCTACATAGAATTTGGGGATAAAGATAGTGTCCAAACTGCTATGGCGATGGACGAATCACTCTTTAGAGGGCGTCAAATTAAGGTAATTATACAAAACTTAAGTATATGTGTAAACTGTGTGACTTTGTATGGTCTTGCGTTAGACTAATGTGTGATTCTATTGATAAAAAACAAATAACATTTCCTAAGAAACCATAATGTCGGAAAAAGTTCTTAGAATTTTTTTTTTTGTTTTATCAATAGAATCACATATTAGTCTAACGTTAAGACCATACAAAATCACGTGGTATAAAAAGTGGATTTCATTCGGATAACTGAAGGTCGCTTTTCTACGTATCTACCTACTACTACGTAACCTAATTAAATTAAGCTAGCGTTTACGTTTTAACTTGTAGTTTCTGCTGGCATTTAATACTGTTTGTAAAAAAATATTACTACCTTTTGCGATAAAAATATCCACCAATAACCAACAAGTACATTATTGTCGATGACTGTAATGTCTGCGTTGCTGGCAGCGAAGATTGTGGCTGAAATTGCAGCTCAGTAGGGCAATTCTCAAGCCATTTATTAATTACGTAAGACAATTTAGAGGTGGAGGCGGGTCTACCATTTCTTATTTTTAAATTGAGAACTTTATTGTGCGCGCTTGGTTGGGGACCTATTTCGTTGAACGTACGGCCGTACGTCAGAGCAGAGCTCAAGGGGAAAAACAGCGCGGAGGGGAAGGGGAAGAGAGGCGGATAGGCGCGCGCGTATAGCCGCTGCCTCTCCCGCTCCTTCTTTATCTTCCTTTTATCCTCTCGAAACAGCGCGGCGGGAAAGTGGAAGAGGGGCGGATAGGCGCGCGCCGCGCCTATAGCCGATGCCTCTCGCTCTCTCCCGCTCCTTCTTTCTCTTTCTTTCTTTACGCGTCTGCAACTATGCGTGCGCACGCAGCCAGGCGCATTCATTTAATCTCCATATTCCTACCAACTATAAAATCAATAACCTGCAAGTTTAGTTCTCACTTTTGCGGTACGTCCCGCGACGCATCCGTTTTTTTCTTCTTCTTATTAGTTCTTACGTAAGATTACAAAAAGTAACGTAACAGTTAGGACTAATTGATAGTTCACAAAGTTATAACGACACTGAAGGGACTGGCATTTTATAACGTTATAGAGAGTTGTCGTTAAATGGAGAGAAGAAAAATCAGAATTGGAAGACAAGCTAAACCAACCAAAGCCAATTGATTTCGACGCTTTAGGGAGTAAGTCGTTAAATGGAGTTTACACTGTATGTCAAATATTCCCCGCGTTCCGTTTATAGAAATTGCTTATGACTGGAACGCGGGGATTATATCGCATTCGACATTATCTCTATATGTCAATTACTGAGCTCGTGTAAACTATGCATTAAGCAAATGTGATTTAATAATATTTTTTTTAGGTTATGCCAAAGCGTACAAACAAGCCAGGCCTGTCGTCGACCAATCGTGCCCCGCGGGGTTCTCGCGCTCGCGGCGGAGGCAGAAGTTTTCGTGGCTCATTCTTCTCCGGATATAGGGCGATGAGACGCCCAAGGTAAAGTTTAATTCCATATCATCATCGCCCCTAGAACATATACTCGTACCTCCATTGCTGAAATAATGAGCTTTCCAGAATGATGTTCTGGATGATAAAAACTTTTTTTTTAAATTATTATTCTGAAATAAAGAACCTAATCGTATCGTGCTTTGTAACTATTTCATACATTGTTTTTAACCAATTGATTATTTAATTAAATTATATTTTATTGCTGGGGTAAAAGAGATGTTGTAATTCAATTGTAAATAAACGCAATTAATTGTTATGATTATTAAATTATATTTTGTTGAGACACGCTGCAAAAAAGTTAAGGCCTGGTTTTGGGCAATCTCTTTTGTATGATTTGTTAAACACAAGGATTGAATTTTTTTATTTTTATTATTTATTTGAAGTTTACATAAAAATAATAATTTGTTAGTGCTAGTATTTACCCGTACAACACATAGATTTTTTAATAATATTTAAAATATATAATTCCATAACCGCTATTTACGCCACATTATGTATGTGCAAAGCATTAAATTTGTAAACTGGTAAACATTTAGGTATCATAAGGTGCTGTGGTGGCTCGGTTGTAAGAACTCGTTCCTTAAATCCTACAAAGGTCGGTTCAAACCCCCCCGGCATGTACCAATGAGAAATACACTTTTCTTACGTACATTTGTCATAGATTTACAACACCACCGTGCCTCGGAGAGCACGTTAAGGATTCGGTCCCGGTTCCACTAATACCAACTTGTGGAATCGTTAATGAATTGTCATGAAAAAAATTACATCATATCCTCGCCATCAGCGTTGCGAGTGTAGGCCAAATTCTCCAGATATATGTTCTGGAAGGCCCATCTCCCAGTGAAGGTCTAAGATGCTGTGTTCTAGGGGCTGTAATGAAACATTTTTAGACCCCTGTACACTAGTACATGTGTTTTTAATACCACTGTACCCGTGCCTCGGAGTCTAGCCGTCAGCGTGGCGATTAAATACTTCGGAAATATATTCTGTAAGCCTTCAGTAGTGGAGGTTTAGTTATAGTTCTAAGGGCTGTGATAAAATGACGAGTTTTATACAAATATATATATATATATATATATATACAAGCCTCGACGCTTTAGAGCCCCCGCAAACTGCTAACTTTTTTATCTGCCGATAGTTTGATCGGGTTGGAATTTAGGCGCGCACACTGGCCCAACTAAACTGCCGGCTTGATGGACAAACAATTGGTCGACTGCTCCGAAATTTGTGAAATTGTTCGTTTTTAAAAGTGAGTGGTCGCACAAGTAACTAAAACTAAAAAGTATTGGGCGTATCCTATCTACAGCGATGGATTATTTCATGGACAATTTTACACTATGTATTCCAAATTGCTAGGTTACCCGGTTTTATTGTTTATAGAATGAACATATCTTGACCACTGATATGTTAGCAAGACTAACCCTAGTCTTGGTCTTTAGTAAGAGTCTCACAAGATTTTAGCTCAAAACATTTTTTCCAAATTTTGCTTAAAATTATGACCATTTGAGCCAACATTTTTTTTTTATTTCAATTTCTAATTGTTTTGTGTCTGTCTTTTTTAGGGTTTAAAGGTAAATATATCGAACCCTTATAGTAGATGACTTGAAATATCTCCAAAACTACCTTGAATACATGTTGGTTAATAAGATCTATAACCATTTTAAGTAATCAGCGGGCTCTATTCTGTAACTTAGTCGCAAACGTTATATAATGAAATCTTTTAACTATATCTATATCACGCTATTAAAGTTGATATTTGCACCGCCGCTGTCAAGGTCGAACGCTTATAAAGTTGAGAATTGAATAATATTTTGTAATTATAACGCAATCTCTGACGTTAATAACGAAATTAAATGGATTCCATTATATAACGTTTGCGCTTAAGTAACAGAATAGGGCCGCAGACCAGTAGTTCTCGAGATACTAGTTTGCGGACAGACACTAAAGTTGAGACTTCTAAGGTTTTCTTACTACAATTGAAACAAATATATATATTTTCTGTCAGAGTCTTGCGAGACTCTTGCTCAAAACCAAGACCAATATTAGGAGTGCAAGAACAAGACCAGCAGCCCTATTCTGTTACTTAAGCGCAAACGTTATATAATGGAATCCATTTACTATATATCACGCTATTAAAGTTGATAGTTACACTGACGCTGTCAAGACTTGCTTAGTCTTGGTCTTGTTTTGAAAATGCTCTTAATTTATTAAGCAGTTGGCCGATAGTTCAGTTTAAAAGCAATCGTGTAGCCCATCAAACTTATTTGTCTAGATACGAAATCTGTGTAGTGTGCGCACTTTCATACATCTTTATATTGATTAACACGCCGATTAAACTATCGTCCGATAAAAAGTCACGACAGTCAAACGACACGATGATCTGTCGTCGCGACATGGTGGGAATGAGACAGAGGTATTTACAGGAAGATATATATACAAATTGTTAATGCACTTTTTAGCATGATACCTCCTTTATTTTCAGTTACAAACCTTGTCTAAAATCCAAACAAAGCTATGCAGAGACGTTTCGCAAAACTAATAAAAGGTCTAAAGCAAAATATAAACGTGTTTATACTTGAATTTTTCTAAGAATGTACGTGATTTTATGGTTATTTTATTTTAAAACTATTATTTTTAACTGGATAACGGCGCAAGTTTGACATTTTTGCGCAAATTGAGATTCTCAGCAGAAAACGCCGTACTTCCCGCGCCTAACGAGGTCACCTGAATGTGAGATGGAGCTAATGTGTCTACACACTTTGCATCCCACATCAGAGACAAGTTTTTATGGCCCAACAGTTATTCCCTTGGGTCTTTTTGCCATCACTCTGCACAATTCCATGATCCGAGACACCACCGCGCCTAATAAATCTCGCAAATCAAAAATTTGGCTAGTTCTGTAATAGATTTACAACACCACGGTTCTTGTGTGAGGAGAGCACGTTAAGCCGTCGGTTCCGATTCCACTAATACCAACTTATTGAATATGGAATCGTTAATTAATTGACATCAGATCCTCGCCAACCCGAATAGCCAGCGTGACGAGTGTAGGCCGAATTCACTAGATATATTTTCTGGAAGGCCCATCTCCAACGGTGGAGGTGTCTAGCCCCGCGTTCGTTTTATATCATTTCCAACATCTCGTAGCAACTTCATAAACCAGCACGAAACGTCGTTTTTGTTAATGTTATGTAGTTAATGACATCTGTCAAAAAGTATCATCATCTTTCAACACGGTACTGACATACAAAATTAGCATCAAATGTTAGAATTTTCAATAAACGAAGGTATTTTCATGCTAACATTTCTTAAAACGAACGCGGCCTTAGACTGTTCACGAGGTGTATAGGAGTGTTCTGTAATAAATGAATGATTTGCGAAACGTGTTTGATATAGCATTGTTAAATTTCTGTTCATTATAATTTAATGCCGATTTTTTGTTTATTTTGTACCCTGTTTTTTGCACTTATTAATTCTTAAATATTCTCTCGAATATTTATAGCATTTAATTGTTTTAGGGGTTTCAGGCGCGGGTCTTATTACACGCCGTACTGAGTCAGGTAGACCGCGGGTTCGGTTCCGGCCGAACTCCAAATTGCGCCATGCGATCGCAACCGGAAGCGCATAGTTTTACACAAATCAAATAGCGTTAAATTACGCCTTAAATTATGACACTTTTGATTGGTCTTGCAAACTGCGCGAGTGTGGGATGCAAGTACTTCTTTTTTGAAAAAAAAAACCTATTAATTTCAATTGCCACTAAGGCCGGCATCACACGTTAGCCCCAATTAGCCGAGGACCTTAGGTCCCAACGTTGGCGTGTACATGTAACATGTACAAATTTATTGCATAATGGTTTTCCATCGTATTTATCGGAAAAGTTCGTATTTATCGTGCTCTCTTTCTTAGAATGACATTATCATTAATATGGAATTTTATTATTTACATCGACGAGCTTGCCACTTGTCATGATTGGCCGGCAGTAAAGTTGGCTAAATGTGAATCCGCTTATAAGCGTGGTTTCTGACCACCCCGAAAGGGAAACGGTCGTGATGATGATGATGATGATGATTTATTATTTAGTGACAATTGTCAAAATGAAAATTATAATTGTATATATAGTTTCCATTTTGACAATTGTAAAGTAAAAAAAGTAAAGTATCACCACGACCGTTTCCCTTTCGGGGTGGTCAGAAACCGCGCTTATAAATAAGCGGATTCACATTTAGCCAACTTTACTATAGGCCAATCATGACAAGTGGCAAGCTCGTCAATGTCTCCAGTGCAGCGTACCAAACTCGAGAAATATCACAAATAAATTAAATATTAATTAAATGTACATATTTATTTACATTAATAAATATTTTTGTGTCCTGACCAGGAATCGAACCCGGTACCTCCGAGTCTAAATCCACGGACTTAACCGCTAGACCACTGTACGATCTATCGATATACGTCCATAAAACGCGCTGATTGCAGGCGCAGCAAATATTATGTATTAGGTAATTATTAAGAATAAATCAGTCGTTTAACAACACTCAAGCTGTCTGGTCATTTGCATTAGCAGAATCCAATCTCTAGCAGTGATCAGGCAGCACCAGCATTTGGGCAGCAGTCCGTACAGTCGTTTAACAACACTCAAGCTGTCTGGTCATTTGCATTAGCAGAATCCAATCTGTAGCAGTGATCAGGCAGCACCAGCATTTGGGCAGCAGTCCGTACAGTCGTTTAACAACACTCAAGCTGTCTGGTCATTTGCATCTTCCCTAGCATTAGCAGAATCCAATCTGTAGCAGTGATCAGGCAGCACCAGCATTTGGGCAGCAGTCCGTACAACCACGGAGGCAGTCATTGACACTAAATAATAAAGTTCCATATTAATGAAGATTTCATTCATTTAATACAATAATTTATTGACACCTCGGATGCCGTCGTATTCCGATTGAGAACCGATTTTTCCCTATGGAAATACATTATGCACTATATCTGTATGTATGTATGTAGACCAATAGTTTTCTACCAGTAGAGACAAACCTTCATTGGAAATTCAAATATTGCTAACGTCGAGTAATAGGTTAGTTTAGTTAAAGCTTCATTGTTAGATGACGTGCAAATTGGGGATGTTACGGAATTCCGGTTCCGAAAGGTCGGAACTTCCCATTGGTTTTACATTTCCGATTTCAGAAATTTAAAAAACTTTTGTATCGAAACTGATTATTCACTGATTTGATATAATTAATACCGTTAAAGACGTTTTTTTTAACATTTAATAATACAGTGTATTGATTTTTTTATCTAATATTAAACAGGTTGATTAATAGTGTATTAATTTACTAAACTTGGAGTTTATTTTTTTTTTTAGTTAAAGGTATATTTTTTTCACCTCCGGTACCGATTCCGGTTCCGATAAAATAAATTAAAAAAATTCCTAATCCGACTCCGGTCCGATATCATCACTTCTGTTACATGCCTGGTGCAAATAAATTTATTTAAGAGAATAAATTTTAACCGTAAGGTAGTAGACCATTTTTTTGTTCGACTGTACTTCTAGCGAGAAAAACATACAAAATTGCCACCCGTATGGGCAAATGAAACATTTTTTCATTTTATAGAACTTAACCAGCTTAATTTAAGCTATTTGAACAATATTTATTTCTGTATAGAGCGTCTGGCGGGATAAAACTAGTTTTTTTTTTAAATTGGTTTTTTAACCAAAATACACAAAATTAAAAAAATAACGTTGGTGCCAACGTGTGAAGCCGTCGTAAGGCATTTGTGCCAATATTCCTGATATAAGACCATTATATAAAACATTATTTTCACTTTTTTAACATGCTACGAAGATTTCTCCGTGACTCTGTATTGTTTTGGTGTTTTGTTCTACCACATTAGTACTATACAATGGTAATGCCAGTTCAAATATATAAAAATTTGACATGGCATATTTATCCCCTGTGACATTCAATTACAAACTATTTAATAAAATAACTATAAACTTATTATTTATAAATTCAATTAAAAAATAAACTAAAACAAAAAAAACCTAATTTAAATTTAAATAGTGACCGCGCGGCATCGCTATGCTGATTCTCTGAATTAGACGAAGGGTGATGTTTTTTAAAAATGTTTCGCTTGAACTTCACGGGCCTAAAGTCTACAGCAAACGGCACAAACACGTAGTCTTTGATTATAGATAATAAATATATATAATTGAGCACTATGTAAATAATAATGCATATATATATATATATACAGTGTAAACACTATATAACGACACTGAAGGGACTGTGCATTTTATGGCTTTATAGAGTCGTCGTTAAATGGAGAGTAGAAAAATCAGAATTGTAAGACAAGCTAAACCAACCAAAGCCAATTGATTTCGACGCTTTAGGGAGTTTGTCGTTAAATCGAGTGACGTTTAATGGAATTTACACTGTATATATATATATCCTTATAATGTTTTCAATTATTAGCTACTTTGAATATGAATTTATACATTTACGCAATAAATTAAAAAAAACGCAATACCAATCAAAAAGTGTCTTTTAATACATAAAAGTGTAATTTTGTAATACATAAGGCTAAGGGCTGGTAACTAAATTCTTTCTTAGTGACATTTCTACACCTAAATAGATGCGGTACATATTTTTTTTTGTTAGGTTACAAATGCTACTATGAAAGGATTCAGTCACCGGCCTTAAGTTTCTTAGACCAAAGTTCGGAAACCAAAATTTTTATTCTCTCAGAATTCTAATAAATATTCTCCCTAAGAAAAAAGCTAATAATAATTTAAATATTTACCTGATATGACAATTTATTCTATCCTGTCAGATAAATACATTCATTAAAAAAGACAATAACAACACTACGTCCGAATTCTAATAATCATTTTTGTAACTTGACAATATTGCTAGAAACAATATAACCCAAAAATAGCAAATACGTGTTTTGGTATAGGGACAACGATACTAGATCGAGTAGCAATTCAAATATTTATACATTGTACATAATTTTAATTTCCGAACTAGGCCTAACCTGCAGTTTCGTAATAGATGAATAAAATGTGTAACATTGACTTTGTAAAGGCACGTGATTGGCTTAACTAATAGTAGCTACAAACCTAACGATATAAAGGTGTATGTTTTGTTTTTAATATATAATAATAATATAATTCTTTATTGCACACAAAATATAACATATAAAATAATGTACATAGGCGAGCATAATACCGTATGGTATTCTCTACCAGCTAACCTTTGGGAGAGTGAGAAATTATTATAATGGGTGCAGAGTACGAAATAAGAATAATAATAATAGTTAAAATCAATCATAAATATACCATAGTAAGTATAAATAACATACCAATATATAAATATGTCATACGATATAATAAATACTTAAATTAAATAAATACTAATATAATAATTATCTATGTCAAGATGTGGAAATTAGATGTCATTTTGTTTTTTGAGAAAGTATGTAATTAATAAATGTTTGAATATATTTAAAGACGGGGCATATATAAAGAATACATCAGTATTCATTCTTATTCGGTTTATACGAGGCTAAATAAAAGATCATTTTCAAATTTTATTTGTTTGTTAATATGTAGGTACACATACAACACAAGTAAAATAAAAAAGGACAAAAAATCATATGTTCCTTTCCAAATATACACAATTTTTCAACCCAATTCTGCTGCTGCTGACTGGTCTCTGGCTGTCAAGGTATTTGCCTTCTTACAGAAGTTTCATTCGCTTTCCGTAACTATGGACAGGGCATGGGGTAAACATTAAAGGTTAAAGTACACGAGCCTAGCGGCGTGGCCTCGATTACGACTCCGTAATTGTAGCAGGTGACGAGCGTGGCATTGTCTGGCGTCCGGCGGACGGACGTGCAGAGGTACCAGCAGCCCTATTCTGTTACTTAAGCGCAAACGTTATATAATGGAATCCGTTAACTATATAACGTTTGCGCTTAAGTAACAGAATAGAGCTGCAGGTTTCTCACAAGTGTGAAATCGGTCGCGAACATGCTAGGCGACGTACGAATTCGTCCAGTGTTTCCATCCGCATATCCTTATCAATATCGTTCCTCGCGTAACGTGAGGCGCCGACAATGGTACAGAGCGTCAGATTTTGTTGCGCTTGTAAACGTGCTCAGCGTGGAAAACCCAATTCTGTTTCTCGGAAGAGCGCGAAAAGTTGAGAATTTTCGAGAAGGGATAAATCCAAACAACAATGCCCCACACCGTCACTGCACACAATACACCTGGACGGACACTTTGTAAAAATGATATCGTTCAAGCACATACATAATACTCGTACCTGTGCAAGTCAAGTTAGGTGTGTGGCTGCCATAACATAACAAGTCAACTACCAATTGCCTAAGGTATTATGCCACGTTCGTTATTTTCTTCATCTTTTCTGAAACTTTTAAGAAACTTAATTCGAGTATTTCATATGGTGATTAGTTAAGATTTTAGAATTGATTTAAATTAATTATGCTAGTTTGTAAGTTGTTTATAAATGACGTGTATAAGTTTGTACAGATTTCGGCATTAGTTTTGATTATTTTGTACTCAATATATCTTCCCCCTTCTGTAGGCCTTTTCTAAGGCTTGCCATTGCGCGCGATATTTTGCCATCATCAGTTTATGACCTTATTATAGACCATCGATATACGAGTAAATAGGCCATAAATACTTTTAAAAAAAAAACAATAATACATTTGAATTTGGAACCTGTCATTTTCATATGAATATTCATTGTGTTTTCTCATTTTAGCGGCAATCTTTAAGTATTTTCTGTAATTTTAAAACCGGCTCCAAATATCATAAGTTATGCCGATATCTGTTTTCGGATTCTTGTAGATACAATTTGTACCTACCACAATGATTGATAGGCGGGTTTATTAGGATAGGGTTTTTTTTTAAATAATGTGTATTTGACATAAAATTTTCAGTAAATATTACTGTTAATTACTCGTAGTTACGTTTTTTTTTTTTACATTGCGTGTTATTACAAGTAGTGATGCAACGAATACGAAAGTATTCGCAGAATATCGTCGAATTTTAAAAACAAACTATTTATGACTGAGCGTAACGCAAATTATGGTTGTGAGCCGTGTATCCGATCACGTCAATCCAATATTTGTGTATATCAACTCCTGCAGGCGTTATGTAGTACACGGACTCCAACCATACGTTGACAAAAATATTTGATACAAATTTTCAGTTGACACGCATCACCATGCTTTTTAGTCGCTGATTAGAAACTCTACATTGAATTGATATAAAAGTGTGTGTTAAAGCCAGATTTGTGACACATCAGAGGGTACCAGTCGCTACTCAGCCTCGGGCGACAGCAGACGTCTACAATTTTGTGTTTCGGTAGCTACGCGCGTGTACCTATCGGTCGGAACTATTACATGAATCATTAGTTTTGTACGAAAAGAGTTTTAGCACCAGAAAACCTGCAGCCCTATTCTGTTACTTAAGCGCAAACGTTATATAATGGAATCCGTTAACTATATATATATATCACGCTATTAACGTTGATATTTGCACAGCCGCTGTCAAGGTCAAGCGCTTATAGAGTTGAGAATTGAATAATAATTTGTAAATTTTGAGTCATCAACCTCTAAGTAAAAAAATAGCTGGTCTTCTTTTGGAACCCTGGCGTCAACTCCACTGAGACGTGGTCAGCTACTGCTGAAGTGGTAAGTGCTTCTACCTTTTCTTTGGACTCCACGGAGCTGGCTCGTCATCAAACCCCCCAACATATACAGTTCACTTACCTTCCATCCCCGTAAAACCTTATTTTACCGTTTTCTTAAGCTAGGTTTATAGACATTAAATTGTTTTTTGACTACAACCATTGGTAATGGGTTTGGTGCTATTTTCTCAAACGAGAAACCTAACCTAACTGTTTTAAAATGACGATAATTGAAATTATCTATTAAAAAATATGGGTTTTTTAAATATAATAATCCTTGGACATTTCGTCAATACTTTGGTTCAGACGCAAGACACACTTCCATAGGCTTTTTGTCGATCCTCTTTAATTATTAAATCTCTTAGTAAAAAAAACAATGGTGTATTGTTATTACCTTGTTGAATTGTTCGTATTCGTTGCATCACTAATTTATTTTAAAAAAAAACAAGATTTGCTTACGAGTAATGTATATCGAAAATAAAGTTTAAAAAACTTACACTCTACACTGTAGTTACGTTACCGAAAATTATGTCACACTATGCATACTGTTGTAGATTTTTATAACTCAAATGTTACAGTAAATATAATTGTAGATATGATAATATATCGCACTTTAAAGACAAATCGTTACAAACAATTACATTATTTATTTCCATATGGTTCACACACTCTTTTATGTTGTCAAACACATTTTTCACTTTACATACATACATACAGTAAACCAGATTCATAACTTAAATTATGGGAACATTATTGCTGTAAAGAATTATTTATATCTCAACCTAAAAATGTATGTAAATATCACTGCCTTTTTATCACGATAGATGGCTCATGATAAATGGTACCTATTATAACTGTCAGCCCGAACCATATTACGTCCTGTATTCCAGCTTGCCGCTTTAGTTGAAAGTCCGGATCTATAAGTTGTTTATCCGTTCTTGTCTCACTTATGCTGCGCCAGCCTGGCACCACCTGGGCCAAGACCAACAGGGACAAGAAAGTCAGCAGAACATATCGTTCAGAGTGGTCTCCCGAGCGCCGTGGTTCGTGCGTAATTCCGTTATAGCTCGAGACTACTATTGAGCAATTTGTTGACGGCCTAACTAGACGTATGTTCTATCGGGCTGACAACGGACACTTCAAGCATCTCCAGAACATCGCACCGTTTCGCTCACGGCCCTCTAACATGAGACCACTTCCTACAGAAGTACTTCTGGAGGAGAGCTAAAGTTGTCGAACTTAAGCCCCCCTAGGTTCGTGAGCCACACGGGCAATGTTACTCCAAGCTGCACCAAGTTTGTATTGAGTTGCCGGTGGGTGATTGCCCGCTGTGATCCTGCCAGGGAAAACGGGTGAATTTCGCATAAACACCTAAACAACCCCGATTGTTGTTGTTGTAACTGTCAGTTGCATAGAAAACTTGTATTTTTATTACGAAATTTCTTTTTTTATATTAAAAGCGAATTAAAGTGCTTACAGCGACAAGTAAAACAGAAACATAAAAACCTATTTTAAAGTGCGATATCTTTTTAATCATTTTACTAACATTTAAAATAATTTATAAAATAAGCAGTGCGCGTGAAAAACATCCAACAATAAAATAATTTCATTATTAACTCGCGAAATAGGAAAGTGATACTATTGGTGGATATTTTACTAGCGCATCCCTCAATTCCTGGTCGAATTGTATTATTGTTAAATTAATAATTTGTGACTTTTCTTGAGTCAGGTACTCTTGAGACATTTGCTATTAACTTTTACCAACAACAATCCAGGTGTAACAACAAATCCATCGAGCCCTGGGGCAGCAGTATCGACATTGCATAGCAAACGGCAACTTGCGATAAATCTATTCAAACAAATCGAGTAGTCACTTTCCAACAAGTCTATTCGAATAGTCTGACTAAAACGGCGTCCATTTAAATGTATGGTAATAATATTATTGTCCATTGATATAATACACATATTAGTGCATAAAATGAGTTAATATGGAGCTGCTGTTATTAAAGTATTACCGTCCTTTAATTTCAACCAATACTATTGACCAATTCAACTTTTTTATTTTGTAAGTGGCAACTTTTAAAAAAATGATAATCCGACCTAAATCGCTAAGGTAAGTTGCGATCGTTATCAAATGTCGAGACTGCATTAATTATAGAAATAGAAAAATAGCCATTGCAAAAAATGCAAAACTACGTTAGATTGAAATACCTGCCCTTTTTTTTGTACAAAATATTAAAACATGTTTAATTGTAAATAAGTTGTTTAATTTTCTGTGTATTATGTTTATTTTTAAATGTTAATTTAAGATACTCGTTTTAAAAAAAGGTTTGATAAAAAGAAAAAAAAACCTATACGATGAAAATATAATTTGTTTACAATAAAAAATACTACAAATATACAATTAAAAATATTTGGAATGTGAAATGATGTTATATCGAAAAAGTGTACAATGAAAACAGTTTTTTAAATGTTTTTAGAACCGATTTCCGTTGTTTTATTTACCCCACAGTTCTTACACAAGTAAAAAAACTAGCTAAACTTGAATGTTTCGCTAAAGCAGCGGGATTCTATTTCTTTAGGCTGCCTTCCCAGTAGGCAAACTGTTCGACGCCGCCTCTAAAAAGAGATAGGTACCTTGCTTGTTTTTTACCTGTGCCCTTCATATTATTCGCAAAATTTAGCGGCAAAATCGTTTTGATATGACGCATCTGAGGAATGGGGTGTATCAGGCAAAGCTTTTTGTAGATGTCGCTAGCGGCAATGGTACCTTATTTTCCACCTATATAGTTTTTTTTTTTTATATGTTTATAACTGAAAAATGTATTTAAAATTGACGTTACCTACCTTAAAAGGCAAATTAAGAAAGCGCACAGTATTTAAAAATAAAAAATATATCTTTTATTTTTGAGGAGTTAATGAGGTCATCATCAAATTTCAGATGCTACAGAGTTTGATGCTTTTCTTAGACTCACTCGCGGCACCATAGCTCAAACACGTCCGGTAAAATATGGGAGTTAACAGCGCGGGAAAACCGCATTTTTTTTTTTTTTTTAATCGTCTATAGGTCATTGTACAGAATACATCAGTCCTAAACACGTAATTTATTTGCATTATATATGTTCATAACCGAGTTGGGGATCATCAAATTCCAGATGCTGCAGAATTTGATGCTTTACTTGGAGTCACTCGCGGCATTATAGCCCAAACACGTCGGGTAAAATATGAGTTGACAGCGCGGGAAAACCGCAAAAAACAAACTGCAACTTATGCCCCATATTTGAAGTCCAATTTATCGTTTTCCATAATTATTCACATTGCAGCATATTATTAAACAAAACAACACCACTTTTGACCAATAATATCCACAGCAAATTAATTTACAAAACAAAAACTTGCACTTGACATGTCCACGCAAAATGGCGCGAAAAACTCTTCCGGAAAACCGCAAAAATTAAACTGCAACTTGTGCCCCATATTCAAAGTCCAATTTATCGTTTTCCATAACTATTTGCATTGTAGAACATTATTAAACAAAACAACACCACTTTTAACCAATAACACAGTAAATTAAATTACAAAACAAAATCTTGCACTTGACATGTCCACGCAAAATGGCGCGAAGGACTCCCTTTTTTTTATTTGCAAAGGCAAAGGAACTTGTCCATACAGCCTCGTCAATCGTAATGTTTTTCTATTTCAGGTAATAAGACATAAGCCATTTCTTAAGTACGTCTTGTCCTTTTTTCATTCGTCTTAGTCCGAGGATAGGTCTTAATTCGTGTGTTTTTTCTCTAAGTAGGTATATTGTCTTAGCCGTTTCTTTTTTTTTGTTACGTTATTCATTTTTTCAATGGGGTGAATCACTAACTTTTAATCACGATAGATGGCGCATAATAGATGGTACCTAATATAGCTGTCAGTTGCATAAAAAACTTTTATTTTAATTACTAAATTTATTATTTTTTGGATATATGGCCGAAGTAAGTAGCTTTTAAGTGTACAAATCGAAAAATATTGCGATCTCAAAATTACCGTTCTATTATTGTTATTTTTTTTTTCATTTTAAATACGGTGTTCGCTTTTCTAATTCGTCGTTTTAGATAGGTAACGTTAAGTCATTTTTCTACTAGAAAAATGAAAAAAACATTTAAAAAATAATCCGTCGTAGATGTAAACAAGGTACCAGTGCCGCTAGCGACATCTACAAAAAAGCTTTGCCTGATATACCCCATTTATACAGACAGAATGAATTTAACAGTTCTATTAGGTACCATCTATGATTCGCCATCTATCGTGATAAAAAGTTAGTGATACACCCCATTGTTGAATTGTCCGTGTCCAAATCTTAGTCTACCTATTGATTGTTGTATAATATTTCTGCTAATAAATCTTTTTTTTAAGAACCAAGGTCTTTTAGTAATGTCTTTATTAATTCCTGCATCTTTAGACTTTCATTCCGATAATTTGTGAATTTATAATGGTCCTAGACATAGATCTAGATGCCTCCACTTTGTAGAACTCGACACTTTATTCCACGGGACATTAAACTCAGTTTATAAAATATCCTTTTTTTTTAAGTCGCTAATCTGTGGTCATGGTTAGAAGTCCTTCAGCTTATTTTTAAAATTAAACATTAACATTTAATAGTGGTAACGTGTGCTTAAAATTTAATTATTTAGAGACAAAAATTATTTTATAACCTTTTGGTTAGTTGTTTATAATAAACGCACAGAGATAGGGAAGCAGAGGTGATCTAACTGCGGTCAAAGCGTGGCATTTCTCACACACAAGTAATGTTCGCACACTAATACAGAAGACAGGACCGAACTCATTTGCGAAATGTCAAAATATTATTATATAAGTATAATTATGCATATCGCTCACAAATCCGTCCTGAATCAGTGTATAAAGCCCACTTCGGAAGATAGGTTTTGTGTTCTACGATTAAAATAATGAAATGAGTATTTTTAGCTATATGGTTTTTTAAAAAATACAACATAATATAATAAAATCGTTTATTTATATTTTCTTACATATATTATTCAAAGCAATGGCACGCTAATTTTGGACCGGATGGCGAGTGGTATCTGGGTCTCGAAGAGATACCGAACCCCTCTGTACCGGCCGAATGGGCCCTAAATGGTCGGGGGGGGAACGTAAAAATTATGACGAGACAACCAGATGGTAATGCGGTTGAAGTTGCTTGGAGTTTTCTGTAATGTTTATACCCTATTTAAAATTTCAAACATGTCTCTTTTCTTTTATCCAAAAAAGTACTTTTTTTTTACCGCTCTCATATTATTCTGAAAAATAAATAATAATTATTGTTTTATAACTTAACTTCCATAAATGTTTTGTAAGTATGAAATAAATCTAAGTATTGTATCTATACAAGGTGGAGTTTTGAGACGGGACAGTAAGGGCAAATATCTTAACCGTTATAGTTACAGGAAAACGTTCCTAGGAGACCATCCATAACTTATTGAGATATTCTGAACTTCATTCACAGATTTTGGAAAAATCTAGTCGGCAAAAACTTTTGTTTTTATGCCGATCGATCCTGTTTCTTATATGGATCAAAAGTCTCTACTGGAGCAACTGAGGTTTGAGTACTAGAAATGACAGAAACCAAACCAAAAAGGCCAAAAAGGTAGCTCGGTTGATAGAATGCATTCCCTAAAATCCAAAAAAGGTCGGTTTGAACCCCGGCATGTACCAATGAGAAATACACTTTTCTTGCATACATTAGTCAGATTTACAACACCACCGTTCCCGTGCCTTGGAGAGCACTTTAAGCCGTGGTCTAGTGGTAACAAACGTTGCCGTGAACTCGGGAGGTCGTGGGTTCGATTCCCACCGGGGGCAAGTTGTACATTGTATAATTTGTCTCGGTCTGGGTGTTTATATGTATAATATGTATATATTTACAAAAAAAAAAAAAAAAAGTATAATATGTAGTTTATCAACCATCTAGTTTCCGTAACACAAGCCTCATAGCTTACCACGGAAATTAGATGGCGCTGTGTGACTTGTCTGGAAATATTAAAAAAAAAAAAAACCTTTTTTACTAATTAACCCGGTTCTACTAATACCAACTTGTGAAATCGTTAAGAAATTGTCATTAAAATTTACATGAGACCCTCGCCAATCCGTCTGGCCAGCGTGGCGTGTGTAGGCCGAATTCTCCAGAAATATTTCTGGAAGACCCATCTCCAATAGTGGAGGTCTAGGTCTCTGTATTCTAAGGGCTGTGATGATAAATAGAGGCGTGAAAGACGGACAAACATACATACATACATACACACATACATAAAAAGCTTTTTTCACGTTTATAATATTAGTATGGACACCCAGACAACCTAAGCGAAAAACGTAAATATATTTTTGGCCTTGGGTAAGAATCGAATCTACGCACTGCGGGCACTCTGTGGATACAATTCCATAGGATTTACCACTAGACCACGGAGGCGGTCACAACAATAAAACGGTAAAAAAATAATATAAAAATTATTAATTTTACAAATCCGACCCTGTGTTGATGGAACTGTCAATGTTGTTGTTTTGCAACAATTTTTACGTTTTTCTCTAATAAAGCAACAAAAATTGTAAGATTATTATTTTAATTTCGTTAGAATACAATGAAATATATCTTCTGTCTCTCACATATTTTGAAATTACAAGAATAATCACTAATTTTATTGAATTATGTGTTTGAATGCATGGTGTCAACATTTAAAACTTGTGGAAGGTTATTCCTAGCACTTTTTTATGTTTTGCACTGTCGCACATATAAGCACTACACTAGACCATGATTTAGTAAAATTTTCAAGATGTAATTTTAGTTAAATAATGAATAATCACAATAATAAGTCGAGATGGTTGAGTTCGCTGTTGTTACTTTATTGTCTGTCAATTGCCTTGTAGTCTATGGTTTCAATGAAAAAATGCCACGGTTGCTCGTTTATGCAGTGTGTATGTGAACTGAGGAAGTGAGATAGCTATATGATCTTTGCGATGAGAATGAGTAAGCGCAACTTATATGGTTATACGACTAAATAATATGTTGTCTCTGCTTCCTTAACTCTGTGAATAAACGTAACTTTATTTATACTCTTATTGTTATTTAATATTTTGTATTGGACGTCATACTAATATAATCGCATATTTAAGAAAAAACTTTGCTGGATGGCGTTAAAAAATTGTTGATGTTTTCTTTGGTTTTACTGAAATATTTTCTATATTGATGTTCAATTATAGTCTTTTATGTAGGCTTCTAGTATTGGTTTGTATATTAAAGTATTAACAACATTACTTTCATAGAATAAAGTAGAGTATCTTATAATTGGATCTACTTATTATTATTACAGATATTTGTTTGTGTCAGCTGGGCTCATGTTATATACCTAAGCTGGTTTTTATCCACCTAAACAATGCCCCTCACGGCAGATGTAGCTGCTCAGCAAGTCCAGGTAAGTTCAGTGCTTTATGATGCTTAAGATGTGTAAAGGCTTCATTATCATCAGCCCCGCCTGTCCCTCCACTCCTGAATATAGCCCCTCTACTAAGACTCGCCATAGCACTTGATTTTTTGCCAGCTCATGCAACTTGATTCTAGTATTAGAGCCTGTCAACATGACGCATTGCGTCAGCGTTGCCCTGCTGCGTCAATTAACATACAAGTATCCATATCTCCTCCATAAGCCTCCAAAAAGAAGCGGGAATGGAGTACTCATTATGATGCTGGAGTGGCAGGCGTCATAGTATAACATACCATAGAATTGTTCATCGGTTCAGTGGCAGGTGCATTCTTCTCATTTTCAATTAAGCTTGCTGTAATATTAATTACCTAGTTATGACATCTATAAGTACACTTCTGGAGGCCTGCAGAAAAGTGACAGGTCTCCTGGCTTTTCTGGAGGTGATATAATTGCTTCAGTAACAGACAGGGGACATGTATCCCAGAGACTAAGAAAAAAAGATTATTATTATTGATTAATAGGCAAGCAGCACATTGCTGATATGCCTCTATCAAACACTAATGCAAAGTTTATAAAGTAGTCAGTTATCACTATAGAGTCTATGTCTATTGTCACTAGCCACTTGTCCAGTTTGTTTTTAAATGTGTTTATAGTTCGGGACTTCAATATGTTTTCTGGTATTTTGTTCCGCATATTTACAACTCTGTTATTCATTAAGTGATATTTCACATTATTTTTTACTATTTTACATTCATATTCACCTATTAGAGATTATTTATGTTTTTAGGAGAAACTTCGTTCATTGCACAGATTAATAAATGACATAGAGGGAGAGAGGGTTAACAATGAGCAGTGTATTGAAGCTATCCTCCGAGCTGAGAGGGCTGGAGAGTCCCCTTCGTCCAATGATGAGTCCAGTGGCTCTGCACAACAGGTAAGAGAATAAATGTTGTCAAATAAAATAATAACATGCCTTTATTAAATATGGTCATTACAAGACAGACGTAACAAATAAGACTGAAATTTCACTGGAAGCTGATCCCAGAACTTATCATACTATCTGTCTAGTTAAAAGCAAGAACCAATCATAAATCATTACCTTTCTCATTTATTTAAAATTGTATTACTGTTACATTATAGTTTAGGCAACTTATCATCATAGGATATTTTATTTAAGGAATGACACAAGTTTCTAGAAAGGAAACAAATTTCTAAGCATTGAACGTACTCACCATGTGGGGAACGTTGTTTGTAGGAGAGAGAGGATAAGAATAGGGTCTCGGGCTTGCAACCGACTATGGGGGTTTAAAAAGGAGGCCACCTCTTTTTATTGCACAAAAACATGCTCACTGAATGATTCCACTAATGCTATCTTGAAAAAAATCCAAGCATTCCATGGATTCATCATGCAGGTGCAGGGTCCATTGTGTGTGGGTAAGAGATGAGAAGAATGATGTCTTGCGACCGACAATAGGCTGGTTTAAAAAAGTAGGTTTCTCTTTTTTATTTTATTGCGCGATAACGTTACTTACCACCTATTTTCTAAACAAGCAAAACAGTGTTTTTTAAATCAATATTACATTTAATTTTTGTGTTAATTCTTATTTTTAAGATTTGTCATTTACTGTTTATTAGTGTGTAGGCTTATTTTAAGTATTTTATAGTTATATATATGTATTTATTTATTCTTATATGTATTATTAGAATGTAGTTTATCATAATAAATTTTCACCCATACATAGTTTTTCCACACTCCCAAAGGTTGGTTGTTAGAAAATGCCTGGCCATTAAGCCCACCTATGTACAATTTTAGTGCAATAAAGTAATTAAAATTAAAAAAAAATACGCTCGGCATCCACCATTGTACTCCTTTCCCTACCCAAGCAAATACTGTATGATTTCATTAATGCCACCTTGGAAGCTCTTTCCATGAATGTATTGACAGCAGACCTGCTTAGGCACAATTCTTTCAGTTTTCAAAGTTTTGGAACTCCTCTCGCACCGTCTTCCACTGCGTAAAGCTAAGTCTTGAACCCTTGATTATTTCTTCTGTAAGATCATAATATTTATTCAACTTCATTTTGTGGTATATTTGATTTCCACGGAACGGTAAGTTCAATAAGGATAACTTTTTTCAAGTTCCAAGAAGAAACAAACCTGTCTGGCCTATAAGCTGATACAGCTAGTTCATCTGAGAATTAATACATTTAACTAACTTTACAATAATGTATTTCAGCAACATTTGAAGAGTCTATACAAGGCTGGTCTGACTGCATCAGAACAAGAAGAGAGATTGCTCCGAGCTGCTCTTTCTAGAATATATGACATCCGAGCTATTAGAAATGAAAGGAGAATACAGGTACATGATAAAAAAATATTACTAGCTTTTCAAATAGTGCTGGGTGGATAGTAGTGGCAAAAAGCCAAAAATGCACAAAAAATGAATAATTACCAGCGTAAAATTAAGTTTGATATTTTTGAGGGCAAAGGAGGGCAGCAGTATGCTTGGTCTGATTTTTTTAAATCCATGGGTAGATAGTAGAAAAAACAGACAGATTGCCTATAGATAATATAGAATATAGATCTATTTATATGTTATAGCTGCTTGACTTGACTACAACTGTGTAAATAGCAGTCGACACACTTAAGGTGGCTCATGTTGCTGACCTTATATAACTATATCCGGGTATTAAGGAACATCTGTACCAAATTTAGTGAAAACCCCTTTGAAGGCAAGACAAACTGGCAGATAAATGGCCGTGAAGTCACGTGTCGTAGTGCTATCATGACGTTATATAGCTTATGTCATAGATTTACATGTTCATTCTCGTGCCTCGGAGACCACGTTAAGCTGTCGGTCCCAGTTCCACTAATACCAACTTGTGAATTTGGTAATAAATTGACATCAGACCCTTGCCAACACATCTGGCCAGCGTGGCGAGTGTAGGACAGATTCTCTAGAAATTTCTGGAAGTCCCATCTCCAACAGTGAAGGTCTAGAACTCTGTGTGTGTAGCGGCTGTTATAATGAAATAATATATTTAATACAATTTCCAAATTTTTAACAGGCTCGTCACGCTGGAAATAAAGAAACCATAGGTTGTGGGGCTCTAATGAAGATGTTACTAAGTGCGGCCCATACATTGCCCCTCCATCTGGGACGGGGGACAGAGAGGGCCCCAGCTCTTTGTGGGGCCGTCCCTGCTGACCCGGGACATGTGGCCCGGCCAGGGGATGCTGTAGCCGCACTCGTCAGGGTCTCTGACAAGGAAGAAAACTGGATTTTGGCTGAGGTGAGTCTATATCAGGCTTTTTTGCTTTGTGTGTTGTGCAATCAGTCATGAACTTTGGGGTTACAATATAGTACAAAATTCATAGAAAAGCTACTTTAATAGGTTGCCTAATATGTTCATGGTTGTACACGGAAATCAAAGTTTACAATTTATAAGATTCAAAAGTAAAATTAAAGATATCCTAATTAAAAAGAGTTACTATGACCTTAAGGAGGCATTGCTGGATACCATAGCATAGAAAAGCTATATATACTTAGTCATAAATAAAATTAGATCATAAGCTGACACGGCCCTTTTACAGCCACGATTTTACCTTTTTTTATTTTTATTTTTATTACTAATATTATTATTTATTTAGTATGTAAATTGACACAGCTTCCTTACAGCCACGAATTAAGTTCTTATTATTATTATAAATAATATTATGACATTTATATTATTATGAATTTAATTTTAATTTGACTCGGCCACTGTACAGCCACGAAATTAATTTAAGTTAATTTGATTTTATTATAATTAGACATTATATTATAATTATTTTAGATTATAAGTTGACACGGCCTCTATACAGCCACGAAATTGTTATTGTATTTTTTTTATTTTTTATTAAGTTTACTAGTTAGTTTAATAAGTTAACACAGCCTTTATAAAGCCACAAATTTAGGTTAAGCTGCAGTACTTGTTTATGGCACCAATGTCACTTACTTATTTCGGTCCATCCATAATTTAATTTTTAATTAATTTAAATAATATTGTATTTTATTTGTAAAAATTGACAATATCCGAGTGTTACCTGTGAACCAAATGGAAATAAATAATTTGAATTTGAACTATACAAGGTAATTTTTTTATGTGGTGGTTTCATCATCATAACAACTGTTTCCCTTCTGGGCGGTCAGAAACCACTATAGGCTAATCATGACAAGTGGTAAGCTCGTCGATGTCTCTAGTGTACCAAACTTGAGGATATCACAAATAAATTTAATGTTAATTAAATTTATTTATTTAAATTAATACTCGAGTGCCTCCGTTTCTCTCCTCATTCCTGGTTGGTACTTTAGAGTTTAGTACGCTGGAGACATAGACGAGCTTGCCTATTTGTCATGATTGCCTATAGTAAAGTTGGCTAAATGTAAATCCGTTTCGTTAAAAAAAGCTTGGTTTCTGACTACCCCAATAGGAATACAGTTGTGATAATACTTTACTGTACTCTTTACATTAATAAATATGATTGTGACCTGACCAGGAATCAAACCCGTGTGTGTATTTTATTATATAAAAAGTGGATTTTATTCGGATATCAGATCAGTGAAGGTACTATGATTTATCTGAAGGTAATTTCTCTTCATTATCATTGTATCAATTTTATTTAAATACATTTTTATCAAAATCCTCAGGTAGTAAGTTGGCTTCCCGCTCAAGGTAAATACGAAGTAGATGATATTGATGAAGACCAGAAAAACCGACACGTACTGAGCAAGCGACGTGTTGTACCTTTACCACTGATGAGGTAACTTTCCATTCCATGTCCTATAACAAAATCTTAGTAACCAGTTTTAGCAGCGCTACTACGGGTTCTCACCGAACTAGCATTGGCGGCAAATTATAAATTCTTTATTTTTATTTTGGATGATGTTATTTCATCAAAACCGGTTAAGTATTAAAGACACACAGACACAATTAGTACAAAAATATCCCAAAATGAATTATGTTGTGTCTTCATAAACGGTTAAGTATTAACGACACACACAATACATTAATTACAAATTTATACCAATATGGATGATCTTATTTCATCAAAACCGGTTAAGTATTAAAGATACACACATACATTTATTACAAATTTATACCATTATGGATGATATTATTTCTTCATAACCGGTTAAGTATTAAAGATACACACATACATTTATTACAAATTTATACCATTATGGATGATATTATTTCTTCATAACCGGTTAAGTATTAAAGATACACACATACATTTATTACAAATTTATACCACTATGGATGATATTATTTCTTCATAACCGGTTAAGTATTAAAGATACACACATACATTTATTACAAATTTATACCACTATGGATGATATTATTTCTTCATAACCGGTTAAGTATTAAAGATACACACATACATTTATTACAAATTTATCCCAAAATGGATTATCTTATTTTATCAATTTTGGTTAAGTATTAAAGGGCGCTTAGTCTGGAACATGTTACTGACTTCACATACCTGGGCTCAAGTATCTCCAACACCGGCTCCTGTGAAACGGAAGTACGCAGAAGAATAGGCATGGCAAAGAACGCTATGAGCCAGATGAAGGGAATATGGAGGGATCGAAACATCACTATCAGGACCAAAATAAGACTTGTTCGCAGTCTCGTTTTCTCCATATTCCTGTATGCTGCCGAAACCTGGACTCTTAGAGCCAATGACCGAAGCCGCGTCGACGCCTTCGAAATGTGGTGCTGGAGGCGTATGCTGCGCATCCCGTGGACAGCGCGCAGAACAAACTTATCAATACTCAAGGAGCTCAAAGTCACTACCAGGCTCTCTTCCATCTGCCTGCAACGAGTCCTTGAGTATTTTGGTCATATAGCCCGTAAAAGCTCTGGCAATCTGGAAAGGCTAGTAATCACGGGGAAAATTGAAGGCAAGAGACCCCGTGGCCGGAGCCCGACACGCTGGTCAGACCAGATCCGCACCACACTTCACACCCAAGTCCACGAGGCCCTGCACGCCGCCGTGAGCAGACCCGGATGGCGCAGCATAGTCCGGGACAAAGTGATCCGAGGAGGGGGTCACGACCCTCAGCATTGAGGAAAACGACGCAAGGAGGAGGATTAAAGACACACAGACAGAGTTAGTACAAAAATATCCCAAAATGGATAATGTTATTTGATCAAAACTGGTTAAGTATTAAAGACACACAGACACAATTAGTACAAAAATATCCCAAAATGAATGATGTTGTTTCTTCATAACCGGTTAAGTATTAACGACACATACATACATTTATTACAAATTTATACCAATATGGATGATCTTATTTTATCAAAACCGGTTAAGCATTAAAGACACAGATACATTTATTACAAATGTATCCCAAAATGGATTATCTTATTTTATCAATTTTGGTTAAGTATTAAAGACCACACAGACATGGGTTAGTATACAAAAATATCCCAAAATGGATGATGTTATTTGATCAAAACCGGTTAAGTATTAAAGACACACAGACAGAGTTAGTACAAAAATATCCCAAAATGAATGATGTTGTTTGATCAAAACCGGTTAAGTATTAAAGACACACAGACAGAGTTAGTACAAAAATATCCCAAAATGGATGATGTTATTTGATCAAAACCGGTTAAGTATTAAAGACACACAGACAGAGTTAGTACAAAAATATCCCAAAATGAATGATGTTGTTTGATCAAAACCGGTTAAGTATTAAATACACACAGAGTTAGTACAAAAATATCCCAAAATGGATGATGTTATTTGATCAAAACCGGTTAAGTATTAAAGATACACAGACAGAGTTAGTACAAAAATATCCCAAAATGGATGATGTTTTTTTTATAAAATTTGGTTCAATATTAAAAACATACAGACACAGTACAAAAATGGTGTTTTTCTATTTCAGAGCAGATCCCCGTACCGACGAATCCGCACTATTTCCTAAAGGTGCAGTGGTGATGGCTTTATATCCACAGACAACGTGCTTCTATAGAGCAGTGGTCAATAGACTACCAGCCAGCGCAGCCGAGCCTTACGAAGTATTATTTGAGGTCTGTAGACGAAATAAGATTTTAATATCATTATCACATTATCACCCCTATATATATTCTATAGGCTAGACATCTTACATCAGTATTATTAGCGCTGTGTTTGACTTGACGCTTTATTTCACTTTGAACATCGTTCGACTTAACGCACACTTAGCACTATAGATACATACATTTTTTTAAATATGCGGTAAAAAAAAGCGTTGGATGCTTTGGTTTGCCTTCAAGTCGAACATATCATAGACGTTTCCTCAATAGCTGCTCCACTTAATTACTTCTTCCAGCTGTCAAACGGAGGGACCCCTTGAAAACGTCAGACACACATTGAAATCTCTCTGAAGCGTTTACATGTTATATTTCTTAGCTGCCTCTGTGGTCTAGCGGTTAAGTCCATGGATTTAGATTTGGAGGTACCGGGTTCGATTCCTGGTCGGGACACAATAATATTTATTAATTTAATTTATTTGTAATATTTCTCGAGTTTGGTACGCTGGGGACATCAATGAGCTTGCCACTTGTCATGATTGGCCTATAGTAAAGTTGGCTAAAGAGAAATCCGCTTCTTTATAAGCGTGGTTTCTGACCACTCCAGATATATATGGACTTAACCGCCTATGTCGCTAGTCCACCATTCTTCTCATCTCTCTACTCTCGATGGACCCGGCACGCGCACGGTGAATCCATTAAATAGCGTATCCAGACGTACCTGCCCTTATTATAGCATAATTTATTTTGTAAATTTTCATCGAAATTGTTAATTTCATTGTGTAGGATTCTTCATACGCGGACGGATATTCTCCCCCCGAGCGGGTGGCGCAGCGTTACGTCATCGCCATCAAGGAGGGCAAAGGTCGGTCCACCTGACCCCCGCCTCGACACCACTCTGAATAAGGAGCCATTAAGAAGTATACGGGCTCAGAATTTTCATAAGTCTTGTGCAGAAAGAAAACTTTTTAATGTAATATTTTTTATTTGGGTTAATTTGAATGTAATAATTTAGGAATGTGTAATAACTAATATATATTAAAATTAAAATTGTAAACTTCAAATAAAATATATAGGTAGGTATTTAACCTATTATTACAGCGTTAGTGGCTCGGTTGTAAGAACGCGTTAAATCCTACAAAGGTCGGTTCAAACCCGGCATGTACCAATGAGAAATACACTTTTCTTACGTACTGCAGTCATAGATTTACCCCTTGATTTACCCGTGTGAGGAGAGCACGTTAAGCCATCAGTCCTGGTTCCACTAATACCATCTTGTTGAATCGTTTATAAATTGTCATTCAAGATTGACATAATATCCTCGCCAAGCCGTCTGGCCAGCGTGGCGAGTGTAGGCCAAATTCTCCTGATATATGTTCTGGAAGGCCCATTTCCAGCAGTGAAGGTCTAGAGCGCTGCGTTCTAGGGGCTGTAATAATGAATGATGCTGATGATATATTTATTTTATTTCACAATAAGCAAAAGCATTTTAAATAATAATACATTATTCAATATCATTTATCATTACAGCCTCTAGAACACAGCGTTCTAGACCTCCACTGCTGGAGATGGGCCTTCCAAAACATAGATCTGAAAAATTTCCCCTACAATCGCCACGCTGGCCAGACGGATTAGCGAGGATCTGATGTAATTTTTTAATGACAACTTAGACCGCGTTCGTTTTATAGCATTTCCAACATCTCGTAGCAACTTCATAAACCAGCATGAAATGTCGTTTTTGTTAAGAATTACCACTTTTTTTAACAATGCTAACATTTCTTAAAAAAAACGAGCGGTGAGGCTACTTTTTGACAAGTATGACAAGTAACCAAATAATAACAATTCTTTTATATCAATTTAAGTTTATTAAGTTTTTGTCATATCATGGTACCCAACACACATGCTACTATTATTTATTACATGAAATCGTTTTAATTACCTTTTTTAAAACAAAATAAATTAAATCTACTTTATTTTGTAAACAAAGACATCTGTCAAAAAGTAACATTAATAACCCTCCTTTTCAACACGGTACTGACATACGAAATTAGCATCAAATGTTGGAATTTTCATTAAACGAACGACTTATGCTAAAAAAAGTGCTATTTTCATGCTAACATTTCTTAAAACGAACGCACCCTTATTAACGATTTCAGTTAAAATCCGTTAACTATATTTCGTTCCGATACGCGATAATAGTAACCTAAGCACGCTTAAGGGTGTTCCGATACGCGCTTAAACTGTTTTGCCAAACTGTGTGACGTCACAAATGACATCATTTCTCGCGCTTAGACTGCTCACGATATCGAGGTAGATATCTCTGAGCGCTGTCAGTTTTTTGTCATTTATGTCGCGCGCCATTTTCAAGTTTATTTAAATTAGGTTTTCTTTTAAATTATTTAACATTGTACTTCGGTTATACTGTTTGTATATTACTTCTAAAACAAATCTATAATTAATATTTAAGTAGGAAGTGAAAAAAAATGTCTGTAACACAGCAAGTTATTTTAAAAGACTAAAATAAGTTAATAATATTAAACTTTACACATATAAAGGTGAACAATCCGAGAGATGTATATTTGTTAGTATTCATACTCAAAGATGTGGAATCCGCAATTTATTTTCGTGATTTAGACCGTTCCGAATTGATATCACGCTCTGAGCATCCAAAGCGCGATATTTGATTCGGAACGACGGTCAGTACATAATCGTTTTAAGCACTCTGAGCGCGATTCGGAATGGGGGGTATATATATATATCATGCTATTAAGGGTGATATTTGCACGGACGCTTTAAAGGTCGAGCGCTTATAGAGATGAGAATTGCATAATATTTTATAATTATGACGCAATCTCTGACGCAAATAACGAAATTCACAAATAACGTTTGCGACTAAGTATCAGAATAGGACTGCAGTTGGTATTAGTGGAACCGGGACCGATGGCTTAACTTGCTCTCCGAGGCACGGTGGTGCTGTAAATCTATGACAAATGTACGTAAGAAAAGTGTATTTCTCATTGGTACATGCCGTATATATATATATAACTAAGAAAAATATATT
The DNA here is from genome assembly GCA_910589645.1 of Tinea semifulvella. NCBI lineage: Eukaryota > Metazoa > Arthropoda > Insecta > Lepidoptera > Tineidae > Tinea > Tinea semifulvella. The sequence goes on from OU342612.1 coordinate 6,352,298, forward strand.
ACGACAGACATGAATGTATGGGCTAGACCCTTTGCTACCCCTATCACCTCATTCAAGGAACATAATACAAGAAGAAGCGTACAAGAAAAGTGTTTCAGTTTTAGTAGCGCCACTACGGGTTCCAACCGAACCAATACTTGGCGGCAAATTTTAAAATTCTTTATTTGTTTGTTTTTGTTAATTAAAGCATCAAATGTGCAAAAACAAAATTAATGGTAGATCAATTATTAAAAATGGCGGAATAGATACGTAACTAAAATAAACACAAATAATATATTTTTTTAATTTATTTATTTCTTGGAGTTCTGTAATACAACTACTAATAATAGTATGTGAAATACCTTATTCTGGAAATTCTTAATTTATTAAAATTGAAACACTTTACAAACAATATTTAAATTGACATTTGGAGCACTTATTGTATTATATTTTTTGATCACACATATTAAACACGTTTCGTTGCACAACTTTAAAATATAAACTTATATTTCAATTCCCGTAAACAGACAATAAAATAAATAACAATTCTGCTTCGCAACAGCCAAGACTCCATTTTGTTTCGGTTTGGTTTTGACAGCTTAGGGTTACCAGTATATTAAAAAAAAAACTTTACTAAAAAAAAATATTATTATAATGAATTATTAAAGCGCAAAGTATAAAACTAAATAAAAATATTAATTAACTTATTTAGTAACAATAATATTGCTAAAATAATAAATATGAAGAACAAAACTGATTAAATACGCAGAAATAATATTCGTAACCTTGAAAAAAAAATGGCAACCCTCGACATTTGAACCAGTGCAATGTATGGAAGTCGATATAGTCCTTGACCTCATTCATCACCCATAGTGAGAAGAGAACGCAAACAAAAAAAAAGTATGATAAATTCAACAATAGAATTATATATGCTTTTATTATTTAATCGCTTGGAATTTAGAAAACCCTTTTTTTTTTTAATTAGAGGTTATTAACATCCTCGATTTATGTATTAGCTGTAAGTTTAAAAAAAAAAAAATATTATAACTTAATTTATACGTTTGTGTGCGTTTAAGACAATGTACACACGGGCCGATTTGAGAGTGTGTGCATGCTATAAGAAAAAATCTTCGTATTTTAGACTGACATAGGACTATTAGTTAAGGCAATGGTTAGTGTTGCCGAATCCTTTCCTCAACAAAAAATAACTTTCTGTAAAACGATTAGTTTAAAATAGAGCCGATCCGACAGTTTTAAGTTGAAGGTCAGTCGTTAGCTGGTACATTAGACGCCATTACTAATTTTTATCGTCTCAATTCACAGAGACTTACACCCGTATTTTAAGACGTTTCCTCAACGCCTCCTCCACTCGACATTTCCTTCCAGCTGTCAAACGAAAATAAAGTTTATTTATTAAAGGATAACTAACGACTAATAACAAATTTGGAAAAAATAAACATATTTCGAAGGTCCGTAAGCTGGTACATTAGACGCTGTTTTTTAATTTTAATCGTCTCAACTCACAGAGACTTAATTTTCGTTTGACAGCTGGAAGGAAATGTTGAGTGGAGGAGCTTTTGAGGGTGGTGGCGCGGGTTTAGTGGACTGTATGGTACGGGGTTTGCGATAATCTTCAAATTAACTACATTGACGATACTATTATAATCGGTGCAATAAACTAACTAGAAAGGAAACTGGTAAAGAAACTCACCTGAAGTCCTCGGCAGCTGCACTTATAAATCGTACTTATACTAATTTTGAGGGTTGGGCGAATGCTGGCGAAAACAATGATCGCGGCGATTTCTTCAGCGTCTTCTATGACGACTGTAGGATAACGACTATATTTCGGTTCGACGACGACGACGACTTCTAGCATGCGGCGCGGCCAGTTATATAGGCGCTGCCTCTCTTCAGTGCGCAAGCGCCGGCCTTTGGACTAGTGAGCGGGATGGGTAATATAGAAAGGAAGCGGCGAGAAAGAGACAGGACAAGGGTATAGGGGTAACAAATTAGGACGTCTTTTTATGCACCGACGAATCACAATAACGCCTAACTATCCAAAATTGGTCGAATTACCGCGATCAGCGCAAACAGAGGGATTGTCTTAGAATACGGGTGTTAGACTTGGTCTTGCTCTAACCAAGAATATCCCAAAATAAATTAGTAATAAAAAAATAAAAAAAACTAGTCTGGTATATTGGTCTTGCGCAAGAGTCTCGCAAGACTAATGCTATTTTGCTAAAAATGTACTTTTTTTATCAATTGTTTCTGTTTGTAACGGTTTCGTTTCTGTCTTGTTTAGGGTAAAAATATCAAGTCCATATAGTCTACTATACTACAACTTAAAATATCTCCAAAGACTGTATACATTTTTTAGATATATAGCACCGTTAATAGTATAGGGGCTCAACTCATTTTTTTTTGTGTAGTGTTGATTTTAAATGCTATGGACACAAAATGAAATTATCTACCAGTTAGCACTGACAAAGAGATAAAAAGGACATAATTTGTCGGTAACTGATTTGTGTCTCTCTCACACTCCCCGCACGTCTCCCGTTTTTATCAGAACCTTCAAACGCATTTTTCCAAAAAAAAATCCTTTTTATGCCCCTGTATTACTAACTCTGCTACATGTTGGTTACTATATGTATACTATAAACCTTCCAATTTTCAAGTAAATCAGACCAGTAGTTGTCGAGATACCAGTTTGCGGACAGACACTAAAGTCTCACAAAGTTTTCTTACTACAATGGGGTGTATCACTAACTTTTTATCACGATAGATGGTACCTAATAGAATTGTCAGTTGCATAGAAAACTTGTATTTTTATGTCAAAATTTATTATTTTCTGGATATTATGCCGAAGTAAGCAGTTTTTAAGTGTACAAATCGAGATTTCCAAGCGAAATGAAAGATATGGTGTTATTTTGGTGCAAAATTGCCGTTAATTAATAAACATTTTTTATTTTTAAAGTTAATTAAAAATACATTTTTTTGTAATAAAAAAAAACTACAAAAACTTTAAAGAAATGATGCGTCATAGGTGTAAAACAAGGTACCAATGCCGCTAGCTACATCTACAAAAAGCTTTGCCTGATACACCCCATTAGAAATAAATATATATTTTCAGTCAGAGCAAGAGTCTCGGTCTTTGTTATGAAAAGTTATTTTCATCACTATTCATGCATGATTTTTAAAAAAAGTAAAAAGTTGTCTCGGCGGTCCGGGAGATGGCGTTAGTCGGTTGTCAAGCTCACGTCAAGAGGAAGGAAATACGCAATAAACATGTCGATGTACCCCTATTTTTAAAACTATCACATAGACCAATTTCCGGCCTGGCCATCCTAATTCTTTCCTCTGCCTCTACTTCATTATTGAAGAAATTTATTAGTTTTGCCAAGCGTTCTGTCCCTGTAGATTTATAGCTTTCAGAACGACTCCATGCCAGTAAAAAGTCTTCTGGCATGGCAGACTCGATTAAGGGAAACAACATTGCATCATAACTATCCTTACTAACTCCTAACGTCTCTAATGAATGTACATATGTTGTGATTTTGTCATATAAAGTTCTTAAATTAAATTTTTGGTCCCCTCTAGCCTGCGCCAAGAGTTCCCGAATATAAATTTCAATTAGTATCTCTTTTTTGCCGAACCTGCTGGTTAGTTGCTCCACCGCCTTCTTGTAGTTTTCTTTGTAGGGGGGAAAACTCTCCACCAAAATTCTGGCATTAGAATCATCTTTCAACGATTGTAGAAGGTATTGAAACTTATCTTCATCCTCCATGTTTTCATCGTCATAATTTTTTTTAAACTGACCCCAAAACTGGATTCAGTTCTTGGGATCGTCATCAAACTTTTTAATTTCTATCTTTGGCAGGTTGTAGCTACGCGGCGCGCTTGTGCGATTTGACATCTTTTTCTGCCAAAATTTCTTCACATCTTTTGGTGGAGCTGAATAAATCTAAGGTTATACTTTTCGGCTTCATCCATCTCCTCCGTATAAACACTCTCGTTGAAGGCCTCTTCACTGGATATCTTAGTTTGTTGTATTTGTCGGTGATGTATACAAAATCAATTTTCAATTTTGGTAGATCTATTTTTGTAGCCAGTAATTTTTCCTCCAACGCATAATAATAATTGAGTCCTCTCCCTCTGCCACCTTATCGTCTCAGCATCAGCCATTTCTTTTTGGGAAAGCTCGATGATGCCGCGGTCTATTTTTCCGTTCTTCCGCTAAAACTTTCTTCTGCCATTTTATATCCACGGTCGCCACAATATGTGATAAATTCCACCTTCTAATACAGGTCTTCTATGCAGAATTAAATTCAATAAAAGCCGGACAAAACTTTGGACATGTTTATTGCGTATTTCCTTCCTCTTCTCAACCGACTAACGCCATCTCCCGGACCGCCGAGACAACTTTTTACTTTTTTAAAAAGTCATGCATGAATAGTGATGAAAATAATATTTCATAACAGTCTTGCTTTGGACAACAATAGCAATGGTTCGTAATTTCAGAGTGGAAAAAGTAACTTAATAGTAAAGTACTTTAATGATATCGCCTTTCCAATGGAAAATGTTATAAGGAACTATACAAAAAAGTTTCCAAATTGTCTCAGAAACTCAAATACCGAAAGTCATCCGGTTGCTTTTTCCAGACTGAAATTACGCGCCATTGCCCTGACTATAATATTTATTGATAGGTTGTCAATTATAACCATAATGTCACATATATTATCTTGTAAATTTCGTGTTTAATAAATATTTATAAAACAATTTCATATTTTTTTATTACCATATTCCTTTCATTCTTTTAGAATCCAGATTGTCCGATTAAATAATAAATAAAAAAAAAAAAAAAATTATTGACACCAATTTTTAACATCCTATATACATAAATTACTATCTAGGAAATTATATCATTTATTTATTTATAATACATTGAGCTAGGACAGGCTAACAGAACTGTTAGTAAGTGCACTGGTTTCTGTACTAGATAACTCTGTCAAGGCACAGAAACCAGATTGATCAGGGAAGGTGTAGTTTCTTGATCCTAGTTTAGCAACACTCAAATGTGGTTGTTATATCTTATTTGTGTATTTATTTATATTTAGTTATGTACTTATATTTGCTTATTTATTTTGTTCACCTGTGATTCGTTTAATCTAATTTATGTACTTAATCTTGTTTTAACCATTATATTTTGTTTTTCTTTTTGGTGTTCATTTGCTATTATTGATTTATTATTGGAGTTAGGGTTTACTGAGGGAATAGGGATTCCTAAACTATTATATTGTTATTTTAAGTAATTCTTCAGTACTATCGTATGTTTGTGATAAAAGAAACTTTGTTAACTGTTTCTTGCATTGAAATTTTGTAAGTTTTATTATAGATAATGAAGTATTTATTTTATTATAAATGTAAGGACCTAGAAAATTATGATGCCTTTGTGCATATCTTGTGTTTACAAAGAAATATGGGCAAACTCTATTCATGCGTCTGGGTTCGGTGCTTTTTTCTATGGTAGGTGTTCTTTTGTGTAGTGTTAGTGTAAGGGACATTATGAAGAGTTGACGTACAGATAGGACCTGACTAAGACGGTAAAGTTGGGTTGTTGAAAACTTAAAAGGCTTATTATACAAAACTTTTAGCACTGCTCTTATTATATGACTACCTAACTGATAAAGTTCTAAAGGTGCTTACACGGTCTATTTTTGTACTACTTGTGATGGGAAAGATGATATTCGCGTCCAGGCTTGCAGGCTCATACCACTGTGCATACAGGAGGCAGTTGGGCGCCTTGACCAACGTGATGGATCCTGAGGTCGGTCAGATATTGGTGGCTTTGAGCAGGCTCACAAGATTGTACCTAGAAGTGGTGGCACGCAAAGGAAGAAAAAAAAAACTATTATATCTATCCCTTCTTATCAGTCTAGCTTTCAGTCTAACTCATTCGCAGTAGTGGCCGCAAATCTCTGGAACAGTTTACCTGTTGAAATTCGCTAAGCACCCAGCAAACCGCTGTTTAAAAAGCTGGTTTACTTTCATTACCTAAAGAGCTCCTCACAGCGGCCGAATGTATTGAACGAATTGATTAAATTAATGAATTAAAATTTTGCGCCACTTTCTATGTGAACCGAAATTTATCAATAGCTTGTTTTAAGTTTCCACCCCCTGAGTGTGCTTCGGACAATAGCTCAGAAACGTTGGTGTGCCTTGTCTTCTCGGGAAGACCACCACAAAGCTCTCTCAGACCGCGCCACTCAATATAGTCACCCGCATCCGCTGATATAAAGTGAAATTACACCCGCGACATCAAAAACCACACCAGCTCTATTCTGTTACTTAGTCGTAAATGTTATTAGTGGATTTCGTTATTTACGTAAGAGATTGCGTCATAATTACAAATTATTATTCAATTATCAACTCTATAAGCGCTCGACCTTGACAGCGGCCGTGCGATTATCAACTTTAATTAATATATATATAGTTAACGGATTCCATTATATAATGTTTGCGCTTAAGTAACAGAATATGCATAAGCTGCATGTTTCCCACTGCTGGAGCTATAATCGAAGGCCGCGAACCATATATTTTAGACTAAAGAAATAAAACAGTTTTTTTTATGATAGTAATTTATTTGTATAAAAACCTATGTTTACAATTAGATAGATATACACATGATATACGACTTATATCCCAAATATACAATCATTTTATATTGATTTAAATAAAAACTTAAAACTTATTCCTTTTTCTAGATTTATTTTATCGATTTTTAAAACAATGGAAGAAATATTAAAATATCTGATTACAATAAGGAACTAATAATATATAGGTATTATTTACCTAATAAAGGAAGCAAAGAGAAAAATAATTATAATGCCAAATTTGTCATTATTTGACATGATTTTCGCACAATCCAAAATGTTTAATGTACCTTTGAGAAATGTAGTCTTACTAGGAAATAAATCTACGGACATTTTACACACAGAAAAATAGCAAAAACATAACTATTTACCTCTATTTTTCTAAAACAAATCTATGATTAAAATTATGTCAGAAATGTCCGCAACTTTATTTCCTAGTAAGTTAAAAAAAGTAAAGTATCATTACGACCGTTTCCCTTTCGGGGTGGTCAGAAGCCACGCTTATGAAGAAGCGGATTTACATTTAGCTAATTTTACTATATGCCAATCATGACAATTGGCAAGCTCGTCGATGTCTCTGTACCAAACTCAGAAAATATTACAAATATATAATATTAAAATTATTGTATTCCGACTAGGAATCGAACCCGGTACCTCCGAATCTAAATCCACGGACTTAACCGCTAGACTATGGAGGCAGTTAATAAGTTGATTTCACAAAAGTACATGTTTTATTGTGCGAGCGACATTGTTTATTTACTATTACGTGACGTCATTCGGCAGCTATTTGCAAGTACAGCGTATACGAACGAAAATTCAAATACCAAGCTCTAGCTTGACTCGAGAAATATCACAAATAAATTAAATATATATTTTTTGTGTTCTCAGCCAGGAATCGAACCCAGCTCCTCCGCGTTTCAATCTACGGCCTTAACCTCTAGACCACGCATATTTATGTTTTTTTTTTATCAATGTCAAAAGTATAGTATTCTCACGACCGTATTCCTTGCGGGGTGGTCAGAAACCACGCTTATAAAGAAGCGGATTCACATTTACTATAGGTCTATTTATCAATGTAAGTTGTGCTTTTAGAATAAAAAAATCTTAGCCATGCCTTTAGCAGAAAATCATTGGCCATAGGTTTTGGCTAAGCACTATATAGCCTTAGAGAGCTAAAATAAAAAAGTGAAATAAATTAACTAATGTGCACGTATTCACGATTATCTGAAATAAAACAAAAATCATTTTTACAGTGTCATAGTCAAATAGAATGGAATGTGGAAAATAAATATCATTACAGCCCCTTGGACACAAGAATCCTAGACCTCCACTGTTGAAGATGGGTCTTCCAGGAATTTCTGGAGAATTTGGCCTACACTCATTACGCTGGCGGATCCGATGTCAATTTTAATAACGATTCCACAATTTGTTATTAGTGGAACCGGGACCGACGGCTTAACGGTGGTGAAGACGACAAATTTCTAAGCATTCCATGGATTCACCGTGCTGGTGCCGGGTCCATCGTGTGTGGGTCAGAGATGAGAATAATGGTGGCCACCTTTTTTTTTTTATTGCGCGTTAATACGCTCACCATCCACCATTCTACTTCTCTCCCTACCCAACCAAATACTGTATGATTGCATTAATGCCGTCTTGGAAGCTCGTTCCATAAATGTATTGACGGCAGACCTGCTTAGTAAATCTATGACTGCAGTACGTAAGAAAAGTGTATTTCTCATTGGTACATGCCGGGGAATTGAACCGACCTTTGTTGGATTTTGAGGAAAGTGTTCTTAAAACCGAGCCACCACCACTTCAATATATATGAATATTTAATCTGACCTCGGCATGGACCGACTTGGGTTTGAGTACATAGGATTATTTGGCAACGGAAATTATTTCGAGTTGATAAATTGTAAATGCGGTGGTGGCTTGGTTGTAAGAACGCATTCCTTAAATTCTGAGAATGAGAATACACTTTTCTTATGTACATTTGTCATAGGTGTTGTAAACACCACCGTTCCCGTGTGAGGAGAGCACGTTAAGCTGTCGGTCCCGGTTCCAATAATGCCAACTTGTGGAATCGTTAATAAATTGTCATAAAAAATTGACATCATATCCTCGCCGAGCTGTCTGGCCAGCTTGGCGAGTGTAGGCGAAATTCTCCAGTTCTGGAAGGCCCATCTCCAGCAGAGGAGGTCTAGGACGCTGTGTTTTAGGGGCTGTAATGAATGAATCGTTTATCCGCACAAATTATATGGGAAAAAAAATGTAGTACACGTATCGGTCCTGTAGACTTTTTGATATTTATACTCGTAGGTAACAGGAACCCGGAGGCCCTAGCCTGGTTATAAATATCTACCAGGTCGCCAGCAGCAGGTTCGTGTTGATCAGGTGTCATCGGAGTGGTGCGACTTGGATACAGGCGTCCCACAGTGTGGCATTCTTTCGCCTTTATTATTCTTACTATTTATAAATGCCATCACGTCTTTACTTCACTGCCATTACCACCTGTACGCGGATGATTTGCAGTCAGATATCACCACAGTTAATAGTGCAATAGCTTGGCTTAATTCAGATCTCTGTAGTATACTCTCTTGGTCCAAACGTTTTGGGGTTGTTGTCAATCAATTAAATAATAATAAATAATAAATATTTCCAGACAGGTCACACAGCGCCATCTAGTTTCCGTGGTAAGCTACGAGGCTTGTGTTACGGAAACTAGATGGTTGATAAACTACATATTATACTCCTTTTTTTTGTAAATATATACATATAAACACCCAGAACGAGACAAATTATACAATGTACAACTTGCCCCCTGTGGGAATCGAACTCACGACCTCCCGAGTTCACGGCAACGTTTGTTACCACTAGACCACGGAGGCGGTCGATAGTAGGGAGTTCCCGATTGCTGAGTAAAATAGATTTTAACACTATTGAACCTGTTCGGTTCGACAACGTCCCAATTGCGTTCAGCAGCGAGGTGAAGAATTTGGGTATTTATCTAGATTCAAATCTAAGCTGGACAAACCCAGGTTACCAAAACTAGTTGTAAAAAATTTCTAAGGCAGTAAAGAAAGTCGATTTTGGGGATGAATGTGGATAGAGAAAGACTATGGTTGATGATGGATACATACCTGTGACTAGACTGCCTGCCTGTCGGTGATGAGGACCTGCAGTTTCCTGGTGACCCCGGCCGGAGTGTCGAAGGAGGCTCGCTTCACCACAGACTCGTCCAGAGTACTGCTCGGACGCTTTAGTATACCCATCTCGCAGGATAACATCGAGTTTATTGCGTGTAAATCCTGGAAAAGGAGATTTTAGGTTAAAAAAACTCGCCTGTCTACAATTTCTACGACCGTTTCCCTTTTGCGATAGTCAGAAACCATTCTTATAAATAAGAGGATTCACATTTAGCCAACTTTACTATAGGACAATCATGACAAGTGGCAAGCTCGTCGATGTCTCCAGCGTACCAAACTCGAGAAATATCACAAATAAATTAAATATTAATCAAATGTATTTATTTATATTAATAAATATTTTTGTGTCTCGACAGTACCCGGAGTCTAAATCCACGAACTTAACCGCTAGACCACAGGATTAGTATTTAGTATATTGATATTACAGTATACAGATATATAAAAGTATATATTTTTACCTTGGCTGGACTCCTACTGAAGCGATAGGAGAGATGGTGAGAACGAGGTGGGGGTGAGGTGAGTGGTCGGACGAACACCTGGTGCCGTTCTGACACCCTCTGTCCGGTTCGAGCAGGAGAGGCCTCGGACGACCCGCGACCCGCCGGCAAAGGGGAAAGAGAACATTGCTGGAATAAAAAAAAACATACTATATCGACCGTGTTCCGGAGTTCAGGGCTTTGTTTAAAAATGCTATACAGGAAAGGTATTTTAAAAATATTTTTAGAAAAAAAAAAAAAAAAATCGACTCCAAAACTATATAACTTAAACTAAAATTACATCATCAGCATACTGTAAAGAGCGACACAGGGAATTAACTTGTAAATTTAAATCAAAAGTATACAAATAAAATAAAATAGGGCTTAAGACAGAACCTTGTGGTAACCCTTTCCAAATGGTTCTAGGAGAGTTGTCCAGTGGATTTACTAAACAAAGTTTCACCTGTCTATTGGTAAATAAACAGCTAATAATACTTGATAATTTTAAAGATATACCAATACTAATAAGTTTATTTTTTAAAATACTGAACAAAACATTGTCATAAGCAGCCTCAATATCTAAAAAAACTGCAAAAGGAAATTAATTCCTAGAAAATGCTAATCTGATATCAGTAGAAAATAATAATAATAGTCTTAAAGACCAATCAACTAAATTATTGATACTTGATCATCAGTAAAGTATCTGCACAACTGTTTCCCTTTCGGAGTGGTCAGAAACCACGCTTATGAAGTAAATATTAATTAAATTTATAAATATTGTGTCCCGACCAGGAATCGAACCCGGTACCTCCCAGTCTAAATCAACAAACTTAACCACTTGACCACGGAGTCAGTTGTATATATTTAATATTTATTAATGATTATTTTTGGAGTCGGTGCCAGCTAAAGACAGCGGGGTGAGGCGGAGTGCACAATCGTTCAAAAACGTATCAAATCAAACGCTAGGCGGAATGCCCAAGATTTAAATAGGTGGTAGGCAGACTGATGATGGTAATTTCCCTAGTCTGCCGGGGCGGGGAAGTATCCACCGTTCGTGCCGATAAACCCAGTAAAATGTATCCACACGTTTCAGGATCAGGCTCGAATTGCCGTCATGCCCAGTCAAGTCTCTGATTCCAGTTGCTAACATTCATGGACCTCGCACGCCACTTACCATCAGGTGGCTGCAAGGGCACATCTGACAGACGTAATCGATCTTAGACGATTCGTTTTCGGACGATTGTGCACTCCACCTCACCTCGCAATTTAATCCTGTTTGTAGCTTTTCAATAAACGGTAAAGGTCTAGACTGCGTGTGATGATAAAAATGACTCACATCTCTATTCCGTCCAGTAAATCGAAGAGCAAACGTCTGCATACATTGGACATACACCTTGTTGTAAAACTTGATAAGGTCCCCGCGTTCTGAAACAAAATATTTTAGTAAATGTACCAGGTATTATATTCTCATAAGTGATTTTTGATTTTATATTATAATCTATATAAAGTAGGTAGCGCAAGGTCGACTTATATATATATATACTTTAATTAAAATGCACTAAACCCATTTAAAACAATATTTATCAATTTTATATTCACCTTCTTTTTTCTCGACTCCGATAAGTACTGAGCGGTACACATGGTTGTCAGCTTGTGGCTGTTGTCGGTAACACCGCATGATTTCAGTAAAAGATCGCTCTACCGGATTAGTTGCGCTGTTTGATACCTATTGGAAAACAGAATATAAAATAAAACACATATTGTATACATCACACATATCGACGGCTAACACCCGTATATATCACACATATCGACGGCTAACACCTGTATTCTTACACCCGTATATATCACACAAATCGTCGGCTAACACCCGTATTCTTACACCCGTATATATCACACAAATCGTCGGCTAACACCTGTATTCTTACACCCGTATATATCACACAAATCGTCGGCTAACACCCGTATTCTTACACCCGTATATATCACACAAATCGTCGGCTAACACCTGTATTCTTACACCCGTATATATCACACAAATCGTCGGCTAACACCCGTATTCTTACACAAGTATATATCACACAAATCGTCGGCTAACACCTGTATTCTTACACAAGTATATATCACACAAATCGTCGGCTAACACCCGTATTCTTACACAAGTATATATCATACAAATCGTCGGCTAACTCCCGTATATTTCACATATATCGTCGACTAACACCCGTATATATCACAGATACCGTCGGTTAACACCTGTATATTTTACACATACCGTCGGCTAACACCCGTATTATAACATCCATATTCTAAGACGGCTCCTTTACACAACCATTCCTTCCAGCTGTCAAACGGGTTCCCTTAATTAAGGGATCCTTATTAACGGTATTCTTAGTTTGTAAACTCTCCAAACTTTAAACGGCATTAAAGTGACCATTTAAAATATATTTTCGTTGATCCCTTCATGTAAAGGGTATGTCCTGGCATAAGGTGCTTGCATGTAAACCCAGTCTTGTGACTTAAAGACCCTAGTTTCTGTACCCAAACTTCAATTTCACGCAAATATTTTGATGACAGTAAGAAATAGGATCACTTTCAAAATATATGGAATAAGTTTTTCGCGATAAACCTCAGACTTTTGATCCCTATAAGAAAGAGGATCGATTGACCTCAAAAAGGTTTTTGTGTAAAATTACCATTTTCTAACTTACTGCGGATAAATATCAAATATCGGATATTTTAATATTTATTATAAATATTGGATTTTTACAAATCCTGATTCATAAAAAATATTTTTGACAAATCTGGTCTTATCACGAATCGGTGGCACTCGTGTGTAGGTCTTTATTATAAAATGTATTTACCTTACAAATGACATATACAGCGCACATGAGTATTTGATCCAAATGTCTGTCCTTCATGAGATGTGTCTGTTGGACCAGAGAATGTTCCAGACATGTCCAAATTTTCATCCTTAGTTCGTGATCAGACAAAGAAAGGCTATCACATAGATAGTTCATACGGACTACTGCAAGACTGTAAAACTGTAAAAAAAATGGATGTATAGTCTTATGGTTTTAAGTAATTTTTATTTAAAAAAATATTTTTTGATACGACAATTCAAGATACTAAGTGACTTTGTTTGACTAATATGTGATTCTATTGATAGAAAAAAAAATCCTAAGAAACGATATGTCGAAAATGACATTTTTATGGCTTTTCCATACAAATTGGCTATTTTAAAATTAACACTTTGTATGAAGCCATTTTTTTTTGTCGTTTTCTACATATGGACATATAAAACTTTGCTGATATGTTCCTTGAAAACCTTGGTCTGAGAGGTTATACGAGGTCATCATCTCAAAGAGAAATGTGACTCACTAGTGTTTTTTGCTGAATGCAATCATCATTAGGCTGTGTCTCTCTACTGCTGTATATAGACCTTCCCAAGGCTCGCCACTTCACACCATCTTCTGCCACCCTCGTCCTCGTCCAACCCCCACCTTCTCCAACCCCTACTCTTCAGACCTACAACCCAGCTTCAACATTCTCGGTGTGGAAATACGCTCAGACCTTAGCCACCGGAACTACATTGAGAGCATCACCAAAACAGCGTCAAGAAAGCTAGGAATACTGAACAAGGTGAAGTCTTTTTTTCCGCCTTCAATTAGACTGTTGCTGTACAAAGCACAGATCAGATCACGCATAGAATACTGTTCTCACTTTTTGGGATGGTACCGCCAAGTACCTCACAGATGCTCTCAATGTCCTACAGAGACGACCTGTTCAAATTGTGAACGATGCCACTATATCTGGAACTCTTGAATCCCTGCAGCTTCGCCGAGATGTGGCTTCTCTGAGCGTGTTCTACCGGCTATACTATGGTGAGTGCTCCGAAGAACTCTATAACCTAATTCCTTCCTCTCCATTCCGCAACCGAATCACACGTACAGGTCAGAATATGAACCCACATACCGTGGTCACCATCCCTTCACGTATGTATAAATTGTCCCCAAATCCAAATACATCTGTCGTACGATAAAGATGTGGAATGCTTTTCCAGCCTTACACTTTCCTATAACTTGCGAGTCCTTCAAGAGAAGTGTGAAAAAGCATCTAGTCAAGCCGGCATAGTGTTAGGGACTGATGGCAGTTATGATTGTCTGACTTCAGTTGCTAACATTCATGCTAGTATAGAAAAAAGCTAGTATAAAAGAAGTACTAGTATAAAAAAAAAAAGCGACTTTCTTCAGGTCATCAGTCATCTGGCAGGAGTTCGTCTACTGTCCACTCTGCGTCTTTCCGTAAGTATATTACAAGGTCAATCAGCTAGTAATTCAGCAATCTACAAAGGTAACAGATGCAACATTACCTTTCTAAAGAATAGGACGAGTGATCCTTTTTTGGGTGTTGTAGGCACCTCACTATTTTCTGGCTGAATTTGTGATATTGATGGCTGAGCAGGAGAAACTAAAATAAAAAGCAAACATGACAGATGTAATCATAATCAAATCAAATCATTTCTGTATGGTTAGTACATAACACCTGGACAGACTGCCTCCATGGTCTAGCAGTTAAGTCCGTGGATTTAGACTCGGAGGTACCGGGTTCGATTCCTGGTCGGGACACAATAATATTTATTAATTCAAATTATTAAAAGTTAATTAATATTTAATTCATGCTAGAGACATCGACGAGCTTGCCACTTGTCATGATTGGCCTATAGTAAAGTTGGCTAAATGTGAATCCGTTTCTTTATAATCGTGGTTTCTGCCCACCCCGAAAGGGAAACGGTCGTGATGATGATGATGATGATTATTAATGATTACTCATAAATAATAAAATCTTACCTAAAAGTGATTGTCCTGGTCTTATATTATCTTTAAATAGTTGTTTCTTGGCTTGATCTACTACTGGAGGTACAAAACGATCCGTTGCTGTCGATACTGGTGATTGCATTACATCTAAATAAAACACAATATTGTTAAGAGAGTTTAACGACTTTGCATCTCTCTCGCTCGCACAATCTAATAATTACATTGTTTTTCAAGTCCGAGAGTCATCATCATTTTTCATTACAGCGTCCTAGACCTCCACTGCTGGAGATGGGCCTTCCAGAACATACATATATCTAGATAATTTGGCCTACACTCGCCACGCTGGCCAGACGGCTATGAAGTCAATTTTTAATGACAGTTTATTAACGATTCCACAAGTTGGTATAAGTGGAACCGGTACCGACGGCTTAACGTGCTCTCCTCACACGAGAACGATGGTGTTGTAAATTTATGACTGCAGTACGTAAGAAAAGTGTATATTTCATTGGTACATGCCGGGTGGGTTTGAACCGACCTTTGTAGGGTTTAAGGAACGCGTTCTTACAACCGAGCCACCACCGCGCCTAAGTCCGAGAGTACTTTTTGAAATATACCCTGTGTTTTACTTGTCGCTTTAAGCGCTTTTTTGTACTTCATTTCGCTTTGAAATTCGTTTGACTTATAAATTTTATCGAAATCGATTCACAGCTTTTTAAGAAAATAAAAAGAGTCCGCGCCAATTTGCGCATGTCAAGTGCAAGTTTTTGTTTTGTAAATTAATTTACTGTGGATATTGTTGGTAAAAAGTGGTGTTGTTTTGTTTAATGTTCTACAATGTGAATAATTATGGAAAACGATAAATTGGACTTAAAATATGGGGCACAAGTTGCAGTTTATTTTTTGCGGTTTTCCCGCGCTTTGATCTCCTATATTATACCCGACGTGTTTAAGCTATAATGCCGCGAGTGGCTCCAAAAAAAGTATCAAATTCTGCAGCATCTGGAATTTGATGCTGACCTCATTAACTCATAAAAAAAGAAAGATATATTACGTCAGACTTGGCTGTATGGGCTAGACCCTTTGCCTTCCCTATCACCTCATTCATCATAGAACAAAAAAAAACAAAATTATACACAACTAATGTTTTGGTTTGTGGTTTCAAATAAAAAAGAAAAAAACTACTATAGATTCATATTCAAGATAGGAACATTTGCCAGTTCACAGATGATATTGTCAGTTATTTTTGTACTTACTATTACGCCTCTGTTGTGGGGTAGGCAGGGGTGAGTCTATAGAATTGTACACTACACCCGATGTTGGGATGACACTGTCGCCGTCAGTTTTCAACCGCTCCCAAAGAGGACTGTCGCTGGTCCAAACTAGACTTTCTAATACTTGCTCTTCAACCTGAAATATGATTAATCAGAATTACTATATTATCTCAGTGGAACAAATGATGGACAATATGAGAACGACATTATACAGCTGTAGACATAAATATAATTTAAATTACATAATTTATTTGTGAGTATAATAATAGTAGTTTATGAAACTGTAGTATAATAAGGGGTTTTATACACGAGTGTGTGTTTAATAGTATCACACGAGTGTTTTAATACCTAGTTATGTGCAGTTTCATACACTAATTTATCTACTCTCATACATTGGGATTGAACCTACTAAATAAAAGATAAAAGAATAAGAATTTTAAGCAAGAATAAAAAAAAACACACGAAATGCTATACAACAAAACGTATTAAATGGCGCCATTTTTTTTTTTTTTTTAATGACTTTGGTTCAGAATACGTAAGTCCTAAACAATGAAATGGGGCCAAAACCTAGCTTATGACCGCGCACGCGCTATGGCGGGCGCTGCCATAGACAAGTAAAAATTGGAATCAAAACTTTATGAAATGGAACCTTTGCCTTAAAAAAAATAAGTGTTATATAAAATGTATGATTCTATTTTTAAAATGATATATAACACTACTTTGTTAGAGAAAAAGTATTATAATGTGATTCTATTTTTAAATTTCAGCAGTATGTTTATAAAGTATGTCAATATAAATTCGTTTTGAAGTTTATAATTCGCTTTTTACGATATGAGAGTAGATAAAATATTTTAATTTATAAAATATGAGTATCATCACGACCGTTTCCCTTTCGGTATGGTCAGAAACCATGACAAGTGGCAAGCACGTCGATGTCTCCAGCGTACCAAACTCGAAAAATATCAAAAATAAATTAAATGTATTATTATTATTTATATACGTAAGAAAAGTGTATTTCTCATTGGTACATGCCGTGGGTTCGAACCGACCTTTGTAGGATTTAAGGAACGCGTTCTTACAACCGAACCACCACCGCGCCTATATGTATGTATTGAATAATCAAAAATAACTTACAGCATTAAGATGTTTGATGACATCACGACTCAATTTCTCCATAGTGGCCAGCACAACTAATTCTATGATCTTGTAAAAGTGAAACGCACTGATTTGGAAGACGCTCAGGATGCGGGGAAATCTCTGCGCATGCGAACCGTACGCGTGCAGTACTACTTCGGCACAACATGCGTACACCATTACTTGAAACACCTCTTGTTTTAATAAGCTCTAAAAAAATAAGTAAAAAATGTTTATTTAAAAAAAAATTACATTGCAAATGGCACATACTGTCAACGAGAACAACAAATAGATAGATAGGCGGACTGATGGTGGTAATTTGCCCAGTCTACTGCTGATAAACCCAGTAAAGTGTATCCACACGTTTCGGGATCAGCCTTGAATTGCCGTCATGCCCAGTCAAGCCGGCATAGTGTTAGGGACTGATGGCAGTCATGAGTGTCCGATTCCAATTGCTAACATTCATGAACCTTACGCGCTACTTAACATAAGGTGAGCGCAAAATAAAAAAAAATGTCGCAGTAAAGATCTTATAAAAAAAAAAAAAATTTTTGAAACGTGATTACATTTACGTAAACAACACATTATTATTTACCTGTAAAGACACATGTGGTTTTTTTCTTCTTTCCTCTCTGAGTATATGTTCTAGAACTTTATAGTGCAGTGTGGTGACCATGTTAGTTCGACTGATCACAGTTTCTGTGCTACATTCTTGTAGACTCGAAGCAAATTGTTGCATCCATCTTGTACATGGTGACGTCACACATGACTCTACCATATCTGAGTTTACACCACATTCACTGAAAAGAAAAATATTTAATGTTATATCACCATGGCAAGTCAATGTACACCTTAAAAGTAAAAATTGGCATCTGACATTATTTCAAATGGCACATACTTTTAACAAGAACGATGATGGTAATTTCCCCAGTCTGCCGGGGCGGGGAAGTATCCACCGTTCGTGCCGATAAACCCAGTAAAATGTATCCACACGTTTCGGGATCAGGCTCGAATTGCCGTCATGCCCAGTCAAGCCGGCATGATGTTGGGGACTGATGTCAGTCATGAGTGTCTGATTCCAATTTCTAACATTCATGGACCTAGCGCGCCACTTACCATCATGTGGGCGCAAGGTCACATGTCGAGCTATTATAAAAAAAAAAAAAAAAAAAAAAAAAATTTGTAATGCGGGGTAGGCAGTAGAATGAGCCGAAGCGGCGATGGGGTCCGCAACCCATCACGCATGGCCTAAAAAGCGCGGATTGAGGGCAGATGAGTGCCGTTTTGGCACCTGGAATGTCCGAGGGGGGATGAATGATAAAATGAGTGAACTACTAGATACGATGAATGAAATGAAGTTGGATGTAATTGGCGTGACCGAGACCAAGCGGAGGGGTAGTGAGATGCAGGACTTGCCGGGAGGGGGGATCGCGCTCTGGTCGGGAGTGGGAGATAGCGATCGCGGTAGTCAGGGGGTGGGCATCTTACTATCCGGTCGCTTGGCCGACAGTATGTACGAGTACTGCCTGGAAAGCCCAAGAATACTCTGGGTTCGTCTTAAAATAGGCCTTAAAAAGTTATTTGTGGTCGTGGTGTACGCACCTGTTAGCTCAGCACCACAGCTGGAACTAGAAAATTTTTGGAACCAGGTCAGGACAGTTCTAGATTTGGCAGTTGGGAACGAAAATATAATATTATGTGGCGACTTGAATGGATGGGTGGGGACACGTCGTGCAGATTACGAAACGGTCCTAGGTGATTTTGGAGATAGGAGAGTAAATGATGCAGGTAAGCTTATTCTTGACGTGTGTTTAGAAAAGAATATTTTTGTGTCCAACACAATGTTTGCTCACAAAGATATTCACATGTATACAAGAACGATGAATAGTGAAAAGAGTATGATTGATTTAATAATAGTTGATGAAAGACTGCGAACACAGACTCTGGATACCAGGGCGTATCGTGGGCCAGAATTGGGAACAGACCACTACCTAGTAATCACTAGGATTAGTGGCCTGTTCACAAAATGGCGCCACTGGCGATCAGGTGGCAATCTGTCAGCAGTAGAGAGAATAAAGAGTGAAAAGTTACAAGATGATAGTGTGAAAGAGGAGTATATGAAATGCGTCAAAGATAAACTTATCAACTTGAAAGATGTGAGCAAAGATGTAGAAGAGTGTTGGAAGTACCTAAAAAATGGTATGGTAGAATCGGCAAGAGAAGTATGTGGAGTAGCAAAAAAGCGAGCAACCAAGGGTGACGCGTGGTGGGATCAAGAGGTCAAAGATTCGGTAGAAAGAAAGAAGAAAGCTTGGATAGATTACGTTGCTTCGCTGAATATGAATGAAAGTATAAAAAGAGAAAAAAAAGAGTTGTACCATCGCTGCAAGAATGAGACTAAATCTTTGGTTAAGGAGAAGCGTGAAAGATGTAAGGAAATAGGTGAAAATAGGATGACGAGCAACTTTAAGGAGAACTCCAAACTTTTCTGGAGAGAAGTTAGGAAGGCCAAAGGTTGCTTGTCATCTTATCGAATGAACAGAGTGAAATCAAAAAGCGGTAACATTCTTGCAAACACAAATGAGGTGTTGCAGCGATGGAATGAATATTTTAGCGAGATGTATGCTAGTGGTACTCCTAACGACGTCACGACGGGTACTTTACCTCCAGAGCTATCCACAACTATAACGTCCACTTTTAAGGAGGAAATAAGTATGCAAGAATTGCAATCGGCAATTAGAAGCCTGAAATGTGGCAAAGCAGCGGGAAAAGATCGAGTGCTCGCTGAAATGATCAAATACGGAGGTATACCGGTCTGGAACGCTTTCCACCTACTGTGCAACCTTTGCTGGCAGGAGGGAAGAGTACCGGAGGACTGGCGGCAATCAGTCATCGTTCCTTTATACAAAGGTAAGGGATCTAGATTGGACTGTGCCAACTACCGAGCGATTAGTTTGATCAGTTTGGCGAGCAAGATGTATGGCAAGATTCTCACGAAACGCTTGCAAGAGAAGACTGAAGGTCTTTTATGGGAGGCACAAGGAGGCTTTAGACCTGGAAGAGGATGCACTGACCAAGTCTTTTCGCTCCGCAATATCACGGAGAAGTTTATGGCCTTAAACCAGAAGGTTTTCTGTGCTTTTGTGGATTTGGAAAAGGCTTTTGATAGAGTTGTAAGAAAGAAGCTTTGGGACATATTGCCGGAGTATGGAGTGAATGACAAACTGCTACAAGCTATACAGTCCCTGTACAAGGGCTGCAAAGCTTGTGTGCGGGTGGAGGGAGGTATGTCGCCTTGCTTTGAATCCCAAATGGGCGTCAAACAGGGTTGTGTGCTTTCTCCTAGATTATTCACTCTATATCTCGACAAATGCCTAAAAAGAGTGAGAGAGAGTGACTGTGGGATAAAGATGAGTGATCTAGTGGTGAACTGCCTGCTTTATGCAGATGATGCTGTTCTTATGGCATCGTCCGAACAACAACTGCAATCACTAGTCACAAGAATGAAGGAGGGATGTGCAGAAAAAGGACTCCGTTTGAATGCGAGAAAAACCAAGGTACTAGTGTTTGAAAGAAGAAGGATGACAACCGTGACGATAAAGATTGATGATGAAACTCTAGAACAAGTAAATGAAATTATATATCTGGGCAGTGTTTTCACTGCGGATGGGAAGTACGATAGGGACGTTGAAAGAAGAGTGAACGCGGGAAATAGTGTTAACGGTGCCCTGGGGTCACTGATCGGCAGTCGAAATGTCAGTGACAAAGCTCGGCTCGCCATACACAATGCCATGTTGGTACCAACACTGATGTATGGAAGCGAGACTTGGATACGTCAGAATACACATGAGAGTAGGGTTAATGCAGTAGAAATGCGGTCGTTGCGGCGGATATGTGGCGTCACTTTGGCGGACCGCATACGTAACGTCGAAATACGGAAAAGGGTTGGTATGAAGGAAAGCATAGGGACAAAAATAAGGAAAGGCATGCTACGATGGTTCGGGCATGTTGAAAGGATGAGCGATGAAAGATTGACGAACCAGATATATAATGCGAAAGTTGTGGGTAAAAGAGGCCCTGGCAGACCGAGACTCACATATCACGATCAAATAAATAAAACACTGACTGAAGGTGCATTAAAAAGTCTTCGTAACCAAAGGGCATGTATGAAGAGGTTAATGAATGTTGACGAAGCGAAAGAAGTATGTCGTGATCGTGTCAAATGGCGCTCAATTGTCTCTGCCTACCCCGCAAGGGATCTGGCGTGAAGATATGATATGATATGATAAAAAAAAAAAAAAACGGAGAATTTAGAGTTATATTATTTTGCAGCATTTACTGTTGGTCTGCCGTTAATACATTTATGGAACGAGCTTCCAAGACGGCTTCCGTACGCTAGCGCGTGCGTTGAAAAAAAAAAAAAAAAAAAAAACAAGACGGCATTAATGGAATCATAGTATTTGGTTGGGTAGGGAGAGGAGTGGAATGGTGGATGGAAAAAAAAGGAGGCCTGTGCAAACCAGCCTATAGTCGGTTGCAAGCCCGAGACACCATTGTTACCCTCTCATTTATTCACACAATGAACCCGACACCATTTTAAAAAGAATATTTTTATATTATAAAAAAATGCTTTTCTATGTCTTGAAGCAAAATTGTCAGTACAAAATAATACTCACGTAAATAAGTGTATAAGTTGGGCTGAAGGATGTGGCTTGGAGCCGCTTAGATAAGTCCGTAGTCTGGCAATACTGTTGGTAGCTTCGGAGACGGGGGTCAGGGGTTCGGCCGGGCCACGGAGGTACCGACGACCAGTTAATGGAGTATCTGGTGCTACTGCACATGAACTCTAAAGGATAAAAATTAAACTATAAAAAAAAAAAAGGGTAACTAATAGATTCTATAACGTAAAAAAATATTTAGACTCGGCGGTACCGGGTTCGATTCCTGGTCGGGACACAAAAATATGTATTAATGTAAATAAATACATTTAATTAATATTTAATTTATTTGTGATATTGTGGAGTTTGGTACGCTGGAGACATTGACGAGCTTGCCACTTGTCATGATTGGCCTATAGTAAAGTTGGCTAAATGTGAATCCGCTTATTTATAAGCGTGGTTTCTGATAACCCCGAAAGGGAAACGGTCGTGATGATACTTTACTGATGATACTAGAGTTCTATAACTCCACTGTTGGAAATGGGCCTTCCAGAACTACTGGAGAACTTAGCCTACACTCGCCATGCTGGCCAGACGGGTAAGCAAAGGTCTGATATCAATTTATAATGGCAATTTATTAACAATTCCACAAGTTGTTATTAGTGGAACCGGGACTGACGGCTTAACATGCTCTTCGAGGCACGGGTACAGTGGTGTTGTAAATCTATGACAAAGGTATTAACAATTATTTCTCATCAATTTGAAGAAATGATCAGGAACGGGTCCAAGACTCAGCTTTACGCAGTGGAAGTTGGTGCGAGAGGTATTCCAGCAAAATCTTTGCATCACTCACTGAAATAATTGGGCCTAAGTCCAAGGCGGCATTAATGTGGATGGTAAAATAAAAAACGATGCCACTTTTGTAAACCAGTCTACTGTCAGATGCTAGCCCGAGACACCATTCTTCCCATCTCTTTTTCCCTACACATGGACCCGGCACCCACACCGTGAATCCATGTAATGCTCAGAAAAGAGATGGCCCAAAACCAGGCCCCAACTTTTTTGCAGCGTGCCTCAATAAAATACAATTCAATAATCAAAATTATGTGTTTTTTTAAATTTAATTTCAACATCTGATTTATCCCAGCATTAAAATAGTATTTAATTAAACAGTCAATTGGTTAAAATTTATGTATGAAATAGTTACAAATTCTATTTATACGATTAGGTTCTTTATTATGACCAGGTACTTTATTACAGATAAAACACTGGATTTCAAATTGGCGGGATCAAAGCTATGTAATTATCGTTATGCTAAGGTAAAACAAATAAAATTAATTACAGATTATGAAAATACAATATATTAACTATCAAATAATAAATAAATCATTATAGTACGAGAACATTTTATTGGGCCCATTTCTCTAAGATTAATTGGCATTCTCATTTGTATTCTTTATTCATGCCAGGGTTCGAACCGCAAACCTTTCTTAAATTTAAGGAAAGCAAAGAAACCAAGTATCATTTTTCATTAGCATGTCAGTTGGTTTTTTTGTGTTTTCTCACCGTGAGTATAGGTTACATAATGTATAACATACCACAGTAAATGTATCCATATCGCCAGATTCTTGTTTGATCGTTGGATCCGCAAATGAGGTGTCTTCTGTTGAAAAAGTAAAACAAAATATTAAATTTTTTACTAGTTTATTTGACAGCTTTGACAGAAAATATTTAATGTCAATGTCATTTGCAGTTTTCTTTTAATACACAAGAGGTAAATCTTTATTATAAATAAAAAAACAGTACAATGATTTAAATAAAAAAATATTTATTTATTTAAATGTAATGATGAAAACTACTTAAATGTAAAAAATAAAATAAATATAAACTAAACCTAATAAAAAAAATATTATTATTTATTATTATTGATTAATAGGCGAGCAGCGCATTGCTGATATGCCTATATCAAGCACTGGTGTAAAGTTCATAAAATAGTCAGTTATCACCATAGCCTATGTCAATTGTCACTAGCCACTTGTCCAGTTTGTTTTTAAAAGTGTTTACAGTTAATAAACTATAAGTAAAAAAATGTTCTCTAGAGACGACCCTTCAGGGATAGTCCCAAGAAGACTGGCAACATTTTCCCTCTGTATAGCGAGGCTAATACGTTGGCAGAAATAATTGCCAGCTTTCCTGTCTCCAGACTTTTCCGTTAGCCGTTTGGACAACTCCTTGGCCAGACGCTATATATATATCACGCTATTAAAGTTGATATTTGCACGGCCGCAAAGTTGAGAATTGAATAATAATTCGTACTTATGACACAAGTTCTTACGAAAATATCCACTAACAATGTTTGCGACTAAGTAACAGAACAGTGCTACAGGGCTTGATATAGGCAGATCAGCACTGCACTGTGAGCTTATTAATAAATAATAATAAAATATGCGATTTACTAGTTATTGCGAAAATATTATAAATTTAGACGGTTTAGGTGTGCAAAATCTTTAAAATATCATCATGACAGTTCTAGTACTAAAGAACTTGATTGATACAAAAACTACATATTTTATATTACAAATAACTTAATTGCAGTCTCTGGTTGCAGGCTTTTTTCAGGCCTGCGGCTTCGGTTGGGACACTTTTTGACAGAAATACATTGACCATGGCGGTGTGCCTTCGTCTTGGAGCCTGGATTGTTTATCCACACAAGTGTTGATGTGGGGAACCAGTGGAACATCGACACCACGGCTTTCTTGTAAATATCGCTGGAGTATCTGCGATCTTAGAACCCTCTGAAATTAGGAGGAGACATGGCAATAGGCCCGATGGCATGACTGTTGGGTCTTGGCAGTCTCTGGTATGAGAAGCGACATGTGTAGACATATTAGCCCTATCCCATATCCAGTCGACCTCATCCGTCACGGGGTGTGCGGCGGTTTCTGCTGCATAAATACGCCAGATTACGAGTTTGCGCTGTTGAGGTGGAGACGATGGGTCCATAGGGCTCTCAGCCAAGCGCCTGGCCAAGGAGTTTCTAAACTGCTGACGAAAAAATCTTGAGACAGAAAGGCTGGCAATTATTTCTGCCAACTTATTAGCCTTGCTATAGAGAGGGGAAATGTTGCCTGCCTCCAATGGTTTATTTCTGATGGGATGTCTGTAGAGGTCATTTTTTATTTATAAGTAGTTTTAGTATATATTAAAATAACTTATTTTTATTTTATTTACTTTTTATTTTTTTTGTACAGCACAAGTAGTACAAATTAGCCCTAAAGTATTCAGTACTTACCCAAAAATAATGTTTCATCAAATTCACCAAGACGCAGTATATAAGTTTCATACTTTAATTTGAGTGACTTTAGATTATCCTCATAATTCACCATGTCAAGAATACCAGTTAAGGTACGTTTGTCACCTTTTAAAATCTAAAAAAAAAACAAAATTGATAAAATATTTCTAGTGCCGAAATACGCAAAAAGGCAAGTATTAAAGAAAGCATAGTGACAAAAATAAGGAAAGGCATCCTCTGATGGTTCGGACATGTTGAAAGGATGAGTGAGAAGAGATTGACGAACCAGATATATAATGCGAAAGTCGTGGGTAAAAGAGGCCCTGGTAGACCAAGACTTACCTATCACGATCAAATAAATAAAACAATAGCTGATGGTGCATTAAAAAGCCATCGAAACAAACAGGCATGTATGAAAAGGTTGATGCATGTTGAAGAAGCGAAAGAGGTATGTCGTGGTCATGACAAGTGGCACTCAATTGTCTCTGCGTTTTGCGTGAAGATATGTATGTATGTATTTCTATCATCATTACAGCCCTTAGAACACATACAGTCAGTTGCAGGAAGGATGATTAAAATAATCTCAATACTTTGATATATGCCATGTGATTGGTAGTTAGCTTGTACCAATGGTTATTTCAGCCAATGATATCTCATAGACATAATTTGAACATGTGAGTCGGTTTTAGCCCTCTACTGCAGGAGATGGGCCTTCTAGAAGATATCTCTGGAGAATTTGGCGTACGCTCGCTACTCTGAGATTGATGTGGGTCGCGGATTGATGTGGGTCACGGATTGATGTGGGTTGCGGATTGATGTGGGTTGCGGATTGATGTGGGTCGCGGACTGATGTGGGTCTGACATGAATTTATTAACTATTCCACAAGTTGGTATTGATGGAATCAGAACCGACGGTTTAACTTGCTCCCCAGAGGCACAGGAATTTATTTTCTATACTAAATATTATTTATTTCCTTTTAAACTGTAATATGACATACATGAATATGTGAAATGAAGATACATGTTTTTTTTGTTCAAAGTGACTTACATTCTTTTCAAAAAATGTCTCCATGATAGGTTTCCAGCTATACTGTTTGGCTGTGCTCACTTCTACTAAGGAACACTTCATCATCTCACATAGGGTCGGAATGATGCATGGAGAAGTATTCGGAAACACATAGTCCTTGCTATTGAAGTCTTTTGGGAGACCTAAAAAGAAAAAAATAAGAATACTATATATTATAATTTAATTTTACTAAACCCCAAAAATGTATTAAATGTAACAATTCAACTAAACAACTTTTTTGCAGTGTGCCTCAACAAAATACAATTCAATAATCATAATAGTTAATTTAATAAAATAATCAATTGGTTAAAATTTATGTATGAAATAGTTACAAAGCACTATTTATATAATTGATCTGTTTTATGACTAGGTACTTTATTATAGATAAAACACTGGATTTCAAATCGGCGGGAACAAAACTATGTAATTATTAATGTAGAAAAAGTTTTTGTCAATTGTCGTTATGGGTGATATTGATGCGAATTACTGCATGAAAAGCATCAAATTCTGTAACACTTGGAATTTAATGATCTCCAACTCGGTTATAAACAAATATTATGAATAAATCACGTGTTTAGGACACTGTACAATGTCCTATTAAGAAAATAAAAAAACAAAAAGCTTGCCACTAGACATGATTTACTTTACCTTTAAACTCTGGATTTAGGAGTTCCACCTTCTCCGCAATGAAGACGTTGTTAAAAACGTAATCAAAACAGGACAACAGTATGTGGTACATATCCACCAAGTTATCAGCCGTGTTGTGAAATTCCTCCTTCACACACACATAAAGGCACCATGTAAATTTATAGAGCTGCTGCATATTTATTGATCTGGAACAAGTGTACATATATACATATAATAAATAGAAATTGAAAAGTGTTTATTGTAATAACATAAATGGGATTAAACAGATTACAGTGGAGCAACGTTTATATAGGCCAAAAATTTGTTATACAAACATATGGACGTAGTAACGAAAAAAGGATCCAATCTACAATTTTTCAGAAATTTGAAACACTATCCATATAAAAATACCATTTTTGACATGTATTAAATGTAGGAATAATCTATCAATGTATCAATAGACTAATCTAAATTCCACCTTTAATAGCCAATAACTTAAAATAAACTTAATTAGATACTTTTTGCGTAACTACGTCCATAATAGCACTAAACTATTTTTTTTCTGCATCAATTAGACCTTGTTTCTTTTTTTAAAGTTTTAATATAACAATATTTTTAGCTAATAAGTATGATTTAGTAAAGTTACTAGTGTCAGTAGATGCAGAAGTACCAGGTATGTTTTCTGGTAGTGAACATGAAAACAATTAAATTTTTTTTGTAACAATTCTCTTCTATGGTATGCTAGACATTGTCAAGCTTGCTAATTGTCTGGGCCTACAGTAATGTTGACTAAATGTGAACTAGCCAGTTGAAAAGTGTAGTTTCTGATTACACCACAGATTATGTAGTGTGATTCTAAACTTACCTCGATTTTTTAACAGCTCTCTTCAGGTTGTCTGTGCATGAATTAGTAAAAATTTCATGAAATATAGGTTGAAATTTTTGATACAACAAAGTTGACACATTGAATTTTCTTTCCACTTTCTCGATCTTGAGTCTGATAAAGGTTGGTATAGTTGCCATCTCCGTCCATCTCTTGAATTTGTTCAAAAGTTGAATCAGGCTGAAAGTTTATGATTATTACATAAGTGAGTGAAAAGAGAAGAGAAGTGAGCAAATTCTCCAGAAATATGTTCTCAAACCTCTAGCAGATTTAAGGTTTAGGTCTCTGTGTTTTAGGAGCTATGATGGTTATAAACTTATCAACGAGATTGATGCCACTCCACAAAGAAAACCTATTAACTATAATAAGTAAAATATAAAAAAGTGGTGGATTGAGTAGTAATTCTGCAGCATTAATATTAACATTCTCTCGATTTTTTTTACTAAGGTAATTTTATTACTTGAATGAAGTACAAGGTTAGACTGAATGAAAAAATACCTTATATTGTGTATTCTCAAAAGTTTTGCAAGACTGATTTTCGCCCCTTCAGGTAGACCCACTTTTACAGGTTTAGCAGAATAGTTAAGGCACTCTACATACAACGAGCAGGCCAGCCAGTGCAGAGGATCTCCCTGTAGCAAACCAAACAAATATAAATACAAACACAAAGAAAAAAGGCGGGAACCTAAAACGGATGGAGCAAATGATAAAGTTAAAACAATACGTACGTCCAAGGTGTAATATCCATTGATATCAACGTATGCATCCCATGTTTTTTTTACAATGAGCTTATCGATATCCAGCTTCTTACATAGCTCCGAATGAATCGCTTCCAAGTTGCCAGCACTGTTTGAATTTGCCATCTTGACACTGCAATATATCGCCTTTTTCTGTGATTATACGTATATATTAAATAAACACTTGATTTTATAATAAACAATAAAGAAAAAGGAGAATCCACTCTCCACGATCACAAATAAATCGTGATTTCGCGTTTGACAGCTGTGTTTGACAGATCATTGGCGGGAGAAAAACCGCCCACGCTTGTATGCATTCATTTTAGTTAATTTGCTAAAGTGTTTTCAATAAAAAAAAGTTCAAGTATTGTACGGACTTGTCTTTTGTTAAACTAGGTACCTAATATTTAATATATGAGACAATTTTTTATGAATAATTAATTAAGTATAAGGTGTTATATTTGCCACCTCTCTGTGATATTTGCATTAAATTCTAACGTTAAGAATGAACGCAGCTATATTATTTTTGGTTTTCGTCCTATGCTAAAAAAAAACACTGTCTATCAGCCTATCTGTCAGCTGTCTATATTTTATAAATTTCGTTCGGCGTTTATTTAAAATTTTATACTGAAACAAAATATTATTTTTATTAGAAATGTTCCGCCGATTTATTCATATATCGCATGCATCTTTTAATATGAAGAAACAAGGAATTAAACTTGCCAAAATGTTAAATCCAAAGACAAAAAAGTATGTTGTTTGTCTTTATACCTTAAAATCTTGAGATAATAGGCCCTAAGATTGTAATTCAATAATTATTAAATCTTTACAAGCTTATTCACGTGTTATACTTCATATATCACTGGGGTTGCAGGATTTAAATATTCAAATAATCTTTTTTGAGGTTATTATATATCCTATTATTTTTATTATCACATTACAGGAGATCGCATCAAACTGCTTTAGATACATTACCTACAACGAAGAGTCTGATCAAGACTACCCATGAGCCAGGCAAGCGGGCAGTACGGAGGGTTGCAGTCCTAAATAAATTATTTATGAAGTATATCACAGATCTATTATCTACTGGAAGTTTTGCTAATGATGTTCTGGGTAGAGGAATTGAAATTTCAAAGGTGATTTTTAGTAATAGGTCTTTTAATAATAATTAATTCTTTATTGTACAGAACCAAAAATAGTGTGGGTACAAAGGTGTGCTTAATGCTATAAATGCATTTTCTAGAAACTAACCTTTGTGAATGGTGAAATGTATGTTTATTTATATGTACATATATATCAACACTTTGGGGTAGAAAGGTCTTATTCAGAATTTCCGCTCTATTGATTGATCTTTGTACAATAAAATAAGGTTTTCCATTGCTAAGAACATACAAATATATCAAATCTTACTTAATAGGGTCAACATACCTTTAAGAACAAAAATAATGTTGCCAAATTGTTCTAAACCTCTCACCATCCCAAAGGTCGGACGAATAAATAAAAAAAGTTAGTTGTCAGAAACTCGCCTATGTACCTAGTTTTAAGTTTTGGTGCAATAAAGAATTTAAAATAAATAAAAATAATTATATATATATTTTTTCCTCTTTTCTTTGTTTATCTTGCATTCAGACATCATATTTAAGCAGACATGGCTCTATATGAGAATAATTAAATATAATACAAATAAATATACTGGTGACAAGAGGGCTGGTTCTTTCCTAGCCCAGAGAATCAGCAAAGCGATTCAGCAAGGAAATGCGGCCAGCATTCTTGCCACTATGCTCCGTGGATATGATTTATATTTAAATTATATATATAATTTAGTTTTTGTTTATTTTTTATTAAAGTAAATATACAAATCTTACATATTAAATAAATATATACATACATACATAAATAATAATTACATATTTAAGTACATAGTATAAAGTTATGGAAATCTATTCTATTTATGACAAGTGGCAAGCTTATTGATGTCTAGCATATCAAAACCGAAAAATAACACAAATTATGGTTTCATTAGAAAGTATAGATTTGTTTATTTATGTCATTATTTTATTGTTACAGGTAAAAATAACGCCCAACTATCAAATGTTAAATGTATACTGGGTGTGTAAAGGTACACTCAGCGATATAGAAACTGAACAAATTCTTAACCAAAGAGCTGGATGTCTGCGTCATGAAATGTCAGCATTACGTCTCATGGGAGAAGTGCCTTATATTGCATTTGTTAAAGGTAAACGGATTTAGAATTCATTTAACGTTAACAGAGTGAGGTACAAAAACAGATAACAAACTAATAAATGATACAATAAAAATATTTTTTGTAAATATTTTTTTAAATAAAATTTTTTTCATAATATGTTAAAAAAATAATAATAATATAAACTATAGTTTTATAAAAAAAGACTATAAATGACTGTCTTCGTGGCTTAGGGGTTAATTCCGTGGATTTAGACTCAGAGGTACCGTGGTCAATTCCTGGTACAACACAGTAAATTATTTAATTTATTTGTGATATTTCCTCTAGAGACATAATCATATTTCTATATTGCATGTACCTTATGTCTAGAAGATGTACTATATGTCAATGTCAAACTGGGAATCAGGATAGGCCAGATAATGATAGTTACAGTAAAATTATGTTATAAAAGTCATGTATATAATTTATTGCTGTAAAATATATCAATATTATTTTTCGAGGTCCAATAATAATTATGTTCTATAATAATAATAGTAATTATGCTCACAAAAGTAATCAACTTCTTGGCGAGTTTTGCAATTTGCTTTTTGAGATTAAGGACTACGTGGACTTTTTACAAAATCGTAATTTTAACTTATGTTTGTAGATAGACAAGAAGCCCTCCTATATGACTTAAACATGAGACTGGCCACTGCAGATTACGGAGAGGACTATGTACCTACTGATGCAGGCCATGTCTTAAAATCTCAGTTTAGTTTAGATACTAAGTTGTCTCCAGAAATGCAGGTAAGATTGTCAATAGATTTTTTACACTCGATGAGACCATTGAGAGTGACCTTCGCTTTGTTACCAGAGCCATCAAATCACCTCCAGGTCACATTCCTGCAGACTTCTGAAAGTTTTCATGGATTCTGGAGGAACTTCAGTCTAAGCAAAACAAAGAACCTTTTATTAATAGAAAAGGAAGAACCGAATAAAATGCGGAACTGATGGACAACTACACACAAAGTCATACCCACAGTTGCATTGAGTTAGGAGAGAAAAAGAGAAAATTGTGACTCTGGGGCGCCAGCGAGACAAAATGCATAGAAGTCCTCACTCACAAATAGGCCATATTCTCCAGATATATGTATGATAATGAAAATTTAATGTGTTCGGCTTGGTCCCAGGCCCCCTCAGCAGCAGCCGATCATGAACATAATGAATGTGAGCCATCCCCCCGCTCAACCAGACCCTTGAGAGTAGACAGAGTTTGCTAGTTTCACGCTTAATACTCAGGGCTCTATATTTTTATTAGATTCTCTTTGTTCCTCCCACAACTCTCTTCTTGCTGTAATTCTAGTTTTGTTTCAAATTCATTTGTAGTTCTTGCCACAAATTTTGGAATAATCTACCACAAATAAGGCAAACATCTTTTTTTTTTTGCATTCAAATAAATGACCTCCGTGGTCTAGCGGTTAATTCCGTAGATTTAGACTCGGAGGTACCGGGTTCGATTCCTGGTCGGGACACAATAATATTTATTAATGTAAATAAATACATTTAATTAATATTTAATTTATTTGTGATATTTCTCGAGTTTGGTACGCTGGAGACATCGACGAGCTTGCCACTTGTCATGATTGGCCTATAGTAAAGTTGGCTAAATGTGAATTCGCTTATTTATAAGCGTGGTTTCTGACCACCCCGAAAGGGAAACGGTCGTGATGATACTTTACTTTTACTTCTTATTTTAACGGTGTAAGAATATTATTAATATATATGTATAATTATTGTTTATATATTATTATTTAGTATTGTATTTATTGTAGTATATCTACACCTACTCTTTAGTTAAGTGTTTAAAGTTGTATCAAATGGTTGGCTCTGATAGAATGTCTTGCGGCATATAAACCAGCATTGGTCTTTGTAAATAAGTAAATTAATTCTCTAACTACGAGTATAAAAGACATTTTAAAAAATTGTAACTTAATTCTAGGCCAAAATCAAGCAACTAGAGGAACAAGTACCTCTCGACGAGGACCCTATACCCCAAATGACCCACACAGTCTACGGGTTAGATCATTCTAAGATCATGAACAGGCTATTGGCTTCTAGGAAGAAAACTCAAGACGCATGGAGCAAAGTTAATGATGACGTCATATCTTACAGAACTAGCGATAGGAAACTGCCTGTCATTGATCAGGAAAGTCGACGGCAAGAGTTGAATGATTTCTTGCTTAAAAGACAGGTAAGAGAGATTGCCCAAAACCAGGCCCCAACTTTTTTGCAGCGTGCCTCAACTAAATACAATTCAATAATCATAACAATTAATTGTGTAAAATTTAATTACAACTTCTCTTATAACCCCAGCATTAAAATATAACATAATTCAATAGTCAATTGGTTAAAATTTATGTATGAAGTAAAAGTAAAGTATCATCACGACCGTTTCCCTTTCGGGGTGGTCAGAAACCACGCTTATAAATACGCGGATTCACATTTAGCCAACTTTACTATAGGCCAATCATGACAAGTGGCAAGCTCGTCGATGTCTCCAGCGTACCAAACTCGAGAAATATTACAAATAAATTCAATATTAATTAAAAGTATTTATTTACATTAATAAATATTTGTGTGTCCCGACCAGGAATCGAACCCGGTACCTCCGAGTCCAAATCCACGGACTTAACCGCTAGACCACGGAGGCAGAAATAGTTACATAGCACTATTTATACGATTAGATTCTTTATTATGACCAGGTACTTTATTATAGATAAAACACTGAAAATAATGCAGTGGCATATAAGGCCCATTTAACACTAAGTATAATATGCAGAGAATCCTACGTTTTCAGCGAGAGCAAATAGGTACCTAACCAGTTTAGCTTGTCACGGAATGGCAAAATGTGATCATATTATTATAAACAAAATTTAATGACTTGATTGTATGATTGTACGCATGCGTGTCTGTCTGCATTGCAATGTCAAAAAGCATAAACCATGTTTGGTTTTATTACTCTCTTATCGCTGCTTACACATGACTCCACATCCGTCTAATGGTCAGTCAAGGTTTTTTTTGTACTAGCTCGACATGTGACCTTGCGCTTACCTGATCGTAAGTGGCGTGCGAGGTCCATGAATGTTAGCAACTAGAATCAGACACTAATGACTGACTACTGACATAATTCGAGCCTGATCGCAAAACGTGCGAATACACTTTACTGGGTTTATCGTCATGAACAGTGCGTACTTCCCCGCCCCAGCAGACTGGTCATATTACCACCATCGATCCGCCTACCGCCTATTTGTTGTTCTCGTCTAAAGTATGTGCCATTTGCAATGATGTCAAATGCCAATTTCTAAAATTTCAAATTTTGACGTGGTGATATTAAATGAAATACTTCTATTAGAAGATAGAATATATAAATAATAGGTACCTAGTCAATTCAACAATTTGTAACTAATAGGTATCTATCTAGTATTGCTTTATGAATCGCGATGACTTAAACCTAAACATCACATTAAGTATTCAGTATTCATATTGTAATTCAAATTTAATTACAATATAAATACTGAATACTTATTTAATGTGATGTTTACGTTGAATAGGGAACAGTTACCTACTAGTTACAAATTGTTGTCTTGACTACCTATTATTTATATATTCTATCTTCTAATAAAAGTCTTTTATTCAATATCACCACGGCAAGATTACAATATTAGTTCTCCTTGAAAGTAAAAATTGGCATTTGACATCATTGCAAATGGCACATACTTTAGACGATAACAACAAATGGGCGGACTGATGTTGGTATTTTGATCAATCTGCTGGGGCGGGGAAGTACCCACCGTTCATGACGATAAACCCAGTGAATGCACACGTTTTGGGATCTGGCTCGAATTGCCGTCATGCTCAGTCAAGCCGGCATAGTGTTAGAGAACTGATGTCAGTCATTAGTGTCTGATTTCAGTTACTAACATTCATGGACCTCGTGCGCCACTTACGATGAGGTTTCCACACTCTTGTTTAATGTGTTGTGACGTCATAGTGTACCGTTGTTGGACAACAGTTTTCTTTCGATGTATGATATCATTTTTAAGGTATAATCTATTTTTAAAAACAATAAATAAAAAACGTACATATTCCCTATTGTATATTAAAATAATGGACAATAGATAGATAATAAAATAACTAAGGTATTTCTGAAACTATTATCAGCTCTTTTGTTTGCTATTTTTTTTTTTATGACTAATACTAATCATTTTTAGAGCTTAGAAAGACTAGAAGTGCCAATGCTAAGGGCTGCAATTTTATTCTTTTTTTTATTATAAAAGTATCATCATCACGACCGTTTCCCTTTCGGGGTGGTTAGAAACCACGCTTATAAATAAGCGGATTCACAATTAGCCAACTTTACTATTGGCCAATCATGACAAGTGGCAAGCTCGTCGATGTCTCCAGCGTATCAAACTCGGGAAATATCACAAATAAATTAAATGTATTTATTTACATTAAAAAAAAATATTTGTGTCCCGACCAGAAATTGAACCCGGTACCTCCGAGTCTAAATCCACGGACTTAACCGCTAGACCACGGAGGCAGTTTTTTTTATTATGTCTTGCAAAAAAGCAAGACAAAGACCGAAATTGGGTAACACTAGCTGTAAAGATAAAAAAATAATATTAAAATACAAAAACAACAAAAAAACTACTATAGAAATAAAATTCTGCTAAGCTGCTGGTCTTCTGCTAACATACATATTACTCTTTGGACCACTTTGCTGCTTAGTCTTCCTAGCAGGAGTAGAAACATTTAAAATAATTTAATTAATGACGTTTCATTCAATACAGCCCCTAGAGTTTTAGGCCTTCACTGTTGGAAATAGGCCTTCCAGAACATATATCTAGAGAATTTGGTTGACGGGTTGACGAAGAACTAATTTATTTTTTTATTGACAACTAATTAACGATTCAACAAGTTGGTATTGGTGGAACCGGGACCGACGGCTTTACGTGCTCTTCTCATACGGGAACGGTGGTGAAGAGAAGACAAATTTCTAAGCATTCCACGGATTCACCGTGCGGGTGCCGTGTCCATCGTGTGTGGGTAAGAGATGAGAAGTATGGTGTCTCGGGCTTGCGTCCGACAATAGGCTGGTTTAAGAAAAGGAGGCCTCCCTTTTTAGTGTTCCTACAACCGAGCCACTAGTTTCATAAATGCCTGTAATAGGTTTACGTGAATAAAGATATTTTGACTTTGATGAACGCAATTATTTTTATAAGTTCCGGTGCCTTTAGCTAACTATACGTAAAATACTCCATTGAAATAAAAGTTCTCAATTTGTATGGGAAATTATTGGGTTTACGAGTAGGTACTAAATTGGTTTGGAGCAAGGACGTAACAAAATGTCAATAGTGTTATATTGTCAATTTAATCCACTCGACACAGATTCCCAATCCAACCAATTAAGGAGCCTTAGACATTTTAAATATTAGATGGAGACAATTTATAAACTATAAATTGTAAAATAAAAAACCAGACTGCATAAAATATAAACTTTAATTAAAATTTTAAAAGAAATAGTTAATAAGTCAATAAACCTAATAATAAAATTTACGCGGCGAACGAGTGCCTTCACTCCGTAGCCACGACTCAGACTTAGCTGTTGAAACACGCAGGGCCAACAGTGAAAGAGAGACGTATTATTGGGTTTTAGTCCGTAGGCGCCTTGGGGTCTCCTTAGGAGGCCTCTTAGGAGGTGAGTCGGGCATGCGACCCCCACCCGCGTTAGCCCTTCAGGCAGGGGGAAATAATGTTCTAAACAATTGGTCCCGACTGTTAAAGATACTATATTTATGATTATTATTTTTATTCGTTATATGGTTTATTATTCATTTATTTTTAGTTTTTAATTAAAGTTATTTTTACCCAATATTTTTATTTTATTGTTTTAGTTACCTATCACTGTCTGTTATAAGATGGTAAATTTATTATACATGTAGGTAGGACTTAATTGAAAATTTAATTTAATGTAAAATACTAAATGGTCCCTCCAAATGAAAAATGATAAGAGAACCTCAATATGATTTTCATATACATATACGATGATATATGTATATATCAATATAGTTCGTCGATTATTTCTTATTTTTATAATTTTTCACAATATTAATATCGTATCTTAAGTGACACTTGCATGATTAAGACGAATCGATTGACGAGAGAATCATCAAAATCGGTATACGCGTACAGTGTGCCACAAAGGAACAAATACATAGGCTAATAAACACATATTCGTAACATATACTTGCGTCGCGCAGTCGGGTAATCACTGACTGTTCCTTCTATCGACGACCTTTTAAAAACTCTTGGCGATAACTGCAATTTTAAAACACGTTATCCGAATAGAATTAATTGTTCTTGCGCATAAAGTAAAAAAAGTAAAGTATCATCACGACCGTTTCCCTTTCGGGGTGGTCAGAAACCACGCTTATAAATAAGCGGATTCACATTTAGCCAACTATACTATGGGCCAATCATGACAAGTGGCAAGCTTGTCGATGTCTCCAGTGTACCAAACTCGAGAAATATCATAAATAAATTAAATGTATTTATTTACATTAATAAATATGTTTGTGTCCCGACCAGGAATCGTACCTGATACCTCCGAGTCTAAATCCAAGTAACCGCTAGACCACGGAGGCAGTTACATGTAATAATGTACTTACTCGTATATACATAAATGAAATAATATTTATATTTCTGAATAGAAACAACCTCAATACTCCATCCTGTAGTAAATAATCTAAGATGGGAACATGGGATGACTCAACTGGGAAGGGGACAAGGACAAACCGCCCGCAGATTTCTACCAAACTCATTGACTAATGTACTTTTTTTTAAAGATTAGGCTACTTTTTATGAACATGTTAATAATGCCTTTATGGCTTAGTAATTAGGAGGTAGATTTTTAGTTTGAGTGTAGGTTTTTGATGTAAGTCTTGTTTCAAGCGGTGTTATTTTTATATAAATATCACCATGGCAAGCTTACAATATTAATTCTCCTTGAAATAAAAAAATGGCATTCGACATCATTGAAAATAGCACATACTTTGAACGAGAACAACAAATGGCTGGTAGGCTGACTGATGGTGGTAATTTGTCCAGTCTTCTGGTGCGGGGGGAATCAACCGTTCGCGCCGATAAACACAGTAGTGTATCCACACATTTCGGGATCAGACTCGAATTGCCCAGACAAGTCGGCATAGCGTTAGGGACTAATGAGTGTCTGATTCCAGACCACATTCATGGACCTTGCGCTCCATTTACCATTAGGTTGCGAAAGGGATGCAAAGGTTAACCTCTTAGTAGTTGTGTTAAAGCGGGTGGAACAATTTAAATATCTTGGCCATATTGTCACGTCTGGACTCAGAGATGATGCAGACATTGAGAGGGAGAGGCGCGCATTGGCTGTTAGGGCCAATATGATTGCTCGCAGGTTTGCTCGTTGCTCACATGACGTCAAGGTTACCTTATTTAGAGCGTACTGAACATCCTTTTACACAAGCAGCCAATAGGCAATTAAATGCTACTGCAGTGCATCAAATATGTTTGCAAGGGCGAGAGTAGATTGCTTCTGTGCGACAATGCGCAAGAAGTGTGGGTCTCTGCTTGGTCGGGTGCGAGACAGCGCCAACAGTATCCTTAGAATGGTCGCTGAGAGCCTTAACTCTCCGTACATGACTCGTTGCTGTGGCGTGCTTGTGCGGGGAGTTGGCCTTAGATGAATGTGAAAAAAACTTGGGTTATTATTAGGTTAGTGCTAACATAGTTTTATAAGGTTTTCTGTTACTAAGACTATGAATCTGGTAATGGGGTGTATCACTAACTTTTTATCACGATAGATGGCGCATGATAGTTGGTACCTTATATAACTGTCAGTTGCATAGAAAACTTCTATTTTTATTACGATTTTTTTTATTTTCTGGATATTATGTCGAAGTGAGCAGCTTTTAATTGTACAAATAGAGATTTCCAAGCGAAATCAAAGATATGGATATCTCAAAATTGCCGTTCTATTAATTCAACCTTTTTTCTTTTTAAAGACGGTGTTCGCTTTCTTAATTCGTATTTTAAGGTTAGTAACGTTCATTTAAAATACATTTTTCTGTTATAAAAATAAAATAACTACAAATACATTTAAAAAATTATGCCTCAAAAGTTGTAAACAAGGTACACCAGTGCCGCTAGCGACATCTAAAAAAAGCTTTGCCTGATACGGAGTTTTTCGCGCCATTTTGCGTGGACATGTCAAGTGCAAGTTTTTGTTTTGTAAATTAATTTGCTGTGGATATTATTGGTCAAAAGTGGTGTTGTTTTGTTTAATAATGTGCTGCAATGTGAATAATTATGGAAAACGATAAATTGGACTTCAAATATGGGGCATAAGTTGCAGTTTATTTTTTGCGGTTTTCCCGCGCTGTCAACTCTCATATTTTACCCTACGTGTTTGGGCTATAATGCCGCGAGTGCCTCCAAGTAAAGCATCAAATTCTGCAGCATCTGGAATTTGATGATCCCCAACTCGGTTATGAACATATATTATGCAAATAAATTACGTGTTTAGGACTGATGTATTCTGTACTATGTCCTTTAAAGACAATAAAAAAAAAATTGCCTGATACACCCCATTCAATAAACAAAATTTTATTATTATTATATTATTAGTAACGTACTATGGCTATTTGTATGAAATTTGACGCTAGTTTCTCTGCTGGTTGCAAAAACAAAATCCATAATCAACATTTTGATAACTGTCTAGCGTTAAATCCGTGGATTTAGACACGGTACGGTACGTGAGAGGTTCGATGGTTCTGGTTCCACTAATAGCCACTTGTAAATTGTTATTATCAATTGACATCAGACCCTCGCCAAACCGTCTGGCCAGCGTGGCGAGTGTAGGCCAAATTCTCCAGATATATGTTCTAGAAGGCCCAACTCCAGCAGTGGAGGTCTGGGATGCTGAGTTCTAGGGGCTGTAATCAAAATCAAAATCAAATCAAAAATGTATTTATTTCTTTTAAAATAGTTTTTCACAAAATTGACACCGAGGCTCCCGTACAAGGCCGGTTAGGACCCGTGCTACAGGCAGCCCCGCTCCTACTTCCAGAGTTTATATAATGAAAAGAAAATAAATAATAATAAATTCGACTTAAAAACTTATAACTATGGTTAAATAATAAAAAGAAAATTAAATATATATACTATCAATATAATAATGTATTATTAATACATATACATAACACAATTATATAATATACTTATAATTAATAATAAAATATAATAATAACAATAATATAATAATATGTACTCGTATTTATATCATATCTATTTTCATGTAAGCACATCAAGTAGCTGTTCTGTAGCTTTATAGTCAAATGGCTTAAACCAATCTGTTATCTTAACTTTAGCTTCTGAGTGCACATTAGGGTATATATTCAATGATTGGTTTATTTTGTTGTAAAGATATCCGGAACGCTTAGGGTATTGTCTTCTCGCAAATACTGTTTTAGTACTATGAGGTCTGCAAATATAACCTTGACGACGTATGGTGTATAGCTGAGGAATTATAGGTAAAGTCTTGTGAATTCTGAGTACTGTGAGAAGAACATACAATTGTCTGACAGTAAGCAGTTCATACATTGAGTATAGTGGATGTGTGCGGAATCTACAACGTTTCTTAAAAATCACTTTCAACAAGCATCGCTGGGCCCTTTCCAAAGTTAACATTTTACTTGAGCATGAGCCCCCCCAGACAGGAATACAGTAGGAAATCACTGACTGTAATGATGATTAAATACATTTTTCTTACTTACGTCTTTATAGCAGGGGGGCTGGTATAATACGGTACTTGGTACCAGGTTCCATTTCTGGTCGGGACACAATAATTTATTTGTGAGCTTTCTCGAGTTTATGACTACCCCGGAATATATACGGTCGTGGTTATACTTTACTTTTTATAACAAGTTGTGTAAGCATTTTTTTTTTGTTCGCAGATTTTGGAGAATAAAATACACAAAGAGTTGCAGGATTGTCGAAATGAACGGGAAATAGCTTTTGAAGAATTGAAGAAATACCAGGAGGAAGCCGGTGATGACTACTACGATGATGATGACGATGATTACAGTGATGATGATTTAGATGATAGGAATACAAGAAATGATAATTTGTAAGATGATGTTTATTTTTATAACAGAAAAATGTATTTAACTTAACGTTACCTAACTTAAAAGACGAATTAAGAAAGCGAACACCGTATTTAAAAAGAAAAAAGGTTTAATTAATCGAACGGCAATTTTGAGATCGCCATATCTTTGATTTCGCTTGGAAATCTCGATTTGTACACTTAAAAGCTGCTCACTTCGGCATAATATCCAGAAAATAATAAATTTCGTAATAAAAATACAAGTTTTCTATAAATTTAATTCTATAATATACAAACAATATAAAAGAATTACAATAATAACTAAACTATATTAAAACAAAATCTAAATTTAACCTAAAAAATAATAATAATACATAGAAAATAAAAATACATACTTACAAAAAAATAGCTCCTCCAAATCGTTGTCTTGTGGCATGGTGCCCAATACACTAGCAGCATTTCCCCTTTGAATTAGGATACTTAATTTTTGAGAGAAAAAACTGCCGGTTTTCTATGCAGTTATATTAGCTACCATCTATCATGCGCCATCTATCGTGATAAAAAGTTTCTCTGACAAAATTAGTATTTCAATAATTAAATTCAAGGTTGCCTGAAATAAACTTGTTTACCGGAAATATTTAAAATGGTAACATCGAGGTTTCCAACTCAGAATACAGATTTCGAGGATTCCGTTTGGCAGCTATTCTGTTACTTAGTCGCAGACCTTATTAGTGGATTTCGTTATTTACGTCAAAGATTGCGTCATAATTATAAAATATTACTCAATTCTCAACTCTATCCCCTCATTCCGAATCGCGCTCAGAGCGCTTAGAACGAATATGACACTGACCGTCTCGTTCCGAATCAAATATCGCGATTTGGATGCTCAAAGCGTGATATCAATTCGGAACGGTCTAAATCACATTTTCATTCATAAAATGTATATATTTTTTTAATATATGGAAGATAAATTGCGGATTCCACATCTTTAAGTATGAATACTAACAAATATACATCTCTCGGATTATTCATCTTTATATGTGTAAAGTTTAATGTTAATAACTTATTTTGGTCATTTAAAATAACTTGTGTTACAGACATTTTTTTTTCACTTCCTACTTAAATATTAATTATAGATTTGTTTAAGAAGTAATATAAAACAGTATAAACGAATTACAATATTAAATAATTTAAAAGAAAACCTAATATTAAATTAACTTGAAAATGGCGCGGGACA
Source organism: Tinea semifulvella (assembly GCA_910589645.1). Classification (NCBI taxonomy): domain Eukaryota; kingdom Metazoa; phylum Arthropoda; class Insecta; order Lepidoptera; family Tineidae; genus Tinea; species Tinea semifulvella. Next base: position 6,394,720 of record OU342612.1, read on the forward strand.
TTATAACAAAGAAGTGACAGCGCTCAGAGCGATCCACAGACTATAAAGGAGCGATCTACCTCTATATCGTGAGCAGTCTAAGCGCGAAAAATGATGTCATTTGTGACGTCACATAGCTTTGGCAAAACGGTTTAAGCGCGTCTCGGAACACCTCTAAGCGTGCTAAGGTTACTATTATCGCGTCTCGGAACGAAGTTATAAGTGCTCGACCTTGATAGCGTCCGTGGAAATATCAACGTTAATAGCGTGATATATACCTATATAGTTAACGGATTCCACTATATAACGTTTGCGCTTAAGAAAAAGAATAGAGCTACTGGAAGGAATGGTTGAGTGGTGAAGCTTTTGGGAAAACGTCTTTGAATACGAGTGTAACAAAATAATAGATATGGTAATCTCAATATATATTAATTAATATAGAATGACGACATTTTTGCCTGATGTCAATTTCTACCATATATGGCTTGTTTTAAACCAGGGTTGCACAGACTTATTAATACTAGGGGCCACTCGGCCAAATCATGAACTGATAGCGGGCCGGCCGCCAGAAGTAGGTATAGGTAGTTAAAGACAATAAAGAATTGATAAAAATTTATTAAAATTAAAAAAGAAATTATTAATTTGAAGCGTGGCACTGCATAGTGCTTACAATCTTTTTTATATTTGGCTCAAATTTACTTGTAGCAACACGTAAAACTGCTTCCAAACTTTCATTTGCAAGGCGGTTTCGATTTTTTGTTTTATTATTATTTAGTATTGAAAAAGTTTGTTCACATATATAGGTAGAACCAAATAAGCTGGCACATTTCAGAGCGTTTATGCGCAACTCTTCGTACATATTTTTATCAATGCAGCGGTAAAAGTTCAGCAAGTCTCCTTCGTTGAATTTGTTGCGTAAATCTTGGTCATTTTGAATGTCGATAATTTCTAACTGCATTGACTCTGGCGCATTTTCAACTGAAATAGTGAAAGGATTGCTGAATATGTCCAACAGAGGTTTCACTTTTTTAAACTCCGAAAATCTGTCTTCAAAAGATTGAATCAAAATATCTAGCTTTTCTACATAACTGAAATTAATCGCAGTTTTGTTGAATTTTTCAGCCATTTTCTTATAATTCGGAAAATGATTATAATTTCCAGAATTCAATTGTGATCTGAAAAGTGTCAGCTTGCATTGAAAGGATGTTACATGAGCATAGAGCTGGGATATCAGTTGATTTTTGCCTTGAAGCCGTGTGTTCAAGACATTCAAATGATTTGTAATGTCAACTAAATAAGCTAAATCACACAACCAATCAGGATTTTTAAGTTCCGGGACATCCCTTTGCTTTTCCGCCAGAAATATTCCAATTTCTTCTATTAAATTTAGAAATCGTTCCAGTGTCAATCCACGACTTAGCCACCTTACTTCTGTATAATACAGTAAATCTCCGTATTCGCTTTCGATGTCATCAAGGAATTGTTTGAATTGTCTGTGATTGAGTCCTCGTGATTTTATGAAATTTACAGTCGAAACTACTACTTTCATTACATTTTGAAATTCATTTTTTTTAGAACAGAGGGCTTCCTGGTGTATAATGCAGTGAAACTGCATGAGATCTTCAGTGTTTATGTTTTTTTCTTGCAGGTGCTTTTTCAGCAAAGTAACTAGCCCGGAATTGATACCAATCATGGAAGGAGCACCGTCAGTCGCAACTCCCGATAACTTAGATAAGTCCAAATCAGTTTTTGAACACTCGTCCAAAAGTCCATTGAGTATATCAACTCCTTTGGTTTGACCTTTCAATGAACACATTCCTAATAACTCTTCGAAGACTTCAAAATCTTGAGTAACACCTCGTATGAATATGAGAAGTTGAGCTGTGGAACTAATATCAGTCGATTCGTCGAGTGCTAATGAAAAAAATTCCATGATCTTAGTTTTTTCAATTAATTGTTCCGCAATATTACCTGACAAGGACATAATTCGTCTTTGGATAGTCATACGATTCAGTTGAATTTTCTCAAACTTTTTTGCTGCTTCTGGACACATTTTCTTAGCGGCAATTTCCATGCATTCTTTTACAAAATCGCCATCATTGAAGGGGCGACTTCGCTTTGCTATCATTCGAGAAATTTCATAACTAACTTCTGTAGCCGTTTCTGAATCTTGAATGTGTTTTGTAAACATAGCTTGCTGACCAATAAGCTCCCGTTTTAAAGACAACATTTTTTGCTTTCTTAATTCGCCTGTAAACTTGGTAAAAGAAGGATGCTGCGTTTCATAGTGCCTTTTTACATTATAATCCTTTGCAATCGCAACAGAATTCTTGCAAATTAAACAAACGACTTTGTTATGCGACCATACAAAAAAGTATTTCTCAGTCCAAATTTCTTGAAACTGCCGATTTTCATCTTTAACCTTACGTTTTTTACTAGGTCCTGGCTTCTCCATGTTGCGTTCTAATCCTGGCTAGGATTAACACAGCACCTAAAAACAATTACAGTACCCACTTAAATTACCTATCCTTTTTTAAATTATCAAAAATAATTGATTAAATATTATTTCTCAGAAATTTTAAGATTTTTATACAGATTTTATCTGAAATAATGACGTAATTATTACAGTTAGAGAAATTCTTATAAAAATAGTAATTTCTTTGTTTATTTTAATATTTAGCCAACATTAAAGCTAAATTTGATTAAAATTGATTAAATAGGTAGGGAAACACTTATTAATAACAGAGTTTTACTTACGTTTTCACAACACAATTATACACGGCACTTGACGGGTTAACACTGCAACAGGAAATCTACGTTGAATGTGGATCAAAATATATGACACCGGCTAGTCGAGTTAAAATCTACACTAGAACTATTGCCTCCCAAAAACACTAATAAACTGCACTTATTCTCAATCACTTATTACTTCGCTTTGTATTTTCGCGCTTATTTCTTTCTGTTGTTGACACTTCACTCAAATGAAAAGCGAACTGTTCGGCCGCTGCGGTTAACGTGATTTTTATACCGCGCAAACGACTCTGGAAGCTTCGTGTAGATACGCGAGCAATCGGGAATACGGGACTATATCTATCTCGCTTGCTCACCGCGCTAGAAAATTCTTGATTTCTATAGCGAGCGATGTTACTTGACTTAGCAATTTTGGGCGCTAGATTCAAATTGCGCGCGCGCGAGTTTCACATTACTTTTCGAACATATTTTTTTTTTGTTTTATTCTGGAATAGAATTCAATATTTTTCGAATGCACGAGAGTATTATTTTTGCTGTCGGCGGGCCACCAGTATTCGACCCACGGGCCGCATGCGGCCCGCGGGCCGCGGTCTGTGCATCCATGTTTTAAACGATAATTAATTGCAATTTACTTTAACCGCCATTTATATTATTTAATGTGCTATTGATAAAATCAATTGATAAAAAATAAAGTAATTCTATTGAATTTTCTTTAGCAATCAGTCCATAATTTTAATCATAGTAGTATGAAGGAAGTATTCCATTGTTGCGCACGGACACGTTGCGCACGTTTACTCATGTTTATTGTTAATAAAAAAGTTATTTAAAAAAAATATTTATAAAATAAAATAATATTAATACTGCGGATAGGGATATAGTGGCAAGAACGCTGGCTGCATTTCCCCGCTGAATTGCAATACTGATTCTTTGGGCGAAGAAAGAGCCAGCCCTCTTGTCACCGGAGGAGACGACAAGACGCGGTGTTATGTTTATTGTTAAATCCTTTATTTAGATGAAAACATAACCTATTTACAATTTATTCAATTATACGCCATACTGCATAGAAGTTTGTTGGCGAATAGTAAACTCTTTTTTTACGGTTAGTTTTACACTGTATTTGTCATAATACAAAGTTATTCATCATTCTATCTTTGCTTTATTAATAAACGTTATTTTCTATATAGATTTTTCTATACAATTTTTTAAACTAACATTCACAGAAAAACTAAGAAGTTAGGTCTTAGCAAAGGTAGGAATATACTAAGTTCCTAGTTTTTCTGTAAAACTTTCATTCATTTCATTCATTTCATTCATTTCATTCATTTCATTCATTTCATTCATTTCATTCATTTCATTCATTTCATTCATTTCATTCATTTCATTCATTTCATTCATTTCATTCATTTCATTCATTTCATTCATTTCATTCATTTCATTCATTTCATTCATTTCATTCATTTCATTCATTTCATTCATTTCATTCATTTCATTCATTTCATTCATTTCATTCATTTCATTCATTTCATTCATTTCATTCATTTCATTCATTTCATTCATTTCATTCATTTCATTCTTTTCATTCATTTCATTCCTTTATTACAGCTTCTAGAACACAGCGTTCTACACGGCCACTGTTGGAGTTGAGCCTTCCAGAACATATATCTGGAGAATTATAATAACCTTATTGTTCGCTTAATACCGCTAGACATTCTCTGACAGCCAACTGGATAACAGTGGCCAGACGGTTTGGCGAGGGTCTGATGTCAATTGTTAATAACAATTTACAAGTAGCTCTTATATTATTGCTTCATTTATCATTGATAATAACATTAAAATATAACTATATATTAACTGTAAGTATTTTCCTATCTTAGTTTTTAATTTTTGTATATATTTATTAAATATAGTGTAATTTTTATTAATACTTACCTGATCCTATTCCATTTTTCGAATCCTTTTTATTTAACCAGTCTTTCCCTAACTTTGACACTGGCAAATTGTTATTAGTGCCATTAACAAAAAAAAAAAAAGTTGCTATTAGTGGAACCAGAACTGTCGAACCTCTCACGGCACGGGAACGGTTGTACTTAGACAAATGTACGTAAGAAAAGTGTATTTTTCATTGGTATATGCCGGGTCTCGTACCCTTACCCTCTTACCCTCGATGTTAAGGAAAGCGTTCTTACAACCGAGCTAATTGCTCTCATAAGTTAAGTATATAAAATATAGAAAATGAAAACTAAATATCTATACTGTGACGATGTTAGTTCGCTTTATCCGTATTAAGTACTAGTACTGTAAGTACTCTTAAATGCCTATAAAAAAAGTAATGTTTTTAAAATAGAATATAGAGAAATAATAAATAGTACATACATACATACATATCTTCACGCCAGATCCCTTGCGGGGTAGGCAGAGACAATTGAGCGCCATTTGACACGATCACGACATACTTCTTTCGCTTCGTCAACATTCATTAACCTCTTCATACATGCCCTTTGGTTACGAAGACTTTTTAATGCACCTTCAGTCAGTGTTTTATTTATTTGATCGTGATATGTGAGTCTCGGTCTGCCAGGGCCTCTTTTACCCACAACTTTCGCATTATATATCTGGTTCGTCAATCTTTCATCGCTCATCCTTTCAACATGCCCGAACCATCGTAGCATGCCTTTCCTTATTTTTGTCCCTATGCTTTCCTTCATACCAACCCTTTTCCGTATTTCGACGTTACGTATGCGGTCCGCCAAAGTGACGCCACATATCCGCCGCAACGACCGCATTTCTACTGCATTAACCCTACTCTCATGTGTATTCTGACGTATCCACGTCTCGCTTCCATACATCAGTGTTGGTACCAACATGGCATTGTGTATGGCGAGCCGAGCTTTGTCACTGACATTTCGACTGCCGATCAGTGACCCCAGGGCACCGTTAACACTATTTCCCGCGTTCACTCTTCTTTCAACGTCCCTATCGTACTTCCCATCCGCAGTGAAAACACTGCCCAGATATATAAATTCATTTACTTGTTCTAGAGTTTCATCATCAATCTTTATCGTCACGGTTGTCATCCTTCTTCTTTCAAACACTAGTTGGTTTTTCTCGCATTCAAATAGTACCTAGTAAATATGAATAAATATTGTTGCGCAAAATGTTGTTTTATTTTTTACTATCTGTTTATCTCGGTTTGCCTGTGTAATGTTGTGGCCAACGAAAAAAAATAATATATATATATATATACAGGTGTCCCGTAAATCGACGTCAAGCCAGAATCGGGTGATAGCTTAAGTTATAACTGTTATTTATTTATATATATAATGCAATGGATTACGCTCCTCCAGATAGATATGGCTATCAAATAAAGAACCTAATTATAGGAACCCCATTATATATATAATAAAATTGTTAAGCCCCATTTAATAGCTATTAAAAGTTACCAAGTATGAATTTTCAGGATAATTTAGAAAAAGTTATAAATCTGTATGTGGTTTTATCCTTCATAAGGATTAGAGAAATTATTTTATACGTTTTGGAGCTTTGTAGATTAACATTGGGTTCAAGAGAGGAGTCCATAGTGCTGTTCCATGGAGCGTTGTAGATTAACATTGGGTTCAAGAGAGGAGTCCATAGTGCTGTTCCATGGAGCGTTGTAGATTAACATTGGGTTCAAGAGAGGAGTCCATAGTGCTGTTCCATGGAGCGTTGTAGATTAACATTGGGTTTAAGAGAGGAGTCCATAGTGCTGTTCCATGTGAGAAAGAGAGAAAAAATGTGTCTAGCGAGGGCTTGCGACAGATATAGGCTGGGATATTCTGCATACGCTCTCCATCCACTATTCTGCTCCTCTCTCTACTCAACCAGATACTGTATAATTCAAGTAATGGCGTATTAGAAACTCATTCGAAAATTGTACTGCCGGCAGACCTGCTTAGTCCAATTTATTTAGTAGGTATGATATATTTAGGTTTCACTTTTTTTTCACTCAAACCAACCACTTCGATAATGCGCCTAGTTATAAAAAATGCACCAAACGGTAAAACAAAGGTCTATGACATAATTTATTAGCTTATGTATATAAATTAGTTTTAATACGTAATATAGGAAAGCACGTAACAGGCATAAAAGTTGATTGCATCCATAGACCTAACGCAAGGGACCTGCCGGTAGTCTCGACAGATCGCTAACTTGGCGATTTCGGTCGGTAAGTCATAAAAAATGTTGCCACTTACAAAATTAAAAATTCCAAAGGACGGTAATATGTAATATTAATGTCATTAAAAACATTTTATGGCCTAATATATGTATTATATCAATGGACAATAATATTTATTCCTTTTCAACACTAAAAGCAAATGCCAAAATATCAGCTGGCTGCTGTTACACGGTAAAACTGTACGATAATATTCGATAACTTTCTGGGCTGTCAAATTGCGTCGCTAAGTAGTTTGCGAAAATCGCTAATTTGACAGATAAATTCGATACGATTCCGTTATTTTTATAACTAAAGGCACTCTATACATCCAAACGGACGCCGTTGTGATCAAACTATTAGAATAGACGTGCATAATTATCGCATTCAGCGTTCGCGATGCCACTTTCAACAAAGTCGTCATTGGCGGCGGGCGCAACGCAAAGTAAACTGATTGGACGTTGACGTAATCGACGGCTGTGTCATCGTTAAAAAAATATATATTTTTTTTAAATAAAAAACCCGACTACGTAAAATTTAACTTTAATTAAAAATATATAAAAACTCTAAAGAAAAAAACAAGCCCAGGGGTTCCGTCGCCAAAAAGTCCTTTTCTAGTAAATTTTTTTCAAAGTGGTTATTAAACTTTTTGGCAACGGAACCCTTGGGCTTGTTTTTTTCTGGTCGGACGAGTTATTCTTCGTTAAAAGTTATATTTTTGCCAAAAATCGGAGATTTTTGACATCTAAGATTTATTCAAAAACATAGATTTTGTCTAAAACATATTTTTACATTTGCCTTAGCTCCATTTGAGAGATTACTCACTAAAATTTTGGCCCTAAACATGTTACAAAATAAATGGCTTCTGGACCCGATCTCTTGTATAAGTCAATAATTGCGTCACTGAAAAGGTTATTTATATCCGATGTTAAAAGAATATTTCATGAAAATCTTAACAATACAGCAACGGTTAAAAAATAATTACATTTGGTTCTCTTTGAAGGTAGTAAAACATACCGTCGCCACTATAAATTTGGAGAACATCTGTAGAAGTGGATTGCTCTCCCAGCCAGTTCCCCTTTTCTATAAAGCGAAGGGGAAAAGAGCACCCTGATATTAGTCGTCGGTGCTGACATCAATTGCTCCCATTCTTGGACCTCCAGTACCGCTAACCGTCAGGTTGGCGCGATGTCACATGTGTAAGTATTTAAAAAAAAAGATGTGTAAGGTTAGATAGAAGCCCCTGCTGGAGATGGGCCTTCCAGAACATATATCTGGAGAAATTCAGGCCACGCTCTGGCCAGACGGCTTGGCGAGGATATGATGTAATTTTTTTAAGACAATTTATTAACGATTCCACAAGATGGTATTAGTGAAACCGGGAACGGTGGTGTTGTAAATCTATGACAAATATACGTAAGAAAAGTGTATTTACAGCATCTCAAACCTGCCATATAGAATTATCGGACGATAAAAACACAGTTGTGTGCAAATAATCGGGACGAATTATCGCAATAACGAATCCGATATTATAACTGAAATAACTTGGCAATTACCAAAATAAAATATCATTAAATCAGTTTTACATAAATGACAGTTCTCTTTTTAAGACTATACTACAATAACCAATAATAACGCGCTTATGTGGGAGAGCTTAATTCTGCAAAATACATAGTATTAAATAGGTACCTAACTAACTGCATAATAAATAAATGATAATGCTATTAATTAATACGTCTGACCCAAATGTACAATAATATGAACTTTTATTTTTATCAATTCGTTTTATTTTTCTCCTCGGTAAATAACATCTTTGTTTTATTCTTATCTTAAAAAAGCGCGTAATTTATTATGCAGTTAATTAAAATGTTTAGTTTATAATTATACATTAATTAGGTAGGTACCTACATATGTATGTACTTGACTAGTTTTATACCTACTTAGGGCCCGTAATTCATCACTACCTCAGTGGTTTCCTCTATTAAAGTCGCTGCTGAACCCACACAAAGGACAATGACAGTTTCAATATGGAGCAATGCCCCACCAAAAAGTTTAATGCATTTATAAATAATGAGAGCATGTATATCCTCGTGTAGGTATTAGTATATAGTATATATTGACACATTTAAGCATTAAAGAAGCTGGTGGACAGTAGATATTAAACTATAAAAATGTTGAACGCCTGATGTTTTTATAATAATTTCATTAGATGTCCTATTTCCATTTGCTAATATAATTTTTCAGGCATTATAACTAGAATAATTTTATATTTCAATTGTATCTCCAGTACGTCATGCGAACGTATTCTGAGAATACGATATAAAAGTAGATACGTAGTCATATAGTAAATCAATCATAAAAATAAGTAAAATATGAAATCGTAATTACAATATACTTAGGCACCTACGATCGTAGTGGGTACGAAATTGTCATAAGTGTTCTTTCAAGGATATGGGTATATAGTAGAATACTTAAACTACCTAATCTAATTTAGGCAAAAAAAGTAACTACCTACTGGTAGGTATACCTTTACCTAACTACATATTAAGTGCGTAATTACATGAAGCCAATATTCATGTTATAGGTAGGTTCACTATCGTTTTATCTCCCTCACAAAGAAATAGTGGATCGATACAGTCAGACACAGGATACAGGTGTCAGATCTACCTATAGTTGCTACTAGGCTGTATTTCTTGCGCTAAACCTCATATCCAGCTTCGAAAATTAGTTTTGTGTAATAAATACATTATATTGATGATGTCCTCTGGGTTTATAATATTGTACCTATATCGATACAGTGCGGTTTGAAAACCGGCCGGGCGGTGGCCACCTGTTCCCCGGCGCGCGCCTGCCCGCCGCACCCCGCGCCCCACGACGGGTGCAGCGCGCGCACTCGCCTCCCTCCGCTCATTCGTTCGCGACGCGTTGAACTGTCGGCCGGCACTGTACACGAGCACGACTCGATTCTATCCGCTTACATCTTTGTGACTCAATCGGCTCGAATATGACGGAAAGCACAGAAACCCCCACTGCCGCGGCACCCGAGAAGACCCCGACCGAGAACGGGAGCACTGAAACCCCGCAGGAAGAGACCCCAGAGAAGGCCGTGGAAGAGAAGGAGACACCTCCGCCCAAGGAGATGCGCGCGGTCGTCCTCACAGGCTTTGGAGGACTCAAAACCGTGAAGATCCTAAAGAAACCCGAACCCACAGTCGCAGAAGGAGAGGTGCTCATCAGAGTCAAAGCTTGGTGAGTCTTTTTTTTCCTATTACCCTCAACTTTATGAAAATTTCTACACAGCTAAAATGGTGGAATTGTCCTAATCGATGCGAAAATTAAGTTTGCGTAACGAGAACGGAAGGACGGAAACCTATGTGCTGCGTATGTTTGATGGATATGTTTGACGTAATGATTGGATTGAGTTACAATTTATTGCGAATCGAGTTGCGTTGCGGGTGCGTTAATTTGCTCGGCCAACCGTCGCGGCGCGATTTCACAGCGCTGCAGCTCGTACCTAGTTCCCCAGTGCCGGCGGGTCCCGTTCTCCGAGTCTCGCCTGCCTCATTATCATTGCTGATTCACATTTGCCCGCGGTCGTCATGCACCCGACACTACAAAAAAATATAATTTGTAAATCTGTTATAGCTGATTTTTTGCAGATTCCTTTTTCAAGTTAGATAAAACATTATAACAGGTTACTGTAATCTGTCAAACTAGTTAGTCTTCTGCTAACAGCTAATTAATTGTACTGTTTTGCTGCTTAGTCTTCCACTAGCAGGAGTAGCATCAATTTAAATAATGACTTTATACCTACCTTACTGCCTGTAGGTACTGTATTACGCAAATAAAGAGATATTTTGACTTTTTAACTGCCTCCGTGGTCTAGTGGTTTGTATGAGTTTAGACGCAGAGGTACCGGATTCGATTTCTCGTCGGGACACAATCATTTATTTGTGATATTTCTCGAGTTTGATACCTACGCTACAAACGTCGACGAAGCTTCTTAAGGATCAAATCTGAGTGAGTTTTTGAGAAATGTAGCCTGTTAGAAATATCACAAATAAATTATTGTCACCTAACAATGAATCGAACCCGGTGCCTCTGCGTCTAAACACACGGACTAACCGCTAGACCACGGAGGCGATTTCAAAGTCATAAATAAAAATATATCTTTATTCGCGTAATATCTACAGGCATTTATTTAAATCAAATCAATTTAAATCATTTATTTCCTTTGGTTGTCCCAAACAACACTTGGATATTGTCAATACATTTTTTCACCATAGTTTATTATCATGTAGAATATAAAATAACCAGCAGCTACTATGGGTGGACCCATCATATCAGCTATACCATCATCTTCGACTAAAACACTGTTGCCATAAACAAGTTTTTGCTTAAAACTAGGTAGTTAAAATTAATTCGTGGCTGTAAAAAGGCCGTGTCAGCTTATAGACTAAAATAAATTACACATGTCAGGTTAATAAATTAATTCGTAGCTCTTAAGAGGCTGTGTCAGCTTACAATCTAAATATACATAAAAATTGTATTAAACTACAATATTTATGTCAATAAATGAAAATTCGTAAATAAATGCTACTTCTGCTAGTGGAAGACTAAGCCGGAAAGCAGTACAATTAATTAGCTGTTAGCAAAAGACTAACTAGTTTGACAGATTACAGTGACCAGGATCCACCTCGAAATGATACTTTTTTGACTTTGAAATTCCTTTCAATGTCTACATATATCTCACAAACGACTCTCTCATAGCTATAGTTAATGCGTGTGTTTACATCGTTACGCTCGTTTGCTCGATTTCGCTCCCTCGCATCGTCTTTCTTCGATTGAATATGTAAAGTTGTGGATGCGATGCGCGCGTGCACGCACGGATGCATCGGATTGCACCTCAACCGCAGCGACACTGGCTGTATAGTACCTATGTTATTTTGTCATTCGAACCCAATTCATATTACCTACGAGTATCTAGATAGGCGCGGTGGTGGCTCGGTTATAAGAATATCCTACAAAGGTCGGTTCAAACCCACCCGACATGTACCAATGAGAAATGCACTTTTCTTACGTACATTTTTAATAGATTTACAACACCACCGTTCACGTGCCCGAGAGCACGTTAAGCCGTCGGTCCCGGTTCCACTAATACCAACTTGTGAAATCGTAAATAAATTGTCAACAAAAATTGACATTATATCCTCGCCAAGCCGTCTGGCCACCGTGGCGAGTGTAGGCCAAATTCTCCAGATATATGTTCTCGAAGGCCCATCTCCAGCAGTGGAGGTCTAGGACGCTGTGTTCTAGGGGGTGTAATGATGAAAATGAGATAGACCGAGGAATTTTACCCGATCTATATTGCGTTTTGCAATCACTAACACCTTCTCAAGACTTTTCGTTAACGGCTTCTCCACTCAATTATTCCTTTCAGCTTTTTTGGCATGTCACTGCGCTCGAGGAATAGACCTGTCAAAGTCTAGGTACCTCGCGACCGTTTGGACATTTCCTTGGCCAGACGCTTATGGTTAAAGGTTCCCGTGGACCAATCTTCTCGACCCCAAACTTGTAACCTGTACCGAAATTGACATATTTGCGCAACTTTTTTTACGCAACTGCCTCCGTGGTCTAGCGGTTAAGTCCGTGGATTTAGACTCTGAGGTACCGGGTTCGATTCCTGGTCGGAACACAAAAATATTTATTAATGTAAATAAATACATTTAATTAATATATAATTTATTTGTGATATTTCTCGAGTTTGGTACGCTGGAGACATCGACGAGCTTGCCACTTGTCATGATTGGCCTATAGTAAAGTTGGCTAAATGTGAATCCGCTTATTATCAAGCGTGGTTTCTGACCACCCCGAAAGGGAAACGGTCGTGATGATACTTTACTTTACTTTTTACTTTACTTTTTTTTTACAGAAACTGCCTCCGTGGTCTAGCGGTTAAGTCCGTGGATTTAGACTCGGAGTTACCGGGTTCGATTCCTGGTCGGGACACAAAAATATTTATTAATGTAAATAAATACATTTAATTTATTTGTGATATTTCTCGAGTTTGGTACGCTAGTAGAGACATCGACGAGCTTGCCACTTGTCATGATTGGACTATAGTAAAGTTGGCTAAATGTGAATCTGCCTAATAAGCGTGGTTTCTGACCACCCCGAAAGGAAAAGGTCGTGATGATACTTTACTTTTTAACAGAAACCGCTTCGTTCCCCGCGTAGGAAGGGTTTCCTGGATGTGTGATGGGGCTAATTGTGTTTACATGTCGCATGCCATACCATATATTTTGGTTTTGGTATACATGACTGGGTTCGGACCGTATCTTTATTAGTTTAAAGGACAACCGGACCAACACCGCTCGCTTTGACATAGGTACTCAAAAACTCACAATAAATTCTCATAACGCAATCAGTCACAAAATTGCAATGGGAGGGTGCGATAGTGAATTGAGCGATGACATTGTTCTGTTGCTGGTCCGTTGATTTTGCTAACAGAGACCCGAATGGACCGCCTTCCACGCTTCATTGCCTACACTTTTCTTATTAACAAACCAACTATTTCAATATTTACATATGCATTTAGCTAGAGTGCATGCAATTACTATTGCAAAAATCTTCTAATAGGTACATAATCAGCACAACAAAATATTTACTAAATAAAAAAAAATACATATAAACAAAATTTAAAAAATAAACTATTAAAATAATGTCCTCAAGAGACGTGCCATCAGAGATAGTCCAAAGAAGACTGGCAACATTTACCCTAGACAGAAAGGCTGGCAATTATTTCTGCCAACGTATTAGCCTCGCTATACATAGGAGAAATGTTGCCAGTCTCCTTGGGACTATCTCGGATGGGACGTCCCTAGAGGACATTATTTAGTTTTAATTTTATTATTTATGTATCTTTGATTTTTTTCAATTTAATATTAATTTAAATTTACGTCGAATAAAATATCTAATATAATTAATAAAACAAAAAACATAACTGTAAAAAGAGATTGCCCAAAACCAGGCCCCAACTTTTTTGCAGCGTCAACTAAATACAATTCAATAATCATAACAATTAATTTTTTTTTTTTTTTTTTTATTTAATTACAACATCTCTTTTACCCCAGCATTAAAATATAATTTAATTAAATAGTCAGTTTGTTAAAATTTATGTATGAAATAGTTACAAAGCAATATTTATACGATTAGGTTCTTTATTATGACCAGCTACTTTATTATAGATAAAACACAGGATTTCAAATCGGCGGGATCGAAACTATGTAATTATTAACGTAAGAAAAGTTTTTGTTAATTGTCGTTATGCTAGGGTAAAATAAATAAAATTAATTACAAATTATGAAAACACAATACATTAACTATCAAATAAAACAGAAATCATTATGGTACGAGAACATTTTATTGGGCCCATTTCTCTAAGAAAAATGGATATATCTAGGATACATTGTAAAATGTATTAATTTAAATTCGATGAATGCGTTGCAAATAGCCTGAAGAAAAATGTTTCCAAGAAGACATTGATTATTCATTCAATACCTATTCAGAGTGGACGTTTCCATGAAGAAGTTTATTTAAAAAATAATCAGTCTGTTCTAGTGAAGGTAAATTTCCCTTTTATTATTGTAACTGGATCCATAAATTCTTAATATATACAAGTACTGTTTTACCCGGCTTTGCCCGTGTAAACGGCGACACAAAATTAATTTCGTTGTGCATTATATTGATTTTGCTATATCTCCCAAGATATTTATTTATTTTGCATGGTGTAAGGTAAAAAACCAGATCCCTTACGGGGTAGGCAGAGACAATTGAGCGCCACTTGACACGATCATGACATACCTCTTTCGCTTCATCGACATTCATGAACCTCTTCATACATGCCCTTTTGTTACGAAGGCTTTTTAATTCTCCTTCAGCTAGTGTTTTATTTATTTGATCGTGATACGTGTGTCTTGGTCTGCCAGGGCCTCTTTTACCCACAACTTTCGCATTATATACCTGGTTCGTCAATCTTTCTTCGCTCATCCTTTCAACATGCCCGAACCATCGTAGCATGCTTTTCCTTATTTTTGTGCCTATGCTTTCTTTTATACCTACCATTTAAAATGATATGGATTTATATTGTATTTTTTGTAAATAGCTTTCCGATTACCGTTTTATAATTGCCCATTTTTTTATCATTAAAATTGATATAGTATGTTATCCTTAAGAGATAGACATATGGGATCGCGGACTTTTCTGTAGATTTAGGCAGCGTTTTCGTTGAAAGCTCCCAGACGGCTTATTTTTTTCCGACACCTCCAACAAATATCGTTAATGTATACAAAAACCTAAAAAATTATATACTAAACCTTCCTCGAGAACCACTTCCATTGGTAAAAACAGCATAAAAATCGGTAAAATAGTTTTTGAGTTTATCCGCGAACAGACAGACAGACGCGACGGAAGACTTTTTATAATATGTAGTTATTTAATAAATTTATTTTTATTTATTCAGGAAACATACAGATCTTAAAACATAATTACAACAATTCTAAAAGTTACACAATCGAGCAAAGTTTCCACTTAATAGAATAATATTAAAACTAATATTAAACATAGATTTTGAAAAAAAAAACTATAATAATAGGGATAAGATAAATAATATAATATACATATTATAGTAAAATATTGGAAATATTAATTAAAAGTAGTAATAAATAAATAAAAAGTTCTCCAATCATTCCAATTATGATTCATTTAGATAATTTAATATTAATTTCTTTTTTTAACCTAGCAACACTAACACTGAACAAATCAATATCACCGAAATTTTTAGGAGTTTTTCAAGTATTTTGTTCCAGCATATCTCATAGCAAGTAACAGTTAATATACAATCAGACTTACGAGGAAATACGTCTCGATCTAAGTTATGCTTTTTATTGTCCCAAAGGTTGGCTGTCACAGAATTTCTAGCGGATTTAAGCCCGCCCCTTGTACATAGTGCAATAAAGTTTTAAATAAATAAATATATTATATATCCTAAGAAAGAGACAGTCTTACGGCTATCAAAAGTGCGAAAGCGTGATTGTAACAGGATGAATATTTAGTTGCCAGCGCGGTTGCAAAACAAAATAAAACAAGGGTATGAAATCCCGTAAGGTGAAGGGAGATCGCCAGGCACTGAGCCGTGATCTTCAACACGGGTTCTGTATTTATATACATTGCGTGTTATGCTAATCTAAGCACAGTCTTGGAACGATATAAACACGCAATGTACAATGAAAATCAGAACCGATCGAGGTAGTGCGTAGGCGAGCAAGTAACTTAGCGCATCCCAGGGCTAAATATAGCAAGCTTATCGACTTACTATGTAAATGGCCACGACATCCCAGCTGCCGTTAAGAGTGAATATTATCAAAGATTTTTCATGTAATAATAAAATTACAAAAAAAAAGAAAAAAATACAGGCGCGGTGGTGGCTCGGTTGTAAGAACGCGTTCCTTAAATCCTACAAGGTCGGTTCAAACCCATCCGGCATGTACCAATGAGAAATACACTTTTCTTACGTACATTTGTCATAGATTTACAACACCACCATTCCCGTGCCTCGGAGAGCACGTTAAGCCGTCGGTCCCGGTTCCACTAATACCAACTTATGAAATCGTTAATAAATTGTCATACAATAAAAATGACATCATATCCTCGTCAAGCCGTCTGGACAGCGTGGCGAGTGTAGGCCACGTTCTCCAGATATATGTTCTGGAAGGCCCATCTCCAGCAGTGGAGGTCTAGGAAGCTGTGTTCTAGAGGCTGTAATGATAATAATCAAAATTACGGACAATTCGCACTTATTTTCACTTTCATATGCCCAAAGACAGAGAAAAATAGCAAAAACAGTTATAACCATTTTCCTCTATTTTAAAGTATTATCACGACCGTTTCCCTTTCAGGGTGGTCAGAAACCACGCTTATAAATAAGCGGATTCACATTTAGCCAACTTTACTAAAGGCCAATCATGACAAGTGGCAAGCTCGTCGATGTCTCTAGCGTACCAAACTTGAGAAATATCACATATAAATTAAATATTAATTAAATGTATTTATTATTTACATTAATAAATACGGACTTAACCGCTAGACCACTGAGGCAGTTTTACTATTTTACTAAAACAAATACATGAAGAAGACAAATTTCTAAGCATTGTGTGTGGGTAAGAGATGAGAAGACTGGTGTCCGAGGCTTGCAACCGACAATAGGCTGGTTTACAAAGAAAGACGCTCACAATTCTACTCCTCCAAATCCAACCAAATACTGTATGATTCCGTTAATGCCGTCTTGGAAGCTCGTCCCACAAATGTATTGACGGCAGACCTGCTTAGGCCCAATTATTTTAGTAAGTAGTGCAAAGATTTTGCTGGAACTCTCTCGCACTGCGTAAATCTGAGTCTCGAACCCGTTGCTCATCATTTATTCTTTGAAAATATTGGAGTGTGCGAACGAGATTTGGGATTCGAGATTCTATGGTCAACATCTTAGAATATGCCTAGTCAAGCCGGCATGGGGTTAGGGACTGATGTCAGTCATGAGTGTCAGATTCCAGTTGCTATCATTCATGCATCTCGCTCGCCACTTACCATCATACCGTCGTATTCCTCAATGCTGAGGGTCGTGACCCCCTCCACGGATCACTTTGTCTCGGACGATGCTGCGCCATCCGGGTCTGCACACGGTGCATGCAGCGCACTGTGGACTGGGGTGTTAAGTATGGTTCGAATCTGGTCAGACCAGCGTATCGGGCTTCGGCCACGGGGCCTCTTGCCTTCGATTTTACCCGTGATCACCAGCTTTTGATTGGCCGAACTTTTTCGTGCTATATGACCAAAATACTCAAGCACTCGCAGCAGGCAGATAGAAGAGAGCCTGGTAGTGACTTTGAGCTCCTTGAGTATTGATACATTGGTTCTCCGCGCTGTCCACGGAATGCGCAACATACGCCTCCAGCACCACATCTCAAAGGCGTCGACGCGGCTACGATCAGATGCTTTGAGGGTCCAGGTTTCGGCAGCATATAGGAATATCGAAAATACGAGGCTGCGGACGAGTCTTGTTTTGGTCCCAATAGTGATATTACAGTCTTTCCATATAGTTCAAAGTAAAGAAAAGAAAAAAAAAAGCTATATGCTGAGGAATCTTAAGTTGATATAAGTGTACGATATCATGCGTTAGGATTATTTTGATCTATGATTAAATAGCAATCATGTTATAATACCCAAATCTCTTATAATAATTGTATGTTTCGAGTCATGCATGGTTTCCCTACTGTAACCATAAATTATTATTTATTTTTTAATATTTAAATATATATTTATAAATGAAACTGCCTAGCGGTTAAGTCCGTGGATTTAGGCTCGGAGGTACCGGGTTCGATTCCTGGTCGGGACACAAATATATTTATTAATGTAAATAAATACATTTAATTATTATTTAATTTATTTGTGATATTTCTTGAGTTTGGTACGCTGGAGACATCGACGAGCTTGCCACTTGTCATGATTGGCATATAGTAAAGTTGGCTAAATGTGAATCCGCTTATTTATAAGCGTGGTTTCTGACCACCCCGAAAGTGAAACGGTCATGATGATACTTTCTATTTATAAATGAACATATTCTGACTGATTAACAACGCCCTGTCCTAACGGGTTATGGATTTTGACATGTAGGTGACCTTGCATTAAAAAGGGTATTTTAAAAGTAGGGTGTAATAAAAGGGTTTTTGTAAAAAAAATACGTCTTAATCGTATTCGACCAAAGTGCGCGACGTAAAGAATGGTTATGTGTTTATCAGCCTATGTATGTATGTATGTATGTATGTTTGTTCCTTTGTGGCACACTGTAGACCAAACGCGTTGGCCGAATTTGATGATTCTTACGTAAATCGATTCGTTTCAATCACGCGAATGCCACTGTCATAAAAAAAACATTAAGTCGACAACCAGACGCCATATTGTGCAAATGGAGTGTATCGTCGAATAGTTATTTAAAATATATTAAATATTTCCAGACAGGTCACACAGCGCCATCTAGTTTTCGTGGTAAGCTACGAGGCTTGTGTTACGGAAACTAAATGGTTGATAAACTACATATTATAGTTTTTTTTTTGTAAATATATACATATTATACAATGTACAACTTGCCCCCGGTGGGAATCGAACCCTCGACCTCCCGAGTTTACGGCAACGTTTGTTACCACTAGACCACGGAGGCGGTCAAAATCATGTTGAGGTTACTATTATCAATTTTCATTTAGATTGACTATTTACTAAATAGTCAATCTAAATAGTATTTAGGATCTATAACGATTAAAAGTTGGTTAGCAACCATTATCATTAAAAAAATCTATGTAAGTCCTACTACTAAGTACTACCTACCTATAATAAAAATGTAATAAAGTTGAAATAAAAAATGGGACCCATTGTTGGGAACATTTGAACCTGTCTCGATTTTTAATGGGTTCTGACTGAAAGTCACTATGTAATATAAAATCATTCCAATCGGTTATCAAACTTTTTGGCGACGGAAACCTTGGGCTTTTTTTTGTTTTGTCTTATTGTTAGACAAGTCCGTATATATACGTCTATGCGATTCAAACAACAAGGGATACTCGCGTGCCAGAGCCTCACTAATGTGTTTTTGTAAGTCTTGAAGCAAGGGTTCGTCCGATGAATGAGAGCATTATTATTTTCAATTAGGTCAAGCCATCGTGAGACGGCTGGAGAACAATCGCCGCACTCACGCCTTGTGAAGTGGCTTTCTTTTCGATTCCGAGAGCTTAAGAGCTTCTACCATGCGTATAATTTTCGGAACAAATACAAAATGCATTTTTCATGTGGGCCTAAACCTAAACTACTAGGAATAGCGAAGCAGTCTCGGGAGCTTTTTTTAATATATTTATTTATTAAAAACTTTATTGTTTAATACAAAATGCGTATGTACTGCCGCTTGGCATTCTTTTGCTATGCAAAGCTGGGATGTTATTATTATTATGTGTGTGTGTATTCGAACAATGTATGTGTTAAATAGGTTGTATTTTAGTACATCTGTGTCCGTGACGTGTTTTCCATCCGTAAGGCGGCGGCTGAAAATCGGCGCTATGGCCTATCTATAGGTTGTAGCGGACGCCGAGCTGATCGCCTTTTTGTCGCTATACATGTGCTGGTGGGCTAATTATTTTGCGCATATTTTTTTTACTATTTATCTTTGTATAGTTTTTAATAAAATTGTATTATGCTATGTGTATGGTTTGGCGACAAATAAATATATTTCTTTCTTTCTTTCTTTCATTCTCTTACCATCAACCTTCGGGACAAGAAATCGAAGTTTAGGCATGGCAAAATAAAAAAACACAAAAAAAAACAATTAAATCACTTATTAGTACTAGTTAAATTAAATATACGATAAACATCATAAAAATAATAATACTTAAACTACATATATATATATATATATATTCTAACATAGACTAGATAACTAATTATACACATACACTACGTAAACGGGAAATATATACTTATATTTATTTATTCTATGGAGAACTATCGACAATACAATAAAAAATCTATGTTAAAAGAATTAGAAACAGAGTGTCATTAAAAAGTTCTCACTAATAGTAACAATATACCTATAAAAACAACAAGTAATATTTTAACCTAAGATAATAAAGGACTTACATACACATACATAATAACAGCATAAACAATACATACATGACAGAATAGACTGAAGATAATATACAATATACAATATTAATGTATTATAAATTAAAGAATAAGTTGTTAAGCTCATGTCTCACCATCCTTACATTTGTATAAATGTATATACACAATAATATGCGATCTACAATACACTTATATATACTAGCACGACATGTGACCTTGCTGGTAAGTGGCGCCAGTTCTATGATTGTTAGCAACTGGAATCAGACGCTATGCCGGATTGACTGAGCTTGACGGCAATTCAAGCCTGATCCGCTGATGGATACACTTTACAGGGTTCATCAGCACGAACGGTGGACAAATTACCACCATCAGTCCGCTTACCACCTATTTGTTGTACTCGTAGAAAGTATGTGCCATTTGCAATGATGTCAAATGCCAATTTTTACTTTCAAGGAGAACTAATATTGTAAGCTTGCCATGGTGATATTTTTATGAAAATAACATCGCTTGAAACAAGACTTACTAAAACTTATTATACTTACCGTGTAATGAAAAGGTTGATTTAATAAAAAAAAAAATCGTTCTTATTATTGCACTATCTGATATTGTCGCTTATAAGGATTAAATGGTGGAGAGCTACTTCAAACGTTAGCGATAGCAGGACCACGTTAGCGGTGGTGGCTTGGTTGTTCTTTAAACCCTGTCATGTACCAATAAGAAATACACTTTTCTTACGTACATTTGTCATAGAGCACCGATATGTCCGAGAGCACGTTAAGCCTTCGCTCGGTCCCACTAATACTAAATTGTGGAATCGTAGGCCCATCTTCAACGGTGGAGGTCTAGGACTCTTGTGTTCTAGTGGATGTGATGATGAACTTCAAACTGCCAAATAAAAGAAAGTGCTCATTTTAAATAAAAAAGTGTTAATTTATTAGTTAGTGTTTTAAAAGAATAAACATATTTTTAGACTTGAGAAATGTCACAAATAAATTAAATATGTTTTGTTTGTAGTCTTTGCGACTTGTTTAGTTTAGTCAGACTTCTAGTTTTAGTTTAGTTTAGTTTCATTTCCACCAATATGTACTATTTATATAAAGTAAAGCCATGTACCAATGTGTTACTTATAAGGTATACCTATGTATTTATTTCTTCTTCTGTGGTTTTGTAATAAATAAATAAATAAAATAAATGAAGTTATCTACTAGCAATCGAACACGATACTTAGTGCTACGAGACGATCTACGGTCTTAACAGCTTGACCACTTTTATAATTTTTATTATATTTGTATTAAATAAAACTAGAGGCATGGTAACAACTCTTAATTGAGTTCTCGAGATGAAACCAAGGATGGGAACTGAGTTGGCCGTTGTTTTATTTTATTACTTGGTGGAGATAACATACGGACGGGGTGCCGAGAGAAATTAATGCTTTCATGTGTATTTAAACGCGACGAGTATTTGATGTAAAAAAAACTAGGAATGGATGAAGAGGTTAATGGCTGTCGACGAAGCGAAAGAGGTATGTCGTGATCGTGTCAAGTGGCGCTCAATTGTCTCTGCCTACCCCGCAAGGAATCTAGCGTGAAGATATGTATATATGTATTTCTAAATTATTTATTCGGAGTAAAGTACAAAGATTAAAAAATAAAATAAATTAAGAACTAAATTATAAAAACTAATTAAAAACTAAAAATTAATAGATAAAATTACGACTATTCGATGGGCGTAGTGTGCCGAGGACACTCGTTGCGTTCCCCCGTTGAACAGCGAGGCTGACCCTTTGAACAAGATATTCTCTACTCAAAGGGTCACCCGTCGCCAAGTGGAGTTTCTCACCAAGCTCGGGGTAGAACACAAGAGCCTCCTCGAACCACGGGCCCATCGTTTCAACTGCAAATGGAATGAAATGGTGATTGATGATGATCTCCGCCTACTTGTTGCGCTTAAGGCGTGCGGCTGATTCTGCAGCGGCCCCAGGTTTCTTATGGCTGGATGTCAATTGTGACTGACAGGGTGTGTCAACACAAGTGGCATCCCAAACCAGATCCATTTCTTAATTATAAAGTACTTAAATTACATATAAATTAAACGAACTATGTTAACCTAATAGGTTAGTAGTTTATCCATTTTTCTTGTAACCATCTTACTGGAAAGGTATATTTTATATAACCATTTCCATCTGTTTGATAACCTACGTAGTTGTAACGAGAACCGTTTCTGCAACTTGTTTTTATTTGAAATGTATTTGAAAACGGTTGCGTTTCGTTTTCAAATAAGTTGACAACAACGCACCACTAACTGTGATAGAGGAAATATATTATCAACATAATAGGTAATAATGATAACGCCTTTCATAAAATTGAACAAAGCAGTCGTTGGTTTTTTTGTAGCGAAAGTGCTCGTTAATTGCTTACATCCTTTCCTTTGTTGGCGTATCAATTTAAACCTAAAAATAAAGCAGACCCCTCTGACTTGCATCGGCCTAACCTCAGTCGTTCTTTTACTCGGAGTTTTGAACCCGAGTTCTGTATTTTCATTGTACATATCCTGTTATTCTGTATTAAACTTGTTATTGGTTTATACATAACACGCAATGTACGATGATACTACCGACCCCTCTTGTTAAATCGACCTAGCCTTTGGTGTATAAAGTGCAGTATTGTGCGTAATCCAAAGTCACGTAAGGCCAGCCATACACGGACTGATTTGGGATGACACGCACGGAACAGCGAGTTCGTTTATTTCGTTAAAAAATGAATTTTAAATCAAAGATTTATATATTCAAAACCGCATAGGTTTGACCAGATTGATTTGTGGCATTGTCTGGTCTGGTACGCCAGAGACATCGACGAGCTTGCCATTAATGTAAACCCGCATTTAAAGAGCAAGTTTTTTAGACATCCCGTAATTAAATACGTTGGTGATGAATATTCCATTATATTTCGATTGTATTTCAGTATTTAAAATATACATCCTGTCAGAATTATAACTCGCTGTTGCACTTTTAACAGCAATAAGTTTGTTTCTTTCGTAGGATAAATGGCTAGTAAATAAGTAGCTGTTTATTTTTTGCCGTTTTCTCGCGCTCTGAACTCTTATATTATACCCAGACGTGTTTGGGCTATAATGCCGCGAGTGACTGCAAGGAAAGCATCAAATTCTGCAGCATCTGGAATTTGATGATGACCTCATTAAATCATAAAAAAGAAAGATATATTACGTCAGACTTGGCTATATCCTTTGCCTTCCCTATCACCTTATTCATCATCCATCAGAAGAGAAAACAAAAAAAAACACGTTAATGCGTTCGATTTGAACTCCCGATTTATGCCGGAGTTTGGCAGACCAAGGGATTAGATGTATTCGATTCGTGTATGGTCAGTCTAAGGAGAGATGAATTTGTTTATTGCCCTCTTCCTTATTGAGAGCGTCTGCGCAAGATAGCTTCCTATGACTCAGTAGAAAGTAATGTCCAACTTGATTGGAATACTCGCCTGCCCTCGACATATACATACACTACTATACCCTGCATTTATGCTATACAACTAATCAATTTGAATTAAAAACATGTAATCTGCATAAATTTACCACAAAGTATTTATTGTTGAGTGGACTTCATTTAAATTTTATCTCCCGTATTTATATGCTACATTTACCCAAACTTCCTTAATTGATTATATTTTTAATAGTTAAGCGCGTCCGTATAAATACTTCTATGTTCGTACCTGACTGAAGCGGCCTGCGTGGGAGAACTTGCCATCTGCAGTCTGCAACCAACACTTCGCCATTTGGTATTACAATTTTGTAGCTAAATATGAAATTATATACTTTGATCTTATGAGTTAATAATCATTTTAAAAGGGGTGTAAGGTTTTTGGTAATCCCGTCATTATATCTCCTAAAAAGTTGATAGACCACATTTCTCAAAAGTACATTTAGACTGCTTCCGTGATCTAGCGGCTAAGTCCGTGGATTTAGACCTGGAGGTACCGGGTTCGATTCCTGGTTGGGACACTATAATATTTATTAATTTCAAGGCAGTTTTTCTCACAAAAATTAAGTATAATAATATAATGGGGAAATGCAGCTAGTGTATTGGACAGCGATTTAGAAGAGCTATTTTTTTGTAAATATTAAATTTTTATTTTCTATGTATTATTATTATTTATTAATTTTTTAGGTTAAATTTAGATTTTTTGTAATATAGTTTATTTAAGTTACTACTAACTAGAAATTTCTGGAAAGCTTATCTCCAATAATCTCCAATGAAGGTCTAGGACTCTAGAGGCTATAATGATAATGATGGCATTATCAAAGAAAGCAAGGAATTATGGCACAATTATCTATCAAAATAGCTTTGCAATGTCACAGTCTAATAGGTATATTGAACTCAATGTCACGGCCGTACAGCTTCTTATCTCGTTGCATACAATGTTGTTTATTTTGACCTATGTTTAACTACCGAACACCGAACATTTATTACAGTTTTTTTCTGTATGGTCTAGCCCTTTGCCCTCCTAAACTGTCTTATGTAATATATGGATGGCCCCTCATTACGCTTGTGTCCACCTGATGGTAAGTGGCTCGCAAGGTCCATTAATGTTAGCAACTGAAGTCAGACACTCATAACTGACATAATACTCGTAAGTTATAGGAAAGATGTATGAGTCCCGAAATTTATACGTACGCGAAGGAATGGTGACCTGTGCGTGTGGTTAGGTTGCGGAATGGAGAGGGAGGGATTAGATTATAGTTCTTCGGAGCACTCACCATAGTATAGCCGGTAGAATACGCTCAGAGAAGCCACATCTCGGCGAAGCTGCAGGGATTTGAGAGTTCCAGATATAGTGGCATCGTCCACAATTCGAACAGCTCGCCTCTGTAGCACATTGAGAGCATCTGTGAGGTACTTGACGGTACCATCCCAATGCTTTGTACAGCAACAATTAAAGGGACAAGCTAAATTTTATAAACAGTTTCGTTACCAAAAATATTTATTTAGTTTATTTATTTACATAGTGTTACAAATACTTCAATACACCATGCAAGGAGAAGTCAGACGTTATTAATAATTTTAAAAATATATATATATTAGTTAATAGTAACACACGTATTCTACAAGTAAGACATTTTCTCAACGGCTCTACCACTGAACATTTTCTTCCAGCTGTCAAATTAAGTCGGTAATGGGGTGTATCACTAACTTTTTATCACGATAGATGGCGCATGATAGATGGTACCTAATATAACTCTCAGTTGCATAGAATACTTGTATTTTTATTACGAAATTTATTATTTTCTGGATATTATGCTGAAGTGAGCAGCTTTTAAGTGTACAAATCGAGATTTCTAAGCGAAATCAAAGATATGGTGATCTCAAAATTGCCGTTCTATTAATAATACCTTTTTTTCTTTTTAAAGACGGTGTGCGCTTTCTTAATTAATTAATTGGCTTAATTTAAAATACATTTTCTGTTATAAAAATAAAAAAAAAATCAAAAACATTTAAAAATCATGCGACATAGGTGTTCAACAAGGTACCAATGCCGCTAGCGACATCTACAAAAAGCTTTGCCTGATACACCCCATTAGAGAGATTTAATTTTTGTTTGGCGGCTGGAAAGAAATGTTTAGTGGAGGAGGCGTTAAGGATACATCTTTAAATACGGGTGTAGGTCCAAGAAAAAAATATCAAAATATAATGTCTAAATATTAATATATAGGTTCATTAACTTAAAGCCCGGTTCTTATTTAATTCTATACATATAATTTTGTTTACGATACATTCTGTGTCGCAGAACTGGACATTATTATAATAAACAACGCATTAAATATGCATGTTGATTATTTAAAATACCTTAATTGATGGTTTGTAAACTCTTTATTTCAGCCAATTTGACGTTACTATACTTGCGCGTATTGGTGGTTTTTAAACGAAATTAAACTACATAAACAGACAAATTTCGAAGCATTACATGGATTCACCGTGCGGGTGCCGGGTCCATAGTGTGTGGGTAAGAGATGAGAAGAATGGTGTCTCGGGCTTGCGACCGACAATAGGCTGGTTTAAGAAAAGGAGGCCTCTCTTTTTTATTTTATTGCGCGATAATACGCTCACCATCCACCATTCTACTTCTCTCCTTACCTAATTAAAATACAACTATGTAAAGATTAAAATAAAAAAATATATAATAAAAATAATATAAATAAAAAAATTGCTCCAAATCGCTGCCAATGGGCAAAGTGCCAAGGTTACTAGCAGCATTGCCACGTTGAATGGCAATATTGCCCAGCCGTCTTGTCCCCCGAGGTATTGATGACTTGTGGACAGATTGTGTGCAGATTCCTTTCTCAGTCAGATTAAACATTAACAGGTCACTGGAATTTGCTAAGCTGCTGGTCTTCTGCTAGCAGCTTACTTATTGGACCACTTTGCTGCTTAGTCTTCTACTAGCAGGAGTAGAATCATTCAAAATAATTAAATTAATGACGTTTCATAAATGCCTGTAATAGGTTTACGTGAATAAAGATATTTTGACTTTGACTTTGACCAGACCTACCGTCAGTGTCCTCGTTTCTGCACCATACGACATTACTGGAAGAACTCTTAATACATACGATAATATGTTTTAATAAATATTCGAACCCTTTTATATGCTGCTTAGTGTAACGGGAATAGTTCCCTCATTGGCTATTAGTTTCATCTCTTCATTGCATTCTTTTTCAATAAATTACTTTAATAATAGGTTATTCATTGAAGGCCCCTATTGATCAATAAGGTAAATATGGGTGTAATAATAGATTAATTTATTTATCCTATAGTTGTTTATGACTAACTCTATGGTATAGCGGTTAAGTACGTGGATTTACTTACCAAAACCAGGACCCAACTTTTTTTGCAGCGTGCCTCAACTAAATACAATTCAATAATCATAACAAATAATTGTGTTTATTTTAAATTTAATTACAACATCTCTTTTACCCCAGCATTGAAATATAATTTAATTAAACAGTCAATTGGTTAAAATTTATGTATGAAATAGTTACAAAGCACTATTTATACGATTAGGTTCTTTATTATGACCAGGTACTTTATTATAGATAAAACGCTGTCTTTCAAATCGGCGGAATCGAAACTATGTAATTATTAACGTAAAAAAAGTTTTTGTCAATAATCGTTAATCTAGGGTAAAATAAATAAAAATAATTACAGATTATGAAAACTCAATATATTAACTATCAAATGAAAAAGAAATCGTTATGGCACGAGTACATTTTTCTCTAAGAAAAATGTCTTTTAATAAAAGCGTGGTTTCTGGAGACGACTCAACAGTGATAGTCCCAAGGACTTTCCTCTGTATGGCGAGGCTAATACGTTGGCAGAAATAATTACCACAGCCTTCCTGTCTTTATATCATAAATTACTTTGTCGCAATCAGAAATCGAACTTGTTTGAGATATTCCTTAATTTAATTATTTCAATAAAATATTATTTACTAGATGTTTGAACCGGCTTCGCTCGTAAAGCAACAAAAATAGTTTTTCATAAGACAAAATTCGCACAAAGATTTTTTCAGTTTCTAGCCCCCAAGATAGACCACATTCCAGAATACATTACTAAATACAGACTTAGAGAATTTAAGAAACATGTAATAAAATGGTTGCTCGATATTGGTATTGAAATATCAGAGCAAAAAATACTACACATTCTAGAATAAAGACACAGATAGGCATATAATAAATATGGACTTAACTTAGGGAACAGTTTTGTAACAAATAGTTAAAACCCTGACTCCAAGACTAGTTGGGCTGTGTCCTAGAAGTCAAGTGCTCTTCCTAGGAACTACAAAAATAAATTCACAACATTGGTAAGTACAATATACAAAATTAAAAAAGAGAAAAATAAAACAGTTGATGGTGAAAAAATAAAAACAGTAGCAAAATTACTTATAAATAAGTAATATATTTAATCTGATTATTACATGTTAGGACTAATTTCTCAAATTAAACCAGTCTTCAATGTTGTATGATTTATTTCCATTGCCAATAATTATTTACAACCTTCACTATTTTAAAGGCGCGCAACGACCGACTCGTCTGCTGTGTTCTTGTAATCTGGCGCGATATGATTCGCGCCATTCATTAAAGCGACTCGTAACATCGTTATTGAACCAATCAGAAATCAGCACACGACTACGTTCGTACACAACGCCACCTACTTTACAAAACCATATTGCTAATCATTCTTAACTTATGTTTAAACACTGAGATAATAATGTAATAATAACTATGTTACATTAAAAGATAACATACATGATTTTTTTAAATTACCAATTTAAATATGACCACAATTATTATTTTTTCTTTCTAATAATAACATGTTTACTGTGAAGGATCTCCGTTCCACTGACAATCAATCATAATGTTTCTAACATGACAGGTTGATGGACCATCAAGTGGTTAGTTCAGCCCAGTGATACAAAACATTCATTTTGATTCCATCTCGCACGGTACGTAGATGAACTTTGAACAATTTTACTGGGATGTAACAAAACTACTAAGAATTGTTTTTTTTTACGAAATGTGACCTTCCGCGCCCACCTAAAGGTAAGTGGCGCATGAGGTCCATGAATGTTAGTAACCGGAAGGACATCAGTCCCTAACATCTCCCTTTGGAGCTACGTAGAAGCATAGCGGACATTACTTAGGTACCTCTTTAAAATTGCGCAATCGAAAATAAACATATGCCGGCTTGATTGGGCATGACGGCAATCCGAGCCTGATCTCGAAACGTGTGGATACTGGGTTTATCAGCACGAACGGTTGATACTTCCCCGCCCCGGCAGACTGGGCAAATTACCTCCAATTTGTTGTTCTCGTTGAAAGTATGTGTCATTTGCAATATAGTCAAATGCCAATTTTTACTTTTAAGGAGAACTGATATTCAAATTCAAAATCGTTTATTTGCTTTAAATGTGGTACATACAGTAATATGGTTAGTAAGTTGGCTCTGAACATTTAGCCATTGTTGTGGCATGCAAAAACTGTTTAGTTTAAATTTATTCTTATCATTAAGTCATCATTACATAATTAAATTTAGGTCAATACATACAATAATTTTATGTTAATAATAATAACGCGGTGGTGGCTCGGTTGTAAGAACGCGTTCCTTATATCCTACAAAGGTCGGTTCAAACTCACCCGACATGTACCAATGAGAAATGCATTTTTCTTACGTACATTTGCCATACATTTACAACACCACCATTCCCGTGCCTTGGAGAGCATGTTAAGCCGTCGGTCCCGGTTCCACTAATACCAACTTGTGAAATCGTAAATAAATTGTCAACGAAAATTTATATTATATCCTCGCCAAGCCGTCTGGCCACCGTGGCGAGTGTAGGCCAAATTCTCCAGATATATAAACCTAAAATTATATTATTTTTATCTCACTAAATTTACTGTTTGCCCATTCACTCTTCATGAACATCATACGCACCCACCCACACACACAAATCTCACATATACCACTTTTCACACTTTTCATTTATTTCTACTGTTTTAGTTTTGATTTATACTTAATTATATACCTACTATAGACAGATTTTTTTTTATCTTATTTTTTTTTAACTCTATTCAACTTGTGTATCTTTTAGTTTATAAGTATCTTACTTTTATATCCGAGCTGTTTTCTTTTTACAATTGTGTTAATTTATGTACTTTGTTTACATCTGAAAATCTGTTTTGGCCTTTTACCTGTTTAACTTTATTTGCTTAATTTTAATGTATTAGCTGTAAGATTTTCTTTCAAAATAAATAAATAAACAAAATATGTTCTGGAAATGGAAATGTTGGAGATGTCCAACAGTGGAGGTCTAGGACGCTGTGTTCTAGGGGCTGTAATAAATTAAAAAAAAAAAAAAATATGTCATACAAATTATTTTACTTATTATTCCGCTCGAAGAACTCGCCAATATTATAGAAACAGCCCTTTGCATATTGTAAGCCATAGTGAAATTTATATATAAATAACACGGCTTGAAACAACTAGCTTACTGAATAAGGCCAATAGCAACTGCGTCCATCCACTCGTAACTGACAGCCCCTACAACTATGACTGTTTGACAAGATGCTAAGAGTACCTATTGCTGACTGTACATGGGATGCTTCAATACATGAGTCAGTTTCGATAAGCTCTGACTCATTTACAGTACATCTAAGTTACCTACATACAGAAACAAGGCCGTGACGCATCCATGCCAAGGCACTAATTGCTCCCCCATTTGCACTAAACAAATATTGATTGTACATTACAATAGACATAAGAAATATTTGTTACATTCCAATCTGAGTACGGATCTAGAGGAAATAATGTTTTTCATAATGTTTTTTGATATTAATTTATCTCCCGCTAAACGTATTTCACTTCTTTATTTTCATATAAAATCAGCCTTATACATTGCCTATATCGTATACGACGGATGTCTTTAATGGGGTGTATCAGGCAAAGCTTTTTGTAGATGTCGCTAGCGGCAATGGTACCTTATTTTACACCTATATCGCATCATTTTTTAAATGTTTCGTGGTTTTATATGTTTATAACAGAAAAATGTATTTTAAATTAACGATACCTACCTTAAAAGACGAATTAAAAAGCCCACACCGTCTTTAAAAAGAAAAAAAGGTTTTATTAATAGAACGGCAATTTTAAGATCACAATATCTTTGATTTCGATTGGAAATCTCGATTTGTACACTTAAAAGCTGCTCACTTCGGCATACTATCCAGAAAATAATAAATTTTGTAATAAAAATACAAGATTTCTTTGCAACTGACAGTTGACAGGTACCATCTATCATGCGCCATCTATCGTGATAGAAAGTTAGTGATACACCCCATTGTGCACATAAAGAAAAACTATTTGGCCTCAAAAATGTTATAATCATACAATTATTTTTAAAATTACAAATGTAATATAATTATTATTCGAAAATATACATCTATAAAGATAAATTGTTTAATCAGATTATAATTATTTAAAGGGTTAAGGCGTGCTACATAGGCATAAGTAAACTAATCATCCTTCCTGCAACCGGCCGCTAGACTGTTCAACGTGTACTTTTGAGAAATGTAGTTAATAAACTTTTTAGAAAATAAAATCCGCACATTTTGAAACTTATTTCGTTTTTGTAATGTCCGTAAAATTTTATCCTACAAAGTTTTTCTCAAAGTACACTCCGACTTTAAAACAGTCTAGCGGCCGGTTGCAGAAAGGATGATTATATTTTGGCATGTTTAACGTAAAATATTGAAGAGATGAAGTTTGCCGAAAGAGTTGAACCATGTTAAGCTTTACATGCCTCTCCTCGCATACTCCAATATTTTCAAAGATAGTTTATGTTTGAATGTACTAGTATGTAATACATATTTGAACTGTAACCTACTTTTGACAGCTTCAAGCGTGCGCTTTTTGGACACTCAAAATGTCTTACAGTCCGCGCAAGGCGCAATCGATTTTGTTGTCTAGTCTATATTTATTGTGCTTAGGAATTCGGGCCATATGCTGTGTTTATGAAATCCTTCATCTGCGAAGATGTCCGGAGGAGGGGGTGCTAGCCGGCACATTGTTTGCGGGGTCAATGAACTAACAAAAACCGTCTTCGGTCATGACCATAATCGAAGCTTAATGCTCTATATGGAAGTAAGATGCAGCGACTTTGACTTGTATGTACCTGGGACTTTGTGATTAATATTATGTATTATATACTAACTGTTTTACCCGACTTTGACCGTGTAAACAGCGACACGAAATTAATTTCGTTGCGCATTATTTTGATTTTGCTATATCTCCGTGATCTAGTCTGTCTGTGGATTTAGACTCGGAGGTACCGGGTTCGATTCCTGATCGGGACACAAAAATATTGATTGATGTAAATAAATACATTTAATTAATATTTAATTTATTTGTGATATTTCTCGAGTTTGGTACGCTGGAGCTATCGACGAGCTTTCCACTTGTCATGATTGGCCTATAGTAAAGTTGGCTCCGCTTATTTATAAGCTTGGTTTCTGACCACCCCGAAAGGGAAACGGTCGTGATGATACTTTTACTACTAAGGTATTGAGGTATGAAGCCAACTAACGTATTTAAAATGATAAGGATTAATACAGTATTTGTAGAAATAGCTTTCCAATTACCGCTTTATAGCTTTTATTACATAGTGGCTTTATCAGTCAAGACTCAAACCCAAGACCAGCTCATAGCTTCCCAACAATCGATTCCGACTGACGACTGATTCTAACAGTTGCTAACAGTAACAAAGTTGCTAACATTCAGGACCTCGCGCGCCACTTACTATCGGGTGGTCCTAGGATCACATTTCGTGCTAGTATAATTCGTGCTAGTAATTTTAATTTTGATTTGATTTTATTTAATTTTGATTTAATTTTAATTTAATTTTGATTTAATTTTTTATTTAATTTGAAGTTATGTAAATTATAGATTTAGTTTATTTGAGACCCCACAATACCGGTCTTCCTAGTGTGGGTCTCCAATAGAAAACATGTACGTACATAGTATTTTATTGGAAATAAACGATTTATTATTATTATTATAAAGAAGCAACAATTAAATTTTGAAAGCGCATTCTTGTTATATCTGCCTATACTCGTACTGTGTGCAGCATGGCTGCTTGTAAAGCAGGCTGGGGCAGCTCTCCCGTCTAGGTTTCTGTTTTTTTTATTATTATATATATATATATATTTTTTTTTTTTTTTTAATGAATTTCGTTTCATTATTTTTTTATAACTTTTATTTATATTACTGTTCCACTAAATTTAAATGTCGGCTATGGTATAATAACAGAGGTTGTTGGAACCTGCTTCCAACACCATTTTCTGAACCATAGACTCTTTTGTCAATATATATTTGTCTTTAACTATATTTTACATTTTTATTAACTCTTATTTTTGTGACAAATAAAAACTGATTTTATTTTATTTTACTTTGTCTTTAGGGCCAGAACAATAAATTATGTATGAAATGCCTAGTCTTTTTGTATGTTTTATATATAAGTCAAAAAGACTTCTGTATGACAGATCACAAATCTTTTACTGATCTTTATCACCTTAGTGTTGTTGTTTACGATAGTAGCAAGTATATCCGTGAGTGTAGCTGCAGCATTTGTAGCTGAGGTATTTTCAGTAACAGGTAACCAGTTTACCTCACAGAGCTGAGATAAAACAGCTTCATAATTAATCTTAACTTTTGTACGGTCAGGCTGTGGCCGTTTAGATAGTGTCACTGCAACTCCGGTCATAACTAGGTCATGATCAGTGACCGCGCACGAGCACACTATAGATTCCGCATTGGACTTCGTCTTAATGTATACGTGGTCGAGACAGGATTCATTACGGGTGGGTACATGCACTGCTGGCCTAAAACCAAAACTGGCCAGCAGAGACTGGTAATTGGCAGAGTTATCGTCGTTTTTTGCGATTATATTAATGTTTATATCACCTGCTAGTACGAGGCAAGGACTGCTACCCAAAGAACTAAGGACATCCTCAAGAGAGTCCACAAACCTATCAGTTTGTCTAAATGAAGGTGAGCGGTATATACCTAATAACGAGAAACAGCCAGCGACTTTCACCAACAAACAATTTGCATCATTTAAGTTTGGCTCAGTTACCACCGGTGACCAAGTATTTTTGACATATACCACAACTCCTCCTGCCTGGTTAAGGTACTTGGTGGTGTGGAAAGATTTAAAACCGTTTATTTGGCAAATAGTTGAGTTGCTATTTATCCAACATTCTGTCAGAACTATTACGTCATATACAATGTCTAGCCTCCCCAGAGTCACCAAGAAGCTATCAAAATTACATTGCAGGCTTCTAATGTTAAAAGTAAGGATCTTTAAATTATAATTTTTAATTATATCTTTGCAAAGCTCCACCTGCTGTACTTTATGACATGTTAAGTTTAATGATTTGTCAAACTGATCCAATAAAAATGAATTTGCCATTCATCAATATGTAAATTGGCGAAACCTTCTGAGAAAAGCTTAGATGAGAACAATTTGAAATATATAAATATATAGGTACTTAAATAAATAATTATAAAGCAAATATAAATTAATCCTAAAATTAAACTAGATATTAAACTATTTAGTACTATGACTATATCCAAGCAATAAGTGTAGATGTTTTAAGATCAGTGAGTGCTTTAATGGTTGGAGACATGGATCGCCACTGCTGGTAGTACTGGAGGTTCTGGTTGCGGACGGAAAATACGGTCAAGATCATCAGCAGATTGAATGAACTGTAGCGCAGCGCCGTCTCTTTTCCGGGTGTAAATTCTCCCGTTGCTGGTCCAACAGTGTTTGAAATCGTGCTGCTTCGCGCGCAGGCGTGCGTCACGAAACAGTATGCGATTGGTTTTTGTGAGGCGTTCGTTAACGAAGACTCTTTGTGCGTCCTGGCAATCTGCAATGTCCTGTGCGGTAAGATTTCGTCTAATTTTGGCCGCCTTAATAAACTCGTCACGTTTAGCCTTGCGAGTGAAGCGAACCACTATGGGGCGAGCGTTGGAGGGCAACTCTGACCTACGAGGACCTGCACGTGTGATGTTATCCAAGTCAAGATCGGATAACGCAACACCTATTTTAGCAGCTGTTAGGTGTACCAATTGATGAATGTTTTCGGTCTTGCTTTCCGTAAAACCCACAATTTCCACTTCGTTTTTGAGCCCCAACTGCGATTGGACGTTAAGCTCGGTTTGCAATTGTACAATAGTTGCATTTAGTACTGTGTTTGATTTTTGCTGGTTCTCCAATGAATTGATTCTAGATTCTACTTTCGTAATCTGCAACGTAACATCATCCAGTCGGTCATGGCATTTTTTTAACGAGTTGACTACTTCTTTGAACTCATTTTTAAATGACAGCATATCCTTCCGTAGAAGTCTTATTTCGGATGTTAGACTTGCCACGCTATCATCGAGTTTAGACCCTTCCTCGGCACCTATAATATGACATCTGTTTCGAGAGGGGTCCGAAGAAGCTTGTTGGCGCACTGGAGTAAGGGAGTTATCCCCTCCTCTCTTGGTAGCCGCGTGGCAGTCTGGGCAAACCCAAGTAGCTCTTAGTTCTGATGAAACGTTAGATAAGTTTAAGCATAGCAAATGGAAGGTCTTGTCACAGCCGTTGGAATTACAGGCTATAAATTGTCTATCAGTTATATTAGATTGACATCCAGCACAGATTTTAACAACTGGGGAACGAGATTTAGTTCTTGTCGACATTCCCAGTCTAGTAAGTTAAAGTCCTGTTTAAATGCAAAAACTATT
The DNA here is from genome assembly GCA_910589645.1 of Tinea semifulvella. NCBI lineage: Eukaryota > Metazoa > Arthropoda > Insecta > Lepidoptera > Tineidae > Tinea > Tinea semifulvella. The sequence goes on from OU342612.1 coordinate 6,430,716, forward strand.
CCAGTGATGTTTTTATTTAAAATATATATACGTGTACTGAAGACTAGATTCCTGAGCCTCAAAATAAAAAATGACAAGTGACAGTTGACAGGTGACTGACAGACAGTGACAGTATGCTTTCCGAACGCATATAGAATTGTAAAAAGGCTATTTACTATAGGTAGCTAGTTGTCACTATATGATTTCACTTTCTTTTCCAGCTGATTTTACGTACCAATCGCAATTTGTTTCGTAAAATTTATATATTAAAATAGAGAGGCAAAATACACTGTTAATGCTACGTTGATTACACACGCGATAAACACGGTAATTATAAAGAATTTTATTAATTAACTTGAGATGACAGATTGTGGTATTATACGCGCAAAGTACGTTCCGAAAACGACAACAAACGAAACTAGGTACTGGTATATAGGCTGGTTTGGTTTAAAAAGGAGGACACCTCTTTTTATTTCGCTACAACAGCCTCCGTGATCTAGCAGTTAAGTCCGTGGATTTAGACTCTCGTCGTGGATTCGACTCGGATTCGATTTCTGATCGGGACAGAAAATTATTTATTAATGTAAATAAATACATTTCATCATCATCATCATCATCAGCCTGTATCTCTCCACTGCTGGATATAGGCCTCCCCCAAGGCTCGCCATTTTACACGATCTTCTGCCACCCTCATCCATCCCCCACCAGCGACCTTTCTCAGGTCATCTGTCCATCTGGCGGGGGGTCGTCCCACACTGCGTCTTCCAGTACGTGGTCTCCACTGCAGGACCCGTTTACTCCATCGTTCATCGCTTCTGCGACAGACGTGTCCAGCCCATTGCCACTTCAGCTTGCTAATTTTGAAAGCTATGTCGGTAACTTTGGTTCTTTGACGGATGTCAACGTTTCTGACTTTATCCTTCAGAGAAATCCCGAGCATAGCTCTCTCCATAGCTCGCTGAGCGACCTTGAATTTATGTATCAGACCCACCGTCAGCGTCCACCTCTCATACACGTATAAATACATTTATTAATATTTAATTTATTTGTAATATTTGTGGAGTTTGGTACGCGCTGGAGACATCGGCGAGCTTGCGATGATTGGTCTATAGTAAAGTTGGCTAAATGTGAATCTGCTTATTTATAAGCGTGGTTTCTAAAAGGGAAACGGTCGTGATGATACTTTACTACTTTTACAAGCATGTCTTTCAATCCGGGATTACGAGATTTTTGATGCGTAATCCCGGGGCTATCCTGGGATTAGACTATGTGTTTTCTAATTGGGTTCAAATGAAAAAAACTTCTAGTACCTATTTTATTTAAAAAAAAAAAATTCGTTGCACACAAAAAGACAACACAAAAAAACTATTTAGATTTTCTATAGTACGTTCGCTAAAATATCAAAGCATCCAATGTTTGACTTCGAAGTCTGCTTCATAAATTATTGCCATCATAACGCTTGCTCAGGTTCTACGCTGGTTGCAGTAACAGACAATAGATACATATATATATGCTGTTTCTAAGTGATATCCACAAACTCCTCCATTTTCGAATAGGCTCATTTCACTACTATTTGCTAAATAATACTATATATAATAATACTATTTGCCAAACCCGATTAATTTTGTAGTTGTACTTCAGGATGTGGGGATTATATACTCTTATCAATTTCCAGCTGTAACTTTTCCTATAATTGGGCGGCTGTTTGTGGCAATTCCGAAAACCCCAAGATGTTTCCCCACTCTTATAACCTGGAGTCCTTCAAGCGAAGTGTGAAAAAGCATCTTGTTAGGCCGGCATAGTGGTAGAGACTGATGTCGGTCGTGGTGACCGGCGTCAGTTGCTCCCATTCTTTGACCTCGCGTACTGCTTACCATCAGGTGGGCGCGATGTCACATGTCGTGTTCAGTATATATAAAAAAAAGATTAGGCAAGTACAGTCCCGGGGGATTCAGGACCAGAAAACGGGTTTCCCGGGATTAGGATTCTCTAGCTACATATATACATCGACCATTCTGTTTCTCTCCCTGCCCAACCAAACGCTGTATGATTCCGCTAATATCGCCTTGATAGCTCGATCCATCATTGCATTGACGGCAAGCTTGGGCCTAATTCTTTAAGTAAGTGGTTCAAATATTTTGCTGGAATTCCTCTCGCACCAACTTCCACTGCGTCCCTGATCATTTCTTCTGTAAGATCATAATATTTGTTCTTCTTGATGTTGTGTTCTTCTTTTTTTTCCACGAAATTCAATGTCAAATTTTGTACCAGCTCCTAATAGAAGCTTCAAACGAAGTTCGCTAAGCTAAAAATACTATCCGTATGTGTTTCCATTTGTGCCCCAACATGGCGCCATAGTGTCATTATTCTCCAATTATCCATTGCTTTTCCAATTGCCAAGTAAATTGAATCGGGAAAATCCCGTGACTCGTATGAAAAAGGGGTGTGGTTTTGCTGTTAGCTGCCGGGGGTGAGGCGCTGTCTAGTGTTGCGGGGGACGGTGGATCGATATGGCGCGCCCCCCGCGTCTCGCCACCGCGTCGCTCCGCAACCCTATGTAGCCTTGCCAGATGCACGGAACATGGCTGAAATAAAATTTGTTGAATTTATTAAAAAATGCTAAGTCATCCAGTTAGTCTATGTATATTTTTCGTACAATAAATAAAGTACATATCCTTACTAATATTATACATGCAAAAAAGTTTAGTCTCTCTTTTAGTTTGTCTAATTTAATAATAATAATATTATTCTTAATTGCACACAAAATATAAATTAATGTACATAGGCGAGCATAATAGAAGAGTCTGTTCGCATATTCAACTAAAATTATTATTATGAATATTTTATGATTCGGGTTAAACAGCGTTTTTTACAAATTTTATATAACAAAATAAACGCTCTTTCTTCATCTCAGTATATCTGTCTGCTTGTTTTGCCTTCATGCTTCACTACATACTTAAGTACTAACTACCGAAACGATTTTAATGTTTTTTTTTTAATATTACTTACAAGGGCACCTATACACTATCCACACCATCAAATATAACTTTTAAACACCCCATAAATGTCGATTTAACATTAATTTTTATATAATATTAAAAAAAAATGGGCTGTAATGAATGAATGGAAATCTCGCCACTTATCCCCGTTTAGTCTAAATTCAGGAACTTTTGCTACTAACCCGGGGTAAATAGCGAGGTACTGTTGTTAAATTACGTTGGCGCAAGTTGCTCTTAAGATATATACGTATACGGGGTAACTTCGTATAGTCTTACGTTAGACTAATATGTAATTCTATTGATAGAATAATAAGAAACAACAATCCCTAGTTTGTCAAATTCAAAATTGTCATTTCCGACATATGGTTTCTTAGAAAAGTCACTCAGTAACACTTCGAACCTGAAATATAGATTTTTATTTAAATCTGGCAATCCTACCCTCGTCTTTCGACGCTATGCCTGGGTTTTTATAACCCCTATTAACCGCTCTCTTCGATAAATGAATAGAAGCATGTGTTGCTGTGTTCATTTTTTTACCTAAACCAGAAGAAAATCTTCCTTTCCGTATGGTTATCTTTATATCCGTATTAGGAATATGTAAGTAAGTGGGTATTTTTTTTTATTACAATATGTACTAAACTGTAAAATAATAATAAAATTTACTATAACTAAAAAAAGTATCATCACGACCGTTTCCCTTCCGGGGTGGTCAGAAACCACGCTTATAAATAAGCGGATTCACATTTAGCCAACTTCACTATAGGCCAATCATGACAAGTGGCAAGCTCGTCGATTACTGTAACTAAACGAATTAATTGTAAGCAATGAACAATATATAAATTATATACCTACATAAATACTGCGTGTAAATAACAGCAAATATTTTTATATATTAATCTAGAATAAACATAAAGAATTACATATATTTTATTTTAGTTTTTTAGTAATAAAATCTTAAGTCACGGTGCAAAGAAGTTTTTAAAAAAAATATCGCCACTCATACTGAGCCTGATAGATTTCCTGATTTTCAGACACGGCCATACAGAGTAGTGTTTTGTTTACGAATAATAAATTATTTAAAATAAAAAAACACATTTTATTTTAAAAAGGGGTTCTACCAATGACACCTGAATCCTAATTAAAATATTTGCTCTTTTGACAATTACACGGTGCTTGGCTTGTATTTGTAGTTTATTATTATATATTTATTATTACTTATATATTTATTATTATTATTATATATTTTGTATAAAAGTAACAACCAATGCCCGCTATATATTAAATTTTATGTCTTTGTTGTCATACTACTTCTTACTTATTTTTTCTATTGACATTCCCAATCTCAGATTATATATATATATATATTTAATAGGTGGTAGGCACACTGATGGTGGTAATTTGCCCAATCTGCCGGGGCGGGGAAGTATCCACCGTTCGTGCCGATAAACTCGGTAAAGGATGCACCACACGTTTCGGGATCAGGCTCGAATTGCCGTCATGCCCTGTCAAGCCACATAGTGTTAAGGTCTGATACCAGTTTGATTGCTAGAACGAGTTTGCTAGTTTCACTAAAATTCTTGTCCCGGACTGTGGCCGTAAGTATAATATCTTCCGTTTCTCGCGTTGATTTGACAAATCCCCTGATTTAGGGGTTCTCAGCTTGATATCCGAGGATAGGGCGTTATAAATAATGGACCTGTTGAACGGGAAGCCGGCTAGCTTCCATGTTTAGGTTTTTTTACTTTTTGTCATTGTGTTATGTACTCGTAAATCATAGTTTATTATTATATTTGGTTCATCTTACTGATGGGCTTTCTTATTCCTCAAAGATAGCTTATGACAAAGGCAAACTTAAAGTTTTCGGATTTTTTACCAGCTAACTTTTGGCAGAGTAAGACAATATAAATATGTGGGATGCAATTCTAACCAAAAACATAGATAAAAACTATCATAAGATGGTAGGTTCAAAATGATTGTTTTGCGAAGATTGATGTTACTTAATCTGACAGCCGTTTTCTTGGCCATTAATTTTTATTTGTGCAAATCTAATATGTCTTAATGATACTTATGAGTTATGGGTTAGATGAACCCTTGGGTAGAAAATAACGCTATAATTTTTGCGTTCGATTGGATCATAAAAATATTTATTACAGCTATCATCCTATACTGTAATTTATCATCGTACTCTGCGCCCACCTTTACATGGTCTACACTAGAACCCGTCTCCGGGAAAGACGTGGCCTATTACCACTTCAGTTTGCTAATTTGATTTTTGCATTGCAAACTAATACAGCTTGGTCTACCTACAAAATAAATTTGTTTCAAATCACACAAAATATACACACTACATAAATAAATAAAAAAAATAAAAGTATAATATTAAGTTTATCAACCATCTAGTTTCCGTAACACAAGCCTCGTAGCTTACCACGGAAACTAGATGGCGCTGTGTGACCTGTCTGGAAATATTTATTTATTTTTATACATGTTCGGTCTTGCCGCTAATGATACCAAAAGAACGGATCAATAGTCAAAGAAACCCTTCAAGGTTTGGGTTAGCTCATTTCGTTGAGCCAAAATTGGATTGATCGAAAAGCTGTTGGCATTATTAGTGGATTAGTTGTTGGATACAGTAGGAACGTGTTTGGAGAACGAATTCCACATCCCAGGGCCGGCAATGCGAATCTATATTTAGTATGAACGTGCGTGAATTAACGAAGGGCGCGCTTAGGGTTCGCAGATCAAAAAAGCAATGAAATTAATCATGCTCAACATGATTGATCACCGATTATAATTAGTAATAAAATCCTGTTTAACATCGCTGTTTCTCCTTCATACAAATAAAAAATCCAGTAAAATCCATAATTGATTTGTAATTGTATATATTATTAAATGTAAAATAAGATTTGTTTTTTGTTGTTTTGTATTTTAAGTAATATAATACAAGAATTGTAATTAAAATTATTTTGCGAATAATAAGTTTTTAAAAGACATAACACCGCGTCTCGTCGTCTCCTCCGGTAACACGAGGGCTGGCTCTTTTTTCGTCCAAAAAATCAGTATTGCAATTCAGCGGGGAAATGCAGCCAGCGTTCTTCCCACCATTCCGTTCCACGCGGACGGGACTTATACCCCTTATCCTTAGTATTAATATTTATTTTATTTTATATTTTGTAAATATTGTTTTCGAATACTTAACTTATGTTTTAATAAATAAATCCGTTTGCGAATGTAGTTAATTCTACCAAGTACGTTGATACTTTGATACAATATCTATACGTGGTATGTTTATTCTACTGCTGTAGATATTTTAAAGAATAAATCACGGATTAGCGACATAATAAATACTGTCTGATTCCGCTAATGCTCTCTTGGAAGCTCTTTCCATAAAAGTGTTGATGTCTTAGTGTCTGCTTAGGTCCAATTGTATTAGTAGCGGTGCAAAGCTTTAAATCCGTTCATAATATTAGTTCGACTTACTATGAGTATTTACACACTTTATATTTGAAGTAAATTAATATACATTAAATAATAACAATAAACTAAACTGTATATAAATAAAAAATGTCCTCTGAAGACGTCCCATCCAAGATAGTCCCAAGGAGATTAGCAACATTTCCCCTCTATAAAGCGAGGCTAATAGAGAAGACAATTTTCTCAGCATTTCATGGATTCACCGTTCGGGTCTTCGTGTGTGGGTAAGAGACAAGAAGAATGGTGTCTCAGGCTTGCTTCAATAGGCTGGTTTCAAAAGGAGGCCTCCTTTTTAATTTATTGCACAATAAGACGCTCACCATCCACCATTATACTCCTCTCCCTACCCAACAAAATTCTGTACGATTCCGTTAATGTCGTCTTGGAAGCTCTTTCCATAAATGTGTTGACGGCAGACCTGCTTTCTTTCAGTAATAGTAATAAATAGGAAAAGTTATGACAAATGTGTAAAAAGCTGGAAACCCCTACACTTGGCGCCCTTTATAATTATAATGATGTAATGACACGATAAGAGTTGGGGGTTGGGGACATAAACAAATACAATGTCATTTTAAAGAGCTGTCGGTGGCCATCGATGAGGGTGGACAGATGCCTCAGCCAAGCAACATTATGAAACGTTCAAATTTTATTAACAATTCGTATTGATTGTGATTTTTTTCACTTTTCACTGCTGTACTCTGGTGTGGCCATAATTCCCCGATCTAGGAACGCAAAGGATCTGATAAAGCTTTCTGTCGATTGCAAAGATGAGTTTAATTGCCCTCCTTGTTTTTATTTCCGTAACACAAGCCTCGTAGCTTACCACGGAAACTAGATGGCGCTGTATAACCTGTCTGGAAATGTACACAGTACTCCACAGATAGTAAACTATACTAGTTCTTTTGTTAATTTATGTAATCATGCAATTTAATAATTTATTCGAAGTAGATACAAAAATATTTAAATAAAATAGATTAAAAAACTAATTATAAATAAATTTAAACTAAATACAAAATAAACTAAGGGCTTACCACCAGGGAGGGTACCTAAAACGCTCGCCGCATTTCCTCTTTGAATTATTATGAAAATATTCTGTTTTAGGTAGTTATGGCATTTGGGATCGCCACAATCTTGAAAAATTCGTTTACCCAGCTCTTTTATGAATTTGTGGGTATTGTATATATATATATATATAAATAAATAATTTATTAAAGTATAAGTATATATATAATTTATTAAAATAATATTTACAATCTGCAAAATTTTACCATCACTTACTGAAGACCTATTGAAGGTAACAGTATAATTCTTAGCCAACCAATTACCCATTCACACTTATAACATACACGCCCACACTAGGGTTACCGGAACCGCTTCTTTTTTTGAGAACCGGGAATTTCGGTACTTCCCGTATTTCCCGGTATTTTCAGTCCTTTTTTGTTATATATCAGAATCAAACATAACTTAAGTCTTCTCATATACATTTTCTTCTATTTTCTATTTTCATACATTCAAAATTAGGCAGTCAACTTCCTTGGACGGAAACATATACCTACCATCAATAGCTCTTACCTAAATTAAAATTATCTTAAACATTTTTTCAAAGAAAACAATCAAAATATAATTAAGGTCAGTTTTTAGAAAATGCCTAACATGCCTAAAACTCGCCTATGTACCTACACTAATTTTAAGTTTTTGTGCAATACTTTATTTAAATAAACAAACTTTTTTAACAAACAATTAATAAAAGGTTGGTTGTTAGAAAATGCCTGGCTATTAAGCTCGCCTATTTAAAATAAATAAATAAAATTAAATATAATATCTTTTGAATATTCGAGAAATATGAATAAAAAATGTGACAGCAAGGTAGTATGAATGGCGTAATTAAAATAAAAGTCCCGAAAGTACTTGGAATCAAATTTAGATTCCCGGTTCCATGTTACTCTACTGAGAACCGAAAATTCCCGATGGGGATTTCCCGGTTCTAAACCCTAACTCACACACACTGCACTAAAATATGTACACGAATTTTATCTTGCAAGTAAAGCTTGTAAAGAACTAAAATAAATAATTCAAATATTGGATAGATGATGAAATAGTTGAACAATAATAAAATGAAGTTCCGTACCATCCCTGTTCGTTCACCCTCCGCATAATGTTAGAACAGCGTTTCCCTATCTGGGACATGTTCACATGTGGCAGAGTATTTTATTACATTCCATCACTTTTTTTTTATACTTACAACTTTTTTGTGAGCTATTTCGTCATAATATTAGAATTTTGGGGTTCTTTGCAGTTCCGTTTTGTTCGTCTAGGGAAATTACCCATATTGTGCACATTTTTATTTTGCCTACGCATTCAATTCAATTTTTTCGAACAAATTTCACAATACTTAAGTTTTTATTATTTAAATTTAATAAATTTTGCCGGTGGTGGCTCAATTGTAATATCCTACAAAGTTCGGTTAAAACCACCGGCATGTACCAATGAAAAATACACTTTTCTTACGTACATTTGTCATAGATTTACAATCGGAGAGCACGTTAAGTAAGCCGTCGGTCACGGTTGCGCTAATACCAACTAATAACAATAATAAATTGTCATTAAAAATTAACATTAGATCCTCGCCAACCCGTGTGGCCAGGGTGGCGAGTGTAGGCCAAATTCTCCAGATATTTGTTCTGGAAGACCCATCTCCAGCAGTGGAGGTCTAGGACGCTGTGTTCTAAGGGCTGTAATAAAAAATATAAAAATATAAACAAAACACAATAAAAAATAATGTTAATATAATAATTGTACATAGGAGAGGGTAATGACTAAGCATTTTTTCTAATAATCAACCTTAGGGAGAGTAAGGGTAGGCCTTCTTCTCTCTCTCCCACACACGATGGACCCGGCATCCGCACATTGAACTGTACTTATGTACAGATAAGAAAGCCTAATAAAAATCTTTCTAATATAATAACTTTAAAATGAATGATAAAGTATAATAACTGCCTCGGTTAAGTCCGTGGATTTAGATGCAGAGGTACCTGATTCGATTTCTGGTCGTGACACAATTATTTGTTTGTTATATTTCTCGAGTTTGATACCTCAGACATCGATCAGCTTGCCACTTGTCATAATACATATAGTAAAGATAAATGTAAATCGGCTTCTTTAAAAGCGCAGTATCTTCAATCCCGCAAGGGTCGTGATGATACTTTACAATAATAACGCTTTCCAAGTTCAATTCTTCGCCTACTTAAAAAAAACATAGGTTGTAATTTAATGATTTCATACAAAGAATTCTTCTAATCTCTGGAAGTGTGAGATTCCATTCACAACTTGTCAAGTGGGAATAGAACCCGTGCCACCTGGCTTACATTAGCTATAGACCACCAGCTGTTATTAAACCAACTATTTGTATAAGGTAGGGTTGCTTAGACTTGAATTTGCCTCAAAATTGTTAGACTACGAGTTATCGAGTCGGTAGATGCTTGGTGTAGAACAAGACTTGCGTGTTTATATTTAAAAATCTTAGGGTATTCTTATGTACCTATACCGCGTGTAATTGTCAATAGATTTAGGATTTAGGTAAAAATAATTATCCGAAAAACAAAACACTACCGCATGGTAAATAAGGCCGCGTTTGAAAATCCATCATGATAAATACCTAAAGGTTAGGGAGTGTTATTATTAATTGATCTAGACAAAATAGAGAGAGAAAGAATTTATCGAAGTTTAAGTCGATTTCTCGCTATCTACTCGTACTTGATTAGGCTCAGTATGAGTGGCGATATTTTTAGGATAACTACTTTGCACTGTAACTTATGATTACTGAATACCTAATTAAAATAAAAAATATGTAGTTCTTTATTTTTTTTCTAGATTTTAATATAATAATATTTGCTCTTGAATAAGTTCCACGCAGTATATATTTTTTTGTCATATATCATGGAGCACAGGAGCTAACCGAGCAAAGCAAACCTGCAAAAGAGTCATTCATGTTTTTTTTTGTGGCTTCGATTAAATCACATGAATTATATATGTTAGCAGACAAGTTTCATCACTATTTAAATAATCGTCATCTCCGACACAACGGTCTTTCTTGTGCTAGAAGTGCTGGTCGCATTCCTCGTCACGCGGCTCTCAACGACATCATCCGAAGGGCTCTTGTCACTGCTGGGGTACCCTCAATCTTAGAACCATCTGCCACCATGGCAAGAGACCCGACAGAATGACTGTTGGGCCGTGGAAACTTGGCAGGTCTCTGGTGTGGGATGCGACGTGTGTAGATACATTAGCTCCATCTCACTTCCAGGCGACCTCGTCAGTGGAAGTGCGGCGTTATCTGCGGAGAACCTCAAATTGCGCAAATAAGGTGGTGTCGGTTACGAATTTGCGCCATTTGGGGTCGAGACGATGAGGACTTGGCCAAGGAGTTGTCAAAGCGGCTGACAGAAAGGTCTGGAGACAGGAAGGCTGGCAATTATTTCTGCCAACGTATTAGCCTCGCTATACAGAGGGGAAATGTTGCCAGTCTCCTTGGGACGGAAAGTCTCTAAAGGACATTTTTTATTTATAGTTTCGTTTATTTTTAATTTTATTATTTAGGTAGCTTTTAATTTATATTTAACGTACTATAATTAACTTCGAATAAACACTAATAATAAATACAAAATTTAAATAATAATATAGATTGGAGAAAATCTATTTTTTTTATCTAATACAACAACACACAAAGCAGATAACGCTCACGACAATCCTTGGCTCCACTCTTGGGCCTTGCAGAGTACCAAACAACTACCATTCTTATATAGGTAGATTTTCATGCTATAAGTACAGTCGTAGGCGATTATTTTCCTAAATTAGTCACTGCCGATTTGTCTTGACTGTACTACGATAAAAATAGTTCGAAACTTTTGTTATCCGATGTTTGTACATTCCTTAACTTTAACTCAACACTTTTCAAATTGATGACGTCATGCGTAGCACTAATATTTTATCGATTTGTTTTCTGATAACAAAAATAAGGAATGTATAAAATGGTCCGTAGCTGAATTCTCGTTCTTTAGCCGAAAAAGTTATTTATGTACCTATTCATTTTGGAAAACAGTTGACAATTATAGATAGATATTAAACAGTTAATTCATTTAGAACTATTAAAAGTTTTCACTAGGGTTTCCAAGACCGCTTCTGTTTTTTTTTTTTTTTTTTTTTTTTTTTTATACTAGCACGACATGTGACCTTGGGCCCACCTGATGGTAAGTGGCGCGCAAGGTCCATGAATGTTAGCAACTGAAGTCAGATACTCGTAACTGCCATCAGTCCCTAACACTATGCCGGCTTGACTAGATGCTTTTTCACACTTCGCTTGAAGGACTCCAAATTATAGGAAAGTGGAAACACAGAGGCTGGAAGAGCATTCCACATCTTTATCGTACGACAGATGTATGAGTCCCCAAATTTATATGTACGCGAAGGGATGGTGACTACGGTATGTGGGTGCATATTCTGACCTGTGCGTGTGGTTCGGTTGCGGAATGGAGAGGGAGGGATTAGGTTATAGAGTTCTTCGGAGCACTCACCATAGTATAGCCGGTAGAACACGCTCAGAGAAGCCACATCTCGGCGAAGCTGCAGGGATTCGAGAGTTCCAGATGTAGTGGCATCGTCCACAATTCGTACAGCTCGCCTCTGCAGGACATCGAGAGCATCTGTGAGGTACTTGGCGGAACCATCCCAAAGGTGAGAACAGTATTCTATACATGATCTGATCTGTGCTTTGTACAGCAACAGTCTAATTGAAGGCGGAAAAAACCGCTTCACCTTGTTCAGTATTCCGAGCTTTCTTGACGCTGTTTTGGTGATGCTCTCAATGTAGTTCCGGTGGCTAAGGTCTGAGCGTATTTCCACCCCGAGAATGTTGAAGCTGGGTTGTAGGTCCAGCGTGGTGCTCTGAAGAGTAGGGGGAGGAGAGAAGGGGGACTTCTTGGCCGTCAACGCGCAAGCCTGGGTCTTGTTGGCATTGAACTGGACAAGATTTTGAACACCCCACAAATAGATTTTGTGGAGGGTGTCGTCCAGTTCTGCCGTCATGATGCGCCGTGACTCCTCTAGTTGGTTGCCCACCAAAGCTCGAGGACTCAGATACCGCCCGTGATTTTTGAGATCCGGTAATTTCGGTAATATTTCGTAAAGGAACCGGTATTGCCCGGTTCTTTCGGTATTAACTACTATCTGACACGGCGAACTTCGTACCGCCTGACAGTCAATGAATGTACCCTTGGTCGGTATCGGCTGATGCGCGCCACCTATCGGACAACAGTAGTACTATGTCACGTTTAGCCATCTTTACTATGAGCCAATCATGACAAGTGGCAAGCTCGTCGATGTCTCTAGCGTATCAACTTTTAAGTAATTTCAGGCCGTAAATACTTGCAAAACTTTCGTTTCAATAGGTCGTTTATCTTAAAGGTGGTTGAAATATTATACCTTACAACGAGAAGAGCACATGTTTGTCTAACTAACAGAGCGTGAATCAAATTAGTCTCCTATCATTACATGGTTCAAAGACTTATGTACGGTTCGGGCATTCTTTATTCATTTATCTCGGTCTTGTAGCTTCGTTAATTTGTATGGATAAGTAAATGAAGCCACTTAAAGAAATTACGAATTACGGCTCACAAACATAATAGGGATTGTATTTTTTTTAATTAAAAAAAACAAGTTAATATTGAATATCTTATACAGAAAATTTCATAACAATCTTTATACCATATAATTAATTCCAGCACATATAATTTATTTTTAGTTTTAAAAATTTGGAATATTAATGTACAAATTGCAATATTTTTTATATTGTGCACCTACTACATTTAAAACACTCTTGTTGTTCTTAAGGTAAGCATGCAGAGAATGTCTAACATTATGTTCTACTTCTATGCATTTAAAAAAAAAAAAAAAAAAATACAATTAAATAAAGGTTATACATACAGTATTTGGTTGGGTAGGGAGAGAAGTAGAATGGTGGATGGTGAGTGTATTATAGCGCAATAAAATAAAAAAGGAGGCTTCCTTTTCTTAAACCTGAATTGTCGATCGCAAGCCCGAGACACCATTCTTCTCATCTCTTACCCACACACGATGGACCCGGCACCCGCACGGTAAATCCATGGAATGCTTAGAAATTTGTCTTCTCTTCGCCACCGTGCCTCGTAGAGCAAGTTAAGCCGTCGGTCTCGGTTCCACCAATACCAAACTTGTGGAAACCTTAATTAATTGTCATTAAAATTTGACATAAGACCCTCGCCGACCAGTCTGGCCAGAGCATGGCAAGTGTAGGCTAAATTCTCCAGATACATGTTCTGGAAGGCCCATCTTTAACAGTGGAGGTATGCTCTAGCTAGGGGCTGTAATAAATAAATGAAAAAATAAATAAGCGTTGGTATAAATAATAAATAAATAAAAACAATTCTGTGAGCACACGAAAACTCCGTTATCGAAGCGATATCAAATCGAGAAGTGAGAACATAAGTATGGAAGAAATTTATCTTCATACTATAATAAAAACACATTTTGATCCTCTCTATTTCCTAAGTATATATTTTAAAACTTAATTGTTTTTGTTACGACTTTTACACACTCCTTCCTCCATTTTCACAAATAGTATTTATGCATATTTGTATCCTAAAATAGGTTTTAACATATTTTTTATTTTTTAACTTTACAGGTTACTCGCGATACAGTTTGGGATCCGCTGTGTTTGAGTATAATTTGATTAAAATCTATATTAACGAATAAAACTTCGCGGCGACGAGTAATAACCTCATATATTAAAACCAACCCAAAATCATTATTGTTAAGTTAAAAAAGAAAAAAACCGACTACATGGAAAATTAACATTATTTGAAAACTTAAAAAGAAATAAATAAAAAGGAAAAACCAAACCAAAATGTTGGTCAATGCTCCGGGCATTTTAGACAGTTATTCCGGTCACGAATGGGGCCAAGAGAATATTACCCGAACGTAAACAAAGGTGCACTTTCACTAAGTAAAACTGACTTCCGCCAACTTCCAAAACCCTTCGTTGTAATTAACCATTACAGCAACTGTAAACATTATTTTATATTGCGCAATGTAATGCATTACTAAACTGTTTTTGTAGTGGTCAGACAACGTCGTCTATATAACCTAACTAAATAATAAAAAACTACCTCCGTGGTCTAGCGGCTAAGTCCGTGGGTTTAGACTCGGAGGTACCGGGTTCGATTCCTGGTGGGGACACAATGATATTTATTAATTTAAAGTTAATTAATATTTAATTTATTTGTGATATTTCTCGAGTTTGGTACGCTGGAGACATCGACGAGCTTGCCACTTGTCATGATTGGCCTATTTAAGCGTGGTTTCTGACCACCCTGAAAGGGAAACGTTCGTGATGATACTTTACTTTAAATAATATTTTTTTTTTTTTTTTTTTGGCTAAATATGAATCCGCTTTTTGATAAGCGTGGTTTCTGATACTTTACTTTTTTTGAGTTAAAATAGAACAATATTACTTAGTAATAGTGACATAGGATAAAAATCTTAACCAATAATAAAGTATTTTTTATTTACTTGCCTGCTTACTTACATGCCCAGTTAAGCCGGCATAGTGTTAGAGACTGATGAGTGTCTGATTCCAGTTGGTAACATTCATGGACCTCGCGCGCCACTTACCATCAGGTGAGGGCAAGGTCACATGTCGAGATAGTAAAAATATAATTAAATACTATTATTTTAAAAATTACCATTATTTAATAAGATTTCAAATTTTTAATAGTTTATTTTACGTAATATATCTTGGGAGCTATATACCTATAAAATATACTGTCAAAAACTATCTGTATCTGGCAAATAGTACACACAAATAAATCATGAACTGTATAAAAAATATGCATAGAAGCGGCATAATCTACTGACGTTAGTACAGATCGGACGTAGATAAACTTGTGTAAATTTTTATTCGTCCCGCTAGTTGATCAAACACCTATGCCACCGGAAATTACAGCCATATAAATAAATCAGTTACGACCATTATTCCAGTGTAACAAGACTCAAGTTTGTAAAACAAATAAGTTGAAATGGTGGCTTCAACGGTAGTGCAACTTCCCAATAAAATGGACATCATTTCCGCTGTTACCTATATCTTTTTTAAACATCTAAATGGCTTAATTTGTTTACTGATTTAAAGACTACCAATAACCTAAGCTGTTAAGGGGCAATTCTCACGCTACTGGTAATTATCTAAAGGGAATAGTATGTAGTTTTTAACATTTTTACTTTTTTAAATAAATGTCGTTGTAGCATATGCCATTTAAGTTTTAAACATAGTTATTATTTTAAAAATGTCGTATACACACTTTGCGTCGTATATGACAAACACACAATGTCACATCATTTATTGTTGTAACATTATAACACGGAAGAGCACCGATATCTCGCACTACAGGGCAACCGCGTGTAGGTATCACAACTACATCATGCTATATTGCTTACCTATTTTACATCTACATAAATGCTTTGTGTGAAAATAAATTATTTAAAAAAAACATTTATTTCGATATATGTACCTAATATAAATCGTTACTCTACTTAAAAGTCTTCAAAATAGAATATTAACTTCTGCAAAACATTTGGAGCAATCTTTTGTTTCAATTGCCTCGGAGCATGTTAAGTGACTGGTGTAACTAATACCAACTCGTGGAATAGTTTGGAAATTAACATCCTCGCTAACACTGGCCAGACGCTTTAAATAGTGTTGTCCAAGTCACTGGTCTCAGTCTCGCAAGACACTTGCTCTGACTGAAAATATATATTTGTTTCTAATTGAAGTAAAAATCGTCAATGCCACATCGGAACAGTAGGTAGTTTTGGAGATATTTCATGTGGAGATATAGACACCAGCGCTAACCCTAATAAAGACAGGAACTAAGCAGTTACAAAATAAAAATATATCAAAAATTAGGAAAAAAAATCTAATCTAGAATTCTACGAGACTCCTAACATATCATCAGCTGGTAGGAAAAAAAAATCGTCAATTAATGAGTTAAAGATTTTTTTCTAATTGAAATTGCTGTACATTGTATTAAGACTGCAATACCAACAAAGCTTTACCACTGAGCCATGGAGAAATCTTTTAATTATAACACCATTGTTTTAAAAATAAGAAATTTGAATTCCAAATGTAATTAAGATTATTATTCTCGACCTGACAGAATGAAGTAATTATTATCATTGATTTACATGTAATGACCGTCTAACGGCAATGCCAAACCCACTATTCTATATATAGGTATTGTATATTTGGGTAGGTTTCCTCCCTATTTAATCCCTATTTCTATAATCTGGTGCTAATTCTTAAGCAATAGAGATGAATGTCGCATTCGACATTCAAAATGCATACAAAAAAAAAACGTTTCACTCTATATATGCTCGACATTATCTCGATTAAGAATTGCCTCCCTGGAGTCCTTAAGAGGGTTGTTATTTCGGACAACGTACACAGACAGAAAATGTTGCCAGTTTCATTGAGACTCTCTAATAGAACATTTTTAATTTATAGTTATTTAATCTCTTTATATTTATTAACATTTATCAAAGTACACTAGACTTGAAAAATCTACAAAAATGTTGTATTGAAATGAAATGAAATATTTATTTGTGATTGTATGGTTACAAATGAAGGTAAACAATATATTTTTACCTGCAACAATCTACCTTAAGAGGCGTACAAATATTAATTTGGGTCCTAATACTAATTAACAAACTTAGGCTAAAACAAAATATTTATTTACATACATTAATCTTATATAGGTTCATTACATATGTCAATATTATATAATATAAATAAATGTCAAAATAATACACCTAGATAAGAAAAATGTCAAAATAAATAAGTATTGTCCGAGCAATAGTGATGCAAAGCTTGGGTATTTTGAATTTGTAAAACAAACCTAAAATTTTAACCCTTAATAGCATATTGTCTAAAAATCAATTAATCATTAATCAAATACTTTGTAGGATATTCTTTTTTGTTCTTGGGTATAAAACTGTAAACACAGAAAAAAATAATTCATTTTAATTTAAAGGTTAAGCCCAGTAATAATATAAGTCACTAATAATAATTATGATTCCTTAGCAGTTGCATGTAATTATAGTACCTTAATTTAAAAAATACTGTGCTTGATTGACATTGATGGTACCTACTTGATGTTCAAAACGTTTATGTTAAATTAATGAGTTTATGATTTGAAAGTTCTGGATCTCTGATCAACTTTTCAGACTACTATTTCGAAAACTACTGAGCTCTAATTCTAGCGCTTTACGCTTACGTGACGGTTCGATATATTCGAGTAAAAAGTACCTACTTTATTTAAGTACGTACTTGAATGGTTGTAGATCGTTTTGAACAACGTGTTTTCAAAAATTTACACAGAGGTTGTAAAAAAATCCTATATATAACGCCTAACATGATGTTTTATGTATCAATACGAATATCTTTGTCAGAGCGAAAGTACATCGTTCCACATCACAGATAGTTTTGGAAATATTTCATAAGGACAAATTACACTATTATATACTATATTATTCATAAAAGGATTCTATATTTTCCCCTCCGAATCCGCAGTTACAATTGAAAAATAAATATCCTAATCCTTAAATATATATATATATGTTTTTGTGAAATTAGGAAAAAATATCTAAATAAGAGACTTGTGTTGTTAGTCTTGGTATTGGTCTTGCTAACATATCGCCGGTGGCGGTAGGAAAAAATGGGTCAAATAATAAGGTAGATATTTTTTTCCTATTTTAAATAGCAGCACTTTTCATAATGTCGAATTCGAGATATATCGAAAGAAATGTCTAGTGCGTGAGAATTGCCTCATTAACACGCCACGCTTTAAACGTAATGATATTATCAAAATTTTTAAAAATAAGGTCTTTGGTATAAACCGATATATCGGTAGACTTGGACCAATTCAAATTTCTGCAATTTCAAAACGGTATTTTTTTGAGAATAATATTAGGTATGAGGCGGCCAATTCGTCACGAATTTGCGTTAATTTTCCTTCAGGAAATGACTGTCCGGTGCACAGGATATGAACTGGAAGCGGCTAACTTAATGATAATTATGTTATGGTCGCGGGCGTGTCATTTGTCCCTAATAGTGGGGAGTACAAAAATAATTTCAACTTTAATAAGGAAATCTTTCTTTTTATTTTATTTATTTATTTGAAAACTTAATTGCACTTTTCTAAAACAATGAGCGAACCTGGACCAAACAGTGCTTGTACGTACATATACACCGTTTTTTTTAACTTTGAAAAAAACATTTCAGGACCAGAATATTTTTACCTTTATTTTAAATAATTTTGTAGGTATCATCAAAAAACAAAAACAAAAATATTTTATTTTTTTAAATACAAGTTTAAAAATAGTACATTTTCTGGATCCCCCTTTAAGTTTAGTTAGACCTGTATTGCGGGTCCCCCCGATTAAAGTTAAACATAATATTGTACAAGAATGTGTTATTTTATTTTTTTATGAAATATATGTACGAGTATATTATGTGTCATAAGGGTTAACTTATCTATAAGTATATATTTATATTTTCCTATTGTATAAAAATGTGTCTTAATTAATATCTATATATAATACTAATATAACGGATAGTTTGAATGTTAAATAGCTGATTTTTTATTTTTTTTTATTACGAACGTTTCCCGTTTGGAGTGGTTAAAAACTACGCTTATAAAGAAGCGGATTCACATTTAGCCAACTTAACTATAGGCCAATCATGACAAGTGGCAGGCTCGTTGATGTCTCTAGCGTACCAAACTCGAGAAATATCACAAATTTATTTAAATTAATTACCAGTGGAAGTTTATTTAAAAAAAATATGGTCACAAGCCAGCTTTGTTTTTTTTTTCAGTGTAGTACAATTATTACTCAGATCAGTTGCAGCCGTAGTCACGTGAAGGCAGAATGTCGCGTGTTAAGCAAAGGAAAATATGGCAGTATGTCGAACATAGCGTGACTGTACTTAAGTATGCGGCGTACATACTGCATTACAAACAGTAATCCTATTAATATCTCGCCCTAGTTTTTAATTTAATGCTCATTCGAGAACAATAACCACCCCTATATAGCCAAACCAACCCTCTTCGCACGTCAAAATGTCAATCAACTAGGTCAAATATAAGATAGAGCGGGATTCTAACATATTTTTATATCTCTGTATCTCCACGCCGCGACACGTGTCCGAAGAAAGTGAGAATGCGTAATTGTACGATTGACGAAAGGCGCATGTCTAATCCAAGTTTCTCCAGAATGGTTGTAGGTCTCTTTTCGCGTAGGGTCCATCTCTCTGCAGCATACAGGAAAAAATAGGAAACACAAGAGCTCTGACTATTATTCTTTGCCTTCCGTATCACCTCATTCATTATACATCTGAAGAAGAGTTGTAGCGATTGTTATCGACAATGGCCAAGGATGAACGTTTTCGGCTGCAAACGACATCCTTTGCCTGACACAACTTTAAAAAAAACAACTGTCAGACGGACTCACTTTTTCTTTCTCGCTGCAACAGCTGCTTCGCGCTAGCCTTACTTAAAACATTTACTAGTTTAATTATAAATCAATATATTCTTCACATTTCTCTTCTGCGAGATATTGTCACCCCCTGAGCTTGGGGTTCTATGTCTGGACTTTAGAGCTGGGACCCAGTTTGAGAAGATAACCCAAGATCCCCGTGACGCCTCGTTGTCCGCTGGGGATCGGCAGCGCTCTCCGTACGTTCGGTCAACGGATGCATAAAGAGTGGTAGGGCTTACGACCCTCCCTTATATAATTGTAGGTTCTCTTGTTCTGATAACTTCACTTTACTTAATATATTAACTTCCTTTGCTTAAATTCCTTTGTTTTATTTTAATGTCCCGCTTAACGTGACAAGAGTTACAAAAAAAAACATGTCTACTGTGCAATCATCAATAAAGAGCATGAAGCTAATGTGACTTTACCTTATGACTAGTGTTATTAAGATCTTAACCTTATGACTAGTGTTATTAAGATCATAATTGTATGTAAAAATAGCGCCAACTATGTTTTTTTAGCTGAACCATAACGGGCAACTCCTGTCATACACTAATTCATTCTGTTCAGATTGGTCTAGCTTTGATTCTCATACCGTTTGGTTTCTTGCCCTTACTGTTACATATCTATAGTCTATAGTCGGCGGCAAGCCCGAGACACCATTATTCTTTCTCTTTCCCACACACGATGGTCCCGGTACCCGCACAGTGAATCCATGAAATGCTTAGAAATTTTAATGTTTGCCTCACCTTGATAAAATTTATCAGAAATGTTCCTTGGAACCTTACAGAGATATAGGATCTATGACGTCATCATCAAACTATCAAGCCATTTCTGTCTGTATAATTCGCTCCTAACACACACTAACACTAAATGGATTTTGATGAAATATGGCGGAATTGAAAGTCAGAAATAGTTATGGGGTGGTATAATACTTCGTAATCGAAATATAACAGCTACTACAAAGTCAAAATATATTTATTCACGTAAACCTATAACAGGCATTTGTAACACGTCATTATTTCAATTATTATGAGCTATTCTACTCCTGCTAGGAAGACTAAGCAGCAAAGTGGTCCAAAGAGTAAACTGTTAGCAGAAGACCACCAGCTTAGCAGCTTCCAGTGTCCTGATAATGTTTTGTTTTGTCTGGAAAAGGACTCAGCTATATCAACTTACAAAATAGAATAAATACAGAATTACACAACAATGATAAATAATATACTGCGTGGAATTTATTACAGTGCAAAATATTTTATTATGATAATCTAGAATAAAAATCAAGAACTACGTAGTATTTTTTTTATTGTTTAGTAATAAAATCTTAAGTTACGGTGCAGCGAAGTTTTCCTAAAAATGTCGCCACTCATACTCAGCCTAATCAAGTAGGTAGCGAGAGGTCGGCGATCGCGCAAACGTCGACTTACGTATGTATTTCTTTCTAACATTAGGTATTTATCATGATGGATATCGCGATTTGCAGACATGATTTTTTATCTTGAAAAAAAGTTACCTTTTTTATTTCAATTAGAGGTTTTCTACCAATGACACCTAAAGCCTATAAAAATATTTTAAAAAATGACAATCACACGCGGTATACTCGTATACCTATATAATATAATGTTTATAAAACAAAGAAGATTGAAATGACAAGATGGAATAGCTTTTCTGTGACTGTACAAGACATAAGCACAAATTTTACTATTGTATTAAACAAATTGATGATTCAAAGTGTGAATAGTTGGATGGCTATTTAAAATGTGCTTAACACAAATCTATAATCGATTACTGTTTCATTGAATGGTGTTTACAATTGACTTGGCAAAGACCGGGAATTAATTTAAAATTCAGAATTCCTAATTGTAAATTTATTTTGTAAAATATAAAAATAATACTTATAAATTAAATGAAATATAAACTAAACCTAATACAAAATAAACCTTAAATAAAAAATGTTCTCTAGTGATACCCAGACTTCGGACTATCCCAAGGAGTCTGGCAACATTTCCCCTCTGTATAGCGAGGCTAATATACCTTGGCAAAAATAATTGCTAGCTTTCCTGTCTCTAGACTTTTCCGTTAGACGTTTAGACAACTTCTTGGCTAGACACTTGGTTGACGGTCCCCATGGGCCCATCGCCTCGACCCCAAATTCCTAATTGTATAGATTGCTTATTCTTATAATAGTTGTATGTATATGTCATGATTATGCAATCTATTTTACAATATTTTTGTCAATTTATTAGAGTATAATATAATGTTAAATCAAATATTGAACAATTTATAAATATTCTTAAAATCTTTTGCTTATAGCTTAGCGGAAAAGGAGATAATCCAAGAAAGCCTAAATTGCCTATATGAAAAAATAAAACTATTCATCAAGTTTTTTTAAAAAACCGTCACGTTGGTTTGTGGAATACACGCGGAGGCGTCGGTTTCGATACAGCCCTATTCTGTTACTTAAGCGCAAACGTTATATGTATAATGGAATCCGTTAACTATATAAATATCACGCTATTAAAGTTGATATTTGCACGGCCGCTGTTAAAGTCGAGCGCTTATAGAGTTGAGAATTGAATAATATTTTGTAACCTCTGACGTCAATAACAAAATCCACTACCACACTTTTATTTTCGTGATATTTCTCTCGAGTAAGTCACGCTAAAGCCATCGACGGGCTTGCGAATTGTCATGATGGGCCTATAGTAATGTTTGAAAAATATGAATTTAATATCGTGGTTTCTGACCAATCCCAAAGAGATACGTCGTGATGATACTTTATTACGCTATAAAAATATTAATTGCCCAGTTTGCGTATAAGTCCAGAGCACTATGAATGTTACGCTAGTACAGTTGCATACTATGTTTTTATAGCAGGTTTCCTGTGTTATACGCATTGTCTAGTCGACACGTTGTCTGATGAATACAAATGACTCAAAAAAGCATAGCTATGCGGAAATTATTTGATATACATTTTTGTAGTTAACATCTGCAGTTTAAAATAGAACAACATTTCTTAGTATTCCATAAATTCACCATACTCGTGCCGGCTCCATCGTGAAAGAGAGAGGGCTGGTTTACAAGGCCTCCTCTTTTAATTTCGCGACAAGACGTCCATCATCATCATCAACATGTTTCTCTTGACTTCTGGAAACCTTCTCCAAGGCTCGTAACTCTTCCTGTCCAGCCCATTTCAGCATGCTAATATTCAAAGCTATTGACTCCTCCATGGCTCCTGTTATACAGCTCAGCTCATGCAGGAGACAGGGTT
The DNA here is from genome assembly GCA_910589645.1 of Tinea semifulvella. NCBI lineage: Eukaryota > Metazoa > Arthropoda > Insecta > Lepidoptera > Tineidae > Tinea > Tinea semifulvella. The sequence goes on from OU342612.1 coordinate 6,454,056, forward strand.
CACCATAACGAATCAATATTCTTATTGTGCTAATAAACGATTTGTATTTGTATTGACGTGAAGAGCATCAGCCGTTCAATAAAACCAACTTATATGTGCAAATTAGTGGCTTTAATCACATAAAACGAATTTAGATATAAAATATAAACACCATTCTTACAAAATTATAATTGACAGTCAAATGTCACTATTGACATTTTCTAATGTTTTTTAATAATAAGCAAATTATGAAGAAATAAAAAAATAACATAAACTCTTTCGATACAATTCCAACAGCTATGTCAATGACATTGGTTTTCTGACGGATGTCAACGTTTCGGACTTTATCCTTCAGAGAAATTTTGAGCTCGCTGAGCGACCTTAAACTTGTTGGTGTTCACCTCTCTACTCTATACGAAATTACTGAAAGAACACACGTTAGTCTTTAAATACTATAGTATGTTCGATAGGAAGATATGACATAACTTTTCGAATGTCGTCCATTGTAGCTGAATGCGTGGTCCTAATTCGAGAGTAACGTTTCCCACGCAGATTGATCTCGGTATAACATGCTCGTCAAACATGACTTTTGTATTTGTTCACAAGACGCTGACCATCTACCATTCAGCCCCTCTCTATACCCAACCTAAAGCTGTATGATTCCGTTAAAGCCGTCTTTGAAGCTCGTTGCATATACATATGTGTTGATGACAGCTGCTTGCCCAATTCTTTATGCCCAATTATTTCAGTAAGTGGTACAAAGATTTTGCTGGAATTCCTCTTGCACAACTTCCACTGCATGAAGCTGAGTCTTGAATCCGTTTCTGGTCATTCATCAATCAAGAAGAACTTGGTAGAAGGCGTAAAATAATTTAACAAAAGTTTTGTATGAAAATAACACCTTGTAATAAACTGCCTCCGTGGTCTAGCGGTTAAGTCCGTGGATTTAGACTCGGAGGTACCGGGTTCGATTCCTGGTCGGGACACAAAAATATTTATTAATGTAATCAAATACATTTAATTAATTTGTGATATCTCTCGAGTTTGGTTCGCTGGAGACATCGACGAGCTTGCCACTTGTCATGATTGGCCTATAGTAAAGTTGGCTAAATACCACCCCGAAAGGGAAAGGGTCGTGGTGATACTTTACTTTTTACCTTGTATTTGATCTCTTTGTAACAAACAAAACAATTATTACTATTAGCCGGTTAAATTAAATGTTACACTAGTTCGTACCTACTTACGCAAGTCGTTAACCTGCACGAATACGCATTTCCGATGAGTCTAAAACTATTTAATCATGTTATCCAATTGTTACATACCTACCTGGTTATGTTACTATTTGGTTATTTAAACAACATTTTAACATTATAGTCTAAGATACGTAGATAAGCGACCTTCACCGATCTGTTATCCGAATAAAATCCACTTTTTATGTAATAACATACAGACAAAATTAGTTAATACTTAATGTTAACCAATTTAATTAAATAGTCATAATTAATTAATGTAGTAATATACAAACAGTATAAAATAATTACAATATAAATTAAAACTACTTAAAAGTAAAAATTAAAATAAATATAAACTAAACCTAATAAAAATAAACTATTTATAAAGACGACCCTTCAGTGATAGTCCCAAGAAGACTGGCAACATTTCCCCTCTGTATAGCTAAGCTAATACGTTGTAATGCTGATTTGCTGCGCGAAAAAACTGCCAGCTCTCTTGTCACATACAGCGTTAACCAGCCGCTTAGACAGTTCTTTAAAAAACTTCTTAGCGCTTGGCCCCCACGGTCCCATTGTCTCAAGACCAAAAGGCACAAACACGTAGTCATTAGCAACAAACTCGTATTTGCGACATTTGGCCTTTTCATCCGAGTCTGCAGCCGCCCCAGCTCTGACAGATAAATTTTAAATTATTTTGATTTGAATATTAACTTTTTTTTTGTTTTGTGTAATTATATAACCATATGTATCTTTAACAATATATATATATGTATATACAATATTCGTACGCCTCATGGCAGAACACAGCTGCACTTTTATAAATTCAAATACAAATTTACATTAAATATAAATTAAAAGCTACCTTAATAATAAACATAAAAATAAACTAAACTATAGATAAAAAATGTCCTCTAGAGATTTCCCACCCGAGATAGTCCCAAGGAGACTGGCCACATTTCCCCTCTGTATAGCGAGGCTAATACGTTGCCAGAAATAATTGCTAGCCTTCCTGTCTCCAGACCTTTCTGTCAGCCGCTTTGACAACTCCTTGGCCAAGCGCATCGCTGATGCTCCCCATGGGCCCATCGTCTCCACCCCAAACGGCGCAAATTCGTAACTGGTACCAAAGTTGGCGTATTTGCGCAACTTGAGGTTCTCTTGAGAAAACGGAGAAAATAACTATCAAATTAAATCGTGATTTCTGACCACTTCGCAAGAGATACGGATGTGTTTTTTTTTTTACTGTCAAGTCTATAGTGTCTCACTAAAGCCTCCTCTTCCACACACAATGGACGCTATACCCGCAATGTAAATCCATGGATTACCTACTAAGTAATTTGTCTTCTGTAATAACGCTAAATGGTAATATAAATTAAACTGTATTTACGTCAAAAATGTGTTGATTATATTTACAGTACGTTATCTTGCTATATACATAATCTATTGATTTATTTATATGTATTGGGTTGTTGAGTATAGCATTATAGATAGCCACGGTGCAATGATCCTCACTTAGGATAAACTATATGAACCCAGAAAAGTACAGTCAGAAAATAATTCATTTAAAGCGAATTAAGGAAGAGGTAGTGGTGGTGGCTCGGTTGTGAGAACGCTTTCTTTAAAATCCTAAAGAGATCGGTTCGAGCCCCGGCATGTATCAATGAGAAATACACTTTTCTATCATATGTAGATTTACAACACCACATTCGGAGAGCACATTAAGTCGGTCCCGGTTCCACTAATACCAATTTGTGGAATCGTTAAAAAAATCATCAGCCCTAGCCAACCCGTCTGGCCAGACAGCGTGGCGAGTGTAGACCAAATTCTCGAGATACATGTTCTGGAAGACCCATCTCCAACAGTGGATGTCTAGGACGCTGTGTTCTAGGGGAATCTGTGTAATGGAACCGCTGTAATAGATAATTTATTCGAAGGAAGTAAGGAACACAATGATTTAAAAAAAACTAAATTATTAATTAAACTAAAAACTTACATTTTAAAACTTAAATTACTATTAATAAAAATAAACCTACTTCAAAAATAAAAAAACAACTAAAAACCAAAATAAAGAAAAAACTAAATAAAAATTATAATAAATAAAAAAATATAATAGATTTATTATAATCTCCATAACATCGCCCCATCTTGCAAATGAATCCGAATTTCCTCTTTGCATAATATAGTTATGATAGTAATAAATTCGTGAAACTTACAATGTTAGTCATAGCACGTAATTGTCGGTATAGCGGCTGAGCACGACATAGTATTACTAGGGTACCTAGGGGTAGGCTGGGCGTCGCGCCGTCGCGTCGCCTGTGGAATGGGCGACACCCCGCAACCCCGGAGTAATTTAAACTTACCCCGTCTGGAGCTGCCATTCGTAAAGGTTTTTGCCTTTAATGACTAGAAAAAAAAAGATTTTGTTTTTGATGAAATGTACATCTTCAGTGTTCTATGGCTATAATCCTCCAATACAATATGATCGTGTTTTTCCTTTGATATGGCGCTGATGAAACGATTTTTATTTCATGTGAGCTCACAGATGCGTGTGCGTGTAAAGACAATCCGAAAATTCTTTGTTTATCACCGTACATTTCCACCGGAATTACATTAATTATTTTTTGGTGATCATAAATAACCTGTAATTGAAATATTTGTCTTGCCTGGAGAGTGCTATATAAATAAAGAAAGGTATGGTGTTATATACTCACAACAAAATATATTATAAATGATAAATTTCATTACATTTAAAAAAAAGTAGATAGTAGATTTTGTAGTAGATTAGGTTAAGATCAAATAACGATGGATGCGAGAATGAAATCAAGCGTCGAATGACAGTGACAAGATTTGCTATAGACAAGCTAAAGAAGATATAGGAGAAAACCAAACGTTACCATAGTTAGTAGTTTCCTATTTTTCTGTATGCTGCAGAGACGTAGACCCTACGCAAAACAGAAAAAAACGAATTAATGCTCTAGAGATGTGGTGTTGGTGGAGAATGTTGGGCATATCACGGACGGCAAAACTCCATTTATGATTATTGACAAAATAACAAATCTATACTGGAGGAACTAAGCATCAGACAATGCCTTTCCTCGGCTGTATAATCACGCATTCTCCCTTTCTTCGGACACGTGTCACGGCGTGGAGTAACATCCATCGAGCGCCTGGTATTCCAGAGGAAAGTCGATGGGAAGAGGATGAAGTTTGCAATGTATCATCCCTTACTTGAGTGCACCAGAAAAGCTGCGGTCCAAGAGAAGTGGTGACGGATTGTTAAGCGTTGCCACTATCTCTCAAATGGCGACTACGATCACTCTGCCAAGATTGTAGCGACTAAGAACTGTGAAAGACAAATAATAGCGATAAATCTCATCAAAAACCCTGAGAAACAAAATCGATCGGTGTATAAAAAGAGGGCAATGCTCTTTGCCATCTAGACTGTCTGTCCAGCCCCCCTCTGTGAATGACTTCACGAATTGCAGCCCTAACTGAACCGATCGAAACTACAATATGGGGTGTTGTCTGAATTGCATGTCGAAACCGTCTGGGCTGAGTAGGTACCTACTGTTTTACCTTAAAGGACGTACAATTCTTAATTTAAATACTTTATTGTACTTTACTTATAAATACGCTATTTAAGATAGCGTTCCAATTTAAAAAAAAAACTCGCTCTAGCATTTTTAATGGCCTTATGTCTCTTTCTAAGGATCAATATCAGGGATAAGATTTTTAAAATTTTAAACCGTAATTTTGGGACAATATTAACAGTTGCAATTTCGTGCTAGAGTAGGCAATACAAAGGGGATGGTGAATATAATCGGATAAATCGTGTTTACAACAATAGTTCTTAATGTATTCATATTATTCTGCGCTTGCGTTGCCATTAGTCTGCTTATTTGATTAATAACTCCGTGTATACGCATAAATTTAATGCGCATGACTGGATTGGTATTTTAGGAATTCTTAGCACATCCATATTATATTGTATACAAATAGACCAAATATAAAATAGAGCTGACATTGATTTTTCATACAAAATATTTTTATTCTATTGTCGAATGTGTTTTACACTTCCGTAGCATGCAGGTAGAGAAAACAATCTCGGGATCCCGGCCGTTTTCTGGCCCTGAAAACCCCGCTGTAAACTGTACCTGACTAATCTTTTTTTCATTATTTATACTAGCACGACATGTAAACTTGTCCCCGCCTGATGGTAAGTGGGAAGCGAGGTCCATGTGTTGCGAAACCCTGACCATTTTTATTTTCTTTTTAACTTTTGTCAAATTTCATTGAACTGTCTTTATTTGTCACTTTTTTATGATTCTGTATATTTGTCATCGTTTGATTATATTGCGTAAACTAAAAACCTTCTGTTTTAGTATTATTTAAAGAACCTTTTCACAACAAAATAATGGCGACCGTTAGGAAAAATACTCTGACCAAGGAGCGAGGTTGTTTACGCAGGTTTTGCAGCATTAAAATCAAAGAACTTGAAGATATGCTGAAGGCCGATTCTATCGATGTTGAGGAGGTCGAGACCAGGGTAAAAATACTCACAGTCAAAATCGATCGTTTATACCTCATCGACGAACAAATTATTGAATCATTATTATTAATTGATGATTCCGAAGAGGAGATTCAAAAGGAATATGAATCGTCAGATACTTACCGTACTAAGTGGACAGAAATAACACGTGATGTCGAAAAATTGGTAAGGGATAGAGAACCAAGATCTGTAGGTAATGTCATTCTTAATCCAGTTGTAGAACATTCTGATGAACATATTAATAGGACGGTTAAAAGGAACTTTCAGCTTCCTAAACTTGAGTTAGTAAAGTTTAATGGGGATGTTAAGAATTGGATAAGATTTTGGGGTCAATTCCGTAAGATCGATGAAGATCCATCAATCGACAATCACGACAAATTTCAATATTTACTGCAGGCCACCGAGGTAGGTTCAGACGCACGTACGTTGATTGAAAGCTTCCCACCATCTGGTGAAAATTATTATAAAGCTGTTCAACATTTAAAAGAACGTTTCGCACGTGACGATTTAATAATCGAAGTTTATATTAGAGAACTTTTAGGACTAGTTTTATCGCAAGTAAAACGTCAGCAATTGCTACCGTTAAACCTACTCTACGACAAATTGTCAACTCAATTGAGGTCTTTGGAGACAATGGGTGTAACTTGTGAGAAGAACGCAGCCATACTTTATCCGATGATCGAGTCAGCTCTACCAGAAGAAACCCTTTTGGCATTTGAGAGAGCTCATAAAGATCCATTAAACGATAAAGGTAATAAAGTTTCAAATCTATTATATTTCCTAAAAAATGAGGTTGAAAGCAACCAAAGAATAAATATTGCTAAAGCGGGTTTTTCAGGCTCTGAACTAGAGATGTTTTCTGATAACCCTGGCATTCCTACCGCATCTACTCTTGTAAATACTAATATAAAAAAGTCTGAAAAGACATGTGTGTGGTGCGATAAGTCTACGCATTGTAGCGTAGAATGTTATAAACCTATTAAAATGACATTGGATGAACGTAAAATTTTTTTAATGAAGAAGAAAGCGTGTACTGTTTGTTTATTTATGGGACATAATAATAAAAGCTGCAAACGATTTATTAAATGTATTCTGTGTTCTAGACGTCATAGCGTCCTGATGTGTCCTGAAACTACAAAGGAGAAAGATTCTACAAAGGAGATGGTTTTAAAGACAGAGAAGGATAATACAAAGGAGGAACAAGAGAATCTCAATACCTCATTATCACACAGTAACCGTAATAATATAACACTTCTTCAAACACTGTTAGTACAAATCGTTCATTATAATAAAGTCATTACTGTCCGAGCGTTAATAGATAACGGAGCTCAACGTTCCTATATATCCAAGAAAGTCGCTCAAGAATTAGACGCTCCCACCAACCTCCCCACCAAGGTGCCGAAGGAGGATTAATAATCCACTTAATCTTCTTAATATTTGATTCAGATGTAATTTTAGACCAATCCAAGCCTTTAAATAAATTATTTGTTCCAACAAAATTTTGTTTAATGTGTAAAAAATATACAAGTTGATAAACATTTATATTAGAACTGGGTAATATTATAGGAAATTTATAATTGTTACATTCTTCGCTTAGAGCTAATTTTGTTTTGGCTCTTAATAACCCTTCCGAGTCGACGAAAAAAATTATATTTATATTTTTGTACATATTAGTTTTTAAAATGTTTTCAGTCTGAATTATTGACATAACATTACTTTTATTGCATACGCCATCATAGGACATCTGACCTTGTAATGTCCAGCCCAATTTTGTATTAATCGCCGCAAGTCCATCTTTAAGATGTATCATCGTACCTGTCATTACATAACCTAAATAGTCGGCTCCAATTAACAAACCAATCTCTGTAGGTATGTCTCCAACATCAGTTAATGTAATATTATATTTTTGTAACTCAGATCGAATCTCGGACTGCTTGATCCGTGGTAAAAATCCACATATTTGAGCTTCATCAAGAACAGACATATTTATCATGAACATATCATGCATGTTTTTAATATTTACACTATATATATTATGAGTACATTTTTTAGTTTCGATTCCACCAAATACGCAATGACCAATTATTTCTCGGCCAACTACTGGTAGATCTAATTCTTGAGCGACTTTCTTGGATATATAGGAACGTTGAGCTCCGTTATCTATTAACGCTCGGACAGTAATGACTTTATTATAATGAACGATTTGTACTAACAGTGTTTGAAGAAGTGTCATATTATTACGGTTACTGTGTGATAATGAGGTATTGAGATTCTCTTGTTCCTCCTTTGTATTATCCTTCTCTGTCTTTAAAACCATCTCCTTTGTAGAATCTTTCTCTTTTGTAGTTTCAGGACACATCAGGACGCTATGACGTATGAACATATTTTATTATGGCATTGCGTCGTTTTATTGCTAGGAGAGGGCGTTGTAAAATTATTTACAGCGATAATGGTTTAAATTTTGTTGGAACAAATAATTTATTTAAAGGCTTAGATTGGTCTAAAATTACATCTGAATCAAATATTAAGAAGATTAAGTGGATTTTTAATCCTCCTTCGGCACCTTGGTGGGGAGGTTGGTGGGAGCGTCTCGTGCGTCTTGTTAAGGAGTTGCTACGTAGAGTTCTCGGTAGGTCCTCAGTAAATTTTATTGAACTACAAACTATAATTTGTGATTGTGAAGCAATAGTAAATGCTAGACCCCTCACATACGTCACAGAATGTGATGATTTAGTGCCTCTTACTCCAAATAATTTTCTTCATAGTCTACCAAAGAGTGAAGTCACAGATCTTGATGAAATTGATGCAAAGTCACTTAACAATAGAATAAAATATGTTCATCAGTTAAGAAATGATTTAAGACAGAGATTTCGAAACGAATACTTGTCACTTCTAGTTCACAAAGGTAAAGAAGGTAAATATAAACTAAAAGTTGGTGATGTGGTATTAGTAGAAAAGGAAACGAAACGTGTGACATGGCCTATGGGTGTCATAAAGGAAATATTTCCAGATATTGATGGAATTACTCGAAAGGCAAATGTGAAGACAAGTAGTGGAATTTTGCTAAGACCTATACAAAAACTATACCCTTTAGAAGTGACATCTGAGAATCTGGAAATGATGAAGTCTACTGAAGTAGATGAATGTGAAATATTACTGAAAGATGATATTGAAGATAAAGACAAAAATAAAGTTATTACAAGATCTGGTCGGATCATTAAACCTCCAGAAAGGTTAAACTTGTGACGAGTTATTTTTTAGTGTTTATTCTTTTCGCGTCTGGAGGATGTTGCGAAACCCTGACCATTTTTATTTTCTTTTTAACTTTTGTCAAATTTCATTGAACTGTCTTTATTTGTCACTTTTTTATGATTCTGTATATTTGTCATCGTTTGATTATATTGCGTAAACTAAAAACCTTCTGTTTTAGTATTATTTAAAGAACCTTTTCACAACACCATGAATGTTAGCAACTGGAATCGGACACTCATGACTGACATCAGTCTCCAACACTATGCCTACTTGACTGAACATGACGGCAATTCGAGCCTGATCCCAAAATGTGTGGATGCACTTTACTGGGTTTATCGACACGAACGGTGGATACTTCCCCGAGCCAGCAGACTGGACTAATTACCACCATCAGTCTGTCTACCACCTATTTGTTGTTCTCGTTGAAAGTATGTGCCATTTGCGATGTCAAATGCCAATTTTTACTTTCAAGGAGAACTAATATTGTAAGCTTGCCATGGTGATATTTATATCCCGGGATTAAAAATCATGCTCGGGATTGTATTCTCGACATAAGAGTACAGGTCGCTATATTGTCAGTCCGTTAAACAATGACATACATTTGAAAGTGACGTCGGAATCGCAACCTTCATAACTGGCAATGCACTGTCATACAGTATTTCCAGATCCAATTTTTGAAAAAAAAAAAGGAAGGTGTACCAATAAACATCTGGTAGATAATATGGCGGGTTACTAATTGATCGTTGTGGATCGTACATGTTTTATTTTTCTGATATAGCTGATATTTTCTGATAAAAATTAAAGTTTTTGCTATATTATCTATCTATAATTCGGTATATGAAAGCGAAAATATGTCCAAAATGTGCGTAATTTTATTTAGAAAGTTAATACTCGTAGACTATCAGCCAGTTTCTCGAACGTATTTTTGGTACTTAAATATGCCCTTTTTTTACATGGTACTTTATTTAAGTAATATACAAACAGTATAAAAGAATTACAATAAAAATTAAAACTACTTAAAAGTAAAATTATTACTTGAGTAAAAATAAACCTGTTATAATTTACGTTTCTCAATAGTTAAAAAATCTTTGATAATATTGGATTCTGCGAGGGAGAGGCAGCGTAAAACCATCTTAATACAATCGTTGGTTAATCACTAAAATACTTGCTAAGATTAGTTAAATACAGATAGCAAGAATTACAAAGTTACACACTAAATTGATGTCGTGCGTGTCTTAAGTGCTCAAATAATTAACCCAACCTTTACGCTATATGCACCCTTATTCCGTAGTATGAAGAGGCATATTGGCGCAATTAATTGTGACGTCTATAGTACTTAAAATACTTAGCGTAATTTTCAAGCGATTTATACCTTTATTCTGTCGTAGCAAGGCTCATATTGCCATAAGAAAGTAGTGACTTCACAAGGGTGCTATAGACTTGATAAAAGCGGTTAATCCCCTTAGGGTCAATTAGGGTTGCTAGTGTACTAAAATATGTATAAACTGAAAATAGTTTTTTATAGCTAAAAAGGTATAGGTAGGTTGTTAGTTTACCTAATGAATATTGTGGACATTAAAAAAAAAATGTCTTCACCAAAGCTACGACAAGAGAGTAAAATCTATTTATTCAACAAACTACCTAAATAAAAATAATCAAATTAAATAATAAACTAAAACTAGTAAAAAAAATCGAGATAAAAAATGGATAGACCCAAGAAGGCTGGCAACATTTCCCCTCACTATAGCGAGGCTAAAACGTTGGCAGAAATAATTGCCAGCCTTCCTGTCTCCAGATTTCTCCGTCAGCCGCTTCGATAACTCCTTGGCCAGACGCTTGGCTCCATGGTCCCATCGTCTCGACCCCAAACGGCGCAATCTCGTAACCTGTACCGAGGTTCGCGTATTTGCGCAGCTTGAGGTTCTCAGCAGAAACCACTCTGTACCGAGGTTGCCTGGATGTGAGACGGGGCTAATGTGTCTACACATGTCGCATCCCACATCAGAGACCGCCCAAGTTTCCACGGCCCAACGGTCATGACGTCGGGTCTCTTGCCATCGCTCCGCTCAATCCCAGAGGGTTCTATGCGTACTCCAGCAGTGACAAGAGCCCTACGAATGATGTCGTTAAGAGCCACGTGACGAGGAATGCGGGCTGCACTTCTAGTACAAGAAAGCCCGTGGTGTCCTAGATGTTCCACTGTTTCCCCACACCGACACTTGTGTAGGTGAACAGAGAGGTTTGAATAACCATTGCGCATCATATCGCCGTTCTTTCACTCAAGGTTTTGTATTTTTTTTGGTTTTGTATTGTGTAAAACAAAATTTAAAAAAAAATGTATGTAAATCAACAACCACTACCCTCTTTTATTTGATCTCTTTGTATTACGTACATTTTTTATTTATTTATTTATAAACTCTTTATTGCACAAAATAACTTAAAAAGTAGAACAAGGGCTAACTTAATGCCTTCCGGCATTTTATAACAGCTAACCTTTGGGAGTGTAGCAGAGGATTGCGGGTGAATTAAGATAAATATAATTACTTAAGAATAATTATTGTTTTATTATTTAATTTAAGGACATGGTTTCGTGTCCAATTATTTTATTTGTACTATTTATTAAAATTATATTAATTTAAAATGTTTCCAAATCCGCCCACAGCTATCCAGCGCTTTTTTTATCTGCCGGAATGCTTTATTGTAGTGTAATTTATAATTACATAGTTAAAAAGAATACATTTATACCTATATGAACTCATATTACTTTTAAAATTTATTACCAATGGGGTGTATCAGGCAAAGCTTTTTGTAGATGTCGCTAGCGGCAATGATACCTTGTTTTATACCTATACCGCATCATTTATTAATGGTTTTGTAGTTTTTTTTATTTTTATAACAGAAAAATGTATTTTAAATTAACGTTACCTACCTTAAAAGACGAATTAAGAAAGCGCACACCGAGTTTAAAAAGAAAAAAGGTTTAATTAATAGAACAGCAATTTTGAGATCACAATATTTTTGATTTCGCTTGGAAATCTCGATTTGTACATTTAAAAGCTGCTCACTTCGGCAATATAACCAGAAAATAATAAATTTCGTGATAAAAATACAAGTTTTATATGCAACTGACAGTTCTATTGGGTACCGTCTATCATGCGCTATCTATCGTGATAAAAAGTTAGTGAAACACCCCATTCACAATAAACATGTTAAACGCAGTACGTGGTAGATTTAACGGATTATTTGACGAAAAAACAGTTTTTGTCACCGACTACCTGCAACTAAGCAGGAAACCATACGACACGTTGAATTATGTGTAAAGACTAGTCATTTATAAGAAATTATTTGTCGGCAACACAGTGGTCTTCATCATCTTCACAACCTAGATCTTAATTGCTCAATATTGGCTTATATCTACATTATCACAGCCCCTAAAACACCCTCTCAGTCCCCAACCCGCAGGGCCAGTGTGGCGAGTGTAGGCCAAAATCTCCAGATATATGTTCTGGAAGGCCCATCTCTAACAGTGGAGGTCTAGGTCACTGTGTTCTAGGCTGTAATAAATGACCACCTCCGTGGTCTAATGGTAACAAACGTTGCCGTGAACTCGGGAGGTCGTGCGTTCGATTCCCACCGGGGGCAAGTTACATTGTATAATTTGTCTCGGTCTGGGTGTTTATATGTATAATATGTATATATTTAAAAAAAAAGAAGGATAATATGTAGTTTATCAACCATCTAGTTTCCGTAACACAAGCCTCGTAGCTTACCACGGAAACTAGATGGCGCTGTGTGACCCGTCTGAAAAAAAAAAAAAAAAAAACTATAGGATTGTTTTGTTCCTAAATAAAATAATATAAATAAAACACAGCTAACATTAAACGAGTATGTATAACTTTTATATGTTTTGTTGAACGACCAAATTTAAACTTTTTATTATATGAGAGTGAAATAGATATCTTTAACTGTACCTATTCAATGTTTAAACACCACGTACATTAACTAAACCAATAAATATGCTGATTTTATTGTTTGATTTAACGTTATTAAGAATACTTATTATTACTACTATATTATTATTGTTTTTGTGTTTATATAAATATATATAATTTTAGTTATATATAAGATATGTATGCCAAATTGTTATTAATATGTTTAAATTTAGATATTAATGTCTTTCTGTATTTATACTTAATATTGTTTACTGCATGCTGTGTACAAATATTAGGTTGGCAAACTTACTACTTATTTATATCACTGTATTTTGTCAAATGTTTTGTCTGTTAACTGTTTTTTGTACCTTAATAAATAAATAAATATTGAAGGCCTTGTCTATTTATGTAAGTCAATTCAACACCATTACAGGTAGCATATCTAAAATTCGATACGAAGGAATGTTAATCCTACGATAATTCCGACCCAACAGGATCCTTTAGTTAGGGTAAGCACAGTATAGCACGTTAATGTAACGAACTTGTATCGAGAAAGATTTTTTACGAAGCTTGAAATGTACTATTACAGTAGTTACATGACCTCCAAAAGATTACATTTTGTGTGCAGTTGACAGGAGCAATCATCAATGTACGATACACAAATACAAACAATAAATATAAATTAAAGCTACCTAAACAATAAAGTTAAAAATAAACTAAACAAAACCTTAAATTAAATAAACTAAAAGATAAACCTAATTAATATAAAAACTAAATACTTACAAATATCTTGATTATAATCTACATGTCATCGAATCCAAGAGAAGATGAACCCTATGTTCCGAGGACTCCGGCGACGTTGCCTCGTTGGATGGCAACACTGATCCTTTGAATAAGATATCATCAATTAAGTTATTTTAACAGTATTAATATTGTTATGTATGTACATAATTACATACTCATACAGTAATATAAAATAAAATAAAATTACTTACATAATCTTTAGCGGAAGATGAAGTCAAATAATGATAGGATATGACGTCATAATTACGAGGTTAGTAGTAAGTAACGTTTTCTCAGTATGCTCGACAATTCTTTGTCTCAAATTCTTAAAAGCTATTTTTAAACTTTTAGTTGTTACCAGCTTTTGTGTTTACAAATGAAAATTTCTTACGCAGCTTATACCCCTCTATCAACAATATACATTTTGTTTAATCCAATATTTTAAAAGATTTTTAATATCTGAGTGCACTTTTGAGAAATGTAGTCTATTAACTTTCTAGGAAATAAAATTACGGACATTTTGCACATATTTCCACTTTTATACAAGTATACCTAATTTTAGACAGAAAAATAGCAACAACATTTATAACGACTATCCTCTATTTTACTAAAACAAATCTATGAATAATATATTCCTAAAATGTACGTAATTTTATTACCTAGAAATTACATTCCTTAAACGTACACTCAGTGTTGTAAAATCTTTGATAATATTGAATGCATTAAACGATCATAATGATTTATTATACAATTACAACAACGTCTCATAAACACATGTTTAATACAACAAATATATTATAATAAATTATTATAATATATGTGTTTAAAACGATCATGCAGCGCTTCTGGCATGTTCTTTAAAGCCACATTCGATGCTATTATGCGTCATTTCTTGACCGTCTTCGTACATATAAAAACAAGGTGATACAAAATCTGTATGGCATATTGCTCCCGACTTAGGCTTAGTATTTATATTATAAATATATTTTTAAGCACCTTCTTTATCTGTAAGTGGTTTTCAATAAACAAATTTAAGTTTTTTAGTTTCCTCTACGCACTTTGCTATTATTGTTCTCGCTACAATAACATGGTAAACCGTGCTAGACCTATTAGATCAATACAAAACGTGAATTAGTACAAAGCTTTTTCAATAATAAAGCCATAAAGTCGGCGTGATTGAGTCAATTTACCCAATAAAAAGTATGCGGGCGCGAATGTCGTCTGCTCGCTGCAGTCTCCCATGTCGCCGTAATTATAAGGAATTAAAAGACGTCATAGACATATATCGAGCTATAATCCCTAGGACACTGAGTTTTTGGTCCTCACGGCCTGAGAGTTTCAACTCCAAACGGCGCAAAAACATTAAATAAGCTAGGTGTATTTCCGCCGTTTGAGGTTCTAATATGGCTGGCGAACCCACAGACACAAGGGCCCGACGAATGGCGTCATTGAGACTGGCGTGCCTTGGGAGGCGAGCTGTGCTCTTGCTGCAGGAAACGCCATGGAGGCCCGACGTTGTCTCCACATTGGCAGCGATGTGGAACAGTGCAAGGAGCTCCTTGACGTAGACTGGTTATAGTGCAGAAACAATTGTTGTCAAATAGTGCTCCAACAAAATATGAAGAGAGCCTGCAGCCACAGTCCCAAATCGCATCTTGACACCGCCAGAAGTCGGGCAAGCGGGCGCAAGTATATATCAATATAAGATTTTGAGTATTATCTTTTGTTATTATTATTGTTATTTTATCTTGGACTTAGTATTAACTATTATATGTTATTATTAATAACGTCTGACTCCTCCTTGCATGGTGTATTGGAGTATCTGTATTACCATGTAAATAAATAAATATCCATACTAAAATATTACATATTTGTGCCGTTTGCTGTAGCTCTGAGCCCATGGAGTCCAAGCGCCAAAAAGTTTTAAAAAGACAATACCACGTCTTGTCTCCTCTGGTGTCTCTTTCTTCGCTCAAAGAATCAGTATTGCAATTCAGCGCGGAAATGCAGCTAGGGTTCTTGGCACCATACCACGCGGAGGAAACATATCTGTAGGTAACATTTTTTTTTTGTGTTGTTAAAAGGACAGTTCTTTGTTTGTATACGTCTGTGCATTAAGTGCTTTAATATCGGTATTTTTAAGGCCAGACGAAAGTTGAAGGGTGGGCCTAGCCGTCACAGTACGCTGAACTTTGCTCCTACAAAGGATTGCAGACTTGCTCGGGGGACATTATTCAATTAAGCACAACAATCGTCTGCTTCCACCTAGTCAGTCTAGTGGTTAGTTTTTTGGAAAAGCAAATACGAGGCAAATTATTTCATTTGTTATCGTATATCGTGATTAGCTATTAAGCCTGGGTTGCACCAAAATGGGAACTGCCTCCGTGGTCTAGCGGTTAAATCCATGAATTTAGACTCGGAGGTACCGGGTTCGATTCCTGGTCGGAACACAAAAATATTTATTTATGTAAATAAATACATTTAATATTTAATTTATTTGTGATATTTCTCGAGTTTGGTACGCTGGAGACATCGACGAGCTTGCCACTTGTCATGATTGGCCTATAGTAAAGTTGGCTAAATGTGAATCCTCTTATTTATAAGCGTGGTTTCTGACCACCCCGAAAGGGAAACGGTCGTGATGATACTTTACTTTTTTTTTTACTTTTGCTCCAAAATGAAGATTTATTTTGAAAGTCAGCCGTTGCATTTAAATATTCTTCTTCCTCGCACAATCCAATATTTCTAAGTCTAAATGTACAATTGAGAAAATTTACAGCCTATTGCAGAATGATTACAATAATCTATGATTTTGGTATACGCCACGTGATTGGTAGTTAGCTTGTCGCTTTGGTTATTTCAGCCAATGATGAACTATAAGTATGTAGTCTATTTAGTATATACCTACTGATTAGTATATAGTATATTAGATTTAGTATTTAAGTTTGATTTTTATTATATATTTTTTTTCACAAACCTAAATGCTCCTATTATATTTTGCACCTGCCTCAGATAACAAATGCTCTAAATTGTCCCTAAGGTTGACTAGTAAGCGTCATTAAGTCCGCATGTGTACCTAGTGCATAAAGTTTTGAAAAAAATAATAATAATTAAGATTTCTTTTTTTGAAAATTTAAAAATCTTAGATTAGGTACTTATCAACTTTGCCTACAGTTCTGGATCTAGCAATGTCTAGACATTTTAATGATTCAACTCAATTATAATTATGAATGAAGATTATTTCATAGTAGGAAATGATTCACACCAATTCTGAATGATTGTCATATTTACGACTAATTTAGTAATAATAAAAAAAAAAAAAACACTTGCCTTTTATCCTTATTCGTAGTTCTGTTCTCGGGTGGCAAAATGAGGTATTTTCAACTGTCAAATACTCACGTAACTATGTTTTTTGTTTTTTTTTTTTCAAATTTTATTATTGAGTTTGACAGTAGACAAAGAAGTAAAATGTACGAACGAAGGCATCCATATCATATAGATTTGTAGATTCTATAATTATTTTTTTCCTTCACGGCAACGGTTACATTTCCTTCCAACTGTCAAACGAAATAAAGTTTCTGTAATTTATTTATTTATTTAAAACTTCATCGCACTATGTACAAGGGGCGGGCTTAATGCCGCTAGACATTCTCTGACAGCCAACCTTAGGGACAGATAAAGCATTTAAAGTGAACGGTAGGTGCAAGTAAAAATCCAATATATTATAACTAAACGATCACATTGTAAGCAATAAACAATATGTTAATTATATACACACATAAACACATACATACATACACACAATAATACATACCAATACAATACATATACATACACATACATATATACATACAATACAATATATATACATACACTAAGTAGGTCTCTTGTTAGGAGCCATTTAAGAAATGCAAATAGACCATCTTTTTAAATTGAGCTCGATTTGATGCTTGTCTTATATTTAAGGGCAGGTTGTTCCACAAATTCGCAGCAACTACTGCAAAAGAGTTTGACACAAAGGAGTATTATAAGATTAAAGTTAAAAATGGAGCCGTACCAGTTTTACTTTAAGGGTCAGTCGTAAGCTGATACATAGGACGCTGACGCCTTTTTTAAATTTTAATCGTCACAATTACAGTGACTTTATTTTAGTTTGACAGCTGGAAGGGATGGCTGAGTTAAGGAAACCTTCTCCCCCCTCACGTAACATGTAACGATGTCATTATAACCAACTGTTACCAACTTACCCTAGTCCAAATACTTTAAATATATAACGGTATATTCAATTCAATTCATTTATTCATCATAAGATACAAAACATACACTTGGTTTTGTCAGTTATACAATTAATAGTTTACATATCATGGAAGGATAGCAAAAATACGGAAATATGTCGAAAAAATACGTCGAAATACGGAAAAGGGTTGGTATAAACAAAGCATGGGGACAAAAATAAGGAAAGGCATTCTACGATGGTTCGGGCATGTTGAAAGAATGAGCAAAGAAAGATTGACGAACCAGATATATAATGCGAAAGTTGTGGGTGAAAGAGGCCCTGGCAGACCGAGACTCACATATCACGATCAAATAAATAAAACACTGACTGAAGGTGCATTAAAAAGCCTTCGTAACAAAAGGGCATGTATGAAGAGGATGATGAATGTCGACG
Source organism: Tinea semifulvella (assembly GCA_910589645.1). NCBI lineage: Eukaryota > Metazoa > Arthropoda > Insecta > Lepidoptera > Tineidae > Tinea > Tinea semifulvella. Next base: position 6,472,452 of record OU342612.1, read on the forward strand.
AAGCGAAAGAGGTATGTCGTGATCGTGTCAAGTGGCGCTCAATTGTCTCTGCCTACCCCGCAAGGGATCTGGCGTGAAGATGTGTATGTATGTATGTATGATAGCAAAAAGATCGACCACTAATACAAAGAACAGCCATCATCATTACCAAATTAAAACTATGTAAATTATACACTCCCTAAATGTAGAAGCTGCTGTAAAAATGCGGTGTCAGTTACTATACTACTTAAACCTACGTTGAAATGAAAGAAAAAAAAAAATCCCTTGTGATTTCAATTCCGATGCCGTGTGATGATTTGACCTTAAAAATGACACGGGCTGTTCAGTAACCGAGCCGTTATGGCTCAGTAAAACTTGCCTCACTTAGCATGCGCGTTCATCGTTTCTAGGAGTCATTATTAAGTGTATTTCTCATTGGTACATAACCCATGAGATGGACCTCATGAGTTTCGACCCGCATTCCTTTTGAATTTGCAAGTTAGCTGGTATAGGCATCCATTAAGACAAAAAAATGCAATGTTTGCTTTCTAACAATCACAAAGCGATATTTGAGACGCTGGGTTCAACATAACTATTACCTCGTGATAATGAAACTAATAGGAGATAACATTGAACGCTTTGAATATCCTTTTATATGCATTAGGCTGCCCGCACACTAAACATACTTCATTATTACCCTCCCTAAAACTTGTTTTGTGCGTAAGTGTGCGGAAGATATTTCGTGAGAATTTGGCGTTGACTTGCAACACGCGCCGCTTGTACAAACGGATTAGAGACAGTCTGCTGTCTGATGTACCTATGTATGCATTAAATGATGTATGTCCTCTAAAAATGTACAAACAACCACAATTTATGACAATAAAGCTATTATTGTTGTAACATTATAACACGGAAGAACACCGATATTCCGCACTACAGGGCAACCTCGTGTAGGCATTACAAACACACCATCCTATATTGTTCACCTATTTTACATCTTTATACGTTTTGTGACAATAAATAATTTTACGACGGTAATTATACGTTTGCATTCACATTTTCGAATACATGTACCGAATGACGATGTTCTTTTTTCGATATAGTATTTTTGGTGGGTTGTTATGGGTATAGTGTGCGGCCTTCCTTATGTTGTGATATACGAATGGATCTAGTTCAACATATACTTGCAAGCATTGAGCATATTATCAAAAGGGTGTATTAATAGTCTGGCAGTGATATTGTTTGTTATGAAGTAACCAAGGTTTTGTTTCGCAAACGTGTTCGACTGGCAGGTTACGAGAAATCACTTTTGTTGAATGAAAACACTACCTTGAAACCTAATTCGTTACTGGTGCAGTTTGTTTTATGTCCGTTGGGATGGTGCGGCCATTTTCCAATCTATATGGCATATGTAGTTATAGTTACGTCCAAAAAAAATCCGATCACAGGGACATCATCGCTGCTCGGCCAATCAGACAGACAGTGGGGTCGTCCAGGCCCGGATGGCTAATGGGCCTGGGTTGGGGATGGGGACATTCCCCCGTTTTCCCCGGCAGGATCTCAGCGGGCAACCACCCACCGGTAGTTCATGCACTTTTGGTGCTGGGCGCCGTCACTGTATAACAGTACCCGTGTGGCTCACGAACCCAGGGGGGTATAGGTTCGACTACTTCAACTCTCCTCCAAGAGCACTTCTCTAGGAAGCGGTCTCCCGTTGGGGGGCCGAGCGCAAGACGGAGCGATATTCTGAAGATGCTTCAAGTGTCCGTTGTCGGCCCGATAGAACATACGAGTACGTATAGTCAGGCCGACGACAAATTCCTCAATAGTAGGCATCTCCAGATCTCGAGCTATGACGTAATTACGCACGAACCATGGTGCTCGGGAGACCACTCTGAGCGATATGTTCTGCTCGGCCAATACCACCGTTGGATAGTTGGCCAGCGCTCCGTGCGGCGACTTTCAGAGTTAGTTAATCATACGCGTATGCTTTTTAATCACACACGTGACACGATATTTTTCTCGCATTTAAAAAAAATACTTTCACACTAGTAATTATTTGTTAATTCTACTTCTACAATAAATCGTACAGTCCACTAAATTGTTTTTAATTGAGCCATCGAAGACCCGCAGCAGAATCCCTACGTGATTAGCAGCACAGAATAGGGTCTGCCGCCTATAGAGTCTTCTTGAGACCATTATGCGTGACCTGAGCCATTCCAGTTTCTCCAGAAAGGCCAGGAGATCGGTCGCGATCTTGCAGACCTCCGGAAGAGTCCTCGCAGTGTGGAGAAACCTGCTGAAAGCCTAAGTTTAGCCACACTGGAGCACTTCATGAGCATTTGCGCGGCCGTCTCCTCCTCATGCATCCTCCAAACAGTGGGCTATATGAGTGTTATACACGTGTTGCTTTAAGGCAAAGTGTCCCGTCATCATCCCTACTCTCTTTAGGGTAAGGAGAGGCCGTGTGAAGGAGAGGTGCCTGTCAGGGTTGGGAAGGGCATCCCTAGACTGTCTGAAATCTGTGGGCGATGTATGTATGGAAGCGAGGCGTGGATATGTTAGAATACGCATGAGAGTTAATGCAAAGGAAATGAGATCGTTGCGTTACTTTGACGGACCGCTTACGGAATGACGAAATACGCAAAAGGGTAGGTATGAAAGAAAGCATAGCGATAAAAATAAGGAAAGGTATGCTCGGAAGGTTCGGGCATGTTAAAAGGATGAATGAAGAGAGATTGACGAACCAGATATATAATGCGAAAGGTGTGGGTAAAAGAGGCCCTGGCAGACCAAGACTCACATATTACGATAAAATAAATAAACAATAGCTGAAGGTGCATTAAAAAGCCATCGAAACAAAAATGCATGTATGAAGAGGTTGATGAATGTCGAAGAAGCGAAAGAGGTATGTCGTGACCGTGACAAGTGGCGCTCAATTGTCTCTTTCTACCCCGCAAGGGATTTGGCGTGAAGATATGTATGTAATGGGGGTCTACTATATCCAAATGAATAGAGAACGTTCTGCCCATTTGAACGGACAAGTTCCTTTCCTAAACATCGTACACGCGGCCCAATTTAGCAGTAACAATAAATAGAATTCGCGGGAATTATTACTCATGTTTTAGTCATTGATAACAATGATTTGTCCTTGGAATGCAATCTTAGTAATACAACCATTATTGTTGTAATTTGTTATAGATTATATTTGTTCAGTACCTATAACATTTATTTATTTATTTTAAGGAAATAAGGTACAATGATTTAAATATATATATATATATATATATTAATTAAACTAAAAACTTACATTTTAAAACATAAATTACTATTAATAAAAATAAACCTAATTAATAAATAAAAATAAAACTAAAATGAAGAAAAAACAAAATAAAAAATATTATAAATAACAAAAATTGCTCCAAATCGCTGCCAATGGGCAAAGTGCCAAGGATACTGGCAGCATTACCACGTTGAATGGCAATACTGATCATTTATTCCTTTATTTTTATTTATTAAATAGGCACACAAAACAAATTTAAGCGTTATACTTTCATACAATAATTGTTTTTTTATTATTTTTTATTTGGTGATATACCAATTTTTTTCTTTTTCTATTCAGATTTTAAATTTTAATAAAATTTTTGTTTTATTTACAATATAAATTGTACTATTAACGATAAATATAGCATGGTATAGATATTGCTAAAAATCGAAGCATGTGTACACAATATCAGCCGTGTTTTTTAAACAATCACGCATGTACCAATGAGAAATACACTTTTCTTACGTACATTTGTCATAGATTTCCAACACCACCGTTCCCGTGCCTCGGAGAGTACGTTAAGCCGTCGGTCCCGGTTCCACTAATACCAACTTGTGGAATCGTTAATAAATTGTCATAAAATTTTAATATCATATCCTCGCCAAGCCGTCTGGCCAGCGTGGCGAGTGTAGGCCAAATTCTCCAGATATATGTTCTGGAAGGCCCATCTTCAGCAGTGGACGTCTAGGACACTGTTCTAGGGGATGTAATGATGATGATAGCTGTCCGTAGAGCCTCATGCTATTGCTCAACTGATGTTTATCTATGAGAATTTTCTTACTCAAATTTGTTATTATTTATCAATAGTTTGGGCATGTAATACATTTCGATTGTAACACATAATACATACTTAGGCAACTTCCTTTAAACTTGGTTAACGAATTAATTAGGAATTAATACCACGTAATTATAAAATTATAACAACAATCCGAAAATGGAGGATATCACTTCCGTTAACTTTAAACCATTTCCACTTGTCATTAATTATTTAATACTTAGCAACAAGAAATCAGTAAGTACTTAATTATACGGTATATATGTATATGTATTTACGGTAATGTGTTATACTTAACGATCACTGGGGGGTCACATTACGCCCTGTAACGCTGATCAGTACCCTATCCACCCCCACCTACCGCGTGTAATTGTCAAAAGAGCACATATTTTCAAAATATACATACATACATATCTTCACGCCAGGTCCCTTGCGGGGTAGGCAGAGACAATTGAGCGCCACTTGTCACGATCACGACATACCTCTTTCGCTTCTTCGACATTCATCAACCTCTTTATACATGCCCTTTTGTTTCGATGGCTTTTTAATTCACCTTCAGCTAATGTTTTATTTATTTGATCTTGATAGGCAAGTCTTGGTCTGCCAGGGCCTCTTTTACCCACAACTGTCGCATTATATATCTGGTTCGTCAATCTCTCTTCGCTCATCTTTTCAACATGCCCGAACCATCGGAGCATGCCTTTCCTTATTTTTTATTATTGTATTTATTTTCAAAATATAACACGTCATTATCCGAAAAACAAATCACTACTGCATGGTGAATAAGGCCGTATGTGAAAATCGCGATATCCATCGTGATAAATACCTAAAGGCTGGAGTGGGGAGTGTTAAGTATTTGTTTTCGCCTACAGCCGGGAGACGAAATAGAGAGAGAAAGAATTACGTGAGTCAACGTTCGTGCGATCGTCGACCTTTTGCTACCTACTTGATTAGGCTCAGTATGAGTGACGATAATTTTAGGATAATTTCTTTGCACCGTAACTTAAAATCTTATAACTGAATAATTAAAATAAAAAATATGTAATATTGATTATTGTTGTAACATAATATGTTAAGATGACTTATGCAATAAAGAATATTAAATTTTCAATATAATTCAAACAAAATAACAATAATAACTTAAAAATACAGAAAACTAAATATATAAAATCATCTAACATTCATTTACATTTAATCATTCATTCGTTCCTTCAAACATACCTGCTCCATCCTCACATCCTATCCATCTCACTCGCTTTCTTGTTCAATATAATTTGATTATTAATATTAAGCTGTTAATTTTCTTTCTTATCAAACTTTTAATAGTACTTAATAATAATAACAAATAAATATTTCCAGACAGGTCACACAGCGCCATCTAATTTCCGTGGTAAGCTACGAGGCTTGTGTTACGGAAACTAGATGATTGCTAAACTACATATTATACTTTTTTTTTGTAAATATATACATATTATACATATAAACACCCAGACCGAGACAAATTATACAATGTACAACTTGCCCCCGGTGGGAATCGAACCCACGACCTTCCAAGTTCACGGCAACGTTTCTTACCACTAGACCACGAAGGCGGTCACTTTTATTGCATCTATAATAATATTTTAAAGTCCCCAAGTTTTGTCTGTAATAAAATGTCTACGGGCATTAAATTCCCTATTGTACTCCGTGCAATAAAGTTTTTATATAAAAATATACTGGCATCTATTTGTCGAGGTGTTTCAAAACATATATATCTACTTATTTTTGAATAATACGTAATTATAAATATATTTTGTATATCGCCAGTAGGAGTCCATTTTAAAGAATGCCGTTCCATATAATTTATATTTTTTTGTGCTATATTATACTAATTGCTTGACCCGGCTTTACTTGTGCGTGTTATACTCGTACAAGATATAATTATAGGTGATCGGTAAAAAATATTCACGTTCACATACATTCAAGATAACTTAAAAAATACTCTTTTTATGTCTCATGTAAACGGGCCTTTACACCAAACGATTTTGTAACACTCGTCACGTCCCAATCTCGTTCCGTAAGCTATAAATTACTCCAAACATTCTGTTCTATTATTTGTTTTTGTTACAACATCAAAAATAGTGTTGAAACTTAAAATTAAACTAATTGATGGATACCTCAGATCTTAGGACGATGAATACTTGGTGATACATCATATTAAGTATGTATTAGTATTTAGTATATGGATATCATTAGTATATATAACTGTATGATTAAGCTGTTATTTACTTCCTAAGATAGAAAAAAAAATGTTAAGAGTCTCGCAAGACTCTTGCACAGATATTTTACCCAAATTTTGCTAGTGTTTCCTTTTTTTTGGGGTTAGGTTTTTGTTTTCAATAAATTTTAATTGCGTCGTGTCTGTAAATAATGTTTTTTTTTGTTCCTAAGAAAAAAAAAAACTAAATATTTGGAACTTGGGAGAGCTCGTTTGCAAATAATTTTATTTTAGTATACCTAACTCCTACCTATACCTAAATCCTACCTATACCTAAATCCTACCTATACCTAAATCCTACCTATACCTAAATCCTACCTATACCTAAATCCTACCTATACCTAAATCCTACCTATACCTAATGCCTCCGAGGTCTAGCGGTTAATTCCGTGGATTCGGACTTGGAAGTTTGAATTCTGATCGGGACACAATAAATAATTAAATTTATTTGTGATATTTCTCAAGTTTGGTACCCTAAAGACATCGCGGAGAGAATTCCTTAGTACAATTGGAAAATAAATTTTAAATTGAGTCAGAGTAAGAGTCTTGCGAGACTCTTGCGCAAGACCAAGACCAAGATTAGGACTGCAAGACTTTGAGCAACACTAATGTCCTTAATGATAGCCGACCTTCGATAGGGGATAAAAAATAATAATAATAATAACTTTATTCGAAGTCAAAGAGTTAAAGTTTACATTTTATAAGTAAGTAGGTATAAAACAAATATTTAACGCAGATCATAGAGTGACGTAAACTATTCACCAGTATTTGTAAAACCCTGCAACCCGAACGAAGAGTACCTGTGTTCCGGGAAGCAGTATTCATTGAGTGCGGAATGAGTATGATTCGATATATGTATTTATACACCTAAGATGATGGATGGAACCTTAAGAAGAAGAAACTGGCCTGGAAAAGTATTTAATTAAAAAAAATATAAGCTCATCAGTGAGCTTTGTATGTTTGAAAGATGATATTATGTAAGTATATGAAGAGTTAGCGAAGATCGTTTTAATAAGACTTGTAATTAACGAAGCCGTGGCGTGGAATGCGGCTGCCATTTGTAATGCGTTGAAGCACCCGGCTTAATACAAAGGAAGCTATTCTTGTACAGTTATTGTTTCGATTTAATTTCGATTCCACGCTAAAAGATTAACACCACTACCTAAAGAGAAACAAATACATGACATATATACAAATAAATGATGACCAGGAATCCTAGCAAAATAATTGCACCACTTGCTGAAATAATTTGGCCTAAGCAAGTCTGTGGGTAGTACATTTTTGGCACGTGCTACAAAGATTTCATTGCATTAGCCACAAAAAATATTTTTTTTATTTCCTTAATCTAAAAGCCCTATTGTTATGTTAAACATAGATAGATACTTCTTTTTCACACTAAGAAAAATCCAATTTAATTTATTTAATTATATATAATATCAAATATTTATAATTTAAATAAGAAATAATATTTTATTTAAAAAAAAGGTTACATATTTTAATTTAACAGAACTTTATTACTAAGAAATATTATGCAATTCGCGCATTGAAGACGGGTTTATTCCAAACTTAGGTTAACCTTTTTTATCGTCGTAGATCAAAAAACGATTTATCTCTGCAACTACCACAATACCTATCACTTCGAAGACGTGCCGATGTTTAAATGTATTCACCAATAAAAATAGAAAAGCTTTAAATTAATTGTAAATAGAAAAAAGTAAATTAAATAAACAATACTACATTAAAAACTAAATTGAACCTAATAAAATACTTTTTAAAAATTGCCTCACCAAATCGCTGTCTTGCAGCATGGTGCAAATATTAAATAAACTATACTACATTAAAAAATATATTGGACCTAAAAATACTTTGAAACAATTGCCTCACCCAATCGCTATCTTGCAGCATGGTGCAAATAAATTAAATAAACTATACTACATATAGAATATATTGAGCCTAAAAAAATTGCCCCACCAAATCGCTGTCTTGCAGCATGGTGCTCAATGCACTGGGAGCACTTCCCCTCTAAATTAAAATACTTAATTTTTAAGAATAAAAAAAAACTGCCAGCCCCTTTGTCACCAGAGACGTCAATGAGCCTTAAACATTTTTTTGATAAAAAGCTTTCAGTACTGAACCGTTTCTATCGCAAACGTCAAAAAACAAAACTATTTCAAATCGTTTCATATTTTCGACGCATGCTGATCAGTAGCCTAATTCTGTTACTTAGCGCAAACGTTATATAATGGAATCCGTTAACTGTATGACGCTATTAAAGTTGATATTTTCGACAGACGCTGTCAAGGTCGAGCGCTTATAGAGTTGAGAGTTAAATAATATTTTGTTATTATGACGCAAGATCTTACGTAAATAACGAAATCCACTAATAACATTTGCGACTAAGTAACATAATATTAATAATGGTGCGCTTGTTACACCGCAGCACCATTTTTTTCCATTTATTACGTAGGTATATTGTTTTTTTGTTTTTATCAAGAATACTGCACCTTGCAATACCTACCTATTTAAATATTAAAGCTGTTGACGTGTCCGTCAGATACCTATTGTCCCGATGCACGCCATGATAAATTTTAATTGAGTTTTGTATATTTATATACCTATTTTTATTTGTTTTACACACGAATTCTGAGATTCTTATGACATATCGTTAATTAATATTTTAATAAAATATTAGGTTAGCTATTTTTATTTTAAGGAATACTTAGCCTGAGCCTTTTGTCTGTCAGCCTGTAATCGTAACGTCACATAAGAAATTTGTTTTACTTTTTTAATTTATTTATATATATGTATAAAAACTTTATGAATAACTATAACTTAATCGAAGGAAGTAAGTATTTATTAATTTTCATTTATAACAATATAACTTATCTGGAACAATAGTATAACGAAATAAAATAATATAATAATAATAATAACATAGTCATATATTTATAATATATTTATTCTCGAATCATTACAGCCCCTAGACCTCCACTGATGGAGATGGGCCTTCCAGAACATATATCTGGAGAATTTGGCCTACACTGACCACGCTGGCCAGGCGGCTTGACGAGGACATATAGTATTAATATATTGATAATGATAAAAAAATATGAAACCTAAAATGTTAAAATCTGAAAAACACTGTTGATTCTAATCATCCAAGTAGCTATGTTTAGCATGCCGTGTACACTGCCCTTGGGTTGCAATTCTGACCTTATAAATTATTGTAAATAAGTGCTTGATATGTATTAATTGTAACCTGTTAGTGTACCTTAAATAATAAATTAGGCGTCTCAGCGCAGTAGGCGAAGTAGGTCTAGACTCTAGCTCATATTTAAAGCAAGATATATATATATATATATCTTGCTCTAATGTATGACTTTGTATGGTATATCTATATATATATAAGATATAGTTTCTTGGGAAACGTTGTCAATAGAATCACAAATTAGTCTAACGTAAGACCATACAAAGTCACACAGTACCTATATGTCTTGGGAGAGTGCAGTGTAAAGGCAAGGAACAGATCTGCAGGGTATTAGTAGTAGGTATAATAAGAACAACATATTAATAACAAAAATATGTTGGTATATGTATTATTAATACATACATACATAACCTAAACCTAACACTACACGACATGACACGACAATAAATGATTGTGATTTTAGTCTCAAACTAAACTATTATTTTCCATTGTTACAGTGGCCTGAACTTCCAAGATCTGATCGTGCGACAGGGAGCCATCGATTCTCCACCCAAAACCCCCTTCATCCTCGGGTTTGAGTGCGCTGGAGAAATTGAACAAGTCGGCGAGGGCGTCGAGAACTTGAAAGTAAGTGATATTGTATCCTCGATCATCATGCCTGTGTCTTCTCTCTTTGGTCGCCACTGCATGACAAACAGATTGCCGAAAACCAGGCCCCATTTTTGTTACAGCGGCGTGCCTTAACTCGAGACCCGCTCAAATCTTTCCAACAATGAATCCCGACTATTAAAGTTGCTATGTAATAATATATTTATGCTAGTGGTGTAATTAAGCGGTTATGAAACTTTTTGCTGACGGAACAATGGGCTTGTTTTTTATTATTTTTAGTTTTTATTTATTTCCTTTCAGTTTTTAATAAAAGTACATTTTTCGCAGTCAGGAGTTTTTTATTTTAAAATTTATTTATTATTTTTATTTTACTGCCTCCGTGGTCTAGCGGTTAAGTCCGTGGATTTAGACTCGGAGGTACCAGGTTCGATTCCTGGTTGGGACACAAAAATAATGTATATAAATACATTTAATTAATATTTGATTTATTTGTGAGACATCGACGAGCTTGCCACTTGTCATGATTGCCCTATAGTAAATTTGGCTAAATGTGAAACCGCTTATGTATAAGCCACAAAAGGGAAGAGGTCGTGATGATACTTTACTTTACTTTTTATTGTAGTTTTTTTGTTCTTTCTACAAGAAATCGAAGCCAGCACCTCTACGTTGAAATCTACTAAATAATCTTAACCGCGAGTCCACGGTCCTGTTTCTTTTTTTTTAACCCTCTTAAACACTTTCAGGTCGGAGATGTAGTGGTAGCGCTGCCAGAATACAAGGCCTGGGCTGAGCTGGTGTCCGTGCCGGCCCAGTACGTCTACAAGTTGCCAGCGAACATGACACCCCTGGACGCTGTAGCCATAACTACCAATTACGTCGTGGCCTACCTTCTGCTCTTCGAAATGGCCAATCTGGCACCAGGAAAGAGCCTGCTGATGCACTCCGCAGGAGGTGGCGTGGTAAGTTTCTCGCTATATTTGTTAACAACTGCCGGCTTATACTCTAACGCCGGTATTCTTCGACGTGTCGACTTCTCCACTCGATTATTCCTTCCAGCTGTGACACGCTGAATATACTGCCCAGCTTCAACATTTTCGTAACACTTGAATATTCATAATATGAAAGGGACAGACTTATGGATGTCAAATGTGCTAGAGCTGTGTAGTGTCAAAGAGAATATATAAAAAAAAAAATATTTATTTGAAAAAAATATTTACAAATTATAAAATAAAATTAATATTAATACTAAGAATAGGCTGATAAACTGTCTCCGTGGTCTAGCTGTTAAGACCGTGGATTTAGACTCGGAGGTACCGGGTTTGATTCCTGATCGGACACAAAAATATTTATTAATGTAAATACATTTAATTAATATTTAATTTATTTGTGATATTTCTCGAGTTTGGTACGCTGGAGACATCGACGAGCTTGCCACTTGTCATGATTGGCCTATAGTAAAGTTGGCTAAATGTGAATCTGCTTATTTATAAGCGTGGTTTCTAACCACCCGAAAGGGAAACGGTCGTGATGATACTTTACTTTTACTAAGGATAGGGATATAAGTCCCGTCCGCGTGGAATAAAGGCAAGAACGCTGGTTGCATTTTGGAATTGCAATACTGATTCTTTGGGCGAAGAAAGAACCAGCCCTCTTGTCACCGGAGGAGACGACAAGACGCGGTGTTATGAGAATATTTAAAATACGGGAACGCATCTTCGATGTAGCCAGAAAAAAAAAATCTTACTGGAAATTTAAAATGACAACATTTATGCCTTTCGAGGTTTGGAGAGTTAATAACTAAGAATATTTTAAAATATTTTGAGGATCACTTGAGCTGAGGAAGAGAGTTCTTCGCGCCATTTTGCACGGACTTGTCAAGTCTAAGTTTTTCGTTTTGTAAATTAGTTTACTGTGGATATTGTTCGTCAAAAGTGGTGTTATTTTGTTAAATAATGTGCTACATTGTGAATAATTATGGAAAACGATAAATTTGACGAGTATATGGGGCAGAAGTTACACTTTATTTTTTGCGGTTTTCCCGTGGTGCTGCGGACTCCCGTATACCCTTCGTGTTTGGGCGATATTGGCGTGAATTACTCCATGAAAAGCATCAAATTTTGCAACACTTGGAATTTGATGATCCCCAACTCGGTTATGAAATCTGTTATGCAAATAAATTACGTGTTTAGGGCTGATGTATTCTGTACAATGTCCTTAAAGATACTTAAAAAAAAATATCACTTGTGCGAATCTGATTGACAGCGGAGTTCTTCGCGCCATTTTGCGTGGACATGTCAAGTGCAAGTTGTTGTTTTGTAAATTAATTTACTGTGGATATTGTTGGTCAAAAGTGGTGCTGTTTTGTTTAATAATGTGCTACAATGTTAATTAGTTATGGATAACGATAAAGTGGACTTTGAATATGGGGCACAAGTTGCAGTTAATTTTTTGCGGTTTTCCCGCGCTGTCAACTCCCATATTTTACCCGACATGTTTGAACTATGGTGCCGCGAGTGACTCCAAGAAAAGCATCAAATTCTGCAGCATCTGGAATTTGATGATAACCTCATTAACTCATAAATAAGAAAGATATATTACGTTAGACTTGGCTGTATGGGCTAGACCCTTTGCCTTCCCTATCATCTCATTCATCATCCATCGGGAGAAGATAACCAAAAAAAAAAAAAACTGATTGACAGATGGAAGGAATAGTTGAGTGGAGGAGCCGTTATGAAAAAAAGTCTTAGAATACGGGTGCTAGATTTACCAAAGGTTTTGCAAAAGTCATTGTTACTTATATTATAAGAAAAACACATGTTTTATTTATACATAGAACCTTGATAGGTTAATACATATCTATAAAAAAGTTATGGCATATCGTAAAACTCTTAATATATCTATATTTATGATAATGGGTTTTAGATGGCATAGTGTTTTGTTTATGGTGCGCTTACGCATACTATCTCGCAGTGTACTAGTTGTTTTGCCTGACTTCAATCATGTAATATTATTTAACATTACAGCCCAGAACATTGTATATTTGTCGAGGCCTACTTAGTTGTCCAAACCTGACAGAAGGTATTTATTATAATGCCCCCTCGAGACAGACTCGCTCCTGCGATCTCTTCCATGTCTGCCGCGTACGTACAATATCTGGCATGCGATATTCTAGTCTAGTCCTTCGAGCCGGATCATTATGAACGGGAAACGACTAGGCGCTGGTGAAAATACTCCGAAATTGAGCGAAAGAAATGAAATTAGCAGCAACTAACCTTTATTCCGGGTCTCGAACTGGTGACCGAATTCCTTGGTGGTTTTGATAGCCGACGGGTCGCGAAATGGATGATGATGATGAGGATCACAGCCGAAATTACTGCAGGTCCACGGCACAATCACAGCGAATAAAATACGAATTAATTTGGGGAGCAACGATATGCTTCGACCGGCGACCGCGCTTCGACTCTCACGACAGAGAGCGTTGTTTTCGGCGGAAACGTCATTAACCGGAAGTGCACCAAGCATAGTCCCCTAGTTACTACTAGAGGGCGTCGAGACGATGGAACGTCATCGACGGAAAGTGCGCCGGCGCACAAAGGCGTTACCGCGAATATTCAAATCAAACGATTCAATTAACGAAATATCGAACAGATGCGATATATCATAATATTGTCCATGAAACAACAAAATCAATTCTGCTCGAATTAAGCTTTAGTTCTCATACCGTTTGGCTTCTTGCATTTATAACAAGTTATAAATGTCTTTTCCTAGCACCAACTGTGGTCGCTATAAACCGCATGGAAACATAGATTTTGCAATAGACTGCAATCAGGAAATTATTCTACTGAAACCTAAGATAGGTTGGTTCATTCTTGTTTATACAAATAGGTAGACATCTCAATAAGAAAAATGGCGTTCTTGTTAAGTATCATAACGACTGTATCCCTTTTGAGGTAGTCAGAATTCACGCTTTTTTTAATTAATCGGATTCACATTTAGCCAAATTTACTATAGGCCCATTTTGACAAGTGGCAAACTATCATCAGAATGAGGGTATCAAATTTAATATCGGTTATTGACCTCTAAACATGACCCATGGTGTACGGAAAATTTACCTAATTGTTAACACGCTTATGCAAACAATTAGTGCGACAGACAATGATAATTGTTAATGCTCTTAATTGTAGTAAAATGTGCTAATTAATAACCCATATAGGTAGCTATCTGTAGTATCGATTACAAACCTGAACTTATTTTACAATAGAATGAAAATTTAGCCCTATTGGTCGTCATTTAAGAGGGTTCAACGCTTTTGCATACTTCGCACAATCAATATTTTCAACTCTGAGTGTACTTTAAAGAAATGTATTTATTTTATTTATTTATTTATTATAAACTTTATTGCACAAAGTAAAAAGGCCTAATGCCGCTAGACATTCTATACTAACCTTTGGGACAACTAAAGCAGTTACGACAAGATAAGGCAGGTGCTATCAAAACTAATAGAAAAATATTAGACATCAATATATACTAGTACTACTTATTTACATACTAATACATACAAATAAAACTACATACATACGTTCTATGAATATACATAAATATAATATACCTACTATATGATGTAGTCCATCTTCTGACTAGAAAATAAAAGAGATTGCCCAAAGCCAGGCCCCAATTTTTTTGCAGCGTGCCTCAACTAAATACAATTCGATAATTCAATTTAAATTTTATTACAACATCTGTTTTATTTATTAAAATATAATTTAATTAAATAGTTAATAGGTTTGCCTTTAGTGTGGGATGCCACCTATGTGGACACCCTGGCGCCTTCCCACTTGTCCTTGACCTCTAAGGACCCAGGCGCTGCTGCATTACAAGCAGAGAACCTCAAGCGGCGGAAATACACTCAGCTTATTGGGACATGTGTTTTTGCGCCGTTTGGAGTTGAAACTCTCGGGCCGTGGGGACCAAGTGCACACGAAATTTTCAAGGCGTTGTCAAAATAGCTCATCAACACCTTGGGAGACAAAAGGGCTGGGCAATATTTGGTCCAAAGAATCAGTATTGCCATTCAACGTGGCAATGCTGCCAGTATCCTTGGCACTTTGCCCATTGGCAGCGATTTGGAGCAAATTTTTTATTTATAATATTTTTTATTTTGTTTTTTCTTCATTTTAGTTTTTAGTTATATTTTTATTTATTAATTAGGTTTATTTTAATTAATAGTAATTTATGTTTTAAGATGTAAGTTTTTAGTTTTTATTTTTTTTTTAATCAAATTACCTTATTTCCTTCGAATAAAAAATTATTAACCATAGTTAATTGGTTATTTTTTTTGTATGAAATAGTTACGAGGGGCGTTCAAAATATTCTCGGTATTGATACGTTACAACCTCTTTTATATATATATTTGTTACTGGCCGCTAAGATTCATCCATTGACATTAAAAAAAAGTAAAATTGGAACCGAGATGTTCTTTTGTTTTTCTGCAATTGCCGAACAAACATGAACACCATGAGCGAATTAACAATTTTAACGAAATTAGAGCACCGATCCGTCATAAAATTCTTGACAAAACAGGGTAAAAATCAAAAAACCATAAAAGAGGAAATGGATTGTGTTTACCGTGAGTCTGCTCCTTCTTTATCTACTATTCAAAAATGGTCAAGCGAATTTAAGCGTGGAAGGGAGAGTATTGAAGATGACCCTAGACCTGGCCGGCCTGTAGTGGCTACCTCACAAGAAAATATTGATAAAGTGGAAAAACTTATATTGGAAGACGGCCGAGTGAAGGTAAAATCTATAGCTCAAGTAACCAATCTCTCTATTGGTACCGTACATGACATTATACATGACCATCTTAATATGTCAAAAGTAAGTGCAAGATGGGTTCCGCGAATGCTGACGCTTCTTCAAAAGGATATGCGTGTGGCTTGCTGTTCAGATTTTATCGACCTGTGTGGTGAAAATCCCGATGAGGTGCTGCAAAAAATAGTTACTGGACATGAAACCTGGGTTCATCATTATGACCCAGAGAGCAAACAGGAGTCCATGCAGTGGCACATTAAGGGTTCAGCTCATCCCAAGAAGTTCAAGGTAATCCCGTCAGCTGGCAAGGTCATGGTCACAATATTTTGGGATTGTGAAGGAGTTTTGCTTATCGATTATAAAGAAAAAGGTGTAAATATCACAGGGCAGTACTACGCTAACGTTATACGTCAATTAAGAGATGCGATCAAAGAAAAGAGGCGAGGAAAGTTAACCAAAGGTGTTCTGCTTCTGCATGACAACGCCCCTGTCCATACTGCTCATATTGCCAAGGCAGCTATTGTTGAATGTGGGTTTGAAACTGTTACTCATCCACCCTATAGTCCGGACTTAGCCCCAAGCGACTTCTTTTTGTTTCCCAATCTTAAAAAGGATCTGCGTGGAAATAAATTTTCTGACGATGAAGCGTTGAAGACGGCCGTGGAGGAGCATTTTTACACCAAAGATAAAAAATATTTTTATGAGGGATTAAAAAAAATAATTGATCGATCTTATAAGTGTATGAACATAGGGGGGGAGTATATTGAAAAATAAAAATATCAAACTTTTCGTACTTGTTTGTTTTTATCCACATACCGAGAATATTTTGAACGCCCCTCGTACAAAGCAATACGATTAGGTTCTTTTTTATGATCATTTACTTTATTTTAGATAAAACACTGGATTTCAAATCGGCGGGATCGAAATTATTAACGTAAAAAAAGTTGTTGACAATTTCTCTAAGAAAAATGGGTATTATCATTTACAAACATTTTGGAGATATATTAATCATATATTTGGTTTAGTAAAATATATGAAAATCGTTATGTTTTTGCTATTTTTTTTTTTACTTCCTGCCTCCATGTTTAGTTTAGTTTTATTTAAAAACTATACATTCCTACCGGAATTCGGTTAAGTGGTCTAGCGGTTAAGGCCGTGGATTTAGACTCAGAGGTACCGGGTTCGATTCCTGGTCGGGACACCATAATACTTATTAATTTAAATACATAAATTCAATTAATATTAAATGTCAGTCACATGTGACATCCAGCCATAAGAAACCTGGGGCCGCTGCAGAATCAGCCGCACGCCTTAAGCTCAACAAGTGCGCGGCGATCATCATCAATCACCATTTTTCGTTCCATTTGGTAGTTGAAACGATGGGCCCGTGGTCCGAGGAGGCTCTTGTGTTCTTCCGCGAGCTTGGTAAGAAACTCCACTTGGCGACGGGTGACCCTTTGAGTAGAGAATATCTTGTTCAAAGGGTCAGCCTCGCTGTTCAGCGGGGGAACGCAGCGAGTGTCCTCGGCACACTACGCCCATCGAATAGTCGTAATTTTATTTATTAATTTTTAGTTTTTATAATGTAGTTCTTAACTTATTTTATTTTTTAATCTTTGTACTTTACTCCGAATAAATAATTATTATTTTCGATTTAAAAAAATAAAAAAATATATATTAAATTTATTCGTGATATTTCTCGAGTCTGGAACGCTAGAGACATCGACGACTCGAGTAGCTTGCCATGGTGGCCAATACACTAGCAGCATTTCCCCTCTGAATTAAAAGATACTTCATTTTTGTGAGAAAAAACTGCCAGTCCAGTTGTCAGCCAGAAGAATGTCAACCAGAGAAGTCAATGAGCCTTGGATTAATTTCTTATATATCATTATATATGAAAGTGAAATAGTATGTCCAAAATATCCGTAATTTTTATTTCCTACAAAGTTAATGGACTGCAATTCTTAAAAGTACATTCAGACTTGAAATATCTTATTTATAAAAATGGATTGTGAGAGCGAGAGGGATACAAAAACATAACATATATATAACAGGTATACATACATAGTATAGATAACAGGGTTTAACTGTTAGGTTATTCCCGAGTCCTTTTTTATATTTTACGATATAAAGACGTTGCAAATTTAGTTTTTAATAAATTAAATATTTCCAGACAGGTCACACAGCGCCATCTAGTTTCCGTGGTAAGCAACGAGGCTTGTGTTACGGAAACTAGATGGTTGATAAACTACATATTATACTTTTTTTTATGTAAATAAATACATATTATACATATAAACACCCAGACCGAGACAAATTATACAATGTACAACTTGCCCCCGGTGGGAATCGAACCCACGACCCCCGAGTTCACGGCAACGTTTGTTACCACTAGACCACGGAGGCGGTCAGGCAGGTTTAGGTACATTAATGTATTAACGCACGCTATTGTTATTTAAAACTACCCACAATTAAAGTTTTTTTACTAGACACTGAACTTTGTGTTATTTTTAGTCTCCTATAGTAACACAATAAATTATATCTAACCTTTTTCGATGAGTCACCCCCCTTCCACCGTACGAGTAATATAGCACTTAGCTACCCTTACCAGTTTTCCCCCTTAGTTTTCTCAGAAAATCGCCGATTTCCAGAATGTATAGGCCATTAATATTAGATTATACGTAGGGGTTGATTCCGAGAAATTTTAGATTACTTGCTTTTTAGAACTTAGAAAAATAAAAAAGGAGAAAGAGCGATGGTGGCTCTGTTGTAATTTTTATTTTTTTCTTTATTAGGAAAACTTATGGTTACAGAATTTTAATTAAACATAAATATAAACACTTAAACCACTAAAAAGTTTCCACAGATAGAAACAACAGACACGGCACTAAAGTATTTTCTTTAAGAAACAGTCTATACTATAGAAACACATTTTCAAAAATATTATAAAACAATAAACAGAACAATAAAGCAATCATTCACAGTCGTGTAGTTACAGCAAAATGATAATAATAGAAAGTCAAGGTGTCGACATATTAAAGTACTTTGTACTGAGTGCTCGCCTAGCCGCCTTATAGCTTGTACAAAATAGGTCAAAATCGAAATCACGCAAAAGCTCATCAAATCGACTGCAGGTCCTCCAGATGAATGAATTCCGACGATAGCTGGTATGTAATGTCGTAAATATCACCATAGCAAGCTTACAATATTAGTTCTTCTTGAAAATCGAAATTGGCATCAATTGCAAATGGCACATACTTCGAACGCTGGGGTTCCGTGGAAGAGCCACAAGGGTTCCGCGTTCAGTCCAAAAATTAACAAAACATTCGTCGCCAAAAAGCAGATCCAGATCTTCGCATGCAACTGTCAGACATTAAGCCCAATTTTAGTGCTAGTTTAAGAAAATTCTTCTCATTAAATTCATAAAAACATCCAGGTACTCGTACTTACCTAGTTACATAAATTTCGAAGTATTTATTTATGTAGTAATATACCTCCTCCTTGCGTCGTGTTTCCTCATTGATGAGGGTCGTGTGCGTCTTGATGATAGCTCGCCACCCGTTCCTGTCTTCGGCGGCATGCACAGCATCATGGACGCTAGTGTTGGTGGTGGAGATTTGGTCGGACCAGCGTATCGGACTACGGCCTCTCGGTCTCTTTCCTTCCACCTTGCCAGTAACAAAAAGTTTCTCCAGGTTATCCCCTCCTTTTCTGGCAATGTGTCCGAAGTACTGGAGTATCCGACGAAGGCATATGGTGGATAGCCTAGTCGATATGGCTAGTTGGTTTTAAATCGATACGTTAGTACGATGCTCAGTCCACGAGATCCTCAGCATTTTTCTCCAACACCACGTAGTAATATACTAACAGTATAAAATAATTACAATATAAATTAAAACTACTTAAAGTAAAAATTAAAATAAATATAAACTAAACCTAATAAAAAATAAACTATAAGTAAAAATGTCCTCTAGAGACGACCCTTCAGTGATAGTCCCAAATAGACTGGCAACATTTCCCCTCTGTATAGCTAAGCTAATACGCTGGCAGAAATAATTGCCAGCTTCCTGTCTCCAGACTTTTCCGTTAGCCGTTTGGACAACTCCTTGGCCAGACGCTTAGCTGAGTGTCCCCATGGGCCCATCGTCTCGACCCCAAACGGCGCAAATTCGTAACCTGTACTGAGGTTGGCGTATTTGCGCAGCTTGAGGTTACATTGTATTTTATTATTTAATAATTGTTTTTATAAATATAATTGTTTTTCATGTATATTTGCTCTTCATTTTCAAATCAAACATGAAAATATACAAACAACAAGATAATATTTTTTGGTCATCGAATTAGCTAGGCCTTTGCTAGGGTTCCTCTAGGAAAAGTATAATCAATTAGGGTTCCGTGACAAAATAATTGGGAACCTCTGACATAACTTATGAACCATTTAAATAATGCGATGATTTTTCAAAACATTTTTCGGTTGGATGCTTATCGGATTTCTACCGATAGTTTATTCCACAGGTTTGCGATATCATGAAACAGAGCCCTAAATGTGTTCTTCTCCACAGGGTCAAGCGGTGGCTCAGTTGGCCAAGACGGTGGAGAACGTGACGGTGTTCGGCGTGTGCTCCAAGACCAAGCACGAGGCCCTCAAGGCCAATAACAATAACATCGATCATCTTCTGGAGCGAGGGTCCGACTACATCAGCGAAATCAGGAAGTAAGTCAATTTTATAAATTATCAATTACTGCCTCCGTGGTCTAGCGGTTAAATCCGTGGATTCAGACTCGGAGGTACCGGGTTCGATTCCTGGTCGGGACACAAAAATATTTATAAATGTATATAAATACATTTAATTAATATTTAATTTATTTGTGTTAATTCTCGAGTTTGGTGCGCTGGAGATATCGACGAGCTTGCCACTTGTCATGATTGGCCTATAGTAAAGTTGGCTAAATGTAAATCCGCTTCGTGGTATAAGCGTGGTGATTGTGACTTTTTCGTGATGATGTACTATAATTTATTTATTTTAAACAAAATATAACTAAATACTAAACAAATTGCAGTGGAAACTTGGCAGGTATCTGGTGTGGTATGCGGCATGTGGTTAGCTCCATCTCACATTGGGCTCGCTATACAGAGGGGAAATGTTGCCAGTCTCCTTGGTACTATCTCGGATGGGACGTCTCTAGAGGACATTTTTTATTTATAGTTTAGTTTATTTTTCATTTTATTATTTAGGTAGCTTTTAATTAATATTTAATGTACTAATTAACTTCGAATAAATATGTTTTAACTGCGAAAAAAGATGTAATAAATATTTTCAAATATTTTTTTATAACAAAGTTTTTATCTATAAAAAAAAACAAAAAAATAATAATTATACCATTATATCACCCAAGCGTCTGGCCTAGGAGTTATCCAAATGGCTGACGGAGAAATCTGACAAAATAGTTCTATAACCTAATCACTCTCTCTCTCTATTCCGCACCCGAACCACACGCACCGGTCAGAATATGCACCCACATACCGTAGTCACCATCCCTTCGCGACATATAGATTTGGGGACTCGTACATCTGTCCAACAATAAAGATGTGGAATGCTCTTCCAGCCTCTGTGTTTCCACTTTCCTATAACTTGGAATTGCAAAGCAAAGTGTGAAAAATCATCTAGGCCGTCATATTGGTAGGAACTGATATCAATCGTCTGTGGCTGGCGTCAGTTGCTCCCACCATTCTTCCTCGCGTACCGCTTAACGTGAGGAAAAAATAAAGTAAAAAACATTATTTAAAGTTTTACATCCGAGCTGTCAAATACCATGTTGTCGTTTTTAACTGTAATCGTTACAATTTGCAGACACTTTATTGTGGTGCAACTCAGCCTAACCCTATTAATGTAACTAATAAAAAAATACATAAAACGAATGATAAACGATGGTATTTGATAGTACCAGTAACTTGTAGGGTCAGAAATTTAAACTTAAGTGTTCCACAAATAATACTATGACAAATTGGTCCTTGTTAAATAAATTTGTTGTATGGTATCCCATAGGAAAGGGGTTCATGACCGCTGTCTCAGCTAATTGTCCAAGATTACAGACTTACATATTATTTGATAGGTTTAGTATCCCTTTTGCCTACAAGATTGTGTCCTCATTTTTTATGACCTAAAATTTTGCTAATTAAATGGCATTATTTATTTTGGGGCCTATTGTTGAGACTGATGTTGTTTTTTGTTGTGCAAATGTGTAGTTAAGTCTTTTAGTACTAGAGCTGTCGTGATGATATTTCAATTATTTTTTATACCAAAACTATATAAAATAAAGATATTTTTCAACTTAAATTGTAATCTTGTTAGCACAATTTATCTAAAAATGCATACATAACTGTGAATATATTAAGCTCAAATCCTCATACAAGATGAATGATGTGTTTGTTAATACTAGTACGACATGTGACCTTGGCATACCTGATGGTAAGGGGCGCGCAAGGTTCATGAATGTTAGCAACTGAAATCAAACAATCATGACTGACATCAGTCTCTAACACTATGCCGGCTTGATTGGGCATGATGGCAATTCGAGATTGACCCCGAAACATGTGGTTACACTTTACTGGGTTTATCAGCACGAACGGTACGCCCCATCAGTCCGCCTACCACGTATTAGAGAAATGGCCTTATTATTCCAAAACTGTATTAACGGAATCATACAGTATTTGGTGAGCGCTTGTTGCACATTAAAATAAAAAGGTGGCCTTCTTTGTAAACCAGACTAGTCATTCTTCACATCAATATATCTTTTCTCTTTTTGTCAGTTTAGTTGTTAAATATAAAGAGTCATACGGGTACTTTTCTAAATGGGACGCAAGTTCGGGGACAAATTGGTGCAACGCCTTCGTAGATCGTCGGGCTCTCGCCTGACGCGTTAATTGTTCTGTTTTTAACCCGCTCCTTAAGGCAGCTGCATCCAACACTCACTTTAATTCGTAAATAGACACATTCTCGTACATATTTTTATACCTATTAATAGATATAACGCAGCAATGTAAATAACTTGCCGAGTACGCGTACTGTCTTATGATTTGATTTTACTTATTTTAGATTTAGGTTTTATTTTATGTTATTTAAAAACTTTATTGCACAAAGTACAAAAGGCGGACTTAATGCCCGTAGACATTTTCTGACAGCCAAACCTTGGGGACAAATTAGAACATTTATAGGTGCAATGAAATAAATATTAATAGTAGGATAAATTCAACATAATCATATATACTTACATAATATACTTTTATATATACTAAATATACATATATACACTTATTAACATTGTTGGGAGCTATTTAGAAAGTGTAGATAGACGACTTTTTTGAACGAAGATCTGGTAGACGCTTGCCTTATGTTGCCTTACAGGGAGATTGTTCCATAAATTTGTGGCAACAACTGTAAAAGAATTTGAAACAAATCCAGAATGATGCAAGGGAACAGAAAGAAGTGAGTTGTGAGAAGAACGAAGGGATTTGTCGTGAAACGAAGAAAGATAGACAAATTTATCCTTGAGGTATTTCGGTGGTATTTAGAACAGAAAAAAGGAGGCAAATTACAACTGCCTCGTGGTGTAGCGGTTAAGTCTGTAGATTGAAATGCGGAGGTAGGTACCGGGTTGATTCCTAGTCAAGACAAAATAATTTACGCTACGTTACGGTACGCTAGGGACATCGAGCTTGCCACTTGACATCTGCTTTATAAGCGTGGTTTCTGATCATCCCGCTAATGATTACAGTTGTAATGATGATACAACGTAAATCAATATTCACGCCAAATCCCTTGCGGAGTACATACCTCTTTCGATTCTTCGACATTCATCAACCTCTTCATGCATGCCCTTTTGTTTGGATTGGCTTTTTAATGAACAGCTATTGTTTTATTTAGGTGAGTATTGGTCTGCCAGGGCCTATTTTACCTGCAACTTTAGAATTATATATCTGTTTCGTCAATCTCTCTTCACTCCTTTTTTTTGTTCCTTTCCTTATTTTTGTCCCTATGCTTCCTTTCGTACCTATATTTTTTCCTATTGCGTATTTCGTCATTACGGTTTGTCAAAGTGACGGCGCATATTCGCAACGACCTTATTTCTAATGCATTAACTCTACTCTCATGCGTACATACATACATATCTTCACGCCAGATCCCTTGCGGGGTAGGCAGAGACAATTGAGCGCCATTTGACACGATCACGACATACCTCTTTCGCTTCGTCGACATTCATTAACCTCTTCATACATGCCCCTTGGTTACGAAGACTTTTTAATGCACCTTCAGTCAGTGTTTTATTTATTTGATCGTGATATGTGAGTCTCGGTCTGCCAGGGCCTCTTTCACCCACAACTTTCGCATTATATATCTGGTTCGTCAATCTTTCATCGCTCATACTTTCAACATGCCCGAACCATCGTAGCATGCTTTTCCTTATTTTTGTCCCTATGCTTTCCTTCATACCAACCCTTTTCCGTATTTCGACGTTACGTATGCGGTCCGCCAAAGTGACGCCACATATCCGCCGCAACGACCGCATTTCTACTGCATTAACCCTACTCTCATGCGTATTCTGACATATCCACGTCTGGCTTTCATACATAAGTGTTGGTACCAGATGGCATTGGCATGTATGGCGTGTCGAGCTTTTTCGACAATTCGACTGACGATCAGTGATCCCAGGGCACCGTTAACACTATTTCCCGCGTTCACTCTTCTTACAACATCCCTATGATACTTCCCATCCGCAAGGAAAACACTGCCCAGATATATAATTTAATTTACTTGTTCTAGAGTTTCATCATTAATCTTTATCGTCACGGTTGTCATACTTCTTCTTTTTCTCGCATTCAAACTCTTAATAAAAGAAGTATTAAAATAAACAGAACAAAAATAGTAACAAATATAATGTATGACGCAATATTAAAGATTGGAAATCTACATAAAACAATAGCTATGAAAAACCGCTCGCTATTTTAATGCGCTGTGACCGCCATTGTTTAGTGTTAGCCGAATCATTTATTTTGGCGTAAAACAATTGTTTTTTTCCCAACAATAACAATGATAAGAAGTAATCGAATGAATTCGAAGTATCCATCAGCGAGTTATTTTATATAAATATCACCATAGCAAGCTTACAATATTAGTTCTCCTTGAAAGTAAAAATTGGCATTTGACATCATTGCAAATGGCACATATTTTCAACAAGAACAACAAATAGGTGGCTGGCGGACTGATTGTAGTAATTTGCCCAGTCTGCCGGGGCGGGAAAGTATCCACCGTCCGTGCCGATAACTCAGTAAAGTGTATCCACACGTTTCGGGATCAGGCTCGAATTGCCGTCATGCTGAGTCAAGCCGGCATAGTGTTTAATGTCAGTCATGAGTGTCTGATTCAAGTTTGTAATATTCATGAATCTCGAGCGCTACTTACCATCAAGTGGGCGCAAGGTCACATGTAGTGCTAGTGTATAAAATGTATATTAAAAAAATTATAAAAAATTAAGGCATACCTTTAAAACAATAATTATTAATTATTTTTAACATTAATTATAGAGAAAAGTATCATCACGACCGTTTCCCTTTCGGGGTGGTCAGAAACCACGCTTATAAATAAGCGGATTCACATTTAGCCAACTTTACTATAGGCCAATCATGACAAGTGGCAAGCTCGTCGATGTCTCCAGCGTACCAAACTCGAGAAATATCACAAATAAATTAAATATTAATTAAATGTTTTTATTTACATTAATAAATATTTTTGTGTCCCGACCAGGAATCGAACCCGGTACCTCCGAGTCTAAATCCACGGACTTAACCGCTAGACCACGGAGGCAGTCACAGAGACTTCGTTTTAATATAACAACATATAACAGCTATGTTTATCTAAAATATCGATAGACAGACAGTTCACCAACCTCTAATAAAAGAGATCTAATTGAATTAACATAGGATTTCTTTGTTCAAGCCATATCTCTTATACCTATAGTGCATTCGCGTTAAGAAAATAGTGACTCATCTGGGCAACTGCAGGAATGGGGTGTATCACTAACTTTTTATCACGATAGATGGTACCTAATATAACTGTCAGTTGCATAGAAAACTTACGAAATTTATTATTTTCTGGATATTATGCCGAAGTGAGCAGCTTTTAATCGAGATTTCTAAGCGAAATCAAAGATATGGTGATCTCAAAATTGCCGTTCTATATAAAACCTTTTTTCTTTTTAAAGACAGTGTGAGCTTTCTTAAATGGTCTTTTAAGGTAGGTAACGTTAATTTAAAATTCATTTTTCTGTAATAAAAATAATAAACTACAATAACATTTTAAAATGATGCGATATAGGTGTAAAACAAGGTACCATTGCCGCTAGCGACATCTACAAAAAGCTTTGCCTGATACACCCCATTGTGGGGGAAAATTAAATTAGTTTTATGAATTAAAGTTTTATTAATATAATCTAAATAAAAAATGTATAAATAAAAAATGTCCTCAAGTGTCGTATCATCAGATAGTTCCAAAAAGACTAGCAACATTTTCTCTCTGTATAGCGAGGCTAATATGTGGGCAAACATAATTGACAACCTTCCTGTCTTCAGATTTTTTACTAGCACAACATTTGACCTTGCACCCACCTGATTGTAAGTGGCGTGCAAGGTCCATAAATGTTAGCAACTGAAATCAGACACTCATAACGGATATCAGTTCCTAACACTATGCCGGGTGTCCTGGCTTTGAAGGACACCAAGTTATAGGAAAGTTCCATTACACATCTTTATTGTTCGACAGATGTATGACTGCCCAAATTTATATGTACGCGAAGGGATGGTGACTACGGTATGTGGGTGCATATTCTAACCGGTGCGTGTGGTGTCGGGTGCGGAATAGAGAGGGAGGGATTAGGTTATAAAGCTATTTTGGCAGATTTATCTGTCAGCCGTTTGGATTACTCCTAGGCCAGACGCTTGGCCGACCGCCTCCGTGGTCTAGTGGTAACAAACGTTGCCGTGAACTCGGGAGGTCGTGGGTTCGATTCCCACCGGGGGCAAGTTGTACATTGTATAATTTGTCTCAGTCTGGGTGTTTATATGTATAATGTGTATATATTTACAAATTAAAAAAAAGTATAATATGTAGTTTATCAACCATCTAGTTTCCGTAACACAAGCCTCGTAGCTTACCACGGAAACTAGATGGCGCTGTGTGACCTGTCTGGAAATATTTATTTATTTTATTTATTATATACATAATGGTATAATTAAAGAATTTTTTTTTATTTTTATTTTTTGACGGCAATTGATCCCGAAACGTGTAGATACACTTCACTAGGTTTATCGGCACGAACGGTGGATACTTCCCCGCCCCGGCAGACTGGGCAAATTACCACCATCAGTCCGCCTCAAGGGCGTACCCAGGATTTCAGCTAGGAGGGGGCAGCTCATACCTGTTTCGAGAAGATGGTCCGTCGGGTATATTGAAACAAAAAATCATGAAAATTGACTTGAAAAAGTACTGTCGAGTGTCGTCTGTAACTAGATAGCGTTAGGGCTAGATGTTGTTTTCTCCAAATTGTATTCGGTTTTAATCCTAGATGGCTCTGATTATCTCGTCGGGAACTCGGGAGCGGAAACTACGAGATGCGACAGTTTCGCGGGAGATTTAAATTATATTGCGTCGCTAACAGTATACTATATAGAATGTTGTAAATGTAGAATATTTAATTATAAATAAAAAATATTAAATCAAAATATCTGACTGAAAAGATGTTTTGTTTCCAACACTTCATTTTGCGCAGAGTAGGTAACACGTTTTTAATTCCCACTTGCCGGGAAAATCGACGTTTATTTAATGTTCGTGGGGGGGCAGCTGCTCCTACCTGGGTACGCCCTTGGTCCGCCTACCACCTATTTGTTGTTCTCGTTAAAAGTATGTGCTATTTGCGATGTAAAATGCCAATTTTTACTTTCAAGGAGAACTAATATTGTAAGCTTGCCATGGTGATATTTATATAAAAATAACACCGCTTGAAACAAGACAAAAATATATATAATAAAAATTTTATTGTTGTACGATATACCTACTTTATGTACGTACGTATTTTTACGTACGTAAAACTGTATTTCTTGCAGGTTTGCCGTCAATACATTTATGGAACGAGCTTCCAAGACGGCATTAATGGAAACATACAGTATTTGGTTGGGTAGGAAGAGGAGTAGAATGGTGGATGGTGAGCGTATTATCGCGCAATAAAATAAAAAAGGGTATCCTTTTTTAAACCAGCCTATTGTCGGTCGCAAGCCCGAGACACTATTCTTCTCATTTCTTACACACACACAATGGACCCGGCACCCGCACGGTGAATTCATGCTTAGAAATTTGTCTTCTGGTACATACCAGGCTTGAAAACCATTTTTTTTGATTGAGGGAAATTGTTGTAATTGTTAACATATTGTTTGTTCCAGGGTGTCTCCTGAGGGTGTGGACATCGTTCTGGACTGTCTCTGCGGGGAGGAATGCAACCGCGGACAGTTGCTGCTCAAGCCGATGGGCCGATACATCCTCTATGGTAAGATTTGACAATTTGAAGGGAATAAGGGTATTTCATTAAATTTACTCTATCTTTTTTTTTTGGTTCTCTTCTCCCGATGGATGATGAATGAGATGATAGGGAAGGCAAAGGGTCTAGCCCATACAGCCAAGTCTGACGTAATATATCTTTCTTTTTAATTAGTTTATGAGGTCATCATCAAATTCCAGATGCTGCAGAATTTGATGCTTTTTTTGGAGTCACTCGCGGCACCATAGCTCAAACACGTCGGGTAAAATATGGGAGTTGACAGCGCGGGAAAACCGCAAAAAATAAACTGCAACTTCGGCCCCATATTTAAAGTCCAATTTATCGTTTTCCATAATTATTCACATTGTAGCACATTATTAAACAAAACAACACCACTTTTGACCAATAATATCCACAGTAAATTAATTTACAAAACAAAAACTTGCACTTGACATGTCCACGCAAAATGGCGCGAAGAACTCCCTATTCTATCTTTACTGCCTCCGTGGTCTAGAGGTTAAGTCCGTGGGTTTCGATTCCTGGTCGGGACACAAAAATATTAATGTAAATAAATACATTTCATTAATATTTAATTTATTTGTGATATTTCTCGAGATTGGTACGCTGGAGACATCGACGAGCTTGCCACTTGTCATGATTGGCCTATAGTAAAGTTGGCTAAATGTGAATCCGCTTATTTTTTTTTTTATAAGCGTGTTTCTGACCACCCCGGAAGGGAAACGGTCGTGATGATACTTTACTTTTTATTCTATCTTTAAATTTAATTAAAATAAAGCGTGTGTGAGATATCATCGATTTTTTTATTCGTTTAAAAGACTTATTGATGCCATTATGTGTGAAATAAAACATCGCTCAAATGTCCGCCACTGCTTCTCTGGGTGGAGCGCATCCGAAATGTCCAGTTTTCCATGATTCTGGCGCATAAATCAGGCTGAACCGATAAAAATCATTGTCCGAAAAACAAAACATTATTAATGGTCAAAGTCATGCCGTCGGGTCTCTTGTCATCGCTCCGCGCAAAAACAGATGATTCTAGGATTCTAGTTTTTCTTATTTTATATATTATTATTATGACATTAATATTATAAATATATTAAGTAAGGTTCTAATTTTATAGTGACAACGCCCATTTACAGCTGCCTTCTTTTAGTTCTTCTATGTTATCATTGTTATTGTTTTTGACATTTACTGTGATTTTTTCTTTTGACATACGTACATTATATAATAATATTTATTGGGTAGGTATTTATATACTTTTTTATTATTTTATTATTATTAGTAGTGTTAAGTGGTAAATGACGATGGCTGTTATTTGCTATTAATGTCATTATTTTGATATCCTGCCATGATTGGTAAACAATATTATGTATAACTGGCAAAACCGAGTGTACTTAATGTATCTAATGGTAAATAAATAAATTGAATTCATAAGCTTGTGACTTTAAAATATTTTTTTATTTATTTATTAAATACTTTATTGCACTTTACTTAAAAGTATGTACAAAGGCGAACTTAAAGCCATTTCGGCTTTTTCTACCAGCTAACCTTTGGGAGAGTGAGACAGTATAAATATGTGGGGTGCAATTCTAACCAATAAACTACATAAATAGTCATCAATATATAAGTATTATAGAAGATATACATATATGAGGATAATATATTATTAGGAAGTAGAAATTTCTGGAGTTAATATATATTGTTCTGCTTGTTTAAAAAGAAAGTATTAAGTAGTTTTTTAAAGATGTGAATGGAAGGAGCTTGTCTGATGGTCAGTGGCAGTTTGTTCCACTGGCGAGCAGACGATACGGTAAATAAATCTGAATATCTGCTGGAAGTGTGGGGTGGGATTTTAAGTTGGTTGTTATGAGAAGAACGAAGAGGGCGGTCGTGCGAATCACAAAGGAATTCAAAGTGTGTTTTAAGATAAGAGGGAGCTATAGGGTTGTAAATAATATTGTATAGAAAATATAGAAGATGTGCTGACCTGCGAAAGCGGATATTGAGCCAATTTAACTGTGTACGAAAATCAATAAACGCACATAGGGTTATATCTTCCTTAACATTCTAGAAGAAAAATAATATAACTAGGAACGTGACAATAATCGCAATGTAGGGGTTGAGATCTAGTTCACCCATTGACGTAGATACAAGGGACTGGACATTTTAAGCGAGTATAATGGGTAAGGACTGATGTCGCTTGTCGATCGCTGGTGTCAATCAAGTCATGGTGTCACATTAAAAAATACTATAAATTGACACTAACCTAACCCTAAACAAAACGAGTAGATCAGACGCGTTCAATTTCAGGTCGTGACACAATAATTTATTTGTAATACTTCACGAGTCTGGTAAGCTGGAAACATCGACGAGCTTGCCACTTTGTCATAATTGGCCTATAGTAAAGTGTAAATGTTAATCCGCTTTTTTGAAGTCGAATGCTTTTAGAATATGAATTGTGTAAATAATTTTAAGAGTCAAGGCCGTCTGAATTTAAAAAAAAAAAGAGTAAATTTTTCGCGCTATTTTGCACGGACATGTCAAGTGCAAGTTTTCGTTTTGTAAATTAGTTTACTGTGGATATTGTTAGTCAAAAGTGGTGTTGTTTTGTTTAATAATGTGCTACGTTGTGAATAATTATGGAAAAATAAAAATTTAACTATACGTATATGGGGCAGAAGTTGCACTTTATTTTTTGCGGTTTTCCCGCGCTGTGAACTCCCGTATACCCTCTGTGTTTGGGCGATATTGACGTGAATTACTCCATGAAAAGCATCAAATTCTGCAACACTTGGAATTTGATGATCTCCAACTCGGTTATGAACATATATTATGTAAATAAATTACGTGTTTAGGGCTGATGTATTCTGTACAATGTCCTTTAAAAAATAATAATAATGTTTATTGTATTAAAAGCCCCGTCTTTTACAAGTAGAAGTCAATGTATTTAGCTATAAAAATGTTGTGAACAAATTGACTTAGTTAAGTCAGCAACTTGTTGGTTTAGTTTGGCCGAGCTCCAGAAATAGACTTCCTAACTACGAGTAAGTACTAAGGTATGTCGATTGGAACTGATCGAATGATACCGCGTGCTTAGAATCCAAACCTTATATGATTGTCAAAGCAAATAGGAATTAAAGATACAAGTAGAACATCACCGCCTCCGTGGTCTAGTGGTAACAAACGTTGCCGTGAACTCGGGAGGTCGTGGGTTCGATGGGACCGGGGGCAAGTTGTACATTGTATAATTTGTCTCGGTCTTTATATGTATATTATTTACAAAAAAAAAAGTATAATATGTAGTTTATCAACCATCTAGTTTTCGTAACACAAGCCTCGTAGCTTACCACGGAAACTAGATGGCGCTGTGTGACCTGTCTGGAAATATTTATTATTATTATATTGCGGGGATGATACCGTTGTATGTGAAACTCAGGCATAGTTTGAACCAAAATGTAACGATTAAAGTAAAAATGGCGTCGAATGTATTTTGTTTTAAAGGTCAGCTGGTTCAATTGAATCTATTTTAACAATAACAAATACTTTGTTTTGGTATAACTCAGCCTAAGAAGATGTACTACCCAAGGGCGTCGCCAGGGGAGGGGGCTTTATATATTTATGGATAGAAAAAAAATATGTGTAAATCTTTTGACTGTACAAGGAATAAAACTTGTAAACAAAGTTAATGTCAACTGAGTGAACTTGGGGCACTGGTTGATTTTTAATTGAGGGGGGCAGCTTACCTCTCTGCTCCCCTTGGCGTCACCAACTATATACTACTATCCTTGATAGGACTTCACTTTTATTTATAAATATGTTGTATTTTTTGACGCGGTGGTAAGAATGCTTTCCTTAAAATCATACAAGGCCCGTTCAAACCCCTCCAGCATGTACCAATGAGAAATACACTTTTCCTACGTACTGCAGTCATAGATTTAAAACACCACCGTTCCCGAGTGAGGTGGGCGCACGTTAAGACGTCGGTACCGGTTCCACTAATACAAACTTGTGAAATCGTTAATAAATTGTCATAAAAAAATACATTAGATCCTCGCTAACCCGTCTGGCCAGCGCGCAGCGTGACGAGTGTAGGCTAAATTCTCCAAATATATTATGTTCTAGAGAATTATGTTATCAATCGTTCACAAAACGTTTTATTTTCGGGATAGTGCAAACTAACGCAGTGAAATGTCAGTCATATCGTTTGAATTGAAAAAAAGTATGTCTCTGATATGTAAAATGTTTTAGAAGAAATATAGAATTTTCAGTCAAGCTTACAGTGAGTTACTTAGGATTATGGTTACTTTTGGTAATTGGCATGGTTTTTTTTTATCTGTGGGGGGTTGTCTTTCTCTGCCCCTCCCTCCCCCTTGGTGACGCCCTTGTTGGTGAGACTGATGTTGGTCATTAATGGCTGTTGTCAGTTGCCCCAAGTTCAGACCTCTAGTATTGCCACCTTCAGATGACCGCGCTCATGTCGTTTTTATAAAAATCTTTTTTTTTTAGGATCGTCCAACATTGTGACTGGAGAAACCCGCAGCTTCTTCAGCGCTGCCCGTGCTGTAAGTATACATTTATTATTATACATATATTATTATTTGCTATATTTATTATTTTATAATATTATTATTATATATTATATTAGAACTTTAGTTAGCTTGTAAAGCTTTGCATCTGTCTCGCTCGCTCACTTCCAATATTTTCAAATTTTACTAAAACAAATCTATAATTAATAAGTCCGTAATTGTATTTCCTGGAAATCTGATTAAATACATTTCTAAAGAGTTAAAAAATATTTTGTAAATGATTGATTGTGCGAGTGAAAGGGATGCAAACAACCCTTTTAATGATAAGTAGGTAATTAAAGTTAATAAAACTTGCATGTTCGATCTTAAAATGCTATAATACCTTTTGCTTTAAATTATAAATAAATAGTCCTGGTTTAGCGAAACAAAAATACTATTTTTTATGAAAATCAACGTAATTTAATATGTATTAAACTAGATAATAAATATTTATTATGTTGTCCCTACTATAAACTCAGAATAATAACAACTAGAACTATAGTTAAATAGAAAAAAACTGTCAACATTGAGTCAAAATTAAAGTTTAATGGTTCGTAAGTAGCGTTGCCCAATCTTGGTGCTGCAGTCTTGTTCTTGCTTTTTTGCAAGACCAAGACCAAGACTTACCCTAGTCTTGGTCTTGCGCAAGAGTCTTGCTATGACTGAAAATATATATATTTGTTTTCAATTGTAGTAAGGAAACCTTGTGAGACTTTACTGTCAGTCCGCAAAATACTATCTCCAGAACAGGTCTGATTTACTCGTAATTCGGAATGGTATGAATATAAATGACCAACATGTATCCCAAAATGTATACAGAGGTAACAAATAAATAAATATTTCCAACCAGGTCACACAGCGCCATCTAGTTTTCGTGGTAAGCTACGAGGCTTGTGTTACGGAAACTAGATGGTTGATTAACTACATATTACTTTTTTTTTTGTAAATTGGTATATACATATGATACATATAAACACCAAACACAAAACTCTATATACTTATAATTCTTTACATGATGTTTTATTTATCAATAGGATATTTACCGAGACCAAGATTAAGAATGCAAAAAAAGACCAAGACCAGCTGTTCTCATGCAAGACCAAGAGGCCAGTCTTCCAGGCCACATACTTGTACATACATTTCTTTTGTTTTTCCGATGCATTGTGACATTCATTTATTGAAATAAATAACAAATGTTAAAACAGGCTCATAATCAAATAAAATCCCTAAAGCTGTTTAAGCTTCGGATTGGCACGGGTCGTTCAAGTAACCGAGCCGCTATGGCTTGGTTTTATTTGCCTCACTTATCGTGCAGATACATTTTTTCTAGACGTTATTATTCCAAGTTCTATATGATTTAACTTGCTGTAGTTTGTAGATGTATTACCTATAATTTTATATTTATTATTTAAGTATTATATTATAATTTTGCTTACATATTTTTAACCCCTCTTTTACCAGTCTTTACGTCTCCCCCAGTGGTGGCAAGTGGACAAGGTATCTCCGATCAAGTTGTTTGACGAAAATAAGAGCCTATCGGGTCTGAACCTGCGCCATCTTCTGTACCACAATGGTAAGGCCGAGACTGTGCGTCACGCCGTCGAAAATGTTTTCCAACTTTGGGGTCTGGGAAAAGTTACTCCGCTGGTCGACTCCACCTGGGCTCTTGAAGATGTAAGTATTCATTAAAAAAATATATATATGACTCATTCATAGAAAAAACCAGAATAAAAAAAAAGGAAAGTTTCACGACCGTTTCCATTTCAAAGTGGTCAGAAACCACGCTTATGAATAAGCGGATTCACATGTAGCCAACTTTACTATAGACCCATGATTGGTAAGTGGCAAGCTCGTCGATGTCTCCAGTACCAAACTCGAGAAATATCACAAATAAATTAAATATTAATTTAATGTATTTATTTACAATAATAAATATTTTTGTGTCCCGACCAGAAATCGAACCCGGTACCTCCGAGTGTAAATCCACGGACTTAACCGCTAGACCAACAATTACTTCGCAAACATACTTCGCCTAAGTTGCACCAAATTAAAGTCTCTGTTATCATAACGATTAAAGTTTAAAATGGCGTCAAATGTACCAGTTTTATCGCATGCACAATTTCCGTGATCTTGCAGTTAAGTCCGTGGATTTAGACTCGGAGGTACCGGGTTCGATTCCTGGTCGGGACACAAAAATATTAATGTAAATAAATACATACATTTAATTATTAGTTTATTTATTTGTGATATTTCTCGAGTTTGGTACGCTGGCGACATCGACGAGCTTGCCACTTGTCATGATTGGCCTATAGTCAAGTTGGCTAAAGTTGGCTCCTCTCCGAAAGGGAAACGGTCGTGACTATACTTTACATAATGCAATATATACAAAGATTATTCAAGTTTGAATGTACTATTAACTTATTAGGATAGAAATTTACAGACTTTTTTGATATACAGGGTGTTTGGAAGGGAGCTGTACATACGCCTAGGGTAGAAACTAGAGATAGTCTACTACCTACCCCCGCCCAATATATTGACCTTGGCCTCAAGGTTTTTTTATATTTATTTTTTTTTACTTTTTTGTGATTTTTTTTACTAAAACTACCTGTAGCTCAAAATTTATCCATGGGACCGGTCTGCTAATGGTCTTGTTTTAATCGTTAGAGTCTTAGGGTCCTGCAAAAAATATTTTACACCAGAAAATTGTGGAGAAGAAAAGTTATGGGGCCTGAAGTACCGTAGTAAGGTAAAGAAATAATTTTAAGGGCAACTTTCTATGGGGTTTAAAAAAAAACTAACAGGGTTGGAGTTCTTCTGATTTTTTTAAAACATCCGCAGTCCATGCCCTTTCTAACGATATGCTAAAAGTGTAATTATCACTTTTAGTTTTAAAGTTATTAATTAATTTCCGCAACTAGGGCACTTTAAGCAAAAATTTCAACTAATGAAAATTAAATGTGTTCGATCGTAAAAGGATGGCAAATGAAAAACATTAGTCATTACCGAATTTTTTGTTAAATTAAAATAAATTAAAAAAAAAAACCTTGAGGCCAAGGTCAATATATTGGGCGGGGGTAGGTAGCAGACTATCCCTAGTTTCTACCCTAGGCGTATGTACAGCTCCCTTCCAAACATCCTGTATATTAATAGATTTGTTTTAGACAAATAGAAAAATAAACGTAACAAATGTTTTTATACTTTGTCTTTCCTAAATTATAGGTATATGTATATAGTATGTCCGAAATGTCCATTATTTAATTTCCTAGAAAGTTTATAGGACTAGATTTTTCAAAATTACACATAGACTTAAAAAATCTTTAAATATGTCGGATTGTGCGACCGATAGCGCACAACCGTTAACCCAAAACGTAACTTTGTAGGTAGCTGAAGCCATGCAGAAGATGCATGACCGCAAGAACATTGGCAAGTTGGTCCTGGACCCTTCTATGGAGCCGAAGCCAAAACCAGCCACCCCCGCCAAGGGAAAGGCAGGCAAGGAGAAGAAGCACAGCGCCGAAGAGAAGGAGAAGAAGGAGAAAGAGAAGGAGCAGAAGGAAGAGGAGAAGAAGCCGGAGAATGGGGAGAAAGAGGAGGCGCTTACCAATGGCAACAGCGAGGAAGGTTAGTAGTGGATAATTAATTAGAGTGTTGCCGTTATGTGCGATGGATATAATTTGTCTACAGTCCATTCGCGTTAAGAAAATCATGAGTCAATAGCGCAGGTTAAAGGTGTATTTACAGTAGAAAAAAATATGTTTTTTTAATTAAAGTTGTTGGTAATCATTGACCTATAGCGCTCGCCGTTGACCGTAATGGCCTAACATATCGTTCTCAAAGAAAGACCGATGACGTCACCAGCCCAAAATGCTCTCACGAACAGCGGCGATATTTTCGACAGATCTTGCGTTTCGTCGACGTACGGGTGGGTGTTGGTCGATCGTTTACTGAACCAGTGCACTCAGATTTATCTACCACATTGCGAATAATCCTCTCGATAGGACGATCATAGCGATCGTATAATGGGCAAAGTACGTTGCCCGAAAACACACATTTTGATAAAATAATAATTATTATTTGCACGTTTTGTTGCGATGGTAGCTCAGTTGTAAGAACGCGTTCCTTAAATCCTACAAAGGTCGGTTCAAACTCACCCGGCATGTACCAATGAGAAATACACTTTTCTTACGTACATTTGTCATAGATTGACAACACCACCGTAGCCTCGGACAGCACGTTAAGCCGTCTGTCCCGGTCCCACTAATACCAACTTGTGGAATCGTTAATAAATTTTCATTAAAAAGTTGACATTAGATCCTCGCCTCGCCTACCCGTGGCGAGTGTAGGCCAAATCCTCCTGATATATGTTCTGGAAGGCCCATCTTCAATAGTGCAGGTAAGGACAATGTGGTCTAGGGGCTGTAATAGATAATAAACGTGTTGTTTAATACGAGTATATGTCCATGGTGATTTGGCAAAACAGACTGAATAAATGACAACTAATTTGACAGATGTAGCTTCAACAAGATGGCCGTTCATTCATTACAGCCCCTAGAACACAGCGTTCTAGACCTCCACTGCTGGAGATGGGCCTTCCAGAACATATATCTGGAGAATTTGGCCTACACTCGCCACGCTGGTCAGACGGCTTGGCGAGGATATGATGTAAATTTTTAATGACAGTTTATTAACGATTCCACAAGTTGGTATTAGTGGAACCGGGACCGACGGCTTAACGTGCTCTCCTCACATGGGAACGGTGGTGTTGTTAATCTATGACAAATGTACGTAAGAAAAGTGCATTTCTCATTGGTACATGCCGGGTGGGTTTGAACCGACTTTGTAGGATTCAAGGAACGCGTTCTTACAACCGAGCCACCACCACGCTTGGAGATGGCCGTTATCAACTGTCAAAAGTTCGGAAGTCCCTATTTGACCCTTTATAACCCACTATTGACTTAACGCGAATGGACTATACACATGTCGCATCCCACACCAGAGACCTGCCAAGATTCCACGGCTTGTATCAGTGAAAAAATATTATGCATTCAAAATAGCAAACATCATAGTTAACAATAATTAGCATACGATAATTATAGATAGTACGAGTTACGAGGCATGCAGACTTAAATATTACAATTTGTACGCATTAATCAAATTGAACCTACCTACATATTTGCATGTCGTTAAACAACTTGACAACATCTAATGCATACAAATAGTGTTGCGAACTCCTTTAGCATGTTTTTATACCACCTTTTATAACAATAATATTTGTCATTTTTGATATATTTATTATCTGTCTAACAGTCAACAAAAAGTCCTAAAAATTAACTAGTAAGTTCCACTCGTGTTTTCATCAAAATATTTTTGTATCAAATTTTGTAAATTCCGAAAAATGATTTTTAAATATGCGGGAAGGACCGTACAATTTAGAATTTAGTATCCGGCTCGAATGCACCAAAATGTAGCGGATCGGGCTATATTATTCACACTTACAATTTACACCTTCACACACCTACACATTCACATATACATACACTTACATAATGGTGCGTAGATGGGTTTTTTAAATATTGTCTCTTTATTTTTATTCTTATGTTTATTTTTAATAGTTTAAATTGTTAATAATCCGTTCATGCTATATGTTTATTGAAAATAATGATATTCCGTAATTGGCTAGGTGTTCGGTAATCATTTGAATGTAAATATTTATTTGTAAAATACAGCTGTGGAATAAGTAAATAATAAATAAATAAATGAATTAAAGGATTTTGATGAAAACACGAGTTGAACTTACTAGTTAATTTTTAGGACTTTTTGTTGACTGTTTGATAAATAATAAAATATATAAAAAATGACAAATAATATTGTTATAAAAGGTGGTAAAAAAACATGCTAAAGGAGTTCGCAACAAATACATTCAAGATGAAGTCCTTGGTGTTATACGTGAAGCAGTAAGTCTTTCTATTGCAAGAGCCAGAAAGGGACTGACTGCAAATTTTCGACCACAATTGTAAAGGGTAAGGTACGAAAACTCAATGCAAGGGCACCTCCGTCCTTGGTACCGCATTAGGCTGGAAAATTCTTATGAATACATTTGAACTGGGTTCTGGAGTGGAGACCAGGTACTGGAAGACGCAGAGTGGGACGACCCCCCGACAGATGACCTGAGGAAGGTCGCTGGTGGGGGATGGATGAGGGTGGCAGAAGATCGTGTGAAGTGGCGAGCCTTGGGGGAGGTCTACATCTGGCAGTGGAGAGACACAGGCTGATGATGATGATGATGACATTTGAACATCATTATAGGATCCCAGATGAACTAGCTGTATCAGCCGATACGCCAGAAATCTTAAGTGTTTTCTCGTAAATTAAAAAAGTTATTCTTTGTGATGTCTAGATTTTCTTATTCTTTGTCATGATTGGCCTATAGTAAAGTTAACGTGGTTACTGACCACCCCGGAAGGAAAATGGTCGTTAACGCTAATATATTTTGTTTATTCTAGAGTCCAAGGAGAAGGAAGAAAAGAAGGAGGAGAAGAAGGAGTCTAGTTGAATTATTTAATCAGATAACTGGACCAGAGAACCACCGCCAATGGATTTATATTAAGAGCATTTTTCGGTTTACCAACATGACTAGTTTCCCCAACGACGCGCTAAAGCAATGCGCGCCAAATTATTATTATGTGTTGCCTGGTGTTTTAATTTTAATACCTCTCCGCCATCTTGTTTTTTGACAAAAATACAACAATAAATCCTAAAATAAATTATCCATCATTCATTTAATTGTTTAAAATAAGTTTTGTTACTTCATATTTTATAAGATTTAATATTACGCATATTTGAAAATAATTTTATAGACATATATGTGTATTAATACTTAAAATACTTGCAATTTGCGAAGTAATAAACCTTATTTTACATCTTGAAACAAAATTTATTAAGAAACAAACAAGGATTGGCTCGATATTCGTGGATTTATTTTTGACTCAAAAAAGATGGCCGTCGAAGGACATATGTAGAAAACCTTTGCGATAATGGTACATCTCATGTCAACGTTAAACTTAACGCTTTGGTCGGCAGATGTAGCATTATAGCGAACAATTATTTTTAATATTTACGTTATAATAATCACATTTTATTAAATTTTTATTATTTTTAAGATTTGAAATTATAATGTTAAACGCAGCGAAATTGACAATGAATTGTAATTTTATTCCAATCAATTTATAACTATATTTTTTT
Organism: Tinea semifulvella; assembly: GCA_910589645.1. Classification (NCBI taxonomy): domain Eukaryota; kingdom Metazoa; phylum Arthropoda; class Insecta; order Lepidoptera; family Tineidae; genus Tinea; species Tinea semifulvella. The sequence goes on from OU342612.1 coordinate 6,512,823, forward strand.
AAAATAATTTGGCCTAAGTTAATATACACCTAATTCCTAACTTTTTTTAGTTTAAAATGAATGCACGACTCTTTTCATATAAACTTTAGTAAAACAATTACTGTTTTTTTTTTAAATTATAATATTTTATTTAGTTTACTTGTTATTATTACATAATTATTGTTTAAACATCTAAATAATATACAGAAAACTGGATAAAGTATTTATTTTAATAAATAGCCTATTAAAAAAAAGATGACTAAATTTTGTATGGAGAGATGATCAACGCTTAATTAAGACTTAATTTTTAAGTATATTTTAAACAGCAGTTATTTTGGTTGGCTATTAAAGATCTAGGTGCGGATTTGCTTAATCTTTATATATGTTAAGCTTTAATATTTTATTAGTGAATGTATAAGGTTGGCCCACTCTCCACTCTGTGTTTCGTGTGATATTTTCGTAGTATGCTAGATGGTTTGCAGGTACGATCAAGGATTCAACTAGATTAATAGTCACATACAAAATTACTGCCAAAAACTGGCAATGCTAATGCTATCTCTTTCTTTTAATATACGACAAACAAAGCGATTCGTCTGAAATAAATTAAAAAACATAAATTATAAATTCATACTGTCGGAAAAATCAGCACACGAATGTTTTGTGCTGATATTTGTTGCGTACATTTTTAGAGCCGTCACCTATAATCTAGTTGATTCTTGATCGATTGTTTGCAGTATTAACTGCCTTAGACGCCATTTTTTTTTATTTGAATTTAATAAATATTGGGTGCCTGTGTATAGTCTAAACTAATATGTGATTCAATTAATAGACACAATCAACTTTTCTTAGGAAACCATATCGCACCCTTAATATAAGGGCTCAAGTCAAAATTTTTGACAAGATGGAATTATCTACCAGTTAGCAATGACAGAGAGAGAAAAAGGACAATAATCGCTCGGTAACTGTATTTGTGTCTCTGTCACACTCTCCCTGCGCATCTCTGGCTTACCAGAATCTAAAAACGCAAATCCCAAAAAAATATTTTTGCCCCTTGTATTACTAACGGTGTGACATGTTGAAAATGTCATTTTTTTCGCTTCTCCGTACAAATTGATTTTTTTGTCTATTCCGGCATATGGTTGCTTAGGACAATTTGTTTATTGCTGTCAAAAGAATCACATATTTGTCTAACTCTTAAGACCATACAAAGTCGCCCCGAAGAACAGAACAATCTTTTGGTGTACTTTTTTTTTAAATCTATAACAACATTATTTTATTTTTATAAAAATACTTATTGAATACTGCGTATCAACCAGTACTATACAGCACTTGCTAGGTATAATTAAGGTATACATCAGGATTGGTCTAATATTTTTCGATTAAATTAAAGACAAAAAACAATGGTCGTCGAAGGGCCCCGTTATGCTGCTTTATGTAATTTTATTTTTGGGCTATTGACATTGCATTTAACTAATTTTTATATTTTTATACAACTTTTTGTCTAGGTAAGGTTTATTTTAGAGGCATCGGTCAGTGTGACGTGATCGTCCAGGATTCAGGTTACTTTTGTCCGTGAATCTATAAATAGACGAGCTTAATTGAAGATTTTATGACTATTAGGACATCAACGAAAATTATGTCATGAAAAGTATTTTTGTACCAACTAGGTCTCACTTATACAGCTTTTGTACTCGTTTTACATATCTCGCCACAAACATCTCTTAGGATTAAATATTTTGATATACCAGTTTTTAAACTTCACGCATTCATTTTTATATAGCATTATTTCTGTACCATTAATTTAAGGTTGTATTAACCCGCCATGATATGCCAGGTCTATATCTTTTTAGTCGTATCCCTAACACATATCATGCGGATTATATTTTCTGAGAGGCTGAAATTCCGGATACGCCGGATTAAAAATACTGCTCAATATCGGGTAATGACATCGACGACATTGTGTCGTCGCTCGCGGGAACCAATCAAAATGCACCAATGGTGGGGGGAGGAGCTAGCGAGCTCGACGCCTATTGGTCGAGTCGACTCGACTGAAGTCCATATTTAGCTTTTGTATTCACGAATGGCAGGCGCTATTTGAGGCTGCTTTGTTTGACGTACGGTGGCTTGGTGCTATGTATTGGAATCAAACCGCTTCAGCGTCTCGGACCAATATCTTAAAAGCTATGTAATCGAATATTGGTAAACTTTGTCGCTTTGAGTGTCAACTGTATGTGCGAAATTCTTGTATTGTAACCCTATATATTAACTTATGTGTATCGACCTGTATAATGGTTTAGAAAGTATTTCTCAATTTTCTTATTGTAAGGTACGATCAATATATCCGATAGATCGGCGCGGTGTCGTGCGACAGACTTCGGTCGCAGTCGCAGGTCGCCGCGTACCTCTGGGTCGTTATTCATTACACATTTATTTTTGTAAGGGCGGGCCAGTGTGATATCTATACTATGAAATGGATAAATAAAAATGTATGATCTGTAAAAATGCTTACCAATGATTTTTTATTTCATATCCCTCTTTATACTGAATAAAAACCGTTAAGATGGCTGTTACGCTTGCATCCCCCTCGCTCGCACTTTCCAACATTATCCTAGTCTGACGGCCGGTTTCAGAAACCATGATCAATATTTTAATATACTTATTGGCCAATGACGTAACCTCATAGTCATATGTAAAAGTATCATCACGACCGTTTCCCTTTCGGGGTGGTCAGAAACCACGGCGGATTCACATTTAGCCAACTTTACTATAGGCCAATCATGACAAGTGGCAAGCTCGTCGATGTCTCCAGCGTACCAAACTCGAGAAATATCACAAATAAATTAAATATTAATTAAAATGTACATATTCGTATATATTTACTTTTGTGTCTCGACCAGGATTCGAACCCAGTACCTCCCGAGTCTAAATCCACGGACTTTACCGCTAGACCACCGAGGTAGTCATATGTACCTAAAGATAATCAGCCTTTTTGCAACGAGCCGTGAAAGTACTTTAAAAAAATACAGTCGATTAGTTTTTATAAAAAAAATAAGTCAACAAAAATAGCAAACCTTTTCTATCTACGATCACCGTGCGGGTGCCGGGTCCATCGTGTGTGGGTAAGAGATGAGAAGAATGGTGTCTTGGGCTTGTGACCGACAATAGGCTGGTTTGAAAAGGAGGCCTCCTTTTTTTTGAACAATACGCTCACCATCCACTATCCCTACCCAACCAAATACTGTATGATTCCGTTAATGCCGTCTTGGAAGCTCTTTCCATAAATGTATTGACGGCAGACCTGCTTAGGCCCCCCAATATATGTCTGTAATTTATTTCTTGGAAAGCTGAACTGACTGGACAACTTTTTAAAAGAACACATAAAAAAATATTAAGGATTGAAAATAAGGATTGTGCGAGCGAGATGGGTGATGAGTATAACAACCCTCTTAACAATGATGTAACTCGATTTATTTGTAGATTTAACATTACTTTCATTTACATCAATAATACTGAATAAAAAAAACAAGTTCAATATATTTTAACTGACATGTTTAGGGATTTGGGTTAAATTGTATTCACAGTTGTATTTTGGATAAATTATTACAATTGTAATTGGATATTGGTCTTTTCTAGACCCATTATTATCATATAGAGTCGTACAACAAAATGATAAAATATCATCATGACAACTAGTATTAAAGCAATTTTTTTTTAAGGCGTTGATCGATTATTTATTAATGATACGAAGCCTAAAGAGGGTCCTTCGCGCCATTTTGCGCGGACATCTCAAGTGCAAGTTTTTGTTTTGTAAATTAATTTACTGTGGACATTGTTAGTCAAAAGTGGTGTTGTTTTGTTTAATAATGTGCTACAATGTAATTAGTGGAAAACGATAAATTGGACTATAAATATGGGGCACAAGTTGCAGTTTATTTTTTGCGCTTTTCCCGCGCTGTCAACTTCCATATTTTACCCGACGTGTTTGAGCTATAATACCACGAGTGACTCAAAGAAAATTATCAAATTCTGCAGCATCCGGAATTTGATGATCATAGAAAAGAAAGATATATTACGTCAGACTTGGCTGTATGGGCTAGACCATTTGCTTTTTTTTTAAGTGTCTTTAAAGGACATTATACAGAATACATCAGCCCTAAAACGTAATTTACTTACATAACATATGTTCATAACAGAGTTGGGGATCATCAAATTCCAAGTATTGCAGAATTTGATACTTTTCATGGAGTAACTCACGTCATTATCGCCCAAACACGAAGGGTATACGGAGTTCACAGCGCGGGAAAACCGCAAAAAATAAAGTGCAACTTCTGCCCCATACACTCGTATAGTTAAATTTTTCGTTTTCCATAATTATTCACAACGTAGCATATTATTAAACAAAATAACACCACTTTGACTAACAATCCCTTCGTTCCGGTACGCGATAATAGTAACCTAAGCACGCTTAAAGGTGTTCCGATACGCGCTTAAACTGTTTTGCCAAGCTGTGTGACGTCACAAATGACATTACTCCTCGCGCTTAGACTGCTCACGATATCGAGGTAGATCGCTCTGAGCGCTGTCAGTTTTTTGTCATTATGTCGCGCGCTATTTTCACGTTTATTTAAATTAAGTTTTTTTAAAATTATTTAATATTGTAATTCGTTTATACTGTTTGTATATATAACTAAAACAAATCTATAATTAATATTTAAGTAGGAAGTGAAAAAAAAATGTCTGTAACACGGCAAGTTATTTTAAATGACCAAAATAAGTTAATAATATTAAACTTTACACATATAAAGATGAATAAACCGAGAGATGTATATTTGTTAGTATTCATACTCAAAGATGTGGAATCCGCAATTTATCCTCCATGCATTTAAAAAAAAAACTAACATTTTATAAAAATGTGATTTAGACCGTTCCGAATTGATATCACGCTCTGAGCATCCAAATCGCGATATTTGATTCTGAACGACGACGGTCAGTGTCTCATCGTTCTAAGCGCTCTGAGCGCGATTCGGAATGAGGAATATCCACAGTAAACTAATTTACAAAACGAAAAACTTGCGACTTGACATGTCCGTGCAAAATGGCGCGAAGACTCCTAGACCCTTTCCTTCCTATCACCTCATTCATCATCCATTAGGAGAAGAAAACAAATATCAACTAAGGTTTTATTCCATAGATAAATTTTAACCAATTGACTGTTACTTGAATGCTGGGGTAAAAAAATAAAATGAAAATATGACTATTAAAAAATATATTTAGTTGAGGCCATCGATGTATATAGATACGCTATCACTGAAATAAAAACGTTCCCGCAAAACCAATCGAAGTCATGTAGCTGCACCAACAGCCGCGAGCTGGCAAGCGTAGACCGCGCTTACCTAATAATAATATTGAGTGAAACTAGTACTTTAGTATGCATTGCGAAAGAATTTCCGATAGATATCGCATGAGACATTATCATAGCTTGAGAATTGACCGCCAAAGTTGGTAGGTACACGTGGCAAGCGGCACGTTTTTAGATTGCGTTTTGTATTGGATAGGCCTATCTATAGACATCGATGGGCCTGGTTTTGGGCAATTTCTTTTACGAGAGGCACAAACTATGTTTTATATTTATTTTTGACTTAATGCAATATTTGGTCTTCTCGACTTAGCGGAACCAGTCTTGGCTCCAACGTAACAAAACTCTGTGTCGATATTGTAACTTTTAAGATGGTGCATCCATTGTATCTGCTTCATAGACGGCTTATCATTGTCACTCTTCACTTCTACGAATTTTACCTGAAAATTTGGATTTATTTTATAAATTTTAGCTATAGTGTCTGTAAAGAGCCGTCATTATCCCTTTGCGTACGTATAAATTTGGGGACTCATACATCTGTCGCACGATAAAGATGTGGAATGTTCCAGTGTTTTCACTTTCCTAGAATTTGGAGTCCTTCAAGCGAAGTGTGAAAAAGCATATAGTCAAGCCGGCATAGTGTTAGGGACTGATGTCAGTCATGAGTGTCTGACTTCAGTTGCTAACATTCAAGCGCCACTTACCATCATGTGGGCCCAAGGTCACAATTCAAGTAAAAAAGTAAAGTATCATCACGACCGTTTCCCTTTCGTGGTGGTCAGAAACCACGCTTATAAATAAGCGGATTCACATTTAGCCATTTTTACTATAGGCCAATCATAACAAGTGGCAAGTTCCGGATGTCTCCAGCGTACCAAACTCGAGAAATATCACAAATAAATTATATATTAATTAAATGTTGTTGAAAAAAAAATTTTTAAAGGAGCAGAAAGAGAAGTGTAGATAATGCTATATTTATGTATGGGTATGTGTATATATGTGTATGTATGTATGTATGTGTATATGTATATATATTATTTAATGTTGATTTATTTATATATTCATATAATATATTTGTTTAATTGTTTTTCTTAATGCTATTTTTATACGATTTTTAGTTTTTATTACTTAGCTTGTATCTTATTTAATTTTAATTATTAGCCCTAGAAAATGTATAATTAAACGGCCTGCAACAATGTTGATATTCCTGACGAAGCGAGCCTCATTCATCTACTCTGCCATGCATGTATACCTAGCTTTTTAGTATAATTGTGTATCTATTAATTTATAAGTGTCTACCCTGTAATTAAAAAAATATATATATTACTACGTGAGAACAGGAACAGGTTGAAAAACAGTGTCGTGCAGGTGTAAGTACTTGTGCTGCTGCACGACAACAGCTGACACCTGATTCCTTTTGTCACATATTGTTCGAAACTGTAAAACTGTGTAATAATGTTATGTGACAATAAATGGATTTTTATTTATTTATTTATTTAAATATATTTATTAATGTAAATAAATATATTTTTTTGTGTCCCGACCAGGAATCGAACCCGGTACCTCCGAGTCTAAATCCACGGACTTATCCGCTAGACCACGGAGGCAGTTTCACACAATTCCAGTATTTACAAAAAAAAATAAAAAAAAAACGTTCTCTAAGAGGTGGTACGCCGACTGATAGTAGTAAACAACCCAGTCTGCCGGAACGAGGAAAGTATTCACCATTCGTGCCGATAAACCCAGTAAAGTGTATATACACGTTTTGGGATCAGATTCGAATTGCCGTCATGTTGAGTCAAGCCGGCATAGTGTTAGGGACTGATATCAGTCACGAGTGTCTGATTCCAGTTGCTAACGTTCATTGAGAAGAGTTGCAAGAAGATTTATCTTCCATGCATTTAAAAAAAAACTAACATTTTATGAATGAAAATGTGATTTAGACCGTTTCGAATTGATATCACGCTCTGAACATCCAAATCGCGATATTTGATTCGGAACGACGACGGTCAGTGTCATAATCGTTCTAAGCGCTCTGAGCGCGATTCGGAATGAGGGGTTAGTCGCTACACTCTTAGCAGAGTGGTCGTGGTCGCCATTGGAGTGCTAGTGGCAAGCTTAACAAGCCGTTACCACTCCTCTCGGACCCCGGCTTTCCTAGTGCACTAATGTAGGGGATGATCCATTGCAACCTTCACCTGGTCGGTCCATCTCATCGGAGACCTACCACGCATCCTCTTGCCATCGACTTTCCCCTGGACTACCAAGCGCTCGATGGAATTTTCTCCACACGTGTCCGAAGAAAGTGAGAATGCGTAATTGTACAGTCGAGGAAAGGCGTTGTCTGATCCCCAGTTCCTCCAGTATGGATTTGTTTGTTCGGAACTCCGTCCATGATGCCCAGCATTCTCCGCCAACACCACATCTCCAGAGCATTAAATCGTTTTTTTTCTGTTTCGCGTAGGGTCCACGTCTCCGCATACAGAAAAATAGGGAACACAAGAGCTCTAACCAGCCGGATTTTAGTGGCTTTGGTAACGTTTCGGTTGCTCCATATCTTCTTCAGCTTGTCCATAGCAGATCTTGTAACTGACTTGCCTGGTGGGTTACTGCTGTACCAGGTATTGTATTCTCATAGGTACTGATAACTAAATTTAAAAGGTTATTAATTGATCGTTGTGGTGCAGTTCTGTATATGTTTTATTTTGTAAATCTGATATAGCTGAGTTTTCCTTGCAGATTCCTTTCTCAGTCAGATTAAACATTAACAGGTCACTGGAATCTGCTAAGCTGCTGGTCTTCTGCTAACAGCTTACTTATTGGACCATTTTGCTGCTTAGTCTTCTACTAGCAGGCTACAATCATTCAAAATAATTAAATTAATGACGTTTCATAAATGCCTGTAATAGGTTTACGTGAATAAAGATATTTTGACTTTGACTTTGCCATTCAAACGGATGTTAAGCCACTTTAATTGAATGCGAAATTGTGTGACGTGATCATACTTACCGCTTACATATACCGCGAATGGCTCTCACTTACCTTTCTATTGGTAGTGTCGTATAGAGTGAGGTCTGGGAACCCGCTGTGAGAGTATCGGTAGTCGGTTGCGAGGCGCTCACACAACACTCTCACCGCTCTCACTCCCAAACACAAAGTCACTTGTTCACAATTATACCACCCTATATCTCGAGATATACCGCTTAATTCCGCTAAAAAAAAACAGTGTTTTTATAATCTGTAATTAATTTTAATTATTTTACCCTAGCATAACGACAAATAACAAAAACTCTTTTTAAAATTATTATTTATAATATTTCGATCCAACCGATATGAAATCCAGTGTTTTATCTATAATAAAGTACCTGGTCATAATAAAGTACCTAATCGTATAAATAGTGCTTTGTAACCATTTCATACATAATTTTTTATCAATTGACTATTTAATTAAATTATATTTTATTGCTGGGGTAAAAGAGACGTTGTAATTAAATAAAAAAAAATATACAATTAATTGTTATGATTATTGAATTGTATTTAGTTGAGGCATTTAACTTTAATTAAAAGCCGAATAGCGTCGCCAAAAAGTTTGATAACCTCTGAACTACACCATTGAAATAATTTTATGATTGATACACACAAATCAAATAATAAATTCTAATGCGGAACACAGCGACTTCAGTCGAGACCCATTAAAATCCGAGACCGGCTCAAATCTTCTCAACTAGGGTTGGTAGAATTTATTATTTGTTTTATGTGTGTATCAATCATAAAAACATTTTAATGGTTTTCAAACTTTTTGGCGACGGATAATTTTCCCATTAACTAGATACCAGTCCCTAACACTATGCCGGCTTGACTGGGCATGACAGCAATTCAAGCCTGATCCCGAAACGTGTGGATACACTTTACTGGGTTTATGTGTGGATACTTCTTCGCCCCGGCAGACTAGATAAATTACCACATCAGTCCGCCTCATTCATCATTCATTTTTCATTACAGCCCTTTCATTTTCATTACTGTTGGAGATGGGCCACACTGGCCAGACGGCTTGGCGAGGATATGATGTCAATTTTTAATGACAATTTTACTAACGATTCCATAAGTTGGTATTAGTGGAACCGGGACCGACGGCTTAACGTGCTTTCCGAGGCACGGGAACGGTGGTGAAGAAAGAAGACAAATTTCTAAGCATTCCATGGATTCACCGTGCGGGTGCCGGGTCCATCGTGTGTGGGTAAGAGATGAGAATAATGGTGTCTCGGGCTTGCGACCGACAATAGGCTGGTTTATTAACGATTCCATAAGTTGGTATTAGTGGAACCGGGACCGACGGCTTAACGTGCTCTCCGAGGCACGGGAACGGTGGTGAAGAAAGAAGACAAATTTCTAAGCATTCCATGGATTCACCGTGCGGGTGCCGGGTCTATCGTGTGTGGGTAGGAGATGAAAAGAATAGTGTCTCGGGCTTGCGACTGACAATAGGCTGGTTTAAGAAAAGGAGGCCTCCCTTTTTTTAAATTTTATTGCGCAATAATACGCTCACCATCCACCATTCTACTTCTCTCCTTACCCAACCAAATACTGTATGATTCCGTTAATGCCGTCTTGGAAGCTCGTTCCATAAATGTATCTCCTGCAGACCTGCTTAGGCCCAATTCTTTCAGTAAGTGATGCAAAGATTTTAGACTCACTTGTAGGTCGAGTATCCCAAACCAGCTTCATTTTTTTAACAACACTGTCAATACTACTACTAGTTAAATAATTTAGCCTTTTTATTATTTCATCTCTTCTATTTTTGTAAAAATCTGGCGTAAATAGGTCCAAAGGGTAGCTTTGATATTTACTTAGGAAGATACCTCGTGCGGTACTAACAGGCTGGAAAATTATGTCCCAGAATAATAAATAAAATATTGTCACAATTATTTTGCCTTCCCAATGGCCACCTGCAAAGATTTAAGTAAAATTAACTCTTAAAGTAGTTATTTGCTAACTTTTCAAGACACAAACACGTATTTTGTTATAACGTACATTTTTTTTTTATGGTAACACAGTCACAATACAATTTATATAACAAACAATATCGATATAATTCTCCTATAATCCTCGCCAAGCCGTCAGGCCAGCGGGCGAGAGTAGGCCAAATTCTCCAGTTCTGGAAGACCCATCTCCAGCAGTGGAGGTCTAGGACGCTGTGTTTTAGGGGCTGCCTGTGGATAAATATAATTAGACCTGGAGAACTGTGAAAGAGAACCATACTTCTAACTGCCTCCGTGGTCAGTCCGCCTGTGTACCTAGTGCATAAAGTTTTGAAATAAATAAATAAATATTTTTATTACTTTACCTTGATTATAGGTAGTATTATCGGCGTACCATCTCATGGCACAATCCTCAACACACAACTCCTCCATGGTGCCATCTTTATTGTAAATCATGTATTTAGATTTACCTTTTTTCTTATTTCTGAAACAAAGGCGGCAGTTGTTTTTGAAGGTATTATCATTTATAGAAGTAAAAAAAAGTAAAGTATCATCACGACCGTTTCCCTTTCGGGGTGGTCAGAAACCACGCTTATAAATAGGCGGATTCACATTTAGCCAACTTTACTATAGGCCAATCATGACAAGTGGCAAGCTCGTCGATGTCTCCAGCGTACCAAACTCGAGAAATATCACAAATAAATTAAATATTAATTATTTACGTTTATAAACATTTTTGTGTCCCGACTAGGAATCGAACCCGATACCTCCCGAGTCTAAATCCACGGATTTAACCGCTAGACCAGGAAAAAGTATATATACTGTGACTACAAAAATGTTTATACTGGATTCTCACAAAAGACAAGATACAGATAGTGCCTGGGACATTTACTGTAAATAAAAATAAACTATAAGTAAAAAATGTCCTTTAGAGACGTCCCATCCGAGATAGTCCCAAGGAGACTGGCAACATTTCCCTTCTCTGTATAGCTAGGCTAATACGTTGACAGAAATAATGCCCAGCCTTCCTGTCTCCAGACCTTTCCGTCAGCTGCCTTGACAACTACATGGCCAGGCGCCTCACTCAGGTCGTGATGATACTTTACTATATATTGACGATACTTACTCTATAGGTAAATTGGCAACCGTAGTACTTTTAATAGTGTTTTCCATAGTGTTAGCTCTCTGACCATACTCCGTGAGTAGTTGTCTGACACAATGAACTATGGATATATTCTTTAGTTTAGCAATATACAGCGCTCGCGGTCGGAGATGGTCCTTGTATTTCTCAGGTATATCCATTACAAAACCATTTATAAGTTCTTTTGCAGCCTAAAATATAGAAAACAACACAATATAGAAAACCAAAAATTCTCCAATTTTTTAAATTTTATATAACTTAAAAAAAAAAAACCAAAATATAAGTAACTACACTAGTTTTTGATCTATGTATACACATAAAATGTATGCGCAATAAAAATTATAGCTTGCTGCAGCTCGTCATGCAAGGCAAGATACAAGGCTCCAGAAGACCGGGGAGAAGACGCACTTCCTGGCTCAAGAACCTCAGGGAGTGGTTCGGGATGAGCACCAGATCCTTGTTCCGGACAGCGGCCAACAAAATCAAAATCGCCTTAATGATAGCCGACCTCCGATAGGAGATGGCACCGTAAGAAGAAGAAGTATACACATATGTAATGTAATTAACTTTCAATGTAAACTGAGCCTAAATGGAAAAGGAAAATATGACATGAATAAACTCACAAAAAAAAAAAACAATTCATATAAAATAAAAATAAAAAATTTTGCTCCACCTAATCGCTGTCCTGTGACATGGTGCACAATAAAATGTGCTATAGCTTAATAAGGTCATAAACCTGGTTAACAAGATCAAAATTGCTAGAGAACTAATTACGGCACACTAATAAATAATCAAATCATTATTGGGTAAACAATTCAATTGAGTGATAGATATAAATATATAACCTATCGTATATATACATTTTTCAAACATTTATTCATTCACCTGTTTACAGTACTCCCAAATTAATAATGCGCATGCAGATCTTCGCTAATTGTCGTATTCCCGGAAACACCCGAATCATTGAATCGTAAGAGCACTAAACATTGCACTTGCATTTTGCACCTTGTTCCAAAGAAATAGAAGTCAATATCATGAGTACACAATCGAAAACAATTCGGGCAGTGTTTTTTTGTTTTTGTTTTTTTGGCGGAGACTGCACGTGTTCTCTCTGTGTGGAATTATATAGAGCTGCTATTACACAACCTTCTTGGTTTTGTTTTCAAAGGTGAATTTAATTTCAACTTTAATTATCTTATTAAAATAGTTTATTTGACAATTGCTTGTCTGTCTGACACAGGCAGAGATTTTATATTTAAAGGAGGCCACTACAGTACTATAAAATTTTCGAAGTAAATCAATCCAACAAAGATTGTAGCATATTCTCAATCGTATGGTTTTCCTCGCTATTTACTTTGAATCAAATTTCGTTACTGATAAATCAATATTTATCTCTTTTAGCACAAAACACATAATTCTACTAAATTATGCATAAAGAAAATGCACTTAACCACTATATACATATCGTCTTCCGACGCTCGGGGAATACGACCGTTGCCGAACAGTGACGAAGATTTCTATGCGCATTATCACTTTGGGAGAGCTGTAGATTACTGTAAATGACTTGTCTATATTAACGTTTTAGCCATGTTCTACTCTGATATAACTAATCACCGGAGGCAGTATCAAGACAACTCTTATCCCGGACTGACTTTGAAAATCCACTTCGCTTGCTAATATACGAATACTGCTATACTCGTATATATAGTATAATTTTGCTTCTGCCTCTCATTCATTTATTTTGTCTTAGGTAAATAATCATTAACCTATTGGTTTTCACTTATTTATTATTATTATTATTTTTCTTTTACTTTTGCTAGTCACAGTTCAATTGCACTATTAATTTAAATCTAATTACTATATTTTACTCTTATTTCTGTTTTAATTGTTTTGTCTAAATAATATAAAATCTCTTTGGCTTGTGTTCCACTATTGCTACTTTGTTTATATGTTTAATATAATAAGCTTTGATTTAAAAAAAAAAAAAAATACAATTAATTGTTATTTATTTATTTAAAAACTTTATTGCACAAAGTACAAAGGCGGACTTAATGCCCGTAGACATTCTCTGACAGCCAAACCTTAGGGACAAATTTGAACAAATATAGGTGCAATAAAAGTGAAAGTAACAATTTTTTTTTTTTTTAATTGTCTTTAAAGGACATTGTCCTAAACACGTAATTTATTTGCATAATATATGTTCGTTGGGAGTTGACAGCGCGGGAAAACCGCAAAAAATAAACTGCAACTTGAGCCCCATATTTATAATCAAAACAACACCACTTTTGACTAACAATATCCACAGTAAATTAATTTACAAAACAAAAACTTGCACTTGACATGTTCACGCAAAATGGCGCGAAGAACTCCGTAACAATAATATAATTATAGGATAAGATTATATTATATATATATTATAGGATAGTAGTTTATGAAACTGTTGCATAATAAGGAGTATTATACACGTGTGTTTTAATACCTAGTTATGTGCAGTTTCATACACTAATTTAGGCCAATCATGACAAGTGGCAAGCTCGTCGATGTCTCCAACGTACCAAACTCGAGAAATATCACAAATAAATTAAATATATTTACATACATTAATATTAAATACATTAAATATTAAAATATTGTGTCCCGACCAGGAATCGAACCCGGTACCTCCGAGTCTAAATCCACGGACTTAACCGCTAGACCACGGAGGCAGTTTATTAATGTAAATAATTAATATTTTATTTATTTGTGATATTTCTCGAGTTTGGTACCCTGGAGACATCGACGAGCTTGCCACTTGTCATGATTGGCCTATAGTAAAGTTGGCTAAATGTGAATCCGCTTATTTATAAGCGTGGTTTCTGACCACCCCGAATGGGAAACGGTCGTGTTGATACTTCTATACTACTAATTATTTTATAACATAGATATGGAACTTACTTCATCAGGCTTTTTCAAGTATTTGTGCAATAAAAGTGATTTTTCATCGTACCAATTGGCCTTTTTATGTACATCAAACAATTCCTGGTCTATTAAACTTGTATATATTTCCACTCCAATAGTATAATGAGCTGATCTTTTACTATTTTTCAAAGCCATAATTCCTTCTTGTAATATTTTAACATATTTATATGCTGGTGTATATCTTCGAAGCCATGTGGGTAGGTTACCATATCTGTAAAAAAATATAAAGACTAAATATTACATTAAAAATTTAGGCTCTACAGAGTAAAACTGTTAAATAAACAATATTATATCATACTAAAACTCAAACGCACGACATGTGACCTTGCGCCTACCTGATGGTAAGTGGCGCGTCAGCTCTATGAATGTTAGCAACTGGAATCAGATACTCATGACTGACATCAGTCTCTAACACTATGCCGGCTTGACTGGGCATGACGACAATTCGAGACTGAACTCGTAAACGTGTGGTTACATTTTACTGGGTTTAATGTATGGAAGAGCTCCTGGAGAATAGTTCTTACAAAATAAAAAAAAAGCTTTTTTGCGCGGACATGTCAAGTGCAAGTTTTTGTTTTGTAAATTAATTTACTGTGGATATTGTTGTTTTATTTGATAATGTGCTACAATGTGAATGGTTATGGAAAACGATAAATTGGACTTTTAATATGGGGCACAAGTTTCAGTTTATTTTTTGCTGTTTTCCCGCGCTGTCAACTCCCATTGTTACGGCTTGGTATCCTATCCAGATTCCTCAAGTTGTTTATTATTTTCTACCAAAAAGTGACATCTACTAACGTCACTGTTTTATCTGCACGACCGCGATGCGAGCAAGTCGTGTCTAGCTTTGATAAACAGACGTTTCGCATGCCGAGCTTGCATGGCGAAAATACGTGAATCCAACCAAAAGACTATATAATAATAATAATTGAAGTTTTGTGTTAAGTGCAGTGCTTGGCCAAGCTGGAAATAGTGTGCTTCGAGATCTGTGACTATCTATATTTTTTTCCCCAAGTCGTATGCCTTTGTCCACTTATTTCAGCACGTTCATCATCTCCTAGCTTAGATGTGAATCAGGGAAAGCCCTAAACGTAGGCAACACAGAATTAGATGCAGTAAAACCTCCTCCTCCTCCTTAGTCGGTACCCCACTGATGGGGATCGTGACTCCGTCGCAGACGCAGCTCATCCACCAGCCGTCTCCAACGGTTTCGGTCCTCGGCGTAGTGGATGGCCTGGTGTACAGGGATGTTCAGGTGGTCAGTCACCTGACTGGACCATCGCTTGGGGCTTCTCCCTCTTGTTCTTTTACCGTCTACCTTGCCCGTGATTAGAAGTTTTTCTAGATTATCGTCTTCTCTTCTTGCAATGTGGCCAAAGTATTGCAGAATTCGGGCAAAGCAGACGGTAGAGAGTCTTTGCTCCCTGGTCAGCTTAAGCTCTTCGAGCACAGAAATGTTAGTACGTCGTGCGGTCCAAGGAATTCTGAGCAAACGACGCTAGCACCACATCTCAAACGCATCAATCCTCGCTCTATCCACGGCTTTTATGGTCCATGTCTCCGAACCGTACAGAAATATGGAGAAGACAAGTGTTCTCACGATGTGAATTTTTGTCTTTCTGGATATGTTGCTGTGACCCCATATTCTGTTCAGTTGGGTCATCGCAGTTTTGGACATTCCAATTCGTCGACGAATTTCACCTTCACAGCCTCCCTTATTACTAACAGTGGAGCCGAGGTATAGGAAATCGTCCACGGTTTCATAGGCATCAAGGTCTGTTGTGCGCGTAAAACCACCGAACTATTATAATTCTTATTAATTAAAAATATACAGTTCACTCATAGAAGCTTAACCCGACGTGTTTGGGCTATAATGCCGCGAGTGACTCCAAAAAAGCATCAAATTTTGCAACATCTGGAATTTGATAACAACCTTATTAAGGCCGCGTTCGTTTTAAGAAATGTTAGCATGAAATACCACTTTTTTTAGCACAAGTCGTTCGTTTAATGAAAATTCTAACATTTGATGCTAATTTCGAATGTCAGTACCGTGTTCAATCCTTTCAACACTTTCAATATTGATGTTACTTTTTGACATTTTACATTGTTGTATACTTTATAGTTTATATTATATTTGTTTAAAATGTATTTTAAACGATTCTATGTAATAAATTCAAAGATAAATACATTGTCAATTGATTTGTTATTATTTGTTACTTGTCATACTTGTCAAAAAGTCTTCACCGCTCGTTTTTTTAAGAAATGTTAGCAATGTTAAAAAAAGTGGAATTTCTTAACAAAAACGACATTTCACGCTGGTTTATGAAGTTGCTACGAAATGTTGGAAATGCTATAAAAACGAACGCGGCCTAACACATAAAAAAGAAAGATATATTTATTACGTCAGACTTGGCTGTATGGGCTAGACTCTTTGCCTTCCCTATCACCTCATTCATCGGGAGAAGAGAACTCCCAAAAAGTTTTACATACCTTAGTATCTGTTTATCTGTAAGCGCTTTATAAGATTTGAATACTTCTTGTACAATTTTGCATCTGTAATTTTGGTCTGTATTTAATATAAACTGTTCATATAATTCCACTGCATCCACATACCTGACAACAAGCGATTTAGAAATCATTATTGATAAAACACTTGCCGTGGTGGCTCGGTTGTAAGAATGCTTTCAGAGCGAGAGCGTGTAAGGTAGGTAATAATAATAATAAATATTTCCAGACAGGTCACACAGCGCCATCTAATTTCCGTGGTAAGCTACGAGGCTTGTGTTACGGAAACTAGATGGTTGATAAACTACATATTATACTTTTTTTTTTTTGTAAATATATACATATTATACATATAAACACCCAGACCGAGACAAAGTATACAATGTACAACTTGCCCCCGGTGGGAATCGAACCCACGACCTCCCGAGTTCACGGAAACGTTTGTTACCACTAGACCACGGAGGCGGTCGATGAAGGTAAGCTCTATGTATCTTAAACGTGTAAAATCTATGACAATTTTTTTTTTTAAATCTAATTATTATTATTATACTGTCTCACTCTCCCAAAGGTTAGCTGGTAAATAGCTGGTGCTATAAAGTATTCACCGCTCACAAGGGGCCACACCTTTCGTAGCCCCTTCCTTGGCCACCCTTGGGCCTGGGTAAAAATAGAAACCGGCGGATAGCGTGCGTTGAAAAAAAAAAAAAAAAAGTATTCAATAATAAGGTTCCACCTCCTTCACTAAATATACCAAAATAGGAATGAAATATTGTTTTATATATTAAACAATCACTTACTCTTCGAACTCCTCGTTATTTCGAAAAACAACAGTCGCATTATCAATTTGCATATTTTCACTAACAGGAAATGTTTCCAATTTTCTCCTCTCAAAGTCTATCAAATGTTCTAGTGACTTGTCCCGAATATGGTCATAACTTACACCAATAAACGATAGTATATAAAGACGATGTAACAAGTTACGTGCTTTTGCAGTCAGTCTATAGCAGGGACCTATTTGATTCCTCATTCTGAAAGAAATATTAATAAACCATTCATCATAAGATTATGAATATCAGAGTTTTTTTTTTATTTATTTATTTATTAAGGAAAACAAATTATACAATGTACAACTTGCCCCCAGTGGAAATCGAACCCACGACCTCCCAAGTTCACGGCAACGTTTGTTACCACTAGATCACGGAGGCGGTCAATGAATGCATTAAAAGCTGCTCCGATTTTTCAATTCCGATTCCGAAGATTTCCAAGCGAAATCAAAGATATGATGATCTCAAAATTGCAGATCTATTAATTAAACCTTTTTTGTTTTTAAAGACGGTTTTCGCTTTCCTAACTAGTCTTTTAAAGTAGGTAACGTTAAGTTAAAATTAATTTTACTGTTATAAAAATAAAAAACTACAAAAACATTTAATAAATGTTCCGTCATAGGTGTAAACAAGGTACCATTGCCGCTAGCGACATCTACAAAAAGCTTTGCCTGATACACCCCATTGGTTTAATAGTTAATTTTAACTGGAAACGGTGAATCACATGTATTCGAAAAGTTCGATTAAAACTGCGTCGGTTTGGATGTAGTGAGTATACAATTTATCTGTCAAATTAGCGATTTTCGCAAACTATTTAAAGACGAAATTTAACAGCTCGCAAAGTTATCGAATATTATCGATTTATTTTAAGCTAGCGCCACTGGTAATTTTAATAAACGGAATTCAGAGAAAACTATGTACTTACACATTCAAAACATGAGCCATGTTATTCTGTGGTTTTCCCAAAAATGAGCTATGCACATTGATAGTGGTGCGGACAAACTTCTTTATTTCTGCAATGCCATTCCTCTTGGATGCCTTTTTTATTTTAAAAAAGTTACAAATTGCCTTAATATCTTCAAGTCTGAGCAAATGCTCAGTGAAATCCTCTATTGTAGTCATGTTCAAATTATCACCTGGAAAATATTTTTAAACAGATCAAGTCTCTAAATCGTTTGCTGTCGTCGCCGCAAATCTATGGAATGAATTACTTCAGGATATTAGACAAGCTTCTAGTCGTGCTATATTCAAGAATGGGGTGTACAAACACTATCTTTAACTTGAAATTGATTTTTTTACTAGTATTGTATTGCCACTCTCTTTATTCACACTTTCACAACGAGCGACGACGCGATGTCTCTTTTTTGTCCCACTTCCTTTATCACACGAGTAGTTTCATTTTATAGCTGGGCACCGTTAATCAAATAGTTAACTTCGTTAATCGTTAATCCGCTACAAAAGAAGTTAGCTTCGTTAAACGTTAAAGCGTTACATTTCGGAAGAATTAACGGAAGTTACATGTTAATCGTTAATCCGTTAATATGTTAGTTAACAGGTTAATACATAATATTGTCAGAATGAGTTCTCTTTTTTGTCTTGCCTCGGTTAGAGCCCGCCTTAACAATCTCTTCAAACTGTACGTATTGTGACTCATGTACCCTTCTTACATGTTGTTTCAAATTATTCGGGCTTCATACATGAACTTTTATTTTGGTGTCTTTCGGCAAGCAACGCTCACAAGCAAAAAGTATTTGCTGGCCGGATCTGGATACAAATTCCACATACTCAGTCAAATGTGGCCAAGAATTCTCATCAGGACCGCTGAAATCCGATTCCATGATATAGTTTTAATTACTACACTGCACAGTACACTTTTCTATCTAACTAATTACACTGCACTCTTCTTTATTAACACGCAAATTATCACTGACAGTAATTTATAATAACAAACACAACACTCGTCACTCTAAGCACTGGCGCTAGTACTTCGCAGTTTTCTTACTCGCACGCGCCGGCAAAATATATCTAGTTTTGTTTTTGTCTCACGCGCCGCCGCGCCCGGCACTTGGCGTTTCATACTTGTCTGAACCTGTTTTTCGCGCCACACCGCGGTGCCGTGCGGTAAATAGTAGCATTGGATTAACGATTAACGGACTTCTGCATATTAACGGAAGTTAACGTGTACGTTAATTTTTTTAAAAGTTAACCCGTTAATCAAAATGTTAACTTCGTTAATTAACGATTAACGGATTAACGAGTTAATGCCCAGCTATGATTATTGTATATTCACATATATGTATTAATATATAACCTATTTAAGTATTTGTATATGTAATAGTAAGTATTATTTTTATGTATTTATATTCTATATAGTATAATCTAGTATAAACTACCTCGTGGTCTAGCGGTTAAGTCCGTGTATTTAAACTCGGAGGTACCGGGTTGGATTCCTGGTCGGGACACAAAAATATGTATTAATGTAAATAAAAATACATTTAATTAATATTTAATTTATTTGTGATATTTCTCGAGTTTGGAACGCTGGACATCGACGAGCTTGCCACATGTCATGATTGGCCTATAGTAAAGTTGGCTAGATGTAAATCCGCTTATTCATAAGCGTGGTTTCTGACCACCCCGAAAGGGAAACGACACTTTATATGATACTTTACTCTATAGTTATTTAAATAGTTAATATTTTATATTTTTTAAATAATATTTTTCAAATGTTATCTTTTAATGTAACATAGTTATTATTACATTATTATCTCAGTGTTTAAACATAAGTTAAGAATGATTAGCAATATGGTTTTGTAAAGTAGGTGGCGTTGTGTACGAACGTAGTCGTGTGCTGATTTCTGATTGGTTCAATAACGATGTTACGAGTCGCTTTATTGAATGGCGCGAATCATATCGCGCCAGATTACAAGAACACAGCAGACGAGTCGGTCGTTGCGCGCCTTTAAAATAGTGAAGGTTGTAAATAATTATTGGCAATGGAAATAAATCATACAACATTGAAGACTGGTTTAATTTGAGAAATTAGTCCTAACACAAATAATCTTACCTTTCTCCAAAAATCCATAGTTAACAAGATCTTGAAACACAGCATCCATATTGATTCCATCACAAGATGCATTTTGGTTTAAATTGTTTGTAATAATATCCAATAGTTTATTTTGTCTATACCAGGTCTTTCGGCGCCAATATAGCCTATTTACAAGAGTAGGCCCAGGTTGACTAAGGCCGTTGATATTTAAAAGCATTCTTTTATACTCTTCTCCTAATAAAAGCAATAACTCGGAATCACTCACAAGATTGCTTACCATTTGGCTAAAATATTTTGCTGAAATCAAAGTAGACGATTTAGGATAAATTCTATTCACAGTTATACATTCATTTTTTGATAAATTATTCTAATAAGATTACAATTTAAGTAGAAAAACACTTCATTTTATATAGTTTATTATTATTATTATTGATTAATAGACGAGCAGCGCATTGCTGATATGCCTATATCAAGCACTTGATGTAAAGTTTATTAAATTGTCAGTTTATTTCGATTGTCACTAACCACTTGTCCAGTTTGTTTTTAAGTGTTTAAAGTTGAGGATTTCAATATGTCTTCTGGTATTTTGTTCCACATATTTACAACTCTGTTATTCATGAAGTGATATCCTATATTTGTATTGCTGGATTTTCTCATTAGCTTCATTCCGTGGTCATGATGGGTGGTGAAAAACGTTTAAAATATCATTATGACAGCTCTAGTACTAAAGGATTCGATTGATAATAAAATTTCAATATTTATTTTCCAAATTTTTTTATTTATTTTTTCTCCTTTGATTACTGCATTCGTGGCAATCTGTACAGGTACAATGGGCCACTCTTTTGTTTGATATGTCTATCTGTATTGATGTCAGTATTGGAGGGGAACCCATTGGCTCCTTCCTCAGTCTCTGCTAAATCTGGCACCAAGGCCAAGGACACTCTTTCGCTTGAGCCTGCGGACTGTGATGCTGCCGGACTCTCTCAGGTCTGAGGCGAGCACGTTCGGGTGTGATGCGAGTCTCAGTTGATACCCGTGGCTATATGAGGTTATTTCCTCTCTTATAGTGTTCATTCTTAGGTCTTCGTGAATATATTTGTTTCTAATGTAGAAAGGTAGGTTTTTTCCAAATAACTTAATAATAATATAGTAAAAATAACATTGGGCTGATAGTGGTAATGTGCCGAGTTTGCTGGAAAGTATCAACTGTTCGTGCTAATAAATCCAGTAAAGTGCATCCACACATTTTGGGATAAGACTCAAATTACCATCATGCTCAGTCAAGCCGACTTAGTGTTAGGGACTGATGTCAGTCTGATTCCAGTTGCTAACATTAATGGACCCCATGCGCCACTTACCATCACGTAGACGCAAGGCACAGACTATAAAGAGTACACGCAAGGTCACATGTTGTGCTGGTATTGAAAAAGAAGTCATTTTTAGCTGATACAGCAATTTGTTAATACTGAAAGAAAAAACTATGTAAAAGTATAGTATAATTACAACAATATCAAGAACCACACTTTAAAGAAGCAGTTAGCAAACATTACTACAGGCCCATTGTGACAAGCTTGTCAATGTCTCTAGTATACCAAACTCAGAAATATCAAAAATAAATTATTTCCCGATCAGGAATCTAACCAGGTACCTCCTAAACCAGGCATATAAATCTACGGCCTTAACCACAAGACCACAGAGGCAGTTAAACCTATTATTATACTTACTTTTATCATACCTAGCCACTGGTAATCTATTTTCATTTCCAGGATCCACACAAACATCATTATTGTTAAAATTTGAAAACTCTGACATTATATTTCTACGGACTGTTGGAAATTTACGAACAGTAATCATGCGCTTCTTATTTGGGGAATAGACCTTTATTGTGGATGTTGAAAGATTGCTCGACTGTTTTGTGAAGCTTCCAGGGCTGGCATTTTCAACACTTATGGACCCATCAAAAGTTGTTGATAGCGGAGTTTCAGCCACAATAAAATCTTTTTCATCATCACTCGACTCTACTGTAATAACTTCGACCACTTGAGCGTCTCTTTTAGGAGATTTCGAAGGAGATATTGGCAAGGATTTGTTTCGCTTCAAAGATAACCTTATAGGTTTTGGTTTGTTGTTAAGATTCACTGTCGGCTTTATTTCGCCTTTTATTTTAAAGTACGATGTAATAGGCCTTTGTTGACTCATTTTTAATATATTTAAATAATTTAAAATAAAAATACAAAAGAAAATCCACAGAAAATCATGTTATAAACTTGCATGCATATAGGTACTTTTCATAATACAAGTTGTCTATATAATCTGTGATACAAGTCACAGATTAGTAATTTTTTATTTTTTTTTTTTGGTTCTCTTTTCCCGATGGATGATGAATGAGATGATTGGGAAGGCAAAGGGTCTAGCCCATACAGCCAACTCTGAAGTAATATATCTTTCTTTTTCATGAATTAATGAGGTCATCATCAAATTCCAGATGCTGCAGAATTTCTTGGAGTCACTCGCGGAACCATCCACTGCTCAAACACGTCGGGTAAAATATGGGAGTTGACAGCGCGGGAAAACCGCAAAAAATAAACTGCAACTTGTGACCTATATTTAAAGTCCAATTTATTGTTTTCCATAATTATTCACATTGTAGCACTAATGTTAAAGTTAATAATTTAAACAAAACAACACCACTTTTGACCAATATTATCCACAGTAAATTAATTTAAAAAACAAAAACTTGCACTTGACATGTCCACGCAAAATTGCGCGAAGAAATCCCACAGATTAGTAAGATGTACATACAAATTTTTACTTTTCCTCACAGATTATATAGGAAACTTTTCCGGCTTCCACTTGCTTGTTCTGTGGCTTCCACTTTCTAGCAAAGTGACACCTATATTTTAAAATTTTGTGTTAGGTATTAAACGCTATGTGGAAGTCCTTCGCGTCATTTAGCGCCGACATGTCAAGTGCAAGTATTAGTTTTGTAAATTAATTTCCTGTGGATATTGTTGGTCTAAAGTGGTGTTGTTTTGTTTAATAATGTTCTACAATGTGAATAATTATGGAAAACGATAAATTGGACTTTAAACGTGGGGTACAAGTTGCAGTTTATGTTTTGTAGTTTTTACGCGCTGTGAACTCCCATATTATACACGACGTGCTTGGGCTATAATGGCGCGATTGGCTCCAAGAAAAGCATCATATTCTGCAACATCTGGAATTTTATGATACCCTCATTAACTCATAAAAAAGAAAGATATATTACGTCAGACTTGGCTGTATGGGCTAGACCCTTTGCCTTCTCTATTACCTCATTCATCATCCAATGGGAGAAGAGAACACAAAAAAATAGACGCTATATTCGACTTGCCTATATCGCAGCCTAGCGTAGCCTACCGAGCAGCGATGGGGCAAACCTATTCACATGCTAAGAATTTATGAAATTATCTATCAGATTGTGTTACGTGATAGACCATGAGTTGTATGCAATATGTTATGCAGTATCTTGGTATTTATGTTTCTTGGTTTTAAACCCAGCATAAATAACTCAATTTATTATTTAGCTAGATCTAGTAGGCTTATTATTAAGCAAGCACAATAGAAAAGTAGATAATAATACATATTAAAGATGCCAGGTAATTGTGTAATGATATAACTATACTTTTCCACTATATTGATTATAACAAAGTGCAAAACATACATATGAGCGCCGTACTGATTATAAAACTCAATGCGTGTAGCGTAGTGCAGGGCCAAGCACCATGCTCACCAAGGAATATAACACAGACCAAGAACATAATACAATCAAGAAGATTACCCGTGTATATAATTTGCTCTTTTGAATTTAAATTATTTAGTATCACGATAATACGCAATAAGAAATATTAAATTTAAATTCCTTTTACAGGTTCTCAGCGAACTTCTTCAAGGTTTGTCTTACAAGCTAATATTTATAAATATTGAATAACATTGTTCAGCTTATACTTAAGTACAAAAAACTACCTATGTTGTATAATTTAATTTCTATTCTTCAAAAACAGCGAGAAGACTGGCAATACCTACTCGTATTTCTCCATTAGTTCTTTATTTAACTTGAAAGCAAAGGAAATAATAATAATAAAACTTTATTTCAGAATAAATTCCATATCTGTTAGCAAAGCAAAGCTCGCTTTTTTTTTACCGAATTTTACTTATTATGAAAACCATAGAGCAACGCAAAGTAATAAAAAAGGTTAAATCGACAAGTCAAACACAGGGGTACAGTAATCGCGAAGTTGATCGTAGTCGGTTGAGAACGAGAATGTAATGAGGAACTTCGATTCACTTTGTGTAACTTCGCTACGCCTCAGGCGATTTTCGAGCAGTGACGATTTTTACACCTGATGTCATGTTTCCACTTGATTTTCCTTTGAAAGCGTTTTCATCATCACAATGGGGTGTATCACTAACTTTTTATCACGATAGATGGCGCATGATCGATGGTACCTAATATAACTGTCAGTTGCATAGAAAACTAGTATTTTTATTACGGAATTTATTATTTTCTGGAAATTATTCCGAAGAAGCTTTTAAGTGTACAAATCGAGATTTCCAAGCGAAATCAAAGATACGGTTATCTCAAAATTGCCCTTTTTAAAGACGGTGTGCGCTTTCTTATTTCGCCTTTTAAGGTAGGTAACGTTAATTTAAAAAAAAACTGTTATAAAAATAAATAACTACAAAAACATTTAAAAATGATGCGACATAGGTGTAAAACATCTTAGTTAGCGACATCTACAAAAGGCTTTGCCTGATACATCCCATTATTATCCTAGGTTTTCATTGACTTTAAGCTAAATTCAGTAAATAAGCGCGCTTTGCTTTGCTTTCAAGTCGAACACGACATGAATCACAAACCTTAAGGCAGAGTTGTACCAATACCAAAATGAAGTCTCATGTGTGTTGTGGAGTTCTTCGCGCCATTTTGCGTGGACATGTCAAATGCAAGTTTTTGTTTTGTAAATTAATTTGCTGTGGATATTTATGGTCAAAAGTGGTGTTGTTTTGTTTAATAATGTGCTACAATGTGAATAATTATGGAAAACGATAAATGGGGTGTATCAGGTAAAGCTTTTTGTAGATGTCGCTAGAGGCAATGGTACCTTATTTTACACCTACATCGCATAATTTTTTAAATGTTTTCGTAGTTTTAAATGTTTATAACAGAAAAATGAATTATAAATTAACGTTAGCTACCTTAAAAGACGAATTGGGAAAGCGAACACCGTCTTTAAAAAGAAAAAAGGTTTTATTAATAGAACGGCAATTTTAAGATCACCATATCTTTGATTTTGCTTAGAAGTCTCGATTTGTACACTTAAAAGCTGCTCAATGCGGCGTAATATCCAGAAAGTAATAAATGTCGTAATAATAATACAAGTTTTCTATGCAACTGACAGTTCTATTAGGTACCAACTATCATGCGCCATCTATCGTGATAAAAAGATAGTGATACGCCCCATTGGACTTTAAATATGGGACACAAGTTGCAGTAAATTTTTTGCGGTTTTCCCGCGCTGTGGACTCCCATATTTTACTCGACGTGTTTGGGCTATAATGCCGCGAGTGACTCCCAAGTAAAGCATCAAATTCTGCAGGATCTGGAATTTGATGATCCCCAACTCGGTTATGAACTCTGTTTAGATATATTATGCAAATAAATTACGTGTTTATGGCTGATATATTCTGTACATTGTCCTTTAAAGACAATAAAAAAAAAAAAAAACATGTGTGTTGTAGATTATATTCAAATGACACTGCTGCTGTTGGCTTAAGTCGAGTATTTTCAACTTTGACAAAACGAAAACGGAGTAGCAGCGCTAAACAAAAATTGGTAAGTTAGCGGAAACGTATACAAATAAAAGCGTAGGTATATATTTATTAATTCATTATTGCACTAAAAACAAATACATAAAAATATATGTACAAATACCATTAAAAAATAATAATATAGATTAACTACAGATATAGTGCGTAATGTATTTCCATCGAGAAAATGTGAGTCTTTATTGAAATATGACGACACCCTTTAGTATTATGTTTCTTGCCCGAAGTGCACCAATGGGGTGTATCAGGCAAAGCTTTTTGTAGATGTCGCTAGCGGCAATGGTACCATGTTTACATCTATGACGCATCATATTTTAAATGTTTTTGTAGTTTTTTTTATTTTTATAACAAAAACATAAATTTTAACTTAACGTTACCTACCTTAAAAGACGAATTAAGAAAGCGAACACCGTCTTTAAAAAGAAAAAGGTTTAATGGGGTGTATCGCTAACTTTTTATCACGATGGATGGCGCATGATAGATGGTACCTAATATAACTGTCAGTTGCATAGAAAACTTGTATTTATATTTCGAAATTTATTATTTTCTGGATATTATGCCGAAGTGAGCAGCTTTTAAGTGTACAAATAGAGATTTCTAAGCAAAATCAAAGAAATTGCCGTTCTATTAATAAAACCTTTTTTCTTTTTAAATACGGTGTGCGCTTTCATAATTCGTCTTGTAAGGTAGGTAACGTTAATTTTAAATACATTTTTCTGTTATAAAAATAAAAAACTACAAAAACATTTTAAAATGATGCGATATAGGTGTAATACAAGGTACCATTGCCGCCAGCGACATCTACAAAAAGCTTTGCCTCATACACCCCATTGCTGTTCTATCTTACATTTGATCTCTTTGCCTTATACCGACCACATTTATAACCAAGCATTATTGACCCAACAAATGCGTACCTACGTAAATCAGTTGAATAGATTTTACTGCTTAAGTCGACAAACTAAATAAAAAAATATTTATATAATTGTTTAGACCTAATAATTATGTCGTAGGTATAAGCTGGTTGGTGTAAATCTTGTTGGGTTATTAAATAAATAAACAAATATTAAAATAACTAATAGTAATTATGGCTGAAGATAAAGATAAAATTTCCGTTCCGAAACAGACGAGGACTCACCAGCCTACGTACAGATTAAATCCGAAACTTAAGTTTAGCTCGGAAGTCGTTGAGAAACTGCTAAGACGTCTGATACCGGCTGAGCTCGAGGAGGTAGAATACAGTGATAAGACAATCCCTGAACTGTGTCTAACTTTGGCTGATCTTGTTAAGCAAGCTGTTAAGGAATACAATTACGACAGGTAGGTGACTATTTATTTATTTAAGGAGAACCAGTGGTCGGTTAAATTATTACTTGCTAAACTAGGACATTAAATCGACGATAAATGTACCACCTTTAGGTGCCACAACATGCACAAAATACAAGTGGTAGGTAAAAGAAAGATAGTATCATCACGACCGTTTCCCTTTCGGGGTGGTCAGAAACCACGCTTATAAATAAGCGGATTCACATTTAGCTAACTTTACTATAGGCCAATCATGACAAGTGGCAAGCTCGTCGATGTCTCCAGCGTACCTAACTCGAGAAATATCACAAATATTAATTAAATGTATTTATTAACATTAATAAATATTTTTTGTGTCCAGACCAGGAATCGAACCCGGTACCTCCGAGTCTAAATCCACGGACTTAACCGCTAGACCACGGAGGCAGTTATACACCAATTAATTATCATACTGTTTGGCTTCTTGTCCCGTCTTATGATTTATGTGTATATGATATGATGTGTTTGACTTGAAAGCAAAGCAAATCAAAACGCGCTTTTTTACCGATTTTTGCTTAAAGTATATAAAAACCATAGAGCAACGCCAAGTCGAATGACTTTCAAAGCGCAAATCAAATCAAATCAAATCATTTATTTCCTTAGGTTAGTACACAACACTTGGATATTGTCAATACATATATTTTAATACAATATAAACTTGGCTGGACCGAATCTAACAGCAATACAATTTATAATAAATAAAAAATAAAACATTGTTGCCATAAGCGAGGATTTTGTACTTATTTATAACTAGATACTTAAAAATTAATTCGTGGCTGTAAAAAGGCCGTGTCAGCTTATGATCTAATAACATTTAAGTCCTTAAATATAAATTCGTGGCTGTAAAATGGCCGTGTCTGCTTACAATCTAGTAATAATAATATTTATGTCCATAAATATAGATTCGTGGCTGTAAAATGGCCGTGTCAGCTTACAATCTAGTAATAACAATATTTATGTCCATAAATAAGAAATCGTGGCTGTAAAAGGGCCGTGTCCAACTTAAGATCTAAATATTACTAATATATGAAAATCAAACACAAGGTTAATGTCTCTAATAAAAGTTAACTGTGTTTTTTCTTGCAGATATAGAATACTGGTGTCTGTAACAATGGGTCAGAAGCGTCAACAGAGCGTGCACATGTTTCATTCATTTCTTTGGGACTACGAGAGGGATTCCTTTGCCTCGTACAATTATGAAAATTGTCATATTTTTGCAAATGTTGTTGTCTATGGCGTGTATTTGGATTAATGGGGTGTATCACTAACTTTTTATCACGGTAGATGGAGCATGATAGATGGTACCTAATATAACTCTCAGTTGTAGAGAAAACTTGTATTTTTATTACAAAATTTATTATTTTCTGGATATTATGCCGAAATGAGCAGCTTTTAAGTGTACAAATCGAGATTTCTAAGCGAAATCAAATATATGGTGTTCTCAAAATTGCCGTTCTATTAATAAAACCTTTTTTCTTTTTAAAGACGGTGTGCGCTTTCTTAATTCGTTTTTTAAGATAGGTAACATTCATTTAAAATACATTATTCTGTTATAAAAAATTAAACTACAAATACATTTAAAAAATGATGCGATATAGGTGCAAAATAAGGTACTATTGCCGCTAGCGACATCTACAAAAAGCTTTGCCTGATACACCCCATTGGTTTATTACCCCGAGTTCTGCTTATAGAAATAACCAGGGGGCTAATTCTGGCGCTTTCGACTTACGTGACGGTTCGAAATATTCGAGTCAAAAGTGACAGATCTTCATAGAAAACTGTCAGGGTCATACGAACTAATGGAATCGACATGCATGTCGAAAGCGTGAGAATCGGGGCCCTGGTGCTATTTCCATTCGGCGCATCAATTTTCATTAAATTAACAAAAAAAAACAACATTTGATGCTTACCTTAAGGCCCAGCCTTTTTGTACCAGGACGAAGTCTTTGTACCTAAATCTAAATATTAAAATTACGTTGATTGTACCAGTTGAAGGCTAAACTTCAAATTAAAACCATTCGACAATTTAAACTACCTCAGTTTTGGTACACTCAGCCTAAAATTTCCATTAGATTTTTTTGTGGCCCTAGTCTGTTTATTAAAACGCAAACGTGAAATTGTCAAAATTACCGGTTCCCTTAATTACTGTTAGTTTTATTGACAGAGCCAAATCTAAAATATTAAATGTCAACTTTATAAAGGGTTACCTTAGTTAATGTTTGCCTTAAGAGGGTTTCACGCAACCCTCTCGCTCGCATAATCCAATATTTTCAAAGGCTTATCATGAGTGTACTTTAAGAAATGTAGTCTAATGAACTTACTAACTGCTTCCGTGCAGTTAAGTCTGTGGATTTAGACTCGGGAGGTACCGGGTTCGATTCCTGGTCGGGACACAATAATGTTTATTAATTTAAATAAATACATTTAATTTATACGCTGGAGACATCGACGAGCTTGCCACTTGTCATGATTGGCCTATAGTAAAGTTGGCTAAATGTGAATCCGCTTATTTATAAGCGTGGTTTCTGACCACCCCGAAAGGGAAACGGTCGTGATGATGCTTTACTTTTTTGATTTTTTTAACAAGAACATTAATTATTTAAACCGTAAAAACGAATAAATAAATACTTTATACAATAAACAATTTTCTTATTATTCTAAACTCTTGGAACCTTTTTTACAATGGGGTGTATCACTAACTTTTTATTACGGTAGATGGCGCATGATAGATGGTACCTAATAGAACTGTCAGTTGCATAGAAAACTTGTATTTTTATTACGAAATTTATTATTTTCTGGATATATTGCGGAAGTAAGCTGCTCGATCGGCAATTTTGAGATCACCATATCTTTGATTTCGCTTGGAAATCTCGATTTGTACACTTAAAAGCTGTTCACTTCTGCAATATATCCAGAAAATAATAAATTTCGTAATAAAAATACAAGTTTTCTATGCAACTGACAGTTCTATTAGGTACCATGCGCCATCCGCCTCCGTGGTCTAGTGGTAACAAACGTTGCCGTGAACTCGGGAGGTCGTGGGTTCGATTCCCACCGGGGGCAAGTTGTACATTGTATAATTTGTTACGGTCTGGGTGTTTATATGTATAATATGTATATATTTACAAAAAAAAAAAAAAGTATAATATGTAGTTTATTAACCATCTAGTTTCCGTAACACAAGCCTTGTAGCTTACCACGGAAATTAGATGGCGCTGTGTGACCTGTCTGGAAATATTTATTTATTTATTTATATTTATCTACCGTGATAAAAAGTTAGTGATACACCCCATTGATCAACTATGTTCGGGTTATTACACTTGTTAACTTATACGGCAATAAATAGGAGGCTTTTACCAATACTAACCTAAGAAATATAACACCGCACGTCAACAATCTTGTTTTTGGTTGAAATCAGCATCTTTTTCTTGAAATTTGGACATCAAGTAAAACATCATCTTTCGGTAACCGCTATTGTTTTTTTTTTATTTAATTATTTTTGCTTATATCATAACATTTAAATAAAACATTATTTTGCTACTCAGTTGTTCGAGTAGTTATTTCTTTTTATATAATAAATAAATAATAATATAATAAATATTTCCAGACAGGTCACAGAGCGCCATCTAGTTTCCGTGGTAAACTACGAGGCTTGTATTACGGAAACTAGATGGTTGATAAACTACATATTATACTTTATTTTTGTAAATATATACATATTATACATATAAACACCCAGACCGAGACAAATTATACAATGTACAACTGCCCCCGGTGGGAATCGAACCCACGACCTCCCGAGTTCACGGCAACGTTTGTTACCACTGAGGCGGTCACCTTGAGAAGTTTTTTGTTCTTATTTCTTGATGTAGACTATTTAGTATTCTGGGAAGTAGATACTACATATTTTACAACGAGGAATTAACAATAAAACAATTCAAAGCAAATGTTCTCTTCTCCCGATGGATGATGAATGAGATGATAGGGAAGGCAAAGGGTCTAGCCCATACAGCCAAGTCTGACGTAATATATCTTTCTTATTCATGAGTTAATGAGGTCATCATCAAATTCCAGATGCCGCAGAAATCCAGATGATGCTTTTCTTGGAGTCACTCGCGGCACCATAGCTCAAACACGTCGGGTAAAATATGGGAGTTGACAGCGCGGGAAAACCGCAAAAAATAAACTGCAACTTGTGCCCCATATTTAAAGTCCAATTTATCGTTTTCCATAATTATTCACATTGTAGCACATTATTAAACAAAACACCACTTTTGACCAATAATATCCACAGTAAATTAATTTACAAAACAAAAACTTGCACTTGACATGTCCACGCAAAATGGCGCGAAGGACCTTCCCAGCCATATTGAAAAATTGACACTGTCACAATAGTGTTGCCATTTGAAAATAAATCGATTAGCCAGACTAGAAAAATAAAACGACAAATATATTAATGAGTAACAATATATTATTTATTAAAATATAATCTACAAAAGTCATAACATAGTATGTACATTTAACAATACACCTTATAAATAAAGTAAGGCACATTCACCATTTAATTCAACGTTACAATATTAAATATGGTATTTTATTTATTGAGCATTCCAAGTTTGGAGGCACTAATAGTAAATAACCCTACAAAAAAGAAAGAAATATTTCATACAAATTCCAATAATTTTACGCGGAAGTTTAGTAAGCGGGGTGGTGGCTCGGTTGTAAGAACGCGTTCCTTAAATCCTACAAAGGTCAAGGTTAGCAAAGTTACCAATGAAAAATACACTTTTCTTACGTACTGCAGTCATAGATTTGCAACGCATTAAGCCTCCGGACCCGGTTTCACTAATACCACACATGAATTGTCATTATAAATTGACATCAGATCCTCGCCAAGTCGTCTGGCGTGGCGAGTGTAGACCAAATTCTCTAGATATATGTTCTGGAAGGCCCACCTCCAGCAGTGGAGGTCTAGGACGCTATGTTCTAGGGGCTGTAATGATGTTAGTATACTGAACGGATTTCAATAAAAAAGTAAAATCAAAAACCACGTTTTTTTTTTTATAAAGCTGTTTTAAGAATTAGCAAGCTCGTCGATGGTTCTATTAGTGTTGGCCAAAGCAAGACCAATTCTGCCCAATATGTTAGTAAGACCAAGTGCTCGCGCCTATTTAATTTAAATGGGTTATTTGTCATTTTTTAGTTGGCACACTTTTAATATTCCCTCCGTTTCCGCTTCCCGTTAGCAGTGCACACTGCACGTCACTCTGCGTTTTGGTGTCTCCGCCGACGCGTGTCACCGCACCGCTGTTATATTTAAATTTCGTTATAAAACCGCAAAATACTTTGAGAGTGTACTTTTACCATCAGGACTATAATTCCTCGTGAAATTTGTGTTAGTGTTTTTATGGATCCACACCAGCCGAGAAGACGCCTGAAGGTTAGTGCATGCTTTCTTTTCCTGGAGACAGATCATTTCTCTAATTTCTCCGCACTGTCTCCACTCTCTCTTTTCCTACACCTTATTATTAGTGTGTCCCGCAGGTCCTTCGAGTTTTTATATATTTAAAAATTACCGCTAAATTTAATTCGCATCAACCCAAATAGTTGCCGCACGCCACATGGGCTTGGCCATTTTGGCCACCCCACAGTTTGGTTCTTCGAACCGGATAAATTACCAGTATTTGTTATGTTAAAATCATTAGTTTATACATAATTATTAGTATAATCTATAGTGTTTGTCGGAATTGCTAAGAGACACGTTTTTTTTTATTTTCGTTTTTTAAACCCGCACCGCTTCTCTAAATAGGTTCTTAGTAATTTATAATCATCTTTAGATCATACAGTACACGTAAATATCCTTACATTCATTTAATTCCATAATCTCAACAAGTTATCGAAGAAATAACGCGAGTAGGTAGGACTAAAATCGCCGCGACTACGCGACCCGCGCGCCGCGCGCCGCGCCTTATTGTAGGTATTTAATTTCGTCTCAGGTCATTGATTTATGTTTTTTGTTCCGGTCACTTTTTATAGTAGTAGATTTTGGTTACTTTTTATTTATTATTTCGCAAATAAAATCATTTTTTAATATTTACATTTTATTTAATATTTATCTTAATCAAGTTTCTTTCTTATTTTCATCACGTTTTTTATTTATTTATTAATTAAAAATGTCTTCGGAAGAATCTAAACTAGAAAACAAGTTAGTTCTTTTGCAGACCAAACGCAACGCAATATTTGCTAGATTAAATTCGATTTTCGATTTATCTAAACTAGCTCATACAAGTGATGAGAATGAGGAGAATTTTCTTGCTACAACCGAGACTTTGGATGAGTTGAGAGCAGACTTCCAAAGTCTTATGGATTCGTATTCTTCTGTTTCTTTGTCATTAAAACCTAACAAGATAGTTGATTATCAACCGTGGACGGTATTTGAAGACCTTTATTGTCGTATTAAACGCGTTATTAATAAGCTAAATAGTTCTCATGCGCCCGCGCCGTCTACCCCGCGAGACTTGGATACCGTAATGAATAACAATGACTTATGTATATCTAGGTCCCGGCCTCGGTTACCGCCGATCGAGTTAATGTCTTTCGACGGTGATATACGTAAATGGCCATTATTTTATAGACAGTTTTTAGACGTCATACATAATAATAATTCTTTATCTGACAGTGAAAAGGTGCACTATTTAATAGGCAAGCTGTCAAATAGGGCTTTGTCTGTATGTGCCGGTATTCCTCCAACTGCCGAGAATTATTCTATTATGTGGTCAACGCTTATTGAGAAGTATGAGGATACCCGCTCGCTTGCCACGTCTTATCTAAATCAGCTGTTCGATTTCAAACCGCTCGCCTCTTCTAGTTCGTCTGGTCTTGATCTGTTTATTGAGAGATTCGCGTCAGCTGTGCGCGCTCTCAAACAATTGAACCTTAACGACTTGTTGGATTTTGTTTTGTTATATCTCGCGACAAAGAAAGTAGATCCAGAAACTACAAAATTGTTTGATATGTCTGTTCGTAAAGAAAACATACCAACATATGATAGTTTTATTTCCTTCATTAAGGAACAGTCAAAAATATTATGCCGTATAAATTGTGAATATTCCCCGCTCAATAAACCTACTACAAAACCGCATAGATTTATCCCCACTCCTAAAACTAATTCTTTTGTTTCATCGTCTAGTAGTAATAGCGATGTGTGTGTAGCTTGTAAAAGGCCTACACACGAGCACATGTATGTGTGTCCGTCATTCATTAAGATGACTCCGCGTGAACGATATGATTTTGTGAAAAAACATTATTTTTGTAATAATTGTTTAAGTACAAAACATAAGTTTTCTTTTTGTAAATCTAAACGCTTTTGTTCTCATTGTTCTCAACCGCACCATTCTTTACTTCATTTTAATAATAAAACTAATCGTGTTAATATAACGCACGGTAGTAATATTATTACACCCGCACCGCAATCCCATAACGAGTCAGTTATGGCTTCCAGTTCTTCTTCTAGTCCCGCACTCGAACCCGCTACCGCCGCCGTCCAGTGTGACTCTGTTGCTATGTGCAATATGTCTCGTGGTGACGTCAGCGCAACTGTAACGACTACACTGCTGGGTACAGCCAGAGTAGTTGTGCGCGACCGCTATGGTCAGCAGCATTACGTTCGCTGCTTGATTGATCCCGGCTCACAGTGTGACTATATTTCTATATCGTGTTGTAATAAACTTTCTCTTCCTATTTGTTTACAAAACCGTTATTCCGAAGTCCAGGGTATCGGTGGTACGTCACAGAAATTATTAGGCATTACATCGCTCAATT
Source organism: Tinea semifulvella (assembly GCA_910589645.1). Lineage (NCBI taxonomy): Eukaryota > Metazoa > Arthropoda > Insecta > Lepidoptera > Tineidae > Tinea > Tinea semifulvella. The sequence continues at coordinate 6,548,644 of OU342612.1, forward strand.
TCTCGTCCACCTATAACAGTAACGTTTATTCTATTCGCCCGCTTATTGTACCTCGCGTTACTGGTTTGTTACCCGACTCACAAGTAGATGTTTCGCTTCTCGATAGAATTAAAAACCTACCGCTGGCCGATAATCATTTTGACAAGCCCGGTGAGATTGACATTTTATTGGGAGTGAATATTTTTAGTGAGATATTATTGTCGAATAAAATTACTGGTTCTATAAACTCACCATCCGCGCTTGAAACTACGTTAGGCTATATTGTATTAGGTGATGCGCCCAGTGTTTTATCTACGACACGTATAAGTACTACACAAAATAATCTTGCTGTAGTACAGGAACCGCTCAATAAACTTCTGGAAGAATTTTGGAAACTAGAGGAAATTCCCGCCAAAACTTTTCTCAGCCCTTTAGAACAGGACTGTGAAGACATATTTGTTACAACAACCACCCGCTCGTCTGATGGTCGTTACTCGGTTGATTTACCTTTTTGTCAATCTCCTAGCAAACTCGGTACTTCTTTTCAGCTCGCGAAAAAGCGTTTTCTTTCGCTTGAACGCAAGTTTGAGAAGTCGCCCGAGTTACGTAGGCTTTATAGTGACGTCATCCAAGAATATCTCGATAAGAAATATTTATCATTAGTCCCGCATGAACTTGCACTTTTACCCGGTTTTTACATACCGCATCACCCTGTCATTCGTAACGACAAGTCAACCACCAAGCTGCGCATTGTTCTGGACGCCAGCGCCAAGACTGATACAGGTTTGTCGTTGAATGATATACTTTTAACCGGACAGAATTTGCAAGCGAATATATTTAAAATATTACTTGATGTACGAGTCTTTCGTATCGCATTCTTTGCCGACGTTAGGCAGATGTACTTATGTATAGGAGTACATGAACCGCACCGCAAGTACCAGCGTGTATTATTTAGATTTTCAGCTTCCGACCCGCTCCAGACTTACGAGTTCAACCGCGTCGCCTTCGGCCTTCGTTCGTCACCGTTTCTTGCTCTTCGTACTTTGCGACAATTAGCAAAGGACGAAAGAGACAAGTTTCCATTAGCTGCCGCAGTGTTAGAGAGAGATGTCTATATGGACGATCTTGCGTCCTCAGCGTCTGATTTGTCAGATGCTGTTACGATTTCCAATCAGCTGATAGGACTGTTTAAGGCCGGTGGGTTCGACTTAGTGAAGTGGTCGAGTAACTCACTCGAGTTACTCGAACACATTCCCTCTTCTCATCGTCAGTCTGAGAACATTTCTTTTGATAGTGACAATGAGTTTAAAATTTTGGGTCTAAATTGGATTCCCACTTCCGACAATTTTAAATTTATTGTTGCACCCCCGCAACGCTCTTGTACGAAACGAAATATTTTGTCCGCTACCGCTAGTTTGTACGATGTGTTAGGATTGGTCGGTCCAGTTATTTTGTTCGCTAAGCTCCTGATTAAGGAGTTATGGTTGCTCAAGGTGGACTGGGACGAAGAGCCGCCTTCTTATATTATACGTCTATGGCAATCTTATGTCACAGAGTTACCGCTTATTTCTAATCTTTCATTCCCGCGCCATTTCGGTATCGAAAAGATGTCCGAAGTGTCTCTGATAGCATTTGCCGACGCTAGTGAAAAGGCGTATGGCTGTGTTATTTATATTCATGTTGTCAATAGCAACAACCCGCCTATTGTTAAGTTAGTTTGTGCTAAATCCCGCGTCGCTCCTGTTAAGGTGGTAACACTCGCTCGTTTAGAGTTGTGTGCGATCGTCTTAATGTTATAACTATTTTAAATTTAGATGTCGCCGAGACTACCGTCTTGCGACATTTACAAAACTTTTCCTTTTATTTAGATATAGACAATCTTAACAATAATAAATTATGTTCCCCCGCTATCCGGAAATTATTTCCGTTTATTAAAAACGATATGCTAAGAGTTGGTGGGCGATTACGTAACGCCAACATTAGTTATTCGCATAAGTATCCAATACTTTTACCTAAATCCGGTCATGTTGTCGATTTGATAATAGATCATTATCATCGTACTAACCACCATGCCGGCCCGCAACTTCTTTTATCAATTATCCGCCAACGGTATTGGATCTTATCAGCTCGACGTATCGTTAGAAGTCGCATTCATAAATGTAATATTTGTTTCAAGCTTAGTCCGCGAGCAACGTTCCCGCCAATGGGCGACTTGCCTGCTTGCCGGCTGCAAGAGTGTAAAGCGTTTATGCATACTGGCGTCGACTACGCTGGGCCGCTTCACATAACACTCACACGCAAGCGAGGTGTACGCACACAAAAGGCGTACATATGTTTATTTGTTTGTCTCGTTACGCACGCAGTTCACATAGAACTTGCGTCGGACTTAAGTACCGCAACATTTTTGGATGCTTTCAAGCGATTCGTATCAAGACGTGGTCCGTGTAAGTTTGTCTATAGCGACAACGGAACCAATTTTGTTGGTGCTAAGTCTTATTTAGACGAACTTTACACGTTTGTTAGGTCTTCGGAGTATTATCGTACGTTTTCCGATGCTCTCGCTAGTCACAGGATAGTTTGGAGATTTAACCCTCCCAATGCACCTCATTTTGGGGGCATTTGGGAATCAAATGTTAAAAGTGTAAAAACACATTTGTTTCGCGTCATCGGTAAACAGATCTTGACTTACGAAGAGATGCTAACGGTTCTAAATCAAATAGAATCACTCCTTAATTCGCGACCACTTTATTTATTAAGTTCTGATCCATCAGAACCTTCCGCTTTAACACCTTCTCATTTTCTTACCACCGCACCGCTCGATTGTTTTCCAGCTGCTGACGTCAGCGCTGAAAACTCGAACTTACTTACTAGGTTTACTCTTTTAGATTCCCTCGTCCAGTCGTACTGGAAGAGATGGAAGTGCGAATACTTACATAACTTACAAGTTAGAGCTAAGTGGAACACGCCTAGTAATCCTATCGCTATAGGCACTGTAGTTATTATTTCTTCAGACAACGTCCCGCCCCTACAGTGGCCTTTAGGTATCGTTACGCGTCTTTTTCCCGGTAAGGATGGTATCGTGCGTGTAGCTCAAGTTAAGACTAAAACTAGTACGTACGAACGTCCGGTTGTCCGTCTGTGTCCTCTGCCGACACAGTGATCAAGTCTCTTAGCAATACCTACAATTTAGCTATAGGATAGTAGTATTAAGTTATTTTATTTATTTTTTCTTTATCCGCATCTTTAGTTTATATTTTTTATTTTTTGCTTAGAAGGGGTTCCTTCTAGGCCGGGGGGATGCTCGCGCCTATTTAATTTAAATGGGTTATTTGTCATTTTTTAGTTGGCACACTTTTAATATTCCCTCCGTTTCCGCTTCCCGTTAGCAGTGCACACTGCACGTCACTCTGCGTTTTGGTGTCTCCGCCGACGCGTGTCACCGCACCGCTGTTATATTTAAATTTCGTTATAAAACCGCAAAATACTTTGAGAGTGTACTTTTACCATCAGGACTATAATTCCTCGTGAAATTTGTGTTAGTGTTTTTATGGATCCACACCAGCCGAGAAGACGCCTGAAGGTTAGTGCATGCTTTCTTTTCCTGGAGACAGATCATTTCTCTAATTTCTCCGCACTGTCTCCACTCTCTCTTTTCCTACACCTTATTATTAGTGTGTCCCGCAGGTCCTTCGAGTTTTTATATATTTAAAAATTACCGCTAAATTTAATTCGCATCAACCCAAATAGTTGCCGCACGCCACATGGGCTTGGCCATTTTGGCCACCCCACCAAGGTCTTACTAACATATTGGGCAATACTCATTGATGTATATAGATAAGCCTATTCAATACAAAACGCACTCTTAAAAACGTGCCGCTTGCTTTGTGTACCTACCAACTTTGGGGGGCAATTCTCAAGCAAGGATAATGCCACATGCTTTATTCATCGGAAATTATATCACAATGCATACAAAAAGACTAGTTTTACTCGATATAAATATTAATATTAGGCGCTCTCGACGCTTGCTATCTCGCGACTGTTGGTGCAGCTACATGACTTCGATTGGTTTTACGGGAACGTTTTTATATCAGTGAGGGCCTATCTATATACATCGATGGCAATACTAGTCTCTAGAGTACCAAACTAAAAAAAATAATTAAATTGTATACATTATTGTGTCCCGACCAGAAGTCGAACCTGGTACATCCGATTCTAATCATTTTACCGCCAGACTATGGAGGCAGTTATGTTACAATTTCGTTACGTATATTTATTTTGGTTTGCGGTTAAAAACGGAATTCAGATGCAATGTTAAATTTGTCTTATGTCACAGAACAAAAGTGACGCGAATTTAGACGGGTAGGTACAGGGTTCGGTTTTTGGTCGGAACACAATAATTTATTAAATTTAGTTTTGATATTTCTCGAGTTTGTTACGCTAGAGTAATAATAATAGTTTATCTAAATATTTTATTACTAATCTTGGTAGAATTTTATTTTTGTTTTTTAAAGTAAAAAAAACCTGTGTGTCTGAATTTAAACATTATTTAAAAAAAAAAGTTGTGTAGGCCGCACGATTTGTCCACTCCGCCTTACCCTTAACTTTTTTTTTTTGTTTTTATCTCCCGATGGATGATGAATGGGATGATAGGGAAGGCAAAGGGTCTAGCCCATACAGCCAAGTCTGACGTAATATATCTTTTTTATTCATGAGTTAATGAGAACATCATCAAATTCCAGATGATGTAGAATTTGATGCTTTTCTTGAAGTCACTCGCGGCACCATAGCTTAAACACGTCGGCTAAAATATGAGAGTTGACAGCGCGGGAAAACCGCAAAAAATAAACTGCAACTTGTGCCCCATATTTAAAGTCCAATTTATCGTTTTCCATAATTATTCAAATTGTAGCACATTATTAAACAAAACAACACCACTTTTGACCAATAATATCCACAGTATATTAATTTAAAATGTATATATATTTTTATAAATCATATGAATTTGTTGATAACCTCATTAACTCGTAAAAAAGAAAGATATATTACGTCAAACTTGGCTGTATGGGCTAGACCCTTTGCCTTCCCTATTACCTCATTCGTCATCCATCGGGAGAAGAGAACACAAAGAATATAAAATTGAGTATGACATAAGGCGTGTGAAATTGACCCTATATGACCGGGGCAACATTAGTATAGGGGACAGAGGTCGTCTACTAAATTAAGCATGTAAAAAAAATTGTTCAATATGTATTTTAGTGTATATCTACTGATTAGTATATTAGATTTAGTATTTAAGTTTTATTTATTTTGTTTTTTTTCACAGACTTAAATGTTCCTATTATATTTAGCACCTGTCTCACATAACAAATGTTCTAAATTGTCCCTAAGGTTGACTAGAATGTCTAGCGGCATTAGGTTCGCCTGTGTACCTAGTGCATAAAGTTTTAAATAAATAAATACAATAAAAAATTGTCAATAAACTATTATTATTATTAGAGTCATCGAAGAGCGCGTGAAGAAGTTCTATAAAGCGTGGTGTCTGACCACCCCGAAAGTGATACCTACGGTTGTGGTGATACTTTACTTTTACAAAAATACTATAAAACATATTAACGAAACCTTTTGAAATAGATCCAATAAACATTTAATTAACGCAGCAAATCAGCATTGCTGTGCAGCGGGGGAATGCTGCCAGTGTTATTGGCACACTGCCACATGATCAAGTCAAGGGTGTATATTTTTATATATAGTTTAGATTTTAGTTTTATGTTTAATTTAGTATATAGAAATATATTAATAGATTAAATTTTGAGATAATAAATATTTATTTAAATACCAGTAACCATAAAAAAGCCAATAAAAAAAAAATCAATATAAAATCCACTCTTACTTTCTAAATAACATTTCCATAACCAATTATCATTAATTTAATGACAATACAAAAAAAAAAACAAATAATAACAATATAGGAATCTAATACATCACAATAGGACTACAGAATTTCACAAACGCTGCCAATTAATTCTATATAAACATGATATCATAATTATACTGCATGGAATTTATTAAAGAGCAAATATTTTAATATTATAATCTAGAATAAAAATAAAGAACGACGTATTTTTTCTTTTAATTATTCAGTAATAAAATATGAAGTTACGGTGCTGAGAAGTATTCCTAAAAATATCGCCACTCATACTGAGCCTAATCAAGTAGGTAGCGAGAGGTCGACGATCATTTCTCTCTCTATTTCGTCTCTCGCTGCCTTTAGGTATTTATCACGATGGATATCGCGATTTTCAGACGCGGCCTTATTCACTATGCAGTAGTGTTTTGTCTTTCGGATTATGATTTTATTATCTTTAAAAAAGTGATCGTTTTTTATTTCAAATACAAGTTCTACTAATGACATTTGTAACTCTATTCTGTTACTTAGTCGCAAATGTTATATAATGAAATTTGTTAACTATACCTATACTCGTATCACGCTATAAGGTTGATATTTGCACGGACGCTATCAAGGTCGAGCGCTTATAGAGTTGAGAATTGAGTAATATTATGTAATTATGATGCAATCTCTGACTAAATAACAATAGGGCTGCTTGAGCCTAAAATAAATATTTGCTCTTTTGACAATTACACGCGGTATAAGAAACAGTAATATAATATGTAACCTCATACCGTAGCCACTATGGTTTCCGAAACCACTTGTTCTTTTTTTTTGTACTAGTTACGCGAGGTCCACGAACGTTATCAACTGGGTGATGGCGGGACTCTGTGCTTTTAATAAACACCTATACACTCTTAAACATTACAGATAGCCCACTGTGTAGAGGAGGAGACTGCCGCGCATGTTCTCATGGAGTGCTGCATTGTAGCTGTGCCTAGACTGACCTTGAGTTTGACAGCTGTATTTATTTTTTAAGTGTCTTTAAAGGACATTGTACAGAATACATCAGCCCTAAACACGTAATTTATTTACATAATATATGTTCATAACAGAGTTCATAACCCAGTTGGGGATCGAATTCTGCAACACTTGGAATTTGATGCTTTTCATTGAGTAATTCACGTCAATATCGCCCAAACACGAAGGGTATACAGCGCGGGAAAACCGCAAAAAACAAAGTGTTACTTCTGCCTCATATACTCGTGTCAGATTAGAGTCAAATTTATCGTTTTCCATAGTTATTCACAACGTAGCACATTATTAAACAAAATAACACCACTTTTGACTAACAATATCCACAGTAAACTAATTTACAAAACGAAAAACTTGGACTTGACATGTCCGTGCAAAATGGCGCGAAGAACTACTTGACAGCTGTATTCCTTGAGCGTAGTGACGTGCCAAGGCGGTCCTCCAATTGACAGCTAGAAGGAATAATTGAGTGGAAGAACCGTTGATATCAATTTCTACGTAAAAAATCAAAGCAAAGAAGGATTCCAGGTTATAGGAGTGGGGAAACACACTGGCTGTGAGAGCAGTGCACATTTTCAGCGTGCGACAGATGTAAAAGTCTCCAAATTTATATATAAGCTTCGGTATAGTGGCTACGGTTTGGGATTATAAAATCATTTTCCGACTAAAGCGAGAATAAATTTACTATGAAAAAGAACCATCGTGATAAGTTGTTTCTTGTATTGTGCTGGGTTTTTGGGGAGATCAAAAAGATGTCGAATGTTTATCTTGTATTGGACACGTGATTGGGTTAAGCCAGAACTCCATTTGCGTGATTGCGGATTTTATTTGGCACTGCCAACGACCAATGACAGCCACGCATCGCGTACCAATGGTGTGTATACATACTACCTTTTTATCATGATAGATGGTACTTAATATAACTGTCAATTGCACTTGTTTTTATATATTGATCTTATGTGTGTGCGTGTGCAGCTAAATAAAGTTGGAGCTTTTAAGTGCACAATTGGAGGTGTTCGTCGTTTTCCAAGCGATACCAAAGATACGGTGACCACAAAAACCGTTCTATTAATTCAGCTTTTTTTCTTTTTAGATCTCGTTTAAGATACGTGACGTTAACTTAAAATACATTTTTGTGATAAAAAAAAATAAAAATAAACATCTACATCTATTGCTTTAACCCTAAATTGCGTTACTAAATTCCAAGTCATTTTAAAATGTATCGTGAAACAAGACCGCACCGCACCTCCAAATTTACCCATTTCCGACGAATCCGAACACACTGTGGACTTGTCTGCGCTTCCACATACTACACTCTTTACACGGTGCGTGTCAAGCTTAGAAGTAATTTTAAAATGAAACGTGAAACGAGACCGCACCGCATCTTTAAAGTTACCGACTCGTGACGAATCCGAACGTACCGTTACGAACGTGTCTGCGTTTCCAGACGACACTCTATCCACGGTGCGTGTCTGTGTAGGTCTAGATTAGAAGCCATTCAGTCATTTTAAAATGAAACGAGAAACAAGACCGCACCGCATCTTTAAAGTTACCGGCTCGTGACGAATACGAACACACCGTTACAAATTTGTCTGCGTTTCCAGACGACACTCTATTCACGGTGCGTGTCTGTGTGGGTCTAGATTAGAAGCCATTTAGTCATTTTAAAATGAAACGAGAAACAAGACCGCACCGCATCTTCAAAGTTACCGACTCGTGACGCATCCGAACACACCGTTACGAACTTGTCTGAGCTTCCAGACGACACTCTATCTACGGTGCGTGTTTGTGTGGGTCTAGATTAGAAGCCATTCAGTCATTTTAAAATGAAACGTGTACGAGTCCGACCACACCTTTGAACTCGTTCCACGTTCGAATTAAACTATTGAAGTGACCAATAACCTGACGTATAACAAAAAAGATACATTAATATCATATTGATCCACCAAAAAACCCAACTTTAATAATTTTGTTTATAAAATTTTATTATACTATATTGCTATCACACAGCCTAAAAATTAAAATAATTGCACTCTCAAGAGTTCCAAGCCATTAAATACTAAATATTAAAACTAAACTTATTCGTATATTGTATAATCATTTTCTAAAATACATTTGAATATTTATATACAGGTTGCATAACGAGTTTTAAGCGCTCGGTGAAATTGATGGGGATGATTGTGCATCGCCTCGCGTTCCTTAGCTACATCGATCGCTTAAAAATGATTGCGCAACCTGACAAGGCACCAACATTATGTTAAATATTGTATATACACACGTGTTTTGATAATACATATACCGCGTGTAATTGTAAAAAGAGCAATTTTGTTTTTAGGTTTCAGTCAATGGTAGAACCCCTAAAAAAGGAAACTTTTTAAGCTATTGCATAGCTTTTATCGCGGGCTTTGAGCGCGGCGACCGCATCAAGAAATTCCGTAACGAAAAAAAACCTAACACCCCCCACTCCGACCGGCACAGCGGTGCGGCGTTGAAAGCCGTGCATCGTCTAACGTCGTTTCAGTTCGGCAGACTTCGGCACGGTGTTTGTGTGCGTGCGACTAGACGTATGCGTGTAGACTAGCTGCGAACTGCTCATAACTGATTCTATCTCTTTTAGACACAATGCTAGGTTAGACAGCGTGCTTTTTGGCAGCGTCCACGAGTAATATGAACTTGAATTAATACCAAAGAAAAAAAACTGCATAAATAAAATAAATAAATAATTATAATTGCATGAGTTGAAAAAATATGCTATGCAATAGCTTTACCGCGGCAGTCCCCGAGTGCCACACGTATTTTTTTTTAAAGACAAATATCCGAAAAACAAAACACTACTATATAGTGAATAAACCCGCTTATGAAAATCACGATATATGTATATCGTGATAAAAACCTAAAACCTGGGGAGTGTGACAAGGTCAGAAAGAAAGAATTACGCAAGTCAACGTTCGCGCGATCGTCGACCTTTCGCTACCTACTTGATTAGGCTGAGTATGAGTGGCGATATTTTTAGGATAACTTCTCTGCGGCGTAACTTAAGATTTTATTACTGAATAATAAAAAAAAATATATGTAGTTTAGTTATTCTTATTCTAGATTATAACATTAACATATTTGCTCTTTAACAAATTCCACGCGGTATTATTTGCGTTATATAATATATATCTCAAAATTCCCTAAGAGGGTTTAACGGTTTGCAGCCCTCTCGCTCTCACAATCCAATATTTTCAAAAAATATTCAAGTCTTAAGTGTACTTTTTTACTAGGAAATAAAATTACAGACATTTTGGAGATATATTAATCATATATTTGTTTTTAGCTAAATAGAGGAAAATCGTCATAAATGTCTTTGCTATTTTTCTCTGTCTAAAATGTCAGTAATTTTATTTCCTAGTAAGTTGATAGACTACATTTCTCAAAAGTGTAGACTTGAAAAATCTTGGTTTATGCGAGCGAGTGGGGATACAACAGAGTTAGACCCTCCTAATATGTATTTTTTATTCCTTACATATGAAATAGACGTTTTATATGAAAAAATAAAACGAAAATAAAAAAAAGTAAAGTATCATCACGACCGTTTCCCTTTCGGGGTGGTCAGAAACCACGCTTATGAAGCGAATTCACATTTAGCCAACTTTACTATAGGCCAATCGTGACAAGTGGCAAGCTCGTCGATGACTCCAGGCGTACCAAACTCGAAAAATAAATTAAATATTAATTAAATGTATTTTTATTTACATTAATAAATATTTTTGTGTCCCGACCAGGAATAAAGAAAGATAAATAATGGCATTATATATTGAATCAATCGATTTTTTATTTTTTATCTATGCACTTTCGCCATTTTATAGGTAGTTCATTGATCCCATTGCCGAAAAAAATCTGAGAGTGAGAAATAATATTTTTTTTAAAGGTAAACGAATTATTAAATTCAAAGCACAAATACACAAATCTAAATTTGAAATTCCTAGCCAAACGTCAGATATTTGCGATCAAAGTGGCCAGTTCGACAAAACGACAATTTCATATGTATGGACCTAATATTTTAAAATTTGATGTCCAAGTTTTTTAACAACTGTATTAAAAAGCATCATTAACTAAACACGTATGAACTTATTTTAATAAAATTTACAATAAATATCTTCACAGATTTAAAGTAATATATATATATCTATATATATATATATATATATATATGTAAATATGCAACAATTTTCAAATAAAATACCAATCATACTGACTCGAATCGTTGAGATTTTAATATATTTACATTTAAAGGCACTTATTCTAAATATTTTAAATATATTAAAAAATATATAGGTATAATAATAAATTAAAAATTGCATTGTCTTTTGCCGAATTTATAATTGATATAACATTCTACTTTTATATCTTGGATATAAATTTTTGGTTAAAACGATGTACATATATATATTTTTTCTTATTTAATATTTTAACAAATAACGTTCTAAGTCTTATTGTTCCTATTTGATATATGTATGATATAAATTGTATAAATCCGTGGGGATCAGAACTAAAAGCTTTCTATAAAGAAATTGTTCCAAAGCTCATAGACGTCTCTGGTGACAATAGGTCTGGCAGTTCTTTCTCTCAAAAATTAAGTATCTTAATTCAGAGGGAAAATGCTGTTAGTGTATTGGGCACCATGACACAGGACAACGATTTGGAAGAGCTATTATTTTTTTATTTTTTGTATTATACATTATATAATAAAGATAGTAATTTAAAAATTAAATCAAAATATAGTCATATAAATATATTATAATTTTGGCACTTATTGCGTTTAGTTTAGTTTACGTACGTTAAGGCACTTTGGGAAGTATATTAATATATGTATAAAATATAAGTATATGGTTGCAAAATAGATCACTCTAATATTTTTTTAAATATATTTAAGTGTTAAAACAAAAACCAACTAAGTTAGCCATTTTTGCACAAAAATATCATGCTCATTTTATTATTTTTTAATTTGCGTTTTCGTCTAAAACCGTTTCGTTTTTTTTGCTTTTAAGACCCACTATCTTCGAAACGGAGCGTCACAGTGCTTAGTCGATTTTATCACTGGAAAAAGCAGAAGTTTTTCAAACGAATGGTGTAAAAGAGTGAATTTACTAAAAAAAATGTTCAAAAATTTTCGCTCTAACCTAACTAAAAATATACAGGGTGAAAACCTCACATAATATTTTTTGAAGTAAACAAGATATATATATGTAGATAAACTTTAAATTGATATTAGAAGGGCTTAATTTTTTTTACAAATTAATCGTTATTTAAGCGGTGGTGGTTATTAGACTGCTGTACGACTTTTGTGGTCTTTTGTGACAAATGTATTTCTCATTGCCACATGCCAGGCTTCGAACTGCGACCTTTTTGTATTTAAGGAAAGCATTCTTACAACTGAGCCACCACCGCTACAAATATTCCCTCATTCCATATCCCATATCCAACTTAAAAACTATAAAATGATCCTACAAACCTATGTTTTGGTAAATATTTTTAAATGAGGGTAGGTGGTAGATTTCTTTTCATATTTTTAAATGAGGGTAGGGGGTAGGATTTTTCTAGAATCGGATACGTGTACACTATAGTCTCTGAACTGGGAAATAGTCCAATCTCCAATCTAACTGTTATTAGAACTCATTGCTAGTTCACAGACTATGTGTAATAATGAGAAAAGATAAATTATGTAACTTTATCCTGTTTAGTTTATAGGGGAAAATGCTAGATAACTGCTTTACACAGATAAATAAACCATAATAAACTCTTCTGAAATAACGGCCGAGCGGGTAAAAAATAATTTGCGAATCGCAATTTGTAATAAGTTAATAATTTGCATCGCTCTCGCTCGCACAATCGAATTTCAATCGGTCTGAGGGTAGTTTTGAGAAATGTCTATCAACTATTTAGAATTAAAAAAAAATACGGAATATTTTCACTTTCATATACCTAATTTTCCTCTATTGTACTAAAACAAATATACAAAGACAATTTTCTAAGCATTTAATGGATTCACCGTGCGGGTGTCGGGTCTATAAAGATTTTTTTTAAAAAAACCTTTATTTTACTAAAACAAATATACGATTAAATACATCTCTAAAATGTCCGTATTTTTATTCTCTAAATAAAAGATTAAAAGTTCAATTTCTCAAAAGAACACTTGGTTTTTGAAAATCTTTGAAAATATCGGATTGTGCGAGCGGGAGAGACGCAAAAGCATTAACGTTGTCAAACTTTGTATCTCTCTCGCTCGTGCATTTCTGATCTAATTAACCTGTAAATACATTTCTACATAGTGGGTTCTTGCTTGAAGGCTTCGGCTAGGGGTGCTGTTATTTGTGGCACGAGCGGCGGGGGTGATGATGACGAGAGAGGTGATGACGAGTCGGTGGTGACGGGGGCCGGGGTTTCGTTCTCGGTCGTTACTTCTGCTGAAGCCCCTAAAATAAGCCCAACTGTAGATTCATTCGAAACACACGAGTCCTAGACCTCCACTACTGGCCTTGCAAAACATATTTATAACTAGCTGTTTGAGATTTATAAAACTTATCGATGATATAAGTTATCGATAGTAGTATAATGTAAATAACTTAGCAAATTACCTATTTAAGATTAAATTTAAATCTCACCAAGCCTATTTAACATTAAATTAAAAGCTCACCAAACTTATTTAAGATTAAATTGAAAGCTCACCAAACCTATTTAACATTAAATTAAAAGCTCACCAAACTTATTTAAGATTAAATTAAAAGCTCACCAAACCTATTTAAGATTAAATTAAAATCTCACTAAACCTATTTAAGATTAAATTAAAATTTGACTAAACCTATTTAAGATTAAATTAAAAGCTCACCAATTTAACCAAACTATATAAATTTATTTTGAAAATTATTCGGATTTGTGTGCTTTTATAAAATATATAATAGAAAACTGGTAAAATTCATGGACCTTGCGCGCTACTTACCATCAGGTGAGGTTACATGTCGTACTTGCATATAAAAAATAAAATAAAAAGTTATTCTAAACAAATTAAACGTGCTTATGTTCTGCTCGAACTACTACTGGTAAATAGCGCGATTCCTAAAGTAAGCTTTCGACGTGTGCGACTAGAAATAGCTCAGCAAATTGTATCTGTTTATTATTTGTCAAGGTAAATAAATCTCACCGAACCTATCAAACATAAAATCAGGAGCTCACTAAACCTATCTAAGAATAAATTGTAAAGATCACCAAACCTGTTTGGAATTAAATTTAAAGCCCACAAAACCTAATTAAGGTTAAATTAAAAGCTCACCTAACCTATACAGGATTAAATTAAAAGCTCTTCACACCTAGTAAGTTTATTTTGAAATATATTCGGAGAATTTTTATAATAAAAAAAAACGGGTGTATACCTCCCAGAAGCATTTCCTGAAGCAAGCTATCGACGTGTGCGACTCCAAATAACTTAGCAAACTGTATCTGTTCTATCATTTGCCAAGTTATGCTCTGTAGTGGAGGCAGACATAGCAAGAGTTCTCCAAATCTTCCACGGCCGTCGTATTGACGATCGCTTATATAGTCTTCTAGATTGATCTGGATTTGATAACGCAGTTGCTTTATCTTTTGAGGCTGTGATAGACCTTTTGCGTCTGGAATATAAAATTTTACATTACATTTTACTGATACTAGTGGATCCTAAAATAATAATAATAACGTTAATTTTCCAGATCGATTTTACATAGTTAAATACAATCTAATTAGTAAAACATAATATTACCAGTAAAACTGAGAACTAAGTATATAAATTAAATTAAGAAATAAACAAAACGAAAATTAAATATCCATACTGGGACCGACCGCCTCCGTGGTCTAGTGGTAACAAACGTTTCCGTGAACTCGGGAGGTCGTGGGTTCGATTCCCACCGGGGGCAAGTTGTACATTGTATAATGTATATATTAACAAAAAAAAAGTATAATATGTAGTTTATCAACCATATAGTTTCCGTAACACAAGCCTCGTAGCTTTCCACGGAAACTAGATGGCGCTGTGTGACCTGTCTGGAAATATTTATTTAGAATACAATATCCATATTTTTTTTATACAGACTTGAAAATGACATCGGTTAAATGGCGACCCCCATACACTGATTAAGTCGATTTCTGAAGTTAGTGTCCACTCTTTGCAGCATATTAATCGGTATGTTGGCAATGGCGTCGCGAATGTTGTTTTTGAGGTGAGCTATTGTCCGTTGCCGATCGACATAAACCAGGGATTTCAAATAACCCCATAAAAGAAATCGCATGGAGCCAAATCTGGAGAGCGAGCCGGCCATGTGAGATCGCCTCTGAGAGCCTGCCTTACTCTTTTGACATTTTCCGGAGTTCTGGTGGTCCGTTGATGTCCATTTCTGAGTTTAGCGACACTTCCACACTCTCGAAATGAGTTAACCCACGACAGAATCGAATTTCGGCCAGGAACGGGTCTGTGAGGAATTTTAAAGCGAGCGCGGAAGGCACGTGACGTAGCAACAAGTGAGCGACCGTTAGAGAAGAAGCTCTCGACGGCGTGTGCCCGCTGTTCTCTAGGCCAGAGCATGATGGCAACTGACTAGAGGAAGAAACAAACTTGGGGACTTCCCCCTCCAAAAGCGCCCCCCCTCACCCCTCTACCCACCCGACTCACTGCCCGGGAGTTTTTTCAAATAAGTAAGTTTCTCTGGCGCACCCTGTAGATATTAGTTTATTTATTTTCCATTAGCAACACAATTCCTACAGGTAAACATTGCCGCTAGCGACATCCAGCCCCATAAGGATTATTTTGATAATTTATTGTTATTTTTTTTTTAACCTAATAACAACAATATGGATGATAATACTCACTCGGGTCGAAGAATACGATGGCTTTAAGACAAGCGAACTCTGTGTCATCAATATCTATCTCTCGTAAAGGTTTGACTATTTCATCCATTACTCGCATTCCTATCATACTGATATCAATATCCATGCGACCGTCTGAAATAAAATAGACAATTTTTTTATGGCACATTAAATAAAAACACATCTAAATATACATAAGCCGCCGTCCATTAAACACGTGATGTTTGTTTTTTTTAGCATTTTTTTAAACTTAATTTTTAATTTCTTCAATTAATAGGTTAAGTAATTTTAGTTCTTAAAATTTTAATCTAAAATTATTTTCAGTTTTTAAATTTATACATCTGTTGTTTTATAGCTTGTGGTGTTGTTCGCCTATAATATATTTAATATTATTTATATTTTTTTATTAAGCTTTTTGTATGTCTAAACTTAGAATTTAATTTAATTTGATTTCATTTTATATTTTTTAAATTATTTTTATATATATATACCACTTGTATTTTGTGCATGTTGTGGCACCTAAAGGTGGTACATTTATCGTTGAATTTATGTCCTAGTTTTTAAGTAACCGACCACTGGTTGTGCTTAAATAAATAAATAAATAATAGGTTCAGCATCAAACTTTTGATTTAGCCTTGGTTACAAATTCATGTGAGATGTTAGCACTGTTGACGAACCTATTATTAATAAATAAAAATAATTATGTGAGCATTATTTTGTTTTTCTTTACTTAAGTTCATGTTGGAAGGTGGAAAGAAAAAATAATAGTAAAAAAAAAAGTAAAGTATCATCACGACCGTTTCCCTTTCGGGGTGGTTGGAAACCATGCTTATACGCGGATTCACATTTAGCCAACTTTACTATAGGCCAATAATAACAAGTGGCAAGCTCGTCGATGTCTCCAGCGTACCAAACTCGAGAAATATCACAAATAAATTAAATATTATTTAAATGTATTTATTTACATTATTAAATATTTTTGTGTCCGACCAGGAATCGAACCCGGTACTTTCGAGTCTAAATCCACGGACTTGACCGCTAGGCCACGGAGGCAGTTAAAATAATAATTAATTAATTACATTCCCACCCGAGACAGGTTGGAAGATGGAACTGTCAGTTTTCAATATCCAACCTGGGAATCACTCGAATTTAGACTCCATTATTGATGTCGGTTAAAAATAATACATACCAACGTGATGTTTAGTGATGATACAGTTATTTCCCAGCAGCAACACATCATTGAGGTGAAGTGAGCGGCGAGCGCAGCCTAGCAACAAGTGTTCTCCGGCGTGCGCACGGAGGAGCGCCACCTAGTGGGGAAATAATTATACTTTGATTCAGGATACATAGTGCGGTGTACTATCGTGTGTGGAAGAGAGAGGAGAATGATGTCTCGGGTTTGTGACCAACACACGCCTCTCTATCAAACCAAATATTAAGTTAAGAAGAGAAAACTTTATAAGAAAACCCGCCTGCGTAAAAAATGATCTCGATTTACAAACTGAAAAAAAAAATATATAAAAACTTAAAAGAAAAAAACAAGACCAAGGCTTCCGTCGGCAAAATGTTTAATAACCACGTAACTACACTATTTATTTATATTTATAAACTCTTTATTGCACAAAATAACTTAAAAAGTAGTGTACAAGGGCGAACTTAATGCCTTCCGGCATTTTACAACAGCTAACCTTTGCCTGCCTCCGTGGTCTACCTCGTGGCCATTTCGGGGTGGTCAGAACCCACGCTTATAAATAAGCGGATTCACATTTAGCCAACTTTACTATAGGCCAATCATGACAAGTGGCAAGCTCGTCGATGTCTCCAGCGTACCAAACTCGAGAAATATCACAAATAAATTAAATATTAATTAAATGTATTTATTTACATTAATAAATATTATTGTGTCCCGACCAGGAATCGAACGGAATCTACAGACTTAACCGCTAGACCACGGAGGCAGTTATATACATACATATACTTAGGCAGTTATATACTATAATATATATACATGCACACATAAATATATATGTGTGCATGTATATATTTGTATATGTAATATTAAGTTTATAAAATAAATGTTTAATATTTTCATGCAGATAGCGGTAGAATGCGTCGGAAATTATGTATAATTTTATTAAACATTATTACATTATTATTTTGTACACAGTATTCTGTAAAAAAATATATATTTTGATTTTGATTAAGACCACAGACCACAAGCTATTAAAAGGAAAACTTAAAAATAAGGATAGTGGAAAAACCTAAGTCTTTCAGGATCTAGATATCTCTAGGCGATTAAAATATTATGTTTATTGCACAAGAGTGGGTATTACAAATTTATCACACAATAATTATCCGTGTTAGTCAACATAAACAATTCTAAGATAATAGACTAATACCTACACAATATTCCTAAAATAAGGCATTTAGAATGAATTGATTAATAGGACAAAGCTCGACTCGCCATACACAATGCCATGCTGGCACCGACACTTATGTATGGAAGTGAGACGTGGATATGTCAGAATACGCATAAGACTAGAGTTAATGCAGTAGAAATGAGGTCGTTGCGTCGGATATGCGGCGTCACCTTGACGGATCGCATACGTAATAACGAAATACGCAAAAGGGTAGGTATAAAAGAAAGCATAGGGACAAAAATAAAGAAAGGAATGAATGCTCCGATGGTTCGGGCATGTCGAAAGGATTGTTTTTTTTTAATGCAAAAGTTGTGGGTAAAAGATGCCCTGGCAGACCGAGACTCACCTACCACGATTAAATAAATAAAACAATAGCCGAAGGTGCAATAAAAAGCCATCGAAACAAAAGGGCATGTATGAAGAGGGTGATGAGTGTCGAAGAAGCGAAAGAGGTATGTCGAGATCGTGACAAGTGGCGCTCGATTGTCTCTGCCTACCCCGCAAGGGATTTGGCGTGAAGATATGTATGTTGGTATGATTAATAGGACTCCGTTTGAATGCGAGAAAAACCAAGGTGTTTTGTTTGAGGGATGACAAACGTGACGATAAAGATTGATGATGAAACTCTAGAACAAGTAAATGAAATTATATATCTGGACAATGTTGTCACTGCGGATGGGAAGTATAATAGGGATGTTGAAAGAAGAGTGAACGCGGGGAATAGTGTTAACGGTGCCCTGGGGTCACTGATCGTCAGTCGAAATGTCAGTGACAGAGCTCGGCTCGCCATACACAATGCCATGTCGGTACCAGTACTGATGTATGGAAGCGAGACGTGAATACTTTTTTAAAGCGAGTGAGTTCACGTTTAGAACACAAACAACAACAAAAAAATGTGACGTCATTGAGGACATTTTTCATTTTTTTTTTATTATTAGGTTTAGTTAATAGTTATTTAATTTTAAGCAAAATAATACATACCTGATCATCCAAATGTAACTCTGTAAAAGCCGGTATATATTTAGCCCATTCAACTAATATTAAAAGTTGTTGCTTAATAGAATCGCACACGTCGTTGATTTTTGCTAGATTTCTGTTGTTAATTTCGGCATCTGCTGTATTTGTTGTCTGAAAATATTAAAACAAATCTATATTAATAGTAAAAAAAAATGATATGATTTGCCTTTACGCCTAAACGTTGTGCGATTTTTATGAAATTTGGAAGAAATGTTCCTTGGAAACCTGGAATAGACATGGGCTTTATCACGCTATCATCTGATCACGACATGTGACTCCACGGCCATTTGTCTGTCTGCCTGTTAGATTCGCCTTCACACCTAAACCTTGAGCGGTTTTTATAAAATTTGGAAGAAGTGTTCCTTGGAAACCTGGGACAGATGTAGACTATATGACGTCATCATCTAATTACGACTTGTGACCCCACGGCCATTTGCCTGTCATTAGATTCGCCTTCATGCCTAAACCTTGAGCGATTTTTATGAAATTTGGAAGAAATGTTCCTTGGACACCTGGGATAGACATGGGCTTTATCACGCTATAATCTGATCACGACATGTGACTCCACGGCCATTTGTCTGTCTGCCTGTTAGTTATATGACAATATTTAAATTATTATTAGTGCTACCCGTGCGAAGCCGGGGCAGATCGCTAGTACTAATGAATTCGTGAGCATTACATGAATTCACCGTGCGTCCATTGTGTGTGAGAGAATTGTCTAGAAATAGTTTTTTGACTTTTTTTTAATACTAGCACGACATGTGACCTTGCGCCCACCTGATGGTAAGTGGTGAGCGAGATCCATGAATGTGAACTGGAATCAGAACTCATGACTGACATCAGTACCTAACATTATGCCAGCTTGACTGGACATGACGGAAATTCGAGCCTGATCCTGAAACGTGTGGATACAGTTTACTGAGTTTATCGGCACGAACGGTGGATACTTCCCCGCCCCGGCAGACTGGGGAAATTACCACGATCAGTCTGCCTACCACCTATAAGAGTGACAGAAGTCGGCTGGATTTAGGTGTTTTTTATTGCCCAATGTTTAACGTTTTACATACCTCATCCACAACTTTTCTGCTGAGTAGTTCAGCGTTTAGCAGTGACATGACGGAGAGCCCGTTGGTCTGTGAGGGCTCTTCGTAAGATGGTCTTCTGCAGTTTATTCTATCTCGTTCGTTTTGCACTGCTAAAATAATAAATAACATTTTAAGATTTGTCTACGCTTTGTGGCGATTAACTAAAGTAGCTAACGAAAAAACCGCCCTTCAGGCATACCATGGATATGTTGCGTCAAATATAAGGTACGGCATATTATTGTGGGGCAATGCAGTGGAAATAAATAGAATCTTTATTGGACAAAAACAATGCATTCGTGCTATTTGTAACACACTTCCTATGACTTCCTGTCGTCCTTTATTTATAAAACTAAAATTACTGACTGTTCCTTCTATCTATATACTTGAATGCTGTTTATTTGTAAAAAGCCACCCGGAACTTTTTAAAACTCCTGGGCATAATTGCAATTTTAAAACGCGTTATCCTAGTAGAATATTAGTTTAAGTAACTTGTGTTTCACCTATATTGTTATTATTCTTCTGTAGCGATGTTTTCTTCCTTTGCTTGTTAATTTGATTAATTTAATTTTATGTGAAAACCTTTAATAGTTCTTAGGGAATTTACTGTTTAATATCTATATACAATAGTCAACTGTTGGTTTTCCAAAAAGAAAAAAAAAAAAAAAAGAATAATTATTCCAGCGCATAAAAGAAGGGGGGTGGGGGGTGTGGTTAACTGCCCCTGAAGAAAAGGAAAACGTTCTTACAACCACCACCGCGTCTACCCTAATATAGTCTGAAAAACAGTCCTGCTTTTTCTTATATTTGACCTCGTTGACAGCCATACATACGAGTACTATAACCTTCCTCATAAAACCTATAAAACCAGTTAACAGCCAATAAACTCCACGTGTGAAAAGGCCGTTTCTAAGACATTTATGGTCAATTTAAGAGTATTTCCATTTTTATTATACTATCAATCTCTCTATCTATATGCATAATATGTATATATTTACAAAAAAAAAAAGTATAATATGTAGTTTATCAACCATCTAGTTTCCGTAACACAAGCCTCGTAGCTTACCACGGAAACTAGATGGCGCTGTGTGACCTGTCTGGACATATTTATTATTATTATTATTAATCCTTCGAGCTGTTTCTGCCGCGTTGGTCTCACAGTGGAACTCGTATTTGTAAATATATTTTTTTAATTTTCCATATTGCGATCAGACTGATGTCAAAGAAAAAACTAATGGAGTGAAAACAAACGAATCACAAAATTCAAAATACAAGCCTGTATTATCTTAGAACCATCTAGGATTGTGCGGAGCGATGGCAAGAAACCCGACGGAATGACTGTTGGGCCGTGGAAACTTGGCAGGTCTCTGGTGTGGGATGCGACGTGTGTAGACACATTAGCTCCATCTCACATCCAGGCGACATCGTCAGGCGCGGGGAGAGCGGCTTTTTCTGCGGAGAACCTCAAATTGCGCAACTATGCCAACCTTGGTTCCGGTTACGAATTTACGCCATTTGGGGTCGAGACGATGGGCCAAGCAGTTTTCAAAGCGGCTGACAGAAAAGTCTGGAGACAGGAAGGCTGGGAATTATTTCTGCCAACGTATTAGCCTCGCACACAGAGGAGAAATGTTGCCAGTCTCCTTGGGACTATCTCGGATGGGAAGTCTTAGTTATACTTTAGTTTATTTTTAATTTTATTATTTAGGTAACTTTTAATTTATATTAATTAACTTCGAATAAAAAAACTTTTTATTTCAAGCCTGTATTTAAAATAAAGTTTGAGATCAAAGTGGCCTGTTCGACAAAACGTTAATTTCATATGTAAGGACCGATTAA
This sequence comes from Tinea semifulvella, assembly GCA_910589645.1. NCBI lineage: Eukaryota > Metazoa > Arthropoda > Insecta > Lepidoptera > Tineidae > Tinea > Tinea semifulvella. The sequence continues at coordinate 6,570,780 of OU342612.1, forward strand.
TGTTGGCTAAATGTGAATCTGTTTCTTTAAAAGCGTAGATTCTGACCATTCCGAAATAGATACGTTCGTGATGATACTTTTTACATTACCAATTTGAAATTACATACCTTCTTTCTTCATGCCAGCTTTAAAGCATTTCCGTAATCTACAGTATCGGCACTGATTCCTTTTGTCTTTATCCACCACACAATTTCGGCTGAACCTGAAAATTAATATATATGTTGTTTGGACATCTTCATTTGAATTATGACTTGCAAAAAGAGCACAAGTGCCATTATTTTTAACTTTTGTTTTGTCATCCTTCGGGTTGCACACGGGCAAGTCCTAATTCTAACATACCACTGTACCAGGTTTTATAATATTATGGGTGAATTTGAATGATATTTATTTATTGTTGTTGTGTAATTCTGTATTTGTTTCATTTGTAAATCTGCTATAGCTGAGTTTTCCTTGCAGATTCCTTTCTCATAATCTTATGGGTGAATTTGAATGATATTTATTTATTGTTGTTGTGTAATTCTGTATTTGTTTCATTTGTAAATCTGCTATAGCTGAGTTTTCCTTGCAGATTCCTTTCTCATAATCTTATGGGTGAATTTGAATGATATTAATTTATTGTTGTTGTGTAATTCTGTATTTGTTTCATTTGTAAATCTGCTATAGCTGAGTTTTCCTTGCAGATTCCTTTCTCAGTTAGATTACACATTAAAAGGTCACTGGGATTTGCCAAGAAAGAAAAAAGAAAGAAAGAAAGAAAATACTTTATTTATCGCAACAAATACAATGGTTACAAAAAAAAAAAAAATATGCAAGGAATAAATTTAAATGTAAGCCTATTCTATACACCGAAACATACAAACAGGTGTGGCGATAAATAGGTGGTCAGCTCAGCATATGCTACAGCCGAGGCTGCAGCTGTTAGTCTTCTGCTAACAGCTTACTCCTTGGACCACTTCGCTGCTAAGTCTTTCACTAACAGGAGAAGAATCATTCTAAATAATTTAAATAATGACGTGTCACAAATACCAGTAATAGGTTTACGTTAAAGATATTTTGACTTTGAACTAGCCTTTTTTACACGGCTTTGTCCGTGTGTGACACGAAACTAATTTCGTTGCGCATTATTTTGATTGTGCTATATTTCCCAAGGTATTAATTTAATTTGCATGGTGTAAAGGGAAATAAATATCTTTATGAAATAATTAAGCCAAGTGTTTAAAATTATTAAATTTAAAAGGATTAATACCGTATTTGTGTAGTAGTTGCTTTCCACTTTATAATTGCCTATTTATTACTGATGTATGGAAGCGAGACGTGGATACGTCAGAATACGCATGAGAGTAGGGTTAATGCAGTAGAAATGCGGTCGTTGCGGCGGATATGTGGCGTCACTTTGGCGGACCGCATACGTAACGTCGAAATACGGAAAAGGGTTGGTATGAAGGAAAGCATAGAGACAAAAATAAGGAAAGGCATGCTACGATGGTTCGGGCATGTTGAAAGGATGAGCGATGAAAGATTGACGAACCAGATATATAATGCGAAAGTTGTGGGTGAAAGTGGCCCTGGCAGACCGAGACTCACATATCACGATCAAATAAATAAAACACTGACTGAAGGTGCATTAAAAAGTCTTAGTAACCAAAGGGCTTGTATGAAGAGGTTAATGAATGTCGACGAAGCGGAAGAGGTATGTCGTGATCGTGTCAAATGGCGCTCAATTGTCTCTGCCTACACCGCAAGGGATCTGGCGTGAATATATGTATGTATGTATTTATTAAAGTCTTAAACTAGATATATATACCTATGCTTAAGAGATAGACATATACTATCGTGGAATTTTCTGTAGAGCTATATAAAACACAATTCCACCATACATTATTTTGTTATATCTCAAAGGGGTTGGTTTCGTTGAAAGCTCCCAGACGGCTTATATTTTTTCGACACCTCCAACAAATATCGTTAATCTATACAAAAACTCAACAAATTATTTACTTAAACCTTCCTAAAGCACCTGCACTCTATCCATTGGTGACAACAGCATGATATCCGGTGCAGTAGTTTTTGAGTTTATCGCAAACAGACAGACAGCGCGGCGGATGACTATGTTTTATTTTATTTATTTAACAAGTGTTTTGTTTTCGTTTTTTTTAAGGTACCAAATTGGTGCAATTTTTATGTTTCCTAATTAGTTCTATTAAAAAAGAGAAAAATGTATAATTTTATTTTAGAAGTCATATTTTTATTTTGTAAATTTAATAGTTTTTACTGCCTCCGTGGTCTAGCGGTTAAGTCCGTGGATTTAGACTCAGAGGTACCGGGTTCGATTCCTGGTCGGGAAACATAAATATTTATTAATGTAAGTAAATACATTTCATTAATATTTAATTTAGTTGTGATATTTCTCGAGTTTGGTACGCTGGAGACATCGACGAGCTTGCCACTTGTCATGACTGGCTTATAGTAAAGTTGGCTAAATGTGAATCCGCTTATTTATAAGCGTGGTTTCTGATCACCCCGAAAGGGAAACGGTCGTGATGATACTTTACTTTGATAGTTTTTGTTATTTTTTTTTTTTGTTTTAACAGTAATAATTTTTAATTTCTTCTTCTTTTTATATTGGTGAATGCTGTGACACCTAATTGGTACATATATTAGATAAGTTATAATTATACTATGTTATGTGTGTGATAATATATGTACTGCTGTGTGTACTAAATAAATAAATAAATATGTAGTGATATCGTCTATGTATCTAATTTAAAGATTATCGCAAACCTAGGTACAGTCCACTAAAGTCCGAGTTACGGATTGTAAAAAATGCCGTAAAGAGAAGTAAGGACATATGCTGATCCGAATACGTACCGGATGCATAAGTTGAGAAGACGATCGAGTTTATTCAGTAGCTCTTCAGTGACGTCAGAATATTAAAAAAATAAATAAAAAAAAAAGTATAATATGTAGTTTATCAACCATCTAGTTTCCGTAACACAAGCCTCGTAGCTTACCACGGAAATTAGATGGCGCTGTGTGACCTGTCTGGAAATATTTATTTATTATTATTATTTATAATAGCATTGTAAGTTCATTCAAAGTCGTGAGTTTACAATAACAGTGTTTTAGGGTCTGTGATGTGTGAACTGGTTTGTTATCTCCGATTGAACGGATGGCATACGCCACCCTGTACTACTAAACGGGGTACAAAGCGTAAACGATAAATAAACGTATGGAGAGCGATACGTGTCGTTTATTTTGATGCTAACATAATACAAATAAATACTTTGTGTTGTTGACAGTTTTTTTCCGCCTACCCTAAAACTATATATAATTTTTGGGGACTAAAGATGTGGAATGCTCTTCCAGCCTTTGTGTTTCAAAAGTCCTTCAAAGCGAAGTGTGAAAAAGCATCTAGTTAAGCCGGTATAGTGTTAGGGACTCATGTCAGTCATGAGTGTCTGACTTCAGTTGCTAACATTCATGGACCTTGCGCGCCACTTACCATCAAGTGGGCCCAAGGTCACATATCGTGCTAGTATTAAAAAAAAACAATTGTTACAAATAATAAAGATAGTATCGTACCTGCACGTATATAGATGATTTTTTCTTACACTTCTCCTGAAGAATCCTTTACAGCCGTCGCAAGATGACGCTCCGTAGTGTTTCCCTGTCGCCCGGTCGCCGCAGATAGCGCACTGAGATAACGCTACGGAATTGGATCCGTTTACTTCACCACTACTGCTTTCCAGTGGCATATCACTGTCTGTAACAATAGAAATACTCCTTAACATCTTTTACATTTAGTTAATAATGTCTCAGGTTTTTGCCTCCAAATATCAGGCAAGTAACCACCAGATCGCTATTTAAAAACATGGTATATTCGCATTTCATTTCCTAACAAAATTTGTAAGTATATTACCATTATGTGCGTATGTACGTGTATAGTTTAGATTATTATATATATAGTACTTATATGTATGTGGCTAGTTATTAAATAATACTTTTCAGCACCTACTTTCCAGTAAATTGTTTAAAGTTTTCCCAATATGCTATGATAAAATGTCTTGCGGCATTAAAGCCCGCCTTTGTGCAATAAAGTATTAAATAAATAAATAAAAAATAAAGTAGGTAGAATACCAGGGGTGGCCTTTGGAGATGGCGGGCAGAGCGCAACAACCCACAATTATTTCTAGTAGATTTACATCACCAAAGTTCCCGTGCCTCCGGAGAGCACGTCGAGCCGTCGGTCCCGGTTCTACTAATAACGACTTGGTAAATCTTCAATAAATTGTCATTATAATTGGCATCAGACCCCTGCAAACCCGTCTGGCTAGCGATTGTAAGCCAAATTCTCCTGAAATATATTATGGAAAGGCCTCCAACAGTGCAGGAGGCCTAGCACTCGTATTCCAAGACGTTTTTTTAACGGCTCCTGCACTCAATCAGGTGTATCAGGCAAAGCTTTATGTAGATGTCGCTAGCGGCAATGGTGCCTTGTTTTACACCTATATCGCATCGTTTTTTAAATGTTTTTGAAGTTGTATATTTTTATAACAGAAAAAAAATAAATAAATAAACGTTAACTACCTTAAAAGACAAATTAAGAAAGCGCACACTGTATTTAAAAAGAAAAAAGGTTTTATTAATAGAACGGCAATTTTGAGATCACCATATCTTTAATTCTGCTTAGAAATCTTTATTTGTACCCTTAAAAGCTGCTCACTTCGGCATAATATCTAGAAAATAATAAATTTCGTAATAAAAATACAGTTTTTCTATGCAACTGACAGTTATATTAGGTACCATCTATCATGCGCCATCTATCGTTATAAAAAGTTAGTGATACACCCCATTATTCCTTACAGCTGTCAAACGCGGCCCTCGAAATCTGTATTACTTTATAATACTGCATTTATTAATTAATTGTATTACTACGGCTAAAATGAAACTAAAAGTGACAGCACAGCTGTCTTGGAGTTTATCAGTAGATAAATTGGGTTACAAGGAATCCTTCGCGCCATTTTGCGCGGACAATTCAAGTGCAAGTTTTTGTTTTGTAAATTAATTTACTGTGAATATTGTTGGTCAAAAGTGGTGCTGTTTTGTTAAATAATGTTCTACAATTATGGAAAATTATAAATTGGACTTTAAATATGGGGCACAAGTTGCAGTTTAATTTTTGCGATTTTCCTGCGCTGTGAACTCCCATATTATACCCGACGTGTTTGGTCTATAATGCCGCGAGTGACTCCAAGATAAGCATCAAATTCTGCAACATCTGGAATTTGATGATAACCTCATTAACTCATAAAAAAGAAAGATATATTACGTCAGACTTGGCTGTATGGGCTAGACCCTTTGCCTTCCCAATCATCTCATTCATCATCCATCGGGAGAAGAGAACCAAAAAAAAAAAAGCAAAGCGTTCTAGAATTTTTTACTGAATTTTGCTTTGAATGTATGAAAACCATAGAGCAACGCCAAGTCGAACGATTTCCGAAGCGAAATCAAGTTAAAAACGCTTAAAGCGTCAAGTCAAACACAGGGTAAGGAGAATACCAACTTTAATGTCGTTTTACACTGACAGTTTCCGTTATTCAAGATATTCCATTATATAAGGTAACAGAATTGGAATGCTGATTCAATGCTGAGTTAGTAAACTATAAAGAAGGAAAAACCACAATCAAAAGATTTTAATCATCATCTAGCTATTTTTATTACCTCAATTTCGCTATTCATGATGACCCTCAATAAAATTGTAATTACAGACACACGTGGATATTTCCTATTATTTTGTTTGTTATTTCAACTGTAGCCAAAAATAATAAGCGTGATTTTCCGCTAAGATATATTGCGTCAGACTTGGCTGTATGGGCTAGACCCTTTGCCTTCCCTTTCACCTCATTCATCATCCATCGGGAGAAGAGAACAAAAAAAAAAGAAATATCCTCGTATAATTTCCACTACAATATAACGTCTCGGAAGCGTTCATTTTAAAACTTGCCTTTTCAATATTTATCTAAATTTTGTTTTATTAATTAATGTGTGTCGTAAAACTATGTTATTTGTGATATTTCTCGAGTTTAGTACGCTAGAAACATCGACGAGCTTGCAAGTCATGATGGGATATAGTAAAGTTGGCTAAATGTGTGGATACTACATTAAAAAAAAATGACGCGTTACGGAAGGGATACGGTCGTGATGATACTTTAATTAAATTTAAATAGAAAATAATGTAGAATTAACCTTAATGACCGACTCAAAGTGCGGTGGTTAAACCACATTATGACTTTTTGTTGTCATTAGCGGTTTTTTTGACCTTGAACAAGTATTTGATTAACAAAAATAAACATATTACGATATTAACAGTGATATAAGTGATAAAATTATTAGACGTTTTTATAAATGGGTGCCGACTTTATCTTAGATTCTTGAACAAAACTTTCCATCATGTTTTTCTTTGTACTAAAATAAACTTCGGTTCGCGAAGACTAGAAATAAAATCTAAAATAAATAAATAAAAATCTTTATTTCAAAATAAATATACATCACAATTTAGTTGTTACATAGGTTAGGGCATAAAATAAATCGTACATAGAAACAAAAGCAATTCTGAAATAGTCGGTGGACGGTGTTTCAGATGTCAAAGTATCATCACGACCGTTTCCCTTTCGGGGTGGTCAGAAACCACGCTTATAAATAAGCGGATTCACATTCAGCTCGTCGATGTCTCCAGCGTACCAAACTCGAGAAATATTACAAACAAATTAAATATTAATTAAATGTAATAATTATCATTAATATATATTTTTGTGTCCCGACCAGCAATTGAACCCGGTACCTCCGAGTCTAAATCCACGGACTTAACCGCTAGACCACGGAGGCAGTTTCAGATGTCATTGTAGGATTTAGTACTTGCAACATTTTATATTACTCTAGACAATATTTATTCATATTTGCTGAAGGCAAGACTTAAATAATTGTTTGTGTGTATGTGTATGTAGGTGTGTGTGTGTGTGTGTTGGTGTGTGTGTGTGTGGGTTTGAGTGAAATTATTTAAGTAAGTATGCATGTGTTAGCAACAACCTATTTCTTATAATATTATTTTATGATTTTTAACAGGTTTTCAGTGTCCTCATAAGTTAGTTCCTGAAGCCAGTTCCTAACGAGTACCTTGCACTTTATGAAGAAATTTAAGGAGCTGGAATAATACACTGACGACTGACACTCCGTTACAATATGCCGGCTGGAAACCATCAATGTTTATGGATAGGCCCTTACTGAGAGAGAGAGGGATGTACACGTGTTAAAGTATCCCACAAAAAATTACTTTTCGTAATAATTTAATGGGGTGTATCAAGCAAAAAAGCTAGATGTCGCTAGCGGCACTGGTACCTTGTTTTACACCTACATCGCATAATTTTTAAATGTTTTGTAGTTTTTTTATTTCTATAACAGTAAAATGTATTTTAAATTAACGTTACCTACCTTAAAAGACGAATTAAGAAAGCGCACACTGGCTTTAAAAAGAAAAAAGGTATTATTAATAGAACGGCAATTTTTAGATCACCATATTAAAGCTGCTCACTTCGGCATAATATCCAGAAAATAATAAATTTTGGAACAAAAATACAAGTTTTCTATGCAACTGACAGTTCTATTAGGTACCAACTATCATGCGCCATCTGTCGTGATAATAAGTTAGTGATACTTAAAATACTTTTAAATATTGTAGTAAATTAATTCAATGTAAGAATTAAAGATATTGATAGTGGAAAAACAACTAAATTATAATGTTATCGGCATATAGAGACAGTGTTATCTAGGTTTTACATAAATCATTAGGATTTTGCTTGTCTAAAGAATAATTCGTTTATTTGCCTTATTTAACGAAACTTGATAGGTGTAAACTTATTTGTGACTAGGGTTGTGCTAATTGTACTATAATATAGTATTGTACTATATTTCGAGTCTGAGTACATATCGTCGGTCCAATTCTATACCAGAACATCATCAAAATCACTTGTTTTAAGTATGCAGAATGATAAGGAATTGTAAAATATTTCACTTACTTAATAGGCTAGTGCCGATACTAATTTAAATAGGCTAGTGCCGATACTAATTTAAATAGACTAGTGCCGATACTAATTTAAATAGGCTAGTGCCGATACTAATTTAAATAGACTAGTGCCGATACTAATTTAAATAGGTTAGTGCCGATACTAATTTAAATAGACTAGTGCCGATACTAATTTAAATAGGCTAGTGCCGATACTAATTTAAATAGACTAGTGCCGATACTAATTTAAATAGGCTAGTGGCATTCCACATCTTTATTGTGCGACAGATGTATGAGTCACCAAATTTATAGGTACGCGAAGGGATAGTGACTACGGTATGTGGGTGCATATTCTGACCTGTGCGTGTGGTTCGGTTGCGGAATGGGGAGGAAGGAATTAGGTTATAGAGCTCTTCAGAGCACTCACCATAGTATAGCCGGTAGAACACGCTCAGAGAAGCTACATCTCGGCGAAGCTGCAGGGATTCGAGAGTTCCAGATATAGTGGCATCGTCTACAATTCGAACAGCTCGCCTTTGTAGGACATTGAGAGCATCTGTGAGGTACTTGGCTGAACCATCCCAAAGGTGTGAACAGTATTCCACGCATGATCTGATCTGTGCTTTGTACAGCAACAGTCTGATTGATGGCGGGACTAGTGCTGATACTAATTTAAATAGGTTAGTGGCGATACTAATTTAAATAGGCTAGTGCCGATACTAATTTAAATAGGTTAGTGGCGATACTAATTTAAATAGGCTAGTGCCGATACTAATTTAAATAGACTAGTGCCGATACTAATTTAAATAGGTTAGTGGCGATACTAATTTAAATAGGCTAGTGCCGATACTAATTTAAATAGACTAGTGCCGATACTAATTTAAATAGACTAGTGCCGATACTAATTTAAATAGGTTAGTGGCGATACTAATTTAAATAGGCTAGTGGCGATACTAATTTAAATAGGCTAGTGGCGATACTAATTTAAATAAGCTAGTGCCGATACTAATTTAAATAGGCTAGTGCTGATCTAATTTACAGGTAAAAAAAAAACAGGCATGAACAAGCAGGAAAATGTAGTTTAGGTTGTAATTGAAAGAAATTTAAACAATGTAGGGAATTGGTGAAATGGGGATGAAAAGTTAAAAATGCCGTTGAAAGTACCAGTAGGTCAGTCGTCAGCTAGTACAATCGACGCCATTTTTAACTTCAATCGTAACAATTACAGAGACTTCATTTTGGTGCACCCAGGCTTATACTTACATTTATAGAATATAGAAAATTGATTAATAAAGGTATCATCACGACCGCTTCCCTTCCGGGGTGGTCTGAAACCACGCTTATAAAGAAGCAGATTCACATTTAGCCAACTTTACTATATTCCAATCATGACAAGTGGCAAGCTCGTCGATGTCTCTACCGTACCAAACTCGAGAAATACCACAAATAAATTAAATGTCTTTTCAATTTAATTTAATAAATATTATTGTGTCCCGACCAGAAATCGAATCCGGTGCCTTCGGGTCTGACGTAACCGCTAGACCACGGAGGCAGTTGGAAAGGGGATGAAAAGTTAAAAATGGCGTTGAATGTACCAGTACGTAAGTCGTCAGCTGGAACATTCGACGCCATTTTTAACTTTACAGAGACTTCATTTTGGTGCAACAGAGTCTTATACAGAATTGCAGGTATTGGAGCAGCGAAAATCCCAAAGCTAAACACCACTGCCACTTCATTCTCCTAAGGGCTGCAATTTCAGCTAAGGGAATCATTGGATCCTACTTTTTCGAAGATTCTTGCGGCCGTTCGGTTACTGTGAATTCTGCTGAGTATGTGAAAATGTTACGGGAGTTCTTGGCACCTAAGCTACTGGAATTTGCTAGCTACAATCGTAATACATGATTTCAACAAGATGGTGCCACTTGTCACACATCCAACGGGTCCCTGCCGGTGGTCAAAGAAATGTTTTCGGAAAAGCTGATTTCCAGACGAGGCGACATCCCATGGCCACCCAGGAGTCCAGATCTATCCCTAGCAGACTTATTTTTATGGGGTTATTTGAAGAGTCGTGTCTATATTCATAAACCAAATACACTACGTCGACTAAAGGAAAAAATCCGCGAAGAGATGTCGGCGATCTCGCGGTCTCTTTGTCGACGAGTATTCGAAAATTTCGGTTCGCTTAGAAGAGTGCAAAAATCGAAACGGTGGTCATTTAGATGATGTAATTAAAAAAAAAAACAACTATATACCTTTCTTGTAAATAATCTTTTTTTTTATATACGTATTTTTCAATTGTTAACTAATTCGTGGCTCACCCTGTACTTACTAGCTACATTTATATCGACAGAAGAAGTTATAATTTCGCGTAAACCCTTATAAGGCAAGGGATGAATATTATTTACAAAATATGAAAAAAGGAACTGTTTTTTTTCTAAAAAAAATATTTTTTATCGAAATTAAAAATTATATTTAATAAATTTGTTCGAAATACAAAAATATACAAATTACCAAAAAAAAAAAAGAAAGATTTTTTTCTTGTCACGTGCTCTATTAAGGGTTAAATAATCAACTAGCCAAAAGAAAACAAACCTTCGTTAGTAAGAAATGGTGCTTCACGTCTGAAGAAAGTTGGATTTCGGTCCACTGCATAAACTGGTTTATCCCAGTTAAACAGCGGGGGAACAACCGGGCCTGGCATGGAGTATTCAGGAGCCGGCCCAAACCCCACTGAGGCCTGATCTTTTTGCGTTATCGTAGCGCAACTCGACATCGTAGCGCAACTCATCACTGGCATCGTACAACACCGACTTGTACCAAAACCCGCACCAAACTAATCGTCAATTTTATAATTTTACAGATAACGCAGCGATAAATTAGTCATTAACAAATCAACAGGTAATGTTTATTATCAATATTTGCTTACTTTTTGTCCATAATAAAATCCGTGTCAACAACATATTTTTGTTTACTTTGAAGGCATTTTTTTACGATTTTTATTAATCAGACATTTATTTTAAAATGCTGATTAATTTTGTTCAATTAAAAAACAATATAGGAAAACTAGATTTTGTGCAAAAACACTGTTAAACACAATTACTAGTCTTCATTTAAATTACTCTTTAAATTTCTTTACACCCTCTTGTGATATTTCGTGATTTTTGCAGGACCCCCTGGGGGGGGCTTTCGAGTCTCACGTGATTAATGGACGACCATTAAAAAAAACACAATCGAATCCGTGTCAACATTATAATAGGTAATTATTTAACATATAACAACTTGTTAGCAGTAATTTTAAGAATAATAGGACGCAATAATGTTTTGTTAAAAAAAAAACCATTGACCATTTAAGAGTTAAATCATATTTTTATCACTTCTAAACTGTCAAAATTGTCACAGTGTTGTTTCCACTCGCGCAATCAAATGCGTGTCAACAAATAACATAGCACTGTTAAGACGATGTGTGTAATATTTTTGTTTTTATTAATTTTAACTTTCCACTCACATCCTAGCTTGAAGCACAATTAATTACGTGTAAATAGAATAACAATATAGGTGATACTTAATGATATTTAACATAGCACGATTTGAGTAATGTTTTTATTTTTATCACTAGTTCACAAATGAGTTCTCGATAATCGTGTTTACGGATGATCACGCCAAGCCCGAGTGGCTATACTCGGGTAATCGACTCGAACCTGCCACCAGCGCGATATGTAAGCTACTGAACAGATAAATAAAATGTCAACGCAAAAAATAATCGAATGACCCGCTTGATGGACATTGCTGAGCATACGAAGATGGCAGATAGACGTGTATGAGTCGGACTAGGTCTCATAGGTACTCATAATTAAATTTAAAAGGTTAATAATTGATCGTTGTGGTGTAGTTCTGTAAATGTTTTATTTTATAAATGTGATATAGCTGAGTTTTTCTTGCAGATTCCTTTCTCAGTCAGATTAAACAATAACAGGTTACTGGAATCTGCTAAGCTGCTGGTCTTCTGCTAACAGAATACTTATTGGACATATTAAATTTAAATCTTCCTTTATGTACAATAATATTAATAAATTACACAACATAGATAAACTTAGCTGTAAATTATCAAAAATAAAAATAACAAACCTGTTTTTTACCTTCAACTATGATCAAACAGAAAACCTAATAAATACTTGTAATACAAACTTTATATAATAAATAAATAATAGAATAGAATAATAATAAAAAAATCCTTATACAAACCCTTTAAGTTCTTGGATAATATTTTTCCGTATATATTTATTAATGTTTATATATCTATAATATAATATTTAATTATTTATTATAAATTGTATATGTATGTATCTAAATATATTATATTTATCTATCTATTTATTATTCCACACAACACTGACACAATTCGTATAAAAAGAGCGGGGCACCTGAGGGTTAAGTTTAGGGGCCTTCGTAAAATGTAAAAAAGTACTATGAAAAAAAAACTTTTTTTTTTCTATTGGAC